>JAUIQD010000001.1:7582336-8973504 GCA_033439745.1 Lasiosphaeria hispida | reverse complement strand
ATGTCTAGTAGTATTCTTTGTATAAGCCATGGTAGTGGTCCTAACCTCTATTACTAAATGTCTTACTGAGGAGGGAGAGCCTGGTAAGGATTTCTTTGTCTAGTGGTGTTATCTGAGGGTTAGCTTGGAGTTATATCCTAATGTTGTGGATAAGGTAAGATGCCTTATAGGTTCTATGGTAGAGGATGAGAGGGCCTTGGCCTTCTAGTTAGGAAACCAGCTCATGGAGTGAGGTAGGCTGTTGTTTCTTAGGCTGTTTGATAGCTTGCTTATGTTTGCCATGCTACTGCTTTTCACCTTTGTCATTGACCTCCTGGCTAGAGTCCTTGCTCTTGCCCTTGCCCTTGCCCTTGCCCTCATCCTTATCCCCATCCCTATCCCCATCCCCATTGATCATACCACCTTTATCATATATATCATTCTACTCTCCCTCATCACTCTCTATACTTCTATCCTACTCCTTTCCCCTATATACTTAGCATATCACTCTTTTTATTTCTGGGATTTAGGGGGTTATTAGGGTAGGTTAGGTCTCTTAGCTTATGGTAGGTTTGGTAGCTTACCTTTTTTGTTTCTTATAGGATAAGGTACCTTTACCTTATATGTTTTGTAGTTTAGGAGCTAGAGGATTGATGATAAATTTAGTAGTTATACTTAATGTAAGGAAGAGAATAAAAATAAAAAGGGAAGATGACTTATTAGGAGGGGTAATACCTGTTTCTTTAACATATCTCTTCCTCATAGCATATAGGAACTGGTCGGCTAAGCTCAGTGTCTTGGCATGGTCTTTATCTAACATATAGAGGACAATTTTCTTGAAAACTACCTAGATATCTTTCTTAATGTCTACTAAGGTAAAGTGATGGCTTGTAGTATCCTCTTCTATAGGGGTTAGGGCCTGGCTTGACATTATAATGGCTCCTCTTTAGTGGGGGGGATAAGGGGGTAATGGTATAAGAAAGGATATATTCTAGAGTTTTATAAGTATTGTTTTTAAGTAAATATATTATGTTTATAATGGTCCAAACCAGTGGACCTGGCACTGGTGGCATGGTAATGAGTACCCCTTAGGCTATACCTTCCTTTTTAAATATGACCAAGTTAGGTAGCTTTCTAGGTATCTCTGCCCTCCTAAGGAAGATAAGGTCTTAGGGGGGGGGAGTGGGGTAGGAACTAATGTCAGAGGGTGCATTGTGCCACTATTGTGAAAACAGACAAGCAGTAAATATAATACCTACCTCTCCCAAAAAAAAAATCATATAAGGATTCTAACCTTTTAGACAATAATATCATCTAATTAGAAGATCCTAGTAAACTTAGGGGGAAATATTAGATAAGGGTAGCAGTAGCTGGGAAAAAAGCCATTGGTTTATATTTTTAAGTAAAACCAATGGACTTTTTCCTAGTTAGATATAGTTAGATCATACTATGTATGACATGGGATATTAACTTATGGCCTGTCTAGATGGGAAGAAGAAGGAGGGGGAGGGGGGGAGAGAGGGAGAAGAGAGAGAAAATTCCTGTTTTGGTTAGAGATAGGGGAGTGGAAGGATGGCTTGGGTTAGTGAGATATCTTTGCCATTAATTATAGAAATGACATATGTGGTTGGTTGGACCATCACATGTGGCTGGATTATGTTTTGTGGGTAGGGGTAGGGGTAGGAGAGTGGGGAATTTTCCCCCTTTCTTTTATATAATTCCATTTCTCCTACTTCTCCTTGTCTCTACTCCCCTCTTTACTCCTCTTCCTCCTTCCTTACCTTTTTCCTACTCTCCCTCTTCTCCCCTCTATCCCCCTCCTTACTCCTTCTTCCTCCTCTCTTTTTTTCCATTTAATCTATCTATATTATCCTCCTTTTGCTTTTTGGGCATGGTTTTGGTTCTAGTAAAGAGAGAGGGAGGGAGAGGGGGGAGATCATTATAATAATGATATGTGTTTTTGTTTGTCATGATGATTTTTTGCCTTGGCTAGTAGTGATCTAAGTATCTTATGATGCTTAGATCCAGCTGGTTAGCTGATCAGAGTGTCTAGGCTAGGGGCCATAGTGATCTGAGCATCTTATGATGCTTGGATCTAGCTGGTTAGCTGATCAGAGTATCTGGGCCAGGGGCCACAGTGATCTAAGTATCTTATGATACTTGGATCTAGCTGGTTAGCTGATCAGAGTGTCTGGGTAGGGGGCCATAGTGATCTGAGCATCTTGTGATGCTTGGATCTAGCTGGTCAGCTGATCAGGGTATCTGGGCCAGGGGCCATAGTGATCTAAGTATCTTATGATGCTTGGATCTAGCTGGTCAGCTGATCAGGGTATCTGGGCCAGGGGCTGTAGTGATCTGAGCATCTTGTGATGCTTGGATCCAGCTGGTTGGTCAGCTGATCAGGGTGTGTGTCTAGGCGGGGGGCCGCAGTGATCTGAGTATCTTATGATGCTTGGATCTAGTGGCTGGATTGTGTTTGTGGGTAGGGGTAGGAGAGTGGGGAATTTCCCCCCTTTCTTTCATACTATTCCGTTTCTCCCACTTCTCCTTGTCTCTACTCCCCTCTTTACTCCTCTTCCTCCTTCCTCACCTTTTTCCTACTCTCCCTCTTCTCCCCTCCATTCCCCTCCTTGCTCCTTCTTCCTCCTCTCTTTTTTTCCATTTGATCTGTCTATATTATCCTCCTTTTGCTTTTTGGGCATGGTTTTGGTTCTGGTAGAGAGAGAGGGAGGGAGAGGGGGGAGATTACTGTGATGATGATATGTGTTTTTGTTTGTCATGATGATTTTTTGCCTTGGCCAGTAGTGATCTGAGCATCTTGTGATGCTTAGATCCAGCTGGTTGGTCAGCTGATCAGGGTGTGTGTCTGGGCAGGGGGCCGTAGTGATCTAAGTATCTTGTGATGCTTGGATCTAGCTGGTTAGCTGATCAGGGTATCTGGGCAGGGGGCCGTAGTGATCTGAGCATCTTGTGATGCTTGGATCCAGCTGGTCAGCTGATCAGGGTATCTGGGCCGGGGGCTGTAGTGATCTAAGCATCTTGTGATGCTTGGATCTAGCTAGTCAGCTGATCAGAGTGTCTAGGCAGGGGGCCGCAGTGATCTGAGCATCTTGTGATGCTTGGATCTAGCTGGTTGGTTAGCTGATCAGGGTGTGTGTCTGGGCGGGGGGCCATAGTGATCTGAGCATCTTGTGATGCTCAGATCCAGCTGGTTGGTTAGCTGATCAGGGTGTGTGTCTGGACAGGGGGCTGATCTAAGTATCTTATAATGCTTGAATCAAGCTGGTCAGCTAATCAAAGTGTTTAAGGCGGGGGGCCATAGTGATTTGAGTATCTTGTGATAGTTGGATCTAGCTTGTCAGCTGATTAGAGTGTTTGTGGGCCTGTAGTGATCTGTCAAAGTATCTTGTGATGCTCAGATCAAGTTGGTTAACTAGCTGACAAGAGTGAAAAAGAAAGAAAAAAAGAAAAAAAGAAAAAAAAAAGTAGAGAAGAGAAGAGAAGAGTAGAGAGTAGAGAGTAGAGAGTAGAGAGTAGAGAGTAGAGAGTAGAGAGTAGAGAGTAGAGAGTAGAGAGTAGAGTGAGAAATGTTTCTTCTTCTTCTTTATTTTATTTTATTTTAATTTTTTTCTTTTTCTTTTCTTTCTTTTCTTCCCTGCTCCTAAAACCCCTAAAACATCTATAAAAATTGGAAAAAATTTCCAAATCCCTAACCCGAAGCCCCCAGTTACACTTGTATCCATAGAATAGTTTAGCTCTTGAATCTTAGTAATATACTCATTAATATCCTTATTATACTTTAACACTTACATTATAGCTACATCCCTTAGCTTACATAATAGGTCATAGAACCATTCCTTCATTATGGTTTAGTACCTATCCCAGGTATTAGCAAAGCCTAGCTTTTCAATCTACCTGGCTCTCTTCTAGTGCCATTCAAGTATAATTTTCTTGGTATATGACCCTACCTAGTTGATAAGGGAAAGGTCGGTTTAAAAACTGTCTTCATGAAATTTGACATATTCCTTAATTAATCTCCACCAGGTCTCAAATTCTATCTTGTCCTTACTATCAAATCAATCAGGCTTGGTCATAGTGGCAGAGGTAAGACTCAATGGTCATTGTCCAATGGCTCTTATAGCACATGTGATTTCACAGTTAGTTTATTACATGCCATAGACCAAGTCAATTAAGAGAGCAGAGTTATTAGGAGGTATTGGCCTACCAGGGGGTAGTATACTTGGTAGGCCAGGCGGTCCACCTAGGGGACCAGGTGGTCTGCTTAGGGGACCTCTAGGAGGCCCTGGGGGCCCTAGTAGTAATAAAGATAGGCTAGTCCTTTAAGAATGGTCACTATCATAGCTATGGTCTCCATTAGAGAAAGGCAGGGAGGTATTCATACACACACACCTTCATGGGGGAGGCGTTCCTCCATTACCACCTCATATACATACATCAAAGTACTATAGGCTATCGATTTGCCATTACATATATACTAAGCTTTCCTAGGTCAATCTTCTGCCAAGATTATAATCAGTCAGGGGGTCTTCTTTTGATTTAAAGGGATTATGCTAAGAGGAGGTGGATTTCTTTAGTAACAGTTATGTCAATTATTATAAGGGTTTCTTAGAGGTAGTTTTCTAAGAGCATTTAATGGCTTATTGGATAATAGCTTTAGGGTCATACTTGTCTATATATTTGGCCATGTAAATGTCCTTAAGGAGGCTTCTGGAGTAGCCTTTAAGCATCTTAATCATCTCAGTATCCTTAGGAGTTAGTAAGGCTCCTATATAGGTATTCAACACCAGGCTATCTAGCTAAGCTTATGTCTTATTAGCCTAGGTCTCAACTTGGTTATAATCTTATTGTTATTCAAGGAGGGCGGACTGTTACTTAGCTAATCTTTCATTTTATAATCAGAGGAGTTCATTGAGCCAGATAGCTTCCAGAGCTTATTCCTATGCCTTCTCTTCTACTATACAAATCCATTGATCTTAGGCAATCTTCTACCGGCAGAGATCCCTAGTGTCTTTACATAGGTTTTTAGTTCTAGCTAGGACAACTCCAAGTGCTTTTTCATAATTAATAGAAATGGTAGTAAACTATAATAACTTCTTATTAACCTCCATTCCAAAGTTCTGACAGGAGAGTGTAAGATCTTTTCATATGTAGTTAAGGATCTCCAGGTTGCTCTTAATAGCCTAGACCATATGTTAGTAGTCACTTACCAAGTTTATGAAACCAGTAGTTATTTCCTTAAGCTAGTCAGGGTCATTTTTTATATTATAGATATAGGTGTATAATTCTTAGTACACATTAGTGATTTACTGGTAGATTGTGATAAGCTAGTTAGGAGGATTGATAATAGCTTTGGATCCTGTAGGGAGTTTTGGGTGCTTGCTGATTACTCTGGTGTTCATTGCAGGTAGTTCCCAGACCATGAGGTTAGTAATAGGTTCAGTAGCTGGTTCCTTTTCCCAAAGGACAGCCAAATAAGATCCTCTAGTCGCCATGATGAGTTTTAGCAAAGAGATTTCATAGTCATGTACTAACATAAAAAGATTATCTATAATACTAGCACTATACCTAGGTGAGAAGTAAGGTAGAGCAGGGATGACAATGATAAGGTATGTAGGCCACTGGAGGATTAGACTATAGAGCTATAATGATGATCCAGACAGTATTAGATAATCAAATCATTTAGGGAGATAGAATGATTAAACAGGGGATAACACATAATGCCTTTGCAGTTACAAGTCAATTAAAGAAGAGGGTGGTTACTTGTTGCTGGTCATATCCAAACTACTATAGAGCTCCTTATAGCAATCAGGGACAGGATCACCAAGTGCCATACATAAGAGCAAGTCAACAAGGTCACTATCTCAGAAGATATAATAAAGAATTGATGAACAAACAATAAGGGTTCCACAAGGATAGAATTCCCCTCAGCTTCACTAAAGTTTAGTTAATAATCTTTCTAAGGTCAGTTTCCAAAAAGGACTATAAAGCTTCTTCTCCCTCTAAGGGTTCAGCACTTCTTTCATCTCTTTTATAAAAGGCTATATACTAGATACAATATTCCCTTGATCCATCCTAACCATCCATCAGTCCCAAGGATCCCTTTAGCCACCCATCAAAAGCACCCTATCAATCCATGGCTACATACCAAGTAAAGCCAGCCATCTCATAATAAGTCCATGGCCGATATTGATACTTACTCTCAATAGCTTGCTATAGAGGTTTCCTCAAGTCCTTGGTACTATCACTAGCCACATCATTATTAAGTTAATCCCACATTAACTGTCATAGCAGTAGTTCCCTTCATGACTCATCACTGCCCAAGTAGGCCTGGTCACGACCACCCATTACCACTAAGATAGGTACTTAACAAGTGTTGGTCCAAGGTCTTCCAATAGGATGACTATAATATCAGAGAGGTCCCTGATTAAAAGACCATCATACAATCCATTCAGCTGTCATATAGCCTGGACCACAATGCCAAGGTTATATGGTTCACCCATAACAAATCTAAAGTCTAATGACAAGGTTAGTACAGGTCGATCCACTATATGGATTGCCCCTTGCTTATATTGTGGACCAAGATCTCAATCCAATCTATTAGAGATCCTTGGTTAGCCCATCATGCCAGGATAGTAACTACCAATGACTAGGGTCTAGTCCCCACTTCCTAATGGTCCATAGTGTATGAATCCTTATGTCCATGGTCAGCCCAGGTCAAGGAGGTGAATCACCCTATTGACCTTAGGTGAGCTTGACAAGTATAACAATTCTATAGGTATAGAGGTTAAATATCTAGTCTATAGGTATTGGCTGATTATCAGAATAGACAATTATTATAAACCAAGATACTTTGCCTTATATGACATTAAATAACCCCTTTTGGCTAAAACTTATTTTGTTAGCTTCTAGTTGGCTCTGTTATATAATAAGTATTCTTATAACCTTGACAATAGTAGAGAGAAAACTAGTATAGTTCTATAGCTAAACCTAGCCTCTATCTTTCCTTATGCCAAGTACTATAAGTATAGATAATAAAGGGCTATTATATATTAAGTCTGGGATAGGGTGGTCCAAAAGAGAAATAAGGAAATCTAGCATACTTTGGTCTAGTTATTATATAATAGTGGTATCCTAAGGGGTCTATAGGAGATGTTAACATAAGACCTTTAAGCAGTCTATCTAGTCTATTGTCTATATTACTATAGGCTTGTTGCTGTTGTCCCAGTTATACACCTGGAAAATATGCCCCAACAAACTCTTCCATATACTGATGTAATGGTCTATCATATGACATTTAAGATAGGGCTTAAATGGCTTATTTAGCTTTCTATCTACAGCTTTCCAGTTAATCTCAAACAATACTATAATCCCAACCTCTTCATATAAGCATGATTCCTAGGCTTAAAGGACAAGCTGGTAAAGGCTTTCCTAAGTAATAATAAGTATCTTGGCTAGCTTCCTATTCTTTTCTTAAAGCTAGCCATTAGTTGCTTTTAATAATATTATATAATATAGCCTCTCTGCCTTAAAGTCAATAAGATGGCTTGCCTAACCAGTATGATTTAGCCATGGGCTTGGGGCTAGCTTTTCTTTATTTTTAAGAATGGTTATTATATGGTACTGAAGTTGGGAATATTTTAAGTTAAAGGAAGAAATGAGCCTATTATCTTGGTTAGGCTGTTGTTGTATAATAGTGGTATGTATAGAAGGAAGAATGACTTTAAAGAGTACTAAGCCATGTTGGCCCTAGAAGAACTATTGGCATGGAACACCTGACCTTTATGGGACATCTTATGCTTTTATTGCTCTAATATTACCACCTCTTCTATTTGGATTGACCCAATTGTATATTATATGACAGCATATCTATCTTCTGGATATTCTGGACAATATATGAGCAAGAGTTACATTTTAACCTATCTAGTAAAGGGGCTTGAAGTAGGTTGATGGCTGGGATTGGTTCCTTTGGGATTATGAAATTCTAAAGCTTATATTGGTTATTCCAAAGAGCTATTAAACTTTTATAGGCTCTGATATTATCTCCCTTTTTTAAAGCTAGGAGAGATTTATATATTATATAAAGATAAGTTATAATCTCATCAACTGAAATTACTTGTTAATAAGGCTTGTAAATAAGGAGGTGAAATAAAAGAAGGATAGTAAAAGGCTCTATCTTGAAAGTAATAGAGTTGGGAAGGAGAGAAGATATCATTTTGTCAAAGTAACATATCAGTAGTGGAGCCCTGGGAGTATTAGGCTGGATTGAGTATGTAGCCAAGGTACTAATAGCCATACAAAAAGGCTCTATACATAGGCTCTACTCCAAGAAATATAACATATAGAACCACCCATTTATATAATCTAATTGGTTGAGCTATTCTGATGGTTAAACAATTAACAGTCTGATTTATCACAAAGATCCATGATCCAACCACTCCAGCAAGCCCATAGACTTAAGCTAATTAAGAGATCAATCCCAGTACCCAAGCTCAATTGAACTAGCCAGGCGCTCACATTCCGACCACAGTGATCCAGCCATTCCAACTTCTTCAACCACTCCAACCATTATATAAGCCCTCCCACACACTCAACACAATGGCTGCTAATCATCTCCCAAAGTTAGATTGGAAATACACTGGCCTAGAGAACTGGATCAAATGGAAGGATGAGTTCAAGGGCTATATAGAGTATATGGAACTGTAGGAGCTTGTTGAGCCTGGCTTATAGCTACCCTTTCCTGTCACTCCTATACACCCTTCCTTTGTTAATTTCCCTACCTGTAACCTAGGACCAGATACAAATCAAAGACTATGGAACTACTATAAGTTACTCCCTGAACAAGCAGCATAGCTTAAAGGCAGTTAGGAATACTATATAACCATTAAGAAAGAATATGATATTATAAGAAGAGATCTTATGGCTCTGAGTAAATGGATATAAGCAAACATAGAAGAGAGGGTTTATAAGGTACATATTGGAGGAGGCCTCAATGTGCATGAGGCCTACATAGCAATCCATAAGATCAATGCTGGCCAGGAAGAAGTATGAACAATTGAGGCAGCTATGATATATCAAGACTACTTGAATACTATAGGTAAGTGGGTGCGCAAGCTCCCGGCCTGGACCGTAGAGTGGGAGATGTGAATGTGTGAGGGCGCCGAAGCAGGCGTTCCCAACTGCAATAGCCCTACAATGTGGCTCCATGGTTTTCTTCAAGCATTAAACACTCTCCCAGCCACAACAACCTGGGCTACCACTCTTCAAATGACCAAAGCCATAAGCATTTACATGGGCGATACCTTATTCTATAAGGTAGCTAGGGAGCTCTTGAACCACCTTTCCACCATTAATCTCTATACTGCCAAGTGCCCTTTCAAAGCCGCTTTTGCTATAACTTTTACAGGCATAGAAGCCAAACCTCTTGAGTAGACCCCAGGAGGATCCCTATAATCAGCTCATACCTACCTTAACAGTAAGCAACCAGGACACTCACAAGACGTAGGCCATCCCCAGGGCAGGCGCTCACATGGCCATAGAGGTGGCCATAGGCAAGGCCATAGAAACACTATGCTAGAGCAGAGTACTAAATGCCAAGCCAAGCATAAAAGAATTAAATCCAACATATAAGATAGAAAGCATTACAACATATGATCTCACAGAGACATAGATCTCAAATGCCTAGCCTATAGTGCCAAGGGCCATAAGCTAAGAGGATATTGGTTCACCTTCCCTAATCTCATACCAGAAGAATTTACCAAAGATCATAGAATCAAGCTTATTGCATGCCTCCATATCTTCAATAAAGACCTTAATAATATGATCAAGAAGATTAAGAAAGAAAGGGCCCTGTCTTGCCATAGCTAATAGAGATAGAGTAAATGTAACATAATAAAAGCAAGCTTCCTAACTATTAAAACCATACTCAATACTAGCAAAATAGCCCTCTACCCTCTAAACAAATCCTCAATCCTTGACTTAGACACTACCCTTCATATCTTCAACAAGCTCATAAGGTTCCAGAACTTCAGGTATACTCACTATAGCAAGTATATCCAGGCTGGAACCATATCTATGCCTATTATAGGATATGGAGAGATAGACCTTGAGCTGACAACATAGGCAGGCATACAAGTGATCTAACTATCTAACATGGCCTACTATAAAGGCTTTATATACAATATCATATCCCTTAACCTCTTTCATGCCCATAGCATACACTGGGATAATAAGGTTCCAAACAACTATCTTTAAAGGATCAGCGATGGTACCATTATCATAGAACTCACAAAACAATTTGATCAAACGGTAATTGAATCACTGGATCCCAATATCTTAAACAAGGCACTCTTCCTATACAGTGCCCTCTTTAATAGCTATGCCACTCACAAGCCTACCATTGGCAGTGAGTATCTCTGGCATCTACACCTTGGCCATCCCAGGCCCAGCCTGATAGGCCACTTGATCCATAATGTCACCAGGGTATGCTTCTATAATCCAAGGGGGGTGCCTTCTCTGACAGGCCAATAACTTCACTTTGGCAATGTTGATCCAGAACACTAGAGCCCTCCCTATCCTAAGACAAATAAGTATGACAACTGTGCCATAGGAAAGATGAAGTGCCAAGAAAGCCGACGGCCATGAAAGCGCCCAAGCATGCTAGGAGAGTAGTGGGCTATTGACTTCTAAGATCATAAACCAGATACCAAAGGATACCATCACTTAATATACTTCATAGATCGCCACTATGGCTTCATAGCCATAATACATATGAAGGATAAGTATATATAATCACAACTTGGCACCATCAAGCACTTCTTTACCTATCTTAAGGCATAGTTCCAGATGGAACCTAAGGAAGTAGAGCTTAATGGTAAGCTCCTGGTAGCATAGATCATTATGGATTACTTTATGGAGCTAGGCACACGATATGTGCTTTCTGTGCCTTATACTTAACAATAGAATGGCGGCATGGAATGTATAGGGGGTATGATCAAAGCCAGGTCTATATATATCCAGGGCAAGCTCCTAGAATTCCTTTGGCATATAACTGGCTCTTCAGGCATGTATCTCCATAATAGAACTCCATGTTATGATATCTACTAGATAACCCTGATAGAAATCTTTAAACTTTATAAGGCCAGGAAGTCTAGCCAGGTCATTGATTAAAAGAAGCTAGATATCTCCTATCTATGAGCATATGGCTATAAGGCATATATAAGCACTGTCAATGCTCAACTAGGCGTAATAGGAAAAGACAAGACCAATAAATTCAAGGCTAAGGCATGGATTGACTACCTAGTTGGCTATTGCTCTTCCAATATCTACCATATCTAGAATCTGTTAACCAATAAGATCATGAGTATATATGATACTATCTTTAATAAGTATGAATTCTTCTCTAGAGATATTAGTAAGCTCAAAGACAATTTAGTAGACATGTTAATAGTAGAGATGGAGAACCTCTTTAATGATGTGGTAAGTAAAAAGCACTTATAAGATAGGTCAACCTTTACCCTTGTTAAAGAAGAAGATGAAATTGAGATATTTGGTCCTGGCGCTCTTATGTGTGGAGTGGTTGATGAGGAAAGTACTAAAGAGTTAGTACCAGTAGGTCAGCCAGTCATGCCTGATCAATAAGACCAGGAAAAACACAATGAAGATATCTTGATACCAGAAAGCCTACTATACCCTTCCACTACCTTGCTAGCAACTACTATCAGTAAGCTCCTAGACCCATAGTAATCCATAGCCTTCATTAAGCACATGTTCAGCTACTCCCTAATAGAGCCGTAGAGTGTTTAATGCCATGATGGACCATGGGAGGTAGCATTTAACACTGGCTGCCTTGGCGCCATGATCAGAACGTTAAATGGGAAGCATGTCATAAGAACATAGCTTGCAAAGGAACTATGCCATAACCATGGTGACGTTAAAGGGGATCCTGCCTTATAAGTACAAGCTCTAACAGCAAAGACGGCTACATGTACCATGGCTATGTCCATAGCTCTCAAGCATAAAGCCAAGAACATAGGTGCATAACCATTAGCCACTCTAGTAGCCTCTACTCTGGAAAGTAATGTCTTCCAGAAGCCAGATAAGAACAGGAGAGTATACTAAACAACTGTCCCACTACTTCCAAAGAATAGGCATGAGATTAAAGGACATTTGTATGAGTAGTATATTGCTATAGTAGAGAAGCTCTATCTTGGTAGCCATATAGAGATGGCTTCCTTTGTTAAGTATGCTATAAGTATAATGAAAGGGCACTAATTGCTAGATTGTATATGGGTATATGCCTATAAGTTTGATAAACATGGACCTCCTGAAGATCAAGGCTAGGATTATTGTCCATGGCAATCAACAAGCATCAACGGTATTAGAAAGCACATATGCTTCCATACTGGCAGGCAGATCCTTCTATTCCCTGATGGCAGTTACCACCTGCTTTAATCTACTAATGATATAATATGATATTATGAATGCCTTTATGTATGTAGAACTTCTATATGCTGTATATATGCAGATGCCGCCTGGATACCAGAAGCCATATACAGCCTACTTACTCAAGAAAGTATTATATAGGCTCAGGGAGTCTCCCTTACTCTGGCAATGCTACTTCACCTCAGCGCTCCTTGTAGCCGGGTTCTCTCCTATTCCCCATAAGCCCTATTGCTTTAGCAAAGATGGCGTGATCATCTTCTTTTATATTGATGATATTATAGTAATCTACCAAGAAGGCCATGAATGCGTAGTGAAGAAGCTGATGGATCACTTGAAACAACAATATAAGCTCACAGGTGGCCAGCCATTACAGTGGTTCCTAGGCATGGAGATCCTTCGCGACCACACGTGTGGATTGATATGGCTGTGCCAATCCGAATACATCAAGAAGATCAGCGAAACCTTCCTTGGCCATGATATCATGATAAGGGCACCACCTATGCCAATAAGCACACTGAAACTGCTCCCATTTGACGGCACCGCTTCCACAAGCTCCATCTACCAGTACCAATGCAAGATTGGGTCAATCCTGTATGTAGCCATCATCTCCCGGCCAGACATTGCCTTCGCCGCATCCTGGCTGCCACAATTCAATCATAACCCCGGCCCAGAGCATCATGTCGCTGCGGATCGAGCCCTGGCCTACCTCCGGAGCACTGCTAACTTTGCCCTGTAGATCGGGGGTGGCAATACCTTCGAAACATGGAGTGATATGAGCTTTGCAGATAACTCCCTAGATCACAAGAGCTCCCAGGCCTATGTCATGAAGCTATTTGGCGGTGTGATTGGCTGGAGAGCTAACAAGCAAGATACTGTCACCACTTCTACCACTGAAGCGGAGCTCCTTGCACTTGCGCAAGCCGCAAAAGAAGCACTCTTCGCTAGCCGATTGATCACAGAGCTTGGGATCTTCCTAGATGAGCGGAAGATTAAGCTCTGGTGTGATAATCAATAGACGATTGGGCTTATAACTAAAGAAGTCCAGACGCTCCGGACCAAGCTGAAGCATGTGGATATCCATAACCACTGGCTGCGCCAGGCGTTTGAGCGCAACACCATCGACGTTGCGTATGTATGTAGTGAGGATATGCTTGCAGATGGATTGACGAAGGCCTTGACTGAGCGCAAGTTCAAGGATTTCAGGGATATGATCGGGGTAGTCGACGTTACCGCGCAGTTGGCTAAGCGAGTGGCTTATGAGATAACTGAGGAAGACTTGGAAGCCCTGGAGGACCTGTTTGAAGGAGGAGAGGTTGAATTGTTACCCACGCAAGAGAGTAGTTTAAACACCACTGCCATGGAAGAAACTGAGCCAATGGAGCTCTGTGAATAACCTCGTTAGTGGTCAGCCAAGCGCCAAGAAGGCGCTGAGCTGAGGGGGTGTGTCAAAGTGGCACATCAGTAGTGGAGCCCTGGGAGCGCTAGGCTGGATTGAGCACGTAGCCAAGGCGCTAATAGCCACACAAAAAGGCTCTGCACGCAGGCTCTGCTCCAAGAAATACAACACACAGAACCACCCATTTGCATGATCTAATTGGTTGAGCTATTCTGACGGTTTGACACATTTGACTGTTGTATGAATTGAGTTTGCATGTGTAGTCATGTGAGTGGCTGTGCTAGTTGGTTGGCACATGGGTGGGCTAGTGGCTATGCTAGTGGCTGGAGTTGTGGCTCTGTGTGTGCATGGGGTCCAGTGCCAAGATCACAGGGGGTCACCCCATCAAAACCACCCAAAACAAGCCCAAACTTCAACATCAATTATCTTACTCTATATAGGTCATACGAGGCTGCAATTCTCAGCGTTTGAAGCCTGAATCAAGCGCTTTCGATGCATCTACTTTTTAGCGTTTTTGCTCAAGGATAATTCAATCAACTCTACTCGTGTAAATTTCAATCAACTCTACCCCTTGTAATGCAAGTGGGGCCAGCCCTTTTGGTGCAGTTTTCAATCAACTCTACTACAGTTGTTCAGGGAATACTGGTTAGGCAGTAACCCTAATTTTGACTCCACCGTACTCGAATTCTAAACTGCTGTCGTTTGAAGTCTTATCCACAATTACTATCTAAACTATATTGCACGACGGACCCAAAAACACGGTTAGACCATTAGCACACTTGCCCGCCATTTTTGCTGTGCGCGTGGGCCGCAACACTAACAGCCTGTTAGTGAGCCCTGCAAATTCCTGTATTAGCGTTAACCGATTTAACGGCTTGGCAGTTAGTGGCAGCTACCGCTGATTGCAATCTGCTTTTAGCGAACCTTTGCGGTCCTTGCGGCCCTGGCCGGCCCACCTCCGATCCACCTCTCCGGCCATCTGTTGATCCGTGATGCGGTGATATATTATTTTGCACGCCGTTTCTTCTCTGCTTTCTTCTTTCCTTTCTTTCCTCATGTTGTTGATCTCGCAACGCCCCGCTGAAGGAGCGCCTTTCCGGTGTCAAAGTTGGTGTTGATCCTGCTCCGTAACCACCCGTAGAATGGTTTGTTTTTCTCTTTCAGTCTCATTCGTTTCTGGTTTGTCTGCAACTTTTCCTCGGTTGCTGCTTTGCATTTTGCTGTTTTTTTACGGTTCATTTCCCTTTGCCAATATGCCACGCGGCCGACCACCCCAGGCCCATGCCCCTGTTGCAACCCCGGAGCAGTATTGTGCGGGTTGCAGACAAATGCTGGCTACCGCATTGTTCGAAACCAACCGCGCCGGAGCCCCGTTTGGGACTTGCCAGGCATGTAGGGCCCATGGGCTGGCGGCACGCATGGTCGATGTCGCCGGAGGTGGCTGCGTCCCCCGGGGCCGTAATGCACAGGCAGCTGCGGAGGTGGCTGCGCTCAACAACTTCCTGCGGGGAGAGGGCGCGCCCCCTTTCCTGCTGGGTTTTCGCCCGCAACACCCAGATACACCGGAAGGCTGGATACCTAACAACGGGGTTGAGAGCATGGAGCCATATGATTTAGGTCCCATGACTGTGGAATGCAAGAAATGCACTGCTTTGCACTGGATAGATGAGAGGCTCATGGTATGTGAATTCCCACATTCTCTTAACTGGTTCTGATCTCTAAGTAGAGTTCCTCTGCGGCACATCCCAGATTCAGGAAGTTTTACAACGGCAGTAAGGTCAATATACCCCCGTCTCAGGAGCTGCCACATTTCTTAACGACACAGTTAAAGGGCAAGGTCAAAGGTTCTACAGCATTTCACAAGAAAGCACACGGATACAACAATGCTTTTGCCTTTACTTCCGTCAAGTATAACCAGCTCGCAGCTCCCGGCGGTATGGGGCCCATGGACTTCCAGATCCGGGCGCCTTTTATCATTTTACTGGGACTTTGCTGCCGTCTGCAGGCCAGGAAGCTTTCACATCGGTCTATTTCCTCGACCCAGATATTGCCGCAGATCGCCGCGCTAGAGGGGGTGCCGGCATCAACGTGGGAGGCGGCCTTTTGGATAATCATTTCTGCCTTTTATTTACAGCGGGCTCTGGCGGCCAGCTGCGGACTCTCCCGGTGTGAGGCCCTTAGGCTTGCGGGCGACGCCGGGTGTGACGACAGCCTTGGTAGTTTTACCGGGTCGGGACGGCGTATAACTGTCATAAAAAAACGGGGTCGGGCCCCTGAAAAGGCCTCTGTCTGCGGGTGCTGGTCAAGCCGCTGTCCGTTGCGGCAGTGCCACTGCCTTTGGCCGGAGTAGTAATAGCAACGGCGGGATTGACGGGCATTTGCGAGGCTACGGCGGGTATAGTAGCATCGTCAACTCCAGTAGCGACAGTAATTTCAGGCTGGGTGCCCTCAGTGGGATGAATGCCCTCGGTGGACTGCGAGCTGTTGTCGGCCACTGCAAGCAAATAAATCGTCAGCACGCCGTAAACACACACTCAGGCTAGGACTTTTTACAGTATCTAACTGGCTAGCAGAAAACGGGTCTTTTTCGCTTGATTCGCTTATTTACAGCACCTGCTCCGCAGATCCAAACCACACCGGCCGAAGGCCGGCACGTCCTCTAGTACTTATAAACCATCCTCAAGCTCATCAAGGTCATAACTTGTTGGTAATCTTACTTCCCTCCAAACTAACCTGTCCCAACTGACTTGTCCTGACGCACTAGTTGACCTTAGATATAGTTTGTGGGGCCATCGTCCCCTTTCGCTCCTCAGTGGCCACTTTGTCCTCCTCAGCGGCCACTTTGCCCTTCTCAGCGGCCACTTTGCCCTTCTCAGGGGCCACTTTGCCCTCCTCAGCGGCCTTTTGTGTGGCAGCTGCCTTCTTCCTATCCCTACGCCAAAATCTTAAGGCTAGGCACGGGACCCATATGAAAAAAAAGACCACGACGCCCAAAAAAACGTATAAAGTAATCCCCGTGAGAGCTTCGTCATATACGCTGTCCGGAGTTGCGAAATATTCATCGTGTATCTGGACTTCGACTGCATTTCGGAGATCATCGGTATCCACGCTCTCACACCATTTCAACCGCTTCTTCTCCTCGTCGTACGGCTAAAGTGGAATATGGTCAGATTATTAGTCTTGGAAAATGAGCTGCTGACCTACGCATTTGTCCAGGACACTCAGCTGGTTAGCGAGGACGGCTGCTTGTTGTGAGGCCGACGCGATCATGAGGCCCACGACGGTGAAGGCTCCGAAGCAAAGCTGTATCATGATGCCACTGTACAACCACTGCCACTTGCCAACGTGTTCTTTGATATGGTTCCATACTGAACCCATAGTCGAGGCAAGCAAAAGGCGCCAACAGTGGTACTTAATGAAGCAAGGGAAATAGGGGGTAAGGGATGTAGGTACTACTGTCAAAAGAGAGTCGGAAGAAGTCCTAGGGCATGGAAGGAACTTTTCAGATACATATAGCCGTGACATGGGCCAAAGATCTTGGGCCTTGGGTCTGCTTGCTTGCGCTCCCTGAGGTCAGACTTCCCCTCCTTGTGGCCTTGCGCTGCCATGTAAAATGCTATGACTGGACACAGAATATCGGGAGCACCCATTCAAAACTCGTGCTACGTATGTGCAGCTGCCTGATGATGATTTTGCTGGCGAAAAAAGTCGTGAGGCTAGTAACTGCCATCGCAACTACCGGCTGTAGCGGCAACCATGCTTGACGGGATGGCTGCCGTTCGCCCCCCCGCGGTCGCGGACCGCTTTGTGGGCTGCATCCTGGCCGTTGCCTCAGTCGGTGTTAGCAAAAATATGCATGACTGACGTAGACATGGCCTGCTCGATTGGCTAAGACGGCCTTCTGCAAAGACAACCTGTGAGACATGCAGTGGGTTGAGCGGGGGCTTCATGCCTCGGTTGGCCAAGACGGCCTTCTGCAAAGGCAACCTGTGAGACATGCAGTGAGTGAGTTGAGCGAGGGCTTCATGTCTCAGTTGGCTGGTCCCAGACCACCGAGCCGCCATGATTCCTTGGGATTCTTCAAGCTCACTCTCTGTTACACAGCACCTGCCAGTCCGTCAGTCAGTCTGTCTGTCAGTCTGTCTGGCTGTCTGTCTGTCGCGGTGTTTGTCAAAATTCCTGCGTGGCATGCGCTGAATCGTTTTGGGCTTCGTTTGCCGCGGCCACTTCCTAAACTATTCGGTCGTGCATGAGGCTCGGGGGTGAGAGTTTATTCGTGAGCGACCGTGTGTCCGGCCCGAGTACAAATGCTGTCCATACCTCAAGATTCACACTGCCCAAGTCGACACTTTGCGGCTGCCTCCCCAGCCGTTTCGGCATCTAGCAGCGCGCCCCTCGAGTAGGATGGTGGTTTTCTGCCCCTTCGCACCCTTCCCATCGAGCCAGACTGCCCCCCCCCGCTTGGCCTTCTCCTTCCTGCTAAAAGTGGCCAAGCATCTTCACAACTGGCCGATGCTTTTATATATTTATTAACTTAAGATAATATTATAGGCCAGGGGCTAGAATAAGTTGTTGTAAAGAAGGTCTCTAGGATTGTGCTGGAAAAGGGGGTTCTCCTGCCGGAGCAGTGTGGGTTGGTCCTGAAGAATTAGAAATTTCAATGAATTTAGGGTTAAGAAACAGAGTGGGTCTCAAATCTCCCACCCAAGTTCAATCAATTCAGGGGTCATTGGTAATTGTATACTTGGTAGGCCTATAAACAGTGCCGTCGATATATAGCCACCTGCCACCCATGGGGGCGGGCGAGACTGGTCCTTGTCAGGTTATCTTGGTGGATATGTTTGTTGTTATAGTTGGGGAGGACTCCTGGCTTGCAACCACTGGGGCTTCTAGTCTGTTATTAATGCCTCGTACAAGTAGGATCTGATCTCTACTGCTCGATGAACGCTTTGTCTCCCGTTGATCTGTTACCGAGCTCCTTGACGTGACTCGGCGCTGGTATAAGCAAATAAAACGCCTTTATTCTGCGACGCCAAACACACTTAACAACACAATTAATTTCTCCACTTAGGTTAGGTGGTTAACATGCAAATCAAGACAGACACACACAACTGGGATAAGAAGGGCTGCTGGAGAAACTACCTTTAATGGATCTTCTCTAAGGGTTTACCTGATAACTACATGGGTAACATCTTGACTAAAAATATACAAGATCAGGAGCAAAAGACCATGGGCGGGCTCCGGTAAAATCTTCTCGGCTCAGCCAACACCACCCTGGGAGGCAGTGCACCAATCTTGCGATATTCGCTCCGGATCTTCTCCTTCTCACCCATAGGCTTCCATGCGCCGCCCTGCTCATCAGCCAGCTTTTCCTTTTCCGTCACGGGCATCACAAGGCCGAGGAATTCTGCGAGGATATCTATTCTGGTGATTGAGGCGTCCTCAGGAGCCATGGCAGCCTGGACTCGTTCCCACCTGAGTGAATCCCGCACCTCTTGACGGCCTTCGTCGCCGAGGTAGCGTACCGTGTCCTGCGGTGCCGGCCCCGGGGTGAATCCCGCACTCGTGTGAGTCTCGCCCGCAACGGCCGTGGCGGCCGCCGACAAGCTCTGCGCGGCCGCTTGGGGCAACGGGGGCAGCACAGACAGCCCCACAAGGTGGGACACGGTGGCGGCGGAGCGCCCAGGGTCGAGGTAGTCGTCCTTCGAGTCTGCATACTCGCCCCAGTGGTTGCTTGGTACGCGGTCCCAGACAGGCTCGGCGATGCGGAAAGGCAGCGGCGGCTTCTCGGCGGCATCGCTTGCACCTCGCACAGTGACTGAGAATGTCGACGTAATGGATCGGTTGTCGTTAGGCTTCATGTGCATTGGTCGGCTGCGGACGGTATTCCCGGTCATAGCACCGCCGGTCTTGGACGGGTCATTGATCACGCTTGCGCTGCCGATCGGTACGGGGCTGCGGACCTGGAAGTGGAAGTCGTTGCTGCGGACCAGCCACCTGTCCTCGTCCTTGGTCTTCGGTTTGCCATTGTCGTTGCCCGATACTCGGCCAGAGGTGACTGACAACACATGGGCCTTCTTGTACAGGTCCTGCGGCGACACATCGTCGCGAGAAGCGGCCTCGGTCAGGACGAGATTGAGAAACTCGACAAAGCCCAGCGCGGCTGGCTCGCCACGCTGCGAGTCGCCAAAGTCGATGTTGAAGTGGAGGACTGCAACGTCAAGGTGTACGGTGCCGCCGAGCGGTGGTCCGGAGAGAATGAGTGATGCGCCCAGCTCGATGCTGATCTTGGCGCGGATGAACCAGATGCGAATCTCATACGATACCCCGGCCGACACGGCGATCTCAGCTTCGTAGTACAGCGGCTTGAGGTTGACGAGGAAGTCGGCGTGGGCGTCGAACCATGCCGACAAGCCGCCGAGCTGGAAGCAGGCGTGTAGCATGCCGCCTGCCATGATGGCGCCGGGAGTCACGGCGGCGTACGCCTCACCCGTCACACTCAGGTGCGAACTGATGGACCAAGAGATGCCGAGCCGTGCCGGATTCGGGTAGTGGTCGGGCCGGCGGAAGGCCGGGTGGTAACCCCCGAAACTGACGACCCAGTCGCCGGCGTGCGGTTTGTTTTTGCCGAACCAGCTCTTGATGGCAAAGCCACCGGATGGCCGGCAGTCCTTGTTGAGAATGAAAGACGTCGGATTGATGCTGCCCTGGACCGAGAATTCGCCGTGCAAGAAGTCGAGCTTGCCCATGATGGAAAGGTCAATCAGCATAAGGGCGCCCTCGGGTTTGCTGCCGCGCGGCAAGCACGCTGTTGCCCTGGCCAGCAGTGCCACCTCGCCTTGGTCGGGTCCCAGTGCCAGTGTTGCCACGGCCCGGATATCGAGCGTCTGGCAAGCCCGCATGAGCAGGCCGGCGGCGAGCCACAGCGATCCCGCGCTGGGTGTTATCCAGCCCTTTTCGCCCGTCAGCGATGTCAGCGCCTGCTCAAGTGAGAAGCCGCCGGGCTCGCTGAAGCCCGAGAGGAAGGGAAAGGAGGAGATCTGGTCGCCTTCTGGCAGCCTGAGCTTCGAGTTGTACCCGAATCCGGCAATCAGGCCGTTGATATCGGCCCAGCCGACCGAGAACAGCGTGCCCTCGAGCATGGCATAGACGAAGAAAGACGCGTAAGCTGGCTCAGGGGGCCTCGCAGCGACCTGCACGTACTGACCGAGGGCCGCGATGGAGAGACTAGGGACGGCGACAGCAATACCCCCGCTGTACACGTCGGTCTGGATCATCTTCATGTGATACAATGCCCCGGCAAGCATGACGGGAGGTCTGTCAAAGGAAATGTCAAACCCATCGATATGTGCATCGATGTCGCAGTTGTACAAGTCATGCAGGCCCTTCATGTTGCTCAGGTTGAACTGCACGACGAGCCCCTTGACCCCGGCCTCAATCGGCCCCAGTGACGCCCTGGCGTCCAAGTGAATCGCTAACACGCCATCGTCGAACGACAGACCGATACCGGAAATCTTGAGACCTCCCTTTTGCCTCTTCATGGGTGCCATGGTCGCTGGCTCGCCATCTCCTCCCGCTGATTCTTCTCCAGGGTCGGCGGCTTTGCCGCCTTCAGCGGGCTTGCCCGAACCTCCGCCTCCTGGCGGCGTCGGCTGTTTGGGTTTCTCTGTCTTGTCGCTGTTGGAGAAGAGGTGATCGATGAGCACGCTACCATGATCGAGCAGACGGAAGTGGAGGCCTTTGGCGAGGATACTATCGCCATCCAGCATAGTGATGGGCTGCTGGGAGAGAAAGTCGACCTTTGCATTGAGCGTCTGGAGGTCGTCGGCGACCGTGTCAGAGCTGGCCCAGAGAAACTCGATGCCGTCGCATGGAAGGTCCAGTTTCCCAATCAGGGGGAGCTCTTTACCAATCGTCGGCAGTGCCAGCGACACCCTGATCATCCGCTTGACCGATGGCGGCGGCATCTTTACCTTGTTGCCTTTGTCGTCCTTGGCCGGCTTGCGCTCCGTCACGTCGGCGACTTGGGCAAAGTGTACCCTTACCGCTCCGAAGCTCAGCTCCGCGCCAAACACCAGCCGTGAGGGATCGTTCTGCCGGGTGCAGATGACGACGAACTTGTCTTGGGAGTCGCCAGAGAAGGGCAACTCGGTGCCCCGGATAAGTTCAGGGAGCAGATCCACAACGGATTGCCCCAACAGATCCCGCACTGCGCCGCCCAGTGTCAGCTTCATCTTGCCGTCGCCGGAATCCGGCTGCTTCGGCGCGAGCTTGGCCGAGAGTGTCCAGCCTGTGGCACTGAAGCGGCGAAACTCGATCGTTGCAGCGAGACCGGCTACGCTGAGCGCGGCGTCAAAGTTGACTTCGGATGCAGCAGCGCCGTTAAACTCGTATCCTAGCGATAGCTCCTTCAGCTGGATGGCTCGCAGCATATTAACGGCCGCAGACTGCTCTGCGCCGCCTGCGAAGAGCGAGTACAAGGCTGCCAGGGGCACATTGGCCGCGGTGGCACTGAATGACCACGCCTTTGCGTCCCCCGATCTGTAGCGGATGGAAGCAAGGACGTAGAAAGTGGGATCGCCCCGGTGTCGCGTATGGAGCGCAACAGAGCCATCAAAGGCGATAGAGACCTTGGTTGGAGGAGTCGAATAGTCGACATCGACATCTAGGGTTAGGAACACGCGGTCGATGCGAAGAACGGGCAGCTTGGTCGCATCGGTGGCGGCTGTTTCAGGAGGCGGGAGAGACGACTGCAGCTGAGTGTTGAACTTGAGACCTTGGTTAGAGATTGTGAGCCCCACTGCTGCGATCTCGGAAGGTATGCCGTAGGGAATGCTGAGCTCGCTTCCTGGGCTCAGATACTTGAGGGACATGACATCTTCCGACTTTACTAGCGGTTCGAGGTATGCCCATCGCTCGTAGTCGAGATGGTATTGGATAGGCACCTTGACCTCCTCCGCCTGCTGCGGAGCTCTGCCTACGAAGCGACAGTCAAACTGGTACATGCCTGGCTCCCATGAGAAGCTCAGGTCAAAGACTGCGTGTTTGCCCTTTGGCACGAGATACGGCAGGCTAGCTTCCAGGTCAATGGAAGCAGCGGAGATGCCATTGTCCGAGATGGTCACGCTCATCTTGCGCCAGAATATCCCACTGAGGTTGCTGTCGCTTGCCGGCTGCTGTTGTGATGCTGCGTCCGGTGCCGATCCAGCCTGCTTCCGGCTCGCCGACAGCGATGCCAGGTCTGTCTCCAGCTTGGCAAATGAGGTCATGATATCCTCGCAGTTCTTTTTCAGCCAGTCTTTTAGGGCGGCCCACCCTACCGCTGGCGAATATGACACCAACATGAAGGTCACAAGCTCCTCCTTTATGGACGTGTAAACCCCGAGGGCCTTTGGAGCGCCAATGTCCAGCTCGACGCCGAGGGTCAACTCACCAACCGTGTCGAAATACTTCTCGGTCGGGTTGAAAATGGGAGTTACCGTCCTCTTGGCTATAACTTGCATGGAAGGAACGCTCCAGAGCGACAGGTATTTCCCAATGAAACCGCCAAAGCTGCCCTTTACGTCGACGATACCTTCCAGCCTGAGACAGCTCATGAATTCATTTCCCGGGAGAAACCACATGGCGTTGCGGGCAGGATGCTTATCCGGTACTGCGAGTGTGACACTCGTCTCGGAAAGGAGTGTGCGTAGCCACGGGGAGGGTGCCAGCCCGACGATGCTGAACATGTCTGCCAGTGACTTGATGCCGCCGTCGCCCAGGCCGCCGCTCTCGAGACCGAGGACTACGCAGCCCGGAAAGCGCTTGAGGCCCGACAATTCCATCCACGCCTCCGTTGGTGGCGTATCGTCCGCCAGCTTTCCGCCATCCCCCGTCCCTGGCTGGAGAGTGTTGTTGTGGAAGGCTTGGTTGACAGCGTCGTGCTTGGCCGAGAACGACAGCTGCGAGGGCCCGTCGTCCATCGAGAGTGTTATCCTCATGTCGTCGAGGAGGAGGAAGGTATTGCTCGTGTCGGATACATCGCGCGACAGGCCTGCCAACACGGTTTTGATCAACGGCCTTCCAAAGATGTCGTTGTTCCGAATGCGCCATCCAAACGCGAAGTACTGCATGGTCAAGTCACTGCCCGCTAGGCTGTAGTATCGAGTATCTGGACCGGTCTTGTCATCTATGGGCGAATCGAAGAGTAAAGGGCCTGTGCATGCCAATAGAAGCTGTCCGGGGTCCTTTGGGGCAAGGAGAGACATCTTCGGGGCGGTAAAAGGAGCTGCATCGAGCGTTTGCATGAACGTGTCTTTGCCGCTTGCAGCCAAACAAGAGGCAGCATTCGACGGTGGTGTCTGCTGCGACGTCTGAGCCGAAAGCCGAGGCTCCGCCAGCTGTGCGGGCGCACGTTTCGCTTCCCCCCTTTGAGCCTACCGAGGCAGAGTTAGCAAGTCAAGTCGTATTCAGGGAGAAGAAGTTGGCCCGAGACCTGACAGGACGGAAATAATAATAGAGATGTGGGTGACTCATGTGCCGTACCTTTGAAGTAGCCTTGGTAGGAGGCTTGGCGGGACCTGGTGACGTCGTTGGCTGCCGCTGACTTCCTGCCGGTGGCGCTTCAGAGACTTCCATCTCGCTACTTACTCCTGTCGTCAGTAAGGAGGGCGTGCCGGTAGATGTGGTGGACGACTTGGCCCCTTGAGGCGGACTCGCAGGCTCGGACTGCATCGAGACGGCCGCTAGCTCAGTCTCCAACCCAGACTCTAAACCCAGCTCAGAGGCAGCTACACGCGCTTCGCTTATGGGCTGCGGGCTCAAAATAATAGGGGAGCGGATGTTGAGAATCGACATGCTGTTGATATTGTCGTCTTCTTCTTCAATCTGGGATGTAGGGTTCACCTGAGCAACCATGTTTCCGTATCTGGCCATGTCCCCCGGGCTGTCACCGTCGCCGATGTCACTATTCGCTTCGATTTCCATTTCGTCATCAAAGTAAGCCCCATCATCTGAGCTGTCATTGACGGCACCATTATTGCCGCTGGTGTGGAGTTTTTTTATTCGCTTGCGTATGTCGCGAGCTACGGTCCCATCCTCGTCGCTGCCATCGAACTCGTCAACATTGAAAATCGGCTCTGCCGATCGCTTCCCAGGGGTGCTCCTATCGTCCTCAAATAGAGCGGGTCTGTATTTCTTGACATTGTAAAGCAACATTGCTTTGGGGGTGTTCTTCTGGACGGGAAGCATAATCTTGCGGGGCGCCCATACGGCGGCCCGGCTTCCCACGCCACCCTGCATATTCCCAAAGATACCGACTGGAACCGCTCGGCCGTCATAGTCGGCGTCGGCACTGGCATGGAGAACGACGTACGTAAGCTTGTTGCCGTGCTTGTCAGACTCTTTGTACAGGGTTCCCGTGTGTGACATCTCGTCCCAACACCGACGGAGGAAGCAGGACAGCGCAAATCGCTGGCTCTGTAGGAGCGGCTCGAGAGCCGCCTCTGCGCTCCTCTGCTGCGGCGACTTCTTCTTGGCGACACTTTGGCCGTTCTTCTTATTCTGCTTCTTGCTTTTGATGAGATCTCGAAGCTTTTGTCGCTTGTCCTTGAAATCGCTGTCCTTTTCCCACTTGTTGAACAACTGCTCCAGAGCGCGGGGGACCGAGCAGTTGTTATATAAGTACCTTGCCATTTCCGAGGGAAGCTGGGTTGTGTTGTCGACAAAGCCCTTTTTGAACGCGTTGCCGACCTTTTTGTCGAGAGAAAAATCCTTATCGTCGGGCGAGGCGGCATCGAAAATGGCCTGCCACTTCTTGGCCTCATCACCCTCTCGATAGCTCTCGAGGTTGACGTCTACGGGCTTCAGCCTCTCGGCCTGGTTGCCCTCGGTGTCGGCGAGCGCGTAATAAGGCATACGCATGCTGATCAGGGGGCGTTCCCTCAAGCGGAACTTTCGCTCCATCCTCATCCTCCGGAAGTAGGTGACCAACACGGCCACCGTCTGCCAGCTGGGATGGCCGTGCGTGTTGCCGGCCGAGATGATGAACTTGTTGGGCCTGCAATCGAGGAGCAGGTCAATCGGGGTGGAGGATCGCGACCCATGGTGGCCGGCTTTGAGCACCTCGATCGGCAGATGCTGTCCCGCCTTATCGGTCAAGAAGGGAAGGATGGACATCTCGGTGGTCATGTGGGCATCTCCGCCACAAAAGTGTGATATGCGCACATCTTCAGGGCCCGTCTTCCAGACGAGCACGGATACGATGGACACATAGTTGTCCACCGTCGGCGCATCGGTATCGGGCCGGTCGAGAGCCCGGACCCCAAGCGGGGGCTTGTCGACTTTGCCCTTGTGGCCATACACATAGCCGCACACGCCAATACAGAGAAAGGACGGCCAGGAGGGCTGGGCTGCGGCGGGAGCCGGGATTTTGCCATATTTCTGTTTCTGCTCACACACCACTTTGTACAGTTTGTCGCAGCTCTCCCACCAGTTTTTTAGCTCTATGCCTGGCTTGAATTGGCCGTGGGTGAAGAAGTCGACGCCCATGAGGTTGGCCTCGCCGACGGCGACGCGAAATAGAGGCGCCGAGAGAGGCGTATTCGCTGTTGGGTTTTTGAGGTCGAGCGAGACGCCACCAGCCTTCATGCTGACGGCCAGATAGATCCTGGCGCAGTTGTCGTCAAGATCCTTCTTGAAGATGGACGGCGCACCCTTGGGCTTGGCCGTGCTCTTCTTCTTGCTCGCCGTCTTGGACGCTCGCTCCCACGCGGGGCAGTACATGACGCTGAGACACTTGCCGTTGACGTCGTACTTCATGTAGGAGCTCCGCGGTGTGGGCTCGGTGACACTATTCCAGCGTTTGAGCACATCGTCGTGCATCATCTGGAGCGAGCCGCAGTAGTGGTCCCGGTCCCAGTGGGTGACAACCCACGAGTCAAAGACGAGCTGTTTCGAGTTGTTGGGCCGCTGGTCCCGTGTGGGCGTCCCCTCTACAGAGGCCAGGTCGCCACCCTGGCTAGCATCGTGGTTATTGATAGTGTAGCTTTCCTCAATCTTCTTAATGGCGCTTGCAATGCGGCCCGACGTGACCCTCCCGTCGTAGCCGCCGCCGGTGTTGTCGTGGCCGCCGTCGAACAAAAGAGCCCGGTAGATGGTGCCTTGCTTGCCTCCGCCGATGACACGCCGGTGCTGTGGCAGTTCGAAGATTTTGACGTTGCCAGAAGCAGCCTGGTCTGGCAATGGAATAGTGGCATCGAAGTTGGGATCCTTGGCATATCGCGGCGCATTCTTGACCAGGAGGTGGATAGCGCAGTCTCCCAGTGGGACGTTGATCTGGAAAGTGTGGACCTCGAACCCATCGAATGTCTGGACCGTAAGACTGGCCATGATGGATCGCGTTTCCACGGCTCACAGTCGAACCTTTTTGTTGTGGTTGGCATTCACAGCCGACCGATAGTTGTTGAAGCTGTGGGTGTGTTCCCGTAGTACATCCAGATCTTCAAGTCGAAGTTGTGTTGGAGCTGGTCGGCGGGCATCGGCGCTCGTGGTCCAGAACATGCAGTCCCGGAGCGTCAGCTCCTCTGTTGCCATCCGGGATGCAGAGGGCAGGCAGGGCGGTCGCTAGCACACACGTGTACATGCACACTATCGGCAACACAGGGAGAGCAGGTTCAGCCCGCCGTGCCCGCCATGTGCCGCTCTGCTGTTGCGGTCTGAGATGCAAGGAGTGGCGTCGCTAGCGCTCACACTATTGGCAATGCAGGGCTGAGGTCAGCCAGCCATGTATGTGCAAGAGTGCCGAACAAGTACGTCAACAATAGGCCTAGCCCACAGTGCGTGATAAAAAGACCCTGCACTTGCATTTTTTTTCTTTCGTTTCAGTCTATACAGTACATTGGGTATCCTCACTCCTTGGAAAGACTCCAGCTCCCTGAAACCGTGTACGTGTTGGACACTGCCTTTTCTGTGCTTTTCCGGGCTGCCTTTGACTCCTCCTCCACATATGTCTCGTGAAACTCGATCTTGACCTGGTCTCCTAGAATGCCATTGACAGTTGCACGAGTCAGAACAAAGCTCGCGTCCAGCCCAGCGAGCGGTACACCACGGCCACCCGGTACCCGGGGCCGCAGCTGCACAACGAGTTCCGACTCGAATCGCCGATACGCGGCGGCTATCCATTGCAGTCGCTTGTCTGTAGGGCGGGGGATTGGGTCCGGCGCATCCGCATCCAGCAGGTCGTGAGCGCCGCGGCCGATCGGCAGGATGAAATCTATCGCTGTGACACTGGTGACCATGTCGGTCGTGGGTTGGGTGGCGGCGATTGCGGCTGTCTGCGTGGGCTTGACCACGAATACGATGGTCTGCGGCGGCGCAGACTGGACTGGGATGTTCTTGTCAGGGAAGAGCACAGAGAAAGCCTTCTTGGTGAGGGACGAATGGCGCGCAGATCCGGTCGCCGGGGGATCGTACGACTGCGCCGCCGATGTCGGTCCTGTGGCCTCAGTCACTTCTTCCAGCAATGGGAACAGCTGACGCGCGTGTGCGGTTGTGATGGCGTCTACCTTGAACGGTACTACGAGGCTATGCTGCCTGTCTGCGAGTTGCATGGCGACGTAAAGAGCCCCGGAGTCCGGGCCCAGTGGTTTGAATGCCATGAGAAGCTTCTTCTCGGCCACTTTGACCGTCACGTCCGCAACGACATGCGGTATCATGATTCCCGTGTCCCAGTCCCAGACCTTGACCGGCATGTCTGGAGGAGATACCGCGGGGCCCGCTTTGCTCCACGTGACAGCCTCGGGGTCGCCCGGCGGCTTCGTGCTGACAGCCGGGTCGATGAGCGGATCGAGCCGGATCGTCAGGGTCAGACTCTCAGCCGTCACCGGCTGCAGGACGAAGCGTTGCTGGTGTGCCGGAAGCTTCATGCTCACGCTGAAGTTGGAGAGAGCCTGTGTCGGCCCACGCGCGCAGAAGCAGATAATCATGTCGTCGTGGCGTGCTCTGTAGACGATGGGAATTGGCTGGCCACCACCCCCGCCGCTACTGTCCTTGTCGAGGGTCGCTGTGATCTCAATGTCGGGAAAAGATTCGACAAGACTGCTGCGTACAATGAAGCCCCCCGACGGGATCGCCACGACGCCGCTGGGCGCGTTGAGAATGTAGGCATTCATGGCAACCCGGATTTCATCGCGCACAGGGTCTTCAATGCCGCCGACGGCGTTGCCGACGCTGAGGGCCCCGTCCACCATGGCGTCCACCCATGTGTCATCAACGAGAAAAGTCAGGATCTCTTCGTCACCCAGCACCGTCGGATCCGCAAACAGGTTCAGCGCCGGGACAAGCCGCAGGCTCATCAGATTGTCGAGAACCCAAGTAGCAACCTCGGCAAAGAGAGGAGCGTCACACAGCACCGCTGCCCCCCCGCTCTCGGGTTTTTTTGGCTGGCACAGCTGAGTTACCGCATTCAAGAGCCATGGTCGTGTACAGCCGGCAAGATTTCGCCGCAGCTTGGCCTGTGTCATGACACCCGGTGCGGCAGCAGTGGGTACGATGGACGGCGCCGCGCCCTGCCACCGCTTTGTTCCCTTGGCGGGCATGCCTTGCAGATGTTGATCGAGAGGGCCGCTGAACAGATCGTTGAGCGTGCCGAGGACGCTGTTGACCAGGTCATCGATGCTGCTCGTTACACCGTCACTGGCTCGGGCGCCCGTCGTCGCCTTGAGGACGAGCTGGCGACGCAGGGCGGCGATGGCTGTCGAGAACTTGATGTCACGGCCTGCCAGTGAGCGCCCGAGGTCCCAGGCAATGCTGTAGGAGACGTCGAGTATTTTGGCTGCCATGTCAATGATCTGGAGGTCGGTGCCGTACATGCTGGGCTTGATCTGGATTCTCCGCGTCTGCTTCGGACACAGCGGGCCGCGGTACAGCGCCATGGTCGTCTCGCCGGCCAGATCGCGATGTCGCACAATGGTGTAGCCCTCATCCAAGCGGCCGCGCATCCACTCGCGCGCATCGCTTACCTTTTCATTGTCCGCTTTGGCTGGCAGCCGGATGGAAAGCGGCCGAACGTGCTCCTTGAGGCCCTCGAACAGCTGAATCGATGCGTCCGAGCCGTTGGGCTCCCAGGTGTACGTCCATGAGTACAGGGATACGAGGGCCACAAGAGCCCCGTCGGCCGCTGTCGCTTTCCAGTCGACCCGCGACACCAGGCCTTCCAACGATACAAGGTGCGCTATGGCTGTCTGCGGCTCCTTGCCCATCGAGTAGGGCCGTGATCGGTGCCCCATGATGGTCGCGTATTTATCTGTCGGCGGACCTGCGCCAGTGGCCGCATTGCTTAGTGGAGCCGCGCCTGACACTTGGCCTGTGTCTGTCATGTAGGTCAAGTACTTGTACCGGTCGAGATCCGCCGTGGTCTGTTCCGGGAGACTGCCCTGGGCAGGTTGCCCCTGCTGCCGTTCGAAATAGTAGCGGAAGGTCTTTCCCTTGACAAAGATGAACGCCGCGCTGTCCGTAGATGCTTGATCACTAGGAAATGCGTCATGTAACGAGAAATTTGCCTTGTCCTTATTCATGGCGTCCAGCGTGATGGTGAGAGCCTTCGTTACCGATGGCTTGGTCGTGCTGTCTGCCAAGGTCGGCGGCACAACCAGCTCGTCAGGCGCAAAAACCAGCAACGCGAGCCACGGGTACGGTGCCGTCCCCTCTGCTCCGGTGATGTCCGTTAGCCGCCGTTCCCAGGGTACGGCGCCTGCTAGCATAATGTGCGGAAGCGTGGTGGCTGTGACAGAACGCATGCGGGGAGGGTAGATGGAGTGGACCAGAGACGGCGGAAGCACATATGGGTCCGTTGCCTGGACGTGAAAGGGCTGCGTCGTCGTGAGGTCCTCCCCGGCTGGTTGGCCGTCGGCCGAAACCTTTTGGGTCACCTCGATATTGTACGCACCCGGGGCTAGCGCCGGGGCCTCGTATGCGTAGACCTTGCCAGTGCCCTGTGCCAAAGAGGCGGGGGCAGCTGGTTTTTGGTCTCCATCTGCCATTGCGATCTTTTGTTGACGGGTTTGGCTAGGATGAAGTCAATGTTGTTGCAAAAGTGATGCCCACCGTGACCTTGTGTTGTTGAGCGACGTTAAAACAAGCCGCCACAGTGCGAGCACAGTCCTTCGGTCAGAAGGCAATGCCCCTGCCCCAGTGTGGTTTTGGCCAGGGGTCCACTCCGGCTCTAGTACCATCCGCCACAGTCAAGTTCAGCTGATAATTCGGCTGCCACGGGCCTTCCCTAGTTCCCGCCGCCCTAGCGCGGTGGAGGCTGTCCGCTTCGAGGCCCCCGGTTAGTCTGGGCTTGGCTGGGTGGGTGTTCCATTTAGCGTCTTTGGCTGCAGGTAAAAGGCCACGAAGGCCCAACTCTTAAGTACCTCTGAGACAGAAATTTGCACAAAACCATGGTCACGGCTAGTCAGGTTCAATTGCGGTAAAGAATATGCCAACGCTAAGTGGAACACCCGCCCAGCCAAGGGGATACATCCTTTCGTGTTGGACAGTGAACATGAATTTTTTTTTCCATCCGGCGGGCAAACCTACCCCTACGCCCTACTCCATCCAGTTCTCAGTCGCGAAGACGGCATCGAAAATTGTGGACGACTCAAAATTTCGTACCAGTCGATAACCACTCGGAACCAGTAGTATGTCTGACCCAGCGGCATCAACACCCGCTCCTGGGGAGGCTCCGGCCTCACCACCACCACAGCAGCCCGGAGAGCCAAACCCTGCCCTGGTAGTCGTCCCAACAACTGTACCTGCAGCTAGTGATGCTCCGTCGGCGACGACAACAACGACTCAGTCTCCACCTGCGCCTGTAGCTCCTGGTGCTCCGCCCACAACGACGGCGGCGGCGGCGAGTCTGCCCCCAGTCGCAGCGCCGCCAATCGCTAACAAAGCTAGCAAAAGTTCAGTCGAATGCCTGTCGATGCAGCTAGATGCCTTTGTTCTCAACCAGCACATCTTCACAGATCAATACTACATCGCGCCGCTGAGCATCCCGGACCACTCGGCATTCCTGCCCGGCGCTTTCAGTGCGCCCGACGTTGTCCCTCATGTTGATGTCGATTCGGCGTACCCCTGGTATCAAAACTCTCGAATCGCTGATGTTACCCAAACCGCGGGCGGCGCCAGCAGTGAGGACGACCGGCTGCGAAAAGATAGGCTCGGTGTCTACCTCCACTGGTGTCTTCCTCGCCGTTTTCGCGGTACGGCACCCATCCAGACCCCAGGGTCTTCATCGGCATCATCCGGGGAGAACGCCGACGGGAGCGGGCCGGAAGTCCCCGGCGTGGCCGATGGCAAACCGCAGACCACCCAGGTGAGTGCTGTACTGAACCTACCCACGACTTTCTTCATTGGTAATAACCAGACGCGCCTCTGTGGTGTAAGCAGCATGCCGCAGTTCCCGACCGGTGGATCATTCTTCGCTTTGTGAGCGAGGCGACAACAACTGAGGCATCAGCCACGCCGGCTCCGGCAGTGGAAGCCTTCATTGTTGAGAGTAATCGCATCCGACACCTCGGGCGCGACGATGATGTCGATGTAGAGCTCGAGGCAGCCCCATTTATCGACCATGGGCTTCCAGTCGAAAAGCAAGCTGACGTGTTTCTGGGAATCAAACGCAAGTTCGACGATGACTGGCAGGACCCAGCCCCAGATGGCCAGTACCACACGCCCCTGGCGCTCCTGGACGCGGGGAACCCGCTTTTTGCCGACTTCCAGCATCACAACTCCAACGTTCTGTCCATCCATGATGACCTCTCGTGGGCGAGTGCCAATGGCAGCAGGGCCGTCTACGCGGCCACGGCAACAGTATCCTATGCAGTCTTTGGATACTTCTCCAACGCCAACCGCGACGAGAAAAAGCTCGTGTGCCACGGCTCCCTATTTGACGTCAAGTGGAATCGGAGCGCAAAGCCCGCGACTATTGACGCCGAGTCCGTCTCTCAGACCGTCAAGGAGAGTCAGCCCGTCGCAGTAGGCCAGGACACGCTCGAAGCACTCGAGACATACCTGGATAGTCTGCCCAGCAACTTTGCGTGGACCAAGCTGATCCGCGAGGCCAAGGTGGTCATCGATCAGGTCGGCCGCGGGGGCTTGTTGGATGCCCAGGTGGCTCAGAACCTGCGGTCCGGTTTCAAGCCGGTGGGTGGCGGCCATTGCTGGCGGTATAATCACGAGAGCCGGGACCAGTCCAAGGGTACTCCATATGAGCAGCAGCACGTGCCGACGGCCGATGAGATGGACAGAATGTTCATAATGGATCGCTGGCAGGCCTACCTCGACGCGCTTGACCACGAGGAGCGATACCTGCGGCACAGTCTGTTCTGTGAGTGGTGGAAGAAGCGATGCCAGACGCCAGGCGGAATGTGGGAAGCCCGGGAATGCCAAGAAGAGTCCAAGAAGCGCATCGCAGACGCTTCGGAACAGCTGGCCAAGGTCAAGCAGCTGCGCACCATGTTTAACAAGAAAAAGATGCCGCATTTTGATGGTCTGGATCGGACGGCCCGGCCAAGCTTCTTCAGCCGACACGACCCAACCATCTTGCTCGGGGGACTCGGGCCCGCATGGCCGTCCGAGTTCCTCGCAAGCCAGCAGGAGACGGGACGGGACCTCGAGAGATTGCCCTTCCGCGGCCCTGAGGGCAAAAAGGCAATCCAGGAGTGGCTGGCCAGCTTGGTAACGGATACCACCAACCTCAGCACCCAAAATGGCATGAAGCTGTTCTTTGAGAGCGCCGACTTGATGGCCAAGCTGAAGGAGAGCAGCGCCGGGAACCACAGCATCACCCGGCTTCAGGCGTTCTTCCAAACCCTCGATAACATGCACGCGCTGAACTGGGTGGCACCAGGTTGGGTACGGGATGCCGTCGGAACCTTGGTCGAAGAGTGGGTCTACTCCCTCTGCGGACAAGCCATCGAGAAGCTATCGCCGCCGCCAACGTATTACCGACCCGAGGAAGTGCGTTGGCGCGACACACAGCCCTGGCGCGCCCTGTTTGTCGAATGGGAGCTCGAGTATCATCACCTCCCTAAGCGGTTCTGGAGGCTTGAGAAGGAGGCCGACGGCACGGCGCAATACGTAATCGCGCCCGAGGTGAACATCTCGGCGTATGACGGACTGGACCGACACCGGCGCGTAATGAGCGGCCGCTCCCTGCTGAGGCCCAACGCAGGGTGGGTGCTGAATACGTTGCTGGCCCAGCTGCTCGCAAAGCTTGACAAGAACCTCGTCAACGAGCAACCAGCACTCAAGACCGACGCCAGCGGCGCCAACGACATCCGTCTTCAGCTGCAGGAAGCCCTACGTAATATGAACCTGCTCGTAGGGAGCCTCGAGGGATTCACCGACCACCTCTTAACCCTGCACCGCGGGTCGCATGTGATTCCTCATGCCGCGGATACCGACTCGGACGGGCATGACACGGCTGATGACAGAGCCTTGCTTGAGCTCCTGCAAGAATCTCCAGACGGTTTCGACGTCACGCCCTACCGCGAGTCGTGCTTTTCTGCCCTGGGATCCGCCCTCGACTTCAAACCCGTCACGCACGGGCAGGCTCGCTTCACCAAGTTCAACATCGTTGATAAGTTTGGCCAGGTCGTCTCGCCGCTGCAATGTCCCAAGACGAGTCGGGAGCCACCATCCAAGCTCTACCCTTGCGTCGGTCGGTCTCTTGCTTGCCAGCCCAACGTCACCGAGGGTCCCGGCTTTGCCAACAGCGTGGAGCTGGATACCGAAGGACAATCGCAGTACTTCCAGCTGGGCCATCGCATCAACCAGGACGCGCGACTGAACCTCGAGTTTGTGGTCAACTCGGCCGACTGGCGCTCGCACCACCCGAGCACGCAGTGGTACCGCGGCGATGCCGACGGCGGCAAGAACGCGCCGTCCCGGCACATGTGGCGTCCGACGACCGAGTACGAGGATCCCGTCTGGGGATGGCTGGTCATCGACTTTCGAGACCGCGGCATCCAGGTCTACAATGCCTCGGGCGAGAGCATGGGCGAGGCCCTCTTGCCCGGCACCTTGGGCGGCACTGTCGTTTGGCAGGCCTACTACGCCGAGGGTGACCTGGGTACGGCCGGGGACTTTGATGAGGGATCCCAGCTGAGGGAGCTGATCAAGCTCATGAATGACCCAAAGTATCTCTTTGGGCTATGGAGCGTATTGGCCGACGCTTGCCAGAACATGCATCCCGACCCGATTACGTCTGGTGGAGACGGCCGGCTCCTCAACCTCGTCGGCCGGCCCATCGCGCTGGTCAACATGGCCCTCTCGCTCGAGCTGGCAACGCCGCCAATGCAGACGCAGAGCTACTCGGACCTCGGCAGGCGCGCCGCCCGCGACCACGACGAGATCAGCCTCGAGGAGTACCAGTTTGAGGTTCTGCTGGGCGACAAGACCAATCTCAGCGACGGCTTAGTCGGGTACTGTGTTCCTAGCAAAACATCAGCAACAACAAGCGCAGCGGACCCAATCAAGGCGAAGCGGCCGGACCTGAGCTGCTTGTACACGGATTTTGGATACCCGAGTCGCAACGACTATGGCGCAAGGTACCATGATGTTACAGGAGACGCCCCCCCCCCCAAGCACAACGCCTTCGCCTCCCCGTCCTCCCGCCGTCTGTTTCTGAGCGGCCATAACGTACCTGCTAGTGCCCACGCGGACCCAGCCTCCTACTCGCGCGCCGTGTGCAACCACAATGCCGCGCTCGTCATCAGCTGCCTCATCGATCCTGGGCAGCCCGTCAGGGCGGCGACGGGCATCCTGCCTGCGGCATCGGCAGAGCTGCCACGCTGGATCATCAGCCGGACCCTTGCAAGACTCCGGCTCCTCTTCCGCGGCGGGCCAATGCTTATTCGGGGAGACCTGGCCGACGAGGATGATTGGGACCGCCCGCTAAACGAGACGGACCGTCTTGCACCAGCCATCGTGCCGCTCAGCGACATAACGCCAACAACCGCGCAAGCAGCGGCGCCCCGTCCGTCGCCCCCCGCCGTGGTGGGTCCGGTAGCGCCAGCAGAGTTGCCTGGCACGGCGGGGACGGGCACTGGTGGTAAGAAATCTGGCGTGGGAGGTTGGGGGTGGCTCCAGCCCATCTTGGACGACCGTTGTGTTGACGACGTCCCCGTGTTCGTGCCCTACAATCTGGTCTCGGGCGGCGGGACGAATGCGGCAGCGGCAGCAGCGGAATATCCTCTGCAAATCGGGCCCCACACGTGTCTTGAGGGTTTCTACAAGTTGGGGTTGCTCGACATGGAGACCAGCCAAGCGAATCTGTTGCCAGAGAAGCCCGCTATGGGTATTACTGTCGATGCCAAACATGAAAAAGACGTCAAGCTCGGCGCCTTCCGTCCCTTGACATCTGGTCTACTAGTAACTGGGGTGAAGAAAGATGATGGTGCGGAAAAAAGAAAGCAAACATATCGGCCGCGCGGCGTGGCTAGTTGACCGCCAGTGAAGCAGGTCCGGCGAAGCTAAAAGACGGAATCAGTGCACTGGCGGGGTCATGGACATTCTGAGGGTGGATAAGGTACATTTGTCTGTTGTGATCGTGTGTTGAGCGGGAAGGTAATAGGTCTTGGATGGGCGGGTATGGAATAGTGGCGTGTCTTTGTTTCCGCTGTCGTCAGTCAAGAGTCAAGACATTTTGTTAGCGCTGAGAAATAGAAGTATATGTCGACCTTGAACTGCACGGTAAATGTGCCGTCCTCATTTTAGCGTCTTAGAGGCAAGCGTTACCGTGGTTGAAGCACTGGGTGGTGTGGGTCCAGTTCTCAGGGCATCGATTTATGATGATGTCTCCCTTGCATTCCGGACGCCACCTGGACGCCTCCGCAGTCAACAAAACAGCGTTTTTTTCCGCTTGGTTCTGAGACAGGACAAAGGAATACGTGGTTTTAATACGCACAGGTCAACTGCATGGTGTGGTCCAAGGTGTGTATCTGACCTTGGCTCTTTGACCACGGTGAGTCCAGCAGTGTGACAGTATGGAAATAAGTACCCATAGGTGGGTAACTCTTCAATCTGGCTATTACTACCAAACCCACTCCTATTGGTCACAAAGCATGTGGGTCTACAATAGCGACCAAGTTCATTGATTCAACAAAAACAACTTTTATCTTCAACTATTGTCCATCCCTATGCTGTCTAGTTCAGAGTTTTAAAGACCCATCATTATCCACCCACATCAGCCAAGCCTTGAATCCCTCTCCTTCATTCTGAAGTTTACCCTGCCCATCAACTCTACCCACCCCGATAGTGATCTCCTCCAGCACTCGAAAACCAAAGTGCTTGTATAGCGTCACCACATCTAGCGATGTAGCCTCCAACCATACGCTCAACCGATCCTGTTTTGCCTTGGCAAGGTAGGGGAGCACCACAGCCGAAATGGCACCCGGGATTTTGGGGACGGATGGATTTCGTGCAAGGAAGTCGAGGTGGTAGTGTGGCAGGATCGTAATATCGTCCGTCTCGGAATTTCTCTCGGTCCCGATATACTTCATCTTAGCAAGCTGAACAACCTGCTTCCATTCATTCTTGATGTGTTGGTCTGAGTCGGTTCTGTTGTGTAAGCCACCGGAAGACGTGCTACCGGGGCCCTCGGCGACTCTATGAAGGTTTGGGAGCTCCCAAAGGGCAACCGCCGAGGTATCCGCAGCCTCGATAAGAACCCCGTTTCTGCTGATGGAGGATCGAATGGTTTTGTTAACATAGTTGAGGACTGTTTGGCCGGACTCAGCGCTGAAGGCATTGGTGCATGGCACTCTGTCGAATGCCGACGCTATCGTCCACACGCATTTCGAGACGTCTGCCTCATCCGCCGGCTGCACGATCCGCGCAAGGGGCAAGGCGACGCGAGAGTATGGCCGAGTAGTGGTAACGGTGAAAATGGACGGGAGAATAAAAATGGACTGTCGTGTATGTCCAAAGCGCGACATCTTGGACGGGTCAGAGGCAAGAATCGATGGGATGAAGATATCTTCTATCCCCTACTGCGTGAACTTTGGCGCGGGATTGCTAATGCTGTGTTTTATGTCATCTTGACCTGAGGGTGTCCTTGAAATATCATACCTTTTCCCCGGCACTCTTGATTCCGATTAGGCCATTCGGTTGACCACGCCTCTTTACAGCGTCAGTTACGAGATGAAATTATACTGTGTCAGCGTAGCATTGAGCTGACTGGTAGCCTTCAGTAATGATTACTGACAATACTGTTGATCATGGAATGCGGAGGCGGCGCATGAGTCTGACGTGAGAGGGGTGAGGGAAAAGTTCTCTTCCAGTCGCCGGCAAAGGTGAAACTTCCAGTTCCAATGACGTTTTTCTGTCGGTGAGACGCACCCACACGAGAATTCACATTCGCCAAGAGCGCCCGGAGTTTCTAAGTACATTATAGGTGCTGACTGCATATGCAGCGGCGGCGCGGAACGCCCTGGCTGCATGCCGTTTTCGGGTCGCTTCCCAGTCCGAATATGTACCGACGTTGACTGGAGCTAGCCCTTGTGATATCTGCTTGTTTGGCCTAGTTGCCAATACCCATATGCGTCTAATTACGGGAAAGACCGCAATGGAGAAATTTTCTGACACACGCCATTGTAAGCACCCGTTCCTCCATAGCCGCCTTGATGGCCTCTAAAGACTCAAGTAGGGCCGACTCATTTTTATCCTGCCTGACTCGTACCTCATAATTGAGGAGCGTATTGATTCCAGTGCTGTGCGAGTGTTAGTAAATGTTCGTTACGATGGGTATTTTGTTCAGCACTATCCCCCTGCTGGTAACATACCCCGTTCTAAAAATATAGCACGGTAGAAGCCGTAAGGCAGTGGGACCTCGCAACCAATAACCCCTAATCCATTTCGTAATAGAATCGCTATCAGCCGGGCGGTGGTGTTCCATCAAGGCAAGTTCACCTTGAGAGGTAAAGGTGGTATTGCTCAGGCACCCCAGTATTCTATTGACTTTTATTACCCTGGCTAATAATCGCCTGAAAAGAGCCGTCAACGCGAGAATCCACAAGGACCATAAGGAAACCCCTTGCACTCACTCTACTTAATCATTACGGAAATAGTACACACTATTTTCTTTCTCAACTGCCTAACCATAACCAGCCAGATGGCCCTAGGCTATGGATACACTCAACAGCCTGGCAATCACGGAACAAAAGCCTGGTGTGAGTATGCCAGAATGCCGCAGTACCCTCGCCGGAAATGTTTCAACTCAGCCGCTCTCTCTAAATAGTGAACCACTTATGGTACAAACCTCGGCAAAACTCCAATCCCAACTGCCCGTACTTGTACATGGGGGCCAAATTACCAGGGGTTTACTTGGTTTCGAAAGAAAAAGTCCTTTGCTAATATAAGGTCTTAGCATGCATTCACCGCCCGGGGAACCTCCATCTACTCTTAGTTTGCTGCGGGTTGAGCGGGTCGCTGCCGTAAGCTCGTGGGGCATACGAGTCGGAATGTGGTGAGCCAGGCCCTGAGTCGCTTAGGAGAACTGGGATAAACACCTTCCCAAAAAGGGAAACATCGTAGTTTCAGCCAAGGGCAACGCCGCATTCCAGTCTATGGTTATCAAATCGGCCTTTCGTAAGACTTTACGGGGATGGTAATAGGCAATGGTGATATTGAAGCGGGTAAGGGGCTTAAAGTTGCTGTAAGAACATGGATGAGATGAGATCAGTAGAAAGGCAGCCGTGAGCGAAACTAGGAGATAAATACCCCATCGTATCCTCTAGTTAGTACCTGGCTGGCTCACCTATTCCCGCGGCCGTATGAATACCTAACGGGAAAGAAAATACCACCATATACCTTCGGCCCCAATATGGATAACTCAACGAGAAAGGGAATTTCCCAGGTACCCAACGGCGGTTGGCTTGGTTGGAGCCAAGTTATGGCATGCTTCTTCATGTCTATCTGTTCGCTGTCAGTCTCTTCATGCATACGTCACTTCAACCAAACGTGAGAAAAACACTAACAATATTGTCAAACAAACAGCGGTTTAGCAAACGCCTTCGGCATCTTTCAAGCCCACTACCAAACCTCCTTTCTCGCCTCCTACCCGCCCTCGTCTATTGCTTGGATAGGCACAACTCAAGGCTTCCTCGTCAATGTCGTCGGCCTAATCAGCGGGCGTCTTTACGACGCAGGCTACACCAAGTCTCTCGTCTACGTCGGCTCCGCGTTGAACGTCGCCGGCCTATTAGCTACAAGCTTCTCCGTCACATATGTCCAGACCTTCTTGTCTCTTGGCGTCTGCGTTGGACTTGGAAGCGGGACCTTCTACGTCCCAAGCCTGGCCATCGTGGCAACGTACTTTGACGAGCGCAAGAGACCTTTGGCAACGGGAATAGCCGCCACTGGTGCCGGACTCGGGGGGGTGGTGTATCCCATTCTGTTCAGGGTGCTCGTCGACAGAGTCGGGTTCTCGTGGGCGGTGCGGTCTTTTTCTTGCATAAACGCTAGCTTATTGATTGTGTCGTGCCTCTTAGTACGACCGCTGATCGTAGAAACCGACATCACAGACCCCCACTCTGTCAGATGTGATACGGACAGTTCAACAACAGAGCTAAGCACAACTACATTCCCAAAGGAGCAGCACACAGCAAGTAAGGGGGAAATCCTGGACAAGAAGAAGCAACTACTTGACAAAACCGCCTTCCGAGACCGCCCCTTCATCCTTTTTTCCATCTCGCTCTTCTTCCTCTGGCTAGGTGTCGACATCCCTTTCTTCTTCTTGCCATCCTTCGTCCAAGGGAGACTCAAACTCTCCGCTGACTTGGGCGACTACCTTCTGGCAATAATGAACGCATCTGCCACCATTGGGCGCCTCTTCCTCGGTCTGGCTGCCGTGTACGCAGGCGGCGCCTTTGCCGTCTGGCAGTTCGCAATTGGAGCTTCATGCATCTTGCTTGCCTGCTGGGTGGCTGTGCACGACCTCCCTGGCATCATTGTGTTTGTCGTCCTGTATGGAGGGCTTACGGGAGGTGTTATCTCGCTAGTGTCGGCGGCACTGCTGGTCATCTCGCCTGACCTTGCACGTGTTGGGACAAGGCTTGGGATGAGCGGCGTGCTGGCTGGCTTCGGTTTCTTGATTGGGCCCCCGGTTGCGGGAGCGATACAAAGTACGTCTGCGGGATACATTGGACAGAGCATATTTGCTGCCGCGGCGTACTTTGCCGCGTTTGGGGTGCTGTGGGTGGCAAGGGCGTTGCATAAGCGAGGGAGCTTTTCGGTTTGAGGGGGAGTGGGGGCGGTTTGCAGGCAGTATTTTCTTCAACCACAATCGACCAAGGACTCCTCTGTAAGCTCTCAAAGCAGTTTGAATAGCTTAAATTGCTCAAAACTGTAATAAAAGGCCCCTAATCCAACCTAATCATGTGCTGGTGCTCTGCCCTACTACCCGCCCTGCGCTTGGCTACGCAGTGTAACCGCGTTCAGCTGCGCAGGCGGCTCTTTGACTTGTTGACTGGTTAACTGACTCGCGCGCGCAACGGAGAAACTCTTACTGGACCGCCTGAAAAATACTATTTTAACTGGGTTCTGAATGTGTTGCGATGGCAAGATTTGCTGTATATACTCACGAAAGTGGTATTTTGTAAGTGGCGGCCCTATGGCGGTTGAGTTATTTGACTGGCTGTAGTAATTTAGGTGGCGTGGCCTGAGAAAGATGCGGCCTATAGGAGCCTGGTTTGGCTCTCACATGTGAAATAGCACTCTCATAAGTATAAATAGTATTATGATTAAAAGAACTTGGTAGGCTTGAAGATGGAAGTAAACCCGGCTAATCTCTGTACAGATTAGATTTTTTTTCTTTGGCTTCCTCAGAAACAGGTGGTTCTGGTAGCAACAGAACCTCCAGAAGAGGACGTTCGAGTATAATGGAGTCCACGATAATGGTCAGGGGGCTTCGGTCACGCTGAATGATACCTCATACGACGGCGATACGCTAGCCAGACTCTACTAGATCTTCCCTCTCGTACGGAGCCGCGGGTGCTCCTGATCGCGCGTGCATGCCTCGTTGCCACACCAGATACCTAAAGTATCCCTCGTCAGCCTATCCGTCCGTTGAATGCTATTGCCTTAATAAACCAATGGTTTTCACTGTTGCCCTCATTACTTGTTCATGTAGTAGGTTTAACCGCGCAAGACATTAATAGGACGAACTACCACCCAGGCAAGTATGAGCATACCAACGCCAATACCATACCCAATCCCCGACCAAGGTGTCACGGCCAATGGGAAACGGCCGAGGATTCTGCCAAGACGACCCCAACCGCGATGGTCGTACCAGATCGCAGGCAGATGCACACCCGCCCTCCGCAGCTTTCCCACCATGACACACCCAATCGCCCCTTGGTTACACAGCCTGAGCTTCGTCTCCCCGAATTCCCTCCAGCCCATGTCCTCGGCGAAGAGGCACTGGGCAAAATCGATGTGGAGCGGCCGCAAGCTTTCCCGCTGCACAACGACGTTGTGCGGCTGGCAGTCCAGGTTGATGACACCTGCGTCGTTGATGCATCGGGCCGCATCCACGGCCGGACGATGCCGTGCCACCTGTGCTCCGGGACTTCGGTCCTGCCGAGGTCGGCCAGGTTGAACCCGTCGACGTATTCCAGGAGGACACCTCGGACCTCGAAATAGTCACGGCGATGCGCGGGGCCGTCATCGTCATCATCGTCATCGTCGTCATCGCGCAGATCCGGCAATGTCTCCTCCACCGCCAGGTACACTTGGGCGAGGAGCCTCGGGACGTACCGGCCCTGGAGGTGGGAGAGCGTCGCGTAGGCGCGCGTCTCGCACTCGAAGAGTTGCAAGGCCTTCCACTGCATGATCACCTCGCGCTTCCCCTTCTTCTCACGCATCTCGTCCGCCGTTCGAGGGGGCCTCTTCCTCCTTCCCCTCCCGAGGACGACGCCAGCACCCTCGTCCTTGTCGTCGTCGTCATCGTCGTCTTCGCCGCTACCGGGATCGGTCTCGCTGTCTGTGTCGACGAACTCCCCTTCCTCGTCCTCTCGCCGACGCTTCTCGCGGAGAAAGGCGAACAGCGCGGGTGCCTTGCCATCGCGCACATATTCACGCCACGCGCTCTCGGCATCGTCGCCGTACGCCGGGTTATAGGTCCGCCGCAAGCTGGGCGAGACGCGCCGGTCGTACATTTTGAGGATCGCCAGTTGCGGGCGCCCGGAGAGGGCGTCCCGGAAGGAAACTTTCATCACCATGGACATGGTGGGGGGGGGACGCAGGCTCGAGGATCTCGACGGTGAGCTGTCGCCCCAGCCCGGTCGCGCGCGTGTTCGCAAACCGAGAGGGACAATCGGCTCCCCTTTGGCGTAGAGAGGACTCTCTATGGCTCCGTGAGATGAAATGCAGCGATCGTGGCCAGTGACGAAGGGGACCTGTTTTGCGCTGCCATTGCCATGCAGCAGTGGTAGTGGGAGCAGATCGGATCCGTGCCACCGTTTTTCTGTTCAAGGTAGAAAAATGAGCGGCGTCGCTCCGTCCGTGTAAGCGAGCTGCCCTGATAAGCATCTTAACAAGATTTGCCGGAGGGTTGCCGATATACTGTTAGGGGGCTTATCAGTGCTTTTATCGCCCCTCGCTTTATCCTAGTGGAGAAAGTCTCAGGGCCACGGGACCATGCAGCTCTCTATAGCACCCATAGTTCTATACAATTTGAGGTATAGCATAGTGGCAGGTGGCTAGGCTTACTAGGCAGGCCCGCAAGTTCCTTGGAGCTGGTGGGGCGAGTGTGTCTGTTCTAGTATGTCAGGTACGCGATCATGCTCGAGTTTTCGTGGGCGTGGATTGTGCTGCTCGTGGTTGTGACGACGGCGGGGGTCAGGCTCGGGGCTGGGTTGGGGTGGCTGCACATGATTCTGCTCAGTGTGGAGAGATGAGCTGCTCGCTGCAAAGAGGCATAAGGAAACCATGACGGTGGACAAAGGAAAAGAGTGAAATCCACAGCTAGGGCACACTAGGATGAGGGGGATGGGAAGAAGAGTGTCAATGGGGGCGGGGAGGGGGGGAAGTGGTTAACTTGTCTTGGCTTCGAAAAGTAGGGAAGTCCTTATTAACAATGATACATTGGACCATCCTATGCTCCTGCATCAGCGAATCCCTACCCCTAACCCCGAAAAGTCCCCCGGGTCCCATGCCACTGCCGGAGCTATCAGCGGCAGCGGGGTGAAGGGCGAAGTTACTGATGATGGGTGATACTGCTGAAAGGCCTCTTTAAACATCTCAGCATCAGACTTCATATTACCCGTATTACTACTGCTCGCAATCGATATCCCATCATCACCCTCCACAGCCTCAGCGACAAGCTTCCCGGCTGATTTCGATGCAAATTTTTCTGGCAAATGGTCCAAGCTTGTCGAGTTTCCTGCCTTCTTACCCTTGGCACCACCTGACCGTGAAAGCCTGCGTAGTTTCGACCACGGGCTGCTCCTCTTGTCGGGCTCCGGATCCGTGCCCCCCGCCAGTAACTCCGCCGTGGCGACAGAGGACCTACGCCTCTTTCCATGTCTCCTTTCCAGCTCCCACTCTTGCTGCCGAAACTTAATCGCAACCGTAGCGGAATCTTCTTTGGTAAATCCATCGGGATTGCACTCGGTGAGCGTTACCCATCCAGCCTCACCGAGCACAGCAAACTTGCTGAGCCTTCCCAGGTCCCACTCAGACTGCCTTTCCCCCCTCGCAAGGAACGTAAGTTTCACCGCGTCGCGTGTCTGGCCATCTCTCGTATCCTCTTTCTTTTTCCACAGCCGAATCACCTTCCCCTGGGCGTACAGCTGGTCATTATACCGGATTTCCTCGGCGTAGAAGCGGCCCAGCAGCGTACGTTCGAGCATATACGCGAGGAATTGCTCGCGTTGCTCAAGCGAGGGAAACTTGTACTTGGCGTGGAGGAAGTAGACTTCATGGCCTGTGCCGCTGCGCACGACGGTGATAGGGTGGGCACCGAAGAAGTGCACTTCATTGTCGGAGAGGGAGTCGTCTTCGAAGCGGAGGCATCCGCGGGGAACTGAGGGGGGGTTGGGTTAGTAGGTGGGTGCCTGTGCGTTCCCTTGGCTATTGGGGAGGCGGTGGAGAGGATAGCAGGATGTGTGGTGGTAGTGCTTACTTCGATGCGTGACATGGAGATCATGCCGTTCGGTTTTTCGCTCGTAGTGGATGAGCCTTGTCTCCTCGTCTCGTTCTAGGACGCGGAGGTACTTCACTTCTAGGGGTCCAACAACGTCGGCACCGGCACTGCTTTGGAGGTATCTAGCGGGTGATTAGTCCCAGATTGGACGTGAGAGCATCGGTTGCTCAACGTAACGTACAGGGTCGCCGGTAGCTTGTGTCGTCCCAAAGAGCTCGCGCTTGGGTCTAGTATTGTCTGGATTTGACCGAGTGGACTGTTTGGAGGTTGCGTGGCCGTCTTCCCCTGAGCGGGAGAAAGGGGTGTCGACACCGTCGCTCGCCCAGGCGATAATGGAATAGCGTCAAAACCGGGAAGGGGGTGGTAGCTGGCTGAAAGTCAGTAAAGCCCCGAGTGCGGCTCGTTAGGAGAAAACGGGGTCGGGGATGGTGATACCTTAGGTAGTTTGCCCAGCGGCGCCGATCGACCCGGAGCCCGAGGGTGATGAGCTCGGTCTGTAGCTCATCGTTCTGGTCCTTGAGTCGCTTTTCAGACTCTTCAGGCCAAAAGAACTGGAGCAATCGGTTTGGAGGTTCGTTCATGCTGTGTTGCAGCGTCTGCTCAGCAACAAGAACCAGGTCCCACAGCCTTTTTCGTTCTTTGACGGATGCCGCATGGACGAGGTGGACATCATTGAGGTCATCGAGGATACGCTCGAGTCGTTTGACCTGCCGTGGGGTGTTTTGGAGAGTGCCAAAGTTCTTGATGAAGTTGGCCATCAGCTGCGTGAGCTGCACAGCAGCGGCTACGCCGCCGAGGACCTCGAGACCTGTCGCCATTCGTGCACGACCTCGGTTCCTCGACAAGATTCGTCCGCGTTGCTTTTGTTTTTGTGGTCTCAGTCGGCTCCTCCCTCAAGCACACATGGCGGGCCGCGCTGTGTCGCGTGAGGCACCGGGGGACATTGCTCAGGTTTTCGAATGGCAGGATCACTTCGAGGAGGAAAAGGGAAGTGATGGCCGCCCTCCTGCGTGTGCCCCACGTGTCAGAGGAGGCTCTTTTGCCCCAAGACTTGGGATGCGGGTGAGGGGCCTGAGCTCTGACCGTGCCAGGGGCGCAGCGTCGCATCGCTTGAGAGTGGGGACGCCACAGCGTTTTCGTTGATGCGAATCCATGGGTGCGTTCGACCGCGTGCTCAATCCCAGCGCTGCGATAGGCTTCAGAACAGCCGCCGAGGCAAATGGGACGGCCACCAGCCACGCGACACACGCCGGCTGAACGAAATCGAGGCGACAAGGCAGCTTTGACCTGGAAATGCTGCATGCTCATTAAATATTGTCGAGCCGGCTCGCTGCGAGGGGAGCTCGGCGGTCGAGTCGGCTGGCGTTCGCTATCGAAGATATTCATTCGGATCAACCTGCCTCATCACGGGGGGGGTATTTTTTTGGTTTCTTTCGCGAGAGATAAATGATCGACATCTGGGACAAGGTAGGAGGTTTCTGGGCGCGCCACGTGGTTGCGAAGGATGTTGAACACATCAGGGTAAGCAGACAAGCCGTGTGATGCAAGCCTAGCCCCCATTGACCAGCGAGACAGGAACGAGAACGTCGAGACGACAGGATCTCCATCATCCTCAACCATATTGGCTTCAGCTGGCGTGTTTATCTCGTTGCCTTTCTAGGATTCCTAGCCTCGAGTTGGTCTCTCATCGCTGTCACCATCATCACGCCGGCGCTGTACTTCATTTACGACCGTCATGGCCAGTTCGACCGGGACGCGGGTCTTGTGCTGGACATGGTTACCCTGACTGCCACCATTTTGGGTATGGTGTTTTTCGGCCATCTCGCCGATCGGCTGGGCAGGAGCAAGCTGTACGGAATCGAGGTCATCATTGTCTTGGTCGCCGTCGGCGGCGCGGCCTTCTCCAGCGCTGGCTTCATCATCCACCAGGGCGAATCGGATGAGACGAGCTCTTTGGACATCTACGCAGCACTGTTTGTGTTTCGGGCCTTTCTTGGGCTGGGAATTGGCGCAGAGGTGAGTGCTGCCATGCTCGTGCCTTTCGAGTTCCCTCCAGGTTTCTCTTACCCCTTCACCAGGTTCCCAAACTCGGAAGGCCAACTCTAGGGACCGCTTGTTCCTTCCCTTTATCTTAAAACCCCAAATCTAACACGGTCTCTACCTTCAGTACCCCATGTCTGCATTGATCGCCGCTGAATTCTCTCCGACAAGGTGGCGCGGGGTCATGTTAGCAGCCGTATTCCTAGCCCAGGCGGTCGGTCGTCTCCTCGCGTATGGCATTGGCGTCGGCACCCTTCGAGGGCTCAGTAACCAGCTCGACCCCGCAGCTAAAGATGCGCTTGACCGGACCAAGGTCGTTCTTGATATCTTCTGGCGCCTCGCGCTCAGCCTCGCTGGCATTCCCGCCGTGTTCGCCCTCGTCTTCCGCCTGTTCATCCCCGAGACCCCCCGCTTCTACTCAGCCGTCAAGCGAGACGTTAAGAAGGCACGCGAGTCCCTCACAATGCTCAGCACTCGCACGCCCGAAATGATAGCCGACATCGAGCGCGTCATGATCGTGGGGCCGAATGACGCCGCGTCGTCGATAACAGGGAGGAGGTCGTGGAGGAAGATGGCCGCTGACTACTACTTTGGCTCCGCAAAGGGATGGAAGCTGCTCGCAGCTATCTCCATCCAATGGCTCCTTCTAGACGTGGTATGGTACGGTGTGGGGCTCGACAGCCCAGGCACTCTTGCGGCGCTCTGGTTAGATAAGGCGCCTCCCCCGACCTCCATCCCGCCGCCCAACTGGAATGATGACCCGGCGTATCCCAACGCGACCATTGTGGAGACCATCGACCGCAACCTTGTGCGAACACTCGAGCTTTCTTCCATCGCGACCCTCCTCGGTAGCGTCGCCGTGATCCCGCTCGTCGGCCGCCTTAGCAGAAAGACACACTACCTCTGCACAACATGGGCTTTGGCGGCCCTCTTTGCCTGCATGGCTATTTCTGTCTCACAAACATACGCCAAGCCCACACATCAGGCAAGCATGGTGTTCTACGTCCTTGCGCAGGTGCTGTTCAACCTCGGCCCCAACACCCTCACATTCATACTGGCCGCCGAGATCTTTCCTACCGAGGTGCGTGGCACGAGCTACGGCATTGCCGCCGCTTCCGGAAAGCTCGGCGCCATCATCGCCCGAGGCATCATCAAGCGGGCTGGGAAGGGCCAGGGTGGCCTTGTCACCGTCCTCGCCGTTTTCTGTGTCACATTAGTCGTGATGGCTCTTCTCGTCTGGCTGGAGCCATTGGGTATTGCCTTCCCGCGCGTACAGAAGCCAAGGTCTCTTAAATGGCGTGAGTCCGGTTTATGGCACAAAATCCTACATTCGCACCTGGAGAATCAGAGTCTGGAGGACATTTCGCCTTGGCCGCTGGAGGAAGCTGCGGCGGGAGAAGTGGAGGGAGCCGGTAGGCGCAGGAGCGAAAGTGAGAGCGATACCGAGTCACGGCCTCCTGGTTTGGTTGAGGAGGGGGTACGGCTTGAGGCGCTAGCTGTAGAAATCGGACCGCAAGCCAAGCAGGTTAAGACAACGGCGACGCCTGTTGTGGGGGCCGCCGTTGTGTGTGCTGAGGCCAGAGATGGATGAGAGGAGGCAGAGTTGGTGTGTGAGAATATCAGTGTCACATAATTCATATGGTACCTGTGTCACGGCACTCCCGTCCCCCTGCGGTGATAGTATATAGAGGAACACCAGCAGGCGTTGCAAACCACCCTTTGGGCAAATGTGTGCCAACGAGCTCCATGATGCACTAGTAACATGTGTCTCTCTCCGAGGGATAGCTGGAAATAATTCCCACGGAAGAAGTTGGACGGTGTTAGCCTGGCAGATTCCTTTTTTCTTGTGATGGATCAGTGTCACGAGAAGGTCCAGTCACATGGTACTGGCAGAACCTTCGACTCGAAGGCTCACCCGTATGTGTATTAGACTAAAGCCCATCTAAAACCGCCTAGAGACTGACGAAGGAAGATCTTGGTAAATGGCCATTGGGTCATTGTCGCTTAGAGCACGCCGGGCAGGCTTGATTCACTGCGAACTGTAATACGGCTACGCCAGTGAGTAGATCGTGAGTCCAGCGATGAGCGGTGCTCCCTCTGACGCAGCGCCCATTCTTCGTGAGGCTGGCTCCCATGTTCTTCCGCAGAACACTAGGTCATGAGGGCTTCATGAGCTATAAAGGATTGGGAAAGTATAGAAAGGTAATCTGATCATCCCTTTTACGGACGCTTTAGCATTGCTCATGGCGGCATGGACTTGCATTTGTCATGGGTAAGCTAAGGAGGGCACAGTCAGCCCGGAAGTCGTGTAATATGGGGCGACAGCACTGGCAGCCGCCTTAAGGAGCACTCAAAATTCCCACATTTTCACCCCTCCCTCACCTTTTGAAACACCAAGAAAAAGAAAAAGGTACGGTGGATCTTATCGTTTTTCCGCCACACGACGAGTTCTTCTCGAGATTTTACAAGGCAAAGCTAATTCAAAGGCAGATTGCTCTCCAGCCATGGCAGAACAGCACGACAGACCATCGTCAACCGACAACGGCGCCTCTCGCAACCCTATGGATTCCGAGCCGGCATCCCGGGCCTTATTGGGTTGTCAGAAGGGCTGGAAATTCACGTCCCTCGTACAGGAAAACTGGCCCGCGAAATATTCAGGCATCTCCTGCGCCACCACTGATTGTCCTGCGGCACATTGTTGGCTGGTTCACCCCAAGGAACAAGGGCGTACCTCCTGAACGAAAGAAACCTGGGCAAAAAATGCGGTCCTCTGTGGCGTCTCGTGCCTCAACCCCCAAGATGCCATCCAAATGGCCCAGCAAGGCCTGGACAGTCTGCTTGCCTTTGAGCAGCTGATTGAATCCGAGGAGATGCGCAACACCTTCTGAATACATTCGCCATTCCTCATGTTCTTCCTGCCTATCGATACCTAGGAGGTCACTTCAAGTTCATTCCGAACGCCAAGGAGCTGGCAGTCAGGCATTGACCGGCCGCTCGATGAGCGTATCGTCCAATATCGCAAGGACATCACTATCCAGGTCGACGATGCGCCAATTTGGTTCCCCGACATCCCCAGGATAATTCGGATCCGCGCCCCGGAAAATCAGCTCGTCGTCTTATCTTCGAGCTGGATGATGAGAAGGGAACACACAGTTGTCCATGGCCCTGGCAAACCGCCTGACTGCCTCTGTGTGTGTTGGCTCGACTGCCCTGGGCCTCATGCTTCCACACCCTCCCCCCAGACTCAGCCATATAGTGGGTCCGTTTCCTCCCACTTCTCCCACACAAGTCTGGCATCGACTTGCAATTCTTTTCCCCCACAACACCAACTTTCCACTACAAACAGACGGCCCAACCAGATGATCAGCGCAGCCGCAAAAATGGCCGACACACCTATTTACGGATTGCCGTCGTCAACGGGCTTTTTGCCCGCAGAATACAAGGAGCGCCGCGCCTAGGTCGCCTAGTTGGAGTCGGAGACCGAGAACTTTGTGCGAATTCGTCACAGAGAAATAAATCCTCAAGTTTGCGAATATCCTATGCGGCAGCATGTACGAGATGAACACTGACCCGACCATAAACACCCGGTTGCGCTTGCCCTGTGGCGAGAGTTGGCCATCTATTGCGGTGAGTATGCCTTCTGGTTTATTTCGGCGCGGCTTTCACTAACGCAACCCAGACGAGCCGTTTTCCCAGGAATGGTTCGACGATTCCGATGTCGAGATGCTGAAGTCTCCCCCCGACGCCCATATTGCAAGCGAGTACGATGAGTACTGCCGAGTCATGAATCAGCAAACAAAAAACGACGTGGTGGAGATGGAGGGCGGTAGCCTTGACCGCGTCCACAAAATCCGCAAAGAAATTTTCCACACCCGGTCTTGCCAACCCGCCAGAGACGCACCCAAGCGATTCCTCGCCCCTATCACACCTCAGCAGAAGCAGGACTTTCTGGACCATATTACCAAGAAATGCGGCGCTCGAACCGCAGCGCGCTGGACGCCTTTCATGGCAGAAGCACAGCAGGATACCATCCTCGACCGAGAACTTTGCTAGGGACGGAAATGCAAGATGGACCGTGTCAGATTAGTCACGTGACACCAGACGCTAATTTGGCGCCCCAACATACTTTTCCAGCACGCGGGAGGACGAATTGAACAAGATTTGACCCAATTGATCAAAGTGCTGGTTTCCAACAGATCGAGGGACATGGCTGTCAGGTATAACCACGGTAGTTACCTAATATATCACACTTCATCTCGTATTGACTACTATGTTTGTGACTGAATCTCTAACTGCAACTGTGACTGCCAATCGTTTTCTGTATGCCGAATAAATTCAACCTACACCTGATACGGCTGGTTTCGCTCATTGGCGGCGTGCCTCGAGACCGCACAATGCAGGGGTAGTGCAGGGGTGGGCAGAGATAATATCTACGAACACAACTTGCAAATGCTCGAGGCTTCCATCAGTTCCCTCTAACTTGAGCAGCCCGCATGCCTGCAAAGGACAGAATCGTCATAGCAATGGAATAACCGCCTCAAAGCACAACGCCATTCCAGTTCAATCTTTTCATTCACACTGTTGCGAGGCACCCGCAGGATTACGTAAGATCCATATCTGTCCAATGGCCGCGTTGCGGAAACCCCAAAACAGAAGGGGACCTCATTTCTTATGCCAACGTCAGGTCTTCAACAAGTTGATTGCGGTCTTTGTGAGTTCCCTGAGTTAACGTTTAGTTCCATTGTGTGTGCGCGACATACATCGACGCGGTGGAAACCGATTCTGAATCCTGGATCTCCAGTGGACCACTTAATTGCCCATTTGTCTTATCAGCAGCGTTGTGTCGGCCGCAGTCCTATGTGAATTGCCAATTAAACCCCGACCTATTCATCGGGGCTCCAGCTCCTGAATTGTGTGCCGACCTCCTTCGGTTGCCCCACTGCAAACGCCAGATTCCTGGTCAGCCCTAGGATGGTGGGGGGAGGTGTCGGCAGAAACTGGACTGACCGCCCCCTGGGGTCCCCCCACTGCCCGCTGATGGAGTGCTCCCCCGGCCAATCATAGGCCAACCAGCCGGGTTAAAGAATCGTCCAAAGACCACCTCAGCGGCCAAGCTTTTGTCCTACATTTACATCATCTCCCGTAACCTCACTTAATCGCCACTTCCGCGCTCGCCGCAATAAACAATTACAATGCATCCCTCCTCGTCTGTGTATCATGAAGCGGAAGTTTGACGAGCTGGTCAAAGATGCGCTTGACGCCCAGGCTCGCCCGCCGAGGACTTTGACTCCCGAGAACCACTTTGTTTTCAAGTGGAATCCCGACATGGCAAAGACGAATGACGAAACTCCACAGGTCCAGTTGCCTGAAGTCAACGAGGGAGGTCATCCATGAGCACAGGCTGGGCGACAAGGATGAGCCCGATTTTCTCGAGGTCCTCGGCTACAAGAGCATCCACTGGTTTGCAAAGTGCTATCGCGATAAGCAGGGCGGCGCTAACACCGCCGCTAGCAGCCTAACGAAGGCTTTTCAGAATCTCAACGAGGAGTGAGGATTTTCGGGGCGTGCATTGCGCACAGGGTGCGTCGGGCAGATAGATGGCCAGAAATAGCAACCTATCGCATGCCGCAGTTTGTTTTCTTATGCATGAGTGACTGAGTAACTACTAACTGTGGGCCGACGTGAGCATTCTCGACGGAAAAAAGTATGCGCTGGGAAATGCAGAGTAGTTTCTCGGCCAGCTGGTCCTGTAATGCTGGACGGGAGGGGGGGGGGTTCTGCGAAACTCGGAAGGACTCTGCGGGTCTATCCCAGGCCACCATGAGGCGCCCTTAGACAGGTGATGCCATACCCACGGCGCGCATTCCATTCAACTCAGCGGGCGAAAGATTTATTGGCGTATACTGTGTTATAAACTGGCCCTTGAGCTCGTTGCACCATGACCGCCTCGTAGTAAAATCCATTGGGTCGGTGGCATGCCGTATACGGTATCCCGGGAGCGTATACTAATGTTGGCTAGTAGATCTTCTCGATCAGCCTTGGTGAACACACGGGCTATTGGTGTGTCTAGTGTAGGCGTCATTTCAAGTTGGTCATTTAAGCCATGGTATTTGCTCGCATACTCTGCCGGAATCGTGCAAAAAATAGCTGTCGGTGATGAGATCAAGCTTTCCATCCAGGTATCGGGACCTTGCTCGCAGTCGAAGTACAAGTGGTGAAGAATCAAGTCGATGGTGCCAGGGCAAGCTCCGCAGCTACATCTACCGCAATATCGGCCAGAACAGTGTCTTGGCCGAATTCGCGCTTGATCCCCGACGCTGACCAGACAAGCTCATCGACCGGGGAGAGGGCCACCCACTCTGACACGATGAGGCGAGTTCCGGTCCTTGAAGTCGTATAGGCTGGTGATCAAGACCCCTAGCGCAACGGCAAACTGGCGCGACACACTGCTGCGGTCGGTGTCCAACACGAGCACGAGGGAGCGGGCGAACTCGACATTGGCCAGCGCTTCGGTCAATTCCATGTAGCTCATGACCTGGACGGTGTCGGGGATAACCGCCTGGCCATCTTCGGCGTAAGCCTCGTCCTGGAATTACTCTTTGACAGTGTGAACGCTGGGACTGTCGGGGACGGTGTAGACGACTTTCGGCGGCTGGCTGTTGAGGATAACGCGGAGTTCTGCGCTTGCGAGGGTCGCCGCCTCGACCGAAACGCCTGAGCGGAGGGGCGTCGCGGTGTTGTCTGCCATTGCGCTGTGCCTGGTTAGCGGGTAATAAAGTGAGATTGGTTGAAGAGCAGAGAATCGACATAGTTTATGTCGCTAATAAACGCGCAAGGGATCAGCTTACCTGAGATGGCTCATAAATTCTTGCAAGATGGAGCAAGTGGCAGGAAAGGCAACGAGCAATCCGAACTCTTTTGCGCGTGAAGAAGTGAAGAAGGAAAGCAGGGAAGGTGGGGCACGGTCTTGATCAAGAGCTTTTCGCGCGAAGAATGGCCTGCCTAGTCCTAACCAATCACCGGCTATCGTGCCGAGTTGGCTGTGAATAGCTGTCTAAAATCCCCAGGTGGCAGGCGCTTGCAGCGAGCCAACACCTCCGACCTCGTTCTCAACACCACAATCTTTTCTCGAGACTTCACCAAGATACAGCTTCTTGCTAATAAACGCGGCTGATGGTATACGCAGTGGCACAAGCGTAATTCGATGCCACTGTTTTATCAGTGCTTTAATTGGCGTCGAGGGGATGGTCGGGTTGTTCGATTTTAATGATGTAATTCCAGAGGGGTGGTATCGTGGTCAGGAGACTTGTCAAATGTACCAGCAAAATGCCGCTAGAAGATGGCAGCTACCTATCTTACTAAAGCAAAGAAACGGAACGATTAGTAGGCTCAGCGGCACAGATAGCGCAGCATGAGAGACGGAAAATCCACATTGAGAAGTTCTAGGGCTAAGAATTACCCACCCATGGGTACCCATGTGTCGTAAGAAAATGGCATTGGGTATAAGAGTGGTGTAGCCGCACAGGGCAAAGGGATTTCCTTTTGCTAAAAAGTGCGACACCATGGGTAGAATTTGGTCCGTGCACTTCTTGCTGCTGTGAAATGTAGACCAATTTCGGAAAGATTTCACCAACCATTCCGGTCAGTACAGCCCGTGAGTAATTCTACCCATGGTTATTCTTCGCCCTATTGAGAACGATAGACTAAAATACATACAGTTCGTCACAATCTACCTCCAGCTTCTTAGCTCTTGACCGACTGCGGCAACAAGCAGTGGACCAGCACCACCCCCCAGGGGCTCGCTCCCGGCAACTACCTCATCCGCCACGAATGCGCGCAAGTTGTCGTTACTGGCTCCGGCACTGCTACGCCTGATACCTCGTACAAGGCCGCTATTCCCGGCTACTGCAAGGACAGCGATGCCAACATCAAGGTAAGCTTTATTCTACCACTTCAGCAGTGATATCGCTACTAACGAGTTCGTATCACACAGGTCCCCATCAACAACTGCCAGATTCCCCACAAATATGCCATTCCGAGACCCCCAATCTTCAAGGGCACTGGTGCCAAGCGCGTTGGGGACTTTACCGCCTCAAAAAGTCACCAAAATATCCTTACACTGCACACCAACGTCCACGGTTTATGACCTCAAGACAACATGTCTCCCATCATCCTAACAACAACACGCCCCCCTCTCAGCGTCCCCTATACCTCGAGGGACCACCCCTCGAGTAATCCCCTCCCCTATCCCGCCTCGCCCTAGGCGACCGACTCCTCGACTGATCCCGAATCTCCTGTTGCGGGTACCTTGGCCCCTCACGGCTGCGATACTGCGGCGACTGTGATCGTCGGAGGTACTCCCCACCTTCAGGGCTGCGACGCCGGGGCGACCGCTCTCGTCCATGGTAGTACCCCGCATTCGAGCCCCGACGGTCAGGGTCATACCCGCCGTCTCGACCCTGGTACTGGGGGCCTGGATCACGACGTTCATACCCGTAAATGTAGTCACGGCCAGAGCCTCGGTAGCGAGCGTTTCCACCACGGTAACCGTACCCGAAGCCACGACCCTGGTGCTGGAACCCATGGTCTGGACCGTAACCGCCGCGGGTCTGGTCGAAACCGCCCCGTCGACTGCGTCCCCGGCCTCGGTGGCCGCCTCTGCGCGGCGGGGGATCTGGCATCGGGTGGCTTGGCTGGGGCGGAGGGGGGGACTCCGGCTCCCCCTTGATGGGCGGGGATAGCGCGGGCGACTTGGGCGGAGCAACGGCGGGCTGAGGCGGCGCAACGAGCGGCTGAGGCGGGGGCTGAAAGTTCCGTCTGTCCTCAGGGGGGATAAAGGGTGGCCCAAAGAGCTCGTCAAGGTCCCAGTCTACCGCACTCAGCGACTCCCTTAGGCGGTGGTCATGCGGGTCGCGGAAAATACCGTTGTCATTATTGTTGTCGTTGTTGTCGTCGAAATGGACGACAGCAGATTTGGCGGCGCGCTTAGCCAGCTTCTTCACAAGGTCGGCCTTTTCCCATTCTCTGAGGATCGCGTATTCTCGTAAGGCCGGCAAGTCCTTGACTCTGGGGTATTTCTGGGGGTCCCTTTCATTGTTGATGGCGTGATGCAGAACTTGGACGGGTATGTAGGCGGGGAACCCCATGCCCCCCATCGTATCCAGCGCCTCCACAAGCACATGGAGGTGAGTTTCGTTGACATAGTACGGATACTTGGGATCCATCCACTCGTTCGGTCTGTCCAGACTCGCCTTCTTGTACTGCTTGGCTATAATATCAATGGCACGGAAGAGGAGATTCCACTGGCCATGGGCCACCCAACCACGGCCCTCTGCATGGTGCTGCTTCACGAGTGCTCTTCGGATTCCCAAAAGAGTTCTTCTCTCTTCAATCGGGAGCTTTCCCTCTTCGCGGCTCGCGGCTTGCAGCTCGAGGGTGAACTGGTCGTAGTTGAGCGTCTTATCCATGCGCCAGGGTCTGCGGTCGTCAGTCATGGCGATGATGGTGTATTGTATAGCCGTAGCCAGCTGCTCAGGGCGGCGCATCCACATGTCGTGGGCGAGCAGCTTGGCAAGAGTGTTGCAGAACAAAGGCGCCCAAGAATCCGTAGTTGGACGGCCGCGTAGTGAAGGTATCGATGCGCCGCGGTCGAGGTATTGTAAGGAATAGTCACACGAGATGATGTCGTCAGGTAGACACTTCCAAAACTTCAAGGCGATTTTGTACAGCAGTACAAACTTGCCAGGGCCGGTGATGCCGCTCAATACCGCGTTGCGTTGTGGGTACTCTCCCCATTCCGCCTCAACCTTCCTCCTATCCTCACCATCCCAGTTGTCCGAGTCGGGAATCCTGGGCAGACGCTTTTTCACCTGGGCGAGATCCTTCACGCGCCAGCACTTCTTCAGATTTCTTTCGGCTGACTTCAGCCCCGATGGCATGGCCTTCATCATGTCGAGGACCGAACCGCCAAAGGCGGTGTTGTATGGATCGATGGCCTCGAAGGCAGCTTGTAGTTCGTCGCTGTTGTTGGGCGATCTGGCTCGTATGCGCTCTAGGGCAGCTTTCTTCGCCTTGCGCTTACCCTTGGGGTCCCTCTCAGGCGGCTCTGGCGCACAAATCACCGTGTCCGAGTCGTTGGCTCTTTCGTTGTCTGCATCGTCGCCCCAGCCGGGGACATTGACGCGCTCGTACTGGGCTCGCTGCGCCGGAGGAAGACCTATGGCGGCGGTTTGGCGGCCCATCGCTGCTGTACCTGCTGCGGGTGCATGTGCCATCGCAACTTATCAAGTGGGAGGAGGATGTGCTTCTTAGGTGACCTTAAATAGGAGTTACCGTTAGGACTAGACCCATCGAGACTGAGGTCACAAGTTGGTCGTTTCTGCCAAAGGTAGCCTGTGTGCGCCAAAACGAGGAGACAGAGTGGAGGGGCTTCACACGTCTGTTTTTGATATTTATGGATATTTTGCATCTACAAACGAACGCTGGTTAGGAATCCAGGTGTGCAATACCAAAGCCGGTGCGCCGTGCATACACCTTTGATGTGCCTTGGATCAAAACCTTGCTATAAAGTTGCTACAAGCCACAATGAACTAGAAGCTCCCAAAAGGAGTACGGTTTCTAAAATATGGGGTTATGGTACCTGGATACCTTGCCTTACCTTACCATGCAGCAGCCTCAAGTGTCGTTCAATTCAAAGCAGTCGGGCTGCTACAGAAACATTGAAGGGAAGAAGGCAGAAAGAGACAAGCAACTCTTGCCGCCCAGACAAAGCAGGAGGCAATATGGATGCGGCCCTAGCTTGCCACCTTTGTATCCCAAGCATGTAGTACTAGTGGGCGGTGGATGCTACTCGAATCGGCTGCCGGTCAGGGAACTGACTGGATTCCTCCACCCATCGCACTGCACAGAGACAACAATGACAGATCGTAGCATCAGAGATAATGGAGCGGCCTGAAGCCCCTGAGGCCCCAGAGTCTCCAGCGCCGCCCACATAAGACTAGTTGCCGTGGTAACCTGTTCAACTGGCTGCTGTCACCATAAAGCAAATGGGCCCTCCTCTGACGAGAAAGCGGGCGCAGTGAAACAATGCATCAATAACTCTCCAACCTCAAAGCTCCCATCTGGCAGGGACTCGATTGTCCCAAACTGATCTCCTGATAGCCATGGCTGACGTTGGCGCTGATTACGTGACCTGGGGAAGAATATGGCAACAAATAAAAGGGGCTAAACGAGACAACTGCAAAACTTGGAGGGGAGACTGCGGATGAGGTGCGGGGAATGCGGGGAGGACAGATAAGATACCACGGTGGAAGATAAGATAATTATCGATAAGGTACGGTGCCTTATTCCGCACTCCATTCTCGAGTTCTGAAGCATATATAGAGCGTGGAATACACTATGTCATGTACTGCGACGGCGCAGCTGCTGTAAAAGCGGTTTTTTTAATTTTAGATTACAGCCTTGGCCTATTATAGCCGGAATTCATGACCCTCCTTTTTGCAGTTATTACGTGAAAATCAAGGCTGCTGTGCCTCAGCGAGACAGGTTACTACTGCCTTGGTCGAGCGGCTCGGTAAGCTTAAAGGGATACAGTTGGGGTACAAGCTTTAATCCAAACATTACTGTAAATATCACTGCGGAGAGCCAAGACCGCTGCCTGGAGGAATGTTGATTCATTTTGTAGCCAAACAGTGCAACTTGTCCATAATGTGTGGTATGTGTGCTGTGCCGCGATCCTGGTGATCCCGGGGGCTTCAGCGGTTGCGCCAAGGTTATGCTTTAGATAATGATTATACCATGCAACCCGACGATCTCATGGAGCTTCCAGAACCTAAGTGTGAATTTCAGCTGAGGCGCCTTGCGACATGCCTTGTCGAAATCGAACGGCACATACTGCTTGGACAAGCCAGGGCAGTTCTAGCTTGCGTGGATATAGTCCCCTCGGTAGGTAGCCAGCTACTGCAAAATATAGTAACGGCGAGGTTTCTCGCCGGTGGCAAGGTTTCTCACCGGTGAGCTTTCTTGCATTGGAGCTCTTCTTAACAGAGGGAGATATTTATTCTTGGTGGTGTTCAACATGAAATGCTCAATTCTTATTGGAATTCCAGGAGAAAGCATAGTAACCAAAGTTACGCGACCCTACTGTCGCCACCGTTGTGCCTCGTGGTTATGCCTTGCCCCTAAAATGAGTGCTTGTGCCCTCGGTCGACTCATCGGTCATAAGAGTTTTGGAATAGAAGTTGCAAGCTCAGAGATGTCACGGGTTGAATATCATAAGATTCTGGGTATAAAGACTCCAGCGTCTATCCCCTTTCATTCACTTCTCGTTACTTCATCAGCCCAACTTCCAAGGCCAAAGTTCACCACTGCTCAACATATCTCCGGTTTCTACCTCGGAAACCTTTGCTCTACCCATCATGCAGCTTACCACCATCTTTGTTGCCACCCTGCTTACGGCAGTGGTTTCTGCGAGAGCCGTCACGCCAGTTGAGGCCATCGCCCCAGCTGAAGCCGTCGCACCGGTTGAAAAGCGAGACCGCTGCCCCGACCCTTTCTCCCCCTGCCAGTACGATGATAACGGCGAGTGCCAATTTGGCTATGCTGCTTGCCTCCAGAAGATGGGCTGCAGTAACACCCCGGGAGGAGCCGATTGTATTGGAACCTCGCTTGGTGAATTATCCCTGATCTGAACCGATATCCTTAGCCTCCCACTAATATGAGCTATTCTCAGGATGCCTGTGGGCATGCAACTACTAATGCTGGCGTCATCCGTGCAGCTCCTCTCAGGAGCCTCTCATGACCACCCGGCTAGCCCTCGAGTGGTCTAAGAGCATCAATATGCGCCATAGGGGACATAGACGAACCGGGAAATAAGGGATATCCAATAGCTTTCGGTATTGCTGTGTTAATGAGGCGGGGTCCGATATTAGCTTGCTGCAAAGACAATGAGAACCTCAGAATTGCTCGATTTGCGTTGCCATTGGTGACTTTGGAAACAAGCCGTGGGAGGGAGTCTCTAATAAAGGTCTTTACATTGTCCCCGAGTGTGTGAATATCTCCATCATGCACAGCCCATGTAATATTCCGTCACAGAAAATCAGAACGCCTGCGCTGATGTCGATCCCAAACTATCATGCGGGCAAGCAAAGCCATTAGGCTACGTGATTTAGAATATCACAACACATATACCTGATTCTCCGAGCTCGGGATGCACTTGAAACTCCGATTTTCTCTGTTTGGCATCGCAGGGCTCACGCAATATGCCTACCTATATATCGAAACCTTCACTCTTCGGAGTTTCAATACCACGTCATGGCTATTCCTCGAGTAGAACGTGGCAATTAGGGGCTCTATCTGTTAAATGCCAACCTACTGGTTATTCAGACCCATGCCTCTTCAATGTCTAGAACCAAACCATTATCATACCATCAGCACAGCGCACGAAACACCAATTGCCCTGAAATAGCATCACAGCCGCCGCAGGCACAGCGCCCGGGGACCTCCACAAAAAGCGCGCGGTGTTCTTACCGCCGAGGCAGGCGAGGCCCCGCTTGTCAGGCAACTCCAAGAAGCCACCTCATCAATGCACGCGAGGAGGTCGGGCCCTCAGGTTGGCGAAATGGAGCTCGAGCTTGACGGGGCCCAATCCCAACTTGAGGACAAGAAACAGTTTCTGTGGCGCTAAGAGAAATGCGGAAGAAGTCATGTGGTGTCTGGCGAGTGATGGAGAAACCATTCACGCTGGTGCGCTCGCTCCTCAGACATGGGATGAAAAGAGATGACTGGCCAGTAACGCCGAGCTTTGGGTACCAGGCCTTGAGCAACCTCCTTGTCTCCAGGCTCCCGCGTCGCAAACACGAACAGGCACTTCACCGTGTCAAAAGCCGATCACCCACGAACCGATCAACCACCAACCCACAATCCACAAGCATGGCAACCGACTGGAAAACCGGCGACATCGCCAGCCTCAAGCCGACGAAACTCTTCTCAAAGGCCCAGTACAGCAATCTCCTCGCGCCTCCTCCCGGAAGCACCCGCGGCTACCTCCCGATGCAAGTCTGCGGCCACCCCATCATCATCCTGAAACGCCTCTCGCAACGATCGACTCACGCGCTAATCACCCCCGTCTCAGCCCACGGCTCAGCCTGCGCGCGACTCGGCGCGTTCACACTCAACCTGCCCTGGGACCGGCAGCGCAACAAGCACAAGAACCGCGAACATTATCGCGCGTTCGATGGCACGCCGCGACCTAGCAACCGACGGGAGCTGCTACACCTGGATGGAGAGGGCTCGCTGCCCATGCCGGCTACGTCGTGGGTATACATCCAGAGCGTGTGGGTTATTCCAGTGGCTGTCTTGCGCCCGCTTGATCCCAGACGGCGGCTGCACGTTCGAGCTGACAGCTTGATCGACTTGCGCGCGCACATGAGCGAGGAGTGCGGTAGGTGGAAGGAGCATATGGAAAGGCTGAGGTTGGTTGAGCCACCTGCTGCTGTGCCTGTCCCTGCTGCCGTGTCTTGGGAGGTGCCAATCATGGGTCGGAGTTGGGCTGCGGTTGCTGCTGGGTCTACAGAGGATAAGAACGGCGGCAAGGGTAATTTGGACACCAAGGTTGAGTGGCAACACACGGCATTGGGGAAAATGCGCAGCGGGGAGGGAAACACTGCAACTGAGCTGCCGTTGCGCGCTGTTGTGCCGCCCTGCGCGAGGGACGATGGCCACTCTGCTTTGGATACCGACACTGGCACTGGGCCCAATAGGTACCGAGCCCGAGACTAGCGTTGAATTAGACGAGGCTAACCATTCACGTGAAGGCTTCGCAAGCGAGAACAGTCGGTTCTATGCTCAAGCCGGCCAGGCTTCCGCCGCGCATATCGACGGTACCCCCCTCAACACTTCACATAGCGTCACTGTCGTCTTGCGATTCCTTTTACCTAATTCAACATGCAAAAGCTGGGCTGGAATCTGATCTGGATGTATCCAACGCCCAGTCAACTGTTGTTACGTTGTTATCTACGTGGTTGGGGAACGTGGCCGGTCGGGTGAGGCCGTGAGGGCCGGCATGGTCCAGGGCGTGGGGAATGGCCCAGCGTAGGCGCGTTTGAAGTGGACTAGGCTGGGTTTCTTGAGAAAGAGTTGTTAAGGCGTTATCGCCAAGGTGAAGGGCGGCTAGCACCGAAGTTCTGGACCGGCCTGGGCATCGTGCCCTATATCATTGCCGTTATGTAGACGTCGGAGATGCGCGTCAAGAGCGTGGTGCATGCTTCGCCTCCTGTTGGAAACGAGCACTTTTTATCAATTGGGTCAATTGTTCAATTCCTTGTGTGTCTTCTGTTCCAACGCGCTGGAAAATTATGTTGGGCGCGGCAGGTGGTCACGTGACTAATCTGACACCTCCACGGTCGGGATGGGAGATTGCTGTCAATTTTGCGGAAGCTTTTGTGTTGGGGGTCAATTCTTGGGAGCACAATCACAAGACGATCATTCACGAGGGTCCAGGATGGCTTGGTATGGATGCCCATATCGTGAGATGAAAACCCTATGGAGAATGGAGCATGGAGATGGAGAATGGAGTACAAATCCAAGATGGCGCTGTCAGCCCGCTTGAAGGGCTTTGGGCACGTCCAATGGCCTTTTGGTAGCTAGCAACATTTTGATTTTGCTTCGTGACGGATTGTTCAACATCACGCCTATTTCGCATGCAAATCTCTATAGATTCTTGCATCTGTTTGTGATGGAGCTTTGCGTGTTCGAGTAATACGCGAGTCTGTCCGGCGGCATCCTCACTCGCTCTGTTGCTGGCCTCGATGCGCCGTTCAAGGTCCCTGTTGAGATTGTCCAATTCATGCTGTTGATAGCCTTCTTGATCTCCTCGTCCAGTCATTCGCGAAGGGAATGGATTAACGCCATGTTTCTTGCTAACCTTTGCACCTTTGTCGTGCTGAGAGGCGGTCGCTGAATGGAGGTTTGGGGCAGATGTTTGGAAAGTTGAAGAGAGAAAGAAATGGACAAGGAAAATTCTTTGGTCCCAAAGGAGGAACAACTTGAAGGGAAAGAGAAAGATCAGTGGGACGTCTGCTGCAATGTACTTTGCGGGGGGGTGGAATACAGCGTTGCGAAGCCCTAAGGTTTCCCTCGGTGGTAGGCCAGATACAGGCACGGTGCATAAAGAACTGGAACAATGACATTGAACCCACAACTGACTTGGTCGACACTACCCCTCCTTAGGAAACCTCCCCTCCCAACGAATCACCGCGGGCCTCGTCGGCATCGAGAACAGCGAGGTGTAGTCCGTCGGCGGCAACGTCGGCTTGCCATCAAGCGTACTGAACCTAAAGTTCCGCACCAGCGTCGCAACAATGGTGCACAGGTTGACGTAGGCGAACCCCTCCCCGATGCACCGGTGCCGACCGCCCCCAAAGGGCAAATACGGACTCCTCGTCCCCTTGCTAACAGCTCCATAGCCGTAATCCACCAGATCCTCCTCCGTTTCCGTCTCGACACGACTATCCCAGCGATGCGGATCCCAGACATAGGGGTTCGCAAAGTAGCTCCCGTCTAAATGTGTGACAGCCGGCGAAGCCAAGACCGCCCGCCCAGGCTTGATGACAAACTCGGTCCCGGGCACCGACATCGGGCTCTTCACCATGCGCATGATCGAATGGATACTCGACCGCAGCCGCAGCGTCTCCTTGACGACGGCCTGCATCAACGGCATCCTCTCGATATCCGCATACTCCAACTCCTCCCCCAGCCCCTGCTGCTCACGAAACAACTCGTCGGCAATATCCGGCCTCGCCGCGAGATGCAGCAAGATCCACGCCCCCGCCGACGACGATGAGTGCTGGCCGCCGAGCAACAGCGTAATCATCATATGCGCAATCTCCTTGTCGCCAATCGGCTCCCCGTCCTTGTACACACACCCCATCAGATTCCACAGCATATCCGGCTCCTCCTCCTCCAGCCTCGCCCCGCGCGCACGCCGCGCGCTGATAATGTCCATGTAGATGCCGCGCATCTTGGTATGCGCCCGATCGCGCCGCCGGTTTTGGGGAAGCGGGGCCCACGGGATAAGGAAGTTGATGGGCTGGAAGCCGTTGTCGAGGTCGTGGTAGAGCTTGGCGAACTCGTTGGTCAGCTTGCTGCGGACTTCGGCGCCCTGCAGCGTGCGCCCGGCGGTGAAGATGGTGATCTGCGCCATCGAGGTCGAGACGTCGACGGTGCCGCGCGGGCCCTTGAGGGACGGGGACGTCTTGATGTACGCGAGGACTTCGGCCTCGATCAGGCGCACGTGGGATTCCAGCGCCGTTTGGGTCAGGCCGAATTTGACAAACTTCTTTTGCTCCATGAACTTGGCGTTGGGGCAGTCGTAGACAACGCCGCTGCCGAAGACGGGCGTGCAGAGCGGCGCGTAGATCTCTTCGGCGTTGAGGTCCGAGATCTTGCCGTTTAGGATGAACTCGTTGCCGGCGATGCCGAGGTAGACTGTTGTCTTGCTGCCGAACATGGTGAAGGAGTAGATGTCACCATACTGGGTGTGTCAATCCTGTGCGCTGTATCGGTAGGGAGTCGTACCTTTTTACGGTTCTTGATCATAAAGTCGCAGGGGTCTGTGCCGTACGAGATGGCGTTGCCGATAAAGGGGAACCAGTGGAAGACGGTTGGAGGTTCGGACTTGCGCCGAGGGAGGAATTGCCAGACAATATTGAACACAATGAGAAGGACGAATACGCCAAACGAGAAGACGACATATTCGATGATGGAGGTCGGCCCAATGGCGCGACCTGTCTGGACAACCCGAGAGAAAGGCGACTCCATAGCAGTCCGAATCACTATTTCGGATTGTTTGTCAAAGAAGAAGACTGGAACTTTCTCAGGGAGCTGAAATACCTTGAGGAGCAGATTGTCGTCGATAGCCCGGGCGCGGTTGCAAATCCCTCGGCGAGCCTCACGGGAGTCGTATTCGTATTCGAGAGCGTCGGAGCGTTGGTTGGTTGATCATGCATGCCAACCGTGCGCCACCGGATTCAGCTCGACATGTTTGGGTCGGACATGCCCTCGGGAATGGCATGATACTAACACACTCACTGTGCAGGGTCTAGAAGACGTCGAGGTCGTGTTCAAACTTCGGATGCGACTGGACTCGTTTCTGTCCTCGCCATTCTGTCCACCAGGTTGTAGAAGACGTTCGGCTTGATAAACGCTCTAGCGCCCGCCCTACACACGGCAAACACATTCCCTTTCTTCCCAGGTCCGTGTTCCAATGGCCAATTTCGAGCATCATTCCCATGGGACGGGGTCTTCACGGGTTACCTTGGGTTGCCGGTGACAAGATCACGCCGCTGAGCAAGAAGCCGCGCACCGTGTTGTGCCGAGGACTCGCAGCTCTGTTAGGGATGCGTCACGACGGCCGCTGGGTAACAGTCTCTCTAACCACTCATCAAATTCCAAACTTGGCCGTCGTATAAGTTGCTAGTAATATCCGCCAAACCACCAAGGCCCACCCACGGTCAGAGACGTCTGAATCAAGGGTGAGAAAATGACAAATATGAACCAAAGAAGAAACAGCTTGTAAAGAACAACGTCCCTTTCAAGAGTCCTGGAACCCAAATGACGAAGGATGTACCCCGACAAAACAGCTGCAACACCCCCCAGCAGCACCGTCACCACAACCCCAAGCCCAAGCACGGCCGGAACCACGACCGACCAAAAGCCAGCGGCAGCAACAATCATCCACCGCGCAGCCCGATCCCCGACCGCGGTGGCAACCGACGTCCGGCCTCTCAACCCATCCCCCTCCTCATCACGAAAGTCCTGGGCGTGTATCATGCTGAAAACAATCAAACTCACCACCACCAGCCACCCCAACGCCTTGCCGGTATACACATCATCCGCAGGTCCCACCAGCACCTGCAGCGCCCCGGCGAAGAAGCACGAATACCCGAGCGCATTCAGCGCGTTCCGCGCAAACCCGCCCTGCTCGCCGCCCCCGAACTCGCAGTAGTACCACGTCAAGACCGTCAGGCCCAGACACTGCTTGATGGCGCCGAGGTGGAGGCTGAAGCCGAGCCAGACGGGGTAGACGGCGGCGAGGACGGCGTGGGTTTGTCGGGTGGTGATGCGTTTCGAGGGGAGCGGGCGCCAGGGCTTGTTGATGGCGTCCTCGAGGACGGAGGCGGGGGCGTGTTGGTTGTGCAGGGAGAAGAAGAGGAGGGCGAGCCAGGTCCAGAGGATGGACAGCGGGAGGCGTGGGGGGGTGAAGGTGAAGGGGAAGATGGACGGGGAGAGCGCGGTGGAAAGGGCGAAGGCTACACTGGGGTAGACGGTGTCTTTGTGGCTGCTGTAGGTGAACAGCCAGAGGGTGTAGGCGTGGTAGAGCATTGTTTTGTGGGTTGTGGGCTGGGACAGAGGGTAAAGGGGTTTCTGTTGACCATATATCATGTCAGTGCATATCCTAGGGGTATGGAGGCCAACGGTAGCTGAGTGAACACGCCGTGGTCTCGGCGACATGTTCATAAGGGGCTAGAGTATCGCCAGTTTGAACTGTTTTCTCCGAGATCGGGGCAAGAGAGTGCCAATGGCTTTGTGCAATGGGGGCTTGATAGCGTATCATTTCGTTACGAGCTGTGGCGATGCTGGAAGTATACGCCGCTGGAATACCTGTGTTAGTGGGGGCTAGTTTTTGAGACCGCGGATGGGGGGTCAGCTGAATTTTGACCGATGTTTTCTCCCAGTTGCACAGGTCCGCTTACTGAACACACAATAGAAAAATTCACTGGTTGGCTGGGGCTTTATCAGGGAGTTGAGGGTGGTCAGATTCGGTTTGGACTTGAGATCAACCACGAGGGCGGCCAATCTGATCATGGATCTACCTTCCTTCTTTACAGACGGCTGAATTACGCCATATACTATCTTGCATGGATTGGGTGCCGGCACGGGCACTCGAATTTATCCTAATAGTGAATATCGCATTTGGTGTTGGTTGCTCGCGGCGCTAAGTTGTATCGCCGCATCTAGTATCAACTCAGGAGTCAGTGGGCTTAGGTTGCTGCATATGCAATTCCTGCTGCTAGCGTATCATACCATTAGCAAAATCCGTCATATATTTGTTGTAAACGCTGCAATTCGCTTAGTTGTTTGCTCTCGTGAGTCAGCATGTTGCCTTATGAGGACATCATGTCCTATCTCTATGTTACCATCCCTGCAAGCTCTATCCAATACCGAATGCGGGAACCTTACCGATTGTAATGCGACCTTTATAGGTTAGCATATGCCGTCCTACCAAAGCTAGGATGTACATGTGGTGTTGCTGAGAAGCTTCAGCCCAATCATGCACCGTCCGAGGAAGCAGGAAAGAGGCAAAGCCGGCTGTCTCTATGAAGCCAAGCAGAGAGGTTCACCCTTGAATGATGTCGCTGCATAATGCCGCACACTCCAAACTACCTTGACTCTGAGATTTAGGTTCGGTTCCTCGAAATATCCTCTTTGATTACAACTCAATTTCGGATTTACGTGACTGTGAACGTATCTCGAACTGCCAAAACGTGCGCTATTTTACAGCAACCACGAAGCTGATATCCTCCACAGATAAGATAAATTACACCAATGATCGCGATTTATATCGTGGCAGATTATTCGATTAGCCGTATTCCAGAAAATTCCATCAACTAATTAATGTCTGACCATCTCCACATGTCGCCCAAAAGCCCAAATTGAACTTCATCAGATAAGGTCCTTTGCGTCAAGGCCACAGGTTCTGTCTTCCACCCCTTACTATCTGCTAATCCGACCCTCGCACTCATACCCTCATATGGAAAACAATGCCACCAGATTTTGAGCAGCAAAGCTACTGGCACACTCGGTTTGAGTCCGAGCAAGCTTTCGAATGGCTGATGCCGTCGGCAAGGGTAATGGAAGTTCTCGAGCCTCAACTCCAAGATCTCCCGCGCTCAACCACGATTCTCCAACTTGGGTTAGGCACAAGTGATCTGCAGAACCACCTCCGCAGCAGCGGCTTCACCAACATCACCAATCTCGACTTTGAGCCTATAGCCATCGAACGCGGCCGCCAACTCGAGCATCAAGCCTTTGGCGACATTCGCATGGAGTATATCGTTGCCGACGCCACGCAGCTCAACCTCCCGTCCAGATTCTCCCTCGTCATTGACAAGTGCGCAGCCGACGCCATCGCCTGCGGCGGCGAGGGTGCAGTGCTCTCCATGGCGCGATCGGTCGCAAAACACCTCGCCCCCGGCTGCATCTGGCTCTCCCTTTCCTACTCCCCCTCCCGCTTCCGAATAGAGGGTCTGCCCCTCGAGGTAGAAGTCCTAACTAAACTCCCCATCCCTAAACTCAAGCCGACAGATCCAGACATCTACCACTACTGTTACATCCTCCGGCACAAGCAGCCGGCTCGCCCATGACGCGCAATACGACCCTCTACGCGAGAGGATGTCGGGTGGGGCCGAAAAGGGGCCGTCTGGAGCAGGTAATATAGTGCCCCCGCAAAGCGCCCCGGGGCAGCGTCTTGGCGGGTCGGGAAAGTGTTGCGCGGGCTGGTTTGGTGAGCGGACCTAGCGCGGAGGGCAATGTGGACGGCTTTGCTGGCGGGTTAGGAGGAGGGAAACCTGGAATTGGTTCTGGACGAAGCATGGTGCCAAGGGGCTATTCCGGGAATGGACGCTGGAGGTGAGGTGCTGATTCGGGGTTGCGCAGATCCTGGTAGCGAAAGGTGAATGGCACCCAAGGTCTTGATGTGGTGATCTTGGGCTGCGAGAGGGCTCCGCGCAAATTCGTGTCATGCGCCAACATCAAGATGACTGAAGGGGCGAATGCCGGGGACTCGGCGGATCTTCCATCACTGTTCAATTGGAGCTTTGGATTCTGCTAAGCGCATGGCACCTTGTCTCTTTTGGTGGAATATCTCAACGTTCCGTACCCAATGTAGCAGTTGTGAGGGTCGGGAATGCTAACCGTTACTCCTACGCTACGCGCAAGGCAAGCCCTGATGGATCTCCCATATCGTGAATGTGTATAAAGGACTGGACTGTCTTCAAGTTGCCATACCTCACTACTCATCCAAGAAGCTCATCAGTTACCAGCGCAGACATGATGAAGGGACTCACCATCCTGACCATGGCGGCCTCGGCCGCGGCCCACACCATCTTCCAGCAGGTGTCCGTCAACGGCGCCAACCAGGGCCAGCTCAAGGGCGTCCGGGCACCGGGCAACAACAACCCGATCGAGAACGTGAACCACGCCGACTTCGCCTGCAACACCAACATTGCGCATAAGGACAACACCGTCATCACGGTCCCGGCCGGCGCAAAGGTCGGCGCATGGTGGGGCCACGAGATCGGCGGAGCGTCCGGACCGAATGACACGGATAACCCGATTGCGAGCAGCCACAAGGGTGAGTTGTGTTCCGCCACACCAAAACCATGCTAACAGTGCAGGCCCTATCATCGTCTACCTCGCCAAGGTCGACAACGCCGCTTCCACCGGAACGTCCGGCCTCAAGTGGTTCAAGGTCGCCGAGTCGGGCCTCAGCAACGGCGCGTGGGCCGTCGACACCATGATCGCCAACGGCGGCTGGCACTACTTCACACTCCCGACCTGCGTAACCGCAGGCCAGTACCTAATGCGGGTGGAGCTCATCGCGCTGCACAGCGCGAGCGTGGCCGGCGCGGCGCAGTTCTACATGGAATGCGCCCAGATTCAAGTCACGGGGTCTGGCACCAACACGGGCTTGTCGACCGTCAGCTTCCCCGGGGCGTACGCGGCAAACCACCCCGGCATCCAGGTCAGCATCTACAGCACGGCGGGCAAGCCCGACAACGGCGGCCGCGCGTACCAGATCCCCGGGCCGGCGGTGCTCGTCTGCTCCAGCAGCGACAATGGCACCGGCGGGGGCTCGAACCCCACGCCGACCACTTTGGCCACGACGACCAAGGCGTCTGCGGCTACGGGCACGCCGGGTGGGGCGGCGCTTTACGCGCAGTGCGGTGGCAACGGGTATTCGGGGGCGACGAGCTGTGCGTCGGGGACGTGCAAGGTGATCAACGAGTGGTACAGTGAGTGTCCCGGGTGTGAAGGTTGGCGAGCTTTACTAACGATAATAGGCCAATGCAACCCGTAGGGTGTGGGAGCTGGGACTGAGTGTGGAAGCCGTTTCTCGTGAATATTTTTGGTGTTGAACATAGTGTATCCCCTAGCACAATCCAGCCACATTTCTGCATGCCATTGTTAGCGTTTGATTGGCACTCCCATGCCCCTTCATTCCGATCCTATCTCGACACGGCGGATGAGAATGAAGCGGAGGAATCGCTAAGGCCCAGGGGTCGTTTCACGCTATCGCCTGCATTGACGCTTGTGGTGCCCATTGTGGTTTTGTGGCGTGTTGAGACAAGGTTGTGCGATAACGATGGATTAGAGTCAAGTGGTCGTCAATCCGCGCGCTGAATGGCTGGCACGACGCCATTCATGCTGCCGCCGCTGCCCGCCATGGAAACTTTTGCGCTCGGATGGGGAGGCTGGACTCCGTCGCACAGATTGAGAGAGACGGTGCTGCACCGCATGAAGACAGGCTTGACCTGGCTCTCGGTTGCCCCGCATCACCGACCTCCGCACCCTGAGCAAAGGCGGCTCGTGCGTTGGGGAAAGCAAACGGTGCTCCCCTCTTCTCTGCGCCCTGACTGCTAGTTGCCCTGTGCCATGCTGCCCTAGCCGGGACCTGGCGGCTAGTCCCCGAAAGGGAAAATGACTGATCATCAATGCAACCCAAACTCGCGCCAGCAAACAAGCTTGCTCATCGTCGACCCACTCCCACACACTTTTGGAGCTCTGACCGCTGATACCTTGTGGTGTCCGGCCGATACGGGCGTCGGGCCCTGGACAAGCACGAGTCTTGTTCAAGATGGCCCTCGTCCTTGCTGAGATCTCGAATCTGCCCCCCTCCAGATTGTTTCTGCTCGACAGACACATCACAATGGCGATACCACCCGTCGACGGCATGGACTGGATGTAGGTATCTCCGTCGCAGTCGTCTTCTGATAACAGCTAACTCTTCCCTGCCAGATCCATCAACACCTGCTGCTTCGCCGTGGGCACAGCCATTGCCAAAACCTCAGTTGCCCTCAACCAGTTTGTCCGCGAAGTACGCGAGTCACGGTCCGACCTCGACGACATTGCCAGCGTGCTCCACTCCCTCGATGCCGTCCTCGACCTGCTCAAAGACGATGCCGCTGCCTTTCCTCCCCAGCTGGCCCGCATCACCCCCGGCGTGCTCGAGAGCTGCCGCACAATCGTCGAGGAGCTCGAGGGCTGCATATCCGTTCTCGGCCGCGCTGGAGTCTCGCGAGCTGACAAGAAGTCGCGGTGGCTGGCCAGTCGTGACCACATCGAGAAGCTGAGGGGGGCGTTGGCGGGCTACAATTCTACGCTTGGTCTTGCGGTGGATCTCATCGCATTGTATGTGCCCCCTCCGCTCGTACTTGCAGGCCAGAAAGTGCTGACTTGTTTAGGACAAACTTACGGGATCGCGACGGACGGGGCAGCGGAGAATCCATATCCAACGAATCCGACGAGAAGAGCGAGCTGACAAGGGTCGCCGCTCTCATCAGCCAGACAACAACCCAGTTGCAAAAGGAGGCGCGGCAGAACGGGGCGTTTGCGGCACTGGGGCGGTACCTCGATGTCCTGCATACCCATGCTGTCTCGGCAGTCTATCTCGAACTCGACCGGATAGGGGCATACCGACGGGACAACTCGTCGGTGGGAGAGGCCCCAGACAGCGCCATCGAGATGAGCTACGACGAGGCTGCATTCTCGCCCCCGAAACACACGAGATCGCCAAGCACGCCGTATACGAACATCCCCGTCAACGAGATGGACGAGCTTCTCGACGAGCTCAGCGAGATGCCCACCCGGCCGCCAACACCCCCGCCTAGGTCGAGGGCAAGGGCGGGGTCTGTGCCAGCACGCATCGTGACTGACCGGCGTCCCAGCACATCCGATACCTCCAAGCCGCTGCCGCTCCTTTTGGACGGTTATGGCCAAGTCACGCCGCGGAAGGTTCTCAAAAAGGGTAGCCATCAACGAGGCTGGAGTTTCTCCACCGAGGCCGACACCGCACACATCAGCCAGCCGTTTACGAGTGACACCAATGAGTTGGGCCTTCGTCCCCCATCGAATAACAGCAGACCGGACAGCCAAATGGGCCGCGCCCTCGTCCAAATGCGCAACTCCTTCTGGGAGAACCCGCGCGCCGACATGCCCATCCCCAACCGCCTGTCCACATCCAGCTCTAGCGCTCCCTCCTCCCGCCCTAATCACCCCGACATGCTCCGCCGGACCAACTCGCGCCTGTCGACCGCTTTCCGCAGCTTCAGCCTGCGCCGAAAATCCGAAGCCCCCACCGCCGCCGAATCGCCTGCTGACCTCGAGCCGCTCGCCATCTTCGGCGTCCCCATCAGCCAAAGCCTGCTGGTCGCCCGGGGCCTCGGGGGGACGCAGCACAACGGCGGGGGGTCGTCGTCGCGCGAGTACCCGCTGTGCGTGCTGCGGTGTGTCTACTTCATCCGGGAGCGGGGCATCTCGGCGCCGGATATTTTTGGGCAGGAGGGGGACGCGGAGCAGCTGGCGCAGCTCAAGGGGATCTTCGATTCCGTCGAGACGGGGTATGGCAAGGAGCTGGACTGGAGTCGGTTTAGTGTCTATGAGGCGGCGGATTTGATCTTGCTGTTCCTCTCGGAGCTGCCGGCGCCGATCATCTCGGAAACGGTGGCGAAGCGGTGGATTGTGCTGTCGCGGCAGGCGACGATTAGTGGGTCGTTGTCGGTGAGGCTGGATCAGGGGCTGGATTTCTGGGAGGAGGCGTTTGCGGGTCTAAAGGGTGCGTCGAGGGATCTGTTCAAATTGTTGTTGAACCTGTGGGGTGACATTGCCGATGCCGCGGATGAGAACGATATGACGGCTGAGAGGCTAGCGGGACGGGTGTTGAAATCGCTGATGCATGTGCCGGCGGCGAGGTATGACACGGATTTTCTGCTGAGCTTGGCGTTTATGATCAGGAAGAGGAGCGAGTATAACATGGGGATGAAGGGGAGGAGAAGTAATGCTGCGTTTTAGGGTGGTTGGGCATGTGTCTTGGATGTTATGGTCATGTGTTACGCATGATGTCGGTTGAGGTATTTTACCCATGTTCTCCTTGATACCCAGAAGAGGTAGTAGTTATCACTTCGATCATTTTGCTAGTTGAGTAGTTCTACTGGCTTACCGTTGCCAAATGTACCTTGACTTCACCGTTACTTTGAAACGGTGTAACATGGAACAGGACGAAAATGAATCATTGCCGTGACGATGCGTTGGTGCGTTGGTAGACGCATCGTGACGCCAACCGACATGTGACTTGGTTAGGCATCATTCAGAATCCCACCTAGGGCATAAAGGCCGGCACCCACGTGAGCACGCGACAAATTCGCACCTTGTTCATCTTTAACGCATTGCCAAAATTCCACCATCCTCCCACACCTCGAATCGCAATTCAAAACATTCCGTCACCATGGAACCCAGCATCGCCAATCTCAACAACCCTTCCACCCCGCCGCGACCCCCGAACCCGACCCACCTCTCGGCAAACGCAGCAATCGCACCAAACCCCCAAGACACCCCCCTGGAAATCCCCCCGCCCCCGACCGTCGACAATGCCTACCGCTTCCACTCCTTCATCGACCGCATCAACCTGCGCCAGTGGTCCCTCCTCTCGGCCTCGTTCCACCCCCGCCTGCGCTACAACCACACCGACGTCTCCCTGTTTGAGTTCACCACGCTCCTGCGCGACGAGTTCGCCCCCAAGACGGGCGCCCAGGCCGACGTCGTCACCCTCGTCGGCGGGGGCGGCGACCGGGAGGGCGTCGCAGCGCGGTTGCGGGTGCGGCGGATCGTGCGCGGGGAGAAGGTTTACTGCGGGGCGCGGGGCGAGGGGAGGGAGTATGCGCGGCATATGGTGCTGGGCTGGGAGCGGGGCAAGATTGCCGTCGTTTTCGATGCGAGCGAGGACGAGGGGCCCGGGCGGATCCTCCCGCTGCCGGGGCTGCGGCCGCCGCCGCCGCGGGTGTCGGTTGATCTGGAGGCTTTCTACCGCGAGTATTTGAAGTGCATCAATGAAGGGCGGATGGATGAGGAGCTGGGGAGGTTTGTCAAGGACAAGATGGTGTGGAACGGGACCGGGATGGAGGTGGGGCAGTACGCCGGGCTGATGAAGGCGAGTTTTGAGGCCATTCAGGGACTCGAGTTCAAGGCGCATACGGTGCTCGTCGACGAGGGCAGGCAGATGCTGGCGGTCAGGATCGAGTTTGCCGGCACGCCCATTAAGCCGTACGGCGGCGCGATTCCGAGCGGCAAGCCGGTTTTCTTTGCCGAGCATGTCTTTTACTGGCTGGAGCAGGGCAGGATCTCGGATGTGCTGACCATTGTCGACTGGGAAGCCTACCGAGCGCAGATGGGCTAGTTCAGGCTTGAGAGCGGATGAAAATGTTTGGTGCGAACGGCAGGGGAAAATGGTGCTGGGAATAGGTTCTTTTTCTGATGATTATGTTACGAATTACGAGGATTCACCATGGCTGGTTTGTCTCTGCTGCGTCCCTGAAGTCGACGAGCTTGTATGAACAAGCCGGGTTGCTTGACGCGAGCTGGCAAGACACAGGTTGGCCCCGGTAAGGTACATGAATTGTCTATGTGCTTGATCATCACTCATCAACTGACAATTTCTCCAGGTTAAAATTCTCGTTCCCTCAAAGCTTAGCCTTGACAACCTGCCTCTTCCTCGCCTCCTCCTCCTCGGCCTTCCTCGTCGACTCCTCAAAGCCTTTGATCTTGGGTGCCACCATGCCCGCCCATATCTTTAGCAATTCCGGGTCAAATTTGGGTAGCGAACGACCCGTGGTGCCGGGTACCGGATCTCCAGCAATCTCGCGCAGCACCTCAAAGTAAGCCTCATAGTCAGGGGCAATCGAGTAGTAGTCCTTGCCGCCCTTCTTCAGGGCAACACGCTGGGCTTCCCACGCCTGCTGTTCCGCGATTGACGGCAGCGCCCGCGCACGGCCAGCTAGGTGTCGCGCTACGGCGACAGCCTGCCACTCGTACACGCGGAATGTGAAGCCGCCTCCCAGCTGCGTCTGTCAGCTTTGCTCGCGAGGAATGGGCTTTACTCAGGACAGCAGACTTACCATGCCGACAAACGCCAACGAAGGGTCCAGAATGTCAAAGGTATGCTGGTAGACACCCGGCAGGCGGCGGTAGGCCTTTTGGATGCGCTCCTGCACATGCGGCAGGTACGGCACGCTAAAGGTGAAGCCCGTGGCGAAAATGATGTGGTCGACGCCCCCCTTGATGACGGAGCCGTCGGAAAAGTGGATGCAGCCCGTCACCGGGTCCAGCCGGGAGATTTGCTTCTTGAGGGAAATGTGCGGATGCAGGAACGGCGCCCATCCAAAGGACGGGATCGGGTCGCCCCGGAGGGAGGCGTACACGGGGTGCTGGGCGAAGGGCAGGATTTCGTGGACGATCTCGTGGGCCGAGACGGAGCCGCCGATTACGACGACGCTCTGTTGCTGTTAACATCACCCAGTAAGTCGGTTTTCGGTACGTACCTTGCCCTTGTACCTGTCCCCGTTTCTGAAATGCTTGCTGTGCTGAATCCTCCCCGGAAACCTCTCATCGTACTCCAACAACCCTGGAATCTCGGGCAGCCACGGGACGTTATAATGCCCGGTAGCAACAACCAGCGCATCAAACCTCTCCTGCCACCAGTAATCCCGAAACGGCCCCTCCTTGCGCAACGTCAACACCCACTCCCCGTTCTTCTTCTCCGCCCTCTCGACCGTGGTATTCAGCTCCAACAGCTTCTGATGACCCCCCCGGAGGAAAACCCCCTCGATCCACTCCCGAATCACCTCGCGGTGCCGGTACGGCGCGTTGGGCCCGTACTTCTCAATGACCCGCTCCGACAGCGTGCCCGGGAACGGCTCCTCGCTGAAGGCCATGATCTCGGGCGTGATGTTGCTGTGCAGGTGCTCATGCTGCGCCGAGTCGGAGAAGCGCACCTGGTGGCTGTTGACGGCTTCCGACTTGGGCGTGTCAGCCGGGAAGCGCGGGGGCAGCGGGACGGCGAGGTCGGCGGTCCCGGCGAGCAGGGGCCGGAGCGAGGGGATTTTGGGCGGGAGGTGGGGGGTGTACACCCTGGATTTGTTAGTGATTTGGATTTCTGGAGGGGTGGCGGATTGGTGTACCAGGTGCCGCCGATAGCCGCGCGGCGGTCAAAGACGCGGATCGTGTCGAAGGCTTGTTCCTTGGCTAGTGCGTCCGTTGCGATGGCGCCGGCCGGCCCCGCGCCGATAACGGCCACGCGCCGAGCTTTGGCGGGCATGGTCCGGGCTAACTGCAGCTTTCGGGACACTTCCAATAGCTATCTTGTTTTTGCAGGGGAAGCTGTCTGAAGTGGTTTGAGTGTCTCTGTCACTGCAGACCCGGGGAGGCGATATTTTATATCCAGTTTCACCGTCCAAAGTGTCTAGCTTCACTGACGTGCTCCTACTAATCCGATGGCGTCTTTGGGCACCCGCATCACGCAAATGCATGAGTACAAGCAGTGCAGGCCGAAGCATGCAAGAATGCGCTGTCGTATCTTCAACCCTTCGGAGTTAGGACCGGCTGCTGCCATCCGAGTAGTGGCACCATCCACTTTAGTCTGTTGAATAGTTAATTGGACCTTGAGGCGACTGGGGAGTTGGTGGGAGTTTGGATTTGATGGTACACGAGAAAGAGACGGCTGGTTGAATCTTGAATGCGCCATCTTCATGTTTGAGGTGTTCGCATCGAATAACATTCCTCGGAACAGAACTTCTAAATCTAAACTATACTGCACGACGGACTTGGAATTCACTTTTAGCGCGTTATCCGACTTGCCTGCAAATGCCCGCAAAACACCATGGGCTTCGCTGTGCTCGGGCCGTAACACTAACAGACTGTTAGCGAAGCCTTGCAAATTGCCAGATATCCTTAATACCACAAATAGTCTTGGCAGTTAGTGCTGACAGTACTGGCAGTACTGGCCTTAGCGCTGACCTGCAACTTGTTTTGCGGCCCTTGCGGCCCTTGACGGTCCACCTCTGGTCTCTCTCCGACCATTTGTTGGTGGTCCGTGATGCCGCGATGCCGTGATATACCATGGGATCCCTATATCATTTGCGGTGTTCTCCAGGCCGTCGTCTTCTTTCTTTTTCTTTCCTCGCGGCGTTGTTACGGCGCTGTTGTCTCTCTTTTATTTTGCTTTGCTTTGTAGTCCGTTTTCCTTGATACCATGCCTCCCAGACGACGTCGTGGCCCCGTGGCAACCCCTGAGCGGGATTGTACCAGTTATAATCGACTGTTAGCTGCCGCCATATTCAAGATGAATAGCCACGGGTTCCTTAGAGCCCCACCCACTCACTTCTTGGGCAGGGTGGCAGGCACGAGTCGGCTGGAGCCCGCTCTTCGATGCCCTGATTTCAACACGCGTGGACCGAGCCCCTGCCGCCTCAGTCTCCAACGTTCAAGTTGAGCTTGAAGCACTGCCTTCAACCTAATCAACCTGGCCCACCAAAGCATAAAGCTGGAATACTTTGGGCTCCAATGTTCGGCCGATGCGGCTGCCGGCGGCCGCGAGTCTCTGCGGAGCATCATGGTCGGACTCGATCAGTTGCGTCCTCCCCTATCCCTCATCCCCCATTTCCCAATTAGTTTATGTCGAGCATAGCATCCTAACATGATCCTAACCTAACCTCCCTCCAGCGACCAAATCTACGTCGATGTATGGGGCTCGACAATCACACGATGCCGCAAGGACCTCGAGCGAAACGACCTCAAGGACGCTCTTGCCGTCATGTCATCGTAGACCTTTCGAGATGGCCTGACATCGTTGGTCGACGAGGTCCACGACAAAGAATCTGAGTAGGCAGACGTTCTTCTTCCGACCCTCGAACATTACAAACAATTTGCAGATTTGTTTGTGACCTTGATGCTCAACAAGGTGGACGTTTCCATGATGTGGGGACCATTGTTCTTGGTCATCAAGGTGTGTGAGCTCCGTCATTGGTGGAGCCCTAGGTGCTGACACTCCAAATCGGTACCTAGCTTTCCCTTTACTATCCCAGGGCCCTCAACCGCATCAACTGCATGGTCAAGATCATAGGGAGTAAGCTCGAGTACATGAACAAGACGATGCAGACCCTGAAGAGCCCCGACCAGCAAAAGAAGAACCGGGATAAATACGTGGAGGTGTTCACCTCTGGCTGAGCATCCTTACCGCTTTCAGGCTCAGCGATCTCGGCGGACTGGACGACTCGACCTGGGATGACATTACTGAGCCAATATCGAGCTGGTCGTGTCACAGCTTCAGGAAGCCGCCGACCATATGGCACAAATCCTCTCCCTCACGCGGTCCACCACCCACTCGGATGACTTCCAGCGCCCGCAAGCTCTCTTACTCCAAGAAGCCCCCGCGGCTGGGCCAGGATCAGCGTCTGACACAACTTACAAGTCACACTAAGCCAATCCAACTAACTCAAGCCAAGCCAAATACCAAGCCAACTATGCCAAAAAGCACTTCAAGCCAAGCCAACTTGGCTAGCTTAGTTGTTTGGCTTTATTTGCTTATTTGTCTTAATATTCCATTTTTTCAGGGCCAAATTGGCCTGCAGTTGGACGCCCAACTAATAAAAAAGACTACCCCAAGCATTTTGTAACGTAAACATCGGCCTTGCGATGGTTGACTCGGCCCCACCATCCACGTCTTCAACGGCGGCACCACCCTCGCTCTTCGACTTCCCCCCCCCCCCCCCCCCCCCCCCGAGATGCGGAATAGGATTTACCGATATCTGCTGGTAAAAGATGGCGTGATTGGTGCCGCACCATCCAGGTCGCACTGAGCTCAGCTTCTTTATACCTGCCGTCAAGTCCTGTCCGGGGCGCGCCCGATCCTCTACGGCGAGAACACGTGGGAGCTGGTAATCACCAGCGCGCACGACCCGAACCGCAGCCCCTTTTATGGTCTCCCCTGCCTGAAGCGCAAAGGCCAGGAAATCGCCCCCATGGAGCTAGGCCTTCTCGACGGTCGAGCATCATGAAGGACCTAGCGAAGCACATGGACGAAATGGCTGCACAAATATATCGACACGATCCTGCCGCCTAAGATGCAGCGCCGCCAGGTTGGCGCCTTGGGGAGGAAGGCCGCTTATCATTGCAAGAGACTTTGCGCCTTAGGCAGCAATGAGGCATGAGGCGCGCCGCGAGAGCAAGATGGAACAATTTGATTCGGGTAGCGACGAGCCGGTGATCGGCAGGTCGGTCAAATTAAGTCCATAGTTTTGGTTTGGTCACATTTCGACCATGATCTCAGAGATGCCAGTCCTGTGGTGGCGTAGGGTACGCAAAGTCGAACAGGGATTTCTCCAGACTATCCAAGACACCTCTCTCTACCTTCTCCTTAAGCACCAGCTTGAACCTTATCCTGACCGCCCTCCGCGTCAACAGCTCGACTCTCTCGCCCTCGTCAAGAAAAGATGCCATCGTAGGCCAGCTTCCCGGGAGACGATACTCGTTGGTTTCGTGCTGGCGCGTTCTCAGGATCTCCAGCTGAGTCTGGCGGGCAACCTCCTCGATCTCTTGTATTCCTGCTCGCCGTCGCCACCGTTAGTTCTAGAGACTTGGACCGGACCTATTTCGGTGACTTACCGCAGTCACGGATGTAGCCTTGGAGAGAGAGAGAACGTTGTCAGCAGTGGAATACACGACATCATTTCTGGGGCTTTGTTACCAAGTTCGTGGATGGAAAACTTGATGATCTGTACTCTGCCAAATCCCGTAGGGTCCATGGTAAACGGCTGCCAGATATCCGGCCATGAGTGAAGCTTGCTCTGGATGTCAACCATGCTCGCGTTGTAGAAAAGCCGGTTGAGCTTCCCTGGCTTGACAACGTGATGGGCTATATGGCAAAGTCAGCGCTTGATCGTCTTTGAAGCAAACGGGCCTGGTACTTCCCTCGGGCGATGGCATCTTCCGGGCCGGAGAGGACGCGGTCCGGGTCGCAATCCGCAATCGAAAGACCGTAGACTATCACGCCGCGGCATAGCTTGACGAACAAGAGGTACCGTCTGGGAGGCAGTCGGCGGTACGCCTCGTTCAACAGATCCCGGTTTCGTTGGCGAATGGACTCCTCGACCCCATGTGACCACGAGTCAATCTTGACCCGAAGTATCCACATGCGCCCCGTCTGGTCTTGATCCTCGAGAAATGTCTTTGCCGAGCCGCCTGGTAGTCTCGTGTCAGCAGCAGCTAGATCATCTACAAGCGGGTAGGGTTGGAGCGCGCACCCAGGCTCGTATACATGTCCCAATGTTGGGACTTTGGCTCGGGTCGAGGTTTCGGGTCTCTCTTTCCGCCCGCGACGATTTTCTTCCAGTCCCGGTGCAGCTCGGTGTGCGCGTGCATATACTCGTCGTAGCCAAGCATGTCGGGGGGGTTCAGGTGGTCCTGGACCGTGGCTTTTGTTGACCCCAGGTGCCGCGAGATGGCCTCCATCTTCTCCAATGCCTCGGAGCGACCATCCCCTTCCACGCCGCTCATGACTTTGCCAAAGCGGGTCGGGCACGTGAGGAACCACTCGAGCGTCTTGGCGAAAACGGCCGTGTTCCCAAAGACAATGCTGGTGCAAGTGCCGCAGTTGTCGAGTAACACCCCGTTAATGGTGTTGACGTGCTCTGAGCCGATCTGAAAGATGGGGAAGTAGAATTTGTGCTCTGTCTTTCTCGCCCTGCATGTAAGCATCAGCATATATATATATAAATGCAATGGAAAAAACACAGCAGTAGAGATAGAAGCGTTGGAAAGAAAATCAATCTTCTAGTTACCCGTCATAGCCACCCATACGCTGCAACCGGCCGCCAACGACCCGCGTGTAGCTGTTCCGAGCCTTGGCGACCGGAAGGTCAGACAGAAGGCCCTTGACCTCGCCGCCGTAAACCATGTCCACGGCGAGCATCCGCCGGATGCTGCGGAGGATCTTGACCTGCTCGTCGGCGTCCTCCAGGGGATCGGGGAAGACGGAGGATCGGAGAACGATCATGAGCTTCGGCGAAACGGGCGCAAACATGTGGAAGGGGGTGTGGGCAGTCGGCTCAACCCGCCCGGTGCGTATGTCCCTGGCAAACGTACTGGGCCCTTCGAAGACGCCGTAGCTCGCATCCGTGAGGACAAACTCGCCGTCTGGTTCCGCCGGCGTGCAAATGGCCATGTAGTAGAGCTCGGTGTGGGTGTAGAACCACATGGCGTCATCCGGGTACATGCGCTTGGGAAGCTCGCGGATCCATTCGCATCCTGGATCCATTTCTAGATCGATAATGGCCTTGATGTTGTCGTACCAGACATCCATGGGTCGCTGGTAGCCCTTCTCGGCCATGTACTCGCGCAGCAGCTCCTTGTCGTTCGAGTCATAATCCTCGGCCGTGTCGTGGTAGAAGCGGCGATGGAACCCTGAGCCGCGGTATTTCAGGATGAAGAGAAACTTGCGGATGAGATCCCGCTCGCTTCGGGCGAGACACATCTCGGCCAGCGTCCCCTTCTCCATCGCATTCCCACCCGCCCATTTCTCATGCGCCTCGACAATCTTCCGGAAGACCACGCTGACCTGGCTCTCCAGACGTCCGAGCATTTCCTCGACGCGTTTTTCCTGGGGTGATGACTTGCTGGCATCTTCATACATGTTCATCTGGCCGAGGATCCGCTTGACAGGCTTCTCGCAAATCACCGGCGGGTCGGCCGCGAGATCGAGGCTCCGGACGACGCTTTCGCCATAGTGCAACCCATTCTCGTCTTTGGTCTTTCCGCGCTTTCTGACTCCCTTGGGTCTGTACGGGTGGGCAAAGTTTCTGAGGAGGAATTGGGGGACGAAATGCTGATACTGGTCTTTCTGGCTTGTCTGCATGTTTGTTTTCTCTTTTCGTGGCGGATCGGTGCTCTAGCGTTGAGAGAAGTCGAGGGGTGGTGATGAGCCGCGGGCATGGTTGGGATTAATTTGGGCTTTGAGGACGGAGCAGCAAGGAAGCCACTGGAGACCTCGGGGGGGGGCATACAGCAGCACTGAGGCCTACAGACACGGGGTTGGTGGAGGAACGTCGCCGCGATTTGTACACTGTCATTGTGACTCCCTTTCGTAAACTCGGTGATTCGTGGACTAGGCGATCCAGTCGCAAGCTAGATGCGCAAATACGATTCGTTTGCCAGCCTTCGGTCCGCTTTGTAGGAGCCACTAGAGACTAGCTTCAACAGGTTGGCCACTCAGTTGTGATAACAACTGCGGCGGGAGGACTACAACGCGGGGGAGCAGCAGTTGAAGGAGGTCGCCTGTTTCTCTCCTGTCAGGAATGAGCGCTAAATAGGTCTTCTAGTGCGGGTAACATGTAAACGTAGTTTATTTTCAACCATATCAAGGGTATTTTTTCCACATCCAACTGTTCGGAAGATTTCACAGTGCCAGCGTTTACGCTGTTTGCCTGGTTGGACAATCGCAGCCAAGATTACCACCACCGTCGGGTCCACCAGATTGCGGGTGTAGTTCTCCAACCGCCTGTAAGGACTGCTGCACGTCTGGCTCGTCATGCTGAGAGCTGGGCTGTATTACTCCCAGTCTTCGGAGAGTCTTCTCCAGGGGCCGCTTGAGGCACGGGACGCTGGCAGCGATGATGCTACGACACGCTTCAGCTCCAGGGCTCACGGCGAGAACAAGCGAAAGGCATGATGGATGACTTACACAAGCTGCATTTCGAGGTTGGTACAGATGGTCAACCCAACGCCACTCACAAGTATGTCCTCTGTTCGCGACTCGTAAGCACAAGGACATCAAGGATGGAGCGGAGGGGCAAAGCATACTGCCAATTGCGAAATTGGTCACGATAGTGGTCTTGTAGATGGTGGTGCACGTTGCCAGAGTGCCAACGCAGACTATGGAGCATATGGCCACTTTCTCGTGCGTAGGGCGGCGGTCCCTCAGCAGCGACAAGGGGAGGAGCGAGAAGGTCAGATCGGTGAAGATGGTGATGGCCAGGCTGACGAAGATGGAGATTTGCGCGGTTTGCTTGTCGACGCATTGGGAGTTCGGAGTCCTCCCGTCCCAGTTCGCCCTGAACGGCTTGCACATTGTGAACTGGAAGTAGTTTATGATGGCGCTGATGACGACCTGCAGGACGATGAGGCAGCGGAGAAACATCCGCCAGGTTGGGACGCGGCGTTGGATCCTCAGCAGGCAGAAGGCAACGCTGATCTTGGCGCAGGACAGTGCCCATACGCTGAACGGCTGGGCGAAGAAGAGAAACTGGGCGGTAAGGAGCGTGTTTTCCGGCGAGACGTATTGGTAGCTGTGGCCGTATCCGTAGTGGATGCTCAACAGGATCAAGACCCATTGGACGAGATCGAAAACCTTTGACAAACGGTGGTTAGGCCAAAATCAGAGCAGGCCAGGGGATCAACGCACAACAGCGGCGACGAGGAAATAGCTGTCCCAGGACAGCCGCCAGCGAGGCAGGAGCCGGCTGTACAGGCGGCACACAAATAAGGGAAGAGACACGGCGCGCATGATGGCGGTTGCGACGACCATCGCCGAGCCAAAAGCAGGATCAGGAGGACCCGACATGTTGTGTGTGGCGAACCGGACTCGGGGGATACTCCCGGAGTCGGGGAACTGGGCGTGACTTTGACCTGATATTACATCCAGAGCCGCCGGAGAAGCCACCACGGCGGGCCTTCGACTCCCAGCAGCGTTCCGCTCGCAGGCCCCTGACCCTGACCGGTGGCATGGGGGGTTGGCCGCAAGGGGCCGAGCGGGTGAGGCTCCCCAGCAATATCCGAATCAGAGCCACAGAGCCAGGGTTGAGAGGAAACTCGTGGCCGGCCAGACGCAACAGCGAGGGGGCGGGCCTGCGTTACTCTACTTCTACGCCACTACACTTCGGGCGCACGTCACCTAATTATGCCCTTTTCACCTGCGTTTCGGAAATTCCGTCGTTACCTTACCTAGGGAGGCACCTAGTCATCACGTAAGTCTTTACAAGGAGGATTTCCCTACCACCATCTGTGCGGTGCTGCTCACCGAGCACCCAGCCAATTGCAGCTTAGCACTGTAGGAGTACCTCTGGCTCTTTGACCTCCAGTGGCGCAGATTGGCGCCTACGCGTTGATACTCGGCGTTCCCATCCTTGCGCGGGCAACGTTCTCGAAGCCTTACCCTTGCAGCTGGGACAAGGGGTCCCGGACGCCGCCAGATGCGGATGCTTCCGAGAACGTTGAGATTCATGGCTCTGGCGAGACCGCCACGTGGCCGGACTCCCGTGACGGGCGTTTGTTTTCCTGCACGTACCTGGGATAATACAAGGTGGCTGTGGGGCGCTATCACCTCCACAGCCTTGAGCAGCGCGGAGAAAGAGAAACAATTCCCAACAGGGGAGTATATGCGAGAGACGGGCATGGGCTTTGCGCCGCGTTCCGAACGGTGGTGGCAAGGTGGATGGATGTACCATGTAGCTTTCCCAAGAGAACAAGCGCGATAGGCCCTCCTTCACGGATAGAAAGAGGGATCATGCTTCGGAAAGAATATTCTCGTCCTCAGCGAACCTTGTCCTGTCTCATCTTCATCACACTATCTACTCAACGACTCCCCCAACCGCTCCTATCGGCCCATTCAAGCTATGAATCAAGCTCATCCGCCATGCGAGTCTCCGCATGCCACAATCTCGGAAGTGATCATCACCCAGGGGGGTAAGCTACAGCGTCAAGACGTGATTCGCAACCCAAGCTCCTCACACGCCTCCCCTTCTCCCGGAGCGAGCGGCATCTCGTACACGGCGAGGCTTTTTCTCTCCTCGACGCTTGACGCGACGGTCGAGGAGTTTCTGAGGACGCACGAGCTGAGCTTGCCGCCGGGCTTCGTCCAGGCGCACGCCAAGAACACGGTTGCCACTTGGAAGGCCGACGACGCCGGCCCCGGGATGCAGTTCTTTGCCAAGTGGACAAGGCCCGCCACACAGCTCTGGGAGCAGTGGGCCATCGAGCAGAGGATCCTGCTCAACAGGCCCTACGACGTCGACACTTTCCGAGATCCCATGGAGCTGCGTCTGGACCACAAGCGCTACGAGCGGGAGCCGCCGGTTCCCTCCCGGCCGTACTATCCGATCACCGTCTTGGAAACGCCGGAGAATGAGGTCGTGCACGCAACTATCGAATGTGTTTCTGTATACCTCAAGCCCACCGGTGGCGCCATCATAGGTACGAATACAAATCGCCTGCCACGGATAATGAACAGGGCTGCTCTCTAAACGTCGGTCTACAGGCTTCCTACTCTTTGACCCGCCGCGGTTCCACCGAATCACGACCAAGAGATACCCGTTTTGGTCCGACACAGACGGCCCAGACAGCACAGCGTACCAGGACGCGTCCCTAGACAAGCCCAGATACCTCGACAGGTTTGTGGAAAAGCTGGAGAAGAAGTTCGACGACCGGGCGGGACGTGATGCCATGGTGGCGACAATCGAGGCCCTTTCCGAGGTGGTGCTGGAAGACGAGCGCAGCGCACTGGCCCTGATCAACAACTCGCTCGACTACATTGACCTGCACATGGCGAGAGACGGTTTGCTCTGCCAAGCCGTAGACACCTGGAGGCATCGGCTGGGCGGCTGGAGGTGTCTTCTGGTCCACGCCCGGACCTCGGCCGACTACCGCCGTTCCATGGTGAGGCTCGAGCAACTTTCCGCCCGCGGTGGGGCGGGGACGGGCGGGGGGTCGCATGAGTATCTCGGCTTCACGAGCAGCAGGATCGATACAACTTTCCAGGCCTTCGCGGCGACGATGGGCATCGTCGAGAGCAGGAGGGCCATTCAGCAAGCCGAGGCCGTCACCAAGCTAGCGCACCTGGCGTTCTTCTTTGTACCATTGACGTATGTCACGAGCATTTTTAGCACCAATATCAATGTGAGCCCCCTTGCCCATGCCCCCCCCTCCCTAAGACGCAACAGCTTGACCAGTTTCCAATTCAGGAGTTCCAAAACAAAATGACCCTGTGGCAATGGGTGGCGACGTCGGTCGCTGCCGCGCTGTTGTCATACCTCTTCTTCTATCGGCACGAGGTGTGCCGCTTCATCCTCGGCGCCCCGAATCTCCTCGCCGAGGCAAGCATCAGCCGGCTCAGCAAGGTGGCCATCAGGTGGCTGACGATCGCGAGAGCGACCTGGAGCCTGGTTCCCGACCTGCTCGTCTTCGGCCTGTGGCTGGGCATGAACGCCGTCATCATGACATGTCTCTGGAAGCTCATCGAGAGCCCAACCTCGCTGGAGGCGAAGACCGCCATCTCGCTTGTCTTCATGTCGGGGTACATCATTGCAGCTGTCATACCCCTGTTCCTGCGATGCCGCCAGCGTGGGGATTCTTGGTCGACGCTAGCGATGCTCGGCGGGATTCTCACGGGGTTCGTAATGCTCTCCGGTGCGGGCTTTGGGGTGTGGAAACTGCTCGGCAGCCAGCTTGCTCCATTTTCCAAGACTGTTGCGTCATGTGGCATTTTCTGCTCGATAGCATTGGTGTCTCTGGTTCCTAGATTCCTTTCTTTTGGGCGACGGTCGCAAGTTCCCTCTGTAGCAGCAGACACAGAATCAGGTTCAATATAAATGGCTTACGACATGCCCGCCAGGAGCTGTCGAACAATAGCGTACTAGCCGTCACGCGGGTGAGCACAATGAATACCTACCTCTATAGGTCCCCCAAAATCCTTTTTTCTAACCAAGTCTGGATTAGTCGCGGAGCCTGGGCGGGGGGTGAGGCACAGCGAGCACCTCCGAGCCGAGGTGAGTTCAAAGAAGCGATTTTTACCTGGCAATAGTTACCGTGATCCAAAATAGGGTGTATATGGGTTGCAAAGATCTGTTCCAAGACCCAGTTGTGGGATACCAGTCTACCGCCAAGTACTACCGTTCTCTTTTACCTCTCTAGTTAGCCCTCACAACTTGGCCCTATACTACCATAAAAAATACCTTTTCAGCTCCTTACCATCCTGGTCCCCGTTTCTCCTACCCTCGCTACCCGCCACCGCTACCATAACCTCCCTCCTTAGCATCTCCGAGTCAGCAACATAATACACTCTCCCAGCTAGGGTATGATACACGTGATATTTGGCACAAGTCTGTGTTGCACTACAGCACTATAGCACCGCAAAAGAGACAAGCGACTCATCTCATCTCAAAGCGCCCAAGACGAAACGCAAGTATGGCACCAAAATCCACTCGCCTGCTCTTTTCTCTTCTCAGCCTTGTAGCGCCCTCGATGCAAGTAAACCATTGCGAGGCAGTCTCATGCCAAATAATCGGCGACCCGGAGACCCGGGCCTGTATGGAATTGGTGTCCGCGTCAGTTACTACCTAGCATTTGCGTCTGGAGTCATCGCCCTCCTCTTCAACAACGCTCGCGCGGTCGAGGACGTCAAAAAAGGCAACGCCATTGTGGGCTTCTCGCTGTTCATCATCTTGGTGCGCAATGCCCGCCAGGGCAGCCTCGCCCTCCTGGAATGGGAACTCGTTTTTACCATGGTCTTCCTCCTCATGTCGGCAGCCTACGGCCAGCTTTGCGTCTTCGGCGACAGGGCGACCAGGGCGGTGCTCAGCATAGTTTACGGCCTCTACTCCGTCCGTGGGTGTTTTTCAGCCTGGCTGATCAGGGCCACAAGGGAGGGTGCGAGCTCAGGATGTTGCTTTTCGCCTACTTCGACCTTTTTCCACTTTTTTTTTGGGGGGGTTTTTTTTTGGCGTTAACAGCATGAGAGTTTTTCTTCGCGTATTCCACTTTACTATAATGTAACACAATGTGCTTTGTGATGATCACGGTAGCATCAAGTCAAAGCTACATTATCATGGCCGTACCTCATGCCTACTGCTTCCTATCCTCTCGTCGCTAAAGTCGGCCACCCGTCACCTCTTTCCGCAACTCTGCACGCAATGACAGCGGGTGGCTTACTAGGTACCCAATGATTTCCGCAGTGTTTCGCATCAAGTCAGGACTGACCAACCAGAAGGTCGGATGGATTCATTGCCACGCTTGGCGATGCAAGCCCTCGGGGCTCAGTGCTGATTAGGTCCTATCAAAGATGCATATCTGCAAGTCAAATACACAAAGATTTCACACAAAAAATCATGACAGCAGTGACCGCCCACTCAAGATGGGGGTCTGAGACAAGGCCCTCACCTGCCCCGCTCATTCGGCTCAACCCCACAAGGTACCTCATGATGGGGATGCAAAACAAGGAGCCTCTCCCAGAAGAAGTCAATTTTATCGAAACATGCGAGGAATGGCCCCCTCCGCCAACCTCGCCGGGAACACATGGCGTCCTCTTCTATCTCGGCATCCTTATAGATGTCGCCTGCATACTCGCCGCAATCCCTTTTCTCGTCCTGGCCGGCGCGGCAGCAAGGCTCGACGGGCGCGCCGCTCAACCCGATGAATGGTACATGATCCATTTTGTCTCGTATTCTTACATCATGGCCCTTGGACAAACGCCCACACGCCTTCGTGTTGCAGGCCGTCACGCTCTTCTCAATCGCGTACACGGCCATCGTCGCCCGGACCATCAAAGCGCTGGCGACATGGAAACTTGAGCGAGGAACCACAGTCGGGTTCCTGGAGCAGCCCTGGCGAGCCGGTCGCTCATGGGGGCCCTGCAGATACTGTGGTCACTCCGTGTCGTCAACCTCGTTGGCGTGATGCTCGTGATCCTGGCCGTCATCTCACCAATTGGTGGTCAAGCCTCGCTGCAAATGCTCAAAATCCAAGACGTGGCCAACATGACCCAAGCCGACGTCACCTACCTCACCACGCTGAATGGTTCCTACTCGGAGTTTGAGAACGGGACTTACTTTTGCGAAGTCTGCCGGGCATGAACTCCATTCCATGTACGCCGCATCCCTGACCGCCTCGGCGCCGGTCAAGAACTCCACCATGGATCTCTGGGGCAACGTCTCCCTATCCAGATTCGCAGCCCCAACCGACCATGTGGGGTGGCAAGACGTTCCCCCAGATCCCTCGTTAGAAAAGTACTCGTCGCTCATCGGCATCCCCACACGAGGCCTGTCTCCAGACACCAATACGAGCTACACGTTGGAAACCAGCTATTTCGATCTGGACTGCTCCAAGATCGTCAACGGGAGTACCGCTGAGTGTGGCAACTCGACCTCGACAAACACCACCAAGCCCAAGTTCTACTGCTTCCCGGGATCCACCTTTAGCTTTGGCATCGACGAGATGCTTGTCTTGGCCTGTCTGGTCATGTTTGTTGTGGCCTGTATCGGGGCCCTTCTCAACTGGCGGACGGAAGCCCCGGATATCTTGGGTTATGTGTCCACCATGACGAGAGACTCGCCGCATGTGTCGGTCTCGGAGGGCGGGAGTGCCTTGGATGGGATAGATCGCGCGCGGTTGCTGAAGGAGCTGCGGGTGCAGATTCAGGATGTGAGGCCGCATGATGGCGTAGGGTACTTGGCTGTGGCTTCAGTCGAGGGACCAGCCAAGCTGCCCGTGGCTGATCGCATGTACCAGTGAAAGTCCACAAGATGTTTGGTTCATTATGAAGTTCTATATTTCTAAACCAAACCAAATGAGCCGCTTAACTCCCGGATCAAGCTCCAACCTCCCTCTCTCTCCCCTGTGCAAGCACCACCTCCCAATACCTCCCCCGTATCCCAATCAGCTCGTCATACGTCCCCATCTCCACCACCCTGCCCACCTCCAGCATAAAACATCACATCACACCGCTTCACCGTACTCAACCGATACGCTACCGTTACGGTCGTCCGCCCCTCCCTAGCCTTAATAACGTTAAAACGCCCGTCTCGCTAACATTATCCAACGCGCTTATCGCCGTATTAGATAATAAGACCCCGGGCTCCCTTTTTAACGCCCGCACGATCGCCATCTACTATTATTACCTAGCATTTAGCCCGACCCCGCGATTACCTATATCTATCTCCTACCCCCCTCACGGCCAAACCCCTAACCCAATGGAACCCAGGGCGAAACCCTCGGTGACCTCGGTCACGGCGCCGGCTTTAACATCTTCCTGGCCTACTCCCGAATCGGCCCCACATACCGCGCCAGCCATCGGCATCGACATATTCCACCCCGGTCCACTGACCGTGTCTAGGCCATGCTCGCCCGCACCAACAAGATCAAGTCCCCCAAGGGCGCCGAGGCCGAGAACGTCGCCTTCTTCAAGGGCGCCACCACCGCGATGCCGCCCGCGGCCGAAGTGGCTGACTACGTCATCTCCAACTGCGTCATCAACCCCGTGCCAGCCGCTAAGAAGGCGCTTGTCTTTCGAGAGATGTATTGGATTCTGAAGCCCCAGTGGAAGGGTTGCTGTGTTGGATATCTTGGCCAAGAGGGAGCTGCCGCGGAAGCTGAGGGATGATATCGCCATGTATTAGAGGGTGAGCTAACACGGTGGCAGAGATCATTATTAGCGACGCCAAGGGTGACTTGAACATCTATCTCGGCACGGCTGAGGGCGGGACCAAGAAGACGGACTGCTGTGCCCCGCCGGCCGCGGGTGGTGGGGGTGGGTGTATTGGTGCGCAGATCACTTGCTGTTCGACGGCCCCCGCTGGAGTCTTGGAGGAGACGAATCTCAACGAGTGGGTTGGTAAGTACTAACATGATTGACCTCAGTCCCGCGCAATAACTTGCTAACTGGCCTCATTCATAGGGTCTTACAAGGTCTATGCTGTCAAGAAGTAAAGCGTCTTGTTGATGCTTGGGTAGCTGCCATTGTGCATCGTGTAGTATAGCACAAGCAGCAACAGCAGTAAACATTCCCAGATTTTGTCAGCCCCGTGCTCGTTCCCGCTGTACCTGGGTTGTAATATGCCCCCCAAGTGCCGTAGCAAAGGGAGAGCTAGACGCGGAAGCACGGCTGTCCACACAAAAGCAAGACGCAGCGACACCCTCTCCGTTGAGCAGATCCCTTGGAACAATAGACTTCAACGACTCACTTGCTAACCTGTCATCTCTCTCGTTTGCCAGGATGGCCTCCTGGGTAGAGATGCCTCCCGTCACAGAAACAATACCAATCAGCAAGGCCAGAGCCGCCAACGTGGCACCGACGATGGCCACCCACAAAGTCACCCAGTTTCCCCTCCGGCGCTTGTCTCTCCACCACTGCACTCCGACCCTGGGAGATGCCGTGTCGTACTCGGTCTCGAGCCGGAGAAGCCGCGGTTGCCAGTATTGAAAGTCGCGGACGCGCCAACTGCTGGCGGGCCGCATGCCCACCGAGGGGTCGATGGGATGGCCTCCGCCTTCGGCCTCCGCCTTCTCCTTTTCGAACCAGTCGTCTTAGACCTTGAACAACTGCCCATCTTCGCTGAGAGTTGCCCGCGGGTATCAAGATGGCAAGTGTTCTCGTCGCCTCTTCGGCTCGGCCGCGCAAGACTTTGGGGCCCCCGATAGCAAGGCTGTGCAAGACGGTGGCGTGGTGGAAGACGTGGATGTGGGTCGAGAAGCGCGCAACGCGCAGCTTCCTCAGCTGCAAATGGTCGAGCAGGTTGTGCGTCCAGACGATGCGGAATCCCACCAGTCGCTCCATGCCGCAGAGCGTAAAGTAGTCTGAAAACTCGACATCGTGGCTGACTGTTTGACTCGACATTGCAGCATCCTTGGCTTGCCGGCGTAGCTTGCCCTTTAACCACACGTCTGGCTCGTCCTTGTTGGGGTCCTTCCTTGGCACGGGAAGCATTGCTGGTTTCAAGGGCGGCGGTGCCGGCTTTCCTCCCTGGATCTTTCCTTCGTTCCCAATGGTGCTGGGCAGATACATCACATCAGTGTGGTGTTGAGGCTGTAGCCAGGTGGCCAGATCCACGACGTCGCGCCAGGCGTCACAAGCGACTTGCCGATGGAAACCATGGACCATACCGAAAGTGCCAGCTCGAGGGCGTCAAGGATGGTGCCTTCATTGTCAGAGGTTAATGGGATCTGAAGCAGGGAATCAGACTAGACTGCCACCATTTCGGCTCGGAGCTCGGACAAGGTACACGTACAATCCGACCGTCAAATTCCACATGGCCCGGAAAGTGAAGCAAAAGGTGATCGGCAACGATATCACCCACGAGTTTTGTGCGTTCCACGTTCATGCGGTGCTTGAGGAAGCGGACGAGAATGATCAGGTCACCATATGTCTTTATCTCCAGCTTCAGGTTTGGGAGCTTTCCGTACTGTGCCAGACGGTCCCTGAGCTAGGAGAAATATGGCAAGTAAGACTTGAGGTCGGTGATGCTAATAGCACGCTCAGCTAATCGCATGCAGTGGCAGAGAACAGAAAGCTGTATACATACCGAGGAAGATCCCATAGAGCGCAGACGAGGTCATGTTTCTCGACGTCAGCCAGGCGGTCGGGGTCATCACCGATGGGGATGGTGCCGCATTTCAGAGCCATCAGTCGTTGTCAGTGCTGCCCGTGTTTGCAGACACGGAAAGATGGGGGGGAGAGAGCTGCCTAGAAGTCGCAGGCTTTCTTGAGCAGCACCACCACCCGCGGCATTGAAGGGAAATCTGCGCTGCGCAGCGCAGTGCGTGGCACCTATGATGAACTCCAGAGTTCAAGTCCGAAACGGTGCCTTTGAGACACTATCTCAGAGCCTCGCACCCTGCCCCGCTGGGCCTTGTAGTGTCGTGAGTGTGTTCTTTCAATACACTTCTACACGTCCTGGCAACAATTGGTGAAGCCTCATCTACCTCAGAAGTAATGTCAACTACCTTACCGTTTCTTCAAGGTCAGCATTTCCTTGCATAAGTGAGGCGTATTAAGTTGTGAGCAGTGCGGAAAGATGGAAGGATTAGGAATTTTACGTTACGTCCTATAAAAGCTTCTCTGCGTAGCTAACCCCCCCCTCCCCGGAACAGCACCCTTGTCAAGGCCTACGGTGTCTCCTGGCTTTGGATCACGTAAATGCCGGTGGGGAGTGAAGCTCGGAGCGGGCTTATTCTACTGACGCGTTCTATCTGGTATGACTGGTCGTTAAAGCTTATGGATGGTAATAGCATCAAGTTAGGTCCCTACACGACTTTACATCAGTTCAAATGTTAACTGGCACCTATACAACCAATTCTACATGGTCCTGTCAGAGCAATTTTATCGATTAGATGGCGTCAACGCGACGAAGCAACAACTTCAATCGCGGCTCTTCGGGACCAAAACTTGGCGCACGAGAACCGGGTCTTGATAGGGTGTGTACCAAACAAAGTTCCACTGGGTCAGCGGAAGTGTCTGAAGTTGAGGCAACGACGCACTGCCCCATTGTTACTGTATGCCGCGTAGAAGGTACTTGTTAGCACACTCCGCACAGCGGGCTGGTGTCATCTTCGGCCACGGCTGGTGCGTAGAGCCGAATGATACGCGCTCAGGGACAAGAGAAAGGGATGCGCGCGGAGCTGTGAGTAAGTATGATGGCGGAATGGACCAAGGGTGAAAGAAAAACACGGTAGCCCTCCTCACTGTCGAGGCCGCTGAAAATGGCGACACGCGCCAGCCAAATCCGGCGGCCCCAACAGCGCTTTCTCGCTTTAAGGTGTAAGGGCTGATGCGGGAAGTCCAGCATTGTGATAATCACCTGACTATGTAGATTAGATAAGGAGACCCAGTGTGGGGCTATCCCTCCCAACAGTTTGTGGCCTTTTGGAATGGTTGGGGGTATCTATCACCTGGGAGGCGCTGCCACCCCGCCTGATCCTGCGGCAGCCTTTTTGCTGTGGTGTGTGTGACGGCGTGATGTTGTACACGAGTCTTTGGTGTGAGCAGGATTTGGCGCCCGTGGATGCTCCTCAAGGGCTCCAAGGGATGGATTGCTGGCCTTTTCACCGGCGATGGTCTCGAGTTCTGTCGGGGGCCAAGCTAGGAGTAGATACACTTCAACCCTTCCGTCAAGAGGGATATTAAAGCCCTGACAAGGCCTACGCAGCATTGTGGCATTAAAGCCGGCATTTCTGGCATTTTGAAACGAGTTTCTGGTGTTTCAAAAGGGCTTTGCCCATTCCCATAGCGAGACATGTTTAACTATAGTCAAGTTGAGCCAGCTTTGAAGTCGGGGTAACAAGTAAACAGAGGTTAGATTATAGAGCACTCCCCAGAGCTGTCAGGGGAGGCACTGTGTGTTTTGTTTGCTCCTACGAGCATTCCTTGAGTTTGTTAAGCCACTCGATGAACTTCGGGAGGGTTCCATTCCTTGGCGAGTCATAGCGAGGTAAGTGGTGCGAGCCACTACTAACACGCATGGATCCACAGCTCAAGAAAACATTTGAGTTTGAGATGGGGCAACAAGCGAGAAAGTTTTGGGTAACCAACAAAATGCCCACCAATTTTCTTTTCCAACAATCTTTCTTATTCCCACATTTCTTACGCTCTTTTATCTTTGAGGGCGAAGGCATTTCAGCTACCAACAGAGGATGACTATCGGCGCGCTACCCCCAGTCATCTCTCGCATTCCTGCTTGGACGGGGCGGAAGCCAAAAGCAACCCCTTGGCGGGACATATCTACGGATCCCCTGGTCGCAGATGTCTACTACAATATGATGCGCAGCCCGCTGTGCGGCTTACCTGACAAGTTGCTCCTCAACATCATGCGGCGGCTAGATGAAACGAGCCTGCAGTGTCTGCGGAGGGCCAACCGTACATTTCTCCGTCTCTCTAGCGAGTGTCGGGAGTTCGCCGACTACCGCGAGGATTGCCGCGGTTTCGATTTCCCTTGGCAGCCATTTTCGTTCCGGACGGAAGATAGAAAGCTCGGCCGTCTCTTGCAGCACGACTCGGCCAACCGTCAATGTTCGGAGTGCCGAAAGCGTGTCAGGAAATGGAAGTGGAATTCACAGTTCAGTACGCAAAGCCTCATAGCAGCTAGGCACTGCATCGCATGCAATGCAAAACACCCCCTGGTCTTCTTCTCGCGTCTCGAGCGTGACAACTCACGAATTGAGAGCTGTATCGGACAACAAGGACATGTCCGGCTCTGTGACCACAAAACTGTGTCTTGGCGTTGCGTGGTAGATGCCGCAGAAGAACTCGCAAAGTTGGATACACGAGGGGAAAAGCTGGCTCGGATTCGCCTCGTTGAATGCCGGCATGCAGACCACCTGCCGGATCACCACGACACCACGGCTCCCGAGCTTCGCCCTTTGGAGAGGAGCTACCCATCTATCACCATCGAGGGCAACAGTACCAGCACAATCCAGCTGACGATGGAATGGACAGGCCATATGCCTCTGCCTAAGCGGGAAGACAATCACAAGAAGCTAACCCCAAGTGAAATCACACGCCAGCTAGAGCCATTCAGACAGGGAGCAGCCGAGTTCATTGCTCCCCAGTCTGCTCTTGGCTGCCTTCCTGAGATGAGGTGCTTTGACCCCAACCGCTGCCGCTGCCTGCGCTATGTCGGCTCTGGAGAAGTTCCATGGAAACTCGGCTCGGCAACCTTCAGCGACATCAACAATCAGTCTTCGACATGTCGTACTAACGCTGACTGCCAGCTGGGCCCGCTACTCCCTTCACGTGCTGGTAATCGCCACACAACCAAAGGCACCACCGGCAGCCACACGTCGCGAACTGTCCTGAGCTCTTGGTTGGAAATCCCATACGGAATACGCGTCGACGTGGATCCCTGCCCCGGCGGCGGGCCCTGTCTTGAGATCACATACCAGCGAACCATCCTAGTAGCCGCAGGGGGGGTCCTGTGCCGTGGTGTGACGCAGTCGTGGCTGGAGGCTCTCGATCCGGACTCGTATAGGTCGCAGATGGTGAGTAAGGATGGAAAAGGCGCCTGGGACGGGCTCTCCTGCCGTGAGGACCCATGCTGTCCAAACTACTTTCGCTATCTGGAGAGGCCGGTGCTCAGGATGGCCGCGCGGCAGGTCCGTATGAACTTGGTAAAAGAGAGGACTCGGGTGGAAACGTGTGTGGGTACGGGTGCGGGTGGAGAGGAGTCAGAGGACAAGTCAGAGGACAAGGGGGACGACCGGTTTGACTGGGGGATGGCGTGCTTTTGTCTCTTGGCCTGGGCGTTGTTATGTTTCCTAGTGCTATATATTTAGATTGTTCTACCTGCATCCTATTCACGTTGGGGGATTGGTATGGCATATGTACAATCTAACTTTGTTTGTTTGCTACTACTACCTCATGACCTTAAAGCTATATGAGAAAATATGCTTCGTCGCCCTAGAGAAACCTTAACCTGATCAGATGTTCCTTGGTCCTAATTTCAGATATCGATGGCGCCTTTTCGAAACGCGGAATTGGGGTTTGGATGGCTCCCTCAGGGGTGTTCACCGTCGATGATGTCTCCTCTAGGTCTTTTCCTTTGCCCCCTACTGCGCAGAAGATCTACGATCTTACTGTTTGTAGCCACCATCAGCGGTGTCTTTTCACACTTTTCACACCTTCTGCTGCCGTCTATATCTGCGCCTATGTCGAGCAACATCCGCACCGCCTCGAGATATCCCTCTAACGAAGCCCACATCAGAGCGGTCCAGTTATTGTCCTTTCTCGAGCGGTGTTTGGCCCCATGTTCAATAAGCGCCTTTGCTGCTTGCTTATTGTCCCATTTTGCAGCATACATCAGCGGCGTCTGGCCTTTCTCTTGTCTTGACTCCGCGCTTGCGCCGTGGTCGAGAAGGACATTGACTGCCCCTGCATGCCCTTTTTCGCAGCCAGCACCAAAGCGGTGTATCTTATGAAAGTCGAACTTCCCAATTCTATATTAGCCCCATTTTTGACAAGTATCCTAACTATTTCAGTGTGGCCACCCCCCGCAGCCAGCGACGCCCTGCCCTTGGGAGCGGAGCCACGTGGATGGACGAGCACTCTGTCCTCTCTGTTCGCAGAGCACACAGAGCAAGGACAATGCCCACCAAAAGGATACAAGTTACATTCCTACTTAGTTAGTATAAGTAGTCATCGTGCGCCGCACCATGGAGCGTGAAGATTCTTGTTCTTCACGCAAGCAACATTCACATTCATTGCGCTTCATAACTATACATTGAGCGGCAATCTGCTCAACAGACTGTGAACCCCTTTCTGAGATACCTGCCTTTCGAGAATACTCCTTCCTTCCTTTCAACCCCAACCCTGGATCCCGCACTACGATCTGTTGTTCAGTACTGCATACTCCGGTATCCCAGTACACAGGTTGTAACACTTTTAGATCTACTGTAGCTATACTACTAGGCGCTTTATGCCTTTAGTGTGCACTATGAGGACCCTTAGCTAGGAAACTTTCAGCTCGTAGATATTATAGGGCAGGGCCTAGAAGCTACCTTTGACAAGCTACAAGAAGAGATTATGAAAACTACGCGCGATAACTCTATCTTTGCTTAGTCTCTTGGATTAGTCGAAGGTAACTAAGAACAAACGGATTCGCTATCTTTTCCTAGGTGGGAGTGCTTGCGGCCTTTCCGGCTGCTTTTACTTTTAAGGAATGTAGTAATATTTTCCAACGATCTCGGATAGACACCTGTATCTAGGTTTTTGAAATGACATTTAGGGGCACGATACGAATCAGCATTTCCTTAAGCAGCAATGCCACTACGGCCCTAATTACCTATAGCTATCTGTCATATGGTCCAAAGAGTCAGCGAGACTATATAGTAGCAATCCCTCTGATCAAGCATAGGACAGAAAGGACCGGCGCTGATAGCCCTTTGGTCTTCATCCGCCCCAGGGGTATAAAGGCTGTCTACTTGCCCAAACCCAAAATCTTATTCCTCTTCAAACTATTCCAATCCGTAAGGATCAGGCAGGCGATAAAATTCCACAAGCAGAGGACAAATCTTTCTGGTTCTATCTGCCTGAGCTATACCTATAGGACGCTAAGCTTGAAGGAGTGTATCCAGAAGAGTGCTTCGAAAGCGACAAGGCAATGATCCGAACGCCCAGAGATCCCGATGCGGAGCAAACTCTGTTTTAGCCAGGTTCTCCTATTCTGTTCCGTGTAGCGACGGTACATCAGTATCGGGGCAGTTTGTCCTCGGCTTTGGAGTTCTTTCGGGACTCGGCGAGAGGCAGAAGTGAACCGCGGGTATCCCCGTATATGGAAACACTCGAGGATCGCCTTTCGAGTTTGGTCCGTAAAGTTGGAGGATCACACTGGCACACCCCCGGTCGATCTTTCGGAAAGAAGCCCACCGGGCCGGCCCGATATCTCTATGCAGATTCAAATGAGCAGAGCTGGTCATAATCTTGCCCAAGACCTTCAAAAGGGAACTGCGTTGTCGCAGGAACGCGCGGAGTGCGGGAAATCCTTGGAGAAAGTAAGGCTGCGGATCGAGGCTGAAGATGAAAAGCTGCAGAACGTAATGAGAAAAATAGCGAAGTTAAATGCCCAGGCTGAAATACATCGGGGATACATTGAAAGAAAGAAGGAGGACCAGGCGATTCTCCAAAGACGCATCACCAGGCTTAATTCTCAGCTTGATGATAACAACAACAGGACCGAGAACATGGGCGTCAAGGTGTTGTGGACGACACGCCTAGACCTCAACAAAGACTTCGAGAGGCATAAGGGAGGGTGGGAAGAGGTGAGACGATATAATGAACTGGTGCAGCAAAACCAGCAGACAAACAGAAAAACAGAGACACACTCTAGATGTTGGAGTGTGCAACCCTCCGATCGGAGGGAAGGATGAAGTAACCGAGTAATGAGAGAACAAATCGAGTAGCAAATCGAGTAGCAAATCGAGTAACAAATCGAGTAACAAATAAACAGAGACTCAGTCACAATCACGGTTTTCGTGGCACTTTTCGTGGGACAAGAATCGCATGTCTTTCTTAAACTACCTTTGACCGGAGGGCCCCCTTATATGGGGACCTCCCGCGTGAGAAACCTAGCGAGCAGCGAGAAGAAAAAGGAAAAGCGCGAAAGAAAGAAAAAAAAGAAAAAAAGACACAGGGGTTGAGCCGCTTCATGAAGACATGCCTCAAGTCAATAAGCACACGTTATGCTATGGGATCCCAATATTGTCGATGAGGGAGAACCTGAAATGACTTGGGCCAGACGCATCACACCGCTCATAGTTGCTGCCGTGGATAGAGACGCGGAGTTTATCAAGCGGATTGTCCGGTGCGATGCCGACCTCGAAGCGGAGGACTCGGCTGGACGGAAGCCCTTGACGGTCTGAGTTGGCCGGCTCGGACAGTGCCAAGGTACTGTTGAAAGCGTAGGTTGCAAACAGGAGTCCCAAAGTAGCTTAGAAAGTCTTTGACACCAACCAAAGTATCTGCACAGCAACCAAAGCACCTGCACAGCACCTGAAGCAGCTATACCACAACCAAAGCACTCAAACGGGGATACGATAATGTCGAGCAGCTGAGGGCGACCTATGGATTGGCGGAATGCGAACAAATCCCCGAGGGTTGAAAATTTGTTCAGGGCCCACGGATGCAACACAACAGGCCGAAAGACCATAAAATATTAGCCAGTAGCGAGAAATCGAAAGCCATACCCCTACACATCCCAAAGAACCGCGCCATAATGAAAACAGGAAGCCAGATCTCCGGGGATCAAGGATCCCTACACTTCATCATTAACCTGGATGCGATCTCGGCGTAAGACACTGCGCTGGTTAGCTGGGGACCTCTGGCTTCAAATCGGATCGTGATACGCACTCTTGGCTGATTTGGTGAGGTAGATGAGCCGGGAGAGGTTTGTAGGCAAAGCTGGGTCTGGATGAGTGGAAGATGGCCGACGTTGCACAGCGCAACGAGGAAAGTCGAGATGTGAGAATCAAGGGAGTTGACGTTTGGGTGGTTCGTGATGGGAAAATTAGCGATCGGCGAGAGGGATTGGAGGAGATCACGTTGGTCAAGATAAGGTGGTGGGAAGGAAGAGAAAAAAGGCTGGCAGAGAACCGGCAGGTGTGGGACCTCAGAGGCCGGTTGCAGCATCGAATAACATTCCTCGGAAACAGAACCGGCTATTCTCGATAAAATGGACTCAACTGGGCACCGCTAGTAACTCTCGCAAGTCTGGAGGTATTTCGTTTTATTTTCCTTCTCTCCATCATGTACCGACCTATCAAGGGCGAATTACCTTACCAGAGGAATACCATGTCGTCAATCGCCAAGAGTTATCTTTTCTCACTTCCACTCAAGTTGTCTTTAAGCCACTAAGCTAGAGTCAGGAAAAGTGTTCAATAGGCTGCCATACACAACATTAAAGTCAGGAGGTGACTTGATCAGGGAAGTCTCCATGGAAGCCGAATATCAACCGATTAGCGCATAGCGAAAGGCCGGGCCTACGGTACCCCTGCCTTGTCCAGGCGTGTAGGGTCAATTGTCGGCAGCTTTCGGTCACGTAAGCCAAGGACTCGTGCATTTCGGAGTTAAAGTCTCATCGTCTTGGTCACCCTGTAGCGACTATCGCTGGCCAATGCCAAGGAATCCTTCTCTCCCTGGCACTGTCAAAGAGTCAGTCGGCCTGCGGAATGCCTCTCGAACGGTGGTCTGTTGGCGAGCACGGATGACAGTGGATTTGGTTGATTAATAGCCCACGGTGCACCCACCCCGGGGCATGACAGCGCCCCATTGGAGGCTCAATCGAGTCCAGAAGCGTGGCATCTGCACGCCGCCAACCGTGCGCTGCGCGCTGCTGCACCACGGCCCGTGCGAAGAAATAAAAGCAGGGATGTTGCGGATCAGAATACGGATCAGAACGACTGATCTGAAGGTCGCCGGCCTGGCCTGACAAAGTCGCCAATCTCAGCGACACCCCGCATCTCATGCGATGAGTGGCTTTCTCCACATGATGCTCCCTCGATCTCGGTCCCAGCGCTGGTGAAACGCTGGGTATTAGTCTGCGGCTCTAGGGCCTTGGGATGTCAAAGGACAGCTGAGATCGGGAGTGAATTCAATGCAACACCGGCGGCATCTCACCGGCTGGGACACACAGACACGCCACGCCTGTTGCACGCTTCCCGTGGGCGTACTATTCGCGGGAAGAAAAGTTCTCGCTGAAGCTATACCCAATCGTGGATGGTGTGATTATGTGCTTTGACTCTTCTCCACGTTGAAGCGCCGTAGCGTCGTCTAGCGTACCAGTCTTGGGGTATTGTGGTCAGAACACGGGCCGCGGCCAGCCTGAGACTGACCTAAACAGACGAGAAATAAAGACAGGCGGGTCCTCTCTTCATATGCAGTGGAGTCTCGTCCCCGATGCAGAACTTTCAAGAGACGCTTCGTGCCGCTCATACTGCGTACAGCGCTGGAAGCACTCAAAACCGGGGCTCCCACGACAGAATGGCCGACAACCAGCCCGACCAGTACGCCGCCCCCGCGGCACCCACCCCCGAAGAGCTCGCCGCGCTCCCGCACGACAATGCCGGCCCGAAACTCAACGGCATCGTGTGGTTCCTAACCGCCATCTCGGGGCTCTTCCTCGGCGTGCGCGTGTTGCTCAAGTTTTCGCGGAACAAGGGGCTGTGGTGGGACGACATTTTCCTCGTCGCCGCATGGGTGCGTTCCTCTTGTCAGACTCTTCCACGGCTTGGCTAACACCCCCAGGTCTGCATCACCATCGAAAGCGCGCTCGTCACGTCCCTCACCCACCTCGGCTACGGCCTGCACATCTGGGACTTCAACCTGGCCAACATGGCCCAGCTGCTCATCACGGTCAACGTCACGGGCACCTTTTCCGTAACGGCCGCCATCTGGTCCAAGACGAGCTTCGCCATCACCCTACTCAAGCTGACCGAGGGCTGGGCCAAGTACCTGGTGTGGTACATTATCGTCTCGATGAACATCGCCATGGGTCTCAGCGCCCTGTTCCCCTGGGTCTCGTGCACGCCGGTGCAGAAGGCCTGGGATCTCAGTGTCGTGGGTGGCAGCTGCTGGGACCCGACCACGGTGGTCTATTACAACATTTTCTCTGCCGCCTACTCGGCCACCATGGATTTTGCGTTGGCGCTGCTGCCGTGGACGGTCATCTGGGGGCTGCAGATGAAGCGCAAGGAGAAGATTGGTGTCGCGGTTGCCATGAGCATGGGAGTTTTGTAGGTCACCCACCCCCGCGAAATACTTGAAGTTATGCTAACATGCAACAGCGCCGGCATCATGGGCATCATCAAAACGAGCAAGATCATGGTCATGTTGTCATCTGACTTTGGTGAGTCCCCCGCCGGCTGTCAATCTTGACCACAGATCCCTGGCTAACCAAACAGCCGACGGCGTCGATCTCTTCATCTGGGGCAACGCCGAGACCACGGTGACCATCATCGCCGCCAGCATCCCGACACTCCGGGTTCTCATCCGCGACGCCACCAACTCGCGCCGCTACTACCAGTCTGGCAGCAAGGGCACCGGTACCAACTCGAGCAGAACCAAGAAGTCCAAGGCCGCCACTGGCCCGGGCAGCAACACCGTCGTCACCGTGTCGGGCGGCCCGCTCAGCAGTCACGACCCCGAAAGACAGAAGCAGAGGCACGACGACGGGAGCGATCGGAGCATCCTGGGCTCGAGCGAGAAGGTCGGCAAGATTGTTCGCACGAATGACTTCTCGGTTGAGTATCACAAGAGTTCGGGGGATAGAGGGAGTGAAGAGTATGAGATGGGGCGGGCTGTGTAGCGGCAGGATGTAGAGGTGGATATAGGGCTTTCAGCCGGTTGTAACAAAAGTCGTTTCTTTCTCTCTTTGCCGCTGTTTTCTACTTGGGTTTCGGGGGGTAATCTGCCTCTGGAACAGCGGAATTTGGGTAGAGTGTTAAGCACCATTTGTTTGTCTGATCTATGAGATACTCAAAATTATCAGTGATAGCTGATCAGGGCTGCAAGCGGGAGTCAGGATCATGGCCCGGGAGGGTCTTTTGTTTGGGCAATGATAGGGCAGGGGCTATAGGGCTGCGATTGCTTGGCATTTGCCAGAACTAAATACTACATTCCATCATCATCTCAAAGGTGTCCTCCGCAAGTGTAGTGCATCCGCTGGTAAAGCTGACTTTGACCTTGAAGATATCCATCACGAGCTCGAGGGAGAGCGTGGCCTTGAAGAAGAGGGTTTTGTTGAGAAACCGGCCCTTGACTTCTGCAGTCTCAGGTTGGTTTCTTGAGATGCTCCCAAGGGGATAGTCGAGATGTACCGTCACCGCCGCTATTGCGTTTAGTTAGTTATCTCCTTGACTTGCTCGCACGTAATGTGATGCAGAGAAGACCTAAATCCTGGCTGCACCTCCCCAAGACAAGTAGGTCGCAGGTCCATGGAGCAGGCCATCACGACGAGGAATGTGATATGGAAATGCAAGCAAGATGCGATTCACTCTGGTCGCTTCATAGGAACCTAGGTAAATCAAGTGGTGGAATAGAAAATGCTTCTAGCAGCCTGAGGTTCGTCGAGGGTGGGCAAGTAGCCGCATCACCGTTGTCTAGAACCGTGACGAGATCGAGTTTTTTCGCCAGCGGATACACAGCCAGGTCGGTGTGCTCAACTTCCTGCTCGAGACGCTGCAGTTCCACAACTCGCTCGATACCAACGAAAAACTGCACCAGATTCTATACATTCTCCAGTCCCCCGAGTGGAAGGGTCGCCTGGAAGCAAGCAACAGGGACACGGACACCCTCTGCTCCATCTACGACGCCAGATCCAGCTTGATCCCACCCCGCTCGGTCGGCGCCGAATCCACCACTAGTGATGAGACCGTCGCTTTCGATGATGAAGTCGTCAACTCGAAGGCCTACCGGAGGAATCTCACTCGGCACACGAGAAACATCTCTGGTACCTCAGTTGGACACGCGCCATCCTCCTAGCACACTTAGCAGTCGGGCACCAGTACAGTGGAATCTTACGAGGGGATGTTCCGAGAAGACCGGCCTATTGGGGGAAAAGAATCCATGGAATTCAATGCCAAGGCAATTCAGCATGTTCAGGGCAAGTTCGGGGCCTGGGTCTCGTTGCGGCGCAAGATCTGGGCAATGAAACACATTGACTCGGCATACGCGCACAAAAAAGATGACGCCGAGAGAGAAGCTCGGGCGATGCTGCAAGATACTAATTACCCGGGCCTCTAGCCAGTAACCTCAAAAGGTCTCCAAAAGAGACGTGGTCAGGCGGCCACAAACCACCACTGCAACTTGTCTCCTTCATTCCGCCAGGCTGTCTGCGATCTCTGCAATATGCAGCTCACTATCCCGCGAGGATGAAACGAGGTCTGTATTGTCGCTGCAGTTCGCGCATCTAACTTGAACTGGGCAAAAGACGTCGGGGCCGTTGATTAGAGAAGCGGAGTAAAATGCTGGAATGACTCGAAATCGAAAGAATTGCTTTGGAGTGGCCTACCGCCCATATTCACATGCGCTGGTCTGAGTAAGGTACACGGGTGTCGGGAAAACCGTAGCAAAACCAAGCTGCTTGTTTGTCATTGGGGTTCGCATCTCCGCGGGGATCGCCGGGAACAAAAGGCAGCATGCCGGGTACAAACACAATATCGACAACATCAAAATGAGCCTCAAACCCCTTTCGCATTCCACGGCCCAAATCCTTCGCTTCACATCCGCACACCCAGCAAAGCCCAAAATGCTGCACACAATCCAATCCGTCCAACTCAAGGACAATCTGACCAAAACCTACCCCTGGACCAAATCCCCCCTCATCGTATCCGCCCCGATGCGGGTGATGACCGGCCCCGACCTCGCCGTCTCCGTCTTCCGCGCCGGCGGACTCGGCTTCATCGGCCCAGGCCTAACCCCGTCCAGCACGGCGACCGACCTCTCCACCACACGCACCCTGCTCTCCCCCCCAAGCCCCACCGACCCCCTCCCCGTCGGCGTCGGCTTCCAGCTCTGGAACGGCGACCTCCCGACCGCCGTCTCCGCCGTCTCCGCGCACCGTCCCATCGCCGCCTGGCTCTTCGCCCCCCGGGACGGCCAGTCCGAAATCAACACTTGGGCGTCCGCCCTCCGCGCCGCATCCCCCGCGACGCAGATCTGGCTGCAGGTCGGGACCCTCGCGGAAGCCCTGTCCGCCGTTTCATCCCCGCATCCCCCGGATGTCTTGGTCGTTCAGGGTTCTGAAGCCGGTGGACACGGGCGCGCGACGGACGGGGTCGGGTTTATCACCCTCCTGCCGGAGATTGCGGACGCGGTGAGGGGAAGTGGGATTCCCCTCTTCGCGGCCGGGGGGGTTGTTGATGGAAGGGGAGTCGTCGCGGCGCTGGGGGTTGGTGCGGCGGGTGTGGCCATGGGGACGAGGTTTCTTGCGGCGAGGGAGGCGAGGATTGCACGGGGGTATCAGGAGGAGGTGGTGAGGGCCGGGGAGGGGGGGAGGAATACGGTGCGCACGCAGCTGTGGAATCATTTGCGCGGGACGTACGGGTGGCCTGCGGAGTGGAGTCCACGGGGCGTGGTGAACAAGAGCTGGGTTGAGGAGCAGGAGGGGGTGGGGTTTGAGGAACTGAAAGAGAAGCATGATGCAGTTGTTAAGGAGGGGGATAAGGCGTGGGGACCGGAGGGGAGGACGGCGACATATGCGGGTGCTGGTGTTGGGTTGGTTAAGGGGGTGCAAGGGGCGGGAGAGATTGTGGAGGAGGTGAGGAGAGATGCGGTTGATATTTTGAGAGAGTTGAGTAGGCTCTACTAGACTTTGCCGTTTTCGGGGTTATGTGGCTAGTTATCCATATATGTGTTAAAGGAAATCATGGCCTAAGTGCCTCTATCTCAGTAGATATTGCTCCCATGGAGACCGCCGATATTCACCCTCAAAAAGTCGCCGTCAGACTCTATCCGCCTCCGGACCTCACCATGGGCCAGCTCCGTCACGTCCCACGACGACCAGACGAAACGGCCATGGAGGAAGGCCGCCTCCTTTGTCGCAGCCCACACCGCATGGCCTGCCGGTAGGCTCTCTGCAACATATCAGTAAACGGAATCAGTAGGCAATTGAAAGAACCCACCATGGTCGAATGGCAACATATCAGCCGGCGCGCCAGCCAACTCCCAGCCCTGGCTGTACACCACACCGGGATGGATGCTGACGACCTGCAAATCCTCCGGCTTGACGTCCTGCGCGACGTACTGGATCGCCAGCGTGCCCGCGCCCTTGGTGAGGCCGTACTCGGGCCGTTCAGCCGCAAAGGGGATGTCACAATGGGCGTTAGACATGTTGATGGCCTGCGTCGAGACGTTGACGAGGAACTGGGGCGTGCCGCTCGCACCGGCCTGCTTGTAGAACTTTTCGGTGAACCGCAGCGGCCCCTTGACGTTGGTATCAAACGAGGTCCAGACGTGCTCAACCCCCAGATCGAGAAGAGGCCCGACCTGGGCGAACTTGGCCGCGTTGAGAATCAACACGTCGACAAAGACATCCTTGTCGGCAAGCTCAGACCACAGCTTATCGATGGCAGCCAGGTCGGAGCTGTCCGAGTTCTCGGCAACGAGAGTGGCACTGGACTTGGTCTCAGCGATATGCGTGTTGAGTCCCGCCACGGCAATGTCCAGCTGCTCCTTGCGCCGGCCCGTGATGATGATGGTGGAAGCACCGGCAGTGATGAAGGCCTTGGCAGTAGCGTACCCAATGCCTGCAGTACCGCCCGTGATGAGAACGGTCTTGCCGGCCTGGCTCAGTTCCGGGCGGGTTGGGTCAATGGCCGGGTACGAGGTCCGGTGGACGGTCTTGGTGACATTGGTCTGAAAGGGGTCCATGGTGTTGATTGTTGAAAACTACAATTGCGTTGTATTGTGATGAGTGAGTTGATGCTGAGAATGCTCGAGTCTTCAACTGGGAGTCTCCCCTTTTTATACCCGCTGAAAGTGTTCCAGACCCGTCGATGATACGGGCGAATCTATTAGACGATCGCATACATGGTCGGCAGCACATGTCCGCAACACCTGTCAGACAGCAGAATATTGTAACCATCTCCCGAGCACGCTGGTATGAGTTCCCCATCCTAGGCCGGCATCCGCCGCTCCGCAGGTGGTTGCGGATCTCGCTTCCCAACTCGGCTAGCGCCCGCACATTGCCGTTACGTCCGGCTGACAAATTGGCGCGCCAGTCCCGGTTCCGGTGCTGCCTTGCCGGGTCCGGGTATATCCACATGTCTACCTTCCTCAACTCAACCCGTCAAGTCCAGCCCTGTTCTCCATTGAGTTAGCCTCAAGAATACCGTAACGGTGATTTGATTCGATTGAAACAACCCAAATCCTCTGCCGATCCTAGAATAAACCATCCTAGGTAAACCCCTGAACGTGGTCGCCGGAGATAGTAGCGCTTTCGATTGTTTTGCCTATTTGGGCGTCCAACAGGTCTGTTGGCGTACAAAGCTGAATGGGGGGAAATATGGTGCCGAATAAGGCCAAGAAAGGTTAGCTTAGGTTAGTTTGACAGTTCAGGATTCGATATTCTCGGCCTATCGGTGTTGGTATTTGGTTTGGGTAGAGCGCTGAGATTCGGGGCTAGATACCATCAGCTAGAGGCTCCAACAAAACCCGACACGATGGCACCAACGCTCGAGACCAAGGCGTGCCTCGCCTGCGCCAAGTCTAAGCGGAAGTGCGGCAAGCAGGTCCCCAGCTGCGACCGGTGCAGCATTCGCCAAGCCGATTGCAAGTACCCCCCGTCCCGGCCGACCTGCTGGGTTGTAAGTGACTACATGAACACTCCGTCGACGGCACCAACCCGAACCAAGGGCTCCCAGGGCCCTCAGCCCCCGCTCACCAGCTCCTGGCACTCGGTAACCATCACCGACTTGCAATCCGCGTGGTTCCTAACCCCCGACACCTGGGTGATATCCCCGGTACACACATCCGACTTCATCGCCATGTTCCTGCCCCCCTCGGCCCCCTTCCTCCAGCGCAGCATCAAACACCTGCACCTCTCCATCACCGACTGGGTGGCCAAGGGCAGGTCGGCCTTGATCCACTCCCAGCTCTACGCCGACAACCTCCCCCGGCCCATCCAAGACGCCTACACGACCCTGTCCACTTACCTGACCCGCACGCCCCAGACAGACCACATCGTCCAGCGCATCATCGCCTCCCGGCTGGACCAACTGACCCACGACGCACCCCCCACCTCCCTCCGGGCCCACATCGCCCGCGTCCACGCCTTGCTGGTGTACCTAACCCTCGGCCTCTTCTCCCCCTCGCCCACCCTGCGCGCACACTCGTCCACCCACCTCCCCCTCCTCACATCCTGGTCCGCCGCCATGCTGACCACCGCGGCCCACGCGGCCGCCACCGGCACCCTCCTCCCGCCCGCCCCGGCCTGCCCGGCAACAGCCCTCTGGCACGCCTGGATTCTGGCAGAAACAGTCCGCCGGACGTGGATGCTCGCCTCCAGCGTCAAGGCAGTCTACTGCATGATGGCCGACGGGGGACTGCAGTGCGCGGGTGGGCTAATGTTCACGACGCGCAGCGGGGTGTGGGACGCGGTGAGCGCGTGGGAGTGGATGGGGGTGTGCGCGGCGGGGGATGTGGGCTTTATGGAGGCAGGGCAGACGCAGCGGCTGCTATGGGAGCGGCGGCCGGAGGAGGTGGACTGTTTCGGGCGGTTCATGTTGGAGGCGACATTTGGGGCTGAGAGCATGGTGAAGTGGGGGGTCAAGATTGAGGAGTTGGATGACATTCATTGAGATCTGAGTCGAAAGTACAAGACCAAGACAGAAAGCATGCGTAAAGGACTAGCCCGCAATAACGACATTCAAGCCCGCACCGTTTAGAAACGCCGCCTCGGTGACATGCATCGGGTCAACGGTTTCCACTTCGTCCTGGTCCGTCCAGCCCCGTTCTGGGCCCCAGCACACCTTCCTGCCCTCGGTCGCCACCACCTCAGCCAGACCGCGCACCATGGCGCCGGATTTCTTGACGCCCGACCATCCGTCGAAGTAGACGTGCTCGAGGTGCGGCATGGCGTGGAGGACCTTGCGCAGGAGGTCCTGCGAGAATCCCTCATAGAACCCGTCGGACCGGCGAAACCCTTTGAAGATGTTGTCACTGGGGTCGCACTCGACAAACACGGTTAGATCGCGTACGTTGATGCATTCGGCTAGTCCGAGGGCGGGATCGACTGCCCAGCGGCGCGGTGGCTCGCTCCAGCCGGGACCCAGACGCAACTCGAGCGATGTGATCCAGTTGCGCACGCGGGGCTTTAGCTTAGACAGCAGCGGTTTCTTCTGGAAACGGCGGGGGTGGGTGGGAAAGAGGCGGAACTTGTGTGCCGTGTAAAAGACAAAGGACGCCTCGTGATAGACGGTCCGGCAGGTTCGTAGGATGCCCAGCTTCTTGTGGATGACTTTGGGGTTCTCGGGGTCGAGATCGATGACGCGGCCGGGGCCGTGCCCGATGCCGGCAAAGTAGTGGTCGTAAACCTTCAGACGCAATTCGGACGGCAGTTCCATGAAGGGGAATGGCTTCGGTTTCGTGTCCTTGCGCTTCTCCTCGAGCTGTGCAAGCGTGCCTGCCGACTCGTGCAGTGTGAGCGCGCTGATGCGCAGTCTGGAGACCTCGTCTTGGTCGAATTCGGCCTCGGATGCATATGTAGATGGGTAGGTAGAGCTGAGGGGAGTGGTGTAGCTCGAGGGGATGGGCGTAGGGACAGAGACCCCAACGGCACGGGATGCCTTTCTGGCCGGCTTGCGAGCCATCGTGGTATAGGATCGGGAGCTGATCTGTGTTAGAGATATACACGATCAAGGCATGCGCACATACAGATCAATATGTGGTTGGTTCAATCCTGGATCAATTTCGTAGGTCGAAGAATTCGATTAGGTCGGATGAAGTAGACTCGCAGACTAGAATGCGGAACGCAGAGGGTGGTCCCATCGTAGGTAGAGCGCGAGTGGACCACCCTCTAGAATGCATTCGCAGCCATGGTGGGCAGTAACGAGGGCGCGGATCATGGACTGTGTGCTGTGGGCGGGAGACGAGTGTGACATCAATCGGTCGAGTCGGGGGCAGTCTTGTAGTCTCAGGCCGTCGTCAAGGTTCGCAAGGTTCGCAAGGTTCGGAGTGAGGGGGAGACCGGGTAGTCCAGGACACTAGTTGCTAAATGCAGAGTGCAGAGCGAACACAGATGCAGCCGAAGTGAATGGGAGAGGCAAAGGTTCGAGGCGGCATCTCCTGCCTCTGTAACAGTCTCGGTCAGCGGCGAACAAGGTGGGGCACGTGAGTCTGTGCAGGGATCCGTCAATTGACCGTTCAGTTCATGCAACGAATCGCTCGACATGACGAAACCCCCCGCTTTTCCGCGCCGACAAGGGACTGACATGGCCCGTGCCCTAATTTTATGGGGCCGGAAAATGCCAACAGCTGAGCTTGATTTTTTTGGTCGCTAGTTGCTAGCTGAGGCAATCGAGCTTTTTGGCGAACAGTTCATCGGCCACCTCCCCTTTTGTCCGGAGGGTTCGACTAATCACACAACCCGACTGATCTGGGCTGTACCACGGCACCATCGCCATCATGATGCTGTCCAGAGCTGCGCGACTGGGCGCGCGAGCCTCTCTCGCGACGTCAGCGCCCCGAGGCCCAATCGTCTTCAGTCGAGCAATGGCAAAAGACAACAAGCCGCGATTCTCCAGAGCTCAGAACCCCCCTGCTCAAAAGGCCGCAGCACCCACCTCCGAGTCACAGAAGCAGAACAAGCAGCCCCAGGAGCAGCAACAGCAACGGCAACAGCAACAGCAACAGCCCGAACAACCGACAGAAGCCGAAGAGCCGATACCCGACCTCTCCAAACTCCCCGACCTCACCCAGGGCATTCCCTCGACCCTCGAATACGAGACAGCCGGCTCGACTAGCCGCTCCGCACTCTCCACCGTCGGCGATGGCGGGGCGCCTACATCAGGAGGTGGGAGAGGAAAGGGCGAGCTTCCGGCCTCGGCCTACGTCTCCTCGTCAGATCGCAACCGCAGCTGGTGGGCACGGGTCATGCTCGTCGGCTTCACGGCGGCAGCTGTTGGAGGTACCGCCTATCTGGGCAGGGACTGGGAAGACGACGAGGTGGCCAAGCACCCCGAGCAGCCAAACGGCTGGGGTCTCGGCCTCTGGTGGAACCGCGTCAAGGTCAGGCTGGGCGACAACGTTACCTACTACCAGGATCCCGCCTTTGAAAAGCTCCTCCCCGATCTCGACCCCTCTTTCGAGCGCCCCTACACCCTGTGTCTGAGTCTCGAGGACCTGCTCGTCCACAGCGAATGGAGTCGCGAGCACGGCTGGCGCATGGCCAAGCGCCCTGGCGTTGACTACTTCCTGCGCTATCTCAGTCAATACTACGAGCTAGTTCTCTTCACGTCTGTTCCCTTCGCCATGGCCGAGCCCGTGCTGCGCAAGCTCGATCCCTACCACTTTATAATGTGGCCACTGGGCCGCGAGGCCACAAAGTACCAGGACGGCGAGATCGTCAAGGTATGTCGCACTGTGACCACCTGGATATTGCCTAGCTGACATACGCAGGACCTCTCTTATCTTAACCGAGATCTATCCAAGGTCATCATCATCGACACCAACGCCAAGCACGTGCGCGTGCAACCCGAGAACGCCATCATCGTGCCCAAGTGGACAGGCGACCCCAACGATAAGGAGCTTGTCGCTCTGGTACCGTTCCTCGAGTTCATCCACGCGATGCAGTATGGCGACGTGCGTAAGACCATCAAGTCGTTTGACGGCACCGACATTCCCGTGGAATTTGCCCGCCGAGAGGCTCTTGTCCGCGCCGAGCACAACAAGCGCCTCGAGACCTTGGGGCGCAAGAAGAAAGGTGGCGAGAGCGGCATGACGTGGCTTGGCAAGGCCCTCGGCCTCAAGCCCAGCAATCTGTCCCTGATGGTGCCCCCGCCCGGCGAGGAGAACCAACAGGAAGCCTTCCTGAAGGACGGAAAGATGCTGCAGGACGTGGTCCGCGAGCGGGGCATGCGGAACTACCTGCTGATGGAGGAGGAGATCCGCAAGAACGGCGAGAAGTGGCTCAAGGAGGACGCTGAGATGCAGGAGAAGGCGCAGAAGGAGGCCATGAAGAACGTCCAGGGCTTCTTTACCAACTGGTTCAAGCCTGCCGACTCGGAGGCCCAAACGCCCGAACAAACCCCCGAGAAGCAAACGTCCGAGAAGTCGGCATAATAATCCCGCCTGCCTTGTACCAACATTTTCTTGTATGTTTTATCATCTGATTCCCAGGCAGCCGGGGAGGCTCTCTCCTCTTCTGGGTATAGTATGTCATTGGGAGCATTGGCGGGCGGCGCGGGTTACATAAAGGCTCTGTACATGATGTCAGACGAGTGATTGGCGGTGTGTAAAATATTTAGAGGCGTGTTAATCTCAATCACTGATCTCAGTGTTTACCTGTCCCGGGGCGCGAGACGGTGTGACTGCCAAGTGGCATAGCAACTGCATCAGTCCGCGGAAAGGACGGCACCGACACCGCAGTGCTTCGTTCTGTATTACGCCAAACAGGCAGACGGCCACTTGTGCCTGAGCAACCACACAGCACCGAGCCACACAGACTGAGCGCTCGCTATGGTCCAGATGCGGTTGTTTGTGGCCAAATCCGCTATCTTGTCATCTTCCCCAGTTTTGCAACTTCTCCATCGGGAGGACAGTTCTAACCGTCTAGGTCTGACGATACAGCGAACCAAAGGCGCAAGGTCGGTCTGGACTCGAGCCCCTATCTTGCAGTTCCCCCCAAGCAGTAGCACGGCTGGATCTGGTATCGCTGTAAGACGGGATTTCTTGCCGTGACGTGCTGGCGCCTAGCCAGTCACGCGACAGTCACGCAGACAGTCAACGCATTCCGCTGAATCAAGAACACAGATCTGTACTGCGTGCTCCCGCTGCGACAATCCTCCCGCCAGTATCGGAAGCCGCTGTTTGTCCGTCGGCCTTGGACAGTCTGTTCTCCGCCGGTGTTTGCGTAGGAACATGAGCAAGCCGTACGACTGCTAGATCTCGATGGAGATGTCTCCTGCAAAAGGTGTGGCCGAGCAAGCACCGAAGAGATTATCCCAACTGGCATATAAGCCGGCTTCCACCTCGAGAATCAGACTCAACATCATCGACTCAACACCCAAGCCATCGTGTCTCAGTCTTTTTCCGGGGAGTCAACTATTTGTCAGAAACTTCATTGAGCATTGCCAAGATGCGTCTCACTCGCACGGTTCTCACCCTCGCCCTCGCGGCCACCACGACCACGGCCCTGCCCGTCTCCGGTGATCAGTCAACCGACCAGCAGGGCGGCATCCACGAGCGACAGGAGAGCCAAGCTGGCCGCGGCCAGTCCGGCCAGAGCCAGAAGTACAATGGCGATGCCGGCCAGGTCGGGTCTTTCTACCAGAAGGGCCAGAGCTCGGGCGAAAACAACCACTTCGACTCACGTCCCGACAACATGGGCATTGGCAGCTCCAACTTCCAAGGCCAGGGCGTGCAGTCGCGCCAGACCAATGAGGACTCTACCCCTTACTTTGGGGACGAAGGTCAGTTTGTCACGTGGTCCATCACAACCTCTCTAACCTCCAGGGTTCTAGTCATCGGCAACGGCCGCCAAAACCCCAACGCCCAGCGCAGCGTGAACCCCAGCTCCCAGCAGGGCACCTCGCAGTCGTGGTCCAAGACGGGCTCTAGCACTAGCGGCGAGGACATGCACGGCGAGGACATGCACCTCGACAGGGACCCCAAGTCGTCGTCGGGCGGGCTCCTCAGCTTCTTCCAGCCCCTCGGCAAAGGCCAGGGCTCCAAAAACCAAGAGGTCCGCGGCAAGAACCAGGGCCAGGACATGCTCACCCAAGTTCACCAGGCCCCGCACGAGGACGCCAACGGCGACGGCCGCCAGCCGGTCCACCAGCAGGACCAGATCTCGGGCTCGCAGGACACCGGCAGCCGCGGCAAGATCAACCAGCGCGACGAGCGCGTCGGCAACGAGAAGTTTGACAAGCAGGGCCTCAACCCGGAAGGCGGCGATTTTGACAAGGCTGGCTCGCGCCAGGGCGGCCAGGGCGATGCCGAGATCAAGGGCCACGGCCAGAGCCTCCAGGGCGACGCCCAGATCCGCGGCCAGGACCCCCGCGAGGGAAACAGAAACATGCTGCTGTGCACACAGAGTGAGATGGGATGCACTGACACCTCGGTCGAGCTCGACCAGCTCCCCAAGTCGGGCGGCATGAAGCAGAACAGCGCGTCAACTGGCAACTGCCGCAGCGGGGATTCCAACTGCCGCAGCGGCAACAGCAAGGACGAGGTCCACCACGGGATCGGCGCGCGCTCGCACAATACCCTGTTCGCCGGACATGACGACGGACACACGCACCAGAACGGGCAGCGCGATGACCGGGGATACGTCAGTGAGAGCTCCAAGTCTGGCGAGGGCTCGATTGGCCAGGGCTCGAATATGTGAGTCTTTCTGTCCGAGGATTCGAAACAGGATGCTAACTTGTCCAGGCCCCGTCTCTGAGTGGACTCTGACGGCAATCCGGCCAACGTCTTGACGGTTGCCGGTATCGGTGGAATCGGAATCGGGATTGGGAATTATCGGGGATGATTTGGTCATGAGACACGATGCATTTGAAGCAACCCACACTCGTTTGACTTGCTTTATTATCCTAACCCTCCTTTCTTAACATCTCGAGTGCAAGCATCATTATTTCGCGAGGTAGACAGCTAGAGGACGAAGCAACACTCGCTCAATCTGATGTTCAACGGCAGTGAATTCTTCACTAGATCTTTATGCCTGATATCCAAGTGATATCTACTCTACATGGCGAGAATATGAGACAGCCAGCCATCCAATCCCTATTTATACATTAATGACAATCCATCATGACGGCACCTTCTTGACCTGCACGGCAGGGACGGCCGCAGACCTCCCCCTAATCAGCCGCCACAAGCCCACCGTCGCCCCAATGAGTATCCTGTCGACATTTATCCCCACTACTCCCAGGACTGCCGCGACAACAGACAGCAGCCCGCCGAGCACCACCAGCAGATCCAAGATATGCACCGTCCACCACAAATGCTGCGTCCCCAAGGGACATGTCGCGTACTCAACCCTCCACTCCCACGCGGTCTCATCGAACCAGATACTCAACAACCCCGCATTCCCACCAAAGTCTCCCATCATACTCCTCACTGTGATCTCCCTCACCCCAGGCAACTCCTCGCGCCCAACAATCCCCCCCCTGACCGCCTGCCGCCACCTCTTCACCTCCCACTCATTCTCCCCCTCCACGGGCCTGCTCTGGTTGACATAATGCCACGTATCACACCCCTCGTGGTCATGTCCATTCAACACCACGCCCCTGCGTCCCCGTCCCTTCCCAGGAGCATTCACATCCCCCGACATGCCTAGAATGCCCTCCAGAAACCCGCGGGAAGCCGGCGCGCTGAGCTGGTTCTGCTCGCGCAGCGACCCGTCATGGTCATGGAACTCAAAGAGCGGGTCGTCGACGCACACGCCGGGCGGCTTGTACAGCGGCACGTGGGTCAGTACCAGGGTGAAATGGCCCGTGAACTCGACGGCGGCGGCCGTGTTGATGACCTTGTTGATGAAGGCGTAGGTGGCATCCTGGAGGGCCGTGGAGGCGGCCGGGGTGTCGAGGTTCATGTCGTTGAGCACGACGATGCGGAGCTCGGGCACGAGGCGGGTTGAGTGTGGGTTCGTGGCTTCGTTGAAGACTGCGGGGGCGAGAGCGGGGGAGATGGGCAGCTCGAAGCGGAGTTCGTAGTTGAGCTTGCCAAAGGCGTCTTCGAAGCGGGAGATGCGGTCTTCGTTGATGTCGCCGGCGTACCCGATGTCGTGGTTCCCTGCTACGTTGATGATCCGCCGCGTCCACACGGAGTTGTTGGCGGCGCCAAGGTAGCCTGACAGATCGTATTCGTCGGCTGGGTACAGGGCGGCATCGTCGGGTACGCGCTCCCCGCCGCGGAAGACCCGGTTCCAGTAGCGGTCGGCGCGGCGGAAGAACTCGCTGTCGTCGAGCCACTGGCTGCCGACCAGATCCCCTAGAACCGTAACATGTGTCGGGAGCGTCCACCAGTGCAGGGTGCGGTATATGTGGGCGAGGTAGAAGTCGTTGCCAAACAGGTCGATGCGCTTGCGCAGAGACTCGGCTAGGTTGTAGACATCCTCGAAGAAAATGTCGACGACATCGTGCAGGCTCGCGCGGACGCGGTGGCGCAGCACGTCGTGGTGCGACCGGAAGGTGACATGTTTAAACAGACTCTTGACGTGGGGGAAGATGCCGAGGTAGTCGATCGGGATCGAGGTGTCGCCCTCGAGCTGGGGGTCGCCGAGCGCGAGGAGGCGGAAGGGGGCAGGCGGTCGAGATGTGGTATCTGTCGAGTTTTCGGTCTCGGTAAAGGGCCAGTGCCGCTTGGCCGCCTCGAGAAAGGCGGCGCGCCCCGTGTCGGCATTGTGGTCGGGGGCTGTCGGCGGGAGGGGGAATGCGCAGCTGTTGAGGACGGGGTAGAGGTAGAGGTAGGCCGTTAGAGCCATGGCAACGGGAAACAGAAATCGCAGGCCATTGCGCAGGATCGCCGTGGGCGAAAAGCGGCTCATCGACGCCAGAATAAATAATGACAATTACAATCACGAAGGACGGAAAAGAACAGGCTGAAAGGAATGTAGGTGCTGAAGAGACCAGAAAACCAAACTTGGAAGCCAAGATCGTCAGTTGCGAAACGAAACAAAAGACCTGCCGTGACGGTTTCCGGGATTGGATGCAACCTAGAATTCAGGGGACTGCTAGCAGTGCCACAGCTGGCCCCCCTGGCTGGTGGGTCAGCCAGCCGGCGGCTTTTGGCGGCAGCTGAACCCGGTTGGCCCTGCAAGGATCCTGCCACCTGTATCTTTTATCTTGTTCACCCACAAGATGACGCTGACCAACCCGGACGAATATTGCGAGACGCCACCAGGCTCGGGCTGATTCTCGATTGGCTGTCTTCACACATGCCAAAACAGGTCGGCGCGGGATTGAAGTCCGGACCGGGCCCGCTGTGCCGGCGCCGTTTGTGGCCAAAATGCCCAACAGGGCTGCTGAACTTCCTTTGGCACATTGCGCTCAGTTTCGGTTTGCCAACCATAAAGTCTCGCGCGTCGCCACTGACAATTGCACCAGACTGATTTGCAGCCAACGAGCGAAATGGCCCAATTTGCATGGATATCGCCCGCCCTCACCTGGCTTGGCGGATTGACCGCGTTCGCCGTCACAGTGCAGGTGCTCGACATTGCATTCGCCTATCTGCGCCCGTCGCAAATCAACCGCTATCAGCACACCAAAAACGGCAAGCCAGCATGGGCCCTCGTGACGGGTGCCAGTGACGGCATCGGCAAAGCGCTCAGCAGTGAGCTCGCCGCCCGCGGCTTCAACGTCGTGCTGCACGGTCGCAACCCGCAAAAGCTCGAGGGCGTACAGAAGGAACTCCAGGCCGCCCATCCCACGCGTCAGTTCCGCGCCCTCGTCGCCGACGCCAAGAACACGGCCCCCGACGTCTTCAAGGACATTGCCACCCGCCTCGCCGACCTCCACCTCACCGTCCTGGTCAACAATGTCGGCGGTCTTGTCATCCACGATCAGAACGTGTATAAACCCGTCGAGGCCTACTCGCACCAGGAAATCGCCGAGACAATGGCTATCAATGCTGTCTTTCCCACCATGCTCATGGCTGCCCTGATCCCCGCCATGGCCCGCGGCGGTCCCGCTCTCATCATCAACATCGGATCCATGGCTGACCAGGGCTTGCCGCTTATTTCCATCTACGGCGCCACCAAGAGCTATCTCAAGACCGTGTCCGAGGCCATGCAGCTCGACATGGAGATCAAGGGGCATGATGTTCAGATGCTGTATGTTCCTCCTGGGGCTGTCACGGGGGTTTCGCATCACTCGAGCCCGCCCACCTTATTGGTACCTGATTCGCCCACTTTTGCCAAAGCCGTGCTGGCGAGGGTGGGGTGTGGGAAGACGAGTATCATTCCCTACTGGGCCCACGCCCTGCAGGGCTACTCGGCTGCACCGTTGCCTGTGTGGATGAAGGATATTTTTTTCAAGAAAGTGGTCCAGGAGATGGCGGCGGATCGTGCCAAGCCGCATCAGGACTGAGTCCTGATTGCAATTTTGCAGACGTGTTCTCTATACTAGCCACAATTTGATCACTTTATGCCCTCCTTCTCCATCAAATCAACACCACCACATCAATGACACTCGGCGACGGCTGGTTCTTGACGACCAACTCCCACCCATCCCCCACCCCGATCCTAACCTGCTCCCTCCCCCCCCACCCCTGCCGCCACGCAAGCACCCCCTCACTCCCCAGCTCCTGTTCATCCCTAACCTTCAACACCAAAACCTCCACCTTGACTTTGATGTCCCCCAAGTCACTCGCATAATCCAGCAGAAAAGGCATCCGCACCTCCCCCCCCTGCTTAAACAACAACACCACCGCCTCCCCGTCATTGTACGAAAACTCCACCTCCCCCGTCCCGACCGCCCCCTCGCATCCGCCCACCCCCCTTTATACCGCACCCTCCTGACTCTCTGGTAAGAACACCCCATCCCGGCCACCGGCACCGAGAACTTGACCCAGGGGAGGTTACGGGCAGCTGCGGGAGGGAGAGGGCCGCGTTGAGGACGAGGGCGCAGTCGATTTCGGTGCGGGGCGGGATGGGGAGGTCGTGGGAAGGTGGGAGGAGGAGCGGGGCGTGGTTGTTGTGCAGGTGAGCGCGGGACAGGGCGCCGTGGGAGTGGTACAGCACCAGGGTGACGCGGCCGTGGGGAGTGACGCAGTCGAGGAGGGCGATGGAGATGGGGTTGGAGAGGGGGAGGGGAGGGAGTGGTATCTGTCTGGTATCAGGGAATTGGAGGCATCAGATGTCAGGGAGGATGTCTCGGATATAAGGGATTCGATGGTGGTTCGGGGGATTTGAGTGGGGGGTGGTTCGAACTGGGGTGTCGTGGGTGCCCGTAATACCGGGACGTGTAGCCGGATTTTGTTCTTGGAGACCGAGTACCCCTGACTGCCATCATCGCCCTCGGACGGACGCACATTTCCGTACCCCATCAACGAATACGCCCCATCCTCAACCTCGTCGTCGTCCTCCTCGCCACCCACGACATCCGCTGCACAACACTGCACGCATCCAGCACACCCCTGATATCCGTCGAATAAAACCTCGCCGCCCACCTCCGTCCCATCCCCTCAGGCCGCGGCACCAACACCCCCTCATCCACCCCGGTAACCGCCGCAAGCTCCTTGACCAAACTACTCTTGGTCCCAATCTCCCTCCACCCCGCATCCACGAAAACCACCGCGGCTGGCGCAATCAACTCCTGCAGCGTCCACCCCCGCATGAACCACGGACTCCCCGCCAGGTCCCCCAGGGACTCAACATCGGCCAGGAAGGCGTAGCACACGGCCGCGGCCTGGTACCACGCGAACATGGAGTTGATGGCCTCGGAGAGCTCGGCGGAGGAGGTTTTGTCGATGCCACCGTGTCAATCCAGATGTGGCTCGGATTGAGGCCTCTTGGATCGTTGAGATGGCTAAGTTCTGTAAGAATGCCATCAGCGGTACATTTGCAGCGTTAAAAGCTTTTCTGCCTTGCTCAATTCATAAAGTAGCCTGTACTGGACTTCATCAAATGGTTTGTTTCCATCCCAACTTCTCACCATCCACGAGGTAAGAGGCAGCCAACTGAAATGAGGGGTTCGACAGTTGTGGGCCAAAGTGGACCACAGATGCAGAACCAGATTGATCCTTCGATGGCACTGCTTACATGCAAGAGGCAACTTAAGCGTTGTAACATTGCAGCAAGAGGCATTAGGTTCCTCTTAGGTTTAAGTTATCTCAATTTGTATTCATGGCCTTGACTTGTCAAAGGCGTTGTATTTCATTCAATTACATGTTTCGACTACACCGGCGGCTGATATTATTCGCTTACTCCTCGCTTGCACTTCCCGAGTCGTCGCCGCTTCCCTCCCTCTTCAGCACACCCCCCTTGCCCTTCCGCGCCTTCCCCTTGGCTCCCTTGCCACGCATGCCCGCTGGCACCTCCTTCCTCACCTCGCCATCCTCAAACAGCACTCCAATATCCGGGCGCCTCGCGACTGCCTTCTTCCACAAGCTCTTGGGCACCTCGTCCGATGTGATGATGCCCGCCTCGGTCCGCTGCCAGTCAATGCCCTCCTTGATGGCCGCCTTCAGGTCAATCCAGATGCTCACATCGGCCGTCTCGCTCGCCGCCTGCCGCGACTCGGTGCCGTCTTCGGCAACAGTCACGGCCTCGAAGGGGAGATACGGGGTGCCGCCCGGGGCGCGCGCGATGGCGCCGACGGTGATGAGCAGCGGGTAGCGCTGGTACGAGGTCTCGTACACGACGAACTCGGGCAAGTTGTCGCTCTCGAGGGTGAGGGCCTCGCCGACGGGCACGGGCACCGCCGCCGTCAGGCTGTCGCGGTTCGTTGTGACGCGCCGGATCTCCCACGACTCGGCGTCCTCGGCTTCGTCGGCCGTGTCGGCCAGCTGGCGCAGCGTGAAGCGCGCCTTGGAGGTGGCCGCGACCCGCTGCACGTCTTCGAGGTCGGCTTCGAGCTCGACGAGCTTGGGGTGTGCCAACTGCTCTCATCAGCTTCGCTTCGTCAGAACACAAAAGAGAACATACCACGTTGTCAACTCCGACCCAGCCCTCGGCGTCGGCCACCACCTTCTCGCCCTCCTCATCTTCCTTGGCCTCGGTCTCGGTGATGGTCCGCTTCAGGACAAACAACAATGCCTTGGCAAGGGTCTGGTCCCGGTCCTCCTTGACGCTGTACCCACGGCCCTTGCCGTTCTTGCCCTTGATGCTCATGCCCCGGCTGCGGCCATGGCGGGGCGAGTTCTGGACGAGGGCGCTGGGGGGTAGCACGCCGCCGAGTTGGTTGATGGCGGACAGGGGGACGGCGACGGCGGCGGACATGGTGATTTTGGATGGTGTTGAGGGGTTGTCAACGGGAAGTGGCTTGGGATGGAGGGGTTGAGCTTGGCAGTGGGAGTTTCAAGGGAATCTCAGATGCACCGGACATGCAAGATGGAGGAAGGAAGCAAGACACCCCGGCGAGGATGAGAGACACATGGGTTCTTAAGCACGCCCGCACATGGATCACGCCGTGCCAGACCGATTTCGGCAATCATGATTCCCCTCTCTCGGGCACTAACGCGGCGCGCAGTGCGTAACAAACCAAGGCGCCTGACCGCTGGGGGTGCAGACGAGAGGATCTGGCATATCCGTATTTGCTGCCGACGTGTCGCGGCAGGCAGGGGGCCGTGGTGTTGGAGGAGAGAAGAGGAGGTGTCGCATGTTGCATGTCCTGATGCACCGTTTGCGTCTAGTTGCATCTCCCGATGTCAACCGATGATAGCTCGATGGACCCCTGTGGTGAGCCAGTGCGATGCCTGTATTCTGCCTTTGTATGGGTCTTGACGCTATCGCCCCGCACTCTCGAGTCTCCGCAGTTGATGCCATCCTGAACCAAAGGATCTACCGCTGCATACTGGGCGGTTAGGCTGCGGTTTGCTCCTCTGTTTCATCTGTTTACTGTTGATCGGGTAAAGGGAGGGGCGCCAGCTGTACGACAGCAAGACGGGACGGGGACAGGCACGGCCAGCAAACAGCTCGCAGCTCACAGCTCGCAGCTCGGCCAGCAAATGGCAGTGGCTGCGCTGCCGACCCCTCACCGCCTGTCCATTGCTACGTGTCGCCCCTGGCCTGTCTAGGCCGTCTCGGCCCTGCAGCCAGCATCCAGCGTCTGCAGCATCCGAAGGCGTGCCCGTGCAGCTGATCTGCTAGTCACTGCCCGCCCCTGCCAGTCGCTGCCAGCCAGGCCCTGGTTTCTGTCATCTTCTTGTCTCGGCCACAAGTCATGTGCTGGCCGGCTGCAACGACTGGACCGGAGCCCCTTTTCTTCCGGCGGCAATGCGGGACATCTGCTGTTCTGGCGTTGGTGGCGGAAATATATTTGGACTGTACCACGACAGCACACGACTCGCCGCATGGCACTCACCGTGCTGACCATTTCGTCACCTTCATTCACGGTCACATCAACACTGACACCGTAATACTACTTGTCTGCATCAAGACTCAAAATCTCAATATCAAGCCGTGCCGTGATCGTGAGTCAGGACTTGTTGTTCTGACAGCCTGACAGCGGGGTTAGGCTGGTCAAGGCTAGCAGTATAGTATAGTGATAGTGACCGTAAGGGACCAGTAAATGCTAACAGCTTCCCCAGCGTTCCCTGTGCCAAGACTGCTCCCGACTAGTTGTCCACATCCGCCTGCCCCACATGCGTAGTCGCACAATCCACTTTTGCCCACGTCCAGCATTGCCGTGCCGTGGGTATCGTTACATCCTCAGGGAGACTGCATGCCATACTGGGCCCAGCGGCATCTGTGCCACTTGTGGGTCGTGGCATGTCGTCGAGTCCCATCAGTCCCGGTGTCACGATGCCCTCGGCCAAAAAACAGTCTTTTCATTCGACAATGCCAACGTCAACATGCAACTGACATCACTGCTTCCATTCCCTTGCGAAAAACCCGTCGAGACCATCCCCGCACTCTTCACCTGTCAAACACGATGCCAAACTAGCTCCTAAATCCGTAGTCAACACTAGCAACAACCTGTGGGCTACTCTTCGCAGCATAACGACTATTTCTATGACTTTTTCGCTGCTGCAAAAGCTCAATGATAGCACCATCAGTAGCCCACCCACAGCGGTGTATGACCATCATTATCCTTCGACTCAGTGTCCGCGCCCTTCTCAAGTAGTAACTCCACTGCCGTCTTACTTCGCTGCCGAGCAGCCCACGATAGTGGTGTCTTACTATCCTTGTCGTCCCACGACTCGATATCTGCGCCCTTTTCGAGTAGTAACATAATGATGGCCGTATTCTGCCCTGAAACAGCGTGCCGTAATGCTGTCCCGCCAAATCTACCCTTCCACTCGATATCTGCGCCGTTGTCAAGTAGTAGCCTAATCAGAGCCTCTTGTCCATCTTTAACAGCCCGTAATAGTGGTGTCACACGATCCGAGTCCCACGGGTTACCGCCAAACACCTCGGTATTCGCGTGCCTCTGAAGGAGTAGCCCAGATATAGCCTCATGCCCCTCCCAAACAGCCCATAGTAAGGCGTATTCAATTCGTTATCCGTGATCTCGATGTTCACTTGCCCGGTATTCAAAAGAAGTTCAACAACTTTTCTGTGCCTACGCTGGGATGCTACAAGTAGCGGCGTTCGCCGTTCATCATCCGGCTGGTCTGCGAACGCCCCAAGATCCTAGAGAAGCTTCGCATACTTTTCATGGCCGGATTCTGCGCAGTAGAATATTGCAGTCCTGCAACCTTCGTCTTCGCTGCTCGGGCCTGCTTTCATCTCCAAAACAGGGTTCACGACCTCGCTCCAATCGTTCCGGACCGCCAGCGGAAGTGCCGGTTGCAAGTACTCGGAGCCAAAGTCACATGTTTTAGCGAAACATAGGTAGTACAGTGTCTCTGTCCTGCCTCGGTTCATCATTGCTTATACAAGATTGCCAGCAACTTCCTTGAGACCGAGCGAGTAACGATCCGCCAAGGCTCCAGCAAAGCTCTGCGAGATGACATGGTACATGTTCAGAATCTTGGCGATTTCTGGGATCATATACCCCGCGGAGCGGTAGGACTCGGCCATCCACTCGATGCCCCTGTTCCCAAATTCCCTTCCCTCGGTACCGGATTGTTGTATTAGTGACCAACGATAGGGTTCACCCGTTGCACGGAGAGCACTCGTGAAGGAATCTCGGCTGCCTGGTGTCATTGTCGGGTCCTCCTCCCCAGGGCTTGGAGCATGCTGTGCACATGCCCGGCGTAAGATCGTCTGCGCCCTGTTCCATTCCGACGCCTTCCGGTAGGTGTCAGCGGCCTTCGTCCTTTTTCAACCGCTAGAATGCCCATTAGCGACATCATCAAGGAGGCAAGGAGTTCCTGGGCGCAGAGGCCTAGTAGTGAACCCTGGGCTGGGGTAACCTGGACCCGAAGCTTGACCGGCTGGTTCTCTTGGTGGCTGGTCGAATGCGAGGCGGTACTAGTAGTAGGTGTGGGTAGTCCATGGGTGGAATGCCAACCATAGAATCGCCGGATTTGACTTGTATGGCATTTCGAGTGCCCGCCTATCAACCCCCAGTCACGGTTGTTTTCATCATGGGGAGTCCACAAAGTAGCAACACCATGGCAGCTTGGTTTGGTGAGAGTGAGGCTGTTTTCAAGAAGTGTCACCATATTCAAGCCAAGCCAAAGGTCCATTTGGCCCTGCTTATTGGCTTTATGGTCCAGGCTGTTGTCTGGGGTGGCTGAGATAAACCTCATGCGTTGGACATCTCCAGCACGAGAGCTTTTCCAGCGAGAGTCATCTTAACTCATGACATGCTCATCAGAAAACCAAGGTCCATATCCAGAGACCTAGAATTCCCTCCAGCTGCGCCAAGTCCATGCTCCAGCCTGGTTTGAATATGTTCGGTGGTTTCAAATGCTGATTAGCTACTCATGAGAATTTGTTTGTTTAGCATGAGGTGAGGCGACTACGCGAATCCGAAAGTTTCCCGCTCTTGCTGGCCCTCCTGAGCGGTGTCCTCGGAGTGGTGCTTCCATTGACGCTTCTTCCAGAGATTGTTGGCCGCTTGGCAGATAGTGTCATACAAGTTCACTGCCTTTGCGCGGACTTTGCGCGGACTTTGACTCGTGTGTCCCCCCACTTCTGGTGTCCCGATACTGTGCCGCAGGCGATGTTCCCCGTTAGGTGAGCGGGTTGCTTTCGGATCTAGAGCAACTCGGTGCAGTCTAGCCCTCTTTCCAACCTATACTAGGGCTTTAGTAGAGCCGATTGAATGTCGACTCCAGATTGGATCTCTCTTGTGTCCCGGACGGCGGCCCACGAGACTCGGAGCAGTTCGCTTCCCTGCTTCTCGACGCATACGGTGTCCTCGAATTGGCCGTGAATCACCTTTATCCTCAGCTCCAACAATCTTAAAGACAAACTAGTCAAGTTCATGACTTGTAATCACATTAGGAGTGTTGAGTAACAGGTTGTCGTTCCCCCTAAGTCGTTGTATCCAAAGGCATCTGCAAAGGATGCTTATAACGAGTATGATGCCCAACTATGCAAGAGAGACCCAGGCCGTCGTGCCATGGAGACCGATGAATTATATGATATATCCAATCAACATGGTCGAGACAGCAAAGAAGGTGTAAATCTTGAAATTTTTATCAAAGTCCTTGATGTCGTCCATATACCTGGAGAGTATTGATATCTATGTCTTTCAAATAGGTAAACGGATCGAAGCTCTGGTCTCCAATAACTTGTGGCCCTGGTTGGAGTCAGAGGAGGCGTGGTCGTTTTGCTGCTGGATCCAGGAGTTTCTTCATATGTCGTCTGTCCTATGAGAGCCATACAACTCCACATCCTACTACACATCGGGACTACCCCTATGATGAATATGGCTGGAGCATAGTCTCTCAATGCTGATGATTCTGCCTTGCTGAGGTTCTAGTGCAGAATGCAAACGCCAGTGCCAGCCAGCGCGAGGACGCCGGCTTGAAGGATGAATCCTGTAGTGGCGATCGTGTACAAGACCTAGTCCAGTTGCTTGAAGATGCCTACATTCAGTGAAAGGTTCAGATTCGGAGCGAAGAGGTGTAGATTTTTGGCTTTCCCAAATAAGGGTCTATCCCCGCTCTGCCACCCCGAATGGCCCGGGTGCTCTGTGTTTTTCGCCAGATAATCCTGGAAAAGATGGATTGGTTTGTTGTGGGGGAGGTAGACAAGCTCAAGGATATTAGGCTTGCCTAAGATGCGAGTGATGCCGCCCCTGTTGAATAGCTCGCAAACATCGCGACTGGTGGACGTGCATAGTTCGGCCTCAACCATGCCATCGCCCCCCTGAGACCAGCCGAGAAAGGCTCAGAGAGATGAATGTCCGCACACTCGAATAGCGGAGATGATGGCAGTGAGGATGCCAATCGGCACCATGGCAAAGATAAAGTAGTCAACAAAGGATGTGCTCTCACTCAAGTACTGTCGGGTCATGGATTCGCTGAATAGGACGGGCCGTCATTGCCACGTAGACGGAACTGCATATTTACCGATTGGAATGTCTCAGCCTCCCGGGGACTGGCATGTGCTAGCCAAAGATGTCGCTGTGTCATGGAGCCGAATGGTGTAAAGACACTGAGGCAGTCAGCGATAAGCAGTAATTCGCGGCGTTTGATGCATACCAATTCTAGAGCTGTTTTGAACCATCACGTCCAAGGGGGACAGCACGCCAAGCCGCGGGTAGAGCGCTTGAGGTATCGCTGCCATTTTGAGGCCCTCATTGGAGAAGCTCTCATGGTCGAAGTACCAACTTCAAGTGTTGATGCAGGGCTGGGACCTTGCGCTGGATCTGTGGTCGGTGATGTGTGGGATGTGGTGCATCGTGGTGGCTTCTCTCCGGTCGATCGTCAATTCGATAGCATGGATCGTGAGGAAAGAAAGTAACGGGACGGTTGGTAAAAAAGGCCTATGGCCCGTTGGGAGCACAAGACATATGTGTGACAAAAGGGGTGTCACGGTATTCCTCAAGTTGTCTCTGGGGAAAGGGGAGGTGAAGAAAAAGAATGGAGACCTCAAAAGAATGGAGAGGCCAAGCTTGGAGTGGAAGCTAAGACTACTTGCACCGCGGTGGCCGATGCCATGTGTGGATGGGGGTGGGGCATGTCTACCTGCTTCTCCTTGGCCTTGTGCACTTTAATTAGCTTCTATTCAACGGAATGGAATATCAATCCAAATTCTACCTGCTGCAAATAGACGTAGAGAGCAGTCTGCCTCATAAGAATCCATAAGAAAAGGCTTAAATCTTAACTCGTCCTAGCCACCAAAAACCATAATGCCGCCCATTTTTGAGACCCCCCCCAGACCCGTCGTCAATCATAAGGTACACCAGGTAGCACCTGCCTTGCCTCTTTCGGTCGCTAACAAATACCCCCCTTTTCCCTTTGCTTCAGCCCAAACTCGCTGTCCAGGTCCACCCTCAACTTCACCTGTCTCTCCAAAAACGTCACCAAGAATCCCACAACCGCCAAAACCAAAAAGACAATCCACGCCACCTTCAAACTCGATCCAAACGCCGAAATAATCTCCGCTCTCGTCCTCGAATCAAAACTGGCAATGAAACTTGCCGAAGCATGTTCATAGGCCCGTCCATTCCCCAACACCGCCCTCGCATCTGCGTTTGTGATACTCGGCAACAGCACCGAGAACTCGGCGTTGAAAGCGGCCCCAGGAACAGCCACCCCGAGTAGCGACCCCAGTCCCCTCAGGAAGGCCCATGACCCTGTCGCCGCGGCATTCTCCTTGTCGGTTAGCTCGACAAGAACACTAGGCAGAGTTGTTGAGACGATAATGCCGGACCCAATGCCGACAACGAAGGAAAAGACAATCCACACGAGTTTGTCGCTGGCGTCCGCGTAGACAGTGCAAAAGACGAAACCCAAAGCCATGAGGACAAAGCCCGACAGGTGCATCAGGCGGTACTGACCAAAACGGGCGAGTAGGGGTCCGCCCGCCGCCGCGAGAACAACGATAGTCAGGGTGCAGGGGAGGATGAAGACGCCGGATTCGGTTGGGGACACGCCAAGGACGGCCTGGAAGAAGGGCGGCAGGTAGAACTGGAAGCCGTACGTGACAAAGCCGTGGAGGATGGTGATGACGAAGGCGGCCACGGTCGTGCGGTTGGAGAAGACGTGCGGCGCCATGATGGGGTGGGGACACCATACTGACTCCCATACCGCAAAGATGACGATGCCGGTGCATCCGGTCACGGCGGCTCCGAGAACGATGGGTGCCGTCCAGGAATACGCCGCGCCGCCCGTGCTCAGGGCGAACAGGATCAACACCACCGATGCGGTGAGCAGCGCGATGCCGATAAAGTCGACCCGTCCAAGTTGCTCGATGATAGTCTTCTCGCGGGTCGTCCCGCTGCCGACCTGCAGCCACAACCACGTCATGATCAGGGCAATGAGGCACACGGGGATGTTGACGTAGAAACACCACCGCCAATCCCCCTCGGCAAAGACACCCCCGAGCACTGGCCCAACCGTCGTGCCAAGGGCATAGACCGCCGCCTTGATGGCGACATAGTGGCCCCTCCGCTTCAGCGGGATAATATCGCACAGAATCAACTCAGCAAACAGATCAATTCCCCCACTGCCCAACCCCTGCACTACGCGCCCGAAGATCAGGATCCCCCCCGTCGAGGCGGCTCCCGAGAGGGCACTGCCGAGCCCAAAGACGAAAATGGCCAGCATCATCAGATGCCGCCGGCCCCAAATGTCGGCGAGCTGGCCGTACAGCGGCTGGCAGACGATCGAGGCCAAGAGAAACGCCGTGGCAACCCACGACGAGTTCGGCCCGAGACCCAGGCTCTGTGAGATGGTCGGGAGCGCGGTAGAGACCACGCTACCCTCGAAGGCGGACAGCAGGATCGGGATGCACAGCCCGATGAAGCATCGCCAGAACCCGGGGCCGCGGGCCCAGGCGTTGGGGGTCTCTGGCGTGGGGGTGGATTTCTCGGTGACGACGTGGATCTCCTCGGAGAAGACACGGCTCTTCTCTTTGGAGAGTGAGAGGCAGGAGGAGGGCGAGGAGAGGGTGCATGGGGTTGTACTGAGGGAGGCGGAGCTGTGATAGGTTGGGATGGAGCTGATGCTGGCGCTTGCGCGGGCCGAATGCGCTTCCATTGCGGCCGAGACGAGAGTTGGGTTGAATGGTTGCATTTCTCGGGTGGAGAGCCGGCCCTTTTGCGCGGTGAATGCAGAGATAACGAGAAGCGCCGATGGGAGACAGGTTTTGCCTTTTGGGACGTCAGGCCACTTACCCCTATTTAACATCCCTCGTCCAAAAGGATGGCTGCGCCGGTGCAGACTCTCGACCGCGCCCCTGCCTCGCTGTACTTCTTGTACCCACTCGATTGATTATGGGCCTGCCGTCGGATACCGTACTTGTGTTCGCTGTCTCATCTCTAGGCCCGTTGATGGCATGCTGCCGCCGCCCACGGGCGCGTCCTGGCAAGCACCGCTGATGACGCTACCGTATACCATTTTCTCTGATCTTTGGTCCGCCCAGGGCGCCGTATTCTCACCTGCATCTGGCCCGGCGGTAGTAGAATCTGTGCGACGGCTGATGTGTTGGACTTTCGCGGTACGTGGGTGCGACTGTCATGTACAACCACAGCACAGTACACCCGCGGGGACCACATCTGGAAATCCTGCGTCTTCTCTGGGTCCAGCCGTAGCACACCCCCCGCCGGGTGGCGGAAATAGGGAGGGTAGGGTTTACCAAGAGTTACGATTGGCATAGTAGTTCATTACCATCACGGCGGCTGTCACTTGGCTGCCAGCACCGAGGTGCTCAGTGGGACTTTGGAGTTGCTGTAGGGTTATGTCAGAGCAGCAGTTGAGAAGCTGCCGTCAGCAAGGGGTTTCAACTCGGTTGTCTGAATGGCAGCCGCAACGTACTGCTGCGCCGTTGGAGTCCCGTTATAGAAGGTATCCCGTTGGTGGTGAACAAGTCCCAGGGCATCCGGTGGAGTTGGAGAGGATGAAGGACGGGATGATGCTTACGTCTCGATGTCGAGGTTTCTTGTATGCGCTTCACAGTTCTCAACAATCTTACCCAACAGCCATGTACTTACTTTCGGCCCTTGGCCACAGCAATTTAGATATGGACCCCGTGGCTGATCAACAGGGTCGGTGCAAGCTGAGATGTTCAGGGTTTATAACGACCACGTCCTCGGCCAGCAAGCAGCCCAATATCGAGGTAGGCCGGATACATCCGGTCGGAGACTTAAGCGTCTATCATCAGCCCGTGCAACGTTGGACCCCAGCTCAGACAGGCCGCCGCTGCCAGCCGACTTCGGGGACTGCTGGAACCAAGACACAAAAATGTCTTGGAATGTCTCGCATTGGCGCGTGAGCACCGGAGTTTTGCATGCCATTTTCGCTTGGAAAATCGGATTTGCCTTGACATGGTGAGTATCGTGGGTTTCCTTGGCGTCTCCGACAGAAGTGGTGTATCTGAAGCTGATCGAGCACAGACCTGGACCAGATCATGCGAGCGAGATCGCGCTACACCGCATTAGTCGTCTTCCACTGCCAGGGGTTGACTTACACTAGTTCCCGCGGCACAGGCCGCTCTCTCGGACCCTTGGCTGTATTTTGTTAGTTTGGTATCCTCGAGCCACCGTGCCTACCGGGTTTGCGGGTTATCGATATTTGCTTTGATGGAACGGCTTTGGCTGAGAATATAGCTTCTTATCGTGGGCGATATCGCGGAAAATTCCAGGATCCCGCTTGCTCTGAACCCAGAGTTGATCGAGTCTATGGGCGGCAGCGATCAGAAGCCCTGATCAGCACCTGAACCCCTGGTCCGTTCCGGGGGAACCTAGAACCCCCTATCTTCACCAGGCTAACAAAATGAAAGCCGGCAGAGGCCGAGGATCACAATCCACGACCGTTTTCACCTCTCTCGCCAATTGTTCGCTTGTTCCATAAATCAAGAGCGCCACGAAAAAAGCCGAGACCGGAGAAGGTTGTGGTGTTCTTGTTTGATGGGGTCACAAGGTAGATTGATTGCATACACGTAGTTTTGGGTTCCCCACGAGATGTAGACGCCGTGTCTTCGGCGGTCAGCGTCGGGTTGCTTGCTTCAAGGGCTGTTCCAAGTCACTGTTATATAGAGCCCATAGTGGTATGTTCACGGGCTTTGCCAATAAGAAGACAGCGACATCTCATTATCCAATTTGATCCAATGATTAGGAGGTCTATTGTGTACTGTTGCAGGTGACTGGCGCCATGGGCCGCCCCGCTGCAGATGGTCGACCCACTACAGCTAGCACAGGCCAGCTAGTCCCTGTGCAGGACCAGCCCACCACCTTTTGCCTATTTGAGGCTCCGCCTTTCCTTTCCTCTCCTTTCCTAGAGATAGACCAATACAGAACTTTCCCACCACATGATGTGTGTTATGTCTGTTCCCAACAGTAACACAAAGCACTCTTTGGCTCATCTTTCTTGCGTAGAGCCGGCCCGACTGCCGGTATCGCTGCGCCAGCACAACAAGATTAAAGTAGACCCACGGGTACTGAGTATGGTAGGGGTGAGTCACTAGACACGCTCTTTCTTCCACCTGGCGCATGGGGATTGAGGCTGATTTTGTGTGACGTGAGGTTGGATTCAGGTTGCCTCAGGAATGCAACAGCTTGCATTCAGGACCGATAAGTGTCCCGAAGAGCAGTGCAGATTCGGTGACACGCCATCAGCCCAGCACCCAAGCGTAGAAAGACTGGGATATCGAAATCACCGGCACTCGTAATCATGGTGGATCGCAAGCCTTCACCAAGTTCCAATGGCTGAGACCTGTTCAGCATCTGCCAGATCCCACGCACGGCCGCGGGTAGATCCTCATTATCACTTGGCATTACCGGGCAACATTCAGCACTCGATGCTATGAGGAATGATGTTTCACCCGTGCGCGACTCAAGATCCCTCAGGTGTACTGTCAGCTGTTTGGTTTGAACGAGGTAAGCTTACCTAGTTCAAGAGTAGCACCTGGTCTAGTAGTATCAACGGGCTGGCACGGCTAGGAAGAGCGCTCGTTAGGAACACTAAAATCATGTAAAGGCTAGCCCATGTACATGGCATATCTCAGGTACTATTTTTAGTACTGCATGTAGCGGGATGATTACAGCTGTCTAATTCCTTGAAGAGGCAGGATTCTCCTAGTAACAGCTCTTCTGGTGCTGATTACCTCACCGCGTGTATCCCAGGCTCGCAAATTCCTCCTGAATCCGGGACTCCATTTCGGTCGCTTCCTGCGGTGTCGGATCCCTAAAGCTAACCCTATCAAACAAAAACATCAAATGCGAGTCGGAAGCTGATTGCCCTATGCACAACGGACAAACAAGGCCCAAGGGGACCATGTCACAGCGATTACAGCCCAAACGTAAGGAATCGCCGTAGAAGAAGGGCCCCATGACGTGAGAGCGGCACATCTCGCAAGGACAAGAATTTGTGGATGCTTTCAAAGTTGGCGGGAGCCCCTGCAAGCGGCCCCTTGAAACCGGCCGGGTCATTGATGGAATCGAACTTGTGGAGCACGCAGCGAAGTACGATCTCTCTATTGTAGACAGGACCATCAGTGTTGGGCGAAAAGGGCCCGGGGACGTTGCTGGTCAGATTGCTGATGCTTTGGCAAAAGAGAACTTGGGCTCCGATAACGCATCCTCCTTGACTCGCTCCAGGATGTCGAGCCACAGTTCCATCGGAAGAGTGAGGCTGCTCCGGCTCCGGACGCTTCCACAGTCGTGCTGGTAAATAAAATCGCGAAGCCAACGGAAATAGGCCAAGTGAATATTCATGAGGAACAATTGATCCTTGGCCTCGTTGAATGTTATGGGCTTCATTGTAACTGCTGGTCTCTTTCTCTTCTCAGGTGCTTGAGATCTCGTGAAACGCAGTGATTGAACGGACGACGTGGTTGTAGAGGGGAAGTGTGTCTGCTACTTCCATTATTAATATACCAGACGAGAGCTATACTTTGGCATATACTTCATGAAGAAACTCACATGAAGACTTTAGAGCTTAAGATCCAATTCTAGACTTTAGTTTCATATTCCCGCTGACTTACTCGCAAAACTCTGAAAGTGATTTATACTGCGTCTGGAAACCACTCAAAGGTACCCACTGAACGCTCAACTGACCCCAAATACTCAAAGGCGTAATCCCTTCTCTTTTGTGTTTGCGCCCTTAGTCTCTAGCATTACAATCTTTGCTGTCCTTGCAAAGTGCCCCGCAAGGCGTGCAAGGCGTGCCTCCTCATCATACGCTAGTATCCCGGGACCAAATATTCTCGTAAACTTGGTAACCAGCGAAAACCAAACATGTCATTAGCAATGGTGCTAATTATAGCCTGCACCCTGAACTCAAGGTCTCTAGCCCGGTCGTTGGGTGCACGGTGCAAATAGCCGTGGCGGGTATGGGCATACATGCCCTGTATATGACCTCGGCTTGACTAGAGTGTCTTTTCCCAAGTCACTCCACAGCCACGACGCAATGACGGGAGATGTGCACTCGGGACCAGGAACTGGAGTTTGGTACGGAGGAATCTGACAATGCTGACGTGTGATTTATGCTGGGCGGGTGAGACCCCTATTCGCAGCCGTCGCAAAATGTTCCAGTCGGACAGGCATCCAGGTACTGCCAGGGCAATCAGCACGGGAAAGCCAGATTACAGGTTACACAGCATCATAAGCAATTTCTCCGCACCTTTGGGCGCACACGTCTTATAAAACGCGGCTGCCTCCGGCCTGATACTGTCACCACCCATTCATTGGCTTCTCCACTCTCCAAACCTCTGCCTCGATGGACGCGTAACATCAACTTCACTCAAACAAATCACCACACATAAATACACACCGACGCCATGTTCTCCTCACTAGCAATCCTCCTCACCCTCCTCCTCGCCAACCCCATCAACTCCACCGTGCTCGACCCCTGCTCCACGATCCGCTGCAAATCCGGCTATACCTGCACCGTCACCAACACGACAGCACAGTGCACCCCCGTCTCCGCCGGCCAGCAATGCGGCCCCAAAGTCTGCGCGCTGGGCGACGAGTGCTGCAACGAGAGCTGCGGTACGTGCACGCCACCGGGAGGGTTCTGCACGCAACAGATCTGCGAGCCGACGGGGCCGGCCTGCGGCAAAGGGAAGTGCTACACCGGCCAGGTGTGTTGTAATGCCAGCTGTGGGATATGTACGCCCCCCGGGGGTTTTTGTACGATGCAATTCTGTGGATGAGATGGCATGGGGATTTGATCCGGAGAGGCAAGGGATGAAGGTTGGGTTGGGGTTGGGGTTGGAAAAGTTGTTGATTTGATTGGACTTTGGTTCTGTACTTTTAATGAGACGTGTACTGTTATAATCTGTGGTATGTTCCGGCTGTCAGCTTGCCAATAATACGAACTCGGATTCGCGCGGCATGGTCGTGCCCCCAAGTGCATTCCTGCGATGGCGTTCTGTGACCGCCGCGTTTTGAAGCTGCCGTGTCTTATTTCGTGTTTCGACTATTGGCCAAAATATCTCGTCGCTCTGGCGAGTGTGGTGGTGGTCCAGCCCGCGGAAGTCAATGCCGAAGGCAGAGGTCGAATTCTAGACGCGACCTTTTCTCGCGATGTGAAATGCACAGCCCTCGAGCTTGCGACACGATTCAAATTCCAACGCGTTCGTAAATATGATTGCACTGAATCATGCCTGTATCAATCAGTAGGCGCGTGATAAGTTGATATAAACCGTTGTGGGTGTCGGCCATTCAAGGCTCATGCATCCGAGCTCAGACTCAAGATCTCTAGTTGCTGAGCCCTTGACCCCTGTCCGCCATCATGACATCCATCCTCTTGGGCCTCTTGGCCCTGGTATCAACATCCAATGCCTTCTTTCCCTCCGACTTCCGGGAGTACGTTGCCGGCCGCGGCGGGACCTCCCACCAAGGCATGACACGCGAGGTCATCAACAACATCCTAATTGGGCCTGATACGTACTTCCCCGGAGAAGCCACCCGCCTCACCACGTACATGATCGCCGCGCGAGAAGAGATCACCGACGCCAACATGCAAGTCGATGACGACGAAGCGCACGACTCGGCCGCGCACTTTGACGGCGAGAACTTCCCCGGCGGCCAGGCGCGGTTGTCCGGGAGCGTGGCCAAGATCAAGGCCGCCCTCTCCAGCAGCCCCCTCGATGTCAAGCTTGCGCGAAGTGAGCTGGGCAGCGCGCTGCACACCCTCCAGGATTTCTACTCGCACTCCAACTGGATCGAGCTTGGCAACCGGCTGCCCCATCCGGACCTGGGCACCGAAACGTCCCTCGTCTTCGCACCTGAGCGCGCCGACACCTGCAAGGATTGCCCGGGTGACTTTGATCTCGGGTGTGCCGCGACCTGCGCCGTCCGCTCCTCGAACCCATTCATCACTGGCATTTGCCTCGCTCTGTGCACCTGTCCCGACTGCAGCTCCAACCTCGACACATCCTTGCTCACATCCGGCTACTATGGCGGCGAAGGCCGCGACGTCCCGGCCGGTGTGGCCAAGTGCAACCACGGCGGGCTCACAGACTTCTCGACCCCTTCGATTGGGCAGTACCGCGCAGGCATCAATAAGGACTCCTTCTCTTGCAACTGGTCCCCGCACTCCAACCTGCACACCGAAGCCGTAACCGTCGCCAAGCTCGCCACACGCCAGTACATCGACCTGGTAACCCGGGACCTCACCACGCCGCAGAAGCGCATCCTCTTTGGCGTTGGCCCGCCCCTGGCATTCGCCATTGATACGACCGGCAGCATGGGCGGGTACATCGCTGCGGTCCGCGAAGAGACCAAGCGCATTGTGCAGGGCCGCATTGGAACCCCTGACCAGCCGTCTGTCTTTGTCCTCGCACCGTTCAACGACCCCGGCACCGGGCCAGTGACGGCAACCTCAGACCCCATCGCCTTCGCTGCCGCGCTGGACTCGCTCCCTGCGGTTGGTGGTGGTGACTGCCCCGAGCTGGCCATGGCCGGCATCAGCCTGGCCTTGAACAGCTTGCCCCTGGGCGGCAACCTCGTCGTCATCACCGACGCAAGCGCCAAGGACGCGGCACAAGCTTCCTCCGTCATCGCCATGGCTGTGGCCAATAAGGTCAAGGTGTTTTTCTTTCTGTTTGGGAATGTCTGTGGCACGGGCGAGCCGGCGTATGTCGAGATTGCCGCGGCCACAGGCGGACAGGTTTTGGTCGGGCTCTCGCTGAGCGACGCCGGTCTGATCACGACCCTCATCGACGTGGCGGTCCGCGCTGACTACGAGGACCTGGTGCGTGTGACGCCCGATGGGGCGCTGCCAGAGATCGATCTCACCGGGCCCGGGGTGGTAAAGCGCCACGTCGTGCTGGCGAGGGCGGTGTTTGCGAGCACTGTCAGGTTCTCGGTTGACTCGACCATGGCATCGCTCACGTTCTCGGTTTCGGGGGGTAGGACTGTGGTTTTGACACGACCTGATGGGACGGTTGTTGGGGCGACGGATGCCGGGGTCAGGAGGGTCGCGCTGTCGAGCGGCGTGATCGTGTCGATTGTGACGCCGGCGGCGGGGACCTGGACACTGGTTGTCAGCGACTGCAACGTATGCTCGGTAAGTATTTTTGGGGAAACGCCGTTGCATTTTACCTCGTTTGACCTGGTCGAGTCGCGCGGCGGACATCCTGGGTATTTCCCCATCAAGGAGGTTCCCGTCGTGGGCTGCTCATACCTGGCTGTGGCGAGGGTTGATGGCGATTTCTCGGATGCCGCGTGGGAGTTGAGAAGCGCAACGGGCGCTTTCCTGCGGTCCTTCATCATGGAGGAGGGGTCTGGGGAGCCAGGCATGCCGCCGAAAGGCTCCTTCCTGGGCAACGTTCTCGTTCCTGCCGAGTCTTTCCAGGTCTACTTCCGCGCTAAGGACCCCGCTGGGAACCCGCTGCTCAGGGTGCTTCCTGGTCTGATCACAGGTGTGGTCGGCGGCCGCTGTCCTGTGGAGCCCACTTTTCCTTCCACAAATGGAACAAACACGACGACATCGTCAACTTCCTCTACCACGAGCAGTTCCTCTGCCACATCTAGCACCAGCAGCAGCGGCACCGTCACTGGCACCGGCGTGACCACCTCGTACAACTCGGCCTCAACATCGCTCTGGACCAACTCAACCACCACCCGCACAGGGCCGACCTACCCAGGCCAGTCCACCCTGACAACCACCTCCACCCACATCGTCACCACCTGCACCTCGGCCGCCTGCCACGCCTGCACCGAGAAACACTGCCACCACGACACGATGGTCGACACCGTGACCACAATGTAAGCCCCCCTTCCTCTCCCCACTCTGTGCCCAAACTAACCTGTGTACAGAACCAAGCAATGGACAACCGTCTGCTCCGTCCCCACAACCATCACCTCCGGCACCTGCACCACGGTCGAGACCAACCTCGCTACCCTGACAAGAATGGTCACAGTCGAGTCAATCGTTCCGTGCTCGACGTGCGTGGGCGTGAACTACCCGCATGCTACGCTAACAGAGAAGCCTCATGGGACGGTCAAGGAGGGCCCGGGGAAGACCACGGTGGCTACGGCTGGTGCGGCGGCGGTCGGGATAGGGGGCGTTGTGGGTGTTGTATTGGGGTTGTTGGTTCTGTGAGTGACGTGTCGAGGGTGTGTACATAACTTCAGGTCTTGGTACTGCCTTGCGTTGGGTTTGGGATGGATTAATGCTCGCACACCACCTTCGGCTCGACTCCATGTGCACTCCAAATACGCGGAAACTTGAGTGACCTAATGAACGATTTGACCGGCTACGCAGCAGGCAGAATAGTTAGATCAAACCATGATTTTCAGGTTTCACGACGTACTACCCCTGATACCACCCCCTATCCAAGTCTACTTCTCCTATCCAAACACACCTCACCGTTGTGGAGTGTGTTCCTCTCATCAAAGTTGGTGACCTGCAAAGCCGGGGCAATGGGCATTTCCTCTCCTAGTCAACACGGCGGTATTTACATGAACAATCTGCGTACAACTAACTCAACTTCAACAATACGCTTGAAATCGATCGTATATACCTAAAGAAAAACAAGGAAACCACAACTGCATCCTAGATATCTCAAGGTGTCGTCGTCGGCAGCTTGTAGCACTTGTCCTTGGGAATACGCTCATTTTGATCCCACTGCACCACAGTCAGTACCACGCAACAAACTTGTAACCTGTAAACTTACGTGTTCATGCACACAGCCATCAACCCAGCGCCATCTGTCCGTCGTCGAGTACTGGGCGTACGACATGTTGGTGGCAGCGTCAAAGCACCAAGCCGTGCTCTTCTCTGACCCAATCTTGTTTCCATTACAGAAAAGCGACCAAATCGCCTGAGGACCGCTTGCATATCCCGCGTGGTGTTGCTGCACCATGTCAGTCCCCCCCTCGTATCCACATGCGAGCGACTTACAATGTAGCTCGAATCCATCAGCGAAAACATGGTCCTCGGGTCGCCATCGACGACAAAGGCACGGTAAAACTTGTACGCCCGCAGCGCCGTCTCCTCCACCGTGACAGTGGGATCCGGCTTGCACAGCGCGGGCGGCGCCTTCAAGCTGCACAGGTTCTCCCGCGCAGCGAGCTCGGTCGGGGCGGCGAGGCCGGCGATGGGCGCCAAAACGCCAGCGGCGAACAAGGTGGCGAAACGCATTTTCACGGTTGCGGCTAGCAGCTGAAGTGGGACTCGCAGGCCGTCAAACGGAATACGCAGCGATTATATAGCTGGCCGCGGCTGCGGATCCTGGGGGTCGTCGCGATTCTGACGCGGGTAAATGGCGTAATTAATCTAGGGGCAATATATGGATGGAGATAGTCCGAATGGTACCTGAGCCTCGACGAAAGCCGGGTGAGGGGTAATTAGCACAATCGCTTACCAGCTGTGCATCGGCTACTAAACTATAAGGCTGCCCTTCAGCCATCTAGATATTTGTCTTGGAAGCAATCATTAGGAGATAGAAGTGTTTTGCAAATTCGTGTCGGGATACGACATGTCCGCTCACCGTCTTACACGTTCTTCTCGCATGTTCTGGATAGGCGCCGTTGATGGATAGTGCCGAGCAAGCATAATACTCTGGGTAATCTCCGCCCTTTGGGATACGTTGGATATCTCGACAGCCAAGACTGGACCAAATTACCCTCTTGATATGTCAATCATTTTGTCTTGGTAATCGTTATCAGCCGACTTGACGTTCCATCCTCATTCACGGTCGCCGTTGCCGCCGTAAGTGCTGTTACCTTCATTGTTCTGAGCGACATTGGGCAAGAGCTGCAATTTTATCTTGGAAAGTAACTTTCACATAGTCTCTGCTACTAGTAATGTAGGTATTGAATAGTGAGTATGAAGGGAACAGAAATGCAAGACAATGATGAATTAACTTTCCAAAGCAGGGTTAATGTCGTTTTCCATCTCCTCTCGCTGGTTCGTGACCTGTTTTTGATCCCAAGACAGAACTTATACAGGACTTGTTGATCCAAACCGCCCAACTTCCTAGCCATCAAACCCAACGAACTCGGTGGTTATCCGGTCATTGCCTCTTATGAAAATATATAGGGCGCGAGGTTCTCCAGTCATCACAACTAGTGCCCTCAGTAGACTAAATTCAACGATTCACTTCTTAGATCTAGAAACCCCTAGCAGCCTTGACGGTTAAGACCCTCTCCTCACCCTCCTCCTCCACGCCGTATTCGCTTCAACCATCCCCCCCGCGGGCCTCCCCGACGGACGCTACTCCGGAGATGTCACCATTGGCCCCTCAACAGGTTCTCACGGTACACATACACACCCCTCACCTCTATAGACTACCACGGCGCCCAGCGCGACCCCCGTTCGCCATGCCACTGTCAACTGCAACGGCCGCGGCGCGGGCGACTACGTCGAGTTAGTATGCAAAGAGTTCACCAATGTCACACTGCTGGATTCACCTGGGTGAAGGTGTAACTACACCTTGGACCTTTTGGCCTGCTGTGAACACGTGAAACGAGTCTGTGGATGGGTGGAACCAGACCACAGAGTTCAGCACACTTCGGAAGACCTGCAAGACTACGGCTGGCATGGAACCCGGACCGTTGGATCGAAGGTGTTGGGATTGTCACATGGATTATCATAAGTAGGGGGCGTTCCCAAGAACTGTATTTAAGATTTACCACTCAAAGAAGCTTTCCGCATAAAACAAAGCTAGAATGTTCTCCAGAGTCTAGCTTCGTCAGGACAATAGGTCGTGACCTCAATGTGCGTCAGCACGTAGGCACATCGGACTTCTATTGATCGAACTGGCAAGTGGGGCGTGCGAGGCTGACGCTGTTGAAGGACCCTGGCTTGTTAACCTTCACGAGGGGCACTGACTGGAGCCGCGGAGGAAAAGCCAGGCATCTTGTCCATAGAGTATAAGAGGGCTGGGTCGAGCACCGGTCGAAGGAGAGGAGGTTCCTCATGCCTTTCTTGCAACTGGGCCCTAGAAAGATTATCAGCTGAACTCGTGTGAAGCTGAGGGGCTGGAATTGAAACTAAAAACCCTCTTGTTTCTCCGCTTGCCAATTGAACCGTGGCATTCTGTTGACCGTGGTCACACCCCATTTTAGACCTGGGCTGTGTCACAACCAAGTACTAGGCCGATCGGCAGTTCAACGGATCATAGGCGCGGACGACGTAGGGTGGGTTTTAGGCTTAGTGAGTAACCCTTCGCATTCCTAGGTTTATGCTTGTTGGCGATGCGCTAATACTGGAGAGTAGTGCCTGCAACTATGGCGGGACGCAGACAGTCTATGCCAACGACTACCTAAGAGTATGGTATTATGTACCGCCAGGAACTTGGCATCGGTATCGCTGGGGGGTCGGAGCAGGTCAGCACCCAAATATGTCGAAACATTGGATGCCATGCGCGATTACTTTGTAGTAGACTCACTGTAAGTGCTAATGAGTGCTCAGCAACGGGCGGTGTTTGTAATCTACCCGCGATACGACGAGGCCATCTTGGCTTTTTCTTCCGTGGCGGCATTGTGCCCGTGAGGGATTGGCTTCGCTGTGCTTTAGAGGGGTGCCCTGTATCTTGAGCACTACAGCCACCTGCTCACCCGCCTAATATAATACGCTCTCTCCTTCCCACTTTTTCGAATGAAGGAAGGCACGATTCGCAATAGTGCCTGATGAAATGGGTGGCTCTGCGCTTTGTGAGCCATCGCCCTCATCTCGGCCTTCTTTAATTCCCACCTGCAATCCAACTGCAAACAAAAAAAAAACACTAACATCATGGATCTGGCGAAATTGGCGGCGCTCCCGGACGCCGTCATTGAAAAATTTCTGAAGAACACGGTATTCTCATCAGCCAACTCCACGCCTTCGCTTCGACTCGTTGCAAACAATGCGCACCGCGACCGATTTGCTATCCATGCGGCCCCCGAATCTATGGCTCTACTCGACACCGCCTCGACGAACGAGCTGAGGGCCTGCATCCGATGCAGCAAGGACGGCATCTTCCGATGCTCGGGCTGCAACGCGGCTCGGTACTGCTCGCGGCAATGCCAGATTGCCGACCAGAACTATCACAGGCGTCTCTGCGGCCAGTGGAGCCAGTTCGATGAGGCTCGCCGACCGTCGCCATGCCACATCTGCTGCGCTGTCCTCCGCGTCGACCAGCCCGGCCCCGACTTTCTGTGAGTCGAATGCGATCCCGAGGGCAACCTTTCATGCCCGCACATTGCTAGCATCGTTCCTGGCGGAATCTCAGTCCGGAACCATGATGACGTTAATGTGCCGGATCGGCTATTTCCTCGCCATCATGCGCCAACGGGACCTCATTCCCAAGGGGTGTCCAACCGGGCGTGGGAGGCAACAGTTGGCAAACCTGGTCAGGTTTTCCACCAGCGGGGCAACACGCTGTTCATGGCGCTATCGCCAGCGTCGATGGCGCAACAACGGGCTTGCCGGTCCCGGGACGTGACCATATGGGACTGGAGCGAGTTCGTCACCTTCCTAACCGAAAGACCGCAGCCCGTCCTCATCGATCCTGCGCTCCTCCCTTCCCATGGTCTTCTCAATCATACCCGCTCCTCCTTCCCCCCTCCTTTCCCCTCCTCCTTCCCACCCTCCTTCTCCTCCTTCTCCTCCTTCTCCTCCTTCTCCTCCTTCTCCTCCTTCTCCTCCTTCCCCTCCTCCCCCACCTCCTCCTCCACCTCGCCCTCCTCCTCCCCGTCGGATTCAGGCCAGGGACGGACCGCGCGAAAGATATCGACCGCAACGATCATGGGCTTGGTAAAAAAACGCATACGCACAAGATCGAGGGCGTTCTCAGATTCGCGCCACCCGAGGAGGCGAAAATGGGGTCGTACGATAATGTCAACTGGATACCCCTGGGTAGAGTCGTCCCCGAGAGAATCATGGAGATTGTGTAGAGACATGGCTCCCCCCATATCCTGCGCTTCCCACTGACTGCCTTGATATCCGTTGTATGGGAAGTCATATCCTCTCTCGGTGTCTGGACCCACGAATTTATCGGCTCGGCGCAGCTGCCCTGGAGCAGAGTATCAATTGCCATGATGTCTTGGGCGAGGCTGGGGAGCCAAATCTGGGCAGTTTCATGGGCAGCCGGCTCCAACTTGAAGAACTCGCCAAACTCGTGGGTTATCAGTTTAATGACTTGGTCGGGGCGGAAGCGGCTGTTTTGTCTGGTGGCACGCTGCATGAACTGCATGGTCCACGCTCGCCAGTGGTAGTAATGAAACAGGTAATCCGGTTCCTCACGCGTCAAATCCCTCATTTGCCTGTCAAGCTCCGGGTAGCCTTTCCAGCTGTTGCATTCGTGCCAGACCAAGGCTTCAATGACAACTTTGTGTGACAATTGAACAATTAATTCTCGCCGTCCGCTTGCATTTAGGGAGCGCAGCGATTACGGGGTTGCTTACCTCTCACGGTCGCGGCATATCTCAGGTACTCCTTAGCCTTGGGTCCCAAGTCCAATACTCTCTGCTGCGCTTCGGCACTGAGTGTTTCCCAAGGAAGCCCAGTCCAAAAGCCGCTCGCGAAGTTGTTGATGCTGGTGCCGATACCATCATCCCAGATGTGTCGGGCTTATGTATTACAGATGCAGTTGCAGTCGGCCCCTGATTAGGTTAGCGGCTCTTGCCACCTTGGATGGTTGGCCATATGTAGTCGAAGAACGGGTCATCCTGAAGAGAGGAAATCGTGATGTCGGTGATGCGAGACAGATTGCGTGTCGTCGCCGGACGTAAGTGCATACTTGACGAAAGCCCTGAGGCGACAGGCTCGAGGGCGGTGCTAGTTGGGGGGCCTCTCCGAGTTGTGTGTCCAGACCCACCGCCGCTTATAGGTGGTGAAGGTGCTGCTACTCCACGGCCGTGGCCGCTTCGGATCAGGGCGAGAAGCTCAAGGGCCTGCGGGACGTCGCGGGGCGACTTGTCATGCATTGCCTTGAATGCCCAATTCGTGGGCACAGCCACGAGCAGGGGCGACAAGCTCATCATCGCGAGCTCTTTCCCGTTCGTGACCTTGCGGAAGAGCTTGCTGACGTCCCATATATCCACGGGCTGGTTCATCAGAGAAAGGATTCCGATACCGCAAGGATACCATGTACCAGATTTCTGATGGCTCGGACGATTCTGAGGAGGACATCCACTCCGATGTTTTTTGACGATGTCGACCCCGGTCACAGATGCATCGTTGCCGAACAGCTTCAAGTCCTCCCACATAATGGAGAAAGTGTGTTTGAAGGTATTCCAAAGGGGAGCTATGATTTCGTTGCACATCTTTAGAACCGAGGTGAGGTCGGCCGCGTCAGATTCCGTCGTCGCTGTCGACATGCTGGCTTTGGAGTCTCCGTTCTCGACCTGGCTGTCGGTGAAACTGAGCGCTCGAGAAGTTTTCGCCCGTTCGAGGTTGGGTTTCAGGCTGGCCACCTTATCCGGCAGCACGGGTGGAAGATGCCAGGATCCAATTTCCCTCTCGAAAGCTTCAAAGACGTTGTCCACTGCGTCCCATCCCTCTGCGATCATGTCCTGCGTCACGTCGATTCCGGTCTTGAAAAGCTCATCAAAGATGTGCCTGTAGCACATATCGAGGCTTGAAATGCTGGTTGGTGATGCCGCAGCTGAAACATTCCAGTTGGTGGCTCATCCGACCACAACGGACTTGTATGGGCTTGCATCATTACCACATGCACCGAATGGCGAGTTCGGATCCGTCTGCGAGCGCTGCTAGACCAGGGCTGAAACATGCACCTCCCCTTTCCTTCAGCTCAGCGTAGCGACGGAAGACGATGTTATGGGCCTTGGTCGCTAGTGTCACACTGCATTACCAGAGAGGAGCGGTACACTGCTGGAAGTCGAACGAGTTCCGCAGACAGCTGCTGAAGAGTGGGAGTAAAGATGCTTCAAGTTGATTTGTTCGGGCAGTCTGAGACCACTGGAGAGTCGGATGTCCCGCTCCAGCGTTTGAACAAGGTCGGCATATTTGTTTGCCCACGTTCTCTGGTATTCCCAAAAACGGCGGCTATATATAAGTAATCAACAATCCCAAAACGTATTCCTGATTGATACTAAACACCAAAACGCCAAAGCCAGTCCCCAACTCCAACCCACCATCAGACCCAAAAGCCTAAACAAAAACCCCCCTGCCCCCTCTCACCCTCGCATGCACATTCACCAGCCCATCCCCTGCGTCAAACGACCGCACAAGCCACATCGACCGCCTCTTGACCTCGCGCGGCCTACGATGCGCACCCACCCCCTCCCGTCGCGACAGCGGCTCAGTATGAGACCGCAGCCCGTCCATCTTCCGCCGCACCGTTGGCGGACTCGGCCCGAGCTCGGCAGACGGGGTCTCGTAGGATTCCGGCTCGTCGGTCATGTCGAGGTAGGATTGGGGGTTTTGGGACCAGGACGCTACGGTCTCGGCTTGGTAGGCCTGGAGGTCCGGGAGGCGGAACGGGATTAGGGGGGGTGTTGATTGTGTGGGGGTTTCCGGGGTAGATTCCCAGTAGGGGGGGTTTTGGTCGGCGAAGTTGAGGTCTCGTGTTGGTGGGTCAGGTTTGGACGGGGGTGGTGTGGGGAGGGCGTCGGCCCAGACGAAGGACTCCATCTTGTTCCAGCGCTTGGCGGCGGTGTCGATGATGAGCTGCTCAAGCTGGGTCTCGAGTTTTATTCCTAGCATGGAGCCGAGGAAGATGAGGTGGTGCGCGAGCATTTGGCAGAGGTGTTCTTTCATGGCGAGCCACAGGGTTGGGCTCTGCTGGAACTCGGCGCTGAGGGTTTCTGACGGGAAGCTGGGGGATTCGGTTTGGGTGGACGCGGAGTAGCCGATTCCCAGGATCGTGCCGAGGACGAGCAGGAAGAGAACTTGGCATGATTCCTTGTCGCACTTGGCGAGGAACTGCGGCGTCAGGACGCGATCGAGCCGCTTAATCAGCCGGTAGCCGGACACATGGCCTATTATGGCGAGGTCGCGAGGTTTTAACTCGCCCTCTCTCCCTCGCCAGCCGGTGTGAGAGAGAGAGGTTGCAAGAAGGAAACGGCGGAACTCGGTGGTCAAACCGTCGTCACTGAGACTCTCATCATGAAACTGAACAGAGAGCAGACTCGAGCAACACAGCCCAACGATGCTCCCGTTGGGAAGACTGAAATTCGGATTGGTCAACCACGAGGTCAGCGTGTCGTTGAAGACGCCCTCCGAGTTGAGGGTGAAGTGGGCGGGGGCGGCAATCCTGGCGAGCAGGACGCTCATCCTCGACATGAAGGTTTCGATCTGCATGTTATTGAAGGACGCCCCTGTCTCGGCAGAAAAAAAAATGTTGACGTCGGCGAAGCGGGTGCGCACGCAGTAGCAGAATGAGAGAACCTTTCTCTCAGAGCCCCGAACGGCGGATTGCAGACAGGACTGGCAGGGGTTTTCGTTGGAGCACTGTGATGTTAGTGATGAAATTGGCGTTGGCTTGGCGGGGAATTACCTGAATCTTGAGCATGCGACATCGCAGACATGCCCCCTGACGTCGGACCTCGAGCACCTTTTTCTTCTCGTCGGCAGTCAACTTGGCTTTTGTTGCTTTTGCTGGCTTGGTGTGTTGGGGTCCGCGGAAGCAGTGGATGGATCGAGCGAGCGTTGGGAGATCACGCACCAGATGCGGATCCGTCATTCTTAAGAAAGCCACGAAGGATGGCAAAACCGACAGCTTGGGTCCTACCTGGCGGGCGTACCGAGTGGAGTCATGTGTCTCAGTAGTCTCAGGTTGCTACCATGAAAATCTGAAAATAGTGTGGCGAGTGCGAGTGCCTAGACCACACCGTGCAGGCTGAAAGCGCAGAGTGTGCGCCAGAGATCCAAGAATATCCCCGTGGGCAGGCCTGTTGCGGCATTCTTGTAGTCGCTAGTCGGTCGAGGCTGGCTGAAATCAGGCATTCCCCAGGCACTTCTGTCGCATTTCCCAGATGAGCAGGGCCAAGCCATGAGACAAGCAACACCGAGCTTGCCGCAACTGGTTAGTTTCCGTGCTACGAACAAAACCATGGGTGGCTGCCAAGACCCGTGAATTGCAGCGGTTTTGCTTGGCACTCGGTGTCGTCCCTGTCCTCGTCATGCTCCTGCCCTCGCCTGCCATCGTCCCCGCCTCAACCCAAGGTGCTCGCTCCTTCCTATAACAGGCCCAAAAATATGATGGCCCAATCGCTGCAGAACCCATCCCATCCACATGCAGCGAACCATGGAATCAGATTTGCAAGAATCTGCCCGTCTCGCCGAAAACATCTGCAGTCTGCGCGGGCTGCATACCCCGCCAACAGGACCCTACTCGACCCTGTATTAAACTGACACGGCCCCGTCTGGTTTGGCTCGTGCGGCGTTGGGGATCCGCAATCCCTGCGGCGGGCCTGTGGTAGGCCAATCAGTACGCCGCACCGAGTCCTGGCGAGCTGAAGCGTTTTGCGGCGGCACCAAGCCAGCTGAAAATCGGCACTGGCCCGCATCCAGATTCGAGATTTCGATTTCTCGTCTCCAGTTCTCCTCGTCCTTCTCTTGAGCCGCAAAACAAGCGAGCCGCTGCCAACGTCCATCTTGTGTGCCACTCCATTCATGCCGGATTCGCGATTCGTGCCACCTCTCGTGACACTATTGCTCGTGCGGAGGAATCCTTCCGTTCCAGGCCTTACGTCTTTCCGGCTGGGCACCCGACAAGGCCAGGATCTCGTGCTTAGCCACCACCATCATCGTACCTCCACCAGGCACTTCTCGAGGCTCTTCCCCAGGCTCTTTACCCACCAGCATCGCGACACGATTGGACACTCTCTTCGCAGCACTGCCGTCGGGCGCACAGCGCCAGGACCACTGCATTCAGGACTCGAAGCAAACACGGCTACTGGCCGAGTCCAATGCGGGCATAACAATGCGCTTACATATTCCCCCGATCGTGCTCTTCTGGGAAGCAAAATTCACTCGGGCTAATTGCGAGTGCCGGTGTCAGATACACACAGCTGGTGCCTGGCAAGGCTGCGAAGTTTTCGCTTCTGGTGCAATGATTTGGACATCTGGTGATGGATGTTGTTGAGTGTGTCATCTTATCCCTGAAGCATGGAACTACTGATTGCGGAGACGCGCAAGCTTACCATGACGTGCGGTGCAACATCAAACTTGATATGACCCTTGTCGCCGAATTGACCCCGGGATAATTCCCGTTTTATGTTTGGAAAACACTTGGCATGCTGTCTGCTAAACGCTTTCAAGTTCTCTATTCTAATGATGTAAAGTTGATTATTCCGTAGAAGCTTGCCCACTGGAGACAGTCCGAAACATCGATCCCTGGCGCGGCCGAGCGGGCCGCGTCTGTGGAAACCACGACGGTCCTCTACCCGAGTTTTAATTTCTCGACTTTGTCGACGGCGCTCAACGACAAGGGAAAATGCTATTGTCCGTCGCTAACTAGAGCGCGATAGATCCGGAGTTACATTTAGACTCTCTCAATCCTTCGCTCCTTCACATTCGTTATAAAGTTAGGGTTACAGGAGTCAACACGAAGCCTTTTGCGGGTCAGTTCCTGCGAATCACCCAACGGCATCACATTGAGGCGATTTTATCCCAAGCTGGAATACTGCCCTCTAACAGCATCTGGAAAATACCCAGATTCGTCTCATCTTCGCCTAGCCATGGCATATCTTTCAGGGGTTGCCGGTGACAGTTTCAACTTTAGGTTTTTCCGTCTTGACCGTATCCCAAGTCCCAAAGGTAAGGATCAGCCAGGAAGGGGATCATCTACTGTTTCAATCCAGCATGAACCCAGCCGAGACCTCAAGGTGATTCTACCTTTAGTTCCACGATGGTTACTTACTCAGATCGTTGTTCACTTAAACTCCAGCATGGCCCATGCCCAAAGCGCCTCTTACTTCCCTAGCAGCCATCAGTCGTCGGAAGTCTTATCCATCAACTGCAGACCAAAACCAAAGTTTAACGCCATCATTAGCTAGTCCACCCAAGATGCCACGACCCGCCAGGCTTCCCCGTCTCACAACCTCACCAACAAACCTCAACACCAAGATGTGCGTGTGGACGATCTATACCCTCTGGCGGCACCTCCCCGCCTCGGTGACCATGGCGCCCTACTTCCCCGCCAAAGGCCGCTGGCTCACCCTCCTCCTCACCATCGCCACCACCACCACCATAGCCCCCTTCGGGTACATCCCTCGGCCTCCGTCTATATCGAGATGGAGCGGGAGGAGGTGCGGCGGAATTGCACCGTCGTTCCGGTTAATGTGCGGGAAAGCAGCACGAATGCCTCCGAACAGTGGCAGCAGGACCCGCGACAAGCCCATACTAGTGTCGGGGACATGGCTTTGTAATCTAGTACCAACTAAAATCACAGTCCAACATGGGAGGTTCACATAAGGCTTGATCCTCTACCCCTGAACTCCTTTTCTCTCCACCCATCCAACACCCTTTTGGTTCAACCCCGCCACAACACCTCCACCTGGGATACTCACCTCATCACTCTCCGCAATCTGGCCCATTGACTCCCGCCCCAGCGCCTCGGAGGTCCAGCTCCAAGGCGTACCTCAGACCCATAGCAAACATCCAAACCCGCGGGTCAACAACAACCCCTTGACCCCCAAGCTCCTCAAGCACACCCTCCAACTCAACCAACGGCACCCGCACCTCATCCACAAACTCCCCCCCATCCAACCGCTGCCTGCCCGCCTCCGCCCCCGCCTTGTCCCGCGCACACACAAAGACGGCGCTCAGCCGCGCCGCAATCGGCACCGGCTCCGAGGTGAGCGGCGGACTCCTTCCCACCACGGTGCCCGTCGCGGTCGTCTCCTCCTCGAGCTCCCTGACGGCGGCCTGCTCGGCCGTCTCGGCGCGGCGGCGGCTGATGAAGCCGGCGGGGAACTCGACCGTGTCGGCCTCGTACTGGGGGCGGAACTGGCGGACCAGCACGGTGCACCAGCGGCCGAGGGCGTCGCGGTAGATGTTGGGGACCAGGGTCCCGACGGGCGTGTGGGGGTCGGTGTTGCGGATGAAGACGTAGTCTCGCTCCCGTGGGGTCTTTTTCTCGTCTCGTGGGTCGATGTAGGAGATGGTCCCGAGGCCTTGGTACTTGCCGCATGCAATCAGTTTCTTGCCGAGGATGTACGGGGAGGTTGATTTGGGCAATTCCGGCAGGGGTGAGGATTCTGAGGCAGCCATTCCAGCAGTGGTGCGCAGTTCGTACTATTTTGCAATAAAATGATTCAAGATCTGAAATCTCATCGGGCAATGTCGGCAGTTGGGCTGTTAACTCGGCAGTGCTCAGACGGGATCCGCCGATGCTGTCACACAGGGAGATGGCCATCGGCCAATAGAAGGACCCAGAAAGGTAGGGCTAACGAGCCACCATTCTACCAATGGAATTGTTTAGCTAGCCGCCGCGGCCTGCTCCCTCAGCCCGGATCTCTCGGTCAATCTGTGCTGTTGCTCTTTCTCTCCTTGCTGCGCCAGGCCCTGCTGAGAGTCTTGGACCTTTTCGCCTCGAACCGCCTCGTCCGCATCACATTATACGCCCACAAAATGGCTGAAAAGGTGACAAGCAGCCCAAGCGTAAAGATGGGGATAAGAATGGCAAAGATACTAAAGCCGTATGCTGCAGCCTGAAAGACCTCATTGCCAGATAGCCTGCTTGTCGTCAGGCCGACCTGGACGGCGGAGAGGATGAGGATGACATATGCGGTGATGGTGATGATCCAGGCCGAGTTGTCGCGGTAGAAACTCCCAAACGAGTGCCAGGTGGCCACGAAGCCCGAGGAAAGCGGCCCCTGCAGGGCAAGGCATATGAGATTGAGCCTGTTGAGGCGCAACTCGCCGTAGATGAAGCGAGGGGCCACATGGGTGTATAGGCGGTTGGCGCTCTCGCCGGCCAGGATCTCGCGGACGAACTCTCGCCATCGTAGCCAGGTGACCTCGGCCGGAATGAGACGTCTCTCCTTCGCGATGGTAAAATCACTCTCATAGGCCACGAGCGCCACGTACGAGAGCAGAAACCCCAGGGCGCACGCCCTTAGTTGTCGATGTGTGCACCTTGAACTTGCTGTGTCGTCAAACTTCGCAACGCCTTGTCCCCGGCATTGGTCGCAAAAAAGGTGCTTCTCCCAGAAGTGCGGGTTCAGCAGATACCGTGGGATGGGCTTGATGAAGATCCGGCCTGAGCCCCAAACCAAATGGGCCTCCATTTGTTCCCTGACAGTAATCTCGCGTCCTAGGGACAGCTGAAAATGAAGTGGGCGAGGCGGGACGGGCCGGCCCGCGAGCCATAGCAGATGGATGATATCTTGCAGCCTCTTCACATTCATCTCCCTTGCGATGAGGTCCAGTTCAGGGGTAACGGGTGCGCGTATGTCATCGTCGACTCGATATGACGCAGGAAATTGGTCTAGCAGCTCTTTTTCGCGGTTGTGATCATCTCCCTCGCCCCCGTTTAGGATGTTGCACGAGAATGGCAATGGTGGTGTCGGCGCGACTTGTTGCCGTAGGCCCGGCTTGGAGGGCGAGTTTGGTGGTGAGCCAAGGTTACTCTGGGGTCCCATAAATACTTCGCCACTCACCTCGTGTTCCTGTGGCATCTGTTCCATAGCTACTCAATTCGTGTTTTGACGTCTACCTTTTCCGGCTGATTCGAGCCCTCTCATTATCCTCCTGTCAAGATGCTGTATTTCTAGATTGAAGGGCCGTGATTTTCCAGGAGCATGGATCCTCGCCCATGAGCGATATGCGGGATGCAGCAGGTACATATATAGCGGCCATGGATTGTTTGCAATTTCTCATTGGCTAGCTGCCCGTTCTGCCAGTTCCATATCTCTGCGCTCAGCGCGCTCAAGGCGTAATTCTTGGCCCGGGAAGCGAACCACGTTGAGCCTTATCCACGCGCATATGCAAATGTCTCAGAGCCTTGTGGCCAAATGGCAACTAGCTCAGCCACTCTTTGGCAGGGCACTTGTAACCCAACCCTTGTTTGTTTGTTAGCCTGCGACCTGGCTGCGAAAAAAGATGCCTTTTTGCCTTACGATAATATCTTGAGGTATTTCTTGACCTCATTCCTAGGGACTTGAGATCCTTTTTAGATCGGAAAAGACCCTTGAACGTACCCAAGATGCCTTTTGAAACGCCAGATGTGCGTTTTTTTGATGCCAGAAAGGCCGTTTCGAGACTTGGGTGTCTCTCCTTCGAATGTAACGCGCGAACAACAAAGCAGGGTTGGAGGTGCCAACGAGAGGTGTGCAATTTTAGGTCAAGAACATGTCGGTGCCTAAACGAGCAAGGCTTGACCTCAAAGCTGGAAATCTAACACAACTACGTTTTTCTTTCCAGCCGAACCCTTGACGTCGCCGCGGATGAACACAGACAAGACATTGTCATGTTCAAGCCTGGCCGAATCGATAAGCGGCTCTCCCGTAAAGCCGTGTCCGGTCCAAACCTCTTCGTATGTCGCGTACCCACTAGATTTCGCCGCCTTTACAATTTTTATCGTTGTCGTCGTCGAATCCGGAAGAATAATAAAAAGATCGCCATCTCTGCTGATTGCGAGCTGGCCCCGTCTGCTCCCACCCGTGATCGGTTGAATCTGCTGCCGTGTCCACGTCCCTGAATCTGTTAGCAACACCCTGCTTACCATTTCGTCAAACTCACCCTCCGGGACCCGATAATAATGCTTCCATAGATGTCCCCCATCCGCCGCATCTCGATTCAGCACATGCACCCCTCCGTCTGCATCCACGGCCTGCGCCTCCTGATTCATTAGTCCCTTCCCTTTGGGCACCTCAAAAGCCGTAATCCCCTTGGCCCCGGTCCTCACCGTCCTCCCAACAACCCCCTCCTCCCCCCTCCACGTCTCCCCACCATCCTCGCTCCACGCATAGCAAACATCAAAGTTATTCTCTGCCCCGTTCGGCCCCGCCTGCTGCTTATGCTTGGAATCCTGTAGATCATCCCACCCTTCATATTCCACGAAACCCCGCCACGTCCAGGTGACATGGATCTTGCCGCCCCTGAAATCCCACCCGTTGACATATGGATTACTCCACACCCCCGTCAGCGGTGTTCCGACAAAGGTCCAGAACCCGCTGGCGCCGGAGTACCTGTAGAAATGGTCATTGCCGAGCCCGGCCTTGCCGTCGCGGAAGGAGCAGAAGAGGTCAGTCCCCAGAAAGCCGAAGCGCGGGTAGGTGACGTAGCTAAAGTGGGAATGGGTGGAGGGGAGGCCGGGGAGATAGTTCAGGGTAGGGGTGAAGAGCGCCTCGGTCCAGGAGAATTCTGAGGGCTTGGTGGCGAGACTGCGGACTGATACTCGATAGCGGAGACTATCATCATTAGATCAATTGGCGATGATAGGGGGAGGGGCATTACATGTCGCAGTGGTGGTCGTAGGACAGGTGGATTGTGCCGTCGGACGGGCAGATGCCCAGCTGGACCGTGTTGTGGCCGTCGTCAACGGTCTGGGGATAGTCAGAGAGGACGAGAATCTCCCAAGGACCGGACGGGAGCGGGCGACGGGCGAGGTGGATATACAGGGGTTCGGGAAAGGCGAGCGGGCTGTAGAAAGCGGCGTATTGCCAGGCGTTGAAGGTCACGATGGCATCTTGCTGGAAGGCGTTACCGTTGAGGATGCAGCGCCGGTGGGCTGGGTCGGGTCCCAGAACGGTGATGCGCGGTTCGGAGAGCATGGCTGCCATCCTTCGAGCCAGTTCAGATGGTGACGAGGAGGGTGGCCTCAGCCTTGCATGTCTAGCCGTTTCTGTGTGAGTGACTGGCCTTTGTAGCACTCGTCTAGGGCTGGTCTGTCTCCTGATTTGCGGGGAAATCGCTTCCGTAACTACCCTCCTGATCCTGCTAGCGAGGACCTAGGGTTGCTACCAATACGGCGTGCCAGGAAGTAAGTTAGCCTCTTCAAATGGCCCTTGGTTTTGGCTGAGTGTGTTGATTGCGGTGAAGCGAGATGCTGAGGTATTACTTTCCACCCGGCTGGTTAGCTGGCTAATTGATACTGGACGGGACGCAACGTGAATTTTACCTACCTGTTGATTGCCTGCAGCTCGCCAGGGTTCTCGATAGAGCGTCCTGAGTAGCCGGGATTCCCACTCAACGCGTGTTCTCAAACATAAAACTGCATCGCCAACACATCGCAACTGTCAGAACTCGAATTGGCCACACTCCACTACCGTCCCAAGGGGCCTCCACGTTTCCCCGGTCCCCCGGTATGCGCAACATGGCAAACGTTGGAGTATCCCAGCCGGCCTCCACACCGCCGAAGCCCAGTCCCAGTCTCCCCACAATCAGCGAACAGGCTAATTCTGACGCCTTGGCGCCGAAACCAAACAGGGATCGCCCAGCGCATCCCCTCACCACCGTTGGTCGATTGAGCCTGTTGCATGCGTCGACACACCCTCCTTCTCGACTTGACTGATGCTGACATGCTGACTGAGGGTACCCGAAAGAAATCCAGAAGCAGCAGGTGAGACGCGAGTTCGCGTTCCCCGCAGTGCCATGTGCCCTCGCCGCTAGTGTCGATCGCGCAGCAGATCTCCCAGCCACCAGCGTCGAAAACTTGGCAACGGTTTGCTTGGCCCCGTTGGCTGTGGAGGCACCTCCTCCACGCCCTTGGTGGAAAAATGCAGCGGGTATTCTGTCGTTGGGGTAGACCCCGCCCGCTACGGGCAGACGTACATGAACATGGGGGGATGGACGACGGGCCCAGCCATGTGCGGCTAGGAAGGTGACGAGAATGGGAAACGGGCCGGAGTTCAAGACGCGGCCAATGAGAGGAGGCGGAGACAGGCGGGAGAAGCACCACCCATTCGAGACCCAATGTATGTTGCGTATATGAGGTTGCATGCGGTGCGACTACAAAAGGCAAGACGGTGGTACCGTCGGATTGGCCCCGACCCTCTGCCGGGAGAGCTCTTCTTGCACCCTGTTTAAAAACTCGTCCGCCCTGCACCGTCTAGATTGGACTTGGGACTGGACTTTGGAACAAGGAATTGACAAACGCCATCATGGGGCTGTCGACGAGGATACTGCAAAAAATCGTGCGGAACGAGGCCATGGCCTCGGATCCGCCCGAGATCTATGGCTGGCGCGTGTACCTGCTTGCCTGCTCGGTAGGTAAACCGCAGGGAATACCGAGACAGCGCTGACTGTGTAACTGCAGGCCTGCTTCGGTGCCATGTCGTTCGGATGGGACTCGTCTGTTATCGGCGGCGTCATCGTCATGCCCCCCTTCATCCAGGACTTCGGCCTGGGTGACCCCAAGTCGGTCGCTTCGGCCAATCTCTCCGCCAACATCGTTTCGACTCTCCAAGCCGGCTGCTTCGCGGGCGCCCTCGCGGCTTCGCCCCTCACCGATCGCTTTGGTCGCAAGTGGTGTCTCATTGCCGTGTCTCTCGTTATCACCATCGGCGTCATCATGCAGGCGGCGGCCAACGGCAACCTGGGCCCCATGTACGCGGGGCGTTTCATCGCGGGCCTGGGCGTCGGCGCGGCCAGCACCATCAACCCCATATACGTGTCCGAGAACGCGCCGCGCGCCATCCGCGGCCTGCTGACGGGGCTGTACCAGCTGTTCATCGTGACGGGCGGCATGATTGCCTTCTGGATCAACTACGCCTTCAACCTGCACTACACGGGCAAGATCATGTACGTGTTCCCGCTGGCGATCCAGGCGCTGCCGGCGGTGCTGCTATGCCTCTGCATGCTGCTGAACCAGGAGTCGCCGCGTTGGCTGGCGCGGCAAGACCGGTGGGAGGAAACCAAGGCGGTGCTGTCGCGGATCCGCAACCTGCCGCCGACACACCCGTACCTCCAGGAGGAATTCCAAGAGATTGTCGACCAGCTCGAGCACGAGCGACAGCTCATCGGCGATGCGACCTTCTGGAACCTGCAGCGCGAGATGTGGCTGATCAAGGGCAATCGCAAGCGCGTGCTCATTAGCATCACACTCATGATCTGCCAGCAGATGACGGGCACCAACGCCATCAACACGTACGCACCCACCATCTTTATCAACTTGGGATTGACGAGCACCACGTCGAGTCTGTTCAGCACAGGCGTGTACGGCATCGTCAAGGTCACCAGCTGCGTCTGCTTCCTACTCTTCATGGCCGACTCCCTCGGTCGCCGCCGCAGTCTCCTGTGGACATCCATCGCGCAGGGACTTGCCATGTTCTATATCGGGCTCTATGTGCGAATTGCGCCGCCAAAGCCGGGCGATGTGGTGCCGCCTGCGGGGTACTTTGCGCTCGTGTCCATCTTTCTGTTTGCAGCGTAAGTTCCGAGTCTCTAGTTGTTTGGGCTATACTAACAGGAATAGCTTCTTCCAATTCGGCTGGGGCCCGACGTGCTGGATTTATGCTAGTGAGATCCCGGCGGCGCGGCTGCGATCGCAGAACGTCGCGTTTGCGGCGGCGACACAGTGGCTGTTCAACTTTGTCGTGGCGCGGACAGTGCCCGTCATGTTGGCGACAGTGGGCCCGTACGGCTATGGGTGAGTGGCGCGTTCCTGGAGTGATGGATTATGCTAATAGTTCCAGAACCTACCTCATCTTTGGCAGCTTCTGCTTCAGCATGTTCTTCTTCGTCTGGTTCTTCATTCCTGAGACCAAAGGCATCTCGCTCGAGCACATGGACCAGCTGTTTGGCCTGACCGACGGGCCGTCGAAGCCGCTGACCGAGGAGGCCGAGCCCGAGACGAGGGAGATTACCGAGACCAAGGACGGCATTGCGCCGCAGGAGAAGCGGATCGAGCAAACGGCGTAGGCATTGTGGTGTGCGTGTAATGTCGATTCCAGGTTGGCTTGTTGTAATGAGAAGAATAATGCGAGGAAAAATAATCGTCCTCGAATTCGCTTGCCATGCTCCTTCCTGACACCTAGCAGCTGTTGCGGTTCCAACTGCAATCGGCAGGTGCAAAGGACCTCAGGTGATCCCTGAGCAACAGCTGCCAGAGCTCAATGCACAAGTAAGGGTCATGTGACCACGTGGCATGTTTTCCTGTTTCCCGGTTTCTGAAAGGACCGTTTTGTTTCGAACTGACGACTCAAAACATATAAAAAAACTCTTCGCAGACGACAGTAGCTGCGGGGGAAGGAATAAAGCTGCTCAGCTGATGCATTGGGTCTGCCAGGACTAGATGTACCTAGACGTACCTAAACTATACTATACGACAGACATGGAGCTCACTTTTAGCGACATGCCTGCAAATGCCGCAAAACACCCTGGGCTTCGCTGTGGTCGGGCCGCAACACTAACAGACTGTTAGCAAAGCCCTGCAAATTGCCAGAAATACCTTAACAACACGAATAGTCTTGGCAGTTAGTGCAATTTGTTTTGCGGCCCTTGACGGCCCACCTCTGGTCTCTCCGACCATTTGGTGGTCCGTGATGCCGCGATACCGTGATATATCATTTGCGTGTTCTCCAGGCCGTCGTCTTCATTCTTTTTCTTTCTCGGGCGTTGATCTCGCAATGCCCCGCTGGAAGAACCTTTTCCAGCTGCTCTCTTTCGTTTTCTCTGCTCTCTTCTGTTTTTGCCGCAACTGTTCTGAGTTACGGCGTTGTTACGGCGCTCTTGTCCTCTCTTTTTGTTGTCCTTTGCTTTGCAGTCTGTTTTCCTTGATACCATGCCTCCCAGACGACGTCGTGGCCCCGTGGCAACCCCTGAGCAGCATTGTACCGGTTGTAATCAACTGTTAGCTGCCGCCATGTTCGAGATGAATAGCCACGGGGTTCTTTGCAGAACGTGCTGGGGATGTAGGGTTCGCCAGAGAGCGGCTCCTGCGTTGGATATCCCCGGTGGTGGCCATGTTACCCGCAGACGTAACCGACAGGCAGAGGCTGAAGTTACAGCCCTCAATATCTTCCCGCGAGATGGCACGGCTCCTTTCCGGTTGGATTACCACCCGCTTAATCCAGATGAGCCGAAAGGTTGGATACCTACTAATAGGGTTGAAAGTGTTAGCAAGCATGATTTAGGGTCATCTTCGCTCTCGTCCTTGTTTTCATGGTCTTCCGGTGCGTCCTCCATTTCAACATCCAACAAGGCTTGGAGTTGTTCGGGAGTCAAAAAAGCTAGATCTTCATCTTTGCACTGAAGGGCTTCCTCTAGCTGTGTAATCCTTTCCAGCTGCTGCTTTTCCCTCGCTGTTTTGAGGCGATGCTGGATCTTTCTCTTATTTCTATCCGCTGCGTTTTTATTAGCCATTTTGGTGACTAATGCAACTGAAAGTCTTGGAAACTAGAGTGATTTGCTCCATTCTAGAAAGAGGATAATTTTCATTGAAATATTTCTCAAACGGTCCCAAATTAAGGTATCGGTTTGGTGTACCCAAATGTTGGATATCAGGGCCCATTTACGGTCAGCTATGAATTAAGGCCAAATTCAATGCAAGTTTACATGAGGACCAAAACTAGGTTACAAAATTAGTGAAGTGGCACACGTGTTGTGTAACGGTCTTGGGCAGGTTGATGCATAAAAGTAGTCCGCAATGACTGTCGTGGGTTGATCCTAGTTCGAAAGATCTGAGTCAAGACCAAATAGGTTCACAGTTTCTGCCAAATAACATGTATGGGAAAGAAATTAAACTTGCACTCTGGTAGTTATGGTGAGTCCACTATGTATCTATTTGCAAAGGACATTTATTTTAAGCTGAACCAGCGCGAGACTAACCCAGGGCCACTTCTAGATGTAAAAGTGGCAGATTCTGTCTAACTTAGGATGTCTATTGCGTGACCAAGTAGCGGATGACAGGGTGTGGGAGAACACGCATCGGCGGCTGCAACACGCCAGCGAACTATTCCAATTTACGAGGCTGAAGATGCGAGCGCACAGGCGAGGATAAAGAATACCGTTAATCATATAAGTAGACAGATGCACTAGTAGTTGACAAGGCTTGGGGGGAGGTACTGACAAGGGGGGGGAATAAAAGGCATTCCACATCACCACGGTACATGACAGTCAGGTCAACCTCCGCAGCAGCCGGAGCGTACGTATAATTTCCATCGTCGGTATGGTTTTCATCCCCTTCGGCGCCGTCTCGTCCATTTTTGGGGCGCAGTTCTTCTCGACACCCGGTGAACCACCTTCGGACCAGGGCTCGGCCTCCAAGCATATGGACGTCAACCCGGACTTTTGGATCTTGTGGGCTATCACGGTACCGGTGACGTTTGTTATCCTTGGGATTTGGCGAGCTACTGAACAAAGCGTCTTGGAATCTCCTAGGGGTGGCGCTCGCCGTTCTTTCTGGGGTGGTCTGGTCTTACGGGACGAAGACGCATAAGCGAAAAAGGGATAGGGCGTTAGGGAGGGCTAGTAGGTATAGTGGTTTAGATGTCATTGCCTCACACCGTCCCATTTGGATCACCATTTTGACGAACATAGCCATGAACACGTAGCTATCAACATATCACTCTGCTCGTAGAGCGAAAGGGATGGCGGATGGCCGTCGTGGCTCGTGGTTGCTGCCGGAAACTGCTGTCTTGATTGCTTGCTTGTCGAACTGCTTTCTTGCTAGAGCTTAGGAGCTCCGAGCCGAAGAAAACTCTGCCCACGCAAAGGCCGCTCGCTTCCTCTGATGACATGACTACATCCATAATCCCCAATTCAATAGTTCTTGACGTTCAAACCGACCCAAACCCCGTTCACCTCTTGAGCAATTGAACTGATTGCGACATGGAAAGCATTCCCGGGTGTGGAACACTCGTGGGGTTTATGAGTGGGCGGTTCTTTTTTGGGCTGTTGGCCATAACCGTACGTGTAGGGATCTTGCTTTTTCTCCTCTTGCACGAACATGCCATACCAGGTGGGGCACACGGCCGCCCTAACTTTTTGAAGTAACTGCGCAACGCTGAGCGCTTGGTAGTCCTTCTCCAAAGAGTGATTTAAGAGCGAGGTGCTGCTTAGCAACCGGGTTAGCGCCCCAATCTGCATCGTTCTGCATTCGACACCGCAGCCTTTGCGGTTATAAAGCAAGTCTCTCTGAAGTCCACTTAGTCCGTTGAAGATCCTGTTGACTTGGAGCTTTCTATCACGGTTAATTTGTTCTGTTAGGGTAGATATCATTAGTCACCTTTTGCCAAGGCCATGAGACATGCTGCTGTTTGCGTTCTTACCAATGACCCGGCTTGGAATTGGGAGACTGAAGTTGGTCATGTTTGAACGTCCGTGGTGAATAGCAACCTTGGTCGCGGCCCCGAAGGCGCTCTCGTCGCCAAATACCCAGGAGACGCAAATCCAAAGTGCAATGGTCCTGTTGTGGCACGTGGTGGTGGGAAGCGAGGATCTCAGTCCATTGATCCAAGTAGGGCCGAGAATCTCGATCGCCTGGTGCGCGGCGTAGTAGTCAACAATGACGGCAACCTTTGCGAGCATCTCTAATTCCAATGACCTTGGCACCCGCTTGTACTGGCAGTGGATGGCATTTAGAAAGATGCTGAGTGCTGTGGTATCCCATCCCTGTGAGTTGATTTGAAGTTCACCCTCAGTCTTCACGCCCTCCTTCCACCCCCCAGTGAGAGCCGATTTGAAGACCGGCGAGGCTAAGATAAGGTGGCGTGACGAGACACGGAAAGTCACCAGTTCCGTCGTATCGGCTTCTTCTGATTCTGCGGTGTCCTGAGAGGAAGATGTATTTAAGGAGCTGTCACCCTTGGCCAAGGCATTCGAATCGGGCTTCTGGGTGCGGGTGGAGGCGCTGCTACATTCCGGAGCAAATGGGTCGTTCGGATACTCGAGCTTGAGGACGACATCGCCATCGGGATCCACGGTATTGTTGCACATCCTTCTGCGGCGTTGAGGCAAGATGGGCTGAGAAAGCTTACAGCAAAGAAACATGGAGGTGTCCGCCCAAAAATTCTCATTCCCCAAGGCTTGTGAACCCCCTTCACGAGTCAGGCAGCAATTGTCAAACCGTCAGAATAGCTCAACCAATTAGATCCTGCAAATAGATGGTTCTGTGTGTTGTATTTCTTGGAGCAGAGCCTGCGTGCAGAGCCTTTTTGTGTGGCTGTTAGCGCCTTGGCTACATGCTCAATCCAGCCTAGCGCTCCCAGGGCTCCACTACTGATGTGCCACTTTGACAGCAATGCATAGCGGCAACCTCGATACGTAGCCGACCGTTAAGATGGAAAAAATCAGGTATTACAAAAGCACGCATGTGCCAGAACCAAGATCCTCGGCCTTCAAAAGATGCGCCATCGATAGATGGTTGTGCGGGACCATGAGATAAACCAACTAGACTACTGGGAACTTCTCGATTTCGGCTTGCCGCCTCTCACGTACCCCGCTTCTCCCGCGTCGTCGAACGATAATGCTGCGTCCGCAGCTGCCCTGTTGACGTGGCTGTAGGCCTCATTGCAGCCAGCAGTCGCCCAATAAATCGCGTGCCATCTACAGCTACTTGCATCCCCACACCTCTTGTGCTTGGATAAACTCTTGGCGTTGAACGATACCACTCCAACAGCAAGAAGCGTAGAAGGGCTAGAAGTTGGGACGGGAAATGCACGGAGTGATGGAGAGACGTTAATCAGAGGCAGCGCATCGCGAGTGAGAACGCTCTTGTGGGACTAGGGCGTTTGTAAGCCTCGCTGCAGTCGGCTCAAAGTGATCGGTGCCATAGGAACGAGTCTTGATAGGGGCATACACATCGCCAAGACCGATCAGAATTATGTTCTGGCCGCCGGAACCGTGATGGAGCGTGGGGTTCAGCTGCTAATGATGGGGTCTGACCCAACTTCAAATCCATGTCCATATTCTTCCATTGAGACGACAAGCCGAAGTCATTCGGCCGGGTTTACAACAACACCCTATCGCTTTTAATGCTGTAACCGAGGGATTCGTATACCTAAGATGTATTTTGGCTATCAATATATATGGGACTAATTCTCGGCCCCCTCGGCTAGAGTTGAAGCAACTCAGCGTGCTACGGCGCAACCTGCCGAAAATGGTAATTAGGGTGAGCAAAGGTGAGCCTGCCTGAGCAGATCCTAAGCAGGGAGTGTGCCCAGATTCGTCTTACATTACAGCCTAGTTATCTGAGACGAATCTGGGCACACGAAATTTCTTTTTTCGTTCGCAATCGTGAGCTGGGGTGAGCTGTGGGTGATTTGTCCTGAGCTCTCCCTGATTCTTCCCTGAGCTGGGGTGATCCCGTACACCGCCGCCGCACAGCCTCAGGGGCCGCTTTTCAGTCCCCCCGGCTAAAGTTTCTGATCGATAGAAAGCAGATGGCGCGTAATCTGTAAGGATAGCTTTAAGGCAGGAGCCAGGTTTTGGGACTACCGGTCCGTGCTTTGGCCCAGTGCTGGGCGACGTAGTGAGACTGTTATGGGCCCAGAATTGGGCCCGTTTGCTAGAGCACCGAGTTGCTTCAGACCACTCGCCAAGCGTCAGAGCTTCTAGGTTGGTTTGGGCCCGAATTTGGCCCAGAATGTACCAGTATATGCCCTTGGATGGTATACAATACCCCAGCACAAATTTTAGGATAGTACATAATATCCCAGCTCCGGATCTGGGATGGTACATGATATACCAGCACTGATAGGATGTCCCACAATATACCAGTACATGATAGGGTGGCACAATATACCAGTACATGATAGGGTGGCATAGAATATACCAGTACATGCATAATATCCCAGCTCGGAATGGAATTCAGACTTCCCACCATCCCGCATCGTCAGTTCTGCTTACCAAAGATGGCCCACTAGTGTTGGTACATTCTGCCAGAAACACTGCACACTGGAATCTGTGGAATTGATGGGGTTGCAACTGCCTGATTGTCTTGCTTGATATCTTCGGCCACAAATAGTAGCGCAGCATTGATCCCGGCCTGATCCTTTCCCCCCAACAGCGCGTTCCTAGTCCGTCTCGTCATACTTTTTATTTTGTTACCTCTCCTGGTCCTTTTCTTCGCCCTTTTCTTCGACCTGCCCCTGCCCCTGACCTCCTGCTTCGCGGTATGCGGCCTCGGCCGCCTCCATGCTTGCAATAGCCCTGGCGACCCGCTGTTTGGTCTCGGCGTCGACACCGTCTGGGGCCGCAAGCTCAGCAAGGCGGCGCTTCCACAGCTCCCAGCGCTCCATACTCAGCCTGGGCCTAACTGCTTGTTCGCGGCCGGCCCGTCGCGCCATCAAGACATCAAACACGGTGCCAGCCGTGTGAATGAGCCATTCGCAAGCCGTCCAAAACTCGCACTCCGCCTTGGTCGGGCTGGAGTCCGCCGGTTCTTCAATAGGCTCGATGGCCCGCACGGCGATAGAGGGGGTGGCGATGTCTCTGGGCATTTGCGCGAACCAAGAAATCCAATTCTTCCATTCGGTAACGAGCTTGTGTGCTTCGGGACTGTCATGCTCTTCATTTGTCAAGTGTTCAAACGGTACTGTTTTACCAGGGTCTGGTCAGCATCTCGGTCAGAGGAAAGAGCCCGGCACATACCTACACATGGAGTCGTAGAAGTCCCAGAAGTTATAACACAGTTCGGAGAGGTCGCTCCATTTTCTATACGCCTTATCGGGCGACGAGAAAATAGATTCATCGCCTCGTGCGTGGAGCCTGCGCACCGCACCGACCAAGGCTGCGTGCCACGGGTGGTGCGGCGGGATGCAGCACGCCATGTAGTCCATGATGCGCCAGCACATGATGACAAAGAGTTCCCTGTCATCGGCCGAACCCGGCCGCCGGGCATCATAGTTGGCCGACACCGGCTTCCACGCCTCGTCTCTGATGAAGTTGGCGATGGCCGTCGCGGCGACAGCGCTGCTGCCGGCATCATCTCCGGCCGCCGTAAGCAGGTTCCGAACAGCGATGAAAACGTCCGTGTATTTGCCTCCATGTGTGCTATCCCGCGTCCACTCTGCAGCTGCCTCCTCTACCGGGCCAAAGTCGACTGCGCCCATTTCTGTGTTCGGTGTAATGCCAAGCGTGCACGTGGTGAGGACCATGATGGCTGGAAGTGTGGAGGAAGAGTGGGTTAGGAACGAGGGGCGGCGGTGGCTGTTTGATGGAGGAAGAGCGAGCGTTTCCAAGAATCCTCCTCTCTTTGTTACGGTGGAAGCGAGATACCGGATTGCGCTACGCAGACAAAGAGTGCCGCGTGTGACCTTTCAGAGGCCCCACCGTCCTTTGAGCCTCTAGGCTGAGGTATCATATGGCTGCAGCTAGATCTGACAGCTTCCAAATGATATTGGGACCTGATACACCGGGTGTTCGAGGTTGACGATTGGAGGCCGGCTATCGGCGCCATGAATCCTGCCCGTTTATTGCCCTCCTCGCGCGGCCGAAACATGCAACAAACCCTGGCACCCTTTCAAAAGTGGACGGAGAACCCTCTGGCTCTTGCCCTCGCTCAGCTGGCCCTCGCAATGGGGCCATGCCCTGATAGCGCCGCCATCAGGGCGTGGTGTGTCAACAGGGATGGTTATGACTTTGAAGATATAAACTGGACGTGATCAGCCCGAGAAGAGATGCAGAGGAACATTACAAAACCAGTTTTCACCACAATCCTCGCTCACAACTGATTACGCAGTGTTCCTACCGAACTTCTCAAGGCTATCCCCTTGCCGTTTTCCTGCCTCCTCAATAGCTTCCACCAGCCCCGATGATGCGTCTGGTCCAGCCTCTCTGCCTTTGAGGGATTCTAGCACGGAGATAGCTAAGTATCCCCGGCGTGTGCCCACCGACTCATCCGTTGTGCGCATAACCACCGGCGTTCTTCCAATCAGGATACTAATCTCGTCACCCAGTATGACTTTCACGGAACTCGATACAGTGCCAAGATTCCAGACGCCCAAACTTGGATCTACGCCAGAGAGGCGAGACAGCAGCAAGCGACCGTGGACCCTAATTTGGTCCGGAACGGCAGGAAGGGGATCAAATATCCCTCGATTTTCAACAACTACGATAATAAACTCAACCTGTCGACACCTGGGTCTCTGAAACCTAATGGGAGGACCGCGTGGGTTCACCAACCGCTCATACCTGGCCAAGTCACAGCTTGGAATGGAGAGTGTGATCCGGGCGCCGTGAGGAGCTTCTACACGCGTGGAAACTCGGGGCAATTCGACGTTGGTTATCACCCGCTGAATGACCGATCAGGGTTTTCCATGGCCACATACCACCCAGCTGCCCGGATCGCATCTGGCCTGCAGCAAAAGAGCCAGGAGGAATGGCAGCGATCGGACCGGCAGCGGCAGGAACAGCAGGCGCGGTGGGAGAGGTGGGATAGGCGGCAGCAACAGTAGGGACAGCGGGGGTGCTGGCTGCGTGAGACGCACGTCAGAAGGCGAATGTCTGTCACCATTGCTGCTGCATCACCTCATGCGCTCCATACGACTTGTCGATGGCATGGATGGAACGCGCGACCGGAGATAAGTTGGCCGACAAGGAGCACATCAGATCGTTGGTCTACGTTGGTTACGCCTATATAGCAGTTGGTTCGAGTTCCTACCAATGTAAGCTCGGGAGAGGATTCAGATGGACACATCATTAGCACGTAATTAGTCTTCATCATTGGTGGACTACATGCGCACTGGGTCTTGGTAGACGTGTCTCTAAACGTGCACATCCATGCAAAACGGCCAGAGCCATCCAAAGCACCGGAGAAGCGGGATTTGTCGATGATGCAGTAAGGCTGTTTAATTTTAGTAGTTACGTAGATTTAAGAAGTTGCGTCATGCACTTCCCTGAAAGTATTTATGCCTGGAAGCTCTCGAGGGGGCTGGTCTTATGCACTGTGACTGTACTATCACAACTACACTGAGGTATCGCGGATAACCCGTGAGGATTTCAGGAACAGGTTCTGCTTTGAGGACTACTTAATGAACCCTTAGCTGCCTCTCTCCTCGCTGTCTTTTTTCGCCCTGCTACACCATTCAGCATATCAGACCTATGAAAAACATTATGCAACGGACAGAGCAGACACCCAAGCGGAAAATGCCCGACAACTTCTCGAACGGATACCGCGAAAAGACTTTCGACGGCCCCACGAGTAGTGGCAACGTGAAGTCGAATGACCACGACACTATGGACACCGAGCACATTGGGAATAGCGAAAATGTCGCCTTTGCACCCTCCTTAATGGAAATACCATCGCCTCACGGCACGAAAACAGGCCCTCTAAGCTCTTTCTGGCCTCATGCTTCATCAATTATTATCATAGGCGGGGGCTATTCCTATAACCCTCCCACTCAAGGTTCAGCGGTTTCACTAAAGCCCTTAACCAGCTTGGAGACACCGATGAGGCCTATTATTCAAGATGTCGTTGAAAGGGACGGCGAACTCCTATTTGTAGTTGGCCTAGACTACCCTATCTGGGTGCACTACTATCAAGTGAGACGAAGTTCTCAAGTTCAATGTTTCTAAGCAGAGGGAAATGGAGGTCCATTTTCGCAGAACGAGAGGACGAGGAAATAGACTTGAGAATTGGCAATACCGGTAAGGAATTACTGGTGGAAGAGGTTCTCGAGGCAAGAATTTGGGAAGGGTAGTGGATGTTCCTGATTGAGGTAGGCACAGTGGAATTGGCTGTTAGTGATTTAGAAGGCCTGGGTCTTGTGGATGATGCTGTGGAGTTCTGCGTTCAGAAACGCGATTGGAACGTGTGAGGTTTTGCCTCACCGAAGTGTTTTCAAGTATTTAGTCTGCATTGAAATTGCCAGTCCAATTTCTCAGTAAATCTTGCTATCAAGCTGGGAGTTATAGAAGATAGAATAACAACCCATGCCCGGCGTGAAGGCGAGGGAGCATGGGAAACAGTGAAGCGGACACAACGCCCGCATATCTGGATCTAAATTTAACGTGCGTGATAAGCGAGTCAGCTAGACAAGCGAGTCAGCCACTTTCCACCACCCGCTCCAAACTATCGTCAATTACACAACCACAACACTAGGAAATAACAAAAACTGAATTAGAAACAGATGAATCAGACGATTCTGCAGCCTCCTTGCACGTGCGTGCATTATGGCCAGGCTGGCCACACACGCCACAACACCGAATCTTCGACCGAGACCCCCCTGAACCACCACCATTCTGTCGTGTTTCCTGAGCCAACTGCTCACCCACAGCCTTCTGATCCAGTAGGTCCTGTGCCTCTTGTACCGTAAGTGACCCTCCAAGCCGCACACGTGTTTTTTTTTGGCTCTCCGTCATTTACTAAGCCCCTCATTGGCATTTCGTAGTGCTGAGACCTCCGTACATAGAAGAGCCACCTCATACATCATAGCCATTGTACCTTTCACTAACCGATCCATAGCAGTTAGCATTGAGGTTGGAGAACTACTCTGATGGTTGGAAATTTGGGTTTTAATAAATGCTGACTGTGAGGTGGCCTCTCGAGGGTTGTGTGGCATTTGGGAGACCCAAGGTAGTGTGGTGGTTGGGCTTGAGGCAAGGGGTGTTGGGGTCCGAATGCATACATCTAAATTAGATATCACCCTTTCTGGGTCATACGGCACAAGGCCGGCTCCAGAAAAAAACCCCTGGATGTTCTTTTCTGTAATCGAAGCAAAAAAAGCCTCTCTGAATGTACAAAGAAACTCCAACTTGCTGATGTGAGTGATGTTCATCTGCATGAACTGCTCAATTTGGCGGCTATATGCCTTCTTCAACAGCCCAAAACAACCAACATCTAAGGCCTGGAGTATGTGTGAAGAGTGTGGAGGCATACAAAGTGCAATAATGTTATGCTCTTTGCAATAATTGTCAAATTCTTCAGAGTGATGGCTTTCATGGCCATCAAGGATTAATAGCCAGTGTGTACCTTTTGTACAAGATGCTGTGTGGAAATCAAAGTGCCAAATCCAATCCATACCTTTCTCATTCATATTCCAGCCATTGTCAGTTGTTGCAATATGCCAGTCGGCCAGGATGTTGCACTCTTCATACCAGTTGGCAAGGTGATATTACCCAGCCAAGATGATAAATGGTGGGATGGCCCAGCCTAGAGCATTGAGCCCGTCACAATGCACTGTTACGATCGTCAATTTGAACTGTAGTACATTCCACTACCCCACATTTTCCACACCGCCTGCCCAAATAGTACACCGCCTTCGCAGTCAACTGCGGTCGCAGTCCATCACAGTCAATCGCGGTCAATTGAACAACAGTTAATTCAACACTACTACAGCGATTTAAATCGCTCAAATCGTTCAAAAACGCAATAAAAGCCTCCCAGTCAGCGTATCAACACAACAACTATGTGCTGCTAGCACCCCTGCCGGCCCTGCCACCTGCCCTGCCACCTGCCCTGCCACCCCGGGCCGCCCTGGGCTTCTTCACAGCACTGCGACCGCGCGCGGGAAATTCCCTGGATTGGCCGCTGGCTGGCTCCCTGGCTCCCGCCATTGCCTCTGTCTCGCCCACCATTACCTCTGGCGCTGGCGTGACTGCCATGGGGAACCCTGGACGCGGGCGCCACCACAATGGTACTGAGTATCGCCGAATCCGCCTTGTCGTTGTCGTCGTTATCATTGTTGGCATGGAGGTTTGGGTCTTTGGTCGTGCAGGTCCATATCCTCATGCAGGCCTGGCAAAAGCTCCCACTGGGACCGGTGCCGCCGGATTGACGGTGATAGGCCACCACTTTGTGCAGTTGTCGACTAGGTTGCAGGGCGTTGACTGCCCTGGGCCTGCGTTCCCTGGGTCCCACTGGGTTTTGTGTGTGTGATATTCTCCTCGTCAAAGAGCTTCTTCAGGGCTTGGAAAGGTGTGAATCCCATCATGGCTTGCTTCCAAGCCCTCCAGCAGTAGTTATGCAACTGGCTTTGCGTGAAGATGATACCAGGGAACTATGCCCGCAGCTCTCTAGCTATATCACAGATTGCTATGCTAGGGTGGTTAAGATACTGTTGTATCAGAGCCTTGTGTTTGACTATGAAGGAGCCAACTGGGTAAAAAACTTCCGTAGTGTGGTTCTCGTGTGTCTGGCAATCATGCCTCACACTGAAGGTCCATTTGCGCACTCCGTCAACTAATAGCGCCTTGGCTGTGTCCTGCTATGGGCAGTCAGCCTTGGTGGTGGTTGTGTTCTTGGAGAGCGCTTTTGAAGGTCGTATCTTCCCTTTGGCACACACAATATCCACCCTAGTGGCCCCGAAGCCCTTGGAATAGTGAGCCGATCGACTCTTTCTGACTGCAAACCGTACGCCGGAAAATCGCTATCGTCGCTGAAGTCGGGTTCCTGACCTGCGCGCGCGCGTGAAGCCATCGCTATTGCTCTGGTTAGCTCTTTTGATCGCGCGCAATCGAATGAAGCTTACTGCAGCTGTTAAAGTGTGCGAATACGCGATTTGACTGCGCTGAAGGTGTTGCAGTTGTTGCAGTTGTTGCGTGTAGTTGGAAGGAATTGGTGGGGGTTGAACGGAGGAAGGCTGAAAGGAAGATTGAAGTGGTGCCCACCACGGTTGTTTGCAGTGCTGGCTTGCAGTGCTGGGCGCTGCAGCAGCTGGCTGCAGGTGGTGGGGGGAGTGGCTTTTGACAGGGTGGCAGTTATTCCTCGATGTACCTTTTCTGCCGGGTTTAGGGTTATTTTCACGATTCCCAGGGTTATGTATGGGGGTAACAGTTCAAATTGACGATCGTAACAGTGCATTGTGACGGGCTCAGAGCATTTACTCCTTGGATGACTGTAGCCCACTCCCAATTGCCAGGCTGGGCCTTTTTGGCCCTGCTACAGCCATCTGAGGTAGTAACTACCATAGTGGCAATGATAATGCCCATCATAAAGCCAGTCTTGTCAAAATTGTAAATATTGTCAAGGATACCATATTTAACCGTAACATTATACACAAGGGCAAACCACTCATGAATAATCATTGAATCTTTGCATTTAGCCCTCTGGTAGTCATATTTACATGTAAAACACATCCAAAGTTCTGGCTGGCGCTTGACAAAGTTGTGAGCCCCCATCATACACTGACAGGGGGCAGGTCGCGTTCACGTAGCAATCGGTTGGCCATATCTTCCACATACAAAAGCCGGGGGTGAAATGCACATGCACATAGCTGAATAATGTATTGAACAATCGTTTTTTCCTCTAAATCCATAAGCTTGCACAAGTTGGCTGGAATATCACCTCGTGCAGGCCGGCCGTCACGTCGGTCACGGAGGGTATCCTTATTGACAGTGTAGATCTTTGCTGTGGCTCGGTTACTAAGCTTTGGGTCTCGTTGCATAGCGCTGAGCGCAAGCTGTATTCTGGCTTCGTGCGAAGCAGTTTCCATGGTTGGTGGTGGGGGAATTCGGTGTTTTGTGCAGAAGAGGCGCGTCGCGTTGGAAAGTGGCTGACTCGCTTGTCTGGCTGACTCGCTTATCACGCACGTTAGATATTAAGTGCTATTAGGATAGTGATCACATAGCCAGGCTGGACACTAAAAAGTTCTTACCTTGCGTGTGCTAATCCAAGATCAATTCTCCCTACAGGAGTCCTGGGCTAGGTTCAGGAGCCTTCATTAAATACATGATGCAATACAAAGAGCTTCTTCTAGCTCAACGTTGACAGAGCTAGTGACTTTGACTACACGTACTGAGGAATGAGGGCCCTTTAGTCGGCGGCACGGGTGCTCCTGCTTTGCTGCCGGAATGGCGTGATTGGGTGAATGGAGAGGGACCTTAGAAGTCATCGAACACCTCAATGACATGGTCACGCCCTTTTTTGCAGCCTGTTCGAGTATAATCCTACTTATTAATGGTTGACTCCTAGGGGGAATAGGGAATCTTACCTCCTATTCAATTTTGCTAAGCTAGATCAAAATCAATCTAGAACATAAGGTACAGGGAACGGGCGGTGCAGCCGCGCCACCAGATTGTCGTTCTCCGGGATGATCTTATGCTGAATAAAAAAGTCGATGATAAACAGATTGCAACCGTGCCTGAACTTTCCATCCTTCATGGCATCGATTACCTCTTGAGTGCTCATGCGCTGAAACTTGGTCACCTCAGGGGAGGACGATACAGGTCCCACGCCCTTCGGAAGTAGCCATACTTTATACAGAAAATCAGCCGCCCTGTATCCGGAATTCGCCGGTAGTGCGTCAACACATCAATTTCCGTGGCGTGTTCGCGTAACTGCTTCTCGGTAAAGGAGGCTTCCTCCTTGGCTTCTTCGACGATAGAATCCCAAGGCTTTTGGCCAGCTCGCACGCACCCCGCAACTGTAATGTCTAGCATATTAGGGCTAGAGACATTGAGGCCGCGGTGCTAAACCCAAAAGCTGAAGCTGAGGTCGGCATTGCGTTTATAGACTATTACAGACACACCCTTCGTAGCTAAGCCAAGGAGGGATGTTATAAAGCGTTCGAACTCAATCTCTTCTACGCCGGTGATGTTATGTTTTTCACTGTACTTACCATGTAGGACATTTGCAAATTTGTTAGCTTTAATAGCAGCGTTGGTTACCTCCTGGAAGGCCTTACTAACTGCGTTTGCGGTATCTCTGCATTCGGAATCGTCTTTAACATGAACGCATTTGCCGGTCCCGTCGACGACGTATTTATCAGATAGTTGTAAAAGCTCAGTAATTACATCATCGTCCATATAGCCGCAAGGTCGATTATTATAGGGATAGGGAAGTCAAAGTTCCCACATGAGTGTTAAGTCTTCGTCTTAAACACTAGAACGTCATTAGATAGTCTCCCAAGACGGTCCAGGAATCCTACTTGTTAACGCTTTTAAAGGTGCGTGAAAACCTTTACGAAGAAAGCGCGGGAAATGACTTGTAAGCTTATGTAAACTAATGAGAGGCCGGCTTCTTAAACAGGACATAACATTATGGCTCCACGTCACTTCTTTCGGTTACTCAGTCCCAGATTTAGGCTACTCGTTAGGATAGCCCTAAATATACGAATGTTGCCAATTTTGGGCACATTTACACGGTGTCACAAGCTGAACACCCTGGAACGGAAGGTCACGCCTGGAACGGAAGGTCACGCCTAGACCGGAAGGTCACTGATTGCCAGAAGGCTGGAAAGCCACAGAAGACCGGAAGGTCACAGAAGACTGGAAGGCTTCTGACAAACAGACCGAATCTCGATGACCCCAAAGAGAGCTTATTAAGGTCCAGCCCTGCGAACCTTGATTGACGCCAATTGAGCGGAATCAGGCCACAATGGCCAGGAAGGTTTCGTATCGAAGCCATGGTGGCCAAGAAGGATTCGTATCACGCCGCGATGGCTACGAAAGTTACGCCAGTAAGCCGGCTCAAAATGATGGAGAACTTCGGTCCCAGGGGGACCTCAGTATTTAGAATAGGTTCAGACCCAGATGGTATCTTGAAGGGCAAGGACCTTCGAGGCCATAGTCAATTATTGTGTGCGTGTTTAGAATAGACTTGTTCAGCGCCTACAGGGCCACATTCTGTTCCAAGCCGCACCCACAAGCTCGCTGTGGTTGCCCCTTGTCACAAGCATGCTGCGGTGCAGCGTGCCGAAAATGGTACTTAGCCTGAGCAAAGGTGAGCAAGCCTGAACAAATCCTGAGCAAACACTGAGCCGTCCCTGAGCCGGGGTGAGCAGTGTCACGTGGGCGAGGTACAAAAAAGGAAATTCTATGTGCCTAGATTCGTCTCACATAACAGAAAATCTTCTTAGCAAGTAGTATACTAAACAGAATATTTAAATTTCTTATGACCCCTAATCAAGCAAAAACCGCTCCTCCTTATCGAACCTTAATTAGGTTCATTGAAGCTTGTATTTTGGTTTAGTGAGTCCGAAGACAGTGCTCTTGATATTTCGTCTCAAGCAAGGAGGGTGAGGCATCCCTGGAGCTATCTCTTGCTTAAGCAACCTTAATAGAGAAGGCAAAACGACCAAAAAAAGTAAGCTTTATGCTTATATTTTATAATATGACTTGATATGTAAAATAAGAGATTAGAAATTGGTGGTAGAGGGGACAAGTTCACATTTATATCTGCTAAAAAGGCTTACTTTTGGTCTCTTTCATACTTTACACTTGCATTGTACAATTTCAGGCGTCCAATTTATCCAGTTTCATCCCACACTTATATAGAGAAGCACTTTTGGGACCCTCCCAGAGCAGTGAAAATCTTCAAATCTAGGATCAAGCATGCATTCCAAAGCAAGCATGCATTCCAAAGCAAGCATGCATTCCAAAGCAAGCATGCATTCCAAAGCAAGCATATATTTAAGTATAAAATAATCTCACTTGGTTTCCCTCCTAAGCACAACGCCCATTTCAAGTTTAATATTTTAACTGACAGGAGTACTAACAGTCCAATCTAAAACATCTTTCAAGTCCCAGCAACGTCTTCATGCTACATAGCAGCAGGTGACGCTTATTACGCTCCTGGAAGAAAGTCTTCAGCTTAGCGACAAAGGGTTAGGCGCTTTGAGCTCTGAGAAGTTGGAATATAATTTGCAACTAGTCTCGGTAGAGATATCTTAAAAATGGAGGTGAGTTTATCAGATCCCAGATCGCCCATAAAATAAGTCTCAGTACCCACTTCTCATTCTTTTTCCGCTGCACGACCATATATCACAGCTGCCCACCCTTGCGTGAGTTTTTGATAGGGATCCTGCCACACGGAGAGATATGGAAACGGCTCATCAAATGAAATCGAGAAGGACATAGGTCGCATATTCGCTCCTTCCCCAACGGAATTTTGGCTCAGCGATAGATGGTTTTCTCTCTGGTGCAACCAAAAAAGGGCATCCCCCACTGGAAGTGAAAGATGACCATGGCCACAACCGTGACGACCAGCAGCCCGGACCCCCACATCCACGCCTTGACCTGCTCTTCGGCTGACGCCGGGTCTTCGACCTGGCCCACAAAAGCCGCCCGCGGCGCGCCGTGTCCGGCGAATAACGGGTTCGACTTACGTAGGATGTGGTATATTTGTGGTTCTACAAAGAGCCTAAGAATGGTGGGGTTCGTGGCTCTGGATCTATATCCAGAGCCCCGGGTCGTCCACCTTGGCCCCACATAAGGCACAGGTTAATCCTGTGACCGCGCAACCAGCATGTCGTTGATGGCCGCGCACTGCGTGTTCCAACGCCGACTTGGCGCCTATCCACACGACCTTGTACTTCACCAGCAGCTTGGCCATGGAGTAGCACACCATGACCATGACTCCGGGCCACAGTAGCCAGTAATTACCGCGGCGAGGGCGCAGGTCAATGTGAAGCGGTACAGCCCGGCCCACTGGGGGTCGTGGGGAGCGACCTGCGTGCCGACGCAGTCGCCGTAGTGAACGAGCAGCGGCCCGATAACGTCCCACGCCAGTACAGAGCCGCCGTGGGGATCATCAGCTTCAGTTCTCTCGCCACCTGGATGATAAAAAACTTCCTCAACGGCGTCACAAAGAACAACCCGACAAAACTACACACCAGGGTGATCGTAAAGATAGTCCCAATGTCCTCGCGCGGGTTGCGCCCTGCGCCCATCACCCCCAGCTGGTACATGGCAGGCAGCGCCGCGATGAAGATGCCCGAGATGCCGCCGGTGCCGGTGGGGGCCGCTTGCACGATGGAATTTTCCTGCGGGCCGAAGACGGACGGCCCAAAGAGAGATATGCCCGAGCGGGCGAGGAAGTAGAGGATGCCGTAGCCGAAGATGGCGCCGAAGATGTTGGCGGAGAAGGAGAAGCCGGTTTTTAACCCTGTGGTTCTGTCAGCGAATACTGCAGGGGAGTGAGCCAGAAGATGTACCGAGGTACAGAATGGAGTGGCTCACGAGGGAGCCGAGGAGGCAACCGACGGCGATGGCGCGGAGGGTTAGCGGGTTCGGCTCGTGCGGGATGTTGGGGTCCATCACGAGGGGGCGGTAGAGGTCTTTCTCTTCTTCGACCCCAGCGATCGACGGCTCTTTGGCTTCATCGTGATGGGAGGATGAGGTTTCAATGACGGGCTCCGCGGCGGCTATCACGACCACGGCAAGTATTTATGTTGTGCGAGCCGCCGGCTCAGAGGTATCGCCATGCTGGTGGCCGCCATACTTACTGTAGGCGTTTTATCAGGGACTCAGGGGTAAGTCCATATTGGGTAGGTCGAGGGAAAATGGAAATCTCAAGCTGCGGAACCGGGAGGCCTGGAACCAAGTCCAAAAGACGATATGAGTACCGGTTTAGGATCATGCTAATGCCTAGTGCTGATACAGAGTCGCTTGCGATAGGCGCGGATGATTTTTGAGATGGATCCCGTCTATGGCTTGAGGAAGAATTTGTTCAAAGCAGCAGCAGCAGAAGGTGCTGGTGACTATGAGGACTAGATCCACCTTGCGCGGATGATGGCTCTCATAGGTCAACCACCAGCAAGTCTTCTCACTCGGGGCCGCAAAACAAAAAGGTTTTTCCATCCAAATGGTCGTACCAGGTTCACACCTAGTGACTGAGCTAACACCCTAGGTCAACAAAGACACGCTAATCTCATACCCAAGCACTTGAAAGTTGAGCTTTGAGAAAACCGTCTGCACGCTCACCGGTTAGGTCTCCCCGGCTACCTTACGTAGCAGATATTCGGTGCTAAAGCTGACCTTTTTTCTTTTTTTTTTTTTTCTTTTTTTCATATATAAAACTTCAAGTTCTCGTCACTTTATTTTCCATCTTCAGTGATTTGAATTGTTCCACACATTAGGACTAAACCCGAACATCAAAACTACCTACCTTATTTCAAGTACCATGATAATCCCACTGCCAACAGACCCCTGCCCTGACCCGATGTCCCACCTGGTGATGCTGCCAATTTTCAACCATGGCCAGACCTCACCACAAGGCACCCGCGCTTCAGACTGTGATATTTGGCATCATCGCGTCAATCTACGCCCTGGGCGGCGTATATATCTCGTACCTCTCTTACCGGCGACTCCGTGGTAGGCGCGGTATGGATCGACGCGTCGCCGATGATTTGTCTTCGCGGAGCACACAGCCTGATGAACTTGACTTGTAGTCTGCAGACGGAGTAGGGGGGCTCTAGAATGATTCCGTGGCACAAATCCTGGCTCCAACTCAAGTATTATGTGGATCAACAACGCTTGACGTGGCGCGCGCCAAACGAGGCACGCCCACCTAGAAGCCGGAAGCAGCTCACGTAGGGGCTCAAAGGAGGCAAAAATTCGCTTCAAGAAATGTAATACTTGTAGATTGACAGTAAAGCCATGCTTTTTGAACCGCAGGAAGCCCGGGAACTCAGTAAAGCTGTAGTACGTTTGGGATGGGCGTCGTGGCCGTGATGAAGCTTGACGAAATGGAAGTGATGAGCAGACTCCTCGTTGATGTTTTGGGATTCTCCTGCTGGTCGAGGCACGTGGGGCGCCAAGGCGCGAGGTCGCCTTCAGCCAATAACGTCGCTGTCCACTTCAAGAACCCCGCGCCCAAGGAAAATGCACTCTCCTTGAGAATGAACGCTAGTCTAATCAGGACATGTACTTTTGCGGCGCTGTTGGATGATCTTTCTAGAATATGCTAGAATGCAGGCTCGGGGCCGACAACGACCCCGATGAGCGGACTTGGGGGAGCTGCTCCGTCCATGACTTCTCTATTTAAAAGGCATGATTTGGCCATATGTCGAACTTGCTAGAAGTATGCATCCAAATGCCCATTGCAAAGCACAACTTGGACAATGGCTGCAATTCGCTTTAGCACGACACCACACCCTGTCGCCTCCTCGGCGAATCTCACACCCTTTACCATCTCTGTTCCAGATGCAGAGATCGAAAAACTGAAGGCACTCCTCGACCTCTCCCCCGTTGCACCTCTAAATCGGGAGAACTCACGCACAGATGGCTTCTTTGGCATCTCACGAGAAGCACTCGTTGAAATGGTGAAGTACTGGCGGGATGGATACGACTGGTAAGAAACGAGTAGACCTCATTTTCCAATCTGTTGCCGACTGAATTTGTTTAGGAGAAAGTGGGAATCTACTCTCAACTCGTTTCCTCAGTACAAGATCACCGTTTCCGATGACGACTCCAAACCCTACAACATCCACTTCCTTGCTCTGTTCTCCACGAACCCTTCCGCAGTCCCGATTCTGCTACTTCACGGCTGGCCTGGTTCTATTCTCGAGTTCTTGCCAATATTCCTCAAATTGCGTTCTCAGTACGCTTCCTCGGGACCCATGTCCTTGCCTTTCCATCTCATTGCACCCCATTTCATCGGCTTCGGATTCTCTGATCCGCCGCCGGTTGATAGGGATTTTACCCACGTCGACAACGCACGCCTTATGACGAAGATGATGCACGCCCTGGGTTTCTCCAGTTCCGGCTACGTCGTCCAAGGCGGCGATCTAGGCGCAATGACGGCGCCCGTCATCGCCAGCATTGACCCAGCCTGCAAACTCGTCCACGTCAACCTCTTGAACATACCGCCCCCACCCGGAACCGATGTGGAGGCAGACATACGAGAAGGGAAATACACTTCCGACGAGGTAGCGTCAATCATGGGCACTCAGGAATTCGCCAAGAGGGGAACGGCGTTCCTCAAGCTCAATGGTTGGCGTCCTTCGACAGCGGGCTTTTTGATCGGAAGCAGCCCGGTGGGGTTGTTGGCTTGGATCGGCGAGAAGATGATCGCGTGGACTGATGAGACACCAGAGAAAGACCTGATTCTGACCAATGTGTCGTTGTATTGGTTTTCGGGCTGCTACCCGACCTCTATATATCACCACCGAGTGGTCGTAGACGACCCTGGAGTGTACATGGATGGCTGGAAGACGGTCAACGTGCCAGTGGGATATTCCTGGTTCAAGAAGGAGCTCTTCAATCCGCCCAAGGTGTGGATTGACCACATGGGGAAGATTAACTGGTACCGCAAGCATGACAAGGTACGTCTTGAAGTTCCCGCTTACTTAGCTGGACCTTGGTTATGCTAACCTGGGGGTTTTTCCTTGATCAGGGAGGTCATTTTCCTGCTCTTGAGCTGCCTGAGGTGTTATGGGAAGATACCCAAGATTTCGTGGATGAATTCTGGGGAAAATAAGTGGTGTGCAGTTTTAACTACAGTTCGCCATCTCTTCCGGAGATCTTGCGCACTTCTGCCCTTTTTCTTTATTCTTTATTGGCTTGTGCACCGGGCTGATTGCCGTATCTAGCAACTTGGAATGAAGTTTTGGTGAGTTCTGACCGCTGTTTGCCTTTCAAGTTCTCGGGGGCTCTCCATAGTATTTATTATCGTCGGGAATAGGTTCATTGTCAACTTTGATGATTAGGTGGGAACCTTATCGGAGAAATTGGGGTTACTATGACACGATTTCTCAAAACAGTAATAGACTTCAAAAACTGCGTGATCTGTGCTATACGGTAAACAGTAGCACTAGTCGAAAACTCGAGGCTGTCTTTGGTCGTGTCTTGGCCGCCTGCGGCCCTTGGCCCCAATCCCTCGGGTTTCAAGATGCATCCCAGGGGAGGAAGCTGAAGTTAGCCGCCGCTTGCTATTGCACAATCAGAATAATCCACCACTGAACAGAAGCGCCAAGCTAAAATCGATTGGAATAGAAGAGCTTAGGAACATGCCAGGACATAACACCGGATATACACCCCAGCTCTAGTTTGTTGTAAGCGCGTGATACTAAAAGGACGGTACCTCGGTAGCTTTAGTTATTTTTAAGTTGTCAATGATCATAAGCATCGTTAGCTATTAAATTACCAAATCATGGCTAATGAAAGGGACCTATGCTATCATGGTCCTACAATCGTCACCGTGGTATCTTTTCCGTGTATCTAATCAGATACTCCTTAGGGCCTCCTCGGTGACAGCAAAAACCTCGCCGTCTCAGTGTTATCCCCATGACTGGTAACCGACTCGCCGGCCGTCGTAATCCGCTCAATATCCACCATGACATCCTTCTCAAACTTGACCGGACTCCCCTTCTCGAAATCCAGCTGTATCACCTGCACCGTCGTGCCCGCCCTGCTGCTCGACCCGGCCTCGCGGGGTATCGTCGGGTTGGTCTCGGCTAGCAACGCCTTGCCGTCCCGCCCGTACTTCAAATGCCAGTTGGACAGCGTCCGCGTCTGGATGTGGTCAAAGTTGGCCCCGTCCTTGTGCACGGCGTGCTTCAGCCACGGCATGAAGCCCACCGGCGACTCGAACGTCTGCGGACTCCCCGACAGCGCCCCGGCGCGGGCCTGTTCGCGGCGGAGCTGGTGCATGAGCAGGAAGACGTAGCAGGTGAACCAGCAGAGGACCATGCCCACAAGGATAAACAGCAGCATGACGGGCCAGGGGATGTGGGACTTGGGGACCAGACAGCCCTTGGTCAGGTCCTCGGTGATGTGGGACTGGTCCGGGCGCAGGTTGCCCTCGCCGTGCATGGAGCCCATGCTTATGAACATGGAGTTGAGCATCTCCTCAAAGACGGGGATGGGGTCGGCGTTGAGGAGGGATGAGGTGCCGTTCTGGTCGTAGCGGTGGGTGACGACGGCGAGTGCCCAGGGGTAGAGCTGTGTGAAGGCGTCGTGTGTGCTCGTGTAGATCCAGTTGATCGCCGGCGCGTCCAGGGCGCAGTGGTAGATGGATAGGTGGATGTCTTCGCCCTCGCGGGCGCCAGGTTGGAGGGCTATCTTGAGGTGCCAGGGCGGACGCTCAATCTCGCCCTTAGTGTCTGGGGTGGCGGTGTCGTTCTGGGAATATATGACGACGTCTTTTTCGTAGCCTGACATCAGATAGTACCAGCTAACAACCGAGTTGTTGTAGTCACTGTAGATGAGCCCCTTCCCAAAGAGATCCATGGTGACGTTCTCGGCGGTGAACTTGGCGGGGTATACTGGAATGTCGGGGATGTCTTCTTTTTCGCATTTCCACGAGCCAAAGATATCCTCCTCAGATGCTTGGAACCGCTCGTCGTTGTCGATGATGCGGTAAATTCCGGGAACGCCCTTGTTCCGCATGTTTGTCTCGTGCTGCCTTCGAATATCGAGAGCCTGGGCGGCCGCCGGGGTGGTGGCGATATTAATTTTGATGGACGGGGATGTGGGGATGACGTAGAAGATGTCGGAGGTGTTGACAGCACACCGTCCGGGCAGCCCGACTGAGGCCACAAGGCCGCTTGTGGCCAGGTCGGACAGGGTCATGACGACGCCGGCCAGGATCATGACAAAGCCCATCATGCCGAGAGGGTTGGACCGGGTCAGCCACATGGTGCGGACGGCGTCAACGGCTGACAGCCACCCGGTTGTCTGTAGGATGGGGACGCGGCCGTCCCGGAGGAGTTGTAGCTGTGGTCGGTAGACACATATTTTGCTACCAATCAGGGCGATGATGATGAGGGCGACAGTGAAGTAAACGCGGAGCCAGACACGCACGGCGGCAGCGTCGGAATCCAGCACAACGCCTGCGCCCTTGAAGATGGTCTCACCAAACATGGCGATGCCGGGTTGCCCGAAGACAGCTCTGTTGGAAACCTCAGGTATTGGTGGTGGAGAAGAGTCCAAGGGCCTGGATAGGTGCTGGGATCATGTCATGTCTCGTCGTTTCAACTTCGAGTGGAGTTGAACTAGTAAGTGAGCTAGGCAAGGAATCCGGGGCCGGCCAGTATAACTGCTATTCGGCTCCCCGCGCTTGTCTGAGGTCGCACGTCCACGTTGCGTCGGGACTCATCATGCCCGTTGGGTGCCGCGGTTGCCGCATGGCAAACCAATGGCGGACGTTTTCGACTGTTTCTAAGACCGGGGCAGGTGCTGAATGGCTGCTGGGGCCGCTCACTGCCTTGCCGACGATTTTAGTGCTGACAGAGCGGCCGGTTAAGCTGGGCAAAACACTAAGGGGGTGCATCGCCCGCGATATCCAGATTAACTGCCCACTCGCATCCGCGCATTCCACTCGAAGGATTCGACCCAAACCAGACGAAAAACTCCCGGTACTATTAAGCGCTGGCCCGTGCTGCGCCTGGGGATTCCTGGGGCCAAAAGGACTGCTAGGCTGACCTTTTGTTCGACCTGAAGCTGGACCTGAGACACCGATGCATTGCAGCGCGTCTTCTGATATTTCTGACCGTTTGTATACGCCCCTTGATCGACACAACGAAAACCATTCGCCCAGCTGTGACTCGATGCCAAGATGCGTCGTCGCCAAGAGGGAACTCGTCGCCAGGATGGGAAAGGTTCTGGCGTCGCAGTTCCAAGTTCTAAATCGGAAAAAGAACAGTGCAGCGTTGCCATCGTCAGTACCATGGATGGCTCCCCAGTCCTCTTGCCCCTCCCGGTACTTTTGTCTAGCATCCAACCGGCACATTGGCAGCATACGCGGGAATCACACCAATTGAGGAGCGTGCATTGATTTGGCATGTCCCATCTGCGCTGCGACCCTGATCCGGCAGAGTGTGTTTTTAGGTGCTGATATCGGATCCCTCCCGTCTCATGTCCCGCCCTGTGCCTTTCTGTGCCCCAAAATGTGCCCCGCACTCTCGAGCCGCCCCATATCGCATCTATTGCGATGCTCGCCCCTCGCCCCCATACATCTCCCAAATATCCCCCAAGAATGGGCCAGCAGTTCGGGTGCTCTTTATCCGTCCTTGGCTCATGCGCACAAACGGTAGCTTTGTTTCGTTGCACACGACATCTCGTTACACCAGATATGACAGTGGGCGGCGCTTAATCCTGCGAGCTGAGTTGCCTTCCCGTAAAACATTGTTCTAGCGAAGGTAGGGCTGAGAAAAAGCCAAAAACACGCATGGAAACATTTTCGTTCGGCCCAGGCCTGGCGTGACGGCATGGAGCGGAACCTCCCACGTTGCACTCCCGACTCCCAGCGCCCAATCATCCCCGAGGATCACGACCTCCGCGGGCCACTCCCGGCCTTCTCCATCTTCTCCATCGCCGCCTTCATCGCCTTATCCATCACGTCCGGCGTCGCCCCCAGCACCTGTCTCAGCACGTCAATCGCTCCCGGCGACTCGCACCACGCGCTGTACGTGTAATTGAACGCCAGCTCCGCTTCCTCCTCGGATCCCGGCGTGTACGGCTTGGGTGGGCCCGTCCGCTCAAAAAGCTCCATGTCGGGGAACATGACCATGGTGACGTAGAACCTGTTCGTCTTCCGCATGGCCGCCAGCAGCGGCTCGAGCGACTCGACGACCCGCTCGGTCGCCGCGTCCAGCGTCGCGTTGTCGCCCGCCAGCTCCGGCCGCTTCTCTAGAATGTTCCCGCGGAAGTCCTCGCTCGTGTGCCGCTCCTCGCGGATCCGCGCGACGACCTGCTCGCCTGTGAACCCCGGGTTGGCGTGCCGACAGCGCTGCGCGAGCTGCAGCGTGCGCCACAGACGCATCTTGAGCAGGTGCAGGGTCACGAGCTGGGGCAGGTTGAGGAAGTGCTCTCCCTTCCAGAGATCCGCCGGCTCGGTCGCGTCGGCGCCCTTGATGTCGAGGTACCGCTGCGTGGTGTCGTTCCAGTTGTAGCTCGCCGGGCTGGTGGTGTTGTGCACCTGCCACCACTTCAAGAAATCGTAGCACTCCTGGTCGCGCTCGAGCCGCAGAAACAGGGCGGGCACCACCTGGCGACAGGCCTGGTGGTCGCCGCGGTCGAGCTGCAGCAGGTCGAGGTAGATGGCCAGAGCATCCTCGATACCCTGGCGCCGCCACGATCGGATCAGGACCTGGGCATGGTCGAAGCGCGCGCGGTGGTAGGCGCGCGTGACAGGGTGGTTCCAGAAGCGGCCCGCGTGCGGCTCATAGAGGCCCGCGGCCCGCAGGCTGGCTTCAAGCTCGTCGGCCCGCTGCTTGGTCGTTTTGATCGTGTTGCATGATGGCTTGTAGGTTCCGCGGTCCCGCACCTAGTGGTCCCGTCCGCAGTACCAGTACGTGTTGCATCCCGCGCAGCGCAGGATTTTGTCAGTCGTTTTGCAGACTTCGCAGTGCTTCGGGAACATGCGGGGGTAGTGCTTCTCCATAACGAGGTCGTCGTTCATTTCGGCGGTTGTAAACTTTGCTGCCGAATTCGGCTGTTTAACTTTGTATCTTCAAGTTTGACGGGCGGTGAGGATGTCGAGGTGACGTTTGTCTCCCTGGGACCAAGTGACCGTCCAATTGGATCTCTGGGTGTCTCGCCGTTATGGGTCTTGGCGCTAGCCCAGTCATGTTTGTTGGGGAACGCAAAGTCAACAACGGTCATGGTCCGAGTTTTGGACCAAACCAAATTGCAAGTGTGTCAGTCATCGTCTGCAGGGGTCATTCTGCCCGGGATACCTTCCACAACTCAAAACGGATATCTACCCAATTGTTCAGGCTCGGGCATTCGCAAATTAGACTAATGCTAACTTAAAAGAAATTCTCCCTGAATGAGTATATTTAATTAATCTGCGATGTAGTCGGGCCACACACACTACTACGTATGGGTGGATCACGAGCTGACGTTCAAACAGTGACGCATTCTTTGGTTTCTGTAACTAACATTGTGCTCAGGATGCATAATTTATTGGGGAAAAAACTTGAAGGAACAAGCTCCGGCCTGTTTATATCAATACCGTCCAACCTCACCTCGACCGCCCGATTCAAGATCCCGAAAGCCTTCCCGTCATCAGAAGGGCATCGATGGTGGGACTACCAACAGAGATACTCTGCCACATCATCACACCGCCGCCGGCTTCGGGGCCCTTGCCTTGACGTGCAAGCATCTCCATGTTGTCACTGCGCCCGCTCATTCGCGACACCTGGGCCATCCACCCTTCCGAAGTCCGGCCGCAGTACGTCAAACTCGACACCAACGCCATCATCGTCGATGGAGAGCTGCATTTCCACACCGTCCAGCGCGTGTGGAGCCCGACAAAGATCCCCCGGACCCAGGCGGCGCTGTCTTGGCACGAGGCCGCCGACAGACACATATTTATGGTCTCGGCCCAATTCCAGACCTGCCAGCATCGTGAACGTGAAGAGATGGATATCTTCTTGAGAGGGTTTAGTAAGCCTCATATTGAAGCCAACTTCTCCCCTGGTTCGACGGTCAATCCCAGCTTCTTCTTAAAGTCACAACGTGGACCATACTGGTCTTGTAGGTGGTGCCCGACCTTTTACCGGGACTCGGAGTATGCGTCATCTGATGGGGGTTACGTCGTGGTACTAGAATTATGGCAAACCCTTGGCGATTGCACTATCCCGGAAGGGTGGAACTGGGGCCGGCGTTGGTCCAACGTAGACCAGGACGACTCGGGAAACTAGAGAAGTAGTTGGGCAAGACTGCGATTGTGCTACCCAGACTCCTAGAACTCGCACGACACCGCCAAGTGGGTTTACGAATTCCAGCCAGATAAGGCTCTTGCAAAAAGCCATCAGCCGTCAAAAGCTGTCGCAGGAAGCTGGAAGATAGGCAGTTCCGTAGAGACTTTTGAAGCTTGCCCGGAGGCCTCTCAGGCCCGATTACAGCGATGGTACTGCGAACAGCTTGCTATGAAAGCTTCCGCCGATCCATGGCTTATGCGTTACCACCTGCCTGGCCGAAGGTACATTTGAAAGGAGGATCGATAGGGACCGAGGCCTAATCATTTAGATTAGTATGGATTTCGGTCTCGCTGTGAAGGTTAGATAACTGCATTCTGCCGCAGGTATATAGCTGGCCTCGAACGGGGAATACATACACTTTGCAACGTTAGCTGCTCCTATTCTGCCATGCCATGCGTGATACAACCTGGCTACCGTGATGGCCAACTTGTTCACATGTGTATGTCTGTTTAACAAGCACTATGCTGTAGGGACGCAACCATTCTCTTTCCCATTATGAATCACCACCAAACACCCAGCCGGACCGTGGCTACTCTCAGGACCCTCCACCAACGCAACACACCATTCACCGTAGTCTCGGCATCCTCACTGCCCCTTGGCCCTCTGATCAAAATACTTAACCAACAGCACCACAAACGCCAGCACCGCCATCCCGCAACACGCCACCATCGTCACATCGAACACCCTCGCTAACGTCGCCCGCAGCCCCACCCTCTCCTGCCGTCTCAGCCAGCCCCGTTCTTCCCCGACACGCTCGCAGTGTTCATGCTCCTGCTGTTGCTCGAGGTCGACGTCCCAGAACTGTGGGGGGAGGGTCTTTTCTGGCTCGCGCGGAAGGGGTTTGTTAGTGAGGGCTGGGGGTGCTGCGGTGGCTTTCGAGGCGAGGCGGATGTTAATCTCGCGAACTGGGGTGGTGGTCGTGGCTGTTCGCGGGCTGAGGGTGGAGATTGTTGCGAGGGGGGATGGGAAGCGGATCGGGCTGGTTGGTCGAAGGACGGGTCGGGGGAAGGGGCGGTACACAGGGGGGAGGTCGAGCATCGTGGTGTCTATTTCGGTGTCTACTACTGTAAGCGGCTCTAAAAGACCAGTCAGCGACTTTGGGTTTGCTGTAGTCTAGTGTTGTCGTTGGCCTCGTGGGTAAAACAATGGCAGAGTTACATCCCGCAAGCTAGCGCATGACAACTCGATCAGGGGCGTCGTGCATCCTCAATGCTCACCAGTCGTCAACTCGGAAGCTGTCCCAGACCCACCGAATCAGTGCGACCCGGCAAGACGCCGCGGCAGTGAAAATATCAGGGTAGACAGGTCGGGTCTAAGGAACGGCAAGTCGGGACTACTTCTAGTTAACGATAGCGAAGTAATGTTGCAAATAGGATGTACGGGGATTGGTGAGGTTGCGAGGCAAATTGCTCCACGAGAACTTTGAATTTACTGAGACTTGGATTCTTGCCCCCAGCTCCATCTCGCCTGCCCTGTCCCGTCGCTGCAGAAAATCAAAAGTGTGGCACGTTCAGTCGCAATTGCAAAAGCAGTTTTGGCAGGTGCGGAGATTTTGCTTGGGGATGTCCATCCCATCGCACCTCAAAACCTGTTCCTTCCTGATATCTCACCACGTGGGTACGAGTGCGAGTCCGATATACCGTGGCAACACTGGAGTCACCTTGGCGCCGCACGTTCACTTGGACACTTTGATGACCACGAAAACCGAGATGCCGAGGTCCCCCCCACCATGCTGCCAGCGCTTGCCCCAGATCATCTAGGCTGCTGTCGGGACCCGTAGTCCTGATATCGGCCTGATGCTTGGGACAGCAGCAACTCCGCGAGGTGGCCGCATGCCACCGATTCAGTTGACTGGGATGGAGTGCCAAGACTAGCGCTGTTAGGCGACCGTTAGCGAGGCTATATAAGCACCGCCGACGCCCCATCTAATCCCTACCCCCGCTCATCTCGGACCCTTGTCGTTCGTGATTCGCCAGGGTGGAATTTTCACGACTTTTTCCTCAGGGGCAAGCATTCGACCGACCATCGTCAGCATTCTCGTCGATCTAAAACCAGCTCAATCCCCGCAACATCTGAAACCGCCCCATCATCACTTCTCTTCACTTTCCAACCTACCCCAAGCGGTAGAAATCACGACCATGGCCGACGACACCCTTGACATCGTAATAGTCGGCGCCGGCCTATCCGGCATCAACGCGGCGCACCGCATCCAATCAACCCTGCCGGACCGGCGCTTCGCCATCTTCGAGGGGCGCGGCCGCATCGGCGGCACCTGGGACTTTTGGAAGTACCCGGGGGCGCGCACCGACAGCGCCATGGTCCTCTTCGGCTTCCCGTGGTACCCGTGGCGCGCGCGCAACAACATGGCCGCGGCGCACGCCATCCGCGACTACCTGGAGGAGGCGGCCGCGGCCGAGGGCATCGACAAGAAGATTCGGTTCCGGCATCGCATTGTGGAGGCGCGGTGGAGCAGCGGCGAGCAGAAGTGGACGCTGCAGGTCGATGTCACGGTCGAGAACGGGGCGGTGCGCAGGGAGGTGGTCAAGACGTGGTGGCTGTTTGGCGCCGGCGGGTATTACAGCTACGACAAGCCGTTGGACGCGGTGATTCCGGGGATTGAGAGGTTTGGAGGTGAGGTCGTGCATCCGCAATTTTGGGACGAGAAGACGGTCTATGCTGGAAAGCGGATCGTTGTCATTGGGTCTGGCGCCACGGCGGTGACGCTATTGCCTGCGCTTGCCAAGACTGCAGAGCATGTCACGATGCTGCAGCGCAGCCCGTCGTATGTCTTCTCCGTGCCAGGAAAAGTCGCGTCGCCGTTCTGGGGAAAGTTCCTGCCGCAAAGCTGGTCCGAGTCGTTGAACTGGTGGACCAAGATGTTTCTCGACTCATTTTTCGTCTGGTTTTTGTATGCGTTCCCCAATTTCGGCAAGATGATTGTCAGGGGCGCCATGCGAAAGGAGTTGCCCAAAGGCTTCGACCTCGACAAGCACTTCAACCCGCGGTACAACCCGTTTGAGCAGCGGCTGTGCTTTTGCCCCGACGGCGATTTCTTCAAGGCACTTCGTCGGCCAAATGTCGAGATCGTCACCGACACTATCAAAACGGTGACCGAGACGGGCATCTCGCTCAATTCAGGGCAAAACATCGAGGCAGACATGATCATCACAGCGACTGGTCTCTACCTCGTCCTGCTGAGCGGCATGGCGATGTTTGTCGACGGCGTGCAGATCAACGACAGCCTCGGCCAGCGGTACGCCTGGCACGGAACTATGCTGGAAGGCGTCCCGAACTCGGGCATCATCACGGGCTACACTGCCGGGACGTGGACGCCAGGGGCCGACTTGCGGGTGCGGCAGCTCATCAAGGTCATCAGGCAGATGGAAAAGAAGGGGGCCACGTCGGCGACGCCCTATGTCGACGATGCCGAGCGGGCCAAGTTTCCAAGGGCCCCACTCATGGCGCTGAGCTCCACCTACGTCGTCAACGCCGCAGACAGGCTTCCCTTGAACGCCAACACGGGGCCGTGGAGGGCGGGCAAGACCTGGCTGACGGACGGCTGGCATCTGCTTTTTGGGAGTGTCACGGCTGGCATGCGGTACACGATTGGCAAGGGCAAGGATGACTGAGGGGTGTTGAGAGTCATGGATGCCGAAGATTTGCAGTTTCATGGTTGCGTCGGGAAGTTTAAGTGTAAATACCTTACCTCAATGAAGCCTTGAGTGGATAGCTCCCTCTGGTATTCCGGAAAGGGATTAATGAGTGGGAAAGAATCTCGACTACCATATCGCTTGAGAGCAAGATACTAACCAACATTTTAGTATGGAGCTTGACTGTCCCAATGACTTTGGTCCGGCATAAGGTAGGTATATCTCTATCTCAGCGCCACACCTGATGTGACACAGCCCAGATCCAGATGGGGTGGGATCACGGTTCGGTTGGCAAATGGAGAAGCTAAGAGGAGAATACACAATCCTTGTACGATATACGATAGACAACGCCGCTCAGTAACACAAGGTCAGATACAACACTTCCAGCACAGTTGCAGGAAGCTATTCTTTGCAAGGTTGGTCTGGTCGGAGAGAGTCCTGGGTCGCAAAGGCAAATAGAACAACGGAAGGGTTCAGAGTATTAATTCTAGCCCCTCAGCTTCACGCATGCTCAACTGATAATATTTCTAGGGTCTAGTTGCAAGAAAGACGTGAGGGACCTCCTCTCCTTCGATCAGTGCTCGACCCAGCCCTCTTATAGTTTATGTACAAGATACCTGTCTGTCTTTTCCTTGCAGCTCCGGACCAACGTCTTCATACTGGTTCCGGGCCCAAATCCCGTATTAGCAAGGTCCAAATACGCCGCCCGCCTAGTTTGACATATCTACCATGCCGAGATCTAGACCCAGAATTAATCGATTGCGATAACTTGGTCCTCTCACTGCCTACTTAATTTCATCCGGTGGCTAGCTGTGCATTATAAATTATTGCATGCCAGCTAAAACATAATGTCATTGCACGCGCTTGGGACTGCGTAACTCGATTTCTCGATTAACTGCCCATCCCGCAAGCAGAAATTCTTTTTCCTCACTCACATATGTCCTCTCAAAGGGGGTGTAAAAACACCGAGCATACCCAAATTCCCTGTCCCACTGGCGACTAGCCCCGTTATGTTGACCCAAGCAATATTCCCCGAGCCGAAGTCCGTAAACCCTGGGTATAGTAGAACTACAGTGTGCTATAACAACCTCGGAATAAATCGACTGCCCATCTGGGACGCGTCGCAGACACCTGGGGTGACCTATCAATACAAAAAGCAGACGTTTTCTCAGGCTTGCACTTCGACAAAATCGAAAAAAAACATATCTTTCGCCGCTCCCCAGATCTAGGTGCCAACTTCCGGCAGTAGAGTCTTTCTCTCCAATCATTGCAATGGCCGACTTTGACATCCTTTCCGCAAGCGTTTTTGCACAGGCGTTTGGATCATTCCCTCCCTCGCATTGCAGTAAAACGCGAAAACAAAGGCAGCGCTATCCCCTCCACTCTCATCCACACTCTTTTCCCATGTCCTTTCCATATGGCAGAACAAGGCATCCTCGGTCACAAGCAGAAACGGCAGTTTGGCCAAGGATAATCGCCAGCGAAAACTCAGCCATCCGGCCCGGCCACCCCCAACATTCTGGGACAATCTTTCTGAGATTCCCCTGACAAGAAACGCATTGCGGGGACTGAACCGAAGGAACGACGAAATTGCCCGGCCTAACCGCGGCCCGCCGTTCAAACGGGCTGGTCGCCCCGTTGCTCGACGTACTGCAACCGAGTTTCTTGCCCGCTGCGCCCCACCGTGTGTGAAGCATATCGAACGTTCCGCTAGACAAGGCGGCCCAGACCTATCGGACTTGAGAGGTGTAAGCGGATGCCAAATGCTTTTCGGTCCAACGAGCTGACCCTTGCAGATGAGCTCAAACCAGTCCAGTCTCGACCGTCGGAAGCGGGGTTCGGCATCCCCATCGAAGAGCAAGACTATATCAGACACCAAGACTACTAAGAGTACCGGGCCGTACGACTGTGCTTTTCAACAACATCTCGTCGACTTCGGGATCTACCCTAACACATACGAGTACCTCAGTGGTGGAGTTCCTCCAAAACCGGAAAATATGGAGGAGATCAAACGGATGTTGGCACAACCACGGCCGTCTCTATCGCCTTCACGCTTCTCAGAGGAGGATTTCCAGAAGTTCGAACGAGCAGATGCACATGCTGTGAAGGAGAGACAAGTGATGACATCAGTGGACCCCATTCTTGAAGGGGACGTTGGCGACAGTAGATGTGTTGCCGGAGAAATACCCTTTACGAACCTCGACCACTTGACCGATGAATCATTGGTCCCTGGGAATACAGATCTATACTACGGGGCCCGGCCTAAACGGCTTGATCGACAGGTTCGCACGGAACTCAACGGCCGCATTACTCCGTCAACTCAGCACGACCTTCCAATCGCACCGGACTTTTTCCTAGCAGCAAAGGGCCCAGATGGGTCGCTTGCAGTAGCGCAGCGACAGGCATGCTACGATGGGACACTAGGAGCGATGGGGATGCGGGATTTGCTTTCGTATGGACAATCGGAACCAGTCTAAGACAATAAGGCCTACACTACGACGTGCACTCATCACGGTGGGCAACTCAAAATGTACACCAGCCATCTAATCCCGCTAGCCAGCCTGAAAGCACGTCCCGAATATGTGATGACACAAATCAAAGCCTATTCACTCACAAGTGACTACGATGCATACCGGCAAGGAGCCGCGGCGTATCGAAACGGGAGGGATTGGGCGAAGCAACGGAGAGACGAAGCGATCGAGCAAGCCAATGAGAAGGTTGCCAGCGTTGAGATTGGGGCGTCTCCTCCAGAGAACAACTTGAGCTTGAGCTTCGCAACAGAAGTGTCAGTTGACTCCAGACTTCGGCGCGCCAGTCAGGACATACTCACGCCATTAACCCGGGGTTCCAACTTGCCGTTTTCCGTCAACGACTCCGATCCTCCCGCCGATGAACTGTCTCTGGATCTTGGGTGACATGACATGACTCCAGATGGCAACCTGGCCTTGAGCTCCGCAATAGAAACTTCACGCCACGCATCAGCTTCCATCATTGCGAACATCCCGCGGAGTAGTGTCCAGCAGGAGTCCCTCTCCTTGTCCACAGGCATGGCACGAACCGTACCCTCCGACGCGCCCACCTTTCGAATCCCCATTGGCCACTGACCGCAGTACATCCATTCCAGACATGGGAATGCAGCAGCATACTTTTCCTTCTCCCGGAGCATGCGGTTGCGATGTGCGCGCTCCCAAACTCCAAGACTACCAATCTCCAAGCCCTCACTATTATCTAACTACTAGGTCGAGTAGGACTGCGATGCCTGGGTATGAGATCTGATGGGCTGCCAGCCGGCACTTTGCTCTGGCTTGATACCAAGGGTCCTCACAGATTTAACTGGTAACGGCTTCCCGTGGGTGTGATAGGGGGCAAAGGAGTAGCCGGGATAATCCGGTCGGACCTTACGCTTAGCTAGATGAAGCAATATTCCGTAAGGACTTCTTACACTGACCCAGCGCATTCACTCTAAACCGTGCCCAGATGTGCCTCCCTAAAACCCTGCCACCGCGGCTCAGCCTCGCGCTTGATTTGGTAATGGCCGGGCGAAACCCTCCTTTAAGCATTTAGCATCCTCGCCACTCTTTCGAGAACTGCTGTGACCTGCATCTCGTTTGAAGAACCCATTTTTGCCTGCTGGAACCGGATGAGTTGGTGCACCATTTCCGAAATCTCCTTCGAGTCGGCGGTGACCTGTGCTCCCTCTATCGTGTTTCTCAAAACGTCAACGATATCGCCAGACCGGTACACTATCTCTCGATCCTCTCCGCCTTTGGCCAGTCCTGATTCAACCATGTCGGCTGCCATGTCGGCCTATCGTGATGCCATTAATCGCGTCTGTCCAGTCTTGCCGGAGCCCACTAATCTCAAAGCTTTTCAGATAAGCTGCATCATCACTCTCGCTCTCACGATAGTATATATCTTTATCCGCTGATAAACAATCATCCATTGTCATAACACGGATAGAGAGATTGTCGCGCATTGTTGCTAGAAGTGACTGCCAGCTTCCACCCTCAGATATGATATCGACAAGAGCAAAGGAGACTTCTTCTAAGCTGTCCTTGTGACTAAGCAAAAGTGTAACGAGTTCATCCTCGGTACATCGGACAGCACCGATGCCTAGAAATCGTAAACCCGGTAACCGTAGCTTCTGTGAGATGACAGGGAAGTGTTCGCGTTCATCGCGATAGTTGAATTCGATGGACAGGCGCTGTAGTCCCGGAAAAAGCGTGATAAACCCCAGGAGATCTCCCACTAGCTCACCATTTGGGCGTATCCTATTGCGAGGGCTGACCGATAGACAGAGGCTGGTAAGACAGATGGGATGGCTTTGAATGTACTGTAAGACCGGCCTTGGAAAGACCAGCATGTCTGGGCTAATACCACCCTCGAGGCGTCCGATCGCAATATCCAATTGGTATAAGGAGATGTTGCTTGCGGCGATGGCTAAAATAATCGCACGAAGAGTCTGCATAACAACTCGATGCTGTCCAAGCCCTCTATGCCGTTAGCCATGGGCACGCCTGTTTGTCGTTCCAGGGCGGTTGCCCCCCACGGCTTGAACGCGTCGTCGACGATAACGGTCTCCAAGTTTGGAAATGCCGCGATTGCTTGTGTGAGGTATGTTGTGTTGAGCCCCGATTCCATCAAACATTTCTGATCCTCTAACACGCGTTCATACGCCGGTCTATTCACAACAGCCTCTTCACTACCTTCCCTTAAAGTCGGATCGGGGACTCCAGGAATCAGGTCTCCTTCGCGATGCATCCGAACTGAGTCACCCCAATGCAATATGGTGCGGCCATATTCGGGATGCTCCGTCAGATGGTCGATGCAGATCGTTAAGGTCTTTAAAGCGGGACCAAAGACACGGTGACGGGATATCTCAATAAGATTTTCGAGGCTGTCTCGAAGCGTCGCTTGGAAAATGCTGTCAGCGTCGCACCGTTTAGATGTCTTGATGCCAATCGAAAGTCGACCAAGCTCCGCAAATTTAGCTCGCAAGCGATCAGAGATAATATTTCGTTGGGGACCTGAAGAAGTGAAGGCATCGTTGAAGTCAATGGCCGAGCGAACAGGGTGCGTGTGCAGAATTCGAGAGCAAAGCCGGGTTGCCCCAAGTGAAAAGAGAGGTATACTCTTAGCGGCTTGCTTTTTCAGTCTCTAACCGCCCAGCCTCCAACCGCCCAAAAACACTTTTAGACCACTAACCCACTTGCCCGCCATTTTTGCTGTACGCGCGGGCCACAGCACTAACAGCCTGCTAGTGGGCCCTGCAAATCCCCATATCGGCCTTAACTGATTTAACAGCTTGGCAGTTAGTGGCAGCTACCTTTGCGGTCCTTGCGACCCTGGCCGGCCCACCTCCGATCCACATCTCCGGCTATCTGTTGATCCGTGATGCGGTGATATATTACTTTGCGCGCCGTTTTCTCCTCTGCTTTCTTCTTTCCTTTCTTTTCTCATGTTGTTGATCCCGCAACGCCTCGCTGAAGGGGCGCCTTTCTGGTGTCTCCTTGGTGTTGATCCCGTCCCGTAAATGGTTCTTCCCCTTCAGTCTTCTTTTTCTAATGTGTTTCCTTCAACTTTTTCTCGGTTGCTGCTTCGTTGTTTTTTGCTGCTTTGCGTTTTGCTCTTTTTTTGCGGGCACCTGCTAGGAGTGCACTACTCCTTTTTGCACTTGATTGAGCTTGATATACATAACCCTAACCCTGCATCGAGCCAAGTCGTAAGCAAAGCCAAGTTAGGTCGACCGAAAAAAAGCCACAATCAAAGCCAATCTGAGATGTCGGTTTGCTTGCAAACATGTCAAGTTTAGGCCAGTTTTTGGCCCTGAAACCCCACTTCTTAGACAGGCCAGCCACTGGCCGGACATGCCAAATTCTAGCCCCGAATGAGTTTTCTGAGGCCCAAGCCAAGATTGCCCTGTTGCAGCAGACCAAACCTTCATGGTGAAAAAGATGGCTGAGAAATGGTCTGAGGAAGAAGCTGTTATTGTGAAGCAAGAATTAGCGGCATGCATCACCGCACAAAATATACCTCGCCTCCGATCTCCAGACCTCAGTGAACCAGCGTTTGACTCAAGCCAAGCCTACCTTGGTTCGCCCTCCTGTTGAGTAGCATAAGTAGCCATCATGTTAGATACCATGGAGCGTGAGGATTCCTGTTCCTCACGCAAGCAATTACATTATATTGTGTCCCATAACTCTACAAGTACTTGGTGACAGCAATCTGTTTGACAGAGTGTGATACTCCCCTTCTAAGAGACTTGCCTTTGAAGATCAATCTTCCTGACAACCCCAACTCTAGAGCATCCTGCTCTACGATCTGTCATTCAACACTAGATATTTAGGTACCTAGTACACAGGTTGTAACAAAACCCACAACTTAGAGCTAACCTTGAGCAAGGCATATAGAGTGGCTGTGTAACTGGCTGAGCCACTAAAAGGCTTTCTCTATGACAACAAGGCATAATTGGAAGTCCTATAAGTAGGACTGCTCTGGCCTACAGCCAGAGAAGCAACGAACAAGCAATACAATTACATAATTGCAATAAAATCACATAGTTGCAACCCCACCAAATCTACCACACAAAACAGGCAGTGCTTGTGACAAAGGATATGTTCAATTATGTTATGTCTCAGGGCTTATGTGGTTGCTAAGACCAAGAACCTCCTTTGATACCACGGCCAGAATACATCATGTGTAAAAATGGATCGCTAGACACCCATGACAATTTGGAAGATGCCCTTTGCATCAGCAGTTGATCCAAACGAGGACCCTGTCCAAAGGACCTAGGCGAATGTTAGTAAAGCACGGATGTAAGAGCTAGGGTCGGTGTACCGTCTTTTTGCCCTCCCGACTCGTGGCTGCGATACGCCACTCATGGCCGTGGACAATAATGGCTGGCAAAAATGGAAGCGCCGCCAACCCTCGAGGTAGTGTTTCTTGAGTGTTCGTTATTTGTGCCTGTTTCGCTTGTTGAAGATCAACGAGCTGTGACAGCAGGCTCCACTGGGCGGCTTGCCACGTTCCTGTCTAAAGGATAGCGCCCTCATCAGGCTGTCCAGGCCGCTGCATCTCAATGCTAACTGCAATGGTCGGGCATCTAAGCCATCAAGGTCGGTATGGCTAATACTCTGCCCTGGTAAGGCCCGACGGATTTTGTCAATTGCTGCCCTAGCGTGCTTATTCCCAGCTTGTCGAGGGTCGATTGACAAGCAAAAATCAACCTTTTTGCCAGAAGCACCCTTGGGACGGTAGTCGCGGATAATGGACCCTGTTGTACTACACTGTATATTAGATGAGAGTTTGTGGTGGTTCTTCTTATGTGTGCTTGAATAAGAGCGGCGTACATAGATTCAGTGTAGTTGAGATGATAACATGAAAGAAAGATACATATAGCTATTATCATCTCAGCTCAAACAAGACATCCGGAATTTCATCGTAAAACTTCATCCGCAGTGCTTCGCCATCCATCATCCCATGAACATACGCCTCGCCGTTGAATTCATAATATACCTTCTTTGAATTCTCACTTGAATCCAGCGCTGTATCCAGGTACCTCGGTTGAGCCTTCACAGAGGTCGCTTCCAGCTCCTTCAGTTTTCCGATCGCGGTTTCCCGCGCGTTCTGGATGTATTTTTCGTAATCAACTTCTTCCAGCTTTTTCTTTCCTTCTTCCTTTCCTTTTGCTTTTCCTTCTTCCTTTCTTCCTTCCTTCCTTTCTTCCTCACTTTCTTCCTTTTTTCCCTTTATTTTTTCCTCCTTTTTTTTCTGGTATCTAGCCTTTCGCTCCAGGTTTTTCTCCATCCTCTCGAGACAGAACTTCAACGCCTCAATGGAATCATCGAAGGCCTCCTCCTTGAGGATGGCCTCGATTGTCTTCTCGGGGTTCAAGTTCTCCTTGCTCTTCTCTGTGAGAACGACGGGAACGGTACATCCGTAGATGATAGCAATCTTGTCACCCCTTTGCACATTGGAGCACAGCCCCAAAACCCCATGTTTTTTCGTCTTGAAGAGCCGCCGACCCCAGATGACAGCCTGGACCCTTCGACAGAACTCGGCGACGATCGAGTTCCGCTCGTTGTTGATGAGGTCGGCTGTGGCGACCCGGCCGCTAGCGATGCCACCTTTCTGAATTGATTCCTTGCAGGCTGTGGCGTAGTAGTAGGGCGGGTTTCGGTTATCGCGGCCTCTGTCCCCAACCAGAGTCCGCCAGAAGTGATCCGGCGGGTCCTTTTGGTAGTGGCCAGAGTCATCACAGTCCCAGCCGCCCAGGTCCAGCCACGACTTGGGGATGTTCCCTCCTTGGGACGCGTCCAGAACTGTCTCGACCTCGTCGAGAATGAATCCCCGGACGTACAGGCTGTAGTGTCCGCACTTCTGTCTCTTCCGGAACTTCAGCGTCTTGAGGTCGACTGGGTTGGTCTGGGCGGCGCTGTAGTTCCTGTGGCCGTCCTGCGGTTGTCCCACCAACGGGTCGGCGTTCGATCGCCCGGTCTTGTTGATGTGCATGCCGGGATGGTGGTACAGGCTGAAAGGGGCTTGGGAGGCTCGGGCCACCCACGACGGCAAAGTCTCAATCTTTGGCGGGCTGGGAAGGTCGTTGCGGTCATCCTGGTGCGTCGACTCGGTATCTGTTTCTTGCCCATTCTGCGCCGTTTTGGGATCTTGGTTGTCGACGTCGCCATTTTCGAGCTTGCGTGCTGGGAAATACCACAAGACATTGTTCCATCCATCCAATTCATCCAGTTGCCTCCAGCCATAAGCATTCCCCTGCGAGTCGCAGTCCTTCCAATCGTTGGTTTTCTTTTCTGTGACCTCTTTCCAGTAGGCTTTCAGATCATTCTTGTCATCCTCGACCTCTTCTTCCTTTGTGTACTCCCGTTTCCAATTCCAGGGTTTCGAGGGCAACGAGCCCTCAATCTGCACTTTGGACTCGCCTTGAGGTTCCTCTTTTGATGGCTCGCTGGGCAACCTTTTAGGTCCGGGTTCATCAGCGGGCATATCCTCCGGTTCGGCGACCAGTTCCATTGATGGCTCCTCCACCATTGTGGAACTAGTACTAAACGGCGGCTTTTCTGTGCTAGTTGATCTCCTTTTTGAACTCTTACGTCTCGCCCGATTTCTCCATTTCTCGAATCGGGGCAAAGAAGCTGTTTCCACCTTTTCTGAATTCACCTGCTCTTGCGATTGTTGGCTCTGCTGAGTTAGTTTTCCCTTTTGAGGCTGCGCACGTTTCTGTTCCTTCTTCTTCCCCGTCTTCGGTTCCGAATCTCCCGTGGAGTCCTTCCGCCCTTCCTCTGGCTCTGGATGTTGTTCCGGCGCTTGCTCTGAGGTGTTCGCTGGATTTGACTTCCCTTCTGACACAGGTTTGAGTCGAACCTCATAGACACGCCTTTTCCATGTCGTATCAGCTCGTTCAGGCTTCAGTCTTCGAGTCTTGGGTCTCTCCAAAGTAGTCGAGTCCGACAAGTGGACTGATCTCCGGGTTGGGGGGTCCAAAGCCCATGGGCGGCAGAGAATGTCCAATGCTTGCACTGGGTCCCACTTGCTTTTGCGCCAGATCGTGAATTCGACAAAATCCCGACAGACATCAGAGTATGGACGGCTGTAATCGACGACAAAAGGCTTTTCCTCGAGAAAATGGCTCATGACGGACAGTATGAGAAGTGATCCATCGTCGTATGCTGAGTCAGACTTGGCAAAGGGTGCTGCGTCTCTAGCAATGGCCAGCATGGAGTAGACGGCATCCCGCGGTTCGGTCGCCTTGAAAATGAACAAGGTTGACACCAGATACTCCAGACTCAAGAGGCTTCTTCTGTCCAAAGGGTCGATGTTTCTTTCCGAGTCCAAGTCGTCCTTCTTCCCATCAGGGGTCATTGTTTTGGCCATGAAGATGGGGCGCTCCTCACTCTCCGGATCGTCACTCTCCTGGTTCATGGCCGTTCTTTGGGCCCGGAACACTTTCCCAGTCGCTTGTACCAGCAGACTAGCCCCGAGTTCGGAAACATGCTCAAACCAGCCAGGCACGTGGCGGAACTTCTCGTCCTTCTGCATGATCTCAGAGAGTCGATGGGTGGCAGTTTCGACCTCGACAAACAGCTCCACAGCAACAGCAAACTCCTTCCACGAGATGTGGTCGGGGCCACAGTAAATCTTGGCTTTGCTAGCCAGAGCAATCTCTTGAACCACCCAACGACGAGAAAACCATTCCCGTTGCATCAGGATCATCAAAGCCCGCCACTTTTCCGTGTACTTTTTGTCCGAGCACAGTTTATCAAAGTTGTTGAGCACCCTGATCTCCTCGTGGATAAAGTCGATGGCGGTTTTGCTCTCGTCGTTGTCTTCGCCAAGCCAGATGCACACTTCGCTCGCCCTTGTGTAGATTCTCGACATCATTTGAACTTGGTGGTTCCTTTCATTGTGGTCCGCCTGATTGATGCAGATGGCGTCGATCCAAAGTGTCCTGATCTTGTTTGGGCGACGGAGATACTTGAGAGCCAAGCCAAGTTGCTTTCTGACTCGCATCTTGAATGTCTTGTCGTTGTACTTGATCAGCAAGGCGTAGTCTGGTGGATCGGTGCCCCAACACCATGACAGAGCCTCGTAGCGTATTTCTCTCTGCTGGACAGCCCTGAGCCTTTTCCGGGCGGCAAAATCTTCCTTCTTTCTCCTCTCTTCGCTTCTCTTCTTGTGTTCCTCGGCTTCGCTCTTTCTGCGGTGTTTGTATTCAGCAAGAGTTTCAGCTTTCTGTGTTTCACTCCCAACACGGCCATTCGTGCTCTGGCCAGGTGCTTTGCCATTGCTAATGGGCGCATTATTTTGTGGATCCCTCGCCAGCTCTTGCTTCTCTTTGCCCTTCGAGTTCTGTCCCTGCTCTGTCACTTCCGCCTTTTTTGATTCTTGCCTCACCCCATTCGAAGCCACTTTCAAGGAAACCGAACCCCTTCCCTGAGGCCGAGACTGACTCGGCACCGGGTCCGGCACCGGGACCAGAATGTGAAACTCGGGGTTATACTCGGCTTCAATCAGCTCACAGTATATCTCGGAGCCGTGGGTGGTGCCGCTCTGGAGCTGCAAAAGCCGGATCCTCTTCTTGGACGTGGGGAGTGGGAGGTACTGGAACTCGTCGACAGTTTTCAGCTCAGGGCTGTCGTAGCGCTGGAGCTGGGCGCGCTGGGCCCGGGACTGTCCTATGCTGTTGACGCCCCCGGGTATCGGGACAACCCAGAAGTCCTTGTCCGCGAATCTCAGGGTTTGCGGGGGTGCGCCCCCTGAGACGCTCATGTTCATGTTCATGAACGACATGGCCTCCTAGTAGAGTCGGCTCTTTAGGATTAGATTTTCTGGGAATGGAATGATGAAAAGTGGTGTCAAGATTTTGCTCAAGGGAGGGTGGACCGGGTTGGGGACAAGATTGAGGGGAGCCTCAAAAGACAAAAAAGAGCGGATCCAGTCATTAACGCAATGAGTTCTACCACTCAACAAGGCTGCAATGTCACTGGAGGCTTGAGACAAATTATGCAGTGGGCGGGGAACATAGCCAATGGCATATCAGGTTGAGGCTGTGAATGCAATCAAAATGCAGCTGCAAAGGCGTTCTCAGAACAATTGGACCAAGGTCGTAGATGGCACTGCAATGAAAAGCCAGCGATTGCGGTGGTTATTACGCCACCAAAACGGGGCCTCAGTGCAGCGGCCCGAGCCATGTCGCCGTTCGCCCAGACGTCTTCAGAACCACCAGCTCAGCTCGGACATCCGCAAACCCTGCGGCTAGCAGATCTTGGCAGTTTGGTTCTTGGAGAGGAGGAAGGAAGCTGTTGTTGAGGACATGCATGGAGTCTCCATTGCCACTCTTCATCCAGTGGCTAGCACGGTGCCAATTGGTCGGGCCCAGCTCGGCGTCGAAACCCCTCATTCTCCGAGAGTGAGGACTTCCACTCACGACCAAGCGATTAGTTCGGACAACACCACGTAGCCGTTGACCTCTGGCTACGGCAAAATGCCAACCCCGCAGCGCTCCAACACGCTGCCCCATCAAGAGTCGTAGGGCATCGTCCGTCGGCCAACAAGCGATATTAGCGATACAACGGCCGCTGCCAGAGCCTTGTCGAGACCACCGCATGTCAACGAGAACATACTCCGCTATTTCAGCATGGAAAATCCAAACTCGCCACGCTGACACCTGAGCAGCTCAGTCTCTTCTCAGAGAGAATCGCAAGTGGTGGTTTTCCGGATTTTGTCGAGTTTCTACAGAAGACAATCGAGAAAAAGACCGGGTTTGGTTAATCGCATCTTGCCTTCTCTATCGCTTCGGTGTCATCACGGGCATTCTCGCGACAAGCGTTCGCATCGACGACTACCAGGAGAAGCCGGCCGATATGCTCACGCCCACGGCCTCTGAACTGAGCATCCTTGACAAGTTCACGGCAGAGGCCACCTTTGCTGGTGATCCCGATGTCCAGGCATCACACATCAACGTCGCAACTGACATTCTCAAGTTTTGCGTTGCTGCCGCGAAGCTCTTCTTCAATCACAAAGGAAAGGAGAGAAGCGGTCTCGGGCTCGCGCTCAAGGCCCAGTGGAAAGGACTTTTTCAGCGACATCATAAAGGCATTCAAGCAACACATGGCCGAGATGGCAAGTGCCGGCAAAAAGGCCTCAGCTCCTGACTAAACAAGTCATGTTCTTAGTTCGGGAACTCTAGACATTACGCGCAACCGGGAGTTGCATTGAACCTATTTGAGATGATACCTGGCTCGGCGTATAACAAACAGCATATGACCATGGTCTAAACGCACTGGCAATCGGATATCGGATATTGGATTCCTCTTGCCAAATGACTCAAGGCAATCAAGGAAACACAATCCACGAGTTCAATATCAACTAAAAGCTCAGAATGACTGATTAACTTGGCAAATCATAATGTAGGCCACCATATGCCAGGAATAACCTCAAATATAAGAAGTGCAGAAATGGCCCTGTACTAGCATTCACTCGCCTCTGCTATACAAAATGCCTCCTCGTGTGAGGCCGTGAACAAGCCAAAACAACGAAAAACGGAGAATACAACCACGGCATCAGCACTAACAATACATTACGGCACACTTCAGCAGTCCTTTTCCCACAATGTGTAAACTCTACGAAAAGACGGCCTGGCATTGCAAGTCTCGGGGCTGCCGTGGTTTCACCATTTACGGGACCTCGGCTGCACCACCTCCGTGGATTGACACCTGTATTGACCATCGGCTCAGCAGACTGTCAAAAGGCCACAAGACCGCCCTTGAAGATGTGGACACTCAAATGCTGAGTAAAGACTGCCCCAAGTGCCACGCCGAGCGAGTCGAGGAGATGAAAACTAAATGGGAAACGGACTGGGCAGCCATCTGTCGGGATCTTCTCTCGCGGGGATACGCCGGTGGGCCATCTGACGAGGAAATTACAACGTACTATGGCGAAAACAAAGCAAAAGCAGCTGTGGAATGGCAGACCCTGTTTGGTTTGTTGGTGGCGGATTCTGAGCTGTTTGGAATGCCTGATCTTTATGGGACAGCCGAGCGCAAACAGAGAACGATGAGGGATGATTACCAGGAAAGAATGAGGCTAAACTTTGCATCGGATATCGCGAGGAAGAACTTAGGTAAAGGTTAATGCTTTTGCTAGGAAAAGTAACCAAATTACCCTGCTGGGGCTATCTCGCACCAGCCCTAAAAAGATGTTTCCTAGCAGCCATATGGGTTTAAGAGCGGCGTGGTCATATATGCAATCGGATTTCCTTTACCAAAGGTGTGATAAGATGCTATGAAGACATTTTGACTATATGCTCCACAAAGTAAGTGACAGCGTAGGCTCCATTCCCAACGGGATGACACCCAATTGTGAAGACTAAGGACTTTTTAACCCTAACAAAAGAAGAGTAGATATGGAAAAGGGAGGGGTCATGTAGCTGAGTTCCTGGTCATAAGGGAAGAGGGGGTTAGCAGACTAGCACAACTTGCAAGCCACCTCGTGTACACGGCCAGGGGGATAACCGCTGAGCTGTTGGTCCCTCTATTGGCTGCCTGCCTCCAAGTGATGGCCATAAGTTGGCCCATCACGGCCAAGTGTAATTCAAGAATGTGTTATGCAGGAATGTCAGCGATATCATTGCAATTCTGACCATGAAACAGATTATGCTAAACCACGATCTTCAGCATCACTATGGCTGTGGAGCTGTCAGGCCCGACATTTATATGGACGATTACGACAGAATTACCCGGGCAGAGAGGCCACTGACCAGGAAATCAGCAATTATGTCAAAGAAAGGAGAGCCCTGGCTGAAAGGGAACGGGAGGGGACATTGGGCCTGTTGGCGGCGGCTGCTGATATGCATCGAGATGAGCTTTACAAGAAATTCTGAATCCGCGCAGCAAGCGATCATGCATATCTGACGCAGCTGAGACCACACATGGTGGATGCAGGTATTTTCAGGAACCGTGCTCATTAAGATGTTGACCAGTTAGGTGGAACTTGAGTTTTTATTTACTCGGCTTATTACTGTGAAAGTTGACGTCTTTGTTGTAGGTGGTGATTTCAAGCCTGTCATTCATCCAATAAGAAGCGCCAGTGGTTTAGTGGTAAAATCCATCGTTGCCATCGATGGGCCCCGCGTTCGATTCGCGGCTGGCGCATATATTTCTTTTTTGCTGTTTTCTGCCTTCTATTGCGACTGGATGCAATTTTGGATTGCCCGTGTAACTCCAGGGCTTAGTTCCACTGGGACCCTGGACCCCTATGACGCCACTCTCGAACGAGTGGTCAAGTCGCGCCCGTGGTTTTTGACCACTCAGCAGTGTCTTGATCGTTCATTCGTGAAAGCAAAGCTACCCCTCAACAACATTCAGATTCTGGTAAACATGCCCTCTCCCTGCTCGTCCCGCTTCGGCACGCGCCTTCCAGGGTGTCCACGATCAAAAAAGCCCGAGTGGCGGCATCGAGGTCCACACTGATGATGGCGACGACGACACGGACAGACGAGCCGAGAGACGGCGCGAGCCGCTGCAACCGCTGTCTCAAAGTCACGACCAACAACTGCGGCGGCTGCTCTGGAGCGCCAGCCTACGACAAAAGCCCGGTACGGCGTGTCTTCTACTGCGACAGGAACTGCCAGAAAGCCGACTGGGACGAGCACAAGACGGAATGCAGGGACCTGCAGTCGCGCAAGGCGCTGCGTCGCGCCGGCATCGTCTTGAAGGCGGCCATGTGCCAGATCCGCAAGAATGCCTATCCGCTGCCTGTCATGGCAGTCCAAAACGGCGCCGAGCAGATCACCCTTAAAGTCTCTGGCGGGAAGGGTGTCGGTCTTGCACAACGCCTTCACCCATTCCCGGCCATTCTCCAGGACGATGCGGGGCTTCTCGAAGCCGTGCTGTTGTACGAAAGCAGCGCTGAGTCGATGGTCTATCTCTGTAACCTTGTCAGGGCACTACTTGACGGTATGTTGAGGATTGCATGCACTTCCCCGGTCTCTAACCTGATGGACGGCAGGACTTTATACCAGTATTCTGGAGGTTGATGTGTTCCCGACGAGTTGCAAGCTGCGAATCTCTGCTACCACCGAAACAGACACCCCAAAAGATCTCTCCCATTACGTCTACAAGATTGCACTGAAAAACAAGGAGACGTGGGTGCTGGACATCACCGGGGCACAGCACGGGTATCCGGATACCTTGTTCCCCTGGTCTGAGTACACACAGGAGCGCTGCGGCAAGATCAACCGACAGCGGAGCTTGGGTTTCTATCGCAACCAACCAAAGTATCTCTTGAACGAGACACAGCGAGGGGCAGAAGGAAGCGCCATGGCCGAAGAACGAGCCCTGGCTCAAGCGCTTGACACGGAGATTCCAAAGTGGGGAGCCGAGTACGGGGGGAAGTTTACCAGTTTGCTAAAGTCATCCGAGGTCGACTTCCAGGCGGCAAAGGACAGGTTCTTGGATCAAGTCGAAGCCCACGTGCAGTTCTCCCTTGCCAGGATATTTCCAAACGATGGCAGCAAAGCCGTACAACCAAGCAGCCAAGCGGTCCAAGTGAAGCAGGACAAGACTCGCACCCCCACACACAAGAGCAGATTGTATTGCATCAAGGCAATCCCGGGAAAGGGGCAAGGCATGGTCGCCACAGCCAACATCACCAGGGGAACACGAATCCTCTCCGAGAGCCCCATATTCCGGGTCCCCCGAGACGAACACAACTACCACACCCTCGAACGCATCATCGGCCGCGAAGTAGAACGCCTCAGCAGAGACCGATCCGAGCGTTTCTTCGCCCTCCACAACACCCACGGAAACAACCACAGCCCCGCCCTCGGCACCGCCAGGACCAATGCCCTCCCTCTCGGGCCCGACGCCGCCGAGGGCGGCATCTTCCTCGAGTCGTCGCGCATCAACCACTCATGTAGACAAAACGCCCAAAACACATGGAACGCCAACCTCGGCAAGATCACGATCCACGCAGTGCGGGACATCAAGGAAGGGGAAGAGATCACCATCTCATACCTCGCGAACTCGGAAAATCACGCGGTCAGACAGTCCCGGCTCCGCGACACGTTCCACTTCGCTTGCGCCTGCGAGCTGTGCGCCCTCCCGGTGATGCTGCGCCGGCAGAGCGACCGGCGCCTGGACCGCATCGCGCGGCTGGACGGGCAGATCGGGGACGGGGTGCACATCGTGTCGACACCTCTATCATGTCTGCGCGACGCACATGAACTGCTGCGGCTGCTTGAGGAGGAGGGGATTGGGGATGCACGGCTAGCCAGAGTATACTACGACGCGCTGCAGATTGCAATTGCACATGGCGACCAGGCCAGGGCAAGGGTGTTTGCGCAGCGGGCGTATGCGGCGAGAGTGGTGGTGGAGGGCGAGGATAGTCCCGATGCGGCGAGGGTGCGGAAATATGCCGAGAGGCCGGCGGCGCATCGGTTGTTTGGCACGACGATGAAGTGGAGGCAGGCAGTTACCAAGATTCCGCTGGGGTTGAAGGGGGACGAGTTTGAGAATTGGCTGTGGAAGAAGGCCAAGGGGAGGTTGTCGTCGTGATGTTGGATAAGATAATGGATGTCAGAGTGGATAGATTGTCTCAGGCGAAAAGGGGTAGGTAGACCAAGAGTTGGTTCCGGAGTTATGTTTATTTCTTTCATCATTCATGTCATGCTCATCCCCCATCCGAATTCGTTACTACCTAGCTGTTATAATCCCGAGTTATGTATGATATAGCGGCGACGCAGTCTCCAAGACCGCGGAACCAACAAAGGAGTGAGCGCCAACCCTGCCAAGGTCGTCCAGCATGAAAGGACCTTTTGGGTGGCTGACCAGTCACCTTCGCCGCCTCGAAGCCCCAAGCCAGCCAAGAAGCGCGCAGTCCAATACCAAGGAAAAGCCAAGGCGAAAACAAACACTTCCCTTCCCGCTTCCCCGCCGCAGGCACCGAGTCGGCGGCCCGGGAATGTCGAGGCTGACAGCCCCAACGCGCTGGCGCTGGGAAACCTTGACAGCGGGACTTTTTTTCTCTTCCCTGACTGCCGTGAAAGCCATCGTTTCGGCCAAGATTCTTGGCCGACGCAGCCCCTCCCCAGCACCCCTTTGGACCGCTACTGGGGTGGGTGCGCATCACTCCCAGATTATGACGCGCCGAGTCTTGTACTCCCCCCCCACACACCACTGGAAGACTTGCGCTTGCACTGCATTGGGAAAATGCCCCCTTTTCCTGTTTCCCGGCGGCCTCCCGCTCTAGTAGGTGCCCCCCCACCCCTCCCCCCCCCCCTCCTCTAAACTCTTTGCTGGTTGGCGAGTTACCTAGTAATACAACATTTTTGCTGGCGCCCGTGGTGGAACATGAGCGGGACCAGAAACGTGGGCAGCGTAACGTTCTGTTCCCGACTGTGACTTTGTCGGTACCTTGGTCTAGCCCGACAGCCGGCGCGAAAAGGAGCGGCCGAGGCGCACGAGGAGGGGGAACTTCTCCTCGGTGAGCTTCTTGGTCTCCTTGAGGTCTTCGAAGCTGTACATGGGGATGCTGCGGCGCTTCTCGCCGGCTTCCTTCTTGGGCCTGGACGAGCGGGTTCGCTGGGGGGCGGCCGGTTGGGACGGGGCCGGTTGTTCGACGTGTTGCTGGAGGTGCTTGCTCGGGCGGCGGGTGGGGAGTTGTTCGGTTTGGGCCCGCTGCCGTTGCTGAGGCTGGGGTTGAGGTTGTTGTTTTTGCTGCTGCTGCTGCTGCTGCTGCTGCTGCTCAACGAGTTGTTGCTTCATATGCTTGCTGGGCCGGCGGGCTGGGAGGAGGTTGGGCTGGGAGCGCTGCGAGAGGACTCGGTCGAGGTGGCGAACTTCAATCTCGTAGCCGGCCGGCCAGATCTCACTCATGGGCCGCATCGAGTCGGGAGCCTCCCGTGTGTCGGTGCTACTGGTGGGAGTCAGGTCGTCGATGGCGCGACGCATGAAGGAGAAGGGGAACCCCACATCGGTTCCGACTGCAGAGCAGGTTAGCATCCTACATCACGATGTGCAAGACACGATGCAAGACAGCGACTTACCCAGGGTGGCCCACAGCCGGGCGTCGACCGTGTACTTGAAGAACTCGTTGGTGATGGTCTCGTAGCCGTTCTTGTTGAGCCAGACAACCGCCCACTCCTCGGCCTCCTTGATGGCATCTGCCTTTTGGCCGGGGATGAGGAGGCGGGTGTCTCTGCTGGCGGCAAAGTTGAGCACAAACTGGCGCCTCGAATACTCGGCCGCCGTCAGGGCCTTCATGATGTTCATCTGCTCAATGTCCAACGGGGTAGAGCGGCGGCGCTGCTCACGGACTGCGGCGTTGGCTGCCATTTGATGGTGATGGTGGTGATGAAAGTCGAGGGAGAAATGACAAAAATTTGTCAAGGGTGACGACGGTGACGGAAGGGATGTTGTGGCTGCGGCATCAAGGCTGGATAGCAGTGGGGTGCGTATGAGTGTGAGTGCGTATGAGTGCGAGTGCGAGTGTGAGTGAGACGAGTGATGGCAACAAACGTGGGGTAGGTGACAAGCGCAAATTGGTGAGATTGAGGTGTCTCGGGGGTCGGTCGAACACGAGTGCAGATCGCAGGATGATAACCAGTGAAGATTCAAAGTGATTCACTGGTAGGCAGTGCAAGTTGGCGCAGCTGGCTTCTTTGTTCGATTCACTGGCGACGAGTGACGAGTGGGGAGGCTCAGTCACTGCGTGGTGAGAAGAGAACCGTGACTAAAGGTAAAGCGCGGCGAAAGCAACTTGAACTCAGTAACACAGTCCAAAGGTGAGTGTGGTGCATTGCAGTGCAGTGCAGTGCAGTCCCGAGGCACCCGGCGGGAGGACCGGACTCTTGTTGAGAGGGAGACCCGTCTCTTTAATCCCCCTTCCTTTTCGGCCGACTCAAGCGAATCCCAAGTCATCGGGACCCGTCAGTGGGAGCTGCGCCAAGAGAGCCGCCAAGCGGCGCCGTGCGGCTTGGCGACGGCAGTCGGGAGAAAGCAGCCCAACGCTCTGGCGCGATAGACGACGCCCAGCCGCGCCAAGTTGGCTTGGACGACGCCGGCCGGAGGGGGCGCTGTCAGCTGGGAGGAAAATGCTCCAAAGACGCACCAAATCGCACCTAGATGGCCCTAACCCAGGTCGACAGGGCGGGGAAGCAGCCTCCTTTCTGGGTCTGGTTCCGGAGCTTGAGAGGTACGGGTGAGCTACGGAGATTTACAGAGATTTAGAGAGATTTAGGCACCACACAGCCTGCTTACACTCGACCACACCGTCTCTGGGCATCTGGGCACCTTGGCGGCGTCCTTCGAATTGCCTGCCCTTGCTCCGAAATATAGTCCATCGATTGCTGCTGAAGAGGGGACGGCGATCACCCCGCCCATTCCTCGGCCCTTCTAGACACTGATAAGAAAGACAAAAGAGACTGTCTTGTGCGTGTCTGTCACCGTCATTCCAGTGGCAGCCCTAGCACCTTGGCGACGGCGATCCCTGCCTCCCGCGCCAGCTCAGCGCCAGACCGCAAAACCTGCCTTGGTCATGGGATTGGCCCTGCAAAGCAAAAATGCAAACAGCGGCAAATGGATGGGAAAGAGCGATGCGACGTGGAAGCCAGAGCAAACCCAACCATTTCATGGATGTCCAGGCGAATCGGATACCCGCCTCCAGCCCGCCAAGCTGAGATTCAACTCGTCATCTGTGAGACGTGATTTTTTCTGTGTCTCCAGAGAGGCAGAGGCAGCAAAGGCAGCGCTGCGATGCACCGCCTCCAGCGCATTGACAGGGCCAAAAATGGCCCAAAGGATACATCGGGAGAGCTGCCAAGTCACATCCTATCCTCTTTAATTAGAATGCATTACACCCGCGACCTCCCAATCTCAAAGACTCTTGCATCGACTCCGACACGACATTTCAAGCTTTTCCAAGCGTCCCGCCAAGAATTCCGACAAATTGTTACGGAATGGCACAAGCTAGTTCCTGCTAATTGTGTACTACTACAAGCTCCTTGCGGCCCTACTGCTGGATATTCGGCCTAAAACTGGGCATAGTAATCGAGGGGAAGCAACCCGACTCTGTCTCAGGCGCCAATTCAACTCGTGGCAGCCTAGCCCGGTCTCAACCGAGAGTGGTTCTGTATCGTGAAACCACCCATGTGTAAAAACTTCAACCACCGTGTGCGACAGCAAAACTGCGAATAGCGTCAAGCTTCCCCGCAGTCTACCACCGATCGCCGATGAGATCACTGTTTTCCGCACTTTAGTGAGTTGCGGGGGAGCCATGGGTCTGGTTATTGGAGTACGACGTGCAGCAAGACAGCCACCGGAGCACTGCAGTACGGTAGCCACCTTTGATGGGTGGGTAAGGACATCGCGACAGCCCCAACTTGAAGACTGAGTCGGCCAGGGTATTACGTAAAGGAGGGCGTCTCGGGACGAAGACTACCTGATGTCATGGTATGAACCACAAATCGGAACTGGCACTTGGCATCCGTCTCTATCCCTCGGGTTTACCAAGCAGTCCTACTTGATGTCCTTTTCTAAGGTGAGCAAATGATTCATAGAGTTTCCACTAAATAGTACCGTAACAGGCTTTGGGATATAATCGTGGTTTCTACTACTTGGAGAAACGCCAGCAATGTGGATACAACTTATCAACAATGAGACCATTTCTTCCCAACTCAAACCCATGTCCTCTTTGCTCGAGGCCTACTATAAAGTAACTAAGCGAAGTACAGACTCAGTCAGCAAATTTGGTGAATCATGAGTCGTTAAGCGTGGGGTACAGTCCCAACCCTGGCCCCAAATCCTTGCCCAAAGTCAATGCTGTTACGTCAACGGGACATGATCACGCCGTTCATACCATGTCTCAGAGGAAGAGATTTCAAACTTATTTTCAACGACTTTCTACATCTAATTATTTCACAGTGCCAAAGCCCCCACAACAGCCGCCCACCCAGCCACCACCCCCACCCTAATCACCACCCCCGCCGCCGCCCCGGGTTTACTCGCACTCGGCCCCGCCGCCCCGGTCCCAGTCGCGCCACCCCCACCACCACCCGCATTCGCCGCCTCTGCCGTTGGCGGGTACGTCTGCCCGGTGGTCTCACACGTCGCAGTGGGCGTCTCGGACGTGACAACCCCGCACGTGAACACGCGCGGATCGACGCACTGGCTCATCGGCTCGATCTCGTACCCCGGCGACACGCCCTGCACGGTGTCGTCCTTAAGGTAGACGTCGCACACGGTCGTCGTCACGGCCTGCCCGCCCAGGTTGGTGCTCTTGGTGCTGACCCAGGTCGAGACCAGCATGGCCTGCTCGGACTCGGTCGCCTGGTCGGCGGCGCCGGGGATCTGGCGGTCGAGCAGGGCCGGGTTGACCGTCTGGCGGGTCGTGTACTCGTACGAGGTCAGGGTGCAAGTGGCCGGGTTGGCGATGGTCATGGGGTGCCAGTATTGCGTTGTGATGCTGCCCGTGCGCGCGAAGGTGGGCGTGGGCGAGCAGGCCGAGAAGCCGGTCGATATGCAGAGGCCGGTTTCGTCGGCGCCGTAGAAGAGGTCGGTCACCGTGACCAGGTAGGTGTGGGTTGAGAGGAAGAAGGCGCCGGCGGCGGGGGTCGTGATGAGGGTGGTGGAGATGTTGGTCGAGATGGGGGATGGAGCGCCGGCTGTGGGGAAGACGGGGATGGATGAGGTAAAGAGCTTTTTGCTCGTGGTTGTGATCACCTTGGTCTGCCAGTGGTCGACGCGAGACCATGCTGCTGCCGAGCTCACACAGAGCAGGGATGTGAGGATGGACGTCGGCTTCATTTTGACCGAGTTGTTGTGCGTTGGTTCAAAAGAATGACTGTGGCGCCCTTGTAAAAGAAGGACGGAGAGAGTGTCTGGGCTCCCAGCGGTGATTGCAGAGCCCTGCTTTTGTCGTCCTGTTTATACTCCAAAGCGTTGCGGCAACTTTGACATCGCGCTTATACCCCTTTGGCATTCTCGATACAATAGCCGCTATTGATTCAGCCTCATCCACATTAGGGGGAGAGGTCCCCTGATGTCCGAGGTGCTTTGATTTTGTGGCTGAAACTCTTCCAATCAGAGCTAGCAATTGAGCCTCCTGATGCCAACGGCCAGTGCCGCCCCCAACAAATCAGCCACTCCCGACGCGCCCTGAGAATCTAGACTCTCAGGGGCAGGGGCCGACAGCAAGAGCTGAAAGCATTCGTCGCATCGCGCAGCCACGGCCGCTGAAGACTTGCCTGGTGTTCCCTAAAACGCCTACCTCTGTGCATGAGCGCTGTCTCTATGCAGGGGGAGGCGCGTGTCAATTCTGCCTCGGGTGGTGTTTCGAGGTGAAGCGCACTTCTGTTGATTCTTTTCAGCAACGAGCAATCGCTGGAATAAACTAAGTACGGTAGGCCATGACTTTTTACCGCTCATGACTGCCATACGAGCATTCCTGAAAAAGGCTCCCGACGTCTTGGTTCTCTATTATGCACCTCCTCCCTGATGAACAAGACACCCCATCGCGAACAAGACTCCAACAAGCGTAATCAAAAGGCACCAGCCCTTGCAGCAGAGGTTGGTCGGGCTTGTTTTGAGTGCGCAGTAACCGAATACTTTGACTCGGTCCCTGTTGTTGAAGAGGAATTGAAACTTGAAATTCCATCAGACAAGACGTCTTTGGGGTGTGAGGGAGGAGCCTACCTGAGAAAGACTGACGCGGGTATAGCACCGCCATGAAAATAATCGCTGCAGGCGATTCCCCCGAGCACAGCTCAACACCCGTCGGGCCTCGGTAAAAAGCGCATAGTCATCAGCCATGGAGTAGATGGAGACAATGGTACTGACTTTCGTTTCTGTGGCGCTCATCCAACAACTGGGCACAGGCGTGGGAGGGTGGGATGAGGCCGTCCGGCCACCTAGCCCCGCTGCAGACTTGCTCCAGGCCGTAGCGGTCCTGGACAGCCACCTTGAGATGTAGGAGGCTTTGCTCTGGCCTGTTGCACTTGTTGCCGATGTTGATGCTGTACTCGCGGAAGTCCTTATAGGGTACTTCGCCACGATGGGAGGATGGTGTTACTGGCACCGACCAAACCCTTCCTCCAGCGTTGGGCGGCGTCTGAGTGAAGAATGATAGCCTGCGTCCTCCATACTGGAAGAAGAAGAAAAAAAGACAGCTTCTTCTCTTGCCCCGCCAGATCGGAGCTACTCACTGTCCAGGTCGGTCTTGTGGCGCCTTGGGGGAGTGGTCTAGTTACTGGAGGTAGAGGCCACCAGTCGACATTGGATCCCAGTTTCTGCTCGACCCACATCCTCAACCCTTCCAAGCTCAGGTTTGCTTTATAGCGCTCACGTCTCCGGAATACTTCTTAGCACTGAATCACCCCTGTGGTATAGTGGCAGCACACTTGCTTTGGGTGCAAGTGGTCCTGGGCTCGAGACTCAGCAAGGCCCAACGTTAACCTTTTGGCTTTGTTACCGAGGTTTTGTGCGCGAATTGGCCCAACCTATTTGTTGTCTATTTTAAGCTGACGATGTGGAAGGATTCCACAAATTGGGGTGTGGTGCGTCCGCGATTAGAAAACGGGCAGGTGCACGCGCGTAGCGAATTCCTATGCTCGCTGCCGCCCTTGGTGCGGTCCTAACCGTTCTCGGCACCAGCTATGATCTCGTCACCAAGTGTGGTGACGGCACTAAGGGCATGCTGTGCTGTGCCATGGGTATGTGTAACATCTTCTACTACGCTTGCAAGGGTTGTAAGTTCTGTTCTTTTTCCCTCCTAAGACCCTGTCAGATAAGGTCTAATACTAACATCCCCTTTAAGACTGCCACAAGAAGCACACTGATGAAGTCCCCGACGAGCTTCTATGAGGATAGCTTCACCACTGCCGTCGTGGGTGGAGTTCATCAGGGAGTACCAACATGGTCTCGGTTAACTTTAGAGACGAATAATCAAGGGTGCTGACACTTCTTTGTTCCAAGCCGCGATACCGACGGTGATGGTGCCGTGACCGAGCACGAGGTCGTGAAGATGGTGGACTAAAAGTGGAAGTGTCGAATGTTGAGTGCCACCTTAATTAAGGAGGACTTCTGTATGTGACCCTCGGCCGCTCTGCTCTAGGGTGAGCATCCACAGGTGAGCCTGGCCTGCACAGCCGCGTGGCCCAATTTTGCTGCCTCGACTAAGGTTGCTATGCGGCGCCCAAAAAGAATAAAGAAAAAAAGAAAAAAAAGAGATTCCAGTAATAATACCTCACGAGAGAGCAAATAACTTACACGGCCACCCACCTGTTTCTGTTGTTGAGTTTTGTTTGTTCGTTCGTTCGTTACCAGGCTTCCAGGGCCAAGACAACGAAGAAGTAGCGCAAGCCATCGGCCAAAACCATGCCCGAGGGATGTTTTCGGGAGGTACCATGGTCAAACGGTGGGCGTGAACTGCGGTACAGCTTCCCCGGCCTCCAATTTACATCTCCACTGTATGCCGTAAATCTCTCATCCACAGCCTGGGCGCTCAGCTTTTCTGACGACGGCCAGATGACCAGGATGGTGATGACCCAGCCAAAGAGCTCGAGACCGAGCTGACAAATCGGCGTTCTGTGAATCTAGTACACTGTGCTCTTCACGATAGTAACGGTCGCCTCCTCAGCGGTGAGGTCAAGCAGCTGTTCCCGGACACGAAAAACCGGTCGGCGGCGTTTACAGCAATGCACAGGTACGCGCTGGACGCCTTCTCGGACAACAAGCTCGTCCTGTGGACTTTGAACAACCAGAGACTGGTGATTTCCGTCTTGATTCTCGTGCCCCCCTGCCACAAGCTTTGCAATGTGTTTCAACGCCAGTAGCGCACTTCGACCATCCCAGTGATAAGCCTGAAAGCCTGGAAGTGCGCATGTGGCCAAGATCGCTCGCCCCTATTTCTCGGATGCACTTTGGGAGGATTTCCTCTCGCATTTACGGCTTCTCAAGGCTCTTTCTCTCTACAATGACACTCAGTGTCGTATCCTACGCGTCTACTCATACATCAACAAAGACAACTGTTGGAGGTGGTGCCCCACCTCGAGGGTACAGGGCGCACACGCCACCTCGCCTGGCTAGTGCCCTTTGGGCCACACCTAGATAGTTGTTGCAGGCCAGGGGAAATCCTGGCCCGCAACACCACACAATCGATCACCGTTTCCCATTGCTCTGTTTTGCCCACAACAACACAGCATGGTGGGACGCAAATACCGCATTGCTTCCTCCCAACTCGGACTTCCCTCTCCCGTCTCAGGCCCTGATCACAGAACGCATTCTTCCTCTGCCGAAAATCATCCGCCATGTCCTGATCGACAAATTGTGTCCAGAGGCACTACGGGAGTCTGCGAAAGCTTCACCTCTAAATAACAATTGTCTGGCTCGTATGTACCTTGGTCGTCGTCGAACCCCTAACGCTCCACCTACGCCCAACTTCTCTCTACGAAACTTCAACTTCTGTCTTGATCAAATGCTCGAACTCGGATTTCCGGTGCAGGATTATGCAAGAGAAATGGCTGCGTGTCTTGCTACCCTTCATTGGTATGCTCGTATGGACAGCTTCGACATTCAGTTTGCCCTGGGAAGCGATGCTGAGCTTTCTTACACCACCCACGTTGCTCAGTCACTCGGAATGGATGTTGAGCAGCTTGAGAAGCTACCGAAGCACTCCAATATTGAGGTTTTGCAGCGTCTAAACTTCCAGAGACGTGTGGTTCGTCTCTAGGTTCTAGACTTCAACCTCTGCAACAGATTGCCTATGGATGATGCCTTCATCCTCGAGCATGAGAAAGAGATTCTCAGTCAGCTCGTCCTTGCATTCTTTGGGAATGACCCCTACTATCCCTTACCGTTGATGGAAATGGATGTGGACAGGCAACTCTGGTCTATTTTCCGACAGGAGTATGAGAAAAAGGCGGCAGAAATTCTGAGTGCATTGGAGGCTCTGAAACATCTCCCACTGAAGTTCTTAGATGCCTGCGTGGAGAGGAAATAGAGGAAGTTGGAGAAGGGGCTGGGTCATGGGCATCGAGACTTCAAAGGATAAAGTATTGGAGTCGATGAACAGCAAGTAGCTATGTTTAGCCTAGCCCACGATAAGATCACCATTATCTAGTGTTGTTAACGTGCGCATGGTTACTATGCTGTGGAGAATCTCAATCTAGTTTTCGGGTGCGGATTCGGGCTCAACCGTCAGTCGCCGATTTGAATACCTCGGGTGAAAGCAGAGACCGGTCACCGTTACAAAACCCATAGCCCTATAAATACTAGCTACACCATGCACATACAGATTTCACACCCCGGAACAAGCTGTAGGTAGTACTATAAGCCACTGCTACTGTAGGCCTATAAGCACTACATATAGCCTATTATCTTAATAACTATCTTAGTTTTTATGCCATGATTGTTACGGCCCGTACCTAGCTGATAGGTTAGGACGAGTTGCGGGTGTTGTGTCACGTGAGGGCAAGCCGGGGCGTGAGGCAGCACCACTCAGGTAATGGCCAGAAGGGCCATAGGTTGGAGGCAAGCTCTGTTGGATGGGGTTGAATACACTTAGGGTGAGCAATGTCACGTGTGCAAGGTTCGAAAAAGGAAATTTTGTGTGCCCAGATTCGTCTTTACACTGCCCGCCACCCCCTATGTAAAAATTAAGATGATACCCGCGCGTCTACGCGGCAGTAGTAGGAGCGGCTGCCTTCTACTACTTTCTGGGCCTTGTTTCTCCTTTCCAGTTATATATTACACGGGAATCCCCCGGCAGTGCTTGGGGGATTCCCGTTACTGCCCCCCTGCCATTATTCCTATCAACGTGCCCCCATCCCCGTGAAACCTGTCTGTGGGATTCAGCCGTGACATCTGGTTAGCTCCGCAGACGAGATGCCCGGGCTGCCGAACCCCCTTATTTCTGGCACCTTCTAGCAGATGACACAAACCATACACATACCTAGGATACATGTAAATCTATAATTGGACTTGTTGCCTAGGAGCCTTTCTCACCTATTACGCGTCATCTACATTCCGTCGAAAGGCAACTTTAGCTAGGCAGTAAGCCCGCTGGAGTCTGCTAGCCGACGCCAAATTAACAGACATACATGCTGAAGATGCAGTCGAAGCCTGTTTCGCTCCACTCAGACGTCGGCCCCGGCTCGTATTACCACCGAGAGTTGGTTTTTTGGTTTATTTCCTATTTTTATTGTACTTGGGCACATCATCCTACTTCATTTTCTTCCCGCTGTGGGCTGTTTTAAGCTCAGTAACCTGTAGCGAAGACAGAACCATGCAGCTTTCAACGTCATCACAGCTTCTCGCATTTTCATCGTCGTATAGAGATTATACCAACATGCTGGCCTACGGTGCGAGACCTTGAATGAAGGAAGGGGGGCCGGTGTTAGAAAAGAGGCTGCAAGTGATGGAACGTTTGCTGACTCGCAGTAATGAATTGCCATGTTACGGACTCGACATCAAGGGATCCCCATCCTCTCTTGGAGATAGTCCACAAGCTCGGTTCTGCCATTCTCCTTTGCGATCTCCAGAGCTGTCTTGAGCATGGGACTCCGGGGCTCCGGGTTCGCGCCCGCGTCTAGCAACTGGGCAACAATGTCGAGGCTGCCAACTTGGCACGCCACCATCAGTGGCGTCCAGCCGACCTTGTACGTCCGCTCGATGCGCTGCTGCGATCCCGTGACGGCTGGGGGGTCCTCCACGACGGCGACGCACCTAGCCTCGCCCTCGCCCTCGCCATTTTCTGTTATTCCCTTGCTCGCAACGAGGGCGGCAGGAGCCGGTTCCGCTCTGGACCATATCGGCTCGGGCGAGCATCCTGCATCGAGGAGGCGGCGCACCACGACGGGAGAGCCGCTCGCGGCGGCGAGCAACATGGCGGTCTCGTCGCGGGCTGAGATCTCGTCAAAGGAAGCGCCGGCGTGGAGCAGGAGGTCGACGGCCTCGATATCGCCGCGATAGGCGGCGTACATGAGCGGCGTCCAGTCGGACTGGGCGCGCACCTCGGGGTCGGCGCCCGCCTCGAGCAGCAAGGCCGTGATTCGCGTCGAGCGCCTGCTCGCGGCCTCGGCCAGCGCGGTCCAGCGGTCCGGCGACAGGTGGTTGACGTCAGCCCCCCGCGACAGGAGAAACGAGACGCACGGCTCGTCCTCGCGCTTGGCGGCCAACATGAGCGGTGTCCAGCCGAGTGGGGATGTGGCGTTGATGTTGGCACCATGCGCGAGCAGTCGATCCATGACGCCGAAGTGGCCTCGGATCGAGCCAAGGAGGAACGGCGAGCACCCGACACCTGCCCCCCCCTCCTCCACGTCGCACCGGGATGGAGCAGTACCCTCGCTGCCTAGGAGGGCCTGAGCCTCGTCCATGTCGCCTTCGTAGGCAGCCCTGCCGAGCGGCGCGAGCGTGTCAGGGTTGATCTGTGGTGACGGACCGGACCGTTCCGCCGCCGCAGCCTCCTCGACGTTCTCGCCGGCATATTCCCGCTCGTCCGAGAGGATCTTCTTGAGGATGGAGGCCCTAGAAGCGTCAGCCCCGCCGTCGATCAGCTGTTGTGCTATTGTGAAATATCCGGCATCAGCTGCGCAGTCGAGCGCTGTCCTCCCATCGGGGCCGAGAGCGTTGGGATCCGCGCCGAGATCAAGCAAGAGATTGACAACGCGACTCATGCCATGGGACGCCGATACCGCCAGCAAGCTCCGACTAGCCCCATCCGCCACGTGATTGATCAGAGTCCGGATCTCGTCGTCACTGCGAGTGCTGGCAAGCTGGGCCAGGAGCTGCTCCATTGCACGAGGCCTGTCGTCTTTGGCTAGGCTCTCGAGCCTACGCCTTATAAGCTCGTTGTCCGTAGGGCGGTCGGAAACAACAGTCCGCGCCATTTCGTCGAGGGACTCCGCATCCGTGGCGGGAGGGCGGGCTCCCCCCCCAGGGGGCCTCTCTCGTACCCCTACCACCTCCGGGCTGGCGCCGCTCCTGGTCCTGTCTGTTCGCTCTTTGAGGATTTCGGTGTGATCCTAGAGAGAAGTAAGCCGCTGTGTCAGAAGCTGAAAAAGGCACGCTTCCCGAGTTCTTTCTTACGTTGAGCCAGTGACGGTACCAGCTCCAGCCTCTTCCCGTCTTTTTGAGAACCCGCCATCCCTCACAGGCGTCGCAGTATCCTTCCCAAACACCGGCCCTCCCCTCCACCGGCCTGATGGTGGAAGGCCTCGGCAGGGGGACCCCAGATTCCGGAACACCATGGAAATAGGTCAGGTGGAAGCGATAACTGCCATCCGGAATGTTGACCCAGTGCGCAGCCGGGCACCGCGCACAGAATCCCTCCTTGCGGTCGCCCAGTCCCCGCGTCCAGCCGGCGGTGTGGAGGTCGCCCCCGTAGAGCGGCTCCTGGCGAGCGGGCAGTAGGCTTGCCTCGTCCGTCTCAAAGTCCTCGGCAGGCGGGGTAAAGTCTTGGGGAGGCTGCCACCGCATGGCGAGGTCGGGTGGCTGGGCGAGTATCTCCGGGTCTCGGTTGTTCTGCCTCGCAGCCACCTCGGACAGTTTCTCGACCAGGTCCGGCACCGATACCAAAAGCCGCATCCCGCCGCTGCTGCTCGCATCTCGGTCCGACCCCGAGTCTTCGCCGCCGCCACCGGTATCCGATGCCTCGTGCTCGTCGTCGGCAAGGTCGTTGTACGGAAGAACGAACAGTGCAAGCTGCTCTAAGTGGCGACCGAGGTGCCTGCCGAATTTCTCGTTCGGGACTTGGCGGATTTCTTGGTCCGTGTAGCCCCCTCGATGGCGGAGGACGTTGGGGTAGTCGCAAAGGGGACAGTCCGCTGCGTCAATATGCGCCAGTGGCCTTCCGAACCTGTGTGCCACGGCTTCCGCCTGGTGTTCCGGCACTTGGTCCGGATGCGCAGTCCGCAGGTGGTCTGCCATGGCAGCCAGGTTCGGCCATGGGGAACGGCATATTCCGCACGACCATCTCTTCCTGTGGGACTCGTTCTCGTGTGCCCACCACTTGTGTTTCGATTCGAAGAATATTTCGTCGCACCTTTCGAAAGTGCAGCTGTAGGACGACAGGTCGGCGTGTACGTGCTTACTTAGTAATTTTGTTTGCGTCAGCGAAAGAAAAACGAGAGAGAGAGAGAGAGAGAGAAAGAAGAGAGGGGGGAAAAGACGGGAGCAGACGAGACGAGGGGTGACTATCTTACTGCCATGCATTTTTGCCAGAGATCTCTATGACGTTGCAGCAGTACCGGCAAAAATAAGGCTGGCCCAAGACCAAGTCGGAAGGTGGATCTGGAACCATCAACCTTGGCTCGCTGGCGGTGGCTCTTGAAGACCGGCCGAACACGGTATCAGGGATGACCGATTGCGAAATCACGGTGGGGGTGGCGCGGGACCTGAATGTCGTTGCTTTAGTGCCAGTCAGGCTTGGGAGGTACTCGGAGGGCTGGCCGTCGACTGGGGACACGACGGCGGGCTCGTCATCACCGCCTCCCGCGCCGATGAGGGGAGGGAGTCGTTCCCCCCCCGGGCCGGATAAATCCACCGAGAGCTTTTCCCGATGCCGGCGCCGATACCCCAGCCACTGCCGCCTCTGGGCGTTTGCTTTCCCTAGCCGCTCCACAAGGGCATCGTTGGCGGCGGCGTGGGGGAAGAAGTCTCGGACGTGGCTGATGTCGGGGCCGACTGCGTAGTCCTGGTCGAGGGATGACCTTGCGAACTTGGACTTGCTGGATGATTTGTGGACCTGGACGGACAGCCTGAGCAGGCCGGTAATGGACTCGTTGATCGACAGCTGCAGGTCCTTGGACTCGGTCACGATGTCATCGGACCCGTCCGGTTCGGGGACATGGTCGGGGAGTCCAAGAGCGCTCTCCTCTTCGTCGTCCAGTAGACTATCCGAATCTGAGAACTCGGCAGCACATATCTGCGTGGACCCCTTGGTCCAAATAGCCTGCGTCCTCTCGCCATCCAGGATGCTCTGGACTATTACTACGGCGTTAGGTCTCGGTCTAGTGCGCTGCTCCCTCCCGGGCGGACCCAGAGGCTACACCGTTTAACACACCGGTACTCACAATCCGAGATAAGCTGGTTGAGTTGCCTGAGCAGCCGGACGACTTCCCTGACGAGGATGTGGCTTGAAAGACGCGAGTCAAGCGAGGCCTCGCCCTTCTGGAAGACGCCCAAGCTGCCTGCCCAGATATTGAGTCTGTCCAAGCAGCTGGAAAGGTACGAGTCGTCGGCATCCACGCCTTGGGGGACAGCGCCTGATGTTATTTTCCTGCCCATGTCGAGGCACAGCTCCCGCAGTCGTCGCCTCGCTCTGGACGCTTCGACCATTATTGGGCCGGGACCGGAAGCCATCGTAGCCCTTGCTATGTTTGCGCTTTTCCTTCCGCAAGCGCGGGGCCGTGAGGAGAGGCGGTCGGTCGAGAGGTCGCCTGGTTGAGACTGAGAGGGCCTGCCTGGGCGAGCGTCGGAGTGGAGCGCGTTGCTACGATGCCAGCGCTGTCGCGTGTCGCTGCGAGGGATATCTTGCTGGCTATGGGGCGGGGCATAATGTTAACCGCCAGGCTTTTGCAGGCCTCAGAGGGCCCGGGTGAGTGGCCCAATCACGAGCTCGCTCGCAAATCGCCAAGGGGTGGGTGGCCTGTCAGGGAACTATGCCTGCAGCTGCTCTGTGGTGTAACCGCTTCGCGAGACGGCTGGAGTCTCCTCCACATCAGAAAGGGAAAGGGGGCGGAAGGGCGGCTGCTCGTGCTCGCGCTCGTGCTTTAGAACGAACGCCAGCGATGCTGTATTCCCTCTTCTACGAGAAGCAAACGCACCCAGAAACCGCAACCCCAAACCCAAAATCATGTCTGGATTAGAGGCGGTCAGCCTCGCATTGGCCGTGTTCCCGCTAGTCATCGGCCTTCTTGAACGGTATCAGGATGGCTGCGAAAAACTACGGGACTGGGTCCTGTTCCGCCGAGAGTTCGCGAAGCTCGTCAACGATCTCAATCGGGAACAAATCATCTTCCGACAGCACGTAGAGGGCACACTTCGCTCCGTCGCCAACTCCGAGTTTGAGATGGTGGAGATGATGGAGGACGCCCAGGACCCGCGATGGAAGAGCGACGAGCTGACGCAGAGGTTCAAGCGGAAGCTTTGCGGGAATGGCGAGTACGAAAACTACCTTTTCTCCATTAAATCAATCCACGAGAATCTCGCCGATATGTCGAGAAAACTGAAGCGCTGCGGGTCGTCAGTAAGCTCCCCCCCTACCCCCATCCCGGCGGCATTTGGAGAATCCGCTGATGAATCTTGTTGCCAGGACGACCTGTCGGGGGCGGCGGCCCGGAAACGATACGAAATCCAGAAGCAGTTCCGTAGGCTCCAGTTCTCGATTGGCAAGAAAAGATGGCAGGAACAGGTCGTCGACCTGGGGAGGCAGATTGATCGGGTTGGCAAGCTCTACGTCGAGGCCGAGGCGCTGGCGCCATCGAGACAATCGCGAACCTCGACTACGGTGCACAAAGCCTTTCGGCTGGTCAGGTGCCAGGCGGCGAGCCTGCACAAGGCAATCAGCAAAGCCTGGACCTGCGGCTGCGAAGATTCTCACACGTTCCAGCTGCTGATGGATGGGCGATCCCGGGTGGCAGCCTCGCAGCGTCTCACCAGGCGCCCGCTCACCATATCGTTCCCCCTGCGGTCGCGCGCCTGGGCGATGCCTGAGGTGTCTCTCGACGACGGGGATTCCTGGTGCGCCTTCCAAACCACCATGGTCTCACCGGCGGATTCGGGCAGTCCGTTCCTCGCCATACCCGCGGGGCTTCCACGGGGACCTGGGAGCTTCCTCAGCGACGCCAGCAGCCCGAGCAGCACTCGGACGGCATCTACAACACTGTCGGCGGCCAGCACATCTGCAACCCGGAGCAGCGGAAGCCTCTCTTCCCACGAGAGACTGCCGTCGAGGGGGAGGTCTGTCTCTGTCATCACAGTCCCAGACAATCCCACGCCGATCAAAGACCTCTGCCGGGTGATTCGTGTCGGCGATGGGGACCTCAGCGCTGCGTGCCTAGAGGACGGCCAGGGCTCCTACCACGTCTTGCGCGCAAGCCCGCCCTTGTCCTTCACATCCGCCGAGGTCGATCGCGTCGTCAGCCTGGAGAGGATTCTGACAAGTGTGACGGAGCGCCGCGGGGGGGCACGAGGCGGCGACCAAACCGCTGCCCCGGCGCCGGAGCTGTCTCGACGCCACAGGATGTCCATCGCCCTGACGCTTGCATACGCTATGCTCGAGCTGTACCCCACACCCTGGCTCCCCCAATTCTGCAATAAAACAGCAGTGCATCTGTTCCAGCACAGGGACGGCCAGGTACTGGCCGAGCATCCCTTTGTTCTCTGTGAGGCCACGGTGCGACACCAGCACGGCGACCCAGATCCCGACCCCGACCCCGACTCCGACGCCAGAGCCGTGAGCCGAGAAAGCGACCACAGCAACGCACTCCTAGCGCTCGGGATCGTGATTATGGAGCTGTGGTTTGGCCAGACCATCGAGTCCCGGTCGTTTTGGGACAAGTGCTGCAATGGGCAGGGGAACGAGACGGAATACACAAGTCTAATGGCCGCCATGGAGTGGCAGAAAAAGGCAAAAGACGAGGCGGGTGTGGTCCTGCATGACATTACGTCGCGGTGCATCCGGGGCAACCTTGGGCTGGCGACCATCAACCTCTACGAGGCCGAGTGTGTCGACGCTGTGTATGACTATATAGTGAAGCCGCTGGAGGCATTGTTGAGCCACTGCTGGCCAATGTGAGCTGCAGGACGGTGGATAGAATGGAAATTGCGCCCCCGCCCAACCATTCCCTCTTTGGTAAGGTCTGCTGCGGCCCGGCCCGCTGAAGAGCAGACGGAGCAGAAATGGCGCTCGCGCTTGTCGAACTGAGACCGCGTTCATTGGGTTGAATCTGAGAGGGAAGCACAAGGGAAACAACGAGGATGCCGCAAGCAGCCGAAGCAAAGCAAAACGCCATAATCTTAGCCTCACAGACACCGAAATGATTTAGTTTCCTGCACATCTCCAATTTCACATGAATAATTTAAATAATACTGGTGGGGAATCTGCGTAGATGGTATATCAGTGCATGCCGCCTTGTGGAAGTGGCATAAAACGGCCTAGACGCGGCTCTCCCAAGCGGGGTTGGAGGGGGTCGAGGGCAGGGAATCCCAGCTTCCTAGATACAAAGTGTTATTTGTGTGAGGCGCCACTTCTTTGTGGCTATTATTTACGTGAGACACCACTTCTTTGTGGCCTCGACACAACAACTCCAGACAAGATAGCCACGCTCCTTCCCCAGCGCAAGAACCCCCCGTCTCCCCATCCCTCCCGAGCACGCCGACGTAATGGGGCGACACGAGCATCCAGGCAATACAGCCCGACCCCGATTGGGCGCCGCCATGCAACATATCCCCGCGGCCTGTGCCAATGGCCGAAATTCCCTCGCCATGGTCCTCTCGCCCTCCCGACACGTTACCCATCTACAGACCAATCTCGAAAATGTCTTTACCGATGACACCAAAGTCCTGGGAAGCCCGGGCCGCGGAGAAGCGCGCGGGCACACTGGCAAAGATCCGCCCAGAATGGCGGTTGAGCCCCGGCGACATAGAGAGGGCGCGAAAACAACGCGACCTGACTGGTCCCTTCATCCAGAGCTTTCTTCTCGCCGACGAGGTTTCCATCGTTTCGAAGGACAGCGTCGACATCGTCGATGCCATTCGCGAAGGGAAGCTTACAGCAGTTCAGGTCACGATGGCCTTTTGTAAGACGGCGGCCATCGCACACCAGATTGTAAGTTTGCCTGGTGGTGGCGAAGGCGAGAAGGTTATCTAACGCGGAGTCGAAACCAGAATAATTGCCTACACGAAATATTTTTCGACCAAGCCCTCGAGCTCGCACAATCCCTCGACACCTACTACACCGACAACAAGACCACCCTCGGCCCCCTCCATGGCCTCCCCATCAGCTTAAAAGATCAGTTCCACGTAAAGGGCGTTGATACCACAATGGGCTACGTCGGATGGATCGGTAGTAACCTCGGGATCAAAGACCCCAGCCAGGCACATAAGGTGGAAAGTGAAATCACCCGCGAGCTACTGGCCCTTGGTGCGGTACTTTACTGTAAGACCAGCCTACCTCAAACCCTCCTCTTCGGCGAGACCAAAAACAACATCATCGGCGAGACCCTCAACCCCATAAACCAAAGCCTATCCTGCGGCGGCTCATCCGGGGGGGAGGGTGCCCTACAAGCCCTGCGTGGCAGCACTCTAGGTGTCGGTACCGACAGTACGTATACTCCCTTGAGCGAATTCCCCCCTTTTTTGGGATTTTTTTCTTCTTTTTTTCCTTCTTCAGAGGGTCGCGAGGTAGGAAGAGCGGATTCCCAGGTACTCTCAATACAGCCCCCCGAGTCTGCTTGTCGTAGTTCTTATCACTCCCAAGAGCAGATGAAACTAATCAATACCCTTGGGCAGTCGGTGGCTCTGTCCGAATCCCGGCCGCCTTCAATGGCATCTTCGCCCTTAAGCCGACCCCAGAGCGCCTGTCGTATCGCAACACGGCCAATACGAATCCAGGACAGAATACATACCGCTCCACCGTGGGCTTCTTGAGTACCTCGCTCGCGGGACTAGATCTCATCCTGCGCTCGACTCTTTCCACCCAGCCGTGGCTCACTGACCCGGCCGTCGCACCGATCCCCTTCCGGCAAGAGGTGATGGATAAGCACCTCGCGCGGGCCGGGGCCGACGGCTCTGCGCAGCCGTCCGAAAGGCCCCTGAAGCTGGGGGTCCTATGGAATGACGGCGTCGTGACACCCCATCCGCCTGTTACGCGCGGCATCCGCATGCTGGTTGACGCAGTCACACAAGCCGGGCATAAGGTAGGCCGGGAAGAGATAAAAGCCCTCAGTATCGTAGTTCGATTGACAATTCCCTAGATAGTACTCTGGGATCCACCCCCACAAGCCACCGCCAAGCGGGTACATGTAAGCTCCCTCAAAATCTCTCACTTGAAAGAAAAGCTGCTATGCTCTGTTGCAGCTTCCCGACCTAGCTTACATGATATAGGTCACCTTCCTCAAAGCGGACGGAGCCCATGATATTTCCCACCAGCTCGAATTGTCTGGCGAACCTCTGATCCCAGACCTCAGAGACACTTTCCAGCTGAGGGCCCCTATAGACCTACTCGAATACCAGGGCTTGACGCTCGAAGGTCTTGAATATGAGTTGGCCTACTCAGACTACTGGAACGCAACCGCTGCAGATGATGGTGAGCTCCTTTCCCCGAATAGTCGGTTCTAAAACACGGCAAGGTAATCCGCTCAACACCCCTGTGAGTAGGTGAGGCTGTCGACGCCATCATTATGCCGGTGGCTCCGCACGCCGCCGTCATTCCCGGGCGATTCTATCATACTGGTGTGTGCCTTCCCCCCCTTCTGCTGCTCGCATACATTCGGGCGCGCTATATGATGGCAACTTGATGACTGACCAAACGTGCAGCGTACACCGAAGTAATCAACCTACTAAACTACAGTACGGTCGTCATCCCCGTTACCAAGGCGGACAGGGCCACCGACATACCCGACTCATCTTTCCAGCCACTCGGCCCTGAGGATAAACTAAACTGGGAGGCCTGTAAGCTCTCAACCGCCTGTCGAACGTGCCTCCAAACTTGTATGTTAACCCACTGGGCTCTAGATGATGCCGAGATCTACGACGGTGGTCCAGTTGGTCTGCAGATCGTGGCTCGGAAATTTGAGGAAGAGAAGGTTCTAGCAGTCGCCAAGATCGTTTACGCCGCTCTACAGACGGCGAAAGCAAAGGTCAGCGTTGTCTGAGCTACTGTGCAAGGGGGGAAGACAACGTAGGTAGGAGTCAAGCGTTGTCTTCCGAGCCAAAGACCGAGATTTCACGCAATGTGTCTAGAGAAAACGTCAGGAGGATTAGATGACTAGGGGGAACACCAATGCGCCAAGTAAACATTCCTGCAAGATGTCTTTCGTCGGAGCTTCGTCCAAGCCTTTTCTCACTCCGGGTCTTTGGCGCTTCGTGAACCGTACTACATCTCCAACAAGGCCTCTCCTGCTGTTTTGGCATGACGATTGAGAGTAGGATTGCTTCTATCCCAGAGATTCTTTCGCCTCAGCGCGTATTAGTTCATAATAACCTCCATGCTAGATCTTCAACCCTACCGACATATAAAAAGCCCGTAGGCAACGCCGTACCTTACATGTAGAATGAGCAGGAGTATTATTAGATAAGCGTGTAACGAAGGTTGGGCCAGTATAGCTCGCTCAAAGAGCGGCCCTCTAGGTTTGAGGCGGATGGATAAGGTTGTAAGGTTTGGGAATGATGAGAGAAAGTGGGAGATCTTTGCTTGGAGGTTCGTGCAGCTGATCATAGAATTGATTGATCCTCAGCTCGGTGATTGTGGGATACACCCCGAGTGTGTGTACAGCACGCGAATCAAGACTTCCATTTATTCCTAGTCGACTCAACTCACACGCGGAAAGAAGTTGAGTAGGGAAGCAAAGCTGGAGACCGCATCGCCAACATAACTCTCCCAATATGGAAGAATCCATATCTCGTTACTTAAATTATCGTAGCGAGAATTTTTGATGGGCGACAAGCTCCACGTGTTGAGATGAGAGACGGTGATAGCTGTGAGCATGGGGAGAGATCGGAGCAGTGTCTCCAAATAGCTGCCTGGTGCTAATTTTGTCTCATTTCTTGAGCGTTAAACCTTTGGTATTTTGAAACCCATCCTTTGGGGAGAGCTCTTCCGCCAGTTATGCTAGCCCCAAATCGAGGGCCAGGTTCCATGATATACTGTCAGGTGTCTCATGGTGTTCATCGACCCATAGGAGGAGGCGCCGAGAGCTCTGAGTTGGCGGATGCAGCTCCAGGTGTTCAGTACGCACACCCCCTGAAACAACACGGGAAATCCCGCGGCAGCAAAGTGTCGAGACACAAGGCGAAAATTGCAAACATCAGCAGTCGCCACCAACATTCCTGCAATGTTAGTGAGAATCTTTTGCGGCAAGGTATTCATATTGCTGAGTTTCGAAGATACTTAATACGTTGAGCGCAGTTTCATCCGATATATGGATAATAGGTGTGTGTATTTATACCTGCGCTGTAGGCCTTAAGGCTCAACCACTCTCCCAAATCAAGATCCAGAATCAGGGTGGTTCTTGTGCATATTCCTGTTTTCTATATTTGTAGCCTAATAACAAATTTTCCTACAAGAGCCTATTTAAGATAAATAACTAGAGAGCGTGCATTATAATTTTCGTGCTGGTTAGTGATCGGGTACACGCAGAGTTCTCGAAGATGAAAATCGACGACGCCAACTCCACAGGGGATAAGCAGGAGGGAGGAGTTGAGGGCAAGAGTGGTGATGCACATAGATTTGGACAACATCTAGTTTAGTCTAGTTGCTCGTATTACAGGATGTCGGTGCAGGTTAATTTAAGTTCTTGAATCGAAGGTCGTTAAGTCAATGCGGCTACACCAATCAACTTATTCCTTATGGAACCTTACCCTGCGTTGAAGCCTGACGCTGAAGCCTGACGGCAGACCAGACCCCACACGCCCTCTTCGGCGGCGGTCGTCCTAGCTCTTCAGACATCGCCGGGCTGAGGAGTCTGATGTGAGTATCCCCATAGTCTCCGCTCACTCAGCCGTTCGATCTCTTACTTCTTTAGACTCCTGGCGGAGATACAGCTTTGGTATAGCTTCCTAGCATGTGTGACTCCACCACCCGCGTTTATAGGTGCGGGGCCCTACGTGAAGAGGCTCAAGAAACCCTGCGTTGATGCAATAAAGAGTAAGGAGATATGCACCTCGGCGACGGGTGAAAAACCATACTTGTACCGACCGGGTCCAGGTGCGTCCAGATGTATGCTCCTTCTTATTACATGTCTCGAACTAGCTCTAGGCGATCGATCATGTTGACGGAGGATTCAAATCATAAGTGTTGATTGGGAATAGTACTAGATACCATGACGATTGGAGTAGGGAGATGAAAAGACTGAGAGAAATCCGTGGGGCTGCTGCAGTGGCAAGCGAGCCAGCGTGCTCGAGTTTCCATAGGTGTGCATGGTCCTAAGCTGCTGCTACTTTAGCCTAAGTCGTAGTGATCTCGGTGTGGGTTGTGACACAGAGGTGTGACAACGCTAGGTCGCACGTCTGGCTCACCGAAGGTGAGAACAACACAATCCCACGCATGATATACGATCCACACTTTCCCGCAGTTCACTCAACATTAAGAACAGAGCTTCCCAGAAAATTGCCTCGAGTTGATCTTGTGGATGGAGAACGGGGAAGAAGGTAGTGGGTCACGGAGGCAAGAAAACCATAAGAGGGTTCAAAGTGTTAATTCTAGCCCCTCAGCTTCACAAGAAGTTCAGCTGATAATTCTTTTAAGGTTTGTTGAAGAAGGCACGGCCAGTTCCCTCTTTTTGTCAAGGCTGCTACTGTTCTTCCTATGTGCTAAGTACAAGAAACCTGGATCACCTCAGTGGCTCTAATAATCATGTCAAGGGAGATCTACAGGCTCTGGCTTCCTCCTGCCTTGCTGCCATGCTCACTCTGCTTCCTTGGGTTTAGCCAACTAGGTTTCTTCGCTCGCCTCCCTACATATGGCCAAGAGGGTCGCGATCACTTGTCCCCAATGGAGCTAGACTCTGGGGGTCAACTGCCTGGCCGGTCTGTCAGCTATCGGCCTTCATACTTTCCTCGAGCTTCCTTATTCGTGGTTCCAAGCACCATAGTGGGGACGCTACTAGGTAGCTCTCCCCAGTAGGCCGATCAGGTTCAACCACTCCTACGGCAGTGCCGCTAGGTCATGGTGTACTTGCTTGCCTCCTTGCTAATGGCTGGGCCAGTCTTGATGGTGTGTGCCTCTTCCATGGGCCGGCTATTAGCCGCCCACAGGTCTTTGCACAGGTCAACTGCATGGCGTGGTCCAAGGTGTGCGTCTGACCTTGGTTCCTGACCACGGTGAGTCCAGTAGAGCTGTTGCGACGGCCTTGGCATTAGGGATTCGTTGGCCGGTCCCGGGCCGGCCGTTGTCAACTGCGGCACGGTGGCCTTCGGTGTGGTGTTTCACCTTAGCACTCACCTTCGGTGTGGCCGGACCCAAAGTTACGGTGTATAAATGGGACCCCTTTGGTACGCTGTAGAGACCGCGGACCTTGCGCATGGGTGGACATCTGTGGTGGCGTAAGCCACCCTCGAAGGTCCGGGCCACCCAGTAAGGCTCGCCGAACTCGTTTAGGTACGTGGGACGAATCGCTCAGGATCATGCAGAGCGCGCCCGCTGCGGTAGCGCATTCGAGCCGTCGTTACCACTAAAGCGTGGGTCGTAGTATCAAGCGGCGAAGGGCTTGAGTAATGCCAAAACCAGGGACGAAGAGAGCACTCAGGATAGCAATAGGATTTCGATCTTAGTTTCGCTAGCGGTGGTAGGAAGGGTGGCGGCGTGGATTGAATAGTTGAGAGTGTAGAAAACGATGTAGTCGCACCATGTTGCCGGGGCGCAGATGAGCCTGGGGTCGCCATGGTTGGTTGCTCCTTTGGAGCTTGTATCGTGAAGTTTATCTTGGCTTCAATGCGTGTTGTACCTCGGGGGCATCCGAAATGCGAGATCTGGAAAGAGAAGCCGGCAACCTTTCATGCCCTTGGACAAGTGCGTTAGCGCCCAATTTTGGACTTGGAGGTTGCACCATCACCGCCACTGGCAACCTACCTGGCCAATAGGGGCGCATACATCCTGCTCAAATCAAATGAAGCTGAACCAAATAAGCCAATCTCAGCATGAATCCTCAACCACCGTCACCAAATTCGGGGAGATGGGTAAGGTAAACCTGGCGGCATTGGCGGATCAGTTGGGGGCGTGCCGAGGACATACCAAATGGCCGAGCGAGTGGTTCTCACGGGACTACCCGATGCATGATGGCACACCAGCACCAACCAAATGAGCATGATCGACAAGACAACGCAATTGCCAGCGTTCTGCATCGCAGATCAATACGCTTGACAGACATAGCGACTTCTCACATCACATCACAGCTCTAAAACATACCTTAGCCATTTGCAGCTGTCCGCATACCCACACACATCACGAATCACACCAAGGAGCTCGTAAACAAGAAACCTTGTTTCCCACCTGCGATTTAAGTCGAGACACGGCCAACCTTCTACAGCGGATTTCTCTGTGGAGACTACCTAAAGCAGCATCGAGCTTACTAGAGCTTTGCTCATAACCTGACCATGACCTTCTCGCAGGTCTCACAGCCGGGGGCCACGTACATGACCTGGACTTGGTTCAGCTTCCCAACACCGGCTGGATCGATAAATGCCATCGCCGTCCCCGCCACATTCCGCAATGAGATCAACTCCATTTACACGCTTCTGGCAAGGTCGGCCGTCGTGAATGTTTGGATCGCGATCCTCGTTTGCGGCATGTACTTCCGTCTACACGCTCGGATGAGGAACAACAGGACCCCAGATATCAGCGATGCCAGCTGCATCATGATGTCCGTCTGGAACAACAAGGTGTCTCCCAAGGAGTCTCTCTTGAGGCTGCTGCACTCGGCCGTCTCCAGGGATCCCCAAATCTCCGGACTCACACACTCGGAGACAGGGGAGCACAGGCAAGAGTGGTGGTTCTACCCCTTAGGCTTCGCGCTCCTCGCCGCCTGGGTTGCAAATATCGTTGCGGGCATTGTGATACCGGGCGGCCTCTTCATCGGCAACGGTGCGCCAGTAAATCCGAGCAGCATCTATGTCCCGTCTGTCGACACCGAGTTGTCGGACAGTTCCAACCTGATCAAGGCCTTGGTTCTTGATGCCCCATCATCCCTCCGCGCCGTGGGGAGCGTGCTGATGAGCGAGGAAATGCTCGGTGAAAAGGTCCTCGTGGGCCAGCCGGTACCGCGCGGCAAGACCGAGGACGGGCAACCCGTGCAGCAGATCTCGTACAGTTTCACCGTCAGCGGTGCCGACCTCGGCCTCCAGCACTACCCCCAACTCACGCTCAACGCCACGGGGGCCTGCATCACAGACTACAGCTGGCACTTGGAGACGCGAAACATTACCGTGGACGGCCGTCCGGCCCATCAGGACATCTACCAAACCATCTCGGGGAACGTCTCGGCTTCCATCTACGACGGCCGCGCCCCATCCGCCACCTTCCTCGCCTGGGACGTGCATCTGATGAACGTGAGCTGGGCTGCCATAGTCTCTTCGGTCGACCGGGGCAGCTCGGCGCCCAGCAGCGACCCGTGGTACCTGACTGGGCCGAACCCGCAGTACAACCGGTCGGACCCGAGCGCGGCCCCATACATGGTGCTGCCGGCCAGACCCGTGCTCCTGTGCTGGCAGAACGACCAGTGGTCTTATCTCGGCCGGACCTCCGACATCTCGAGGCTCAGCAGCGAGGCGCTTCCGGGGCTGCACCTCTCGGACGGTTTGCAGAAGGTGCTGCTGCACTACCTCCGAGCCCCCCGCATCTACAACCTCGGCAACGACCTGGGCATGTCCACGCTGCAGTCCGCCGCGCTCATGGCGGGCAGCTTCTTCAACGCCGACGATTCCAGCATTCGCACCGACCTACGCCGCCTCGTCTACGCCGCCTACATCGCGACCGTCAACACCCTCACCGATACCACGCTTCACACTCCCGCCGACCCCAGGAAAGCCTCGGTCCCAAACATGGTCCTCGACGAGCTGGGGCGCGTCCTGCCTGGCGTCGCCGACTTCGTGGTCTACACCAACAATGTGGTGACCATCTCCCTGCTGCACGCAATCGCCATCCCGTGTGGTGCCCTGGGGAGCTGGCTTCTGACTCTCCTGCTGCTGAATACGACGGCTTTGAAGGTTGTCAAGACGATGGACATCGCCGTGCTCTTCAGCGGCTTGAAGGAGGAATTCCCAAACGCCGGCATAGCCCTCGACGGCCGAAGCGGGAAGTGGGTATTGTATGTTCTCCCCTCTTGATACACCAAGCGGTTACGTTCCTGTCTTTCTTCTAACCGAATCCTTAGCACCCCGATCCAAAGTACAGCCTAGATGTAGCATGCTCCGAGTGCATGGACCGTTTAATGTCCAGGCCAATATCACGAAGAGCGCTGCACACGAAATACCTGGCTAGGAATCCCTTTTGATACCGCGGAAGTACCTTTCGACATCAAAAAAGTCAACCTTGTGTCCACCAACCTCTTGGACACAAAGGGTACTTGGAAATGGAATCAGCATACAGCAAGCTCATACTTCTCTCCTAAAACACCCGATATCAACAAGTGCTGCCCCCATACACTGTATCGTCCCGCAGACTTCTCCGTACGGCAGGCGGGTGAGCAACGCGCCGCAGGCACTGTTGTGGATAAACGGGCGCCTCGTCCATTGCCTCCTCGTTGGTGGCATATAATGCCTCTCGGAAGCCATGATAGGTTACCTATGTGTGGCATTGTGGGGGGGGGGGAGTGAATAAAATCTTTTCCTACCTATATATACCTGAAATTTCTAACGGCATTTAAACTTCAACTTTCTTCCCCCACTACTATCCACACGCCTCGTTTCGCAAGCAGAAACTCACATTTGCCACCCGTAGCTTCACCTTCTTCCCCCCCCAGCACGTCGTCTTGAGACGATTTGAGGATCTCACGGACGATCAGAAGTTGCTTTGTGATGACTTGATCATCAAACTCGGCGGAGTCAACCTAAGCAACGACCTACCCACAGATACAACGAGAAAGAATCAGTGGGAATTGGTTTTTTTTTCGAGGGGTTGGGACACAAGCTGGTCGATTCAGACTCCGTTTGAGAAACCCCGGGCCCGCGCCGTCAATGAGACGACGGCCCGAATCGGAACTTTTGACGTACACGGTCCCCGGACGCGGCAAGCCCAGTCCGGCCGGCCCGCGTGGCAGGTGCTCCTGCCTACATCAAGCCCGTCGTCCTCCCCGGCGGGGGCGGAGTCGTCTTCAAAGGGCGCGACGAGAAGGGCTCTATAGTCCCCGCTGATTCCGTCATGCTCCGCGACGGACTCACCGAGCAACGGGCAATGGCGGAGGCGACGGTCCGTTGGGACTAGTGAGAATCTGAGCAAGAGCTCATCGTTTGCTGGGCCCGAACTCGTCTGGTCCAATTCACTACCAGCAGGCCTCACATCACCGAGGTTCAGACCACAGGGGCTTCAAGTCGCTGCAGGACGACGACTGAATGGCGCCAGTTAAGGCTCACACTGACACCGACTTGTTTAGGATGTAGAGCTAATCACGTCTTGCAGGTGACCTGACTGACAAGGACTTGAGGAGGGGATAGTTGCCATGCGTATAAATGGTATTCGCTTAGTGGCTTTCCAAAGGGCTCGGAAAGGGACGACTGTGGAGGGTGGCAGCAGATATCACATAAATGCCTTACCTTTTCGTTTAGTCGAGGACCTTCCTCAATTTACACAGTCTGAAATTTTCTGCCGACTTCATTCCACTATGCATTGGGACTGCGGCCGGGTAAGTATTTATAGGTTCCTCGGTAGTCATTACTCAGGCCTCTCTCCTGCGAAAAGTTGCCAATTTTCGTTCTCGGAAGTCTAGGTAGTCTAAACCTGTTTCAGTCACTTCACTGATGTCCTCCTGGCAAGTGGTTGGCAGGGGTCGACGATAGCAACATTGGCGAGGACAACAACTAATACCAAGACGGCAGCATACGCCGCCGTGCAAGCAACAACATCTTTCGGCTGCGACTCCTTCATTACTGTGGCCAGCCCAACCGCAGCCAAAATAACAAAACAGGACGTCGTGACCAGCGCCGTGAGCTTTGTCGGATGCAAGACCACGATGACCACTGGGCCCACCAAGGCGAAGCCACCACCGAGGGCCGCCATGAGACGAGACCACAAGGCCTTCCTAGCTTTGCCCATTTTCTCCCTTGCTATGTCTGAAATGGCTTGGTTCATGGCCTCCAGAAACGCCTCACCTGTTTGCTTGGTGATCTGTTCGATTTCTTCCCCAAGCCTTTTGGCTTCCTCCGAGTCTTCTTCCAAAAGGGCAAGTTTTGACCGGGCACCGTCGAGGGCACCAATCTCTTTAGCAACCTCACCCAAGAGTCTTTTTGTGGCAAAGAGGGATTCGCCCTCGTTTCGGAAAAAGCGATAGTCTCGGAGAGCGTTTGCTATCATCAGGTTAACCGAGCCTAAAACTTCCCAGGAAGCAAGTGCCTAGGTGTGTGTGCACTAACAGTACGCAGACAGGTCTTTAAGAACGGTTTCTGGCGCTGTGGTATCGAAAAAGTCCTGTTCTGAGTGTTGAAGAAGTTTGTACCGAGACCACAGAATGTTGTATCGATGGAAAAATTCGATTTTGAGCGTCTCGTCATCCCAATTGCAGATACCTCCTCTGGACGATTCAAGCATATCCACAGGTCGGTTTGAGTTGTCCCAATGTGGACGGGTATTTCCTCCCAATGACACGGGCACGTCTCTGGGCTGGTTGGAGCCCTTCTCGTAGTTTTCGGCAACGCCAGTTGCCATGATTTTGCCGAGACTGCATCCCTTACAAACAGTGAAGTGGTGAGTTTATGGGACGACAGGTTCAGAAATTCGATTGTGATTGTGTCGGGTGGCTTTGTGGTGTTGCTCGGTCGCTTACATAACACTCTTGCTGCCCAACGTTTACCCCTTTGGACGTATAGCATGGCTGCTTGAAGCCTCATGCCCTGTTCCAGTTATGTACCAGGGAGCTCTCGACGTCCAATAAAGGCATGGCAGTCCCAGTGACGGTTTTCCCTTGGTACTGGCAGGCTCGTTCCACGACGCTTGTCTGGGGAATAAGCTTGACACTGAAACCGAATAAAAGGTTCCTGACAAAAAGCATTCAGAGACACCAGCCGAGATAGAATCAAAACATCATCCTGACAAAGTCCTAAATAGCCGACAACTGCCGACTTGACCCCTGGCGCTGAGGGGAACCCCTGTCAGACCCGTCGACGCCCGTTGCGGTTAGGCTGTGGGGCGTGTTGCTATTCTGTGTCCCGATCTTCCCTGCCGAGCCCCATCCGGGCCAAGTCAGCCGGGGCCTACAGTCCGCAGCCAATCCGTCGAGAACCCATAACCGACGACGCTACCGTGCGCTACCCCGGACAGCCGCGACCCCGGGAAACATAAGGCCGACGTCGCCTCTTCAAGGCTGACCATATCAACTTTCCTGACTTCACTCTGACACTTTTTCTTCTCTCCTCTCCACAACAACCTGCAGACCCCAACACGACTATGTCCATCGCCAAAACAAACGGCTTGGCCTACTCGGGCGGGCCACCTGGCCACTTGCCGCGATGCAGCACTTACGAGTGGTCGCTGTCCCAGCCCTTTGAGTCGCAAAACGACTTTACGCCCGCCGCCCACCGCGTGCCGCGCATTGAAGACAGCCGGCCCATCTTTGTCGACAACCAGACAGGTACCTCCCCCCATGTCATCCGTGTCAACCCAAAACTAACCCCCATCACAGACCGCACCCTCACCCACGGCCGCATCGCCGCCGACAGCCTGCGCATCGCCTCAGCCCTCCAACACCTAGGCCTCTCCCCAACCGACATCACCAAACTCCCCCCAACCCCATCCTGCCCGGCCGGCCCCGAGGTCGCGCCCGTGGTCCTCCTCCAGCTGCCCAACTCGCTCGCCTTCTCGCCGCTCCTGCTCGGCGTCTTCGCCGCCAACCTCACCGCCACCCTCGTCTCCCCGGCGCTCACGGCCCCCGAGATCAGCTGGATCCTGCAGAACGCCTGGCCCCGGGTCATCATCACGGCCAAGCCCTGCCTGGGCGCGATGCGGGAGGCGATCGCGGCGCAGGAGGACCGGGGGTATTTCGATGGTGTGCCTGTGTTGGTGGTGGATGTGGGGGCGGATACGTATCCCGCGCCGTGGACGGCGGCGCCGAGCGGGGAGAGGTGCTGGAGGGAGTTGTTGGCGGCGGAGCCGCGGGCGAGGCCGGTTTTTGACCCGGACAGTGCGAAGACGAGGACGGCGGTGATTCTGTGGTCGTCCGGAACGTCAGGGAGGTCGAAGGGGGTGTTGCTGTCGCATCACGCCATCAATTTTAGTATAGCGTGTGTTTGGCATGATGCGGATTACTACCCAGGGCAGGAGAGGCAGAGGTGGTTGGGTTATGTGCCGTTCTATCATGTGTTTGGACTGTGCAACGTGTTGCTGCTGGCGTTTTGCGCGGGCGCAACGGTGTTTGTCATGCCGACGTTTAGTTTGGACGGCATGTTGGCGGCGATTCCCAAGCGGGAGATTACGTATCTGCACATGGCGCCACCGATTGGCGTCATGTTGGCCAAGGCACCAATTGTCGAGAAGTATGCCAAAAGGGATCTGCTCACGGGGAGAAATGCGTTTAGCAGTGTGGTTTCGGCGGTTACTGGTGGTGCGCCGCTTGGGCATGAGGTTGTCGTCGAGGTATACAAGCGGTGCGGGTTCCGCGTTCGTTTGGGATACGGTCTGTCCGAGACGTGTTGCACGTCGATGCAGCGCGGGATTGGCGAGGAGGAGATGAATGCACAGGCTGGTGAGACGGGGCTGCCGCATTGGGGCGTCGAGCTGATGATTGTTTCGATGGATGGTGAGCTCAAGCCCGCCAAGGTCGATGAGGAGGGCGAGATTTTGGTCCGGGCGCCGAGCATTATGACGGCCTATCTCCCTGTTGGAGTGTTTACTGGCGCCAAGATGGATATGTTGGCGACGATTGAGGCGGTCACATCGGACGGATGGTTTCGCACGGGCGATGTGGGCGCGTTGAATGTGCAGGGCAGATTGCGCATCACAGACCGGCTCAAGGAGCTGATCAAGGTGCGCGCGTACCAGGTTGCTCCCGCCGAGCTGGAGGCGGTGCTGTGCAGCAGCGAGGCTGTTGCCGATGCCGGTGTCGTTGGCGTCTATGACAAGTTCGAGGCGACCGAGTGGCCGCGCGCGTTCGTTGTCCCGCGGCAGGCGGGTAAGACGAGGGCTGAGCTGGAGGCGCTGGCTGCTGAGCTCAAGGTGCTCGTGGAGAAAAGGACAGCCAAGTACAAGTGGCTGGTGGGAGGCATTATTTTTGTCGACCAGATCCCCAAGAGCCCCAGTGGCAAGATCCTGAGGAGATTGTTGAAGGATGGAGGAAAGGGCACCCAAGGGGTCGAGGTGGTATTGTATCAGCCCAAGAGGAGAGCGCCCAAGCTGTGATTTGTGTTTGTACGATTTGGCAATGATGAAAGACTTTCCAAGCATCTAGATATCTAGACAGCAATGCGCAATCTAGAGCGAGGTTTCCTGCGGCTGCTTCTTGGGATTGATTACGGATCGTGTCGACCGGGGTGTTTGGACTGCTCCTGCAACATTGGGCTCCTGCCTCTTGCCACAACCCCGCCCAACACCCTTCGTTGTTAAACAGGGATGGTGGGAATTGGATGTGCTCGGAGGGACAGGTTGGCAATTTCCCTAGGTCCCAATTTTATTATGCCATCACCGGCGATGCACCAAGTCTGGATGTAGGCAGCTGTGATTCACGCCATGCACATGGTTGAAGCCTGATCCTGATAGCCAAACGAAGATCTTTTGCCTGACATCCCCTCAGCTCCCGATATATTTTTTATTTAATAAAGAAATGTCCAAAAGAAACGCCCGGTGTAAGGGTCGCACACTGCAACCTGCCCTCTATGCTAGAAAGTGATGGGCTGAGGAGCACTTCGATATGTGCACCCTCCGGGGGGGAAGTCAGCGAGCTACCAGCTACACCAGAGGGCCTTTAGTTTGAAATGGCGAAATAAAAAATTGACTGATATACCGGCTAGTGCCATCGGTCTTAGTTCTCTCTTCTAGTCCCAGCTAGCTCCCATTAATCCCCACTAATACTAATCCCCATCATGCTCTGCTTCTTCCTTACGGCTAGATTACTGGGCCTGGCACAAGAAAAAAGATAAATTGTAGTCTTCCACTCCACTCATCTTCTGGCACTCCACGTATATTCCATTTCTGACCTTTTCCTCTCCAAACCTTCATTCTGTCAAAATAGATGCTGCAAATGAAGGACGTGTGATGACTTGCAGTAGTGAAAAAGCTAAGTTGTGGAGGAAAAGTAGGAGTCAAACCCAGTGGTTTTCCCCCTTAAGTAGGCCTGGTTGAATCCTCTTCTACATCTGTTTGCACTATTCTATGGTTGGCTGAAGTCTTTGATGGTACTGGGAAGCAAACTCCCGTTTTTCATGTGTTGAGATGTTGTTGGCTGTCGCGGCTGCAGGGGCCACCCCTGGCCAGGATCCGACCTGGGCGCCATTTTCCCACACATTCTTCCTCTTTCCACCCGGCCACTGTAGAGACTTTCTCTTCCTCCTCCATCCACGCTCCTCTCAAGAGAACTTTAGCGAGTGTTTAATCAATGCGTGCACACCCATTTTACTATCTCTCGCACCTCCCCAATAAGTAGCTTCGCTTATTATTTCTTTTTCGTTTTTTTTTCTTTTTTCTTTTTCGCGCAAGGCATAATCACTGACGAATTAAAGCCATGGTATCATGATGGGCAACTACTTACTACGTCCTTTGAGGCTTCATTTCCATCATGGATGCAGGACAAATTTGCAAATGTTTCAGCAGTCCTGTTTGGTTTATAGGTCACAAGTCATACGCCCGGTGTACCCACATAAGTCGCCGCTGCTTTGTTGCTTTGTTCGGAAAAGAAGCTCGCACAGCAGGGGGAAGGAATCCGAGTCTTCGTCAAGAAATAGGTTCAAAGTCAGCAAGGTCGTTGCCAGCCATCGCAGCTGCCACTGCAGCGAATCCTCTCTCCGAGAGCAATTTCCACTTTTAGGGCTGAAAACATACATTGCAGCCCGGGTTCCGGAATTCGGAATCTGCATATTACCCGCCTTGACTGTGAGATAACCCGGTGCTGGTGCACAGCAGTTGAAGAAATCCCCGAATTTTACCCTTTCAGCCTTGTGTAGGGAGGAAATCATGCATCTGCAACATACCTTGGCTAAGCGCAGATAATATGCATCGAGATCGGTTCCACCTTGGGGTATGTAACCAAAGCCCAAGGATAGAAGGCGATAAAACGGATTGGTGTAATAATAAGAAATTATCTGTGAGCCGCGCTTGCTTCTCTAGTTTTACTATTTTCTGCGCTCTCTTTCTACCCAATCAGACAGCGCCATATACTCTCGACACATGGAACTCGGATCATTCCTTGACGGGTTCGTGGGTTCGGGTGTGGCTTCGCTAGTCCAGGGGTAGCTGATGATGTGCGCGTTGTACGACAGCGGTTGTCTTGACAGAAGGATCTTGTGTGACTCAAGGCTATCTTGTACGACCGGGCATCGCTGTCTCGTGTAACAGCTGCGGATCCACAAATCTGGACGGAAACCGGGAAGGGAACAACACGGTGGTAAGTTTTTGGATGACATATCAAAATCGGTGCTGTTCTAGCAGGTATAAATTTTACACTGACACATTACACTTGAAAGAACTGCCAGTGAAGACTGTCCAAATTTCCCCAACGTTTCCTCCGTGCCTGCCATTGTCCCATCGTGAATACGCCCCAAAAAGTGCAAGCCAAACAAAGCTGCCGCCTAGTGGGTAGCCGGGTATCCGAAAGGAAAACAAACCACATAACTTCATGTTTTCATCAGACCAAGCTCTCCGCCTCCGCTCTCCATCCCGAATTAGGTCCGCCTGGGGCTCCTAGTTTTGCTTTTCACAGAACGCCGTTTCTCAACCCTAGGCTGGTTCAGCAACGTAGAAATTCAACTCAGTATCAATGGCAGTGGGGGGGCTTGGTCGTACATAGGGCCACTCACACGGGGCAGTCCGAGGCGCTGGAGATCCGACTCGTCCAGATAGATGAGTGCACCTGTGGCGATGTAAGCCGAGGAACATGCGACTGGAGCTAAGGGTCGGTACCTGTCTGGATGCTCATTTGCTGCTCCAAATGTTGGAACAAAACCAGGTCAATGCCGAGCACACGCCTCACCTCAGAGTTGACATCGACCAGGACTCCGCGAGAGACGGCCCACCCGTCCCGCGCGTTCCCCTGCAAGCCCACGCGAGCGATGAGAATCTGGTCCGTCAGCGCGGCGCGTGCATTGCCGAGCTGGCCATACATGTTCTCGAGGTGAGCATACTCGTAGTCGTCCGAGTGCAGCTCGTGCGGCTCGCTGTAGCGGCCGCAGTTGTCGGCGCCCATGACCAGCATCGAGGCCTGCAGCAGGGATGTCATGTTCATGATGGCGAGGGTCTGCTGGCCGACGCCGGCCGTCTGCAGCGGCGGCGCCGTCTTGAGCATGGTGAGGGCGCTGATGAGATGGTCGGCCTCGGCCGTGATGCCCTCAAGGGGCTCAACGGCGCCGTATATCCCCCGGCGTGCCTTTTTCACCTCGTACAGATTCCACACGGCTCGCTCGGCCACCTTGGCGACTCCATCGGCCAGACTGGTGCCTATTGTCTGTGGGTGCCGGAGATTTGTGTTAGGGCCGACTGAGACCGGGGGGTGTAAAAGTTGCTGACCATGTTGATTTTGCTGTGAGAGCGAGGATGCGCGACGGTGCGGGATGGTGGGACGGATTCAGGAACGGGCAGGACGGGATCGAGATAAAATGCCTGAGGGGGGGGGGGGGGACGGCTGGGGGGCAGTGATGTCAAGAGACAATGTGCTGGGGCTGCTGGGGGTCCAACTGGGTTCCCGGGACTGGTGAGAGAAAATTGTGCAAAGGTGGCTTGGTTCATGCATCGGATTGTCTCAAAGGACCTTGACCTTATGCAGCAGTTCGGAGGCGACCTCGTGACCAAGTAGCCAAGCAGCGTCAAGAGATTTCCTTTTTTTTCTTCTTTTGGCGATATGCGGGAATCGTACCCTCCCCTGCTCCTTCCTACTGAGGTCGAGCCCCGTCCATCCATGCAGTATCCGTGCAGAGTGCAGTATGCGAATGCAGTCCCCAATTCCTCCCTCTTCGGTCCGCGCCCCTCGACCCCAGCCGACAAGCTCCGCGCATTTTATTTGCTTGGCACCACAGCACCACAGCACGACAAAGCCGCACTTCGTCAACAGGTTGTTTTTTTTTTACCCTTGTACCGCGATGGCCGCCGCGATGGGGTCTCGACTCTCGATCCACGAGCAACCTGAAGGAAGGTGCGGTCCTGGGTCCCGGCTCCAGCTCTCGCCGAGTGGCAACTTGAAGCGGCGGGAGCACCTTCCCTGGCACTGCACGAATCCAGCAATAAGCCCAGGTCGATCCCCTGTGATGCCGCGTTAGCCAGCTAAAATATGGATCAGGCGAAGCGCGGCGAGTAAACATGGCGGTTCTACGTCGTGATTAGCTGTAAGATATCCCCAACCTTCATGCGCATGACCTCGATGATTCCAATCCCAAGGAATGGCCGGGTCTCGCCTTCGCACGACCAGATTCAAGACTCGCGACTGACAAAACTGGAGACTGGCCAGGGTTTCCCCAAAATGTTCCGGCAGACGCAGAGACGCCTCCTGTCGACGGTCCCGGCATCCACATGCTCGAGAGCCTATCCAGAGCCCCGGCACGCTGCGAGAACCCGGCGAGGGCACCCCGCGGCGGATTCTAGTCGTGCCAGGTCAGCGGATGGACCCGGATGAGGCGGACACCCGAAAACCCTCGAGGCCGTCTAGGCGACCCAGCCATCAGCAGGCCCAATTCCTGAGTCTGGCCCCCAACCCTGACGAGGCATCAAGCATAGCTTTCAAGTCTTGCTATTGAGCAGAAAATCAGACAGAACTTGAAGCGCCAGCAGACAACCCCTTGGCTACCGTACCACCGGACCTCCTCCATTTTATTTCTCTCGCTTCCCGCGGCCGAGAATCAACTCAGGCTGCGGAACCCCAGAGCACAAAACCGATGGCGGCCAACGGCACGACTCGACAGGTCCCCCGTCCGCCGAATCCTGCGCTTGTGAGAGAGAGCACTAGTCTCCACAGGCAGACTTGGCCATGGTCCTCAGAGGACAAAGGCCGCTATTTGGAAGGGATGGCTGCCCCCTCCCAATGCGACAACACTACCGAGTAGCACCAAGCAAAATAACAAAGCCCCATCCAAGCAAAACCCATATCAACCGACCCATGTTTGAAATCAACAGGTTTCTTTTCCCTGCATCCAAGATGGCAGAAGTAAGCTGGTAGGAGTGACTCGACAAGAGCCAGCCAATCCGGGCCGCACAACCTACATGCGACTGACACGTCAGCTGCTGCCATCATTGTTACCACAAGATTGGCTCAAGTATCCCGCCTCAACGTCGCACGCAAGTGGTATGGCCACCCGGGCGGGAATGGCTAGCTAGGGATAGAGCGACTTCGGCGACACTCGAATACCAGACTGAAGAGAATGGAAAGGAACACTAGAAGAAACAATACCAGCAACCGTGTGGCCAGTCCTGTAACAGCAGCACGTCGTCTCTTGGCCCATGTAGTGATTGCTGCCCAGTGCGGTGGCCGTTGGCGGAAGTGGACAATTAAGGGCAGTGCCATTTGCTACAGCTAATTGGTAGCGTCGTTGAGCCTGTGCTTGCAAGCCATCCCCGAGACACAGAGCTTGACAGATCGGTACACAAAAGAAACGACACAGATGATTTAATAATAATAGTAGGTACGAGATCACCCCATTCGTTCGGTAGACGTTACTAGCCAGGGGCACCATCACGGAGACAAAGCTCCGGGGTCTCACCACTGAGCCTCCCTGGCGCCACAACAAACTGGTTCAACACGTTTCAATATCTGTCAGCAAAAGCCGTGTCATGTTGGAGGCTCTGAGTTAGCACGGCAACTTTCTACAGACAAACTCAACCTCCCAAACATACACTGTCCGCCATGCCGTCGACATCCCAAGTCTCAAGCGCCCATAACATCGTCGTCACAAGCCATGACATCCCTCTTCCCGCCGTTTCTGCGTGCCCCAAACCCACCGTATCACCCACTTCAAGAACGCTCACCAACACAATAACGGGTCGCACAGCGATACACATGGTGTTCCCGGTACCAGTACCACCTCACCCCAAACCCCCCTTCCCCAGACCGCCGGTAGCTGTTTGCTCCCCGGTGGCTTGCATCCGACACCGCCGGGCTTGCCAGCGGGCAGATGAGCAGTCACATCCCCCTTCTCCCCTCCCCAATCCCACACGACCCCAACAGCCTATACCGTACCTTCCCAGCTCCCCAAACCCAGCGCCCGGTCACCGCTGCGATCATCGATCGCCCGTGCATCTGCACCAAAGCGCAGCAGCGGCGGGTCACACCGTTCTGTTCTCCGCGACACGGGACTGCGCACCTCGGTGTTCTCTTCCAAGTAAGTAGGTTCGCACTCGCCAAACCGACGCGGTACGAGTGCTACCTTAAGGTGATATCCTCAACTCTATCCAACAGTGTAGATTCCGCAGTCCAAAAGGGGCATGGGTCCCAAATCCCACCGTAGATACATCCAAGCCACCCCCTTCCCCGCGCGTACTACGTAGTAGCGGTGATAGGACAACCCGTTTCAGCAGAGCCGCAGCTGTATGTCTCTGCACAAAACTTGATGGTGAACTATGTCCATCCTGCATTGCAAATACAGACTGCCATCCTATCTTGTCCCGGTTCGTGCCTGCTTCATTACCATTGCACTGCACTGTTCACAACGCTTGACGATATTTCTTGATGATCTACAAGAAAGTTGGCTTTGGCACAACTCAACATGTTCCGTGATGTAGGTCTCTGTCCCGTGAGCCCTCCATGGGGACCAAGTTCCAGAAATCAGGTATCCACAGCTTCACCTTCAACAATCCACGCAGCACGGGGACAACCACAAGCTTCAAGGGGTATTCGTGTTCCTACTTCAACAGATGTCATTGATATAATGAAGTAGCTACTTTGGTATCTGCTCTGCACAACCCATTCTAAACCCTTTCAGCTCGAAGCCCATGTGACCCAGGGCGCACCAATAGAGAGGTATCAACTCGCCAGACAAACAATGCTCCCCCAAATGCAGCAAGCACACATAATGTTCAATGTTTCGCATGCGCCGTCTGAGTACGTAGTAGCATCAACAAGAAGCAACAAAAAACCACAAATATATTTCCGGACCCCCAACACCCAACGAGGAATATCCAATCCGCAAAAAATTATATCTGTACACAAAAGATAAATCGTCATAAACTCATGTGAGTGTCCCTCTTTTTATATATTTCCAGTGTCAGCCGACAAATAGCTCGCCCGCTCCCTAGGGCTTGGCGACCTGCTCCTTGCGGAAGAACTTGAAGAAGCCGATGGGGAGGATCAGCTGGAGAACCAGGCAGACCCAGAAGAAGGGCTTGGCCAGGCCGGGGAGTGCGCCCTCCGAGAAGTCGGGGAACACTTCGGCAGGGCCGCTCTTGTGCGGCGCGGTAGCGCGGGCGAGGATGGTGAAGGCGGCACCGAGGAACTGGGCGCCGATTAGGGTAGCGGCAACGTGCTGACGCGTAAGCGTCAACAACAGCACCATACCAAGACCAACACCTTGGATCGTGTCAAGTAGGCCGAGCCACAACCAAAGGCCGCGCGAGACAAGAGCCGAGAGGACGGCAGTGCCAAGCCACGGGAGATAGAGACCGACACCGCTTGTACCCCAAAGCATCTGGGCCCAACGAGGGGCTCCGAGGCCGATGGCGAATAGGGGCACGATCCAAGGATGGGTCTTGGAGAAGTAGGAGAAAGCCCAGAGCAGGAGAGCCCATAGGACAATGAGGAACCCGAAAGCCATCAACAAGATGCCCCAGGCGGGGACATACTTGGAGCTGAACAAGAACTCCCAACTGCGGCCGTAGGTGGTGGTAAGCCAATAATTCTGGACGACGACGGTCAGGAAGAACCAAGGCACAATGTGACGGCGAAGCAGCGACATGTAGAAGCTGGGGATCTTGTCGGGCGACTGGCGGTAATAATCGGGCAGGCCAATGAATGAGACAATACCCAGAACCCAGAAGATCAGGGCAATTGGGACCGTGATAACCATAATGACTGGAACCTTGTTGGCGATGAAGAGACCATCCAGCTTGCCAGTCGGGGTTTGAGCAGTGATCAAGCTACCCCAGAACCACAGACCAACGATATAAACCTGTTGGATACCTTGGATGATGGCTGCGCGGAAAATCCACGTCATGATCGGTGCACCACCTACAAACATCAAAGTTAGCATATTGCCAGCCTAAGAGGGAAGAGTTACGTACCTTCGTCACCAAAGTTAAGGGCAAAGAATAGAGCGCCGCTTGACGCGCCAGCGGCATACAATGCCGAGGCGGTATTCTGGATTTCGTCGCGAATGCCCACTGGCATGAAAGGCGTGACACCGATGAGAATGAACGCGAGACCATAGAAGAACCAAGGCAGAGACAGAGAATACAGAGACGGAAGGCGGCGGAAAAGGAACCACCACAGAACCGACGTGACAGCGTAGGTACCAGCAATGATGTAGAGTTGGGTGGGCGTCTGTCCAGCCTCACCAGCGAGCAAGACAATCTGGTACGAGTTGGCCGAGATAATCTGTCCGAGAGCGAGGATGAACGAGTAAACGGGCCAGTCGCCAAGACGAATAGAGAGCAGCTTCTTGAGACCCTTGGGAGGCTTGTATCCGTCGCCCAGCAAGAACTCGTCATCACGGCCCGAGTGCTGCTGGCGGTCATCGTTATCTTCGTCGTCAGATGGGGCAAGGCTGTTGACGCTCATCACGCTGGGAACTCTCGATTGCCTGTTCTTCTTGACCAAAAGGCTTGGTGCAGAAGAGTCCCTGTTGCGGCTCGGGCTGCGGCTGCGACCCAGCTTGGCCTCGCGGAAATCCTTAGCCCACTTCTTCTCGCTGTCCTTGAGGTAGTCGTCAATACACAAGTCGGTTTCCGAATTCTTCGCAGTAAGATCCCCAAGCTTGTTCTCGAAGTCGTTGTAATACTCGCCAGTGCTGTCCGTGAAAAATGGGTCGACATTCTGGAGCTTGAAATCGTGGCGATCACCAACAACATCGATAACCGAGAGTCGAGAGCTGTTGCGGTTGCGATCTTGGTAGATCTGCAAGCCGCCGGGGCGAGCCTGGGGATTATACAGGCCAAATGCATGCGGGCGCTGATCATGGTCATCAGGTGCCATCATGCGCATGGCGAAGCTATCAATGCTCAGACGAGATGCGTTCGGGTCGTTGGCCGCGATGGTTGCCAGACTGGTTGTTGATGACATCGCCGACTGGTTCTGGAACATGGGGTTCGGTGGAATAAACGGTTCTTCCGCGCCATCGCGACCCCTTGGAGGGGTGCCAGGGGTGCCAAGAGGGGTGGTTTCTGAGTGGTGGGCGTCGGCGAAGGGGTTCGAGACTGAGCGTCTGTGCTGCTCCACGTCGTGGTCGGTTTCGGTGATGTAGGGAACATTGACGCTGGAAGCGCTGGAATGGCGGTTGGATGCCAGAGGAGTGTCAAGATCGCTGTCGTCGAAGTACCGGCTGTTGTTGCGACCACCGTGAAGATCAGCGCTCGATGGGACTGCCAGTCGCGACCCACCACCTCCAATCTTCTTGTGCTTCTTAGCCTCCCGGTTGTGAATGCGAATTGCCTCGGTCTGGAGCTTATCAAGATCCTCGACCCACTGCGCGACAGGGAAACGTTGCTTGGCACTCCACGCCCTCATCTTCACTCTTGCCTTTGGCTTAGCCTCCAGGGCGCTCACGATGGCCTCCCGGAACTGATGCAGAAGATGCGATGCTGCCGTTGACTCAACAGTGTACCAGAAACCAGGCATTTGACCGAGACCACCAACACGAGCACCGACGCCGAGAGCCCCCTTGCGACCGAATTCGACGGCAACTAGACCGAAAGGCTCATCACGAGACGGTATAAGGGCAAACTCAGCACCGCTGAAGATGTAAGGAGGGAGAGCGGTAAACTCGGGCTTGCTGTAGACGCGCTTGGGATAACGTTGCATGAGCTTCTCTAGCTTGAGAGCAGCGAATTTGCCGTAGAGATCGATGACAGGGCCAACGCAAATGAGTTGGGTGGTAGGGTACTTCTCAAGAATCGACGGGAAGATATCCGCAATAAGATCAACACCCTTCTGCAGCGACCATCTGCCAACGAAGACGAAGAGCTCGGCGGTTGGGTTAATTTCGAGGCCTGCCCATTCCTGAGCCTGTCTCCGGAGATCACCACGCTTGGATTCAGCCGCTTGATCGACGACCACATCCTTCTCTTTGACTTCTTCGTCTCTGCTCCACTCGGCTGTGTCACTGGGGTCGGGATTCGGTAGTTGACCAATCTTAGAAAGACCCCAGAAAATTGGATAACGCGCGTACGAGCGGTCACCATACTTCTTAGAGACACCAACCGCGCCAAAGCCCTTTTGGTGAACACGAAGATAACTAGCACCGGCGTGGAGCAGGTTGAAGACAGTACCGAACTGGACGTATTCCTTGACGATCTCAGGGTCCAGGTTGTAAACCTCGCAGACCTCCTTAGACTCTTGAGGATTGCGCATCGGCCACATGCCCTGGAATTCGGCATTATGAAGAGACAAAGCGCAAGGAATAGTACGGTCGGGAAGCAGATAAAGAGGAGCTGCGGCACCATGGTAATCGTTGATGTGATACAAATCGGGGTTGAATCGACGAATGGCCTCGGCAATGCAGTAATTCCAGGCAGAGTAGTAAATAGCCGAGTCGATATCGTCCATACGGGGTGGGTAAGGGTCAGACTTGGACTGCTGGCGAAAAATGGGCGCATCGAGGAGCACATAGGTGATATTGCCGACTTGATGGTACTGGACCTCGATCTCGTACTCCTTGCCCATGATGGGGACATACATGGGTTCAGCGCGCTGATCGATGGGATAATCGATGCCACCGACGCAGGGCACGACCCAAATCAGATCCTGATGCTCAAGTGCCTTACCCATGAGCTGAGCCATGACACCGAGACCACCAATCTTAATCTTAATGTTCCAGTCGTCGATGTTGTATTCGATCGTCGCAATGATGACCTTTCTCCGTTTGCCCGGAATCGCAGCCAGCTCCATGGCATCATCGTCCTTGTGGCGGAAATTCTCAAACGAGAGGGTGCTGAGGCGGGCGCCCAGATTGCCGAAAGGCATCCGACGCTTCTTGAATCCAACCTTGTTGATCTTGACCTTGTAGAATGAACCCATGAAGATCCAGACAGCGGTGAGACCGCCAACGATCGGAAGGACAGCGAGCAGGATAAACAAGATGATCTGAATCCACATATTTCCCTGCGGTTCTTTGCGGAATCGAAGGGTCGCGTCGTTAAATATCAACTTGTAAGAAAGCGCGGGCATCGGAGGGGGGTCGGTTGCGTTCAAGACGTTGAGGGCCAGGGACGAGGGCGGCATACGATCTAGGACGCCATCTCCTTCGACATCACCATACACAAATCCAGCGTCGGGCTTCTGGTCCGGGTTCATGCCCCAGACGTTCAACTGGAACTGAGTCGGCCATTCGTCCATAAGATGGACTTCCCATTCGCCGTCTTGGTTCAGGGAAAGTCCATTCTTGATGCCCGCGTCGAAACCGAACTTGTTGAAGGTGCCATGCGCGAAAATGTGAGGGAACCGGCGCTGCTTCTGGGGTGTGCTGTCACCTTCTTGCATAAAGGAACTGCTGCCCAGCTTCTTGGACCAGTACTGAACAATAACGTGGTCACCGTCCCATGCCTGGAGCGGGGTTCCTGACCAAGGGAGGTTCTCGATCTTCTCCTTGCCACCCTTGTAATCAGCCCAGTTGCTCCAGGATGACTTCCAGTTCGTCGTGTACCGCCACTTATCGGCACCGGCTGCTGCATGGTTCACGAAGAGATCATTACCCTCTTTGGTGAGAATAGTCACAGAGTAGTTAGCTGAGCTCGGGAACACGACGGGGTTGTTGGCCTTTCCAACACGGATGTAAAAGTGATCGGTGGCGTCTGTGGGTATACCTGCCCCGGACTCTGGGCTTTTGACAGTGATTTGGTGAACACCGTCTTCAACACCGGTCAACTTCGCCGTGAACCTCCATACAGATGGGATAGAGCCAGTGTATTCAGTGATGGGCGTGGTTGTCATCCTGGAGCAAACAGGCTGACTCAGCCTAGGGCTTCCGCCAGACTCGACAGTGGATGAGATACTGATAGCAGCTCCCACCTTGTCACAATCCATTATTTCGGAAAACTCCAAGGTAATTTCGAGCTGACCATTCAAAGTCTCGGAATTGATCGTGGCATCATGACCAGGCGTAAACTTTGTAATCATAGGTGGCGGTCGGACGAAATTAGCCTCTTCGACATATGCACGAAACTCGAAAGGCTTCATAGTAATCTTAGAGATACAACCACTGTTCTTCTCAGACCCCTGAAAGCCCAAATCGGCAGGCGAGTTCTCGAGCGTGATCACATCGTATGGGGCGAAGAGATTCTTGACTTTGGCTCCTTGATCAAAGGGGGAAATGAAGGCATCCTTCTCGTTTCTGCAGTTGAAGGTGTAGGTGGTCTCCTTGTCGACGTTGTGATACACGAACCAGACTGGCTTCGAGGCGAACTTCCCCTGGACGCCAGGTTGGAACGCGCGGGTGACCGACCAGATACCAAACTCCGTTTCGGTCACGTTGCTCCCTTCCAAGATAACCTTTTCAGTCTTTTTGGAAAGATGCTGCAGAAGCCACGCTTCGCGGAATGTCGAAAATTCCTCCCGCATGGCGTACATGGCCTTAAGCGTGTTGCGGAGGGGGTGCGATGGGTCACGGTGGTCGAGGGCAACCGTTGGGTCCTCGCATCCGCGCCTTGCCTTATCAAGAGGCAAAAAGGGCTTGTATTGGGTGCTGTTGCCAACGTGGCAGCCGTGGAGCATCCATGCCTGAGTAGGCGTGAAAGCCTGACGGCCGAAAATGTAGTTGTCAGCCGTATTGTCGAGGACGTAGAACTCCTGCTCCTCGCCGTAGAACACAAGCGGAATCCCAGGCATGAGCAAAGTCATGATGTAGTGACCCAGAAGCATTCGCTCAGTACCCTGCGTAATACCCGGCCATCTGAAGACGTCCTGGTTCATGGTTCCATACATGTGACGCGGATCGAAAACGCCCGTGTTCGCGTTGACCAAGTCGTTAGTTAGCAACATCTGACTCCACATATCGACCCAGTCAGGGGGTAGATCAAATCCGGCCTCTAGGTTCCCGCTCATACCGACAAATCGTGTCAAGAAACGATACGTGGAGTAGTGGAAAGCACCGGCATCAAGAGCACCCTTTCCCTCGCCTCGAATCACCACGTCTTTCCCCTTGTTCAGTGCTTCGGTTGTCATGTTCATGCCGTCAGTCGGGTTTTTAAGCTTCATCTCAGCTTCCTTGCCCCGGCCGATGTAAATGGCGCCATAGCCATCACCACCCGTAATCTCACCGGGCAGGAAGAAGTTGTCCTTGCCTAGCTTGGCGGCGCACTTGCGAACTGCTTCGTTATGATCGCCCATAGCATCGACTGTGACCTGGGTGGCCTTATCGAAACGGAAACCATCGATATCCAGCATAATAACCGTCAAGCAAGAGAAGAGGGCGAGCCTCTCGTTTACCGAGGGAACCCATTCTCTCAGACGGTCCTGTACACTGGCGAATTTGGCCAGAGAACGTTGCCAGTCGGGAAAGACGCCGAAAGCCTCAATATCCCCGTACTGGTCAAAGTCGCTGTCGAAGCATCCCTTGAGCTCCGTGGTATCAAATGGAACCTGCTTGCCAGTTTCATCCCAAAATCTCGGGTACTGGCATGATTCGTTGTAATTGTTGCTGGGCGAAAAGTCGAGGTATTCCCTGGGCCCCTTGTAGCTAACTTTGTGCTCCTGGACCTGGAAGGTCGCCGTCTTGTTCTCGAATCCCTCAAACGCAAGCAAATCGCTCATGCTGTACTTCTGGTCAGTAAAAATAATAAAAAATTAATTCCGTTTCCAGGGAAAAAGTAGACTTACGTCGACATTGTATGATCCAAAATAATGTACATGTCGCGCTTATGGACCTCGTCCACCATATCCTGCCACTCCTTGATTGTGCCATAGTGGCCATCTAGAAGGGTGAGATCGACGGGCTGGGAGATGGTCAGCACACGGCACTGGGTGCCTTTTGTGAACAACTGAAGCTTACCGAGTATGAATCCACGCCCCAGGGAAGATTGATGAAGGGAGAGCCAGCAATGTAGATTCCCTAGTCGCGTCAGTACATTTGCATTGCACGATATTTTGCTAGGTTGCGAACCTTCATGCCCATTCCTTGAATGTAATCGAGACTGTCAACAAGGCCTTGAATATCACCTCCGTGCCGGAGCTGATTGCTAGTGATGTCCTGCTCGTAGAGGGTGCCATTGACGTCGTCGTTTGCGGGGTCGCCGTTCGCGAGCCTGTCGAGGAAGAGTGTGTAGAATGGGAAGCGCCAGTTCTCGGGCGACTTGTGATATGTGTGGCCAGGACGTTCGGCCGAGTATTGTAGTGGGTTAGTCGCTTGTTCGTTCTGGTTGAGGTTGTAGTCGACAAAGTCCTTGTCAAAGCGAAGACCCTGGACCAAAGTCGCAAGGACGCAGGTAAGGAGGACCGCGGCCATGATGGGAAATGTCGCGCCCAGACGGGCGGATCTAGTGGACGGCAATACAGGAGAGAGGTACTGTCGCGACAGGAAGAGTCCCGCTGGCCAGAGGGACAAGCAAAAAGGTGTAAAGAAAAAATATCGGTGGCTTGACCCGAGCAACAAAGCCCAACAGTCAGCAGGCAGCCAGCGAGTGACTTGAGAGGATGGTGAGGGAAGCAGAGAAAAGGAGCCCGATGCGGCCAGCTCCCACAGCGGAGTATATTTATTCGGGGGCTCGAGAGGGCTCGCAATGGAGAATGGGATGCAGCTGGCAGGGGGGGGGAGCTGGCAGAGCCACACGTCCACAGCAAGCTAGACTGGTGTGCTTGGAGTGCTTGGCCGCTTGGCTTGACATCCCAGCATCAGCATGAGGGAGCATGGGCACGACATGGGACATGGAGTCGACGAGCTGCCCTGGGAGTGCCGCCAGCGCAAATCCAGCTGCACCAAATGCAGCAACAGTCAGCACGAAAATGCGGTCCAGCGAAATAGAGTGCCGCCCAGCCCGCAGCGGCGCTCCCGCCAGCACCGAACAAAGGAGGGGCAATTGGGCGAAGCTGAAGAGCTTGGCTGCTCGGGCTCCTGCAGGCTGGGACTAACTGCCTGTCGCCCGCTCATCGCTCAAGAAATAGGGTCGGTTCGGCTTGGTTCTCGCTCCTATTGTGATGGGACAGCACGCCGTTTGCCCCCGAAGTCGTCTTCTTCCTTCGTTGCCTCACGCGCTATCCACCGTCGCCCCAGCACAGCCCAAACTCGATAGCCACGCCTGACTAAGACGAAAAACTTTGTCGGGAAACAACCTCCCATCGGCACGGGAACTTTCCGTCGACCGCATGCGATGAAGAGTGAGATCTGGACAAAGAGCCAGCTTGGGCTAAACCGGTCAAGACAGATGCGAGATCTGGACCCAGCCACGGACAAGCTAGCGCAGCTACGCAGCGAGTATCGAACTGGCGGTTTCACTCGGTACCTCCTGGTCTAGTACGAAGCACGCCGTAGGGCAGGACACGACGACGGCTCCCCGCCCAAGGACTCGAGTTACTGGACCACTAGAGTGTTGCACTGTACTCGGGAGAGAGGTCGGGAATCCTAGAATTACCAACGTGGCCCGCTCGGCGTGGGGAGGATCGTTTGCTGGGCTCGGGAACCAACCATTCACGTCCGCTACCTGCAGAGTCTCGGGGTCGCGGGTCAAAGGGTCGTAGAGTCGTATGGTCGTAGGGCTGTGCTAGAGCGACCCCCATCCCGTCCTCGCCCATCGAAGCCTCTCTGCTGTCTCAGTCGCCGACGGGGAGCAGGGGGGTCTTGGCAGCGGCCTCTTGGTCCTGGGGGTGGGGTTTCGCAGGCTCGCAGGGCACGAAAGCGGAACGGGGAAGGACGGCGAGGCTGTGCAGTGCAGTGCAAAGCCCAAGCCGACGCATTCCCCGAACCGAGCACGCCAGCCCGATGCACCGAAGGATCTCATTGCTGCTGGAGCTTACTGGAGTACTCTGCAGTCCAATGGAGTTGGCCTTGTCGCTGCAGAATTGTCGATGGAAGCTTTCGTCTAATGTGCAACAGCAGAGCCATCCGGGTCTGACGTCTGGCCGAATGTGGGAATGCATGTCTTCGGGCGCCGAGCGGTGGGCGGTGAGCTGAGCTCGCACGCGAACAGGGTAACGAGAACGAAGACGAGGTGGTGAGGACGCGACAGGCCAACGCGCCCACCAAAATTGCGAATTGTGGAAGCCTGGCACGAGCCAGGTTGCACCTGGATCACCCTGGGCGCACGGCAAGCGGGTCCCCAGCCCAAACCAAACCGTTCCCGCCATCAACGCGACGTGAGTGGCCAGCGCTGCAACCTCAGCACCGCCGCATGCCCAGCCTCAGCTTGACGCTCATGTCAGCCTCCTTTAGCGGGAAAGCAGGCATAAAATGGCTTCTGTGTAGACATGGGGCAGATGGGGCAACAGGGCATGGCGGGCATGGCGGGCATGGCGGGCATGGCGGGCATGGCGGGCATGGCAGGCAGCTGCAAGCAATCCGCCGCTCACTGCCGCCGTCAGACTGTCGATGGTTTATACGTACTGTAGATCCAACCGAAAGACTTCCTGCCCGAGACCTCGGACCCAAGCATTGAAGGAATAAACAATCGCTGCGCGTTGACCCGTAGGTACCTTTGCTGCAGCATCACACCATGCCAAATTCGGCACCCAAGCAGGCCTCTAAACCGCGCCTACCTCTGACAACTTATTACAAGGCAAGGTGTTTCGGTCCGTCGAGGGCGTTCAAGCAGTGTGGTGTGATGCCAATCTTTCCCGAAGGGCCGCCCAGGAACCTGTCCCTCGCCCACAGGTACGAGTTCCAGGTGGGTGCTGCCCGACCTATCCTTACAGGCATCGACATTTTTTAAGAAGCCGCAACCCGCCGCTCCCCTACGATGAAATCCGCCCTCTGTCTGTCTTCACATTAGACGAAAACTCGAGTAAATATTGCCCCCCTCGCGACCGACCAAAGAGCCATAATACGATCGAAATCCGCCCAAGGCCCCCCCAATGCCACCCATCCACCTAGCTTGCCAGAAACGACCTGCCCCCGATCTTTCATCGAACCCAAACCGCCAAATTCTACCCCGCAACAGGCCCTCGCGGCTAGTGCTCCAGGCAAAGGGCAACCGCATCGCATCGAATTCCGTACGCCCACAAGCAATAAAGGGCAAGATCCATCAGGGAAGAACAAGCAGATCAGAAGGGGAAAAAACACGTCGAGTGACGTCCAGGGGCTGTAGATTGTCATGATGTTGAAGCTCTTGAAGCTCCCCCATCACGGTCGCTTCAATGTCTTCGATCTGAGCAGGGGTGTCTCTAGCAATGACCCGTTGCAAACAGAGCTGCCAAGTGGTCGAAACTGTGTGTGGCGTGCGGAGATTGCATTTATCGTTCTTTTTTCTTTCCTGCAGCCGCGTCCCACCCAGCACAGACCACACCCAGGCTTTTCCTTCAGACCTTTCTTCTGACGCTGTCTGTTGGCGATAAACTCTCGAGATCTCAGCAGGTTAGCATCGTGGCACCCGTTGAAAGATCATCGCCATTATGGGAGAGCTGCTCTGGGGAAGTCCTCCCAGACTGGGGAAAACTACGCGCTCAAAAATCAAGATGAGAGGGATGGCCTCAAGACCGGCTAGCTGACACGCGGGATGCCAGCCCTTGTCAAAGATCGTCCCCCAGCTCGACCCACTCTGACAAAAACCCAGTGGAGGCGTGAGATTTCAGGGCCCAGGCCAGACCCAGCCCGGTTCTCTGGGCCGCCGTGTCAATTGGACGCCTCCAATGGCCATTTCCCGTCAATTTTGGCGAGAATGCATCGTGCTCTGCCGCGCTCCATCGCGCTCTGTCAACAGCTTTTGAAGCATTTCGTGTCTGCGATTGACACCGCCATGCAAAAGTTATGGGGTTGCCAAGCTTCCCCGGTTCGACCCTTTTTTCCTTTGCTCGCTCTCCAGCAAATGATTGCGTGCTTGGAAACAGCGATGCCGGTGGGATATGCTGGCTATGCCTTAGTGCTGACGGCCCATTCAGGCATCTCACTCCGCCTCCAGCCGCCGCCGCCTCCAGGTGCGGTGCCGCTGCCGCTGCCACAACGGTCGGGTCATGACTAGTTACATCGTCATGTCGCACAGTATAGTGATTTCGCATCTAAAGCGTCACGGCAGTGGCAAAGCGAGGCAACAGAGTTCGCGTCTGTTGGGCAGAGGAAACGGGCAGCATGAGATTTCACAGAAGCGGCCTCGCCGGCCGACCTGGAGGGAGAAGCACCGGTGCGGAGGAAATAACTAAGCAGTAGGGGGTAGAGGCTTATTTTTAGAGGCTGCGTTGGAACTGGCACGAAATCAAGACAATCCCGCCAGTGGGCCCAAACACCAGTGCGAGCAAATGTGTGCGACCACACCCAGATTCAGTCCGAGAGGCTCTCCTCTGGGGCCCGGCACAAGTGTATCACACTTGCAAATATCGGTGCTTTCTTCCGGTAGTGTTGGTCTGCGGCCTGCTGATGGCACATTTAGTAGCAACTGCCCTGACCCAATGTTGCAGACGTTCCAGAGCAACTGCAACTTGCAGGCGGCGGCCGACAAGCCCAGGAGAATGAAGAGAAGAGCGCCAGTGAGTGAAGGTCGAATCTGTGGCATGGAACTTTCGATATGCCTGCTTAGCCCAACCCAACTGAGCTAGCGACAACGGAAAGGTTGGTATTGACGGGAGTCTTTCGACAGGCTAAAAAGATAGGCCTGACTGCTCAGCTGCACGGTCCATGCTTCCGTCGCAGCTAGCCGTGGGTCGACTTGCAGCTGGCCCGGCACTGGGTGCACCGAGCAGCAGCTGTCAACGGCTGGGCTCGCCCGCGGTGGTCAGAATCTCAACGCCACCAGCTGCACACCAGCTGCAGCTTGCCATTTGAGAGGGTCACACAGCCAGCTCGTTACATCTCGTCGCAGTAACAGTCGAATCACACCCGGCTGCCATCCCTTATCCGCTTCCCCATGCTTTTGAGGACTTTCACAAGCACCGCAATACGATCGCGACTGTTGGGGCTTGAATGCAGTGGCACGGGGGAAGGTAGAGATACGCTACAATGAAAACGAATCGACCACCAGCTTCTTGAATGATCATCCTCGTTCCCGTCTTTTTTTTTTTTTCGTTTCTTGTTTGCTGTTTGCTATTTCCGTTTCCTTTCCCCGACTTCCACTGCCGACTCCTGTTTGATGCAGATTTCCCACTGCAGCCACTCACACCGTGAAACTGGGAGCGCATGTTCAGCACACATTCCTTGCGTGCTGCCCAGACCTCTGGGATGGGAGGACGGCGACCCGAATGCCAGACATCAGATCAAGACCCAGCAAGCCAGTGTGCCCAGTCCAGCCTTACAACTAGCTCCAGGCTAGGCCAATGAATACCACGCCAGAGAGTTCACAAGGAGCAACTGTTGCGGCCAATATCGGCCACCATGCGTTGCCGCGATACGTGCTGCTGCAATGCGCGCCAGCCACTATCCACTATTCCATCTCTGATCCCGCGGTCGCAGCACCCGCCCGCCTCCGCCATCCGCTGCATCCATCTGATTGGGAGTCTCGAGTACAACCACCCATCGTCTCGCACTGATTACCTTCCTGCCGGGTAGACATGCAAATATAGCCCTCGGTTTGGCTGTTATGGCGACGGAATGTCGCCCCAGCAGTCAGACACCGTGACCACGATCGCCTGTTCGTCCCATGTACCCAGCCGTAAACTCCGGCGCGGTCCCGGCTGGTCTCAGTTCCGAAAATCCCGCTCCCTTCCCGGGAATAAGCCCCACGGTACGGCCGGCCAGGTCCCCTTGGCAGCTTGTTTGTTCGGCAGCCCGCACGCGCTCCCGCAGGGTTGATCCCCCCCTTGGCGGCGTCCCGAATATGACTGTAAACGGGGGAAGCCTCGACTCCACCCGATCGACCCTCCAGTGTAGGCAGCGAGACGGGGAAGATCGCCCTTCCGGTTGCCTATCTAGAGCTTCAACCCGATCCACACACATGGGGAATACTGACCTCGAGTTGTGAAGCCACGACCCGGATATCTTGATAAACATGTGAGACACCGTACAGAGAACACGAAACTGATATATCCATTGAGACCGCCCGAAACATGGGCTCGCGTCGTCACGGCTGTCGTCATCCCCGTCGCCAACAATAAGCTCGTAAAGCTACCCCAAGCGTCAGGATTGATGTCGATGCTTCTGGTGTATGAGTAGCCTTGTGTCCCGCTGCGCCGCCACCCAGCATCTGACACTCTATATATCCCCGGCAATGACGTGATGGTGGTCAGAAACTTGCTACCCGCCCGGGTTGGGGGCGTTCCTTCAAAAGGGGGTGTTGTAGGACAGGTTGTTACCCAGTCCTGTTGATGGAGGCTCTGTTGCTGTCATACCACACTCTCTGCTAGGTACGAAACAAGTAATTACTTCAATAAATAGCTCGGTCAGGAGCTTTGAGAGACGCTTCTAAATGGCTTTACCTTGAAGGGCAGAGTTGGTTGTCACCACGTTGTTAGGTTAATGGGATAATGTCTATGAGACACTTGTTCGCCAAGATGAGGGTTGATAGGTGCGCCTCGGGAGCAAGTCAGTGGGTTTATAGCGCCAATGCAATAGATCTTTACAAACTCAGAAGGAGTAAAGGCAAACAGGGCGAACTCTTTCAGGGTTGTATCGTCGTTTACTGGTTCACTAGAGTGGTTTTAAGGAATTTTCATAATGAAAATACCCAGAATCTGACTTGACACCCAAGAGACAATACTAGGCAACTTTCCTCAGTAGGACCACCTATTTGATAGAGACAGAGACACTTAAACGATTCTCCAACTCGAAATCAACAGGCATCCCATATCACTTTACCCATGAGTAGCCAGTGCTACCGCCTTTCACCGAATTTACCGACAGTTGTAACAAGCACCTGTGAGTCAAAGTAAAACATATTCATAGTTGCTTTGCGTTGTAGGAGAAGAGATAATATCGCGACGTCACCAATTCTATATCGAATATCTGGTGGGTATTACTATCTGGAAAGGCTCAATGACATAGAACCCAAGATAGCCGCCTACTGGTAACAATGACAAACCGAATGCAAATATCCAACCCAAGGGACCTTCTAAACAAACTCCTGCCCAAACCACATCCAAAGCTTACACAGTCTCAATATACCTCTTCATCTCCCTACACCAAGAGTTAGCATATTTTCAGATCACCGAAATGTCGAGAAAAACTTACCAATCCGTAACAGCCTCATCCCACAGCCTCACCTCGTGCTCCCTCGTCCCGCCGTAGTGCTCGACAAACTCATCTCCAAAAACCTCTCTGGCAATACTCCCGACCCGGGTGAACCGATCAGTCGCTTCCCTCAAACTCTTGGCCAATCGAATACCCATATCCGTATTCCCGCCGACCTCCTCCCCCTTGCCGAGCGGTGGGCACGGGATCTTCAACTTCTTATCCACGCCGCGCCACCCGAGCGCCAGAATTGCCGAGAGCACGTAGTACGGATTCGCATCAGCGCCCGGGACGCGGATCTCGAAGCGGGTGGCGCCCGGTTTAGAGGTCGGGGGCGCGATGATGCGGATCGAGGCGGCGCGGTGCTCGAGGCCCCACGAGACGGTTACAGGGGCCCAGAAGTTCTCGACCAGGCGCTTGTAGCTGTTGATGGTGGGGGCGACCATGGGCATGACGTCGGGGAGGCCCTCGAGCAGGCCGGCCAGGAAGTGGCGGCCGAGGTCCGAGAGGTGCGCAATGTCGGGGTAGTGCGGGTTCGGGTCGGGACTCTCGCGGAAGAACAGGTTCTTGCCATCGGCGTCGACGAGCGAGATGTGCATGTGCCCTGAGTTGCCGGGCAGGCCGTGCTTGGGCTTCGCCATGAAGCAGGGGGTTATGCCGTACTTGGTGGCGACGGATTTGACTACATACTTGAACAAGCTTGCCCGGTCTGCCATTTGCTGAGCCTCACCGAACTCGAGCGCCGCCTCAAACACGCCCGGCCCACTCTCCGTGTGCCACCCCTCTATGTCACACTTGAAGGCTTGACATGTGTTGAAGATGTCGTAGAAGTATTCTTGGTTGTGGACCGGGCGTGTCAAGCTGTACCCAAACATGCCCTCGGTCAGGGAAGGGAGGGTATGAGGCGGGTTGTCTCGTAAGTATACGGCCGTCGATGATGAGGCTTCGGTCGCGGTTGAGGGGGGGGTCTTAAATTGGAAGAATTCATACTCGGCTGGCACAAAGCTCCTCGTCAGCAAGAAGAAAAGGGGATCGAGAATGCAAGATAAGTTAGCCTACCTCCAGCCATTGCGCCACAACCCATGTCGCCCAATTTTTCCAACTGGGTCTTTAGCAAACCTCGCGGGCAAGCTGACACGGGCTCATCGGTATCTGGGTCGTGGAAGCTGACAAGAAAAAAGGGAATGTTGTTCTCCCAAGGGATGCGGCGGAAGCTGCTCAGATCGGGCCTGGCGATAAGGTCTCTGTAGCCATTTTCTTTGTTGCTAATCTTAAGCTCTTCGCTGTATGTCATGTCATGCATATCCCAACCAAAGATAACAGAGCAGAAGCCGAAGCCGCTCGTGGCAATGGAGAGGAACTTCTTCTTGGAGACGAGCTTGCCGCGGAGCTGGCCGTCAACGTCGACGCCGGCGAGTTTGACGGCATTGTCATAGGCGAGAAGATCTGGCAGCTTCTCGACGGTGATGGCTTCGGGTTTAAGATGCGCGTCGCTGGGAGGCATTGTTGCGTTTGGCGAGCCGAAGGCCGATACCTGCGAAAAGGGGTTGATGTGAAGGAGGCGGGGAGTTGTCTCGTGTCAATGACGATGGCAATGGTGGGGTACGGTAAGCACAAGTCGCGGCAATAATGGCTACCTATTGCGGCAGACGAGACGAGAGGCTATTCCCGACAATTTGTAAAAATAACAGACAAATCTGAAGACTCCGGATGAACCACAGAAATCGCACTTGTTTATGTTGTCTCTCCGAGAAACTGGCTACAACTGATGCAGGTGGGCGAAAGAGAGGGAAAGTTGGCTGATCCTCCCGTGATAAGCACTATCTCGGCTGGCGACAAGCAGCCCGGCAGCGATCACAGCGTCATTGCTGGGATGGCCTTCATGGCTCCACCTCAGGCCACAGACCGAGCAGACCTTCCAGTTGGGGTTCACAGTGCGGGGCAGAGCCGAGGGGCATCCTGGTGGGGTTCAATCCCCACGATCCTTCAAACCCTCGAACCAAGCATTGATTTCCCCCGCTTCAGAGGTTTTTATCTAGCGGTTGACCATCTTTCGATGGAAGCCCCTCGAAATCTGAAATGATTGATTTGTTTTGCTTCCCCGCCGCCTGCTCCTTGCATCGCATCGCCAACCCGCATCATGTCGATGTTGGTCGTGCTGGACGACCTGACGCGCCAAGTAACGCAGCAGCACCCTCAGTTTCAGCGACTCAACCAACGCGCCTCTCGTTTGCCAGCGAGCACGCAGGCGGCCGACGGTTTAGTAAGTCGCCGAGACACGACGACCAGCTTGACATAATGGCAACTGGCAGGATTGGGCTATTGAGGGCCAGACAGGCCAGACAGGTCCATGTATCAGCTGCGGAGTCGGATTCCGCAGGGCATTGCAATCGGCCGCAGTTCGCGCGTTGCAGGTCCCGGCCCTTACTGAGGCCCCGATAAGAGTGGGTACCCGCGCTCCGCAGAGGCGATGGCCCCTATCAAAGTACCTCACTTCAGCTCAACCAGCAAGCACCGGCGCTGCAAGGACATGAATTCCAGCACATGTGGAGAAATCCAGTCTTGCAACGTCTGAGCGACACGGTTTTGGCGCCGTTGTCGGATCCCCTCAAGGGATGATGGATTATCGATAGCTGCCCTGCCATGCTGCCTAGCTCCTAGGCTCGCAGACGGACAGAACAGTTACTACCCCTCGCCTCCCATCCCTTTTAATTAGAATCCGGGTTCCAGAAGTCTGGAAGGCCTTGGTGGAACATTTTCCCTGAACTCTGAGCGGGAACGTCATCAGCATCTGGTGTTCCTTTATCGCACTCCCACCTCCTATCCGACTGCCCCTCAGCACACGGCATCGCAAACATCCTCCCTTGATACGCCTGAATTCCCTAGCGAGTCTCGCACCATGAGTTCTTCTGAGGTCCGCGGCCGCTTGGCCGGCAAGAATGCCATCATCACGGGTGCTGCTGGGTAAGTGGCTTAGGGTTCCCGCCGCTTCTTTTTTGCCTTCTCCAACGGCTAGCAGCCGGCACACAACCCCCCCCCCCCCCCCCCCTCCCAAAAAAACGGGGGCATTGCGCCAGGCTGCCAGATATCGGAGCGGCAACTCGGGTGACTGACACGGTCCGCAGAGGCATTGGGCTTGAGACGACGATTCTCTTCGCGAAGGAGGGCGCCAGCGTGCTCATGGCCGATATCTCCAAGGAGGCGCTGGAGCGGGCGCTGGCCAAGGTCAAGCAGCTGGTCCCCGGCGCGCCACGGGTTGAGACGATAGTATGACCGTGCCCCTGGCCTAACTACACCCGTCGAACGCGACGATACTGACCCTAGCGCCACAGGTCTGCGACGTGTCTAAGGAAGCCCAAGTCCAAGCCATGGTTGAGACGCTTGACAGCTGGGGCGGCGTCGACGTCATGTTCAACAACGCAGGAATCATGCACGCCCAAGATGACGACGCCATCGGCACGCCCGAGGCCATCTGGGACCTGACACAAAACATCAATGTCAAGGGAGTCTGGTTCGGCAGCAAGCACGCCGTCCTCTCGCTGCGCCGCTTCGTCAAGCCAAAGGGCAGCATCATCAACACGGCCTCGGTCGTCGCCCTCGTCGGTTCCGCCACCCCGCAGCTCGCCTACACGGCCTCCAAGGGCGCCGTCCTCGCCCTCACCCGCGAGCTCGCCATCGTCCACGCCCGCGAGGGCTTCCGCTTCAACAACCTGTGCCCCGCCCCGCTCAACACCCCGCTGCTGCAGGACTGGCTCGGCGACGACAAGGCGAAGCGTCTCCGCCGTGAGATCCACTTCCCGACGGGGCGGTTCGGCGAGGCGATTGAGCAGGCGCAAGCGGTTTTGTTCCTGGCGAGTGACGAGAGCAGCTTCGTCAATGGGCATGACTTTGTCGTGGACGGCGGCATGACCAAGGCATATGTTACGCCCGAGGGACCCGCGGCGCCGGGGCCGGTGAACAATGCGCTCAAAGAGAGCTTGGAGTAAGGAGTTTGTCTGAGGGGGTGGTTGGAGGATATACGAAATGGGACGGCGCAATCTGGGCTGTTAACGGTACGCGTGGGAATACTTCAAATATATGATCATGAATGAAGCCACCTTTTGCGAATAATAACGTGATTAGTAACCTTGATGGAACTGACATGTTGAAAATATCTACAATTGCGTTCATCCAACTGCTCAAAAGCTGCAAGCACATCCATGCCTACCCAAAAAAATCAAGTTAAAACGCCCAACCATGCTACATCCCCACCCAGTTCCGTAGATCCTACTCAAACTGCCCCTCCGTGTTCCCCTCCCCCATACTCTTGCTCCCCGAGCTCCCGCTCTGGATATGGTCCAGAATGGCATCCACATACGCGGCCCCGCTCCACTTCTGGTGTGTCAGCACATCCACCCCAAGCTCCTTCTCAGGCTTCTGCACGAGCTCGACGTATGCCGCCATGCCGTCCTTGCTGAACCGCCGCGCCAGCTCGCTCGTGATGGTCGCCGTGCTGTGCAGGCCAGCCAGGCTGACCAGCTGCAGCACGAAGCCCTCCTGTGCCAGGTCCCAGATGAAGCTCTTGAGCGTGTCGGGCGTGAACCCGTGCGCCATCCAGTTGAACGACGGCGAGAGGTTGTACACGAGCCCCTTGCCGGGGTGGACGGCGCGCACGGCGCGGCCGAGATCGCTGGCCACCTGGACTGACGGGTCGCCTGTTTCGACCCATAGTAGGTCGGCGTAGGGCCCGAAGGCAATGGCGCGCTTGGTTGCGGCTGCCATGCCCGATCGGAAGTGGTAGAAACCTTCACGCGTGCGCGGCACGTCCCAGTCCCAGTGCACGGGTGCCCCGGAGAGGGAGGCAGCGAGCTTGCGGCGAGCGGTAATGCCCATGTTGCGGTCGGCGGTTACGGCTCGCTGGTACTCGGCAATCTTGGAGGGGGAGATGTTGTGGGACTCGAAATGGGCAACGGCGGCCTCGTCAAAGGTCACAAGGTTGGTGCTCTTCACCCAGTTGCCTTCAAAGATGTTGATCTCGGCGCCCGAGGCACCCTTGGCCTCCATCGAGGCGAGGGTCTCGGCGAGAGATTCGATAGAGGGGTCGGCGGCGCCGAGGATGAACTCGTGGTCGCGCACGTCGATGGACGACGAGAGCAGCTTGCCGCTCTCCGAGTCGGTGCGGGCGATCACCAGGTTTTCGGTGCCCATGACGTCCCACTGGAAGCGGGCTGCCTTGAGCCGGTTGATGTGCTCGCCTGTTGGGACGAGCACCTTGCCCGCCAGATGGCCGCACTTCTTGCCACCGTGCATTTGATCCTCAAAGTGGACCGCTGCGGCGCCATTCTCGGCGAAGAGCTTGGCCAGCTTCATGACAGCCGTCAGCCCGCCGTGGCCGGTATCGCCGTCGGCGATAATGGGGCGGAAGTAGTCGACATAGGGCGTCTTCGCGCGGTCCTCGGGCGACATGGTGGATCGCAGGAACCATTGCTTGCGGTCGTGCATGCTCTGGGCCTTGGCCATGCGCTGGACCTGGTTTGGTACCGTGTTGTAGGGGTAGTCACCAAAGTCGGGCGACACCTCGTTGGTAGATGTCAGCACCGAGGAGCAGGCCCACCCCGAGATGTAGAGAACCTCCTGATGAGGCGCCTGCTGTGTCATTTGGACGGGGTCGATGGCACCTAGCGTGTGGATGGGCTTGCCATCGGCCTCACGAGTGCGCACCAGCTCCCACAGCTTGCGTGCCATGACGGAGCTGGGGTAAGACTGCTGCAGCGACCCGCGCTTGCTTACGACGTCGGCGGCAGTCCAGTCGCGCTTGATACCGTCATACCGCGGCGACGCCCACCATGCCTCGACATCCTTAACTTGTTGCTGGAGGAGGGCATCCTCCGAGGCGCCTGCCTTTTGGGCCTCGGGGATGAGCTGGAAAGATTCGGATGGGAAGGCTGTCGAGATAGGGGGGTGAACGGGCGGCAGGGAGGAGGATGAAGCCATTCTGGCAGCCGCTGTGCTCGAGAGGGGCCTTTGGCTGTTTATCCTCGGGGTTGAGGAACACATTGTTGTTGACGAGCGCCTTGTGACGGCCCGCCGAGGGACTCTGAAAATTATTGTGCGCAACATCGAGCCGCTCGAGTATGGGTATGCTGCTGCTAAAGTTGAGAGTACCGTGTTACTTCAGCGATGGCATGGCACTTTGCAGGAGGGAAGAGGGATGGAGATGGTATCGAGAGGAAGAAACACTCGGGCTTCGCTCGTGGGATCTAGGACCGAAGGTTTATCACATCGCTGACTCGAGATCAAAGTCCACTTTCACAGGATCTAGCGGGACCGCATCGGCTATGGCGATGAGGAATCAGGGAATTAGGAGTCGTGCCGTGGCCGGCTCCGTGGGTCGGCGACAAGGAAGGCGATTCTTTTTTCTGGCGCTTTTTTGTCAGCAGCTCCCGAAGCCGAGGAACATTGGAGGGACTGGGGGGACATTGTGGATCCGCTCTTTCCTGATTGGCCAACGGCTCCCCGGCGGTATTTTTCAGCAACGGAAGGGTGAGTGCGGGGCAGCAGCGGCTTTCCTCGGTTCATCCTCGTCTGAGTGTGTTGGCCAGCTGCTAGCTGTGCTGAGCTCTCTTCGCGAATTACAGCGCCCTTACGTCGTCAGCATGCTACATTTTCTATCACACATTTTTGCTCCTGTCTATCCCTCGGCAAGACCCTCCTCGACGCCCTGGAGCTTCCAACACTGCAATTGACTTTGGAAAAGCCAGTAAAGCCACAAAGTTGAGAGTCAGGAATTGAGACGACAAACAGGCGTGTCAAGCTTGTGTAACCCCGCATTAATTTAGCGGTCTGGCTGAGCCTTGGCTGTGACCATAGCTGCAAGAACAGACCTCGGCCGGACGAGCGCACAGCCCGCCATTGTTGAGATCACCTTGAGATATCTCCGTCCGATCCAGCACAACTCTCGGACACTACGCCATTGACTTCTTCCAACACCAGTCCAGCATCTGCAACTATGGCACTTAATCTTAGGAAAGGCTCGAGAGCCCTAGGGGGCGCCCTGCGTGTAAGTCGCACTCTCCGTCCCAGTTCTCGTCCCATTTGTGTCCCCAGCCAAAAAAACCAACAAAAAAAACCAACAAAAACAAAACTGACTTCCCGCGAAGCCCGTCGTCGTACCAGCACTTAGCCATGTCGCCCGCTCAGGGCGAGGCTATGCCACCGCTGAGCTCGGTCTCAAGGCGACCCTGAAGGAGGTCATCCCGGCCAAGCGCGAGCTGCTCAAGAAGGTCAAGGCCCACGGGTCCAAGGTCATCGGCGAGGTTAAGGTCGAGAACACAATTGGCGGCATGCGGGGGCTCAAGGCCATGGTCTGGGAAGGCTCCGTGCTGGACGCGAACGAGGGCATCCGCTTCCACGGCCGCACCATCAAGGACTGCCAAAAGGAGCTTCCCAAGGGCAAGACTGGCACCGAGATGTTGCCCGAAGCCATGTTCTGGCTGCTCCTGACCGGCAGGGTCCCCTCCGTCACACAAACACGCACTTTCTCGCGCGAGCTGGCCGAGCAGGCTGCCCTGCCCGAGTTCGTCAACAAGATGCTCGACAACTTCCCCACCGACCTGCACCCCATGACCCAGTTCTCCATTGCCGTCTCCTCCCTCAATTATACCTCCAAGTTCGCCAAGGCCTACGAGTCGGGCTTGGGCAAGGCCGACTACTGGGAGCCTACATTTGACGACTGCATCTCGCTGCTCGCCAAGTTGCCCACGATCGCCGCAAAGATCTACCAGAACTCGTACCGTGGCGGCGGCGCGCTTCCCGCCGAGGTCGACTTGGAGCAGGATTGGTCCTACAACTTTGCCGCCATGCTGGGCAAAGGTGGCAAGGAGAACGAGAACTTCCAGGACCTCTTGAGGTTGTACCTGGCCCTGCACGGCGATCACGAGGGTGGCAACGTATCTGCCCACGCCACACACCTCGTCGGCAGCGCCCTGAGCGACCCCTTCCTCAGCTACAGCGCCGGCCTCCAGGGTCTCGCTGGGCCTCTGCACGGGTAAGTCTTTTTCTCACTCCCCGCTCCTACAGCAAATACCAACCCCCTCCAGTCTCGCCGCCCAAGAAGTCCTCCGCTGGATCCTACAAATGAAGGACAACATCCCCGCCTCCTACACCGACGCCGAGGTCAAGGACTACCTCTGGTCCACCCTCAACTCGGGCCGTGTGGTGCCCGGGTACGGGCACGCCGTGCTGCGCAAGCCAGACCCCCGCTTCGAGGCGCTAATGGACTACGCCGCCGCCCGCCCCGAGATCGCCGCCGACCCCGTCTTCCGCCTGGTCCAGGCCAACAGCCGCATCGCGCCTGACGTGCTCAAGGAGCACGGCAAGACCAAGAACCCGTACCCCAACGTTGATTCGAGCTCGGGTGTTTTGTTCCACCATTACGGCTTCCATGAGACGCTGTACTACACTGCCACGTTCGGCGTGTCGAGAGGGCTGGGCCCGCTGGCGCAGCTCATTTGGGATCGCGCACTCGGCTTGCCGATTGAGCGGCCCAAGAGCATCAACCTGGAGGGCCTGTTGAAGGAGGTGGAGGGTCAATAAATTGTCTGAGAAATAGCGGGGAAGTTGGTTGGAGTTTTTACCTTGGTTTTGCTTAGTGTTATCTGTCAAATAGTCGCGCTATGTCGAGTTAGAGCCCGTTCGAGGGAAAGGCATTGGTTGGGTTTGCTTGTTCACGTACATAGCCCGGAAGGAAATCTCCATCATGTATTGCCCTGTCATGATCAAATATTAAGCTGTTACATTCTATCTCTTGATTATTTTTGTTAGCGCGTGCCTTCAAAGCTGTAGTGAGGTGAAACAATAGACCTTGCCCATGATAACCTGTTTAGATGCTTCTTGATCTCATTTTTAGATACCACTGGTTTCTTCTCAGACATGGGAAAGGAAAAGCCAAAATGCCTTTTTCCAGTGCCAGAGAGCCCTTTTTGGGCTGTAATATGCATCTACCTCTCTTTGAGCGTTACGCGCCAACAAATAAACCAGGGCTGTAGTCTAGTCGTGCAAAGTCCACTCCCCCTCTCCATGTCGCATTTAAAGGGTTTATCATGTGGCCTGTTCAATGCTGCCGTTCAATGTGGGGCGGGGCTGGGTGTGTCTGGGCCAATGCGACTGAGCTCGTTTTCCCGATTCCGCAATCCAACAAAACATTATGGCGAGCCATCATGACAATGTAGATACGGGGGGGACGCTTCAAATGCAATGGCGCGATGGGGTGGGATGGGATTATCCTGCTCCAATGTGGCACAAGGCGCCAGGGTTGTATCCCGGAGAACCTTACTTTGAGCAGTTGGGAACAGGAGTGGTGCGGTGTAACGCGGTGCGTGTGGAGAGCGGGACTTTTGTCTGCGACACCCTCAACCTCACCGCCAGAGCCCCCTTCGGTTACTTAGCTATGCAGAATGGTTATGTCTGTGCGGGTGTGTTGGGCCGGGGGTGTTGTTGCTGCTGCTGTCAAATGCATGCTGGCCACGGCCGTCCCTGTCGATCACCCGGTGCTGGCGGGAAACAACCACATTTCCGTTATGATCCCCAAGAGAGATTGATGCCGTGAGGTGGGGCATGGCAGAGAAAGGTTGTTTCTATTTTCATCTTGCGATGGGAGAGCTGGAGTGCGTGTGAGATGCTCCGCGTGACGTGCAATATCATCGTCTCGGAAGCAGCAAGCCGGTAAAACACAAGGTTGACCAGTGGCGAGCCAAACGTCCGAGGGAAGTCGTGGATACTCCACGATCCGAGTCGGGGGGCCCTCCCGCCCCCTCCATCCAAACAAGCTACCCAGCTGGGCTAACCAGGGACAAGCCTGCCACCCACATCCACACACAGCACTCGGAAACCCAGGAAATAACACCAACCCGGCATGGGCGGCTGAGCCGCTTGAGTTAAAAGGTTCAAGGGCCCTGGTGGGCTGTTTAACACATAGTGGGGAAATATAATCCCGCCTCATTGTTCTTGGGGACAGCCAGACGAGCTCCGGTCCAGCTCGTCTATCCGTAGCTATTCTTATCCTGCTCTTGCGGGGGGGAGCCGAGGGGTCAGGGAGCTAGGGGCCAGAACCGGAGCTATGACCACAAAGCATCACATTGTTGAGAGGAGGCTGAAGTGGAAGACATGGGGTGATTACATAGATTGTGATGGCTTGTAGCGGCTGCCTATCGGAGGGTTGTGTTTTGTGGCTTGCTCCCTTGTCTTGCTCTCTGGGAAGCAGGGACGGCAAGTATGCAAGCCGTCGATGTGCAGACGGGGAGATGCAACCGCAACTGCAGCTGCAACTAGTATCTTGGGGTATAAGCAGCCCGCTGGGAGGTGGGAGGGGACCACGACCTCTGGCAAAAGTGGCGAGTAGCTAGAGGGGGCATTGTGTTTAACCTACCCGCTTTTCGTGGGCAGTCAAAGCCGTGGACAGCTGGGGGCCAAACCCGAGTTCCTGGCTGGGGCTCAGAGTGTGGGGCATCCCTTCCGGAAGAACCGTCTTTTGTGGGTTAGGTTGTACCAAAGTCAGTTCGGAAGGACCTCGCGAGCTTCTGGCGCGCTGACTTCGTGGCATTGCTCCTGGTCCAGAACGACCTTCATCCGGGGTAGACCGTGGCAATACCACGCCAGCCTGTGTTTCAGTGAAAGCTACGTGGTATCGAGAACGGGAATGTCGGATGGAGGTCAGGAAAGGAACCGACAATGAGGGAACTTTGGCCCAACCACCGAGAACGTAACCACTGGTTTCGATGATCACCGGTGTTGATGTGCTTTGCCACTCCTGCAAACCCGTTTTCTCGACGTTGACAAGCTGCGATAAAGGCTAATTGCCAGACTTCTGGGCAACAATACTGGATCTGGCCGAGGGAGAGCTGAATAGGGTCGTCACCGGTGGCCAAATCGGGGTATTTTTCGCCTCCCCGCAATAAAATATGCATGCGTGAAGAGCCTCGTTCTTGGAACCAATCGACGCTTGTGGAGGGGCCGCTTTCCCGTCCCGCGCGAAGGGGGTCATAATTTGTGGGAGGGGGCTCACGAGCTGTCCAGGAGTATCCCATCAGAGCTGGCTGGCTCTTAACACGGCACGGGTGAATCGGCATATCTCCAGACTTTGCAGAGGAGGGCAGACTTGGGGGGGGGATTGAACCAGCTTCCGCCGACTTGGTCTCCGAAGAGAAGTAGCACCTCGTCGATGATGGCGAGTCGAGACTGGCCGAGTGATGACGAGGGATATGCGCTGCATCGACGAATGGAGACTGTTTGAGATGGCTTCTGCAGCTGCGTCAGGTGATCGCGAGAAGACGGTCCTGCGATGCCAGCGTTAGAGTGTCGCCGCGAACCGAAGTGGGAGCGAGATGCAGCCACGGTCCCAGTGTGCAGTCCTCCGGGAAACGCCTGGTGTCCCGCCAATTAAGCTTAATCTACGGCCCCTGACTTCGCCACGAAAATAGCATCGCTGGCAGAGCCAGTCGTCTGGTGGTGCCGACGGCCTTGTCGAGAGATTTTGCTTGTATGGCTGCGGCGGGTCGGGCCAGCAGGCAGTGGCAATGAATGGTGGTGGGCATGGCCGAGAAGGTTGTGAGAGAGTCTCCGTTGCTATCCGGGTCTAGCCTGAGCGGCGAACAGTAGGTGGACTGGCGATCCCCTCGCCTTGGGACGTCTCCCAATCACCAGACAGCTCCCTGACGACCGGATCTCGAGCCATGTCGTAATATTGCAGCCAGTTGCATCACCAATAAGACCCAATATCGCCAGGTACGGTCTCGATCCGATCTGCAAAGTCGAGATCCGTCAAGAAAGTTCGGAGGCGGATTTCTATAAAAAGAAAATCACGGGCTACCGATCCCCAGAGGCCTTAAAGTGGGCGGAGGCGAAAGTGAGAGATGTTGGCTGCCAATGAGAAAGGGAACGGCCATAGTTTCGGCGCGGCGACTTGTCGGGGTGATTGTCCTGTTGAGGCGAGCTCTTAAAAGCTGGATGTCCCGCCCTAATATGCGATTCATTTATCCTCACTTCAACCGCAAATTTGCTGGCTGCGACCATGGAGGCTGAGAACCTAAGAAATCGGTCGTCTCGACCCTCTTCTCGGCCCTGACGATGAATAAACGACAATGTCTTCAATGACTGCCAAGCCAATTGCTTCCGAGGCTAACAAAGACGCGGTGGGGGAGGGCGATGGGGGACATGGCCAGCGTGCAATCTGGACCACAAATTAACAACTCCAGACCAAAGACTGCCAAGACAAGGTTTTGCGGTGCACTTTGCCTCCGCGGCCGAGAATCTCGTCCCGGGCTCCTTCCCGGGGAGGGTGAAGCCACCGAGAGGGTCAGGAATGCGATGATGGAAACGGTTATAAATACGGGGGCCGCCACGATGGATTCATCTCGCTCTTTTCTGCATCACAGCATCAGCCTTCCAGCCATCTGAAGCAAAGCATCTTCACAGATCTCCTGATACTCAACTGTCTTCAGATCTTCCACCGTCTTCTTCGACATCCACTTCAAGATGCGTTCTTTCGCCGCCTTCCTCCTCCCGGTCCTGGCCGCCGCCAGCCCCGTGGCACAGACGAGCACCAACGGATGGGCTGACCAGCCCGATCCGAGCCAGATCCAGGTCATCAGCTCCAGCTTCTCCGGCAATGGTTGCCCTCAAGGAACTGTGTCGACCAGCATCTCGCCCGACAAGACTGTGAGTTCCACACTGATACCCCGTATTCTTGAGGCCGATGCTGACTGTTGTCCCTAGGTCATCACTTTCGGCTTTGACAAGTTCCAGACCTACATTGGACCTGGTGTCAGCCCGACTGAGAAGACCAAGAACTGCCAGCTGCACTTGAACCTCAAGTACCCCGGCGGCTTCCAGTTCTCGGTCGTCGACAGCACATACCACGGCTACGCTCAGCTCGACAAGGGTGTTACTGGAACCTTTTATAGCACCTACTACTTCAGCCAAGACGCCTCGGCGACCACGACGACGCAGACGTCGATCCAGGGCGGCGGTATCTGGGCCTCGGGCCAGGTTTACACCAAGAACGACAAGATTCCCACTGCGAGCTTCATCTTCTCGCCTTGCGGCGCTAACGGCATCCTCAACATCAACAACCGCATTGCGCTCACCAGCACCAACAGCACAGCCAGTGGCGAGGTCACCAACGATGATGCGACTGTCGCCTTCACCCAGCAGATTAACATCAACTGGAGAAAGTGCAACAAGTAAGCTCAGACTTGAGCGGATGGCTTGGCGGGCCAGGATGATGGGGCAGGGTTGGAGGGTGGGAAGGGTTGACAGCACTCCCATCCGAGGCCCGGATTCCACGGTTGCGATCTCTTCGTTGCATCCCATTGCATTGGGCTCGGGGTTTTAGGCGGTTGCTTTGTTCTTCTCTCTTTCCAGGCACGGATATTGTGGCCTGCGGAGACGGTTGGCACGGAACCAAAACGGATTTGCCGGTCTGTGCATCGGGTTTCCGGGGCATCGTGGCGGACGGGACGGTTGAGCGCTCGCCACGACTCCGGAAGCAGTTGTAGGGACTCGCTCCGACATCTTCTTTTTCTTTTCCCTCTCTTTTCTCACGTTATTCTCCATACTCAATAGCATAAGTCAAATCAAGCCTTTTCACTGAAACATTTGCAGTTTCCAATCGCGTGCTCTGGTGATCTTTTGCATGGCGAACGTGGGAATGTGGGGGAGGATGCTGGTCGAGTCTTGGCGCCGAGCGTCTTTCCGCCTGGGATTAAAACCCGTCCCTGGGATGCTGATTTGCTGATTCATGCGACAAACGTCTGAACTATCGCTGCTTTCTTCCGCTCTGGGCAAATACGGCCTGAGCTGCGGCAGAGGCCGATGCCAGCTTGAACAGAACGGCGAGATTTTGTGGTGTGGCGGGGGAGCCGGGCCAAGAAGGCCAGCAGGTCCACTAACAAGCAATCCTAGTCTTCCGGTGTCAGGATGCCGCCACAGCTTGTACCTTGTGGTATTGACGAGGACAGTGATAGTGGAACAAAGCGTGATTTTGGCAGTCGAAGAAGCCGACGCAATTCTGCCGCTCCGGCAAAAGGCCGCCCTGGTCATGGCCCCTAAAAATAGCCGTGGCCGAATCTGGGCATAGGGAGTCCAGCACAGTCTCAGCAGGGGGTTATGAAATGAAGGGTGATGGTTTATCCGGTATAGTGTTGCTGGCGCTGGTCTATGGCCTTCAACGCGCATACGCTAGATGCGTATAAACGCCGTTGGGGACAGCGGGGGCAGGCGCCGGGCACGGATCTGGTTCAGGAGAGGAATTCAGCACTGCTTCGTGTACGCGAGCACAGGACGGGGCATTAGTCAACCTGTTTGTCTAGATGTCGCGGGCAAGCGCAAGAGCCCCGCCGGCGAAACAGACCTACACCCGCAGAGGCGGATGGAGGATGCATCGCGACGTAACATTCGCGCGGCTATGATGCAAGCGACGCAGGGAACCTTTGCTGGTAGTGTAGCAGGAGTCCGGGGCAATGGAGGATGCAACTGATGGGCGGCAGAGATGGTTGCTGACTACATAATGCCATCATGCGGGGGTGTGTCGTGTGTCGATGGGGAAAGTCAATGCTAACCCGACACGAGGGTTCTGAGAGCTCTGGGCATTTTGGACCGTCATCGAAGGGTTGCCCGCGATCGTGGACATCGAGCGCGGAGGGGTGCAGAACGGTGCATCGTGATTTGCGGCTTCAGGCGAGCACATCTGCCCGGGTGCCGTCGGGACAGTGCAAGTGGTGTCAATCGACGGCCCGAGTTGCATGTTTGCGCAGAATGTAGGAATAATGAAGAGAAATGCTTGAGCATGCTTGTTGTAAATTCCTTGTATCATGGTTGCCCGGTTGACGTCGAATTAAGGTTGACATTGACATTGAGCTTCCCCAGGGGGAAGGCGCAGAAGCCCGACCATTCAGCCCCACCTGAACCCAAGGTCTCAAGTGTCCAAGGTGTAACCTTCCCTCTCGAGTCAGTCAATGCGGCGACTTTCCTCGTCCTGGACAGCTCCGACATCACGAGTTCACCATGGTCGACTGGGGTTCAGTCAATTGACCCATGCGGACGGGCAAGACCTTGAAACAGAGCCAACCGGATTCTGCCAATGCTGTCTCATTTTCCTGTCATCTTTTCTCGCCGTTTCTTTTTCCTTCCCGCCCACATTTGTCCATTGTTCATTGTGCAAAGGCTGCTATGAATGCGAATTGCTGATTCTTGCACCAAAGATGTTGTGTGTGCGCAATTGTGTTGCGTGCTGCTGCAACGACCACTCCTCCCCAGCCAAATCGACACGACATGTATCCGAACCTCCCAAGGTGAAGCATCCCCCTTGCACTCCTTGCACTTGTTGACTGCTATGCGGTTTTGGGAACGGGCTGCATGACTCCAGACGCAAGGTGAGGACGGTGAGGGTGAAAACACATGGGATTTGCCGTGGATCAACCATTCAGGCCGCCTACTGCCCGAAGTCACAACTTGAAGCCCCTCCCAAGCCTCCACAACCCTCGAAGCCCTGTTTCTATATGCCAGCCTGGTATTTTATCCACCCCTTCTTTTGCTTTTTTGCTATCTTATTGTCCGGAATCTATAAACTCGCCCTGCTTCACCAGCGGAACTAGTATACAGGTAGTGATGAGCGACAGCAGCGGCAGAATTTCGAGAGCCAGTGGATGTGTTTCGGGTACGCAAACCGGTGTCTTCCATATCCCAACGCTGGGCGAGTCGATCCAAATCATATGGTTGGGCCTGGCTACCATCCTTTGCTCTGCGCTGCCTCGGTGAAGCGCATACACCACCGACACTACGATGACGGCAGGAGTATCGACTGGATGGTTCGCCCTTCCAAGGTCTGGCTCGAGCCGGCTCAAGCCTGGATCCAGGCAGCCCAGGCCAAAGCAGGTCATTGCAGCCCCTGCTCCTTTTCCAGGGTGCTATGTGGTTCGTGGTTCTCGGGAGACTGGGTAGGCGAGACATGGACACAATGTGGGATCCCCTCAGACCAAAGCCAGCCTGTTCCTGCGCGCCACACGGCTCGCATATGTGTGGTACGCCGCGAGCTGAAGCGATCGCGGAAAGGAGAAATATGACAGGTCTCCCCGTTGTCCCAACCCCTCCACCTCAAAACTCAAATCATTGGCCATCAACTTGCCTCCCATGCCGCGAGCATTGGCACACCCGTAATTTACTTCTCAGGCCCCTTGAATCCCGAATCCTGCTGAGATAAGGAACAGACCTAATCGCAGAAGCCGTCTGGAAAAGACGTACGAGTCCTACACTAGTGTCCAGCAAGACTCCTTCATATTGAGATTGCCTCGAGCGCGAAGAAGGGAAAAAAACCGACAGATGATAGACTGATACTGCAAGACGACCGATTTGGGAGGCATTGGGCTTGAATTGATGTTGGCTGCAGCCTTGCTCGGCGCGGCAGGGGATCGGGAGATGTGCTAGATCGAGATTGAGGCAATGCCCTGCTGTGAAGCATTACCGAAGCGAGGGAACCGACCGGAGGGCCGCGATGAGAAAGTTGAGGGTGAGGCGGGAACCCGATGCTCCCCTCGGTTTCCCATCTCCCTACTGCCTCCTTCGGCATTTCCCCTCTCGCGGAAAAGCAGCGCCACAGCAGCCCGCAAGCCGGCATCGCACGGCCAACCTGTCATCCCATAATCGCAGCAGCTTGCGGGACATCACCATCCCCGGCCCCAACAAGCCCGACATCCCCCCGCGGCGGTGTCAATTGAACCGTTTTGGGTTGAGCCTATGAGCTCCCCTTTGGGCGCCAACGAGCGCCATGGCAGCCCGCCGCCGCCTCGACTCAGATTGTCAGATCGTGGGTGCTGGGCTAGATCCAGGCAGATGGTTGACCGTCTTTTCATCGGGCAATATTTCCCGAGTCTTCGCCCATTTAGTACAAAGCGTCCAGGACAAAGCAGTGGATCGCGTTCCGCCTAGGGGGGGTTACGCTAGCCACACTAGCGGATTCTCTCCTTTCCCTATCGGGCATTCCACAGGCCCTGTCCTTGCCCTGCACGGCACCGTGTCGGAGGCGCCATTCCCCCATCCCCTAATTCCCGAGGAAACGGGAGGGCGGATACCTCGCAAGACGGCCGCCCAACCAGGCCATTGCACGGTGAGACAGCAAACCTCGATGACTTTCGTTAGGCATCGTGAGCAAGTACAAGTATGGGGGATGGCAGCCCCCACCCGTGGGCAGCTTTTTTCTTGGTCCTCCATCAGCATCATCACGACATAATCTCTCTTCGATATAAGCACCTCAAATCTCCGTCAACGTTGTCTACCACGGCGTCGCTTCCGCTGAGCCTAGCACAACTTCAAACAACCATCACCATGTGCGACTACATCCAAGTGTGTTGAATCCATCTCCTAAACAAAGGTAGTACCCAAATTTCGATACTTTTGCTAACAAAGGGACGTGCAGAGAGAATACTGCTGCGGCCACTTCCGTTGGATTGCATCAAAATGGTGCCGCTGCTACACCCTAACCCACAAGCGCTGCCAGCCCAACGTCTCGGAGTTCGAATACAGGTTAGTTACTTTTGGGCAGCCCTCCAGACATCGTGCCCGACGCAGTGAAATTGACCGTCGTCTTGCAGAGCAAATGATGTCTGTGGCGAGTGCAAGCCCAAGCCGATCCCGGCGTGGGAGAGCATGATCAAGCGCACCAAGAGCGCCGTATAATATGTTTCGACGTTGGATGTCACCAGCGAGCGGAGTCCGGGTTCTGGGGTGCTACGGTGTTAATGAGCTGGTATCACGGTTGCGAAAATGATTCACTAGTTGTCTTGAAGGGGTTGGGGGGTTTTGGGATTTTGCTTTCGTTTATCACTATCGTCATCGGTCTAGCGCCCGACGAGAGCTGCTAGGCTCATACGGCATTTACACGGTGCAGGTCCGGCACATTAGATACCCCTGGATGATATTGGGTTTTGCGGTTCTGCAGCAGCCTTCTACGGCGATGCCTTTTCGGCACGGCTGGTTGGAGAACACGGGGGAGTGGTAGAGGACTTGCTCAACTAGCGGTCTTGGTATTGGGGCAAGTGTTTAGATTACAAAAGTGTAGGATCCGTCACTTTGCTTATCCATAACTCGCCATAGGCGTGGTGTAGTGTCTATCGGCTATCGAACTGTCTGCATGCAACTGAATCCGGTGCGGCCAATGGTGGTGACCCATTGCACCTCCCCTCGGGCTCTGAACGGCCGAGCCGGCTGCAGTTGAAGATAGATACCACGGTTCGTCTTGATTTGACCAGATATGACTGATGACGTGCTAGAGCGATGCATCGTGGAGGGGAAACTGCCGAGGCCGAGTGTCTGCTTTGGTCGCACAGTTACGGACAACCAAACAGCCCAAGCCCCTCAGCCTCCTCACTCGGGCAGCACCCAATGCCCAAGGAGACCCGCGCATGAAATTTGGGACCTCTGCAGGTCGTGCCATCTCAGTAATCAACGGGAAGAAGGGGGGGAGCTGCTGGCGGTACTCGTAGAATGCCGCGGCGTTGAGAGCCAGGTGATCCCCATCTTGTGGATCAAGTGCTTGACGACTCATGCGGGTCACATGTTCCATGGTCATGGTCTGGTGCCTTCGCGAGCGAGTCGAGCATGCTGGCCAGGGGCTTGGGAGAATGCGGGGAGCTTGGCCGTGTGTGTTACGTATTACGGACTACGGAGTACCCGGCCAGGAGCTGACCATTGTTTGCACCGAGCCAGGCAGCCAAGGACATGGAACATGGGGGGCGTGAAGGGCTACACTAATGGCTGATGGCCGTGTGTAAGAGTGCCTGCAGGCCGTCGTCTTGGCCATCTCATCACATCGGTTTCAACGGACGAACTTGCAGGCGTGCGTCGAGTGTGTCGTTTAGGAATGTGTTAGGATAGCGTTGGTTGTACTGTACCAAGGAACGTGTTGCCGGGAGCTGTACATACGGTACGGTGGCTTCGCAGTCCCCTCCTCACCCGTCATCGTCGTCGGGTACGCCAACCGATTGGCGGAAGTCGAAGGTGGGCATTGCCGGTGGCGCACCTCGAGCCGCCGGAGGCTTGACCGCCTCCCCTCATCGGCGCCCTTTCGCACTTTGCATAGTCACCAGTGCGCATTTCAGCCCTCTCTCAGGATTTGCGTCTCTATCCCCCCTCTGAGTTCTCTCTGCACCGTCTCTGAACCCCACGGCTGGTTCTGCTGACCTCCGCATTGCCCCCTGATGGCTTCTTGCGTGGGTGGGGACGCCGCCATCATGCACACTGTGAAGCTATCGAGAAAGAAAAAAAGAGATTGAGCAGAAATGCAGTGCTGCACCCATTGACCACGCATTCTATCCCTTGCAGCGAGGGGCCAGGCGTGGCAGTTTGGCAAGTTGGTGGGTGATAGGTCGCACCCCTGCGTGCCCTGATCGCGGACGCTCTCGATCTGGCACGCACATCGAGTGAGCTCATCGTTTGGTCCTGGTGGTCCTCATATATAAGTGCTCACCTGCCGGGAGGGCTTGAGATATTCCCTTATCCTGCCTCTGAGACAGTCCCGATCCTTTGTTTCTGTGTTGTCTGATTACACAGCATTGCACCCCTATTCTCACTTCATCACCATCTCAACTCGAGACTGGATATTCGTACCTTGAGTAGTGTTCTTGACGTTGTGTCGCCAACCATGTACGGCATCTGCGCAGTCGGGCCTCCCACCAGGATGCCAGAGACTTTTGTTTCCGCCTACCGGACACGACTGCCCTCGTTCCATGAGTTCACAGAGAGCCTCGCGAGCCCACCAACACCACCGCCATCAGCAGCGACCTCCTCAAACTCCTTGACAGCCTCATCCACTCCAGACCATACATGCACTGGCACACAGCCCAGCATCGCGACACTGGTCAACCCAGCTCCACCCAGCCAGCCGGCGAATGGGATGCCAGCCGGGACGCCAGTCGAGCTGCCGCGTGTCGTGACACCGTCCCCCACGACCTGGTCTCCGCCCGAGAAGCCCTCGCGCTGGCCAGAGCCGCAGCACACAGTAGCCGCACCGCTAGTTTATTCATGGGTGTTACCGCCCGACCTCCAAAATACCACGCCCGCCGGTGGCGACCGGCAATACCGCCCACCCTCGCTGGCGCCTGCCGTAAGCGATGTCGCCCTCCCCCTGAGCTGGGGTTACATCGAAGCGCTGTGCAGCGTGCGTCTTCCTCCTCTCTCCGTCCTTGAGCCCCCTTCCCAACAGACTAACCCCGCCGGCCGACAGCTCAACGCAGCCGCCTACTCCCTCTACGACTTCTCCAAACGCTTCAAAGAGCACTGCCAGCCCCAGCCCATCCTCGCGCCCGAGGGCGGCGCCACCATCTCGGCCCAGCTGCCCTCGCGCCAGATGGTCAGCCAGATGGCCGGCAACGCGGCCATCATCAAGAAGAAGCTGGAGGAGGTTGCGCACATTGTCAAGCGCGTCGCCGAGATGCAGCGCGAGGACGAGGAGGAGGCTGCCGCCGCCGCCGCTGCTGCTGCTGCCGCCACCGCGGGCGTCAAGACGGAGGGAGAGAGGCGGCAGAGTGCCGCTTCGATGACGCCGACGGCGAAGGCTGGATCGGAGGGCGGGGCCATGAGCGAGGATGGCGAGCAGGGAGGAGGTGAGGCGAAGGTCAAGGGCAGGGCGTGTCGCGTGAGTAAGGTCAGGACCCGGTCGCGCGGGGTGCCTAATGCTAAGGTTAGTTCTTGTCTTTGGTCTGTTTTGTTGATGCCTGCAAGGTGGCTGATACTACATTCCAACAGAAAATGATCCCCGCGAGGAATGCGGCTGGAAGATGCCATGAATGTGGTGACACGGTCAGCACCGAGTGGAGGACTGGGCCCGATGGGAAGGGGACGCTGTGCAATCGTTGCGGTCTGCAGTTTTCCAAGGCTTCGAAGGAAAATGCCTGGCGTCAGCATGGCGTGGTCGGCTGAGAGGATGCAGATGGAAAAAGTGTCTTGATACCTAGCAGGTGTTTGTGCTGTGTTGTGTTGTGGGCAGGGCACGCGATGCCTTGGATCAAGGAGGACAACGCGTTGTGTTTTTTTGTGTAGGAGTGTGTTGCTCAACAGTGGAAGGAGCTCAGTGAAAGGGCCCGTCCCATGACAAAGAGCAAAAAGGCAACCACATCCATTGCTGCGCAGCATGACATGTGGGGCAAGAGCAGTCGGGTGCAGGTGGTGTATGGGCTGGTGTGTGGGGCCCACTTTTCAACAATCGAAGTGCAATGGGTAACACACAGGAGTTCGGCCTGGCCTCGCAGGGGTGGCAGGCATATATTCCAGTACAAATCGGGGGTTGCTGATTTCATGAGCATTTCGATCGCTAGAGGTACCAACTCGATTCTGGTATGGGCACTCATTTTTGTTTAACCTACTTTTTTTCTCCTTTTACCTCACTTATAACTATTGGTATTTTCTTTTGCTTGTGCGTGCTAAGCGAGGAACTTGAAGCAGCGGGACATCAGCACGACGTTTTCAGCATTGCACTAGCCCTCCGTCCCATGCCCAGCTGGGCCTTGGAAAGGGAGATGTCATAAATCTGTCACAATAATGCAGTTATGATGACTCAAAGGAACTAATGAGATCTGGCAAGCATGTCGTTTCCGTCTCTCCTTTTCATTTACCCATGTCGAGTACACATCTCCCAACAACCTTGTTCTCGCTCAATACCTTGAAGACGCCCTGCAGCCCGCTCGGCCCTACAACCTTATACGACGCCTTGATTAGGCTCGCGAGAAAAACTCGATTGCCTCGGCGGTGTCGTGCCTGCTCCCAACATACGACCCTTTCACCGTGACCATTCGGACGACAGTATCGAAAACGGGCATGCTGATCTTGGCCCCAGCCGGCAGTCCAATCACCACGACGACGCCATGAGCGCGCACATATGCCGTTGCTTGCTGGAATGGTTGTTCCTGCGGTGCAAGGAGCAAGACCGCGTGATGCCATGGCTGCCTTTACGTCATCGATGACCGACTTTGACGTTTTGTAGTCGACAAAGCTTGCCGCTCCCAGCTTCTTTCATACCTCGCCCTTCTCCACACCCCCGTCCACAGCAATGACATGGAGTCCCATCGCCTTCCCCTGTGGATGATCCCTAAAGTTTTGACCGTCGATTTTCCATACTGGACGGTGAGAATAGAACTGGCGGAACGACGTATGCCGCCAAGTAACACTTCGTAGGAGCGCAAGCCCTGGCACTTTCGGAACCTGGACAAGGAGTTGATAAAGGCTATACCTTACAGTGCAACCTCCTTCGTTGTCCCGCGGAATGACCCAGCAGTCAACCTCGTACTTCGAGTCTTTGATCTTGCCCGTGTCGTTGACTCGAAACTGGAGCATGTGAAGAGTTGAACCGTCGAAGCAGAAGATGTGAGGGCATTCGTACTTATCGGGGTATCTGCTAGGTCAGATTTGGCTTCCAAGGGAAATGATATTCCCCCCTAAGCTCTTGACTAACTAAGCCTTTGCTGTGTGGCGGACTTAGGGTTCCCCATTTGCCACTCCCTGGCATTGATCATGTTTCGTTTCCACTCCCCTGCTGCGGCCGGGAGCCGCAGGGTATTATTTGCGTGAGACATGGAACACAGTATGTCAACGATTTGGTACACTTTAGTCTCGCTCAATGCCGGCGCTTCAGCGGTCTCAAGAAGGTTTGGATACTTTGCCCAGGCGGCTATGACGATGTTGGAGACCTCATGATGAAACCAGTTGCTAGCGTCTGCCTCCGACGCAAGCCGCCAGCTTCGGCAATTGGGCGGATATGCTAACTCACTTAATCGGAGCTCGTCGTCGTCCTGTAGAGGGAGAAACGGGTTGAAGTTGGCAGTGACGCAGCTGTTATTCTGGACCTGGGTCTGTATACAAAACTGGTTAAAGGCTGGATATTTGTCCTGCGCTTTTTGCGAGAGTTTGTACAGTACCCTGTGTCTTATCATGCCCAGCTCTCAATAATCCACCACAACGTGGCGCCCCAAACTGCTCGCCGCCACCAAGCAAGCCATGCAAGGTGATACCCAGATGCGTGCAAACGGCCATCTAAAGGCCCACATGAACGCGTTTCACGTATGGCGGCGGAAACTGACGGCGAAACCGACCGCCATGACCCCCGAAAAGTTTGTCATTCAGACACGTTCCTCCACATTCGTCCTCGCGAGTACCAAGGCCGCATCCCTGAGCAGCTGGTCATATTGCTCCCGGAGAGCTTCAAACTCGGCCACCTCCTGCTCCATCTCTGCCAACACCGCCTTTGCCGTCTCGCCCTTCTGCAGCGAGTTCAGCACGCACGCCCGCTCCTCGAACGACAAGCCCTTGAAGCGCCTGGTCGGGAAACCACATGTATCTCCTCTTGTTGAATCCCTCCAGGACGTCCAGCTTGGCGACTTCGCTGTACACCCAGGTCGCAAAGTCTTCCGGGCTATCGTCCATGTACTCGCTGGCCGGCACCTCGTAGCGGAGGAGCCGAGCCGCCCTGAACACAGCCCTCCCCGTCTCCACCGGGTCCCCCAGGCCGTTGTGGCACCGCGCCACCGTGATGTGCGTGACAACCAGGCTCTTGGATGGTTTCTGGCCCGAGCCCGCCTTCAGGGCCTCGGTGAGGTGAGTGAGGCCCTTCTTGTAGTCCGGGCTGGCGCTGTCCAGGACGGCCGCCCTGAACATCATCTTATGGAGTTCGCCGAGGGTCTCTGATCCCCTGGCTTCTGTGGGCTTCTGGGCCTCGCGGTCCATGAATCGACCCAAGGCTGCCGTAGCCGATGAGTCTTGTGCTTGGGTTCGAAGGCTGAAATCGGCCTGGTCCAGCAAATGGGGCAGCATTTCCTCCTCTACACCGAAGCGGGCTTTTGCTGCTCTAGCATGGCGGCAAGGTTATTCATTCCGCTCGTCTGGCTCACTCCGGGGAGATCGGCATAATTTGCGAATAAGGGTGCGTCCAGGACCTGGTGTGTCAATCTGCTAAATTTGCTTACCGCCCTCTGTTCCTTCTCGAGTATTGGCGAGAAAGCCTCACGCAGAGGAATATTGTCCAGGAGGGCGGTATTCTTCTCCCAAACGTCCTTAATGTGGCGGAGAAGATTCCCTGCTTCAAAGTCTGCGATAAACTTGCGCGCGTTTGCGACGGCTTCCTTCTGATCAAAGTACCCTTCCTCGAGACCAATTTCTGCAGAGTATTCAAGCCACAGCAGGAAGCATTGCAGGTGCCATCTGCGGGTTGCATTGTACAGCGGCTCGCCCGGCCGGCTAGTTGGCTCCTCACGGAGAACCTCCTCTAGAAGTTTCTTTCCTCTGTGCGGCTCGATAGTGACTCTTGCATGGCTGTGACGAAGTTGTATCAAGGAGAATTCTTGAGACTGGTCCAGGACCGCACCGGCTGGGCAATGTTTCTTCCACGCCTCCACGGCCTTCAGCGCGGTGCGCGCGGCGGCGGCAACCTGTTCTCTGCTGCTGTGCATCTGACAGAGCCACGCCGAATAGGATAAAATTGAGCCAAGATCGGGGGCTGTTGGGACACCTCTGGGTCGCCGCTTCGACGCCACTGCCTTGGAGATTCGATCCAGTTGTCGCTGGAGTATCGGGGCGAAGAGCTGGCCATGGCGGTCCTTGATGTCTGCGACGGTTTGGAGCAGTATCAACTTAGCCAGCGTCACCACGAAGGGCTAGTGCAGTGTCTCGATGGGATGCTCGACGTCTTGTCCGAGCTTCTGCAACGCGAGAGGCGCGCGTCACTCCATCCGGACCTACTTGCTCTCAGTTCTCGCCGTGCCCTGTTGCCCCGACTGCAAGCGGCAGATACGACAGTTTGCCACGAGGCGGTTCAACCGGGTCGTCAATATGGCCGTCATGGACGAGACCGCCAAGAAGTTTCTGATCAAGGGACTAGGCGACCTGGAAAAGGCTCGGGGAACAAACTGCCGCCGCTGAAGCCACCCTGGTCAAAACACAAGCAGAAGCCAGAGCCGAATGGGGTACTGGTAACGCGTTATCATCCTGTCATACCACCCGAGCGCAAAAAAAGACGTCAGCTCTCTCGCTCAGCGGACGTTACACCGAGTGCGAGGCCTTGGAGGAACAAGTAAAGCGGTTCTGCCACGAGACGGGCGCCGAACAGCAACCGTCCAGGAAGCTCTTCGACGCCATCGTCACAGCCAAAGAGCGGAATCCCCTAGATGCCCGCTTTGCCTCGTTATCCCTCACCAACGCCCAAGCCCTGGTCCCCGCACCAGACAAACGCATCATCCTCAGCGGGCACCAGCTGCGACTACGGATCCAGACGGCCATGCTGCGCGACCAGCTCGAGCTGCTGGACAAACTCCCCGAGGCGGGGCCCTGGATAGCCAAACTCCAACCCGCCAAGCTGGCGGCCAGCGTGCTGACAGGCTGCCAGGACCTGGTCAAGGAAAGCCTCGCCAACGACCTCCTCAGACAGGCGGCGCAGAGCATGGTCGCGTACGCCCGCATCACTGCTGCGGTCCGTTCGTCTCGCTCGGCGCGCGCGGATGATGCGGACAAGATGACAGGCTATGTGGGCACTGCCCGGGAGCTTCTTTGCCAGGCGGCGGAGCTGTGCAAGCAGCCATTTGATGGTGGCGGGACTCTGCGAGCCGAGGTGGAAAATGCGCAACGGCTCTTGGGGAAGGAGTGGTATGAGCCCGTCACGGCCAAGGAGCTGGGGGCCATCAAGTCTGCAATGGTGAGCGGGCCGAGCGGTATCTCGACGCACTCGGGCCATTGGTACAAGTGCCAGAATGGACATGTGGTTGGTACTGCCCTTCCTTACTGTGTTGGGGTTTGGATGTTGTGCTAATACCGAGACCTGCGACATTAGTTTGCGATAGGAAACTGTGGCATGCCTATGGAGCTTGGGAGATGTCCAGAGTGCGGATCAGGTATCGGTGGTCAGAACGGCACATACCAGGCTGGAGTTAGGGCGGGGATACGCCCCATGCATGGGTGATGGGATACCTTCTTTGATAGTGACTTGGGGTAGTGTTTTGGAGCAGTGGTGGAGATCTGATTTGCAGAGTCTACCATGACACCTTGCGACAAGATCCTCGTCAACGTCCTTTTGGAGTCTAAGAATACATGGATATCCGAACCCCCTTGGCATGCCTCCTTCGAGAGGAGCAGCAGCTCATCCCATCGCCTGCAGCCCCACTTGGAGCAAGACCTAAAGGGTCACTTTCTTTTTGCCTCTTCCAAAAACAAGAGAGAAGTCAGTCTGCCTCATCAAATAAATGAACCATGTTGACATGTCCACTGGGACTTTTGGCATTCACGTGTCCTTGTAAAAATGGGAGACACCTAGTGGTGGACACGGCACGCATAAAGGTCATGTTGGGGTTGAGGCTGAACAAAGGGAATGATGAAGAAAGGGACGGACCTTCAATAATACTGATTGTATTCCTGACGACATCTTAAGACATGTGAGGAAAGAGTTGGCGTTACACACATGCATAATGTGTTGGAGGGGCCAGCTGCAGACCGCCCCCTGCCAAGATCTTGTTGCCAAGGCACCCAGCCAGCTGGGTTTGGCGTTGCACAACCCCTGAGCATATCGGCACCAAATCATGTGGCATTTTTCATGACTTTGACCTGTCGAGAGCGGCAATGTGGTAGCCCGCAGCGTCGTTAAGGTTGTTGATGTCATTATTCCAATTGGCTCTGGTGGGATCAAGGCATGCCGGGATTAAACCCATCTTATGACAGAACTCTATGCGTTGCGCGTATTGGCGAAATACTTTTGGTGAGAACTGTCAGTCCGCTTTATCAAGTCTAAGCTACCGTATCTTCCATTCTGCCTGGTGTGTTCTGCTCGTGATGCAAAAATGCCGAGAAGAACACACAGCTGAAGCGTATTAGGGGGGGGGGGGGGGGGGGGGGGGGGGGGGGGGGGGGGGGGGGGGGTTGGGAGACGCGGAAATGGATTGGCGAGCTTCCCAGAAAACCGCGCACATGACTTTCTCGTTCTGGGAGCGCAGGGCTAGGCTGAACAAGGTCGACACACGACACAGATGGTGAAGCTATTGCCCCCGTGCGTTGTCTCTAATTTTACCGACCAGAGGGGAGTTGGTGATGAAGTTAAGAACGAAGACAACACCTACGACCGAAAGACGGTGGAAAGGGACCTGGATGTGCGTTTCACAGCAGCATGCAGGCCGAGTTCCACGCATCTGATAATATATCCCATATGGTTTCGATATGAAATTGGATTGGTGGCGTCGGATTCTTTCTGGAAATCTTCGCGTCGCCCGCAGTCACGCGCATGCAGACAGCCGTGGCGGGAGCGGAGCAGTCCCAGAGACGTGGTTGACCACGGGCATTAAAGAGTTGCCGATAGAGCACACTCTCCAATGGCAAGTCCGAGCCCTGGGATCCGACTACTCCCCCGGGCACTACAGGTCAGGGACAGGCCCTAGACAGACATGGTCGACGAAAAGGGCGCCACTGCGGCCAAGCCCTGGGGATTTCCTGGGGTTTCCTAGGGTTTTACACAAACTAGACGGGGGCGAACCTGGGGTAATGGGGTTGCATCTTGGGGTAGGTCAGGGATGGTGGCGAGAACAGACTCGGGAGATGTTAGCCACCCGCCACCGTCATTGAATCGACCGGGGATAGCAGCCAGCGGCAGCATAGCACGTTTTTTCTTCCATTGTTTTCAGCCTTTAATTAACGGGCTGCTCGCTAGGCCGGCGTGCCAATGTCTGGATGAAGTCGACCACCCGATCACCCCCGCTCTTGGCACCCTCCCCCAACAGCCTGAAGCAATCGACAGCGCGGTCCAGTCGCCTCCCTTCTCCGCATGGGCATGTGTTTGCCAAGACATTGTATTCCCCTGCGCTTCTCGGCATTTCCAGAGGACGAGCAGGACCATATCAGGTTGAATTGCAAGCGAATGCCACCCTACAGGAACCGCTGCCATGTTTGCTGAAGATGGTATATATCCTGGCGCCCTCACGGGACACAGTTTTGGGATCCCCATCAAGGCTGAGATTCTGTCACCTCGTCTCGCTGTCTCTGGCTCGACTTGCACAGCTTTTGGGGACACCGCGCAACAGCCTTTGCTCTTCTCACAATGGCGACCCCGACCGAGCCTGAGACGTGGAAAGCCCACTGGAGGTGCTTCCTGGCATGTGGCGTCGTTGTTTTGTCGCCATTCCAGTATGGCGTTGACTTTGGTCTCATTGGCGGCTTGCAGGCCATGCCTGGCTTCCTCAAGGTTGGTCCGAAGCGTTACTTGGAGTCAGTTATCCTACCTTGAGGTACACGACTAACCGGCTCTTGGTCTGCAGATCTACGGTTATGAAGCCCCCGGGACCGCGATTGGCTGGAACATCGACACGACACGCCAGCAGCTCATCTCGTCGCTCATGACGCTCGGCGCATTCATCAGCTCGGGAACGGCCGGTTTTGTTGCCGCCAGGTTCGGCCGCAGGCAGTGTCTCTGGGCTGCTTGCTTGCTCTGCATGATTTCCAACATCATCATGATGGCGACAGAGGATATCGGCCCTCTCTATGCGGGCCGCTTCCTCATCGGTCTCGCCAACGGCTACTTCATGACCTTCTCGCAGCTGTACATCCAAGAAAGCAGCCCGGCCAAGTACCGCGGATGGTTCCTCACCATCTTCCAGTTCTTCACCTCGTTTGTAAGTCTCGCCGGCTCGAATTGCCCGTCAAAGATGGTTTGCTGATCAAGACCAGGGCACCCTCGTCGGCACCATCATCGACTGGGCGACGGCCAAGAGGCCCGACAAGTCGGCCTTCCTCATCCCGCTCGGCATGATCTACATCGTCCCTATATTCCTGACCGTCGCCATGTTCTTCATCCCCGAGTCGCCCCGCTGGCTCATTCTGCAAAACAGGCAAGAGGAGGGCCGCAAGTCTCTCGAGTGGCTGCGCCCCCCGGGAGCGGCCTGCGACGAGGAGCTCAAAGAGATCCGCGCCGCCATTGAGAGGGAGAAGGAACTTGGCAGCAGCATCAGCACCCTTGACATGTTTACCAACCCGATCGACAGGCGGCGCACCTTCCTGGCTGTCTGCTCTGTCACACTGCAGGCCGCGTCCGGGTCCATGTTTGTCATTGGTGAGCACCCCCCCCCCCGGGACAGCCGACTTTTTGTTTTCCCGGTGCTAACAGAGAACAGCCTACAAGGCCTACTTCCTCGCCATGGCCAACGTGGCCGACCCGTTCGCCATGAGCAACGTGCTCAGCGTCATGGGCATCCTGGCCATCCTGTTTAACTCACTAATCGTGGTCAAGTTTGGGCGGCGGCGCGTCATCCTCATGGTCGGGCTCGGCGTCTGCGGCGTGCTGCAGATGATCATCGCCGTCGTCTACGACAAGCTGGGGCGCACGACGCAGACGGGCAACGTGCTGGTCGCACTGACGTGCCTGTATATGATGAGCTACAACGGCATGATCTCGAGCTACGCCTGGCTCGCCGGTGGCGAGATCCCCTCGCAGCGCCTGCGCAGCTACACGTTCGGCATGGCCGCCGCCGTCGGCTTCCTCGGCGCCTGGATCACCACCTTCACCGCCCCCTACTTCATCAACCCCTCGGCGCTCAACTGGGGCCCCAAGTACGGCTACATCTGGTTCCCCTCGTGCTTCATCGCCCTCATCTGGGTCTTTATATTTCTCCCCGAGACCAAGGGCCGGACCTTGGAGGAAATTGATGAGATGGTATGTTGGAAGGTGGATTCTCTTCCTTGAGGACTACGTGCTGACCCCTTTTCCCACCACACAGTTTGAGCAGAGGCTGCCTGCCCGCAAGTTCCGCAAGTACGTGTGCGTTGGCCACGTATCTGCCGAGCAAAAGAACGAGGACCGCCGCGCTTCTTCGGATAATGGCGAGAAGGTATGCCAATACTATCAAACGTCTGAAATGCTGCCCATGTGCTGACTCTTCCATCAGAACACAACCGAAATCCATCATACCGAAATCAAGGGCCTCTAGGTTAAGCATTAGACGAAAACATGGATGGTTGAGGGGATTATGTGAAAGGGTTCGAAGTGTAAATACGGAGAGATACCAGGAATCGGGGCCGCAGGTTTTGCCATGACCAGCTTACACAGACCCCAGAGGGGTTTGGCGTCGGCATGGGGTCGGCAAGGCTATTTTAATACTGGGAAATACATTGAACACGTCATCATGAAGACGAGGGCTGACCAGTCGATTTGACGGCGTCAATATCCCTCGTATACAATTTCTGGCCAACTGTGGAGTTGCCACGCCAAGATGTTGCTATGCCAAGATACACGCTCTTTAGCTGGCAATATTCCCTTTAGTCAGGCGTGTTAGATCCCCCGCAGGCTGCTCGCTACTTGTTCCTCACCGAGCCGGGTAGATGGCTGCCAGTCGCCATGTGATGGCTTCTACTTTCCGCTCTGTATGGTGAACTGTAGGCGTTGGAGTGTGCAGACCTCCGATCGGAGGGAAGGATGAGGTAACCGAGTAATAAACGAACAAATCGAGTAACAAATCGAGTAACGAACCGAGTAACAAATAAACAGAGAACTCAGTCACAATCACGGCTTTCATGGTACTTTTTCATGGAACAAGATCGCATGTCTCGATTAAACTATCTTTGATCGGAGGACCTCCCCTTATATGGGGGCCTTCCACGTGAAAAACCTAGCGAGTAGCGAGAAGAAAAAGGAAAAGCGCGAAAAAGAAACAGGGGTCCCACTTATGAAGACACGCCCCAAGTCAATGGTCGTTTTGCCGCTGTCATGGCCTGCCACTTCCAATCCTCGACGAGCGACAGGCCCCGAACTGGTGGTAGGAGACAATTGTGATGACTCAAGCCATGCCCACAGGTTGGATCCTGCGGCAGAGACGGTCCAACACGCCCAGTGGTGCTTTTTCTCTGCGTGCAATGGTGATGCAGTAGTCGGTGAAGCATGCCGTGCAGGATCCGGGCACGTCTTGACACTCAAAAAAGAACTTGCCGACATGGCGGGATGATTCACTGGGCAATCTGAGAGCGGGAATGTCACGGCTTGGGTCAACATGGAGGCAGATTTTGTGTCTGCATGTGATGTCGACATGAGATGGGAGATCATGGCCGGATACGGCGTGGCTGTCGATTGTGTGCCCCCGTAGAGAAACAGCCCGTCGTCAATGATGCGAGTAGACCAGCGTTGCTTCCAGTTCACGCCATGATCCAAATAGAGTGGCTCAGGATCGGCGTTCAGGTCACTGAAAGGCAAACCGCAAGGCTCACCGTATCATGGCGAGACGTGCGCACACAGAAAGACGTCCACTTGTACAGGGACGAAGGTATCCACCCGAGAGGGACTCATCACCGTGCTGTGTTGTGTTCGATATCCAGGGGACCACATGTCTGTGAAAAGCGGTGCAGCTTGATGCACATCGGGCAAGCGTAAAATCAGCCGTCGATCCTACTGTTCCAGCAAGCTGAGAGCCGGCACCTGTGCGAAGAGGCTGTCTGGCTGGAGGGACAGTGCGCGGGCCGAAAAAAGAGACAAGAATAATGAGAAAAACGAAAGATAGAAACAAAGAAAGTGAGATAGTACAGGATTTAATAAGCAGACTGGTATTTCTAGGTGTGATCTGAGTTGTAGAATGGTTGCGGCTCGCAGTTGCCCAGCACCTTATCGGTATCCCAGCTCATTGGATCTCAATCATCAAATCCATTCCCCGCACGGACCACCCACGAGTTGCCCACCAAAGGAACATGTCAACCAAGTGGGGCTGTCTTCACAGCGATTTTAGCTGTCAACTTGAATCCGCCAAAATGTTTTCCTAGGCGCGACGCGACCAGATCATGCAGCTCCGGGTCGTATTGATCACAAGGGCCGTGGGTGCAGACTACGGGCCACATAGTGCCAAGGCGATAGGTAGAAACTATGAAATCCCACTCAACAAATTAACTCCTTGTGGTGTAGTTGGCTATCACGTTCGGCTGTAATTGGTAAATCATATACCGAAAGGTCACCGGCTCGATTCCGGTCGAGGAGACTTACATTTTGCCCCCTTTTTCTCTCCAGCTCCGGCCGGGAAATAGTATTCTTCCCTTTTGCTTTCTTCCCTTTTGCTTTCTTCCCTTTTGCTTTCTTCCCTTTTGCTTTCTTCCCTTTTGCTTTCTTCCCTTTTGCTTTCTCCCCTCGCATCATGCGTTGTCGACACAAATTCGGTCCGGCCGGCCAATACGATGGACTGAATGAGTCAATTCAGCAATACTCAATGACAACGCCGATGTGCCGATCCGTTGGACTTCGCTTGAGTCTCAGCAATCAAGGGCCATGTGTACTTGCACTCAATCGCTTAACCTGGTCATTGGAACACAGCGAAAGGATTCATGGTGTCTCTTCCAATCTATTGTCCCCGCATTTCGCATATTGCGGCTAGACGACACCTCGCATTGGTCGTGGCTGTGTTGAACCAAGTCAAGAACGAGGAATCGTGTATAAGATGGGGCCGGTCGAATGTCCCCCTTAAACATCATGATGCTCTCATTCACCGCCTAGCAAACCCTCAGCAATCCGAGACACAATGTCTTTGGCAATTCTCCTCGGCTGGATTGGCCTCGCTTCAGCCCAGCAAGTTGGCAACATGTCGGCAGAGATCCATCCTAGACTGCAATGGAGCCGATGTGCGGCGGACAAGAGCTGCCAGCAAATCGACGGAGAAATCACGCTTGACGCGAATTGGCGCTGGCTTCACCAAGTAGGGAGCTACAAGAGCTGCTACAGCGGGAACACGTGGGATGAAACGGTCTGCAACTCCGAGGTCAACTGCACTACTACGTGTGCTCTGGAAGGGGCCAGCTCCGAGTACAGCCGCGTCTACGGCATCAAGACCGACAACAACAACACCATCTCACTCAAGCTCAAGACCTACCTGGACTTTTCGTCCAACATAGGCTCGAGGCTGTATCTCATGGAGTCCAAGACCCGATATCAGACATTCACGCTGCTGAACAACGAACTGGCGTACGATGTGGACCTCTCGACAGTGGAATGCGGCATCAACGCTGCCCTGAGCTTCGTTGCCATGGACGTGGACGGAGGCCAGGCCAAGCATCCTACTAACAAGGCCGGCGCCGAGTACGGCACGGGATACTGCGATGCGACATGCTCGCGGGGGCAGAGGTTTGTTGGGGGAAAGGTATTACTCAACCAATACATACATGTATACTGCATGGTGACCCGGGATACTGATGCACTGCATCGCTAGTCAAACATGTTTGCATGGGTCCCCTCAGAACACGACCCGTTCGCTGGCGAAGGCCCCTATGGCGCCTGTTGCCCAGAATTTGCCGTCGGGTAGGATGACCCTTCATTCTAGAGAATTAGCGGCTGACTCAACAGGAACTCAAACGCTCATTCGTATTCCATGTCAACACACGCCTGCGTGGATGACCACTATTACGTCTGCCAAGGGCGCGACGAATGCGATTTTTACAGCGGCGGGATGCGCTATTTTCAGTGTGATCTCTGGGGTTGCAACTACAACCCGTATCGGCTGGGTGCAAAGGACTTTTACGGGCGAGGCAAGAAGGTCGATACTCTGCGGAAGTTTAGGTGCGTCCGCCTAACAATCCAAGCACGACTCTGCTGGCTTGCTAACATGTGGCTCGGTGATAGCGTCGTCACCCGGTTTGGAGAGACTCAGGTCACGCATTTCTTCATCCAGGACGGCAAGAAAATAGAGTTGCCGTCTTCAACCACAAACGGGCTGCCCACGCAAGACGGTCTTACCCCCGAGATTTGCAAGAAAATGCCAGTTGTGTTTGATGAACGAGACGCTTTTGCTGAAATTGGGGGCTGGGAGAAACACAAGAAACTCCTGAGCCGGCCCATGGTCCTCAGCATGTCTATCACGGATGATGTCAGTCAACCCCAGTCCAAGACGTACACACTCTCCAGCCGGCCACTAATAAGTCGACACGCTTACTAGCACTACTATTACAACACGTGGCTTGACTCTCAGTTTCCCCTGGAAGATGCCGGCGTCCGTGAAGGAGTCGACCGAGGTGACTGTTATTGGGAAGATAGCAATCCGGTCGCGGTCGAAGCTCGATATGGAAATGCGTACGTCACAAGCCCGAAACCTTTTCAGGGATGGGGTGAGCTAATTCTCTGAAGCAAGGTGATATGGTCCAACATCAGATTTGGTCCTATTGGATCAACGGTTGACATTTGACGGAGTCATTGGGAGGTGGTTGGCCAGATGTTGGTATAGAGGTCTTGGGTATGCTGGATCCGAGTCCAAGTTCTCGCTTCCGATGGGTGTTCTTGCCATACCGCACATGGGACTAAGTACTCCGCGAGTTTGTCTGTTTTGCTGTCTGCTGACAGTCGGTTGGCGTGGGCGTGCCATGATGCCCAGCACCCGTTAATAGGCTGTGCGCAGCGTGAGGAAACTGTTTAGTACTACCCGTCGGATCTTGACACGGATGTACAAGCGCGCATAGGGGTTTAGAGACCTACCCGATCTGCAAGTTTAAGACCTTTCATTGCATTTCCATTCTCCCGCGCTACACGTCGGCCAATAAGACCTTGCCCGAACCGAAGCTCAGATATCTTACGTACCTTACCTACGTGTATCTAATGCGAGCCTGAGATCGAATAATGTCGAGGGCAACCAACTAGGATGGCTGTTGAAATCTTGTGTTTCTGTAAATAAATAAAAACATGCTTACTCTTGCCTTTGGTCTGTTGACATTGAGGTGATTACCTCTGTACTTTACCTTACTCAGAGCCACCCCAAGATGAACACCACACCGGAAAACAAGATCCAGGCCAAACATATACTCGGAGACCAGTTCTTCAGCACGGTATCCGGTGGCCACAAAGTTGGTATCGAGTCGTAAACCTCTATTTATAAGCGAAAACTCGATGCCTCGTGACAGATCTTGATTGGGAACTGCAATACGAGCGCAGTGACGGAATTCGGCCGGCGAACAGGCGAAGTCCTCGGTATTTCGGGCTGGCGGAATGTGTTTGCTCCCAGGCAAACAAAGCCAGGTCGTTGTTAGACGTCGTTGTTAGACCTAACCAACTCTTGCTGGAGTCGAACAAAGGCTTTCTCGCCTTCCCCGTACAAGAGGGGCATGTTGACACCAAATATTCCGAAGAGGCAGTAGGCGATATCCTCAACTCTTGTTGTCTCTCTGTCGGCTGCCCACGACATCCTCTTCCCCACGGATACGCTTTTCAGGAGCTCCGCATATTGGAGAATCAGCGCGTTGATTCGCGTTGTCCTGGATAGATAGGGTGCCAAGCTCGACTCGTTACCAAGACTGGACCACGAGCCATTATAAAAGAGCATATGACGCGGAGCGATCAGTTCCTGGAGTTTCCAGCCCCTTTTGAACCAGCGGCATTGACGGAGAGTCTTCCCGACGTCATAAAAGGGTTCCCGGGGCAAGTCGGATAGGTAGGCGATGCAAACAGCGGCCGACTTGTACCATGTAAACATGGAGTTAATAGCCTCGCTGAGCTCAGCGCTGCTAGCTTTGTCGATACAACATGGTTTCCTGCGACGAATCTGGGCACACGAAATTCCCTTTTTCGTCCGTCATCCTGAGCTGGGGTGAGCTGTGGCTGATTTGTCCTGAGCTTCCCCTGATTCTTCCCTGAGCTAGGGTGATCCCATTCGCCTCTGCAGCACAGCCTTAAAGGCCCCTTTTTCAGTCACCCCGGCTAAAGTTTCCTCTCGATGAAAGCAGACGACGCGTAATCCGTAAGAGTAGCTCCCAGGCAACAATTCCAATTACGAACTACACGCGTACTGGGTGTGCGTATGACTCGGCCTAGCCATTGTCAAAGCTGAGCAACCCATACCTACCCAAAACTCAAAATAAACCAGGCTGAGAACTAATAGCATCATATGCCACAGATGGATACGGTACAGATAGATGTGGTACGGATAGAGTCGCTGACGATAACAGCAACGTCACCTGTCTATACTCCTATCTGATTAACAAGTCATTCTCTACAATACTATTAGGGATATATAGGCTGTCTTTTAAACTTTGGTTTCTGCTAGGAAGATGTTAGAGAATTTAATGATGTGAACGATTAAGTTTATGGTAAATTTTCCATCTTTATAGGATAGAATTCACGACCTCGTCAATACTTAGGTACGCATTTCTCCCACTTATTCTACCGGCAGAATATAAGACCCAGTTCTCGGCTACAAGCCTATATTTAGGCCCCGCTACCGCAGGCTACGTATCTTTTCTGCCAGCAGAAATTTACTGCTAGTGTCAGCGACCTAGTTCTCGGCCACGAGCCTATATTTTGTCCTCGTTACTGTGCGCTATGTATAGGACATCCCTAGTATATTATGTACCATCCCAAATTATAAGTTGTGGTACCATGTACTGTCCTAAATTCCGAGCTAGGATATCATATACCCTCCCAAATTCCAAGCTAGGGTATTGTGTACTATCCCAGGGAATGTACTGGTATATTCTGGCCAAAATTTGGGACTGTGGTCCAGGATTAGGGCCATTAGGGCACTGCCGCCTTTTAGCATTTTCCGGAGAGTGGTCCTAGCCAGCTGCGTGGACCCGCTTCTGCCTGTCACCCGCTATCTTTTCTGCAACCTTGACCTCGCCGTCGGTGGCTGGCGTTGGGAGACGGACAAGGTTAGCCGTTCCGTAGTCAGGGTTTTGAGGGACGTTGCTGGCCAGCTGCGCATATGACAACGAGCAAGCGGTGATAAGAAGAAACATGATGTGTGCGTGCAAGCGACGCGAGACTACCGAGACAGGATTTGAAAGTCCCTAATAGACACCTGGAGAATTTGACCCTTTATCGCCTGCTCGGGAGTAAAAGGGGCTGGGCTGGCCGAAGAGCGCTTCTTGCGGTTGACAAAGTTATCGAGACTCCTATCAGCACTCCTAACCTGACCGCTCACTGCAGCACAGTTGTGATTGCCAGTCATCAATCTGAATTTTCAGGTCGTCGTCCCCACCATCATGCACCTGGCCCTCCGCGGCCAATAGCCTTCAGCACCCGCGGTAGGCCTCGCGGTAGGCCTCAGTGCAGATCTACTATCTCCAGCCAATCAATGGCAGCGGAACGCTGCATGAGGGCGTAAGGTTAAGCTCCTCCGTTTGCTCAAGTCTAGGTAAAACCAACATGACTCGCCACAGCTAGGCGCGACTCCCAAATGCAAACCTGAGCCAACGATGCGCTGGCACCAATAAATCATCTTGCTGTGAGTAATCTCTAAGACCCCTCATGAGGCCTACAGCCAGTTAATGACGAGGGTAGGCAGAGCGGGTGGTGGTGTTCCTTTTTTCCTGAAAAGGGAGACGGAGGGGCTCTATAAGACTATGATGCCATCTAGCGTTTACACAGATTTTCTCGAGAAAACGCCGCGCTGAGCGTAACCAGTCTCAATCAACTATCCTTCAACTATCTCGTTCATAGCGAGTCACGGCTCATTCGCTATAGCAATGGGTGTCGAATGCGGCTTCGACGTCTACCCCCCGCTCGGTCCAGACGACCAAGGCGTCTACAAAGCATTCCTCGAGGAAATCACCCAGAAATATAAACAGGCCGTTCACCCCAACACTGGAGAGCCCCTGATCAAGATCGTCGGCACCCCAGGAACCAAAAACGCCTTCATCAACTTCGCCGTCGGTGAGGGCCCATTCTTGCCCTACAACCACGAGTACTTCATGCGCTTCGAGTCCAAGCTCGTCAGCCGCGACAGTGTGATGCCTTATCTGAAAGAGGTTTATCTCATTGCCCGACAGTACTTCCCGGACAAGGTCCAGTTCTGGGTGTCTGGAGCGTCTCCGACTTTGATTCAGGTAATGGAAAGGATTCCAGATATGATGACGGAGGAAGGGCCGGCCCACGTGAGGGAGGAGTATTACAAGGTGCGGGATGAGCTGTGGCGTCTAAAGGGGAAAGATGAACGAGGGACGCAAGTGGACTAAAGTACTATGATGGACTGGGCTATAGCAGGGTTTCTGGTGCCTCAATTTAACCCTGGGAAAGAGACTGCAATACAGATACAAGTAATGATTAACTCTAGCGATCGGCATTTTAAATTTACATTCCACTTCACACTCATTGGCCTACTTGTTAACTGTTAAAAGATATTGGCGACTATAAATGGCTGATAATAACTATTAATAGCCAAACAATGACACGGCCTGTGTTACATATATTTCCGCTACACAGTGGAACTTGCGACCCCACTCCTCTGTCTTAATGAATTCAGATAGCATCAACGCACAGGATTCAGTCGATACAATAATCTCGAAGACGAAGCAGTGACATGTGAAGATGTTCCGTGTGAAACCCCCATCTATGAGAATCGGCCAGTCCCTCTCTGGGCGACGCCAGACAGCAAGGGCAGAACTGCACCATTTAACTCACATATGATTGATGAGGATAATCATCACTTCTAGCATATCAAAGGGCATATTTGGCATTCGATATGCCACTGCGAACGCCCCTTTTTTTTTGCGACAAAGGCCTTATCGGGGGTTCAATATCCTTCTTGGTGGGAGTGTACATGTGGAACCCAAGCGACCACTACGGCGTCAGCGAGGACTTGCTCGGTCGCTGGTTTGCCAGCCGACATATTTCTGGCGACCAAGTTCGGCGTCACTATCAAGTTTGGTCCCGATAGGAAGCCGGATGTGGGTGCCAATACCAAACCAGAGCCACGCGCGCGTCAGCCGAGGAAAGTCTAAAGGTTCATCTAGATCACCTCTATGCAACGAGTGAATCTTCTAGAGTTAGGATTGCAACAAAGAGTTTATTGCTGACAAAAAGACCGGGAAAGAAGCTTATAAACAGCATAGATAGGGAGGTATCATTAATATTCTAAATGTCGAGGTTAAACATAATATCAATCCTAATTTCTCATGGCCCAGCCATAGACATGGCGTAGACTAGCATATTGCAGTAGGATAGTACATAACATCCCAGCGCGATTTTGAGGATGGCATGTGTCAGAAACACTGCACACTGGAATCTGTGGAATTGATGGGATTGCAACTGCTTGATTGAATTCCTTGTTGGCTCTCTGGCTCTGCCAGAGAGCTTATATGCTTGTACATTGCACTCAGCTGAACTGGCACAGCCACTTCAGCTCCGTTCAGCTTTATCAGCCCCGTATAGCTCCGTACAGCTCCGATCAGCTCCGCTCAGCCGTATTCCACCACACTCCGGCCGGTGGTGTTCTGGGCTCTGCCCAGAACCCCCTCCTTTCTGACCTCTGGTAACTTATCGCCGGACCCCACATCTCCTGACCCAGCTGGGGCATCCCCCGATGGTGGAGATTACTTGTCACCTCTGTCCTCTGTCTCAAACCCACCCTCGAATAGTGGTTTAAACTCTGATCTTAGAACCAGATCCAGAACCCGAGCCCGAGCCAGACTTAATACCCGAACTGGCTCCAGGTGTTAAACCCAGATCCGAACCAAGCTGGGAGCCGGAACGGCGGCGGTAGAGGATCAGGCTCTTTCGGAGACCCAGGAGTCGGCCCAGACGGCCAATCCACCACAACCTCTCCACCACCTTAAAACTTAACCGAGTCCCCCTCGCTCTCTACAGGCGCTAAAGTCGGCATCGCCGTTACCAGCGCCACCGCCTTTATCGCCGCCGCTGCAGCAGGCGCTAACATCCTCGTAAAACTAGCTGCCGTGGCGGGCATTAAACGCGCCTTCGCCGGCGGGAAGGCCGCGGCTAGTAAAGTCGCTGCTGCGAAGGCGGCTTCTGCTCCGGGATCTAGCAGAGGGAATTTTACCAGCACGGGAGGTTTCCAGGGAGGGAATCCGACGAATAGGGACTTCTAGGGGAATCATACAGGTTTGGAGAACGTGGATACTTATTATCATAGGGGGAACCTGGAGGCAGGGTTATGAGGGGGAGGCTGTGGTACCGGGACGCTGCTGTTAGGTGGGGGCGGCGAGATGGCGGCGATAGGAGCGGGAGTGGGAGGATTTTTGGCTTTACCAATGAAGGGGGGAACTAGGGCAGAGGAGGAGGAGGGGCAGATACAGGGACAGGGACAGGTGCAAGGACAGAGGGGGTAGGGTGGGGTGATGTGAGGAGAGGGGGGATTGCCGGAAAGGGAAGTGAGGAAGGCTTTCGTTTCCATCATGGGAGGTAGACAAATTTAAAATAATATTTTTAATGTCCCATTTACCGGGATAGTGCTTGCATTGGTTGAAGCAGCTCACAACAACATAACGACACTGGATGGTGTGCATCAGTCCTGATGTCAACATTGAATTGCGGGTGCTGGAGATCGGCGGCATCAGGATGGAAGCACGGCCCCTCCATATCTTTGCGTTTTGTCAAGGGTAGTAAAAAGTTCAAAGTGTAGAATAACAAAAGAGTATATGCAGCTAGCTGTAGGTAGGTGCGAGATGTCGAGGTAAAAGCTAAGGCGGAACCATTCGCTTTCTGAAGACGGGGACCAGCGTAGCCATTTTTATGTATGGGACTAATTTTGGGCTCGCTCGGCTGCAGTTGAAGTGGTTGTGGATGCTGCAGCGCAGTCTTCCAGAAATGGTTCAGCGGGTGAGCAAGACTGAGCCAATCCTGAGCCGGCCCTGAGCCGGGGTGAGCGACGTCACGTGGTCGCGGTACGAAAAAGGAAATTTCGTGTGCCCAGATTCGTCGCAGACAACCAGGTTGTTTTGGGTGTCAACTTTGATTGGGGATGTTGCCTGTGATAAGGGGCCCACTGTTTGTGGCGCTGCGAAGATTCAAGGAAATTATAACAGTGGGCCCCTCTGACGCGCTAACATTCATTACCTGGAGTAGGTGTACAGGACCTCAATGTGCGGGGGAGCAGAAACAATGCGTGGGGCGCAGCAGGCGGGCAAACCCGAGACATAGGGTCCACGCATTCCTGACGCTGTCCAATTTCCTGACGCAGCCACGGGATTCCATTCGTTGAGCCGCAGGAAGGTAGGTTGTACAAACATGACATTAGACGCAGCTACCTTCATAGCACCAGCGGGCTTTCAGCAAGCACGGCCAAGGTAACTGCACCCAGACAAGCTAATTATTAGGCATTTGACTACAAAATGCATGGCATACCTAGCACCTGATTTTTAGAGCAGACATGTCATTATAGTTTCCAACATGAAACTCGGATCGACAATAGTGAAAGAGACCTTCTGCCAAATGGATGGGGCTGCTCCTATTCACTGGGGCCACGTGCTGCCCCCACGCCCGTCCATCGTCTCTTTCCATGGCTGCTAAACCGCGGGTTGGGCTGACAGATGACCGAGTACTTAGCTAGTGAATGGGAAAGATGTGGTTGGCCATTGGTTTTTCAAAAGGCTCTCATCTGTTGTGCGGAGGCACCTCAATGTATATACCAGGAACCACCCTCTAGTGAATGCAAGCCCGATATGACTATTTCTACTAATTCACGGTAAAGCCACAGTGAGCCTGCTTTCCAGCGATCCTAAACTGGTTCAATTCACGGTGACTAGGTGCCTTTTGGCAAACATATAAATCCAACTGCCGAGTTTACTTCTCTTACTCTCCCCCACATTCTTATCACCCTCACCTCCCCGCCTTAGTGAAAACTCATCGGCATCATCATTACTTTGCTTTTTCCTTGAAGTTAACAGTCCATCAACAACGCAGCCCCCAACCAGCACGTCAGCTACCAACAAGACAGCATTAGCTGAGTTGTGAGTAACTGAGTCTAACTATCGAGCCCGAGCCGGTATTTCTCAAACCCCTCTGGTCCATTGCTAGATACTACCGCTTCATCAACTACCGAGTGCCCCCTCATCATCTGTCATAGACAGCTCGCCCCTTCCCCCAATACAGTATCGGACCCCCTCCCGGACACTGCTTCATAGCTTTTCGGACACCAGTTCTCCCACTCCTAGAGCTCACCGGACTCTTATCAAATATCGCTTCACCCTCAGCCATGTACCCCATTATTGTCTGCGGATACAGCTCCCAGGGGCCGCTTCACCCTTTCCAAGTGGACACTGGCCTGGTGAGAGCTTGAGTCACTTTTAGTAGAATCCTAGATGACCCACACTCGGCGAGAGCTTCCCCTTCCCTAGCAATCCAGTAGGCCTAGGCTCGGCGAGGGCTTCACCTCCCCCGGCTACCCGCCGGGTAGCCACCCTACCTTCCCCAAAGACCCACCCGGCGAAATTAAAACCTCTCCCGGCGAGCGCGTCCCACTTCCCCGGAAGACCTGCCCGCCGAATTTAACGTCACACGCACCTCGATGCCTCCCCGAAAAATATAAAAGCCCTCCCTCACCTCCCCACCCTTCCACTTCTTCCTCCTCCACCTATTCCAATCCTCCTTTTCACTTCACCCAACTCTCCCTCCTAGCTCAACCGGCCCCCACCGGCCTGCTGAGCCGCCGGGAAGCCATTCACGCCGCCCGTCGAGGCCTTCCCGAAACCACCAAAAGGCCTATCCAAGATCACATCCTCTCGCTCTCCCTCAAGCACACAAATTTCCAGTTTCTGACATCCAAGCAAACAGCATCACAAACGTCCTTCCCCGACAAAAAAAATTCCCACGATAGACACGATGGATTCGACTTGGTGGCGCGCTTCTGCCCCGGGAGGCACCTCGCTCCCTCCCGCTACGTCTCGCGGCAACAGCTCGTACCGTTCCCGGAACTTGCTAGACACGGCCGCCATCCCCTCCGCGACGCCTTCCGCGGCCCTCGATACCTCTTCCGCGTCGAACATGACCGCCTTGGTCCCGGCCGGCAACGCCTGTCCGGAGGGGGAAACGACCGTGCCGAAAATCGAGATCCGGCCCCGCCCCGAGCACGGCTTTCAGCCGATGGACGCGGTCCTCAACCTGCCTCTCAAGCAGCTAGAGGACAAACACCGCCAGAGTATCGCTGACGAGGATGCCTTCCGCGCTGAGAAGAAGATCAACCCGGCGTATCTGGGCAACATTTACCACTCAGCGAACCACGGCGCAAATATCCCGGAGGAGTTGAACTGCAGTCTCTTCATCTACAACCTGCCTGCCCACATGACGGAGAAGAGCTTGATCGAGGCCCTCCTTCCCCACGCGCCGTTCGACCGCATTTACGCCCTCAGCGTGACCCCTCCCTCAGCCGGCTCTTTCAGCGACACGTCCATCGCCAAGATCACGACCTTCACCCGCGCGGGCGCCGAGAAGTTGTACAACTTCATCCACGCGGGCTGGCTGGCCATCTCGGGCCAGCAGACGCGGGTCCGGTGGAACCAGATCAAGGTGGCCGCCTTCCCCGGCGACGAGTACCTCTCGCGGGTCCTGCTCATCTCGGGGCCCAAGGACGTCGTCACGATCCCCAACCTGACGGCACACCTCTCGCGCGGCATCGCGTACCAGCTCGAAGCCGCCACCGTCAAGCAGGAGACGGCCGACATCCGCCTGATCGAGTGGCGCTTCTGCTCCTTCCGCGCGCAGGCGTCGTCGGCCAAGCTGCTCCTGCGCTGGGAGCTCCCCGCCGTCACGACGCGCTTTGGCGTCGACCCCCTCGCCGTGCCCCTGAGGGCTGTGCCTGCTGGCCCGCGCCGCTTTCCGCCGTGGGACCGTTCAACCGAATGGGTCTGATGGGTCGTGCAACTTGGCAGGGAATGCATGGGCGTTATGGATTTGAGACATGATACCCCGATACAGCGATGATACCCTGGCTTTGGAGCAATGATACCCCCAACGGAAAAGGTGTCGTTCCGGGAGATGGACGGTTTGATAGCTATCACCTGTTAGTTAGCTGTCTAGATAAACAAATTAATGGAGCTCACCACAAAAAACCCACACTATGTTCACATTTGACTGCATTCAGTGACAACCTCATGAATCGTCACAAGCGTCCAGCACAATTTGACCCCGGGTATCCCTTGCAACAAATGACAATCTATTTTATCTCCCATGTAGCAGTCGTCCTGACCCCTCCCGTTGACGTGCGGCCTGCGTTATGTATACTCGGCTTGCTGTTCTCTACTGTCGGCTTCCTAGGGACGTGGCCGTCCTGCTGCCTATTTCCCTCCCTCGGTGAGCTAACAGTAACCGTCACTCCGTGTTGCCCATTTCCCGTGTTGCCCATTTCCCGTGTTTGTCCGCACCTTGCTAGAATATCGATTACCCCCGTCGCCCATCTTCTCTTTTCTGCTTCTGCGTCCCTGAGCTTGGCTCTCTTGGCTTCGCGGCCTGTTCCTGCGGCGGTCTTCTCGTGTTGCTCTGCCCCCGCTCCGACTTTGGTGTCTTGCCAACTACTGCTGCCACACTCGACTCACTCGCCAAACCGGGTGTTTGCCGTTGTTGGGATCTCGGCCTTCGCTCTGAGGATGAAGTAGTTCGCTGTCGATGTTCCGACCTGGACGACTGCTGTGTTTTCGAGGGTTTCAAGATTGACTTCAGGGCGGGTGTTGGGTAAATCGGCGTTGGGGCGGAATACACCGATATTGGGCGGCCCAGACCTGGATAATAGTTTGACATTGGAGCGGAGGCTGGATATGGTGGTATGGAGGCGAATCCTGAGTATGTTAACACTGAAGTAGAAGACGGATATGGTGGCATTGGGCCAGAGGCCGGATGGATCAACGATGGGGCGGGCACCGGAGTCAGCGGTCTTGGGACTTGCTCCTGGGATTTCGAAGCTCGTAGCAATCTCGGGCCATACGTCGCAGGGGTCGTCTGGGTGCGCCAGAGGTTGTCTCTAATGGTTGCCCGCTGTGTGGGACTTTGGGGCCGCAGCGGTGTCTCGTAGTACGGTGTCTCTCGGCGTGGTCGCTGAGAGGAGGCAGCTGGATGGCTGCTTTCTTCCTTTTTGTTGCTCTCCGAACGTGCACCAGTCGTTCTCATAGACGGCTCGCTAGATTGCTGCCGTACACCGTAGTAGGATGACTCCCTGTCCGGCAGCTTGCTTGAATCCCCGGCCTCAGCAGGGCTCGACCATAGGGGCCCCCGATCATTCAGAGCAGGCACTCCAGATGACCCGCTCATCGGTATCGATGATGTTCTGACATGTTTCAGCTGGTCATGGCCGCCCGCCCTAGGAATATCGCGGGGAATGGGATGGTGCGTAGATGCATAACTTAAACGTGCGGCTTCGAATGTATAATCTCGAGGCGTGTGAGGGGCCGTTGGGGTGCCCAAGTGGAGGTCATTGATTATACCGCTCAGCCGACCCTTAGCTCGGGGGCCGTTGTCCTCACGCTTTCTCCGTCTTTCTCTTTCTTCCTTCGGAACCTCAATCCCCGATTTGGGATTCGGACGATATTCGGCGACTCTAGAGATGTCAAGGACGCTGAGGCGAGGTGGGTCCGGGGACCGTGCTTCAGTTGACTCCGTCTCCGCGATACTCCCATTGTTCTGCACGCTTCCATAGTCGCTGCCTTCGTCAAATATCCTACTTTTAGGCTTCAGCTCAGATTTTGACTTTGGTGCTTGGCTAGGAGAGTCTCCGGAGTACTCATCGAAGTGATTCGACAAGATGGAGCCGTCGGCAATGGATTCAGCATAGCTTGACAGTTCATCCACGTCGCTGTAGAGGATGAGCGAGGAGGACGAATCCGTGTTGTTGTGGCTTGGGAGCATGGCCTGTAGCTCGTGAATGCGGCCCAGAATTGGGTCGGTATTGGAGCCCATTTCTTCCGAGTCCAGAAAACCATCGGGACTTTCAGGTGCGCGGTTCGGGTTCATACGGTTTGCTCGGACGATAATCCTGGGAGGGTTAGCTTTCTTCCTTTCATGGGAAGAGTTGCAATCGCCTACAGCGTAATGACATTCAAGGCCAGCAGCAGGCTCGTCCTATGGACCCACAGGGCTGCTATCAGCTTCACCATTGTTTTCCTACCCCGTTTCACCCAACGTAATCTTCTCCCGGCTTTATCTTCGGGTCTGCCATGTTCGCTGATGCAAACTTGGACTTCGTTGACGATCTGGGAACAGCTTCTGATGATGCCAGCTATCCTCTCGGCGGCATTTCTGGGGATCAAGACCATGTGCTCCTTGCTATCCTGCTCGATCAATTCGAGGAGAGTCTGGATTGATAGCAATTCGCGACGTACCGCATCAATGTCGACGTACGAGCTGCGCACATCCAGCACGAATGCCCTAAGTTCTGAATGAGTCACGTCGATTCCGGACTGTAGGTTTGCACAATAATTTGGAACTGATCTTGGGCTGGTCAGTGTGGCTTTTCCATGATTGATGGCAACAAACTCACAACGAATTCATTGTTGAAAATTGGCGCAATTGTTGCGCGCCACATACCACGAATGCTTAGCGTAGCACAAGTGGATTGTGAAGCTGATGACGAGCTCGAGTAATAGGCAGCCCCAGAATTCCGAATACCCCGCACATTCGGAAGAGCGAACGAACCGCACCTGCGGGTCATGGTCAGAGAGCCTGGTCAGGGAGCCTGGCTGCTGGAACGGGTCAACCAGGTCTGAGCCTCCACGCTTGCCACGAGCTGCAGAACTGGGCAGCCCTGGGTTGTCCTTGATGGACATCTTCATTGGCCAGCCTCGCACGGACAACAGATGAGCCGCGCTTCCCGGTGACGCCCAATGCGGGAGACGCCCGGCGGCCAATGCCATGCGCCCGCAGCTGACAGGGGCATGATCCTTCGAGCTAGGACCTGATGTCGTATGATTTTCGTCCAATGTTGTCAAGCAGAACGAGGACAAGAAATGAACGAGAAAGAGTGGACGAGGGTGAGGGGATGCGACTCTTTTTGCCATTGGATCTTGGTCAGATCTTTGCGGACGGCCTCAGTTTGGCAGCGTTGTCTCCAATCACTGTGTCGCGGAGAGTTCTCGAAGATGTCGTGTGTATGACCACCCAGCTCCATGGGTTGCGGCCTATACTAGGGATTTGGACGTATCACGACGATGCTTGCGCACATTCGCTGTCATTTGAGACCCTCAGCCCAGCCTTGGCAGGCGCGCTGGGGTCAGAGGACGTGTCACCTTCCTTGAAGCGGCCAGGGGCATCGAACGGGCAGGGGGCAGGAGGAACCATTGTTCCCCCCACAAGTCAGGCACCAACCACCCTTCCCATCATAATTGACGCAGCCGACGAATTGTTTTTTATTTTGCCGGCGTTTTCTTTTTGGTCAGCACTTTTGGCCATTTTCTAGTGCATGGTTGCTTGTCACTATCCCTGGCGGCTCCAATGGGTCCCCACGGCACGCTCGTCGCTGCCCTATATGTGTTGTCGTCGGGCATTGTCGGGTCGGCTGTCGCAACTTGCTTTGATGTCTACGGTAAGAAATGGGATGAAGGCCTGCCCTGCTACCCAAGGGACGAAGTGAGCCACTGCTGCTCAGCGAGCGACATCTGCCTCTCCAACGGCCTCTGTCTCGACGCCGGCAGCGACAACGCCTTCACAACCCAAGGATGCACCTCGCAATCATGGGCCCTTCCGTGCATCAGCAAGTGCAAGCAATCAACCGGTATGCCGCCCCAAAAACCTGCTCACTTAACCACGGGTCGGCCCGTCACAACGCTAACCACCACGGCACGCCCACAGTTGATTCGGGAAGTGGCCTTTATCCCTATCTCGCCATGTGCACCGGTCCGACGAGCGCTCCAAAATACTGCTGCGGACTGGACTCTGGCTGCTGCTCCAACGAAACCCTGGTTTTCGCCCTGCCGCTCTTTGACAACACAGGTCGCTCGCCCCCGAATCCCTCAGCCTCGACTTCATCATTGACTTCCGCATCAACAACAAGCTCGGTAGCAACCAATACAAACAGCCCCTCGTCATCTCCTTCACACGCCCCAAACAATACGACCGGCGGAGCAGGTACAGGTGGGAATACAACAACGGCTGAGGACAACAGCAAGACGGTTCTCGGCGTCGGCCTAGGCGTCGGCTTGGGTGTTGGCGGGCTGCTGATCGCTGCTCTCGTCTTTTTGGGGCTGCAGCTCAGGAGGCGCAACCAGCCGCTTTCCTCAGGGCCCGAGTCACCAGCTGTGTCCCACGTCCCGGGCGGCGCACACTCTCAGGTTTCTTACCCACAGACACCGGGATCCTATCAAGATAACCACCCGCGGACCGCATATAGCGCTTCACGGCAGTACGAGTATCCCGCCATGGCTCCAAACGCGAATCCAGCCGTCGAGCTACCAGCGTCGGCCAAGTAGTACTCGGCCGACGTCGATGGCGAGGGTAAGGGCTACAGCGCTATGAGGGCAAAATTAAACTGCAAGAGCATGAGGAATGCGTGGTGTTTTGTTGATTTGGCTTGTAATGACTGGATTGGATGGAGCGAGCATTGTGTTGCATTGATGATTTGGATACCATGTAATATGTCTTCACGCGTAATTGTTTATATCTTTATGCCAGAACTAGTCATTCCCCCTTCCCCGCTTTTTCCACTCCCATTCTTCTTGGGTTCAATCCCGCGAATGGCCCGGGTCCCTGAGGTTGGGAGGCACAGCGGACACTTCAACATGGCGCGTTCTCGGAACGGGTGAAACACAACACACGGCATCATTCTAGGGGCACCTGGTCTTTGGGCTTTCACAACATGTCGCAAATCACTGCAGGTAAGATCAAGTTACGCAAATACTTTTCCTCGACACAGTAACACCCTAATCTCAAGGCACAAATTTTCACTTCGCAACACCCAGACCAATACTCCTTGAAAGCCGACGCCTCAATGCCAAACACGCCCTCCTTCTCGACCAGATCGGCGGCCGCCAAAACTTGGCATCAACGCGAGTCACCAGACCCGGATAACTGGTCAACCCCTCGGGCTCGGTGACACTCCACGGATGTCGCAGGATAATATACTGTCCGTGGCCCTGCGGCGCCGCCCATGCCAGCACCGTGTACGCCATGCTGGCGACCGGGTTCGGCCCGCGGGACTTGTCGTCTGTCGCGCGCGTAAACGCCGCCGTGGAGTAGATGGTGCGCGTGTTGACGCTGTGCGCGCACCAGGCCCATGAGGTCGCGCTCGGTACAGCTGCGCTATGGCCTTGATCAGGTCGCCGTGCGCCGTCTGCGTGATGTCCGGGTGCTGAGTGCCGTCCTCGCACGAGATCCACTTGGCGAAGGCCTTTTCGTACAACGCCGGCCACAGCTCGCCCATGTCGCTCGACTGGCAGTAGACCACCATGTCGGACGAGCTGTTGACGGGCACCTCGCAGTCGACGTCGACCTTGGCCGTGGGCGCGTCGAGCGCGCCGCCCTTGCTGTGCAGCTTGATCGTCAGCGTGCACGGGTTCTTAGTCTTGTCAGAGGAGCCCCGCAGACACGCCCGGTTGCAGTGCGTGATGGCCGCCGGGTCAGAAGACGCTCATCAGCGCCGCAATCAGCCAGCTGTTGGCCGCGGCCCCCTGCACCGGGTTGTTGAACTTGGTCGCGCCCTCCTCGGCGCGCTCGGCAATCTCCTCCCACATGGTGTTGGGCGGCGTCCAGGTCTTGTCCTTACCGCTCTGGCGGAACGGCGTGGCCAGCTCGGCCAGCGTCTCGGTCAGCGCCGAGTTGGACAGCATCTTGCCGAGCGAGCGCGGCTGCAACACGATGCGCAGTGCGCCGTCCTGCATGTAGGCGTGCTTGACGGCGATGTCGCCCAGGTCCTCGAAGCCGACCTGGTGCAGGCCGGTTAGCTTCTGGATGCGCGACAAGTTGGGCGTGAGCAGGTCGCGCTCCATCAGCGTATGCATGTCCTTGGCCGCTATGGGCGAGGCGGTATCGCTGTTGTTGGTGTTGCCCAGCTGGAGACCCGCGAAGAGGACCGAGTCGAACTTCATGTCGAAGAGTTCGTCGTGCGAGAGGATGCCGGCGGTGGCGGCATCGTTCAAGTTGAGCTTGCGCCCGAGGATGGCTTCGACGAGCGCGAAGGGGTTGGAGGCGGTCGTTGTGAGATATCTGAGCATATGGTGTTGCAAAAGGGGCCGCGGCTGGTTGGTAGTCAAGTTCGAAAGCCGTTGCTTGTCGAGGTAAAACAGGGGAACGGGCGATACTAGCATATTAATACTTTCTCAGGGGTAGCTTTCGTCATCTTGAAGTTGAGAGGTGGTGTCTCTTAAACATGCTTCACAGCTAGCTCCCCAAAACGGACCTTCTTCCAAATTGCCCATAGAGGTTGTACATCTACCAAGGGACCTAGATGGTAGTAGGGGGGCGGTATGGGTTTGTTGCGAATTTTTATTTTGATTGGCAGTCAAGTCGTTCCAGAATGATGTCAAACCCGTTTGTTTGCCTAGTGCAACTAAGATAAGGTCGGATGCAGATAACCACAGCTCCAAGCTCACAGGAGAAAGAGGGGCTCATGCATCCGGCGCCAGTATCGGCTCATGGAGCGATACAAGATGGCTAAGATCCTCGTCAGGCGCTGGCAAAAAACGCTAGGCCTGCAGAAAATTTGAAGTTTAAGAGCCCGGGTTCGCTGGCGCGGATGATTTGGTTTTGTCGCGCCAACCAAGGCCTGGGCTAATGTTCCTTTGCCTTGGGTATAGCGCAGGTTCTGTTATCGATTGACGACGAAAACGAAATACACGACGGCGAGCCCTTTTGGGCTAATCTTTGGGTCATCGCAGGGTACTAAAGACCCCTGGGCAGTGGGTACAATCCAACACTTGTTTGTTTCTTAGCTCGCGACTTGAAGGCTGCGAAAATGAGAAAAGATGCATTTTTGCCTTCGACAATGCCTTTAGGAATGCTAGGGATGCCTTTTCTAGATCGGAAAAGGCCTTTTGATGTACTAAAAATGCCTTTTAAAAGACTAGATTGATGCTAGAGAGGCCCTTTCGGGACTTGAGCATCTCTTTTCGAATGTATCGCACGAACAAACAGGGCTGGAGTGTACACTCTAATGCGCCTGACCAGATGAAATCACGATTCACACATCTCATGAAGCTTCATGATATATCGCGGGCAGGCCCTTTGGCCTATTATACCTAGCAACGAGGTAGGTACATTACTGTTGCTGGGTTCCTATCTCACATCTTTTGAGTGTTGTGAGTGATGTTTGTGGCATATGAGGAGAATGGCAACAGGTCACTGCCAGACTTTTTTATTTTTTTTACAATTCCAGGATTTCCCCGCTGAAAGCTCATTTCAATTTAACTGGGACCTCTTCTGGGCAGCATCAGAAAGTACTAATCACGGTGGTAGGTATCAACAAAAACGACTGACTGTGAACCCAAACCCAACTCCTTATACGCCGTGATAGCCATGCCCTTAACCAGCGCCAAACATGACACAGAAGCGCAAACCAACAGGCCGTCCTCAAGCCACCGGCACACTGGCATGGGTTGTCAAAAAGCTCCCCACCGTCCTCACAAATTTCTCCGTCTCCTCCAGCTGAGGCATATGCGCGCTCAGCGCAAACTGCACCCACTTGACGCGAGCTTTGGTGTGGGTAAAGTAAGGCAGCACACAGGCATCCTGGACCTCATCAAAATGGCCATTGACAATCAAGATGCCGCCCGGCGCCGTGGCCTCGGTAATGGTGTGCAACTGTCCGACAATACTCCACGAGGCCAAACTGCCCGTGACGGCAAACTCGCTCGGCCCATTCATGGTCGTGTACACGGTGTTGTCATCCGCCACGGCCGCAAACACAGCCATCAGCTCGCGCGGGAACGGCTCAACGCGGCACAGATGCCGCCGGTAGAACTCGATCAGCGCGGCCTGGTACTCGGGCGACTCGGTCCGGCCCTCGCGCTCGCACGCGTCCAGCACACTGCCCACCTCGGGCGGCAGCTGCTCACGCAGCGCGTCCGTCACGCTCACCCACGTGGCCATGTCGGCGGGGCTGTCGCAGACGACGAGCTTGCGCAGGCCCGCGGGCTGGGCTGTCGCGTACTGCGCGGCGAGCATGCCGCCCCAGCTGTGGCCGAGCAGGTCAAACGTCGCGATGTCGAGCGTGGTGATGAGGTTGTCGAGCTCGGCCGTGAAGAGGGCCGGGGTCCAGAAGGCGGCGCTGCCCTTGCGCTCGCGTAAGCGGGTGCTCTTCCCGCAGCCGACCTGGTCGTACATGAGGACGGGCACGTCGTAGTCGGTGTGGATGAGCGAGATGGGGAGCAGGTAGTCGTGGATGATGCCGGGCCCGCCGTGGAGGCAGATTAGCGGCGTTTGCTTGGAGGCGAGGTCGCCCCAGAGCTCGAAGTAGGTCTCGCAGACCTCGCCGGTTCCCGGGATTCTGAAGAGGACGGTGCCTGTTTTGGTCGGGGATGGGTATCGCCGTTCTTGGCCGGGAGGGCTTGGCCATATGTCCCATCCGCTCATGGTTACCGTCAAGTAGTTGCACTACGCAGTTGATCTGGAGCAGCGATGTTGGCGATGGCGTAACAGCGGGAATTTTATGGTATACAATGTTCTCAAAGCCTCCCATGGCATCGAGCCCGGGAGCAGCTCTTTATCATGATTCTTGAAAGTTGTGATTTCATGCCCAAGTCGTCCTGAATAGCATCACGGCTTGCCACCAATGCGATATCAGCCCCTACACGCCATAGATAGCCTGGCGTATATAAGTTCTGACATAAGCCGGCAGCATAGTTGGCGGTGGTCCAGACCCCTGTATCGCTCCCGCCAGGGCCCAATGAGTGCTGCTTACTCGGTGGTCGACGGTTCTCAGGACACGCCTAATACAGAAGAGGCAATCCGTATCCGCTGCCAGTCTTGCCATCCAGCACCGCCTGGCGTACGAGCTGCCGGTTGCCTTCTAGCTACGCCGTGGATCTGGGATTGCGATCTAGCTGCCGAGGTTGTGTTTCGTGTGCACCTATACATACATCCCAAGCTGTGATGCCTGGTATATCGGCATCCGGCACCGTAATGGATCTCACCTACGGTCGCCGGGACAAATTGCATGTGCGTCAAGCTGATTTGGGGGCGCCATATCGGGTAGGGCTACCGCTGGCGGCACAGTCCAAGTGCATGATCAGGCAGTCAGCCACCACAGCTCTTGGCGCCGCCTCCAAACATTTCAAGGCGTCGCATGAAACATTTCCAGCATTGACGAGCAGGCTACCTTCGATATCAGGCTGCTAGTACCTTCAGCTCTCTCAGGCAGCCCAAATCTACAGCCGAGGCAGAAAACGCAAATCAGTGACATTTTCCGCATTGCCTCTCTCCGTAACTCGTACGCAAATTCATTTGGGCCCGCTACAGTACCCAACCTCGGCTGTTTCCTTTCTCATCTTGAGCTGATACAGGGTTGCCTTCGGCGTCATCAAAACACCCGCACTCACAGCTCAGTGCTAGCAAGCCATCTTCATCAATAACATAGGCAACGTAGCCAAGCGGTCCAAGGCGCCAGGTTCGGGTCTACCTGAATTCAATCATCCTGGTTCCGAGTTGATTCTTCGTTTTTGATTGTGTTGCATCCACCTCTGTGCAGGTGTGGATCACGACGGGGTAAGCTATGGCAACTCCGCCTTTTTACCAAGAGGGGGCCTCTCACCATGTAGATACGCTTGAAATGGTCGAATACAATGCTCAAAGAGCATCGACCGAGATTTACTTTCCCCCAATCCTCACCCTCAACCCCTCTTCAACCTTCCTCACCTCCTCCGTCATCAATTCCCCAAAGTCCTCAGCACCCGCCACCCTCCTAACTTCGACAACAGCATCATCGGTCCGAAACGGCACCTTGGTAGCCCAGGCGACCGCCTCCTCTAAATCCTTGACCTCGATGATCCAGTACCCCGACACCAGCGAGGACACCTCAAACGGGCCGTGCGTCACGGTGGGCTCGGCGTGGGGGGTGGACGAGAAGTGGACGCGGGCGCCGCGCGAGGAGGGCAGGAAGCCATCGGCGACGAGGAGCACACCGGCGTCGGCCATAGTGCTGTTGAAGGCGGCCATTTCCTCGAGCTCGGCGGCGAGATTGGGCGGGAGGGTGTCGGACTCGGAGGCTGGGGTGGCGCGGACGAAGAGGGCGAATTTGGGCATTTTGGGCTCGATGCCGTGCTTCCAGTTTTGAGTTTCGGGTGGTAGCTGGAGTTTGTATGATAGATTGAAAAGGGTCAACGTTTGGCTGTGGCAGCCTCTGTCTTTATATCTCCATCTGGGGCAGCACAATTTAGATACATCTTTGTTCCTCTTACGCGGCGGAATGAGCAGGTTTTCCTCGCGTTGATGCCACAGGCAGGCAGCGGCAGGCAGCGGCAGGCAGCGAACCTATCAAGACACGGCCATCTCTCTAGACAGGAGCCACACACGATCAATTGCAGATGGCTGCGCTTGGCAAAATCGCAATGTGAATGCCAGTTGCTGGACTCAACGTGTTGATTCACACTGCAAAGCAGAATCAGGCTTCCATCAGGCACCACTGGAATTGCACCCTTTGATTCGGATGATCAGTAATCGACATATGTTTCTTGTTTATTCCTTCCTTCTTCACTCAAGACAAGAGCATTGTGGATGGATGAATAAGGGCAACTGTAAACAGGGTTAGGGCTATGCGTGGCGGGCCTGATGCCGACTGCCAAGCCCGCCCACCCGCCGGCATTGTCCGCAAGGTGTCAGCTTCCCCTCTGAAACTCTGAAACAGCTCGCTGGCCTTCGACTCCCTCGCGACAATCGTCCAGCAAACCAACACACCAACCGCACATGTTCAATTGGGCCAATTGGCCTCTCAACCTCTCACGAAACCCAATCCCACCACTCTCGCCGTCGCTCGCGACTCGCCAGCCTCGCCTCCATCCCCGCAAAAGATCGACACTCAATCTCGACCCCGCACTCGCGCATCGCATCGCATCGTTCTCGAAACTAAAATAATAATGTCCGGCGCCGACGCCCCCGAAATCCTGGCGGCCTACGAGGCCGTGCGCTCCGACAAGGATGCGACCAACTGGCTGCTGATCTCGTACGCGGCGGCGACGGGCAGCCAGCTGGCGCTGTCCAAGACGGGCAGCGGCGGGCTGGCTGAGCTGGCCGACGAGCTTGACGACGGCCAGGTGCAGTACGCGTACGTGCGCGTCGAGTACGCCAACGACTCAGAGAGCAAGCGCGTCAAGTTCGCCGTCGTCGTGTGGATTGGGCAGGGCACCAAGGTCATGCGCAAGGCGCGCGCCGGCATCGAGAGCGGGGCCGTCAAGAAGGTGCTCGCCCACCACAGCATCCAGGTGGACGCGGGGGATAAGAGGGATTTGGATGAGGCGGAGATTGTCGCGAGGTTGAGAAAGGCTGGCGGCGCGGATTACAATGGCGGGAGGGGGTGATTTCTGTTCGGGGACTGGAGCGAGCGAGCGATGTCGAGGCGCTGGGTGCCTTTCACCATGCTTGGGAAATAATAATGGAGTTGCTTCTCGATGCGGTTCGTTTTGCCTTGCCTTGTTGCTTCGACTCGTTGCTTCTGATGCCACCCAAGCCACGCTGTTCAGGCCGAGTGTTGGGGTGTCGGTTATGCCAGACCTCCACTTCAAAGGCCCGCTTTCAAGTGTCTTACCTCCCAGATAATCGACACCGGCTGGGCGAGCTGTAACAATCAGCCAGCCATGCCTCGAGACTAGAGCTCCTTTTGGATGCTTGACCGCGCGACATGTCTCTTTCCGCTTTTTCTTCTCGCCATCTCGGCTATTCCAATGTGGCTTCCTATACTCTCAAGCCATAACATATCAGCCGTCGAATTGACGCCTCCGGACCGGGTGGACATTTTGTTCCGTACTGGCCAACATCCGATGTGGCTGATCCAACGACAGGAACCGAGCTGAATCTAGGGAGGGTGCAAAGTCCCGATGGCCGCCGGCCCGAGACGTTTGAAGAGTTTGCGACCCAGGTACGTACCGTATACCCGCTTTTTGTTCATTGACAACTTGCCAGGCTAGGAAGCGAGGTATCTTCAAATGGAACAACTAAACACTGAAACTTGATGTTCGCTTCACTTGAATATGCTAGAATCGTCAGCCAAGCCGTCCTGTAAACCTGTACTGCGTATCAAAGTGGTGAGCCTGATCAGCTTCAAGATCTCAACGGAACTGAAAGGAAGGTCGGAGATAAGGTGACCAAGTCTCCGAACTCTTGATCTCCCGGCACGCGGGATGCATGCGGCACGAGCACGACCAATGCTACCCTTTGACGCAGCATCCTGCCGGCGTTTAGCATTCCCGCATTGCTAAGCAACGACTTAGTCACGGCTGGCCGTCATCCATCGTCACATACAGCTCAAGGTCGTGGTACAAATCGCTCAGAGGTCCCAACCCCATCAGCGAGACGAAAGAAGGGCCACCCAAGCCAGTAAATTCAACTGAAATCAAAACAAAATGGCGCGCATCCTGATAACCGGCTCCTCGGACGCCCTCGGCCTCGGCTCCCTCACCGCCAAGCGCTTGATCGCACAGGGTCACAAGGTCGTGTTGCACGCGCGCAACGCAAATCGCGCCGAGGACGCCGCCGCCGCCTGCCCGGGATCGGAGGCCGTGCTCATTGGCGACCTGTCGAGTCTCGAAGAGACCAAGGCGCTCGCCGCCCAAGCCGACGCGCTGGGGCCCTACGACGCCGTGGTCCACAACGCCGGGCTCTACAGCGGCAACATGTTCGCCGTCAATACGCTCGCGCCCTACGTCCTCACCAGCCTCATGCAGAAGCCGAAGCGGCTCGTCTACATCTCGTCGGGCATGCACTACGGGGGCCGGGCCAATCTGGGCGAGGGCCAGGACATCACGCGCTCGTCGTACGGTGACACCAAGCTGCACGACGTCATGCTGGCCAAGGCGTTTGCGCGCCGCTGGGCCAAGGACGGCGTTGAGGTCTTCTCGGCCGACCCCGGCTGGGTGCCGACCAAGATGGGGGGCGCGTCGGCGACGGGCAGCATCGAGGACGCCCTCGACACGTTTGTCATGGTGACAATGGGAAAGAAGGCGGCGCGCTATAGGAGCGGGGGGTATTTTGTGGGCTCGAGGGAGAAAAAGCCGCTTGCGGTCGCGGAGGACGTCGAGTTGCAGGACCGGCTGTTGGCCGAGCTGGCCAGGATCAGCGGTATCACGGCGCCGGGGTGAGCGACGTTGGTGAACGCCGAAACTGTCACGCGGGTGCGCGCTATGACATGTGCGTGTTACCATTTTAGCTGTGGCACCGTGGTTCGTTCTAGTTTGGTTCCAGTCTAGTCAATCCCCGGATACTTGGCGGTCTGGACTGGGCGGTAACAGCGGTGACCCCTGAGCGTGCGAGCGTGCAAGAGTGCAATTTGGTCTCCCATGCTACGGAATTGGACCCCTATGCGGTCTCACTAGGCGTCTTCCGACGGTATTGCAGCTGCGTCTGAACCGCATTTGAAGGACGCCATCCCGTTTCGCTAAGGCACGGCTCTGCCTCTTGGGTCGTAGTGGCTGCTTCCGCGTCGCCCTCTGCATCTTTTTTTGATCTTTTCTGCGTCTTTGTCCTCGACCCAGACCGCCACTTGCATGCAACTTCCCAAAAGCTATGCCGCATTTAAACATCACAAGCCGCCCACAGGCCCCCGAAAGCGGCTGGCTTTGTTGATGTCTTGGAGCCTGCCCGCCCGTCCGTGTCCTATCATGGCCGCGTCGAGGATGGGGTTGGCCTACTGCAAACTATCACAGACGCTACATCGGACCGAGAGCCGGAGTTCTGGCGTTGCTGACAAGGCCACGACAGGAAACACTTGGAGCCACAGACAGCTCGGAAGCGGCCGAAGGTTTAACAACCCCCCACAAACCACGGTTGGGCAGCAATAATGGCTTGCAGCTTGCGGCTTGCTGCTGCGAGTCTGTAGCAATGTCGTGCGCTTAGACGCCGGACCCAATTTCCCTCGACCAGACTGACACAGTGTGAGTCTTGATGTCATCCCGGCCCTTGTCCACCTCCACGTGAGGGCGGCATCGGATTTTTGCGCCAAGCACATTGTTTCTGTCTATATCGGAAGGGTTCTTCCCCAGGTGCTCGTCATATAAGTCGTCTGTGGTTTGTCGCCCCAGATGCGCAAAGGGTCCTGCATCCCGTCCATTCTCTTCCCCAGACAATACTACTTTCTAATTCGATTACCCGCATACTTGCCGTCCACTCATTGTTACCTTGCCTTCCATTCACTCCATCTACGACTTTTTTTCAACGTATCGACCGTCTCCCATTCACTTTCTACTATTGCCCCATCGCCCTTCTTCTTGACCAACCCATCTTCGTTCCCCGCCACCCACCAACCCGACCACAAACCTAATCCTCCACACATATAACCAACTAGCAAAGCCAACCCCGAAACAAACAAAAACAAAAAAAAGAAGTATGCCCAGCATGAAACCCCAACCCCGCCCCCGCTTCCTCTCCTTCGCCAGCGGCCTCCCCACCTCGCCTGCCTCATCCTCGCCGCCGCGCCTCCCGATGCTGACCCTACCGGTGACGTGGCGCAACAACGCGGTGGCCGCGCTGGGCGAGTTCGTCGGCACCTTTCTCTTCCTCTTCTTTGCGTTCGCGGGCACCCAGGTCGCCAACGCGGCCGCGCCCGTCCCCGACGGCACGCCGAACCTGGTCAACCTCGTCTTCATCGCGCTCGCGTTCGGCGCAAGTCTGACGGCGAATGTCTGGGCTTTTTACCGCGTCACGGGCGGGTTGTTCAACCCTTCGGTAGGGGTCCTCCCTCGTGGGTGCAAGGTTTGGAAATGCTGACGAGATCCTCTAGGTGACGCTGGCGCTGCTCTTGGTCGGCGGCCTGCCGGCGGTGCGCAGCGTGGTGGTGGTGGCGGCGCAGATCGTCGGCGGGATTGCCGCGGCCGGCGTCACGTCGGCGCTGTTCCCCGGGCCGCTGGCGGTGGAGACGACGCTCGGGGGCGGCGCGAGCGTGGTGCAGGGCTTGTTCATCGAGGTCTTTCTGACGGCCGAGCTGGTCTTTGTCATCATCATGCTCGCGGCCGAGAAGCACAAGTCGACCTTCCTGGCGCCGGTGGCGATTGGGATTTCCTTCTTCCTGGCTGAGTTGGTTGGTATGTATAGTCCCTGCCTCTTGTCGTTGTCTACTGGCACGGTGATACTAATGATGAATAGGCGTCTACTTCACCGGCGGCTCCCTCAACCCGGCCCGCTCCCTCGGCCCGGCCGTCGTCAACGGCAGCTTCCCGAGCTACTTCTGGATCTACTGGGTGGGGCCGCTGCTCGGCTCGCTGCTGGCCTCGGCCTTTTACAGTCTGCTCAAGTACCTGCGCTGGCGCGAGTGCAACCCCGGCCAGGACTACAACGAGCTCGAGAAGATGGAGTCGGAGAAAATGGTCGACCACGCTGCCGGCATCTCGTCGGGGCATGGCCAGGGCATCTTGGATGGGCCCTGAGGGATATTGCATGATGACGCATGAGGTGTCATGAGGTTATGGACCGGCTCGATGAGACGGCGGATAGATACTAAGGGATGGGTGGATAACTCTAGGTACGGTAGGGACGGGTGCATACCATGGGACGGGTGCATACCATGGGACGGGTGCATACCATGGGACGGGGCGCGAAGCATGGAGTCCGAAGGGCTGGACCGAGTGCGACAGTCAGCGGTTCTGGGGGTGTTACTATGGAAGGATGGAAAATTGCTGCATGGCAAGGCGCAAGGATCATTAGGAGGCGGGAACAAAAGCGGGATACTAATTTGAGCTATTGCATTGAGCTAATTTGATTAATGGCAGGAGAATTTTAATTCACGAATTTCAGAAGATGATGCAACCTATGTTGTTGCTGTTTTTGGGTTTGAACAAGTTGAAATGGTTGCTCGACATATACCCTTGATATCGGAAAGTTCAATTGACTGATAGGTGAGGATTCGCGAATAGAAGATGGAAAAGATTAATCCTTCGAGAACATGTTGTACACCAAGACCACGCCATCCTCTTAATTCCAAGGTATATAACAATTTGCCCACTTACCTCCTCTACTCTACCTCCCTACCATTTCTATTTCTTCCCCCGGCCATCTGCTCTCCCCGCCCCGCTCTCTTTCCCGACCATAGGTATCTTCAATCCTCACGCCAAACCCTCTACACTCACCTTTCCGCACTCTACCCATATCCTCGCTTTGCCCACGCTTACCACTTCCCAGCAGTAGCCCAGTAGACATGGATACTCTGCGGGCTCTGCTCCATGCCAAGCCGCACCCGCACCACGGCTATTAACGGCACCCATGACAAGGGTTGGGTCATTCGCCCTAGCGAGATCCCGATTTGACGCCTGGCTACTCCAGCCCCTCGCCCGAGTTAGTCCCAAAGCTTGAAGTTCAGGAGTCTCGTCAGTAGCGAGGTACCGAGTGAGCCTAGCGCGGCGAGGATAGTGAACTGTCACGCGATGGTAGGGGCCGCTGAAGATAGGCGGGTGACATGATCCTTAGCCTCTACCAGTTTCATCACCTGGAAGTCTAGCTCCTGCGATTAGCGCGCCTTCCATACCTGCTGATGAGGCTTTCGAAAGGGGCGGAGCGGGTATAGCTGTCGCAGAGGGTTTCTTTAGAGATGAGTTCTCTTGCATGACGAGGAGTATGTGCTTTGGGCATTGGAAGTAGTCTGTGTGATAGTTCGGGTAGGGGCGAAAGCCGTGTCCGCGGGGAAGAAGGCGCGCCTCTTTTCGCCTCGGGGGAAATCTGAAGACGAGGCAACCTGTGAGATTTCCTGTGATGGCTATGCCCGCTCTGTCCATCCTAGCTTCCGTGTAAGTAAAATAGGTATCTTCCATGGCGATAAACCAGACGTCGTCGAGTACTGGTGTCCCTGCTCATAAGTATCTCTAACTGCCTATAGTCTACTGAGAGTGTCGGGGATGTAGTTGAGCTTGCCTAGGATATGATATACCTTCAAGTCATACTGGCTTAGGTAGACTAATGCATTGACGAAGTGTCAATTGGTGTGATCTGTGGAGGAGGTGCGCATATTAGTCTGTATGGCAATATAGCAATGATATAGTCTGGAGTTAAGCCACTAGATTTACAGTTTGTTATGTCAGATCATGATGCGTCAGCCCCTATCTGCTACTACCTAAGGCTGTGGTCATGGTAATCTGGTCAAGGTTTATTGCATAGGGCTTATAGGTAATGTGGTCGGGGTTGATATAGAACCTGTTGTGGCAGAGATATGATCTGTCCATATACTTAAAGGACCTGTAGTTGAGGAGGTTATTAAGGGCAAGTCTTATATGCCATTATTATTTTAAGGACCCATGGGTCCATTTGGGTAATTCTTAAAACTAAATTCAGCTACTCGTAACCCACCAGTTTGGTTCGCCTCGCTCGACGTGATAGTTGTGAATCCCTTCAATTCCCATGCCCTACAAGCCTTCCGTACGTGCGACATTGTTGCTGATAATTTTGGTGATGTGGTGTAAGGCAATGGAAAGTACGCCTGAGGTGGTCACAATAGAACTGAGCAAGAATTGGAAAAGGTGTAAGACTCCAACCTGGCCTTCGCAACGAGAGAGCGAAGGCCTGTGCCTTAAGTAGAGCAAATACCATAATGAGACAGCTGGTGTGTGGGGGCCGACCTCTTTACATGTGGATTGGTGCACGGAGGAAATGTGATGCGTGCGATGATGTATGTGTAGCCCAACTCCTCCACTATCTCCCTATCTCCCTAGCATGCAAGTGCAACTAGTAAGCCCGAAACCGGTACCAGCCGTCCCACTGAAGAGAGATCTCCTATACATCGATGAGACCATTTGCGTTAATAAAGCTGGAGGTGCCTTAGTGCCTCTGCGAGTTAATCCCAAGCGCGTTCCAGCTCGCCCATTCAACACGCAGTTGCGGCTTTTCTGCCACTACCATCGGCGTTCTTGCTGTCTTTTCCAATGCCCTATTCGCTCTCTCTAGCGCCAGCTTCTCTCCTTCGAGTCCGACATTCTCCACTCGGAGTTCACTCGCTTCCGCCTCAAGGAATTCTTTGTCCATCACCAGAGCCTTGTTCTCATGTTCCAACCTCTCCTTCTCCTTCTCCAGATCCCTATTTACACCCTCCAGTGTCTTTAACGCAGTTTCCGCAATCCCAAGCTTCTGATTCGCTTCCTCAAGCTCGGACTTTTGCTCGCGAACAATTCGCATCAGACCATCTCGGGCCGATTCCAATTCTCCCTTCTCCTTTTTCCATGCCACCGCTAGAACCTCCTGTTCACCAACGGGGCCGACATAACTTGGGCTAGTTTTTAATTCTTCCTTTTACATTGACACACACAGCAGGGTCAGCAAAGGCTAACATAAGAGCTCACACCTAAGGCTACTTACCCTCTATACCAACACACACAGCAGGATCAGCAAAAGCCAACACAATTAGGGGTTCATACCTAAGGCTACTTACCACCTATACCAACACACACAGCAGGATCAGCAAAAGCCAACACAATTAGGGGTTCATACCTAGGGCTACTTACCATCTATACCAACACACACAGCAGGATCAGCAAAAGCCAACACAATTAGGGGTTCATACCTAGGGCTACTTACAATCTATACCAACACACACAGCAGGATCAGCAAAAGCCAACACAATTAGGGGCTTACACCTAAGGCTACTTACCCTCTACATCAACACACACAGCAGGATCAGCAAAAGCCAACACAATTAGGGGTTCATACCTAGGGCTACTTACCCTCTACACCAACACACACAGCAGGATCAGCAAAAGCCAACACAATTAGGGGTTCATACCTAGGGCTACTTACCCTCTACACCAACACACACAGCAGGATCAGCAAAAGCCAACACAGTTAGGGGCTCACACCTTGGGCTACTTACCGGCTATACCAGCACACACAGTAGGATCAGCAAAAGCCAACACAATTAGGGGCTCACACCTAGGGCTACTCACCCCCTATACCAACACACACAGCAGGATCAGCAAAAGCCAACACAATTAGGGGCTTACACCTTGGGATACTTACCATCTATACCAACACACACAGCAGGATCAGCAAAAGCCAACACAAGTAGGGCTCACACCTTGGGCTACTTACCGGCTATACCACCATACACAGCAGGATCAGCAAAAGCCAACACAATTAGGGACTCACACCTTGGGCTACTTACCGACTATACCAGCACACACAGCAGGATCAGCAAAAGCCAACACAATTAGAGGCTCACACCTTGGGCTACTTACCGGCTATACCAGCACACACAGCAGGATCAGCAAAAGCCAACACAATTAGGGGTTCATACCTAGGGCTACTTACCCTCTACACCAACACACACAGCAGGATCAGCAAAAGCCAACACAATTAGGGGTTCATACCTAGGGCTACTTACCCTCTACACCAACACACACAGCAGGATCAGCAAAAGCCAACACAATTAGGGGCTCACACCTAGGGCTACTTACATCCTACACCAACATACACAGCAGGATCAGCAAAAGCCAACACAATTAGGGGCTCACACCTTGGGCTACTTACCTCCTATACCAGCACACACAGCAGGATCAGCAAAAGCCAACACAATTAGGGACTCACACCTTGGGCTACTTACCTCCTATACCAACACACACAGTAGGATCAGCAAAAGCCAACACAATTAGGGACTCACACCTTGGGCTACTTACCGACTATACCAGCACACACAGCAGGATCAGCAAAAGCCAACACAATTAGGGACTCACACCTTGGGCTACTTACCGACTATACCAGCACACACAGCAGGATCAGCAAAAGCCAACACAAGTAGGGCTCACACCTTGGGCTACTTACCGGCTATACCACCATACACAGCAGGATCAGCAAAAGCCAACACAATTAGGGACTCACACCTTGGGCTACTTACCGACTATACCAGCACACACAGCAGGATCAGCAAAAGCCAACACAAGTAGGGGCTCACACCTTGGGCTACTTACCGGCTATACCACCACACACAGCAGGATCAGCAAAAGCCAACACAAGTAGGGCTCACACCTTGGGCTACTTACCGGCTATACCACCATACACAGCAGGATCAGCAAAAGCCAACACAATTAGGGACTCACACCTTGGGCTACTTACCGACTATACCAGCACACACAGCAGGATCAGCAAAAGCCAACACAAGTAGGGGCTCACACCTTGGGCTACTTACCGGCTATACCACCACACACAGCAGGATCAGCAAAAGCCAACACAAGTAGGGCTCACACCTTGGGCTACTTACCGGCTATACCACCATACACAGCAGGATCAGCAAAAGCCAACACAATTAGGGACTCACACCTTGGGCTACTTACCGACTATACCAGCACACACAGCAGGATCAGCAAAAGCCAACACAAGTAGGGGCTCACACCTTGGGCTACTTACCGGCTATACCACCACACACAGCAGGATCAGCAAAAGCCAACACAATTAGGGGCTCATACCTAGGGCTACTTACCATTACACTTAAGGCTACTTACCGGCTTTACCAACACACACAGCAGGAACAGAGAGGTAAGGAAAATGCTTGCCGGAAGCATGCGTTGTAGAGGTCTGGTCATGAGAACAAAAATATTGGGGAGATTAAAGATATAGGTATCGCCCCTGCTCTGCTGCTTGAAGCAGTCGGGCGCCAACTTCTAAGACCTATAGAAATGCCCTCTTTGGTGGGTGTGCCGGAATTGCTGCAGTAGGAGCAGTGAAGGCCGAGCCTTCTCAACTATTGGATGCAACGTATGGTATTTTCGGACAGCGGCGCAGGGTTGTTGGCCACTAAACCAATGGCACGCTTCTACCAAGTGGGCCGGTGCCGCATGATTAGCGCTGGGAATCTGCGAGGTGCACGGTAGGAACGAAGGTTATTGGGGCTTCATGCTAGAAGCCCACGCATCATGCAGCAACGACGAGAGCTCTTTGTGCCCAGTGAACCCACCGGGACCAAGACTTTGGATCAAGGCCTCAACAACTTCAGAGGAAACAACTCAGACGTGACAACCAGCCTGTCAGTAAAAAATTGGAGCGGCCAAGCCGAAGAATTGCCAACAAACGCCTTCTCAGGACTCCTCACCACCAATGGTGCCCAACGGCCGTGGGCCCCCCTTCTGCTCGCGCCCAGTGGGGTCTACCAGCCGAACCACCTATGACGAACGCGCCGAGCCCCCGCAAGGAAGAAAACGTGGCTGCTATCCAACCTTGGCGGGGTAAACCCCCCAGGCAAGTGGCTAATGCCCCAGAGTGGAGCCCTGGGTGCGCTCGGCTCGATTGAGCACGTAGCCAAGACGCTAACAGCCACACAAAAAGGCTCTGCACGCAGGCTCTGCTCCAAGAAATACAACACACATAACCATCTATTTGCATGATCTAATTGGTTGATCTGACGGTTTGACATGTTTCTCCGATTGGAACGAGGGGACTTCCTTCACCTTTATGGACCCCGCCTCGGCTAGGTTCAAGATATTGGGCCCACTCGGCTAGAATTGAAGCAATTCCAGGAGCTTAATTCTAGGATCTAACGTAATTCGTCTATTTACGCATCTGTCCACACCTCTGAATAGCCTCGTTTACGGCCGATTCCTGTCACAGGCACATTCTTGACATCAGCCACCATCATTACCAGCCGCGGGTGCAAAAAACAACTCTTTTAATTTATTATGAGCCCGTCAGGATGCACCGTAGCGATCATCTATTGGTTTGAACCTTTTGGGCGATTTGAATTGCTATAATAGTGTTGTATTGACTGTTGTTCAATCGATTGATAGCCTGCGACCGTGACTATGGATGGCAATTGACTGTGATTGAATGCGACCGTGACCCCTGATCTTAACCCGTTTTTTTTGCTGGAGGCCGTTGACAGCCTTTGACAGTGTGGCTGTAAGGCGGTGAGTGGAAAGTGTGGGGGGATGAATGTACCGGGTGCAAATAGATGATCGCTACGGTGCATCTTGACGGGCTCTTAAGAGATTAGGGGTGCGATCGGCTCACCACTGCCCAGTGGCACCACTATTCAGATAATACAAGCATGTATTGCGGTAGTGCTGACAGGCCTCCCGCATGCTCACCGCTTTCGGGAGAACCCCGGCTAAGCCTTCAATTATGCTCCAAGCCCCTGAAGTCAACAAGAAAAGTGTTGAAGATGTTCAAATTGTTGGTGTTGTAATTGTTGCAATTGCTTCCAATTGCTCCCAATCGCTGGATTTTATGCCAATTGCCAGGGCCATGGCTGAAGACGAAGGCGATACCATAGTGGTAGAGCCACTCCCGGATTTGACTACTTCAAGCCAAACCCAGGAACAGTGGCTTGCCAACGATCCTGTTCCTCCACTCCCTCCATCAGATGGTATTCCTCCTTTTCCTGAAGTCCCCCTCTCGAGCCCTCTCGAACAACCTGCTACCCAGTCGACAACCCCAGCAGTAATTTGGCTGCGCCTCCGTCTGCATAACCAACTCAACCGCCTGCGAGCCGCCCTGCGAAGAACCCCCGTCGATAGCGATCCCCCCCCGATGGCGCCAGCGCCCGGAAGAAGAAGCGCCGCAGCGCAACTGCATCGCAGTCGCAGTCGCAAGAACCAGATGATACCCCCGCAACGCAAGGCCCGGCTCCATCACAACGGCAACGGAGACTCAAATTCACTGCCGAGATGACTACCGCCATCATGGAGTTCTTGAAAGATTGTAAGAACAAGGGCATGTTCAACAGTTCGAAGAAGAAAGATTATACGCCGGTATGGGTCGAAGTCAAAGATTTTTGTGCGGATAAGTGGTCATCGATGCCCTGGACCGTAGGGACTATTAGCTCCAAGTATGATACAGAGCACGGGCGCTATCGGCTGTGAAAGACTCTCCTTGAGTATTTAGGGGTAGCCTATGACGAAGAGCTCAATCTCCCAACCGCTTCGGAGTCTGTATGGGAGACATTCATGGCCCGGTATCACTCCAAGGCACGGCCTGCAATCTGGCTTCGAACAAAACCTCTCGGCAATGTAGGGTATATAAAACGGTATTTTGGCGGGAGCATGCGACTGGCGATCTAATCGCTGAGACGGGGGAGTCTCAGGGAGGCGCCACCCAAGCCGACAACGATGAGGATTCCGGCCATGATAATCCAGATCTTCTTGATGACGAGAGCGATACAGAGTCTGATGAGGGCAGTGATGTTGGAGGGGATTCCCAAGCGCAAGAGGATGCCAATTCGGCGCCTAGAAGAAGGTTAACGGCCGCACAGCAACACCGCATAGATACTGACCCTGACTTAACTGAGCTGGCGCCGGAGGACCGCAGCAATACCGTTGCTACGCGGCAGAGGAAGAAACCACAGACCGAGGCATCAATACTGGATCACGGTCTGAGTACCGCCGCCGAGACCCTGGCCGCACCAAAGCTCCCGGGCGCACGCGATCTTCAAGATACGTTGAAGGACCTCTAGGATCGATTCAGTGGCGATTTAACTGACGAAGACATGCTTAACTGCGTTAAATTGTTGCAAAAGGACCCTATGCAGGCCGCAGGATGGGGAGGATTGACGGCCAGTATGAAGAAGATGTATGTGGAAAGGTGGAAAAGAGAGGATTTTTGAAGTATTTGGTGCGTGGATTGTATTTTGATGCCGTTTAATAGTTAGATATGCTTTCCTTGCAGTGGCAACGGAGTGCCAGGGCCTGGCAAATGCAAGATATTCAGGTGCCAGTGGGTGGTAAGGAGCAACATGCCGGATATTTTGAAGGCCAAGATAGGTAGTCAACCAAAAAATTCCATACCACATTCAATCCATGCCTTCGGCCACACCTCCGGCCACATCTTTCCACGCCTACTTGGCTCCCAATTATGCGTTTGAAGTAATAAAAACGCCATAACTACTATCTATTTCATCTCCTATGCCTTTGAAGATATCTACCCCACTGCTCCCATAGCGCATGTGCTGCAAGATGACAAACACGATCCGAATGCCGATTTCCAACTACCCGCCTTGCCCGCCTACACGCCAGCCTCATCAGGCGTTTCTCTTCCTCTTCAAACTCTTCTTCTTCCATTTCATACATCTTGAGGAAGTTATGAAGCCTTGTGACAGCATACACGATGGCAACCTGCTTCTCGAAGTCGTATTCGATCGGCAAGCCCTTCAAGATCTTCCATTTCTTTTTAATGACGCCGAATACCTGCTAAACGATGACACGGATGCGGGCATGCCGTAAGTCATACAGCTCTTTCTTAGTCTGTGGAAGCCGATCCGCATCCTCCCAGTCTTGAAGATGGTATCTAATAGCGGGAAAAGGAACAACGATACCACGCCGCACGTCAAATCCCGAGTCGGCCACATAATAACGATTGTGAGGGACTCAAAAAGACCTAGCGAAGGCATGTGAACAGAGGCTGGCATCGTTCATGGATCCTTCGGCGCCTGCAAGCACATAACTGAAGGTGTAATCCTGGCGAACGGCTGCGAATACGTTCTGCGAAACAAAACCCTTGCGATTGCGGAACCGAACCTGATCCCGGAGCCGGATATGCGCCGCGATGTGTGTGCCATCGACTGCGCCGATACAACCGTTGAAGGCATTGGACTTGGGGTTCAACTCAACGCCAGGGTCAAGCCAATCGTCCGGCGGTAGGTGTACAAACGCCCTGTGGAGGGACACGAATCTTGGCAACATGCTCGCCATGATCTCCGATACAGTGCTTTGGCTGATCTGGAACTTGTGGGCGGTGACTCTCTGGCCCTCGGCATGCGAGAATATATAAAGGGGTACCAAGACTTTTTGCTCAACAGTCTGGTATCTTGTGGCATGAAGCCCTGTGTGCCGCTGGAACCACCGGACCAGTATCTTGAAGGAAGACTTATCCATCCGGAAGAGGTCCCTGAATTGAGTGTTTGAGCCATTCAACAGAACTTCCACGATCTTCCTGGCATACCTAGGACCGCCGGGATGGATGGTATCGCGGCCTTCGCCTTCTGCACCTGCGCGGAGCCCTGGGCGCCCACGATGAAGATTTCGGCGCCTGAATATGAAGCGGATAGCGGTAACTGCGGCCGCAGCGAATGCGATATTGGTGGTTTGTTGTTGTTGAATCGAAGGTGGCGGCATGCCATTTCTTTTTTGCAACTACTTTTGGTGGAAAATGCTAACAAAGTTGCTGCGCAGGGCAAGTCGGAGGCCCTCCCACTGGTCAACGAATCTATGGCCAGTAGCTAATTTTCAAAAAATCGGGGGTCTTAACAACTGGCCTAGTGGCGGCAGAATTCTTCAATTTTTGCAGTGGTTTTTTGGCTTCAAGTGGCTGCATTAGCGTGTACGTGGAAAAAAGAGAGGTTTTGTTGCATACTTGCAAATGGAAGTGTTGTCCCTTATTTAGGGCTAAAACTAGTGAGAAAAAGGGAGTTGTGGCTCAAGCTAACGGATAGATGCAAACCATTTAGCGTATTTTCACTATTTTGCGACTGAGCAGTGGCGAGCCGATCGCACCCTTAACAAAGCGTCTGGTATGCTCGGACGGGGTGTGTCTGTTGGGCAGAGATCTGCCGCGCCCAACCAACATTGCGCTGGCTTTTTATTCCCTCCTTCACTCTTATTAGGCAGGAAGGAAGGGCACCACAAAAATTGGTGGGTTAAAGGATTGGCTGATCCAAGAAATACAACACACTGGCCATCTATCTGCACGATCGAATTGGTTGAGCTATTCTGATGGTTTGACAGCTGTTGGGACGGGCAGGGCGCCCCGGCTCTACCCAATGGGCAAATACTCGCGCAAAGCGCGCTGTGTGACTTGGCAACTCGGTGACAGCTGCGTTTTGTTTCTCATGTTCTCCCTTGTCATCCTTTCTAGGTTCTCACTTCAAGGCTTAGGTTTCTTATTTTTTTTTGCTGTCTCCATCCACATTGCGTCAAGTTGCTGCAGCAACTCTCATTCTTGAAGGTTCTAATAGTTATCTCCCTGTGCGATACAACTACCGGGGAGGACTTTTCCTGAGAGCAGCTGCTAAAATGGCGACTGCCGTTGACAAGCTTCCACGGAACCTTGCACGACAGGGGGCACCAGCTTCCTCTCCGGCGAGGTACCCTATGACAGCAGAGAAGGCGGCGGACGACATCCGACGAATCAGGGAGAATAAGGGGTTGGAGAATTCGGCTGTCAACACTTCGGATCTCGAAGCTGCGCTAGTTCTGTGGGTGTTATGAGGTCATGTTATGGCCGTTCTTCTTTCTCCTCGAACTTATTAGCATCTGTTTTCTAATGCAAAAACACAGGCTAGCCGACCAGCTGTATCAGAAGTCGACCCACTTTCTGCTCGAGCTGATCCAAAACGCCGATGACAACAGCTTCAGCGCGGCAGAGACTACGCCGCGGTTGCATGTCCACTACGATTCCGATTCCCGACGGCTGCTGCTATCATGCAACGAGAGAGGTTTCCATAAGGGAAATGTGGAAGCAATTTGCGCTGTTGGCCAGAGCACCAAGGCTAACAAAGGAGACGGCGCCGGCGGTGTCCGATACATCGGCGAGAAAGGGGTCGGCTTTAAATCCGTCTTCAAGGTTGCGGATGTAACATGGATCAAGTCGGGAAAATACTCCTTCAAGTTTGACAGGCGAGAGAGACTAGGAATGATTACGCCTATATGGGACTCGTTCCCTCTCCCAGTGCCGGAGGGGAATGATACCTTGATTTTGCTCGACCTCTCAGCAAAGTGCGATGTGACAGAACTCCTTGCGGAAATCAGGGACTTTGACCATCGCTCGCTACTATTTCTCCGCGCCTTGAAACAGCTGGTCTTTTCTATCACGGAGAAGGCCGGCGAGAATTGGAAGTCGACCATCACCAGGAAGGTCGAAGTCGGTCTAGGCAAAGGCTGGGAGACGGTCGAACTTCACCATGGAACCTTCCAAGAGCGATTTCTGGTCACAAAATACCAAGCGGAAGGGCTTCCAGCCGAGTCGAAGCGTGAGGGTCTCGTGGCGTCGGAGATCCGGTTGGCGTTCCCAATCTCTCACAAAGGCGTAGCCCAGACCGGGCGTCAGCGCGTCTACGCTTTTCTGCCCATACGAGATTATGGCTTTAAGGTTCGTTGTAGCGAGATCCACTTCCTACTCTCTAAGACGTCTTTATTTCTAACCCATTTCAGTTTGTCATACAAGCCGACTTCCTGCTCGTCGCCAACCGTGAAGATATCGACAGATCGTCAGCATGGAATCAGGCACTACTCAGATCTTTGCCAGATGCATTCCTCACGGCGGCTCAGGTCCTCAACTCTCAAGACCTCTACCACGTCTGGCCCAAGTTCCTACAGCCACGCCCTCACATCCCTGACTTCTTCGAGGATCTGGATGCCTCTCTTCTCGAGAAGCTTTCCCAACATCCGGTGCTGCGGTCGGCATCCGGCCACCTTAAGCTCCCCCGTAAGCTCTTATATGCGCCCCAAAACTTCCGGGACTCGGGGGGTAACCCCTTTACACTGTGCGGGACCACCAGCTCGAGGTATCTAGCTCGTCTGTATAGCGTCGATGACTGGGGTGTCATACAAAGCCTCGGCGTTCTCGAGATGACATCAGAAGGCTTCGTCCAGGACCTCTGCTCCTTTGTGGAGACACATTTTGAGGAGTTCCAGGCAAAGACTTTGGAGTGGCACTCCGATTTGTCCCTGGCTCTCGTGAGAATCATAGGGGAAAATGCCAGTCATATCTCGGTCCTCAAAGGGATTAGGGTCATACGTCTGATGGACGGACGATGGGTTTCCGCAAACGAGCCTGGCCTGCTCCTATTTCCAGCCAAGGCAGGTGGGGTTCCAATACCTCCAGGGCTCGACATACTGGAGGTGCACCAAGATATCGACAGCGATACACACAAAGAGCAGTTGCTCGCGAATTTAGGGGTCGAAAACTACAGCGTGGAGCGGATATGCAATAGAATCGGCGAATATCACGCGACCATGTCGCCATTGCAAGTTTGCTCTGGCATTCTCGCAAGCGATATCGTCCGCCACGGCCTCTATGCCTTCCATGCTGACTGGGCGGGTGGTTCAGGGAAAAAGATGTGGTTTATCGCAGAAGACGGGGCTCTTGCGCACGGGGAAGACCTCTACCTCACCAGTTGCTCAACAGAGCCATCGCCACATGATTTCCCGAAAGAGCTTGAGAGCGAGATTAATTATCTGCACGGAGATTACCTGGCGCCTCTGAACCTAAATGACCGTGTTCTGTTCACCGACTGGGCCGCCCAGAAGTACTCAGTAAATCTCCTGCCCCGCCTGGTCACCCCTACGACAGAGAGCCCTTTTTCTCTCTCAACCGAGTTCAAGATTCTGTTGAGTCAATGGACCGGCATTCAAGTCCTGGAGTTTTTAAAGGCTAATTGGAGTCATTACACCGTATGGCTCGGAGACGGGCCGAGTCGAGAGCCGCGAGACGCGTGGGAGGAGTCGAAGCAGAGGCTCTTGGAAGTCTTCCGAAATCTCCAAGTGGAGTGTCTTGATGGGAAAAAATATCCTCTGGAAAAGACTACCCTGCCCTTCCAACACTCGCGAAAATGGGCTGGGCGACTCCCCTCCGGCTTCTCCTTTCTCAACGTCGCTAACCCGGAAGACACGGGCTGGGTGTTCCTCACATCCTTGGGTGTCGCCGCAAAACCAAACATCAGCGCTCTCCTCGAGCGCCTCTCCGGGATTGGAAGCGCTTCCCCGCCGCTAGATGAAATAGCCAACATCTATCGTCAGATACAAGTCGGTCACCAAGCCAAACATCTTAAGTCAATCAAGTACGTAACTACTTATCTACCTAGGTATATTTCAGCTCGATCCTCGCCCAGATCGGATACAAAGAAAACACACAAAGAAAACACACAGACCACTAAACTCGCGAGCTACTAATTGTCTATAATAGGTCCAAGTTCCACGACATGGCGTTGGTGCATGTCCATCCAAAGCCACCGTGTTGGAGCGAGGCGTGGTTCAGCCCAAGACAATGCATCTGGGATGGAGGGAAATACCTCCGCAAGGTGCCGGTACTTAAGGCATATTATCCAGAGCTGGGCGATTTCATCTGCGGCACGCTGGAGGTGGGAAACGAAACACTGATTACGGCCTTGGACGAGCTGAGAAAGATATCGCCCTCCGACGACCTCCCCTACATCACGCAAGTGTTCAAGGCCCTCAACGGGCACCTGCAGCGTGGCGACGTAGACAGTACCACCGACGAACCTCCCATCGGCGAACTTAAACTCTTTCCTGTCTCCTCCAAACCCTGGGACAGCAGCAACTTCGACGTCCTCATGTCGGGGAAGCAAAAAGACGTATGGTTCATTGCCGACAGACATCATCTACGGCGTAGTTTTGAAGGAGCTATTCCATTGCTCGCCTTTAGCGTCGAGGAAATTGGGCGGATGGGACTGGCGCTGACGATGCTGGGCGTCGAATGTCGCCTGCTTTCCAAGCAGGTCAAGGAAGAGACATCGGTTAGCGGGAACTCTCGGTATGACTGGTCATACACGAGCAAACTACGGCGAAAGGTTAAGTTCATCGCAAGGTAGGTCACCATCTCACCCGATTCGGGCAAGCAGACGCGGGGCTAACTAACCTTTTTTAGCCTCCTTCCAGCTATGGCATCCCAAAGACAGGCTTTGGTCCAGCAACTAAAGACGCTGGAGGTCCACGAAGCCGAGCGGGTCGTGGTGGAGTGGTCTGTCAAAACCGTCAGCGGCTCCGTCACGGGCAAGATCAGGCCGGGAAAGGTGAAAATGGTGATGCGGTCCGGAACGCTCTTGATCTACCTGACCAAGCAAGACCTCGACGCCCCGAACCCACCTTATGAACTTGGGGAGGAGCTCCGAGCCTTTTGCGGCATCCAGGATGCCGAAACAGCTGTCTTGCTTCAGCACATCCTGCTCCCATTGCCTGAGGGCAAGATCCGACAGCTGCTGGAGCGAAAGGGAATTATAATGGAGGATGACGATGGGGATGACGGCCAAGTGTGCAGCAGCAACGCACAGGCAGGGGTTATTGAGGAGTTGGAGGGGCGTGGAGAAAATAACGGCAAGGACAACCGATCCAACCGTCTCCTCGACCTGGTGCGCGATATCGAAGGCGTCTCGTCGATGGATCGCATCCTCTCTCAGCGGTGGAAGAGCCACAGCAGCGGTGAGATCGACCCGCTGCTCACGCGGGTGTGTCAGCTCGACAACCAAGACACGTCGATCTTGCTGCCTGGGAAGGACATACCTGGTTTCGGAAAAAGGGGCGGCGGGTTTGATATGGATGGAGCGCGCATCCTCCAACCCCATCACGTCGGAGATGTCCACTCTCTGATACAAAACATGAACTCGGGATCCATCATATGGCCGGCCGTGTTCATACCCTCCACAGAGGGGAGTAAGTTGGTGATTTTTGGCGAGGAAGAGGAGGCGAGCCAAGTTGACACGGAGCTCTCGTTCCTTGGGGAATTCATGGTGAGTATCACCCCCCTTTAGCCTAGGGGCGTAACCGTCCCGTCCTCTGACATGTATATCCAGGTATCTCGGATGCTCGAGAAACACCTACCGTCAATATACCGGCCCGAGCAACACTGGACAAGTCCCCTGCGTACCCGAGCCGGACTGGAGCCGTGTGAGAGTCTCCCAGTCGACGCATCTACATTCACCATACTGGACGGATCAGGCGAGCTCTCTCGCCTATTACGACAGCCAGGGTGCGCCAAGACAGAGAAATGGGCGTCCCGCTGCACATTTCACATCCATGTCGTAACGACCGCATCAGACCTCCTAGAAACCGACTTCCTAATGGGCAGCAGCCCCATGCGCAAGGTGAGCCATACCAACCCGGTTCCCATTTTCTGGTTTAGCACCATGGGCACTAACTTGGCCAGGCCGAGTCTCTTTGGCTGGATGCCCGATCAGGTGGCACCGTGAAAGACGTCTTTGTCCTCGCCGTTACCTCCAACGCCCGCGTCTCGTGGCAAATCTCCCTCTTCGTCGACCCCTGGGACTTGCACACACAGGGCAAGCTGCGACTCGGCAACGTGGCACACTATATGGCGCAGTTTGAGCGAGACACTCCCTACATCCCGGTGAGGGATCTGCTTCCGGTCCTTCCGGCACAAGCAGCAGCACCAGCGGGCCAACCAGGCAAAGAGAGACGTCTGAAGCGACTTCAGAAGTTCAGCAAGAAGATATTCAAACGCTCCGCCCCGTACGACGGGCCCGAAGAAGATGTGCCGTACGGGTACAAACCTCTCGCCTACCGTGACTTCCGCCTACTCAAGCTCAGCCCTGGCGAAGATCACTCCCCCCTTCACGGCACCCTGGTCCACCACTCCCTCCCCTCCACATCACCATCATCACCATCATCACCATCACCACCATCATCACCATCATCATCATCACGGGCGACCCCCCCGACATACATGGCCCTCTCCTATCAGTGGGGCAGTGACCTGACCCCCTTCAAGCTCAGCATGCGCGAGGGCAGCATCGAGATCACGTTGTCGCTGGACCGCGCGCTCCGCCGCGTGCGCGATCCCGCCCGCACCCTGCTCGTCTGGGCCGACGCGCTCTGCATCAACCAGTCCGACAAGCACGAGAAGCGCGTCCAGATCCGGCTGATGAAGGACATCTTCGAGTCGGCCAGCGAGGTGTGCGCGTACCTCGGCCCGGGCGACGAGGCGAGCGACAGGGCCATGGAGACGCTGATCCAGATCTGCGCCGCCGCCAACCCCGCCGACGAGGACGACGGCGACCGCGACAAAGACCAGCGGGACCGCCGCCGCCGCGGAACGATGACCGCCGCCGCCGTCGCCACCTCCCTGCGTCCCATCCCGGCCTCATGGGAGGGACGGGGCGCGCCCGGCGAGAACGATCCGGTCTGGAAGGACATTAGGAAGGTGCTGGACCGGGGGTGGTTCCACCGCGTCTGGGTCGTGCAGGAGGCCGTGCTGGCGCGGGAGCTGGTGCTGTGCTGCGGCGACTGGAGCGTGAGATGGGAGTATATCTGGGAGGCTATCAGGACGTGCATGGCGTTACCAGGATTCCTGTTGGCGGCGGAGAGGGAGCACGGGCTGGAGATGCCCGCCTATACGCTGGGGCTCGTGCGCGAGCGGTTCCGCGGCCCCGCGGCGGTTCCGCGGCCGTACCCGTACGACCTGCTGACGCTTCTCCACGTCTTTGCGCACACGCAGGCAAGCTGTAGCGTGGATAAGCTGTTCGGCCTGCTCAGCCTCGCATCGGACGCAGGCGACGCAGCCTTCGACCCGGACTACCACTCCCCGATGGAGAGGGTTGCGCAGCGGTACGCCACCGCCTTTGTCAAGCACGGCCACGCGGTGAAGCTGCTATGCCGCGCGAGCGGGTTGAGGTCGCCCGGCCTGCCGTCGTGGGTCCCGGACTGGACGTGTACCACCCGTCGGGAAACCATCTCGACGTGGTACGGCGCGAGGGGTCTGTTTACGGCCTCGAAGCGGTCTCGTCTCGACGCCTCGGTGGATGGTAGCGGGGGCCTCCGCGTGATGAAAGCCACCCGGCTCGCCAAGATCAGCTCGGTTGGTAGCATGACGTCCGAGACCTCGAACCTCTTTGCCTTCCTCGCCTCGATCTACTCTGACATGGACGCCCTCCTGCTGCCTGCCCCAGGCACGTATCCACCCACCGGCGAGACGCGACATCAGCTCGCCCTCTCCCTCCCTGTCGGCGGTACAAGCAGGCCACACCCCGCCTACCATCATGCCACCACCCACCGCCTTGATTTCTCCGTGCTCGACGGCGACCCCGCGACGAGCGCTTTTCTCAATCTTACGGACAACGCCGCCGCCGCCGCCGTAGATAAGACTCCATCGGCGCTCCTCGACCTGTCGGTAATCCCGGTTGTTACCTGCATCCAGGACATCCTCGACTTTCTCAAGCAGCCCCCGCCCGCCCGCCAAAACGTGTGGAGTTACTGGCAGACGGCAACGTCCTTCTCGCGGCGTCTTGGGAACGCGCGGTTCTTTGCTGCTGCTCCTGCTGTCACTGGCACTGGCGCTGGCGCTGCTGCGATGCGCGTCGGTCTGGGGCCCGGGGAGACGGAGGTTGGCGACGAGTTGTGGATTGTACACGGCATGGCCACGCCGGTGGTGCTGAGGCCGAGGCCGAGACCACTACGCATGACGGCGGAGGAGGTGGAGAGAGTCGGGAACGTGTTAGAGTATGAGCTGGTTGGGGAGGCCTATATCCATGATCCACGGGTCATGTACGGGGAGGCGCTGGAGTCGATGGGTGGGTGCTCCGAGGTGGTTGCCCTTGTTTAGAGAAGTGAGAATCATCGTTTGGCATCTGACAGGCATGGTTTACCGATGCAGCCGAATTTCATCTAAAGACATCATTCAAGGTCTTAGGCAACAGCCCCAAGATGCTATGCCACCTTCGCCGCCATCCACAGGGAAAGCCGGCATCCCACACGCAAAAGTCCTCATAGATAAGGCTTGAGGACATACCACAATATTTCAGTTATGGGACACAAATTGACACCATTGAATCACCTTCGATTGGTCTTAAGTCCCTGCAAAAGGATAGGTGGTATAACCATCAGAGTCCCTAAGAACCACACCACGCTAACTGGGTCAGTATATCCCTCACACAAGGAGGTGCCCAGAGATTTTTCGCAATCTTAACTAGTCTTCATAGGTCATAGCACGGCCATTTCCGGCTTCTCCAGGCACGACCCGCTACGGTCTCACCCCGATGATCGTATCCTTATGGGAAGTAATGAAGCTTTGCTTCAATTTACAATGTGTGAAGAAGTGTATACAGCCAGATTAATAAACTTTATCGCCCTCTAATTGGCTAGCCCAAAGCCCCAGGCCATTCAGCGACCCTCCAAGCCTCAGTTGACTTTGAGGTAGTTCAGGGCAAAGTCTATCTTGCGGACAGTCTCCTTAGAGCAGACGCCGATGGAAAGGCCAGCTTGTTTGTGAAGGGGACGGGCAACCACCTGATGGAGGCAGCTAGACAGAAACTGCCGGGGCAACAGCACATTACATTTGGAAAACGCACCATCCTGATAAGCCGAGTATCTCCCTCTAATACATCCAAGATCTGCCAACTCACATAACCAAGCACAAGTGGCCTTGCCGGTATCTCTTTTCGCCACCCTTCTTTAACCGTCTCTCCTTGTCGATTATGTCCCTGATTGTCCACGGATCGCCATGGCTTTCCGCCAATATATTTCCGATACGGTTCTCGCAGTCCTGCCATATCTGCTCCTTCACCCTTCTCAGCTCACGGGTGCGTTGTTCCTGCAGCTCCTTCACCGTAACTCGTAGCCGTTGGCGAGATTCTACCTCCGCCCTAAGGTCCCCTTCCAGCTCTCTAATTTCCGTCTGAAGTACTTCGCGGTCTCTAGTGATTTGGTTAATCGTCCGCCGGTCCTGCTGTCCTTGCCGTCTCATCTCTTCTAGATCCCTCCTCAGATCACCAATCTGGCGCTCATACAAGTCACGGAGCTCTTGAAGCCTCTGGTAAAACGCCGCCCCAACAGTCGTCTGGTCAAGCGTCATCCCCGCAGCCATCTCCCGCTGCACCCGCAAGTGCACACCGCCAGACGGGTTTTGATCAAGCAGGTAGTGCACAATCGTCCGCGCGGAATCAGCTTCGCTGTTGTGCCTAAAAACGCGAGCCCCGTTCCGCACCAACTCCTTCCAGAACAGGGCGTTTGTGGCAAGCTCCTGGTGGCGAGACTCTTGACTCTCGCGCTCGCGCGCCCCTCGGCTCCAGTGCGTCGTGGCCAAGGCGACCGAGTTCATCGACTCGTCCCCGCACAGCTGGTGGAAGTGACGCATGTTTGAGCGCGCCGACCCGCCGACCCGCGGCGTGTTCACGCCATGCAGGTAGACGAGACCCGTCAGCTTTATGTTCCGCTCGTAGGCGCTAGTGAGCCAATTGACAATGTCTCGGAGTACTTCGGTATCAGTGCGAGTTGTGTCGTCGAATCCAGGAGTATCGACAAAAATGACCCGTCGGCCGCGGATCGGGTGGCGGGCGAGATGCGCTTCGACTTGGGTGGTATCTAGAGAGAAGTGTTGTCAGATACAGATATCATGGGAAGTGACAGCATTCATGGGCAGAGTAGTGGGATGGAGGTGGGGAGGATTACCAGACGCAAGAGTATGCCCGGCTTCAGCTGTCTCGCAAAAGTGCGATACGAATCTCGTCTTCCCTGACCCTGTCATGCCCATGACGGCGATGATAGCGTCACCATTCTGGACATCGTGCAGCCTGTAATCGTACAATAGCAGTGATTAGTGCTGGCTCGAGCCGTTGACCTCGTACGGTATTTTTGCAGCTGCACCAGCTACCAAGAGATGAACTCACCCCGATATAGACGGTGGTTCAGCCGCTTCGAGACCGGGCTGCGCTTGCTCGGCTACTTCGAGACCAGGCTGCGCTTGCTCGCTGGCCGCCGGCCGTGGTGGAGGGACGTTACGGTCCTCAGAAAGGACTGTACCTGGCTCGTATGGCTGTGGTAGCGAGAAGTCCGGATAACGTTCGGTCTGCGGGGTGGGAATGGAATTACGAGAGCGGCGAAGGAGTGTAGGTTCTTCCGTGCTTGCGCGCGCCCAGCGTTCTTGGGATTCCCGTCGCGGTTGCGCCCGGTCTTGCGGGCGGGGGACGGGTTGCGAAGTCTGCCGGACGAAGCGTGGAGGCCTCGGAACACTGCCACTGGGTGTGCGATACCTCTCCTCGGGGGTCTGGGCGTCGTAATACTCTCGTTCCAACATGGTTAAGTGCAACAATCACAAATACGTCCCAACAGTGGGAGGTTGGAACAAAAACTAGGGTGTGATCACTACGTAAAGCGAGTGTCAAAAGCGGGGCCGCGATCGAGGATCGGGGATGGGAGAGCCGCGACGAACACACGCCAGGAAGGCTCCCCCTAGCAGGTGTTCCTCGCACGGAAAACTCGAACTTACTGCATATTGCATGATAACATTTCAGCATTTTGAGTCAAAATCTTTATGGCTTGCAGGGTGCATATGTGCCTTCGCAGCCAAAGAAATCGAGCAAGGCTATTATTGGTAGAGCCATTTTCGGACCTCAAGGTGCTTTGCGGCGTTCGAACGCTCCCAAGGTCGCTCCTGCCATTCTCAACCAGTCAGCAAAATTAAACTGTTCCCCGAATTTCGACAGCGAAGTCCAGCAAACTCCTCATCAACTTCCAAGATGGAGTCGCTATCTGAACTCCCATCGCTGTAGGTTCCGCCATGGTCTGGGAAGTAAGTGTGATGTCCCCATAGGATCAGCTGACAATGCACCCTCACCAACAGATCCGACAGCGTCGTTATCGTGGTCATGGGTGTGACCGGGTCGGGCAAGAGCACATTTGTCTCTCTTCTTGCCGACCAAGATGTCGATGTCTCCCACGGACTGCAATCCCGTGAGTACTCTTTCGTGAACATCAACGGTTCTTGTTTCTTGCTGACGCCCCCGCAGACACCATCCGCGGACGCCCATATAGCTTCCAGGATCCCGAGAGTGGAGAGAATGTCATCTTGATTGACATGCCCGGATTTGACGACACGTCTCGATCCGACGCCGAGATTCTCAGAGAGCTTTCGTATTGCCTCGCGATCCTCCACCTTAGGAATATACGGCTCGCAGGGCTGGTGTACTTGCACCGCGTCTCTGATCCACGAATGACCGGGTCGGCGATCAAAAATCTCTGCTTGTTCCAAAGCTTGTGCGGGCAGCAAAATTACGGTCATGTGGTACTGGCGACGACCATGTGGGCCGAGATAGAGGAGGAAAGGGTTATTGGGCTGCAACGAGAACGGGAACTCAGGAACACGTATTGGGCTGACATGATCCAGCGTGGGAGCAAGGTGAAGGAGCATAACGGCAGCCGGAAATCAGCGCTCGACATTGTCCGTACCCTAACAGGAACGGGACGACCCGTTACGCTCGCCATCCAATATGAGCTCATTGTAGAAGGAAGGACCTTGGGAGATACCGAAGTGGGCAGGATACTATCCCAAGAGATTGACGCCGACATGAAGAAAGCAGTGCGAAATACCATGGACTTGAACTCCGGCTTGGAGGAGGCCGAGCGGGACGACGATCACAGCGCTGCTGCATCAATCAGGGCTGAACGAGAAGAAGCAGAGGCACAAGCCGCCAAGCGCGCTAGGGATAAAGAAGGGCTTGGGGTGCGCTTCCAGCAGCTAGCTGAACAAGAGCGCCAGCTGTACGCCGCGATTGTACGGGAAGAGAAACAGAAAAGAAAGGTACAGCGTGTTCCTGCTTCTCGTGCCCGGGCGTCACCCTCTCGCGACTCAAACACCGACACTGCTGCCGAGACCAACAAACCCCGGAAGCCCGGCCTTCTCAGGAGAAAAGGAATTGTGTATGGCGCTCAAGGCAGAAAAAATTCACTGATAATACCGGAGCGCACGAGTTCTCTTGGAAAGACGATACCAGAACGGCTTCTCCTTCTGTTTGCGACATAGTTCCCTTCGGGGACGTGGTGGATCTTGCTGATTAGACGAGCACTCATATACTAGAGGGTGAGTGTTTTCCCAGGATTATTGTAATCTTGAATCGATGCTATTTATGTTCCGTTTTCCGGCCAGTTCAATAGCACGGATTGTTGCTGACTGAGCAGCGCCTTGTCCAGCTAGAAACCGAAGCTCGTTTTCCGATCACAGCTGGCTACATTAGTCGTTGTCGAGCTCAGTTGTGTAATAAAACCAGGATTTATTCCGACTCTAATCTGAGTCAGTTGGTAATTGTTGGATTCCAGAACCGTATGAAAGGATCAGCATGATATCAGGTTGCAGACCCCAATTGGTTAGCCTCAATCCAGCCTCCGTCAAGTGGTCACTAGACAGGACGGTACGCGGAGACGAGGAAACGATGGCGGCTGGGGGGTTAAAATAGCAAACGCGGTGACGGACAAGCAAAGGGTTAGAATAGAGGATAGCACTGCGAAGATGCCGCTGCCACGGTGCGTCGATTACAAATTTCTCCTACCGTTTCAATGTACAACTCCTGTCTAAATGGATTCAAGCGATTGTTGGTAAACAGCAAAGCAAGCAAGAGGACTAATATACGGAGCTAGAGATTCCACAAGTCCTACCCCTTTACGCCAAATGCAGCACTGATGGTGCCGCTGTTAACCCCTACCTGCTCACCTTGGTTATCACAGCTTATACTTGGTGGAAGTCATTTGATGAGATTCTGGAAGAAGCGTTGCATCGTCGTACCCCTAGGCAAGCCCTTCTAACGGACTGACGGGAGAAGCAAGAGGATGGGGCTGAGCGCGCTCGTCATCTGGGCCGAGGTCGATTGGATTGAGGTAACCCTGGGAAGGGGTCTAGCGCGACTTTAGGTAGTCGTTTACCGCTTTGGTAATTATGAGAACACACTTCAAGTTCCGTGGTCACGGATACCATGGTCGCGACCCTTTTACAATCTCGAGGAAATCTCTTCGATTTCTTCTAGCTCTGGTCTAAAATATCGGGTATCTGTCTTTGATCTATGAGAATTCGTCTCGATATTCTATGCCATCCCAATCCACCAGTCCCAAAGCCAAGATTGTGAACCCATCGCGTATCGTGTTCGTAAACGCCCCATCCTATGCCTCGTGAATGCCATCACTCCCACCCACCCAACCAAAGAGAAAACAAGAAAAGAAAAACCACTCATTGATAACCCAGCATATCCTCAAACCCCATCTCCTCCCATCCCATCTGCCCCGCAATCTGCGCCCTCTTGTCCCGACTCGTCTCAAACCACAACCTCGGGTCAACATCACACAACCCCTGCGAACTCCCCGTCGCAGCCCCGGCAGCCCCAGGCCACGTCGGCGTCGTCGCTAGGTCCCACCCGCCAGTCGCCGCCGTCGGCGTCCACTGACTACCACCACCACCCCCATCGCCCTGCGACATGGGCCCGGGCGTGATCAGCGCCGGCGGGATCGGGAACCCCCCGACCGTGGTCGGGATCCCGAGGGCCATTATCGGGGGCGGCGGCGCTGCTGCTGCTGGCTTGCTCTTGCGCGGGTAGTCAAAGTCAAAGTCGTAGGTATACCCCCCGGCACTGCTGCGCGCGATGGGTCGGTTCAGAAGGTGGTGGTGGTGGTCGGGGAAGTCGCTGCTGCCGTCGCAGGAGAAGGCGCCTGGGGAGGAGCCCGCCGAGTGGTCGGAACGCGGGGGGAGGAGGGTCTGCGGGATCATGGGGGAGGAAAAGTCCCAGAGGGTGTTGGTGTCCCAGTGGGAGGCGGGGATGAGGAAGCCGGTGGAGGAGAGGAATTTCTGGCCGATGGTCGAGAGGTACTCGACGAGCTCGAAGCCGGTGAGTTGGAGGGCGGCGGCGTGGCGCGGCGAGTCAAAGTCGAAGCCAAAGTCAGTCATTCCCGACGTGGTCTTGGTGCTCCGCGCGAGCACGCCGACGGCGTAGCTGAGCTGGAAGATGGCCGAGGTGGGGAGGATGTGGTAGGAGGAGGCGGGGATGCTGGAGAGCCAGGACTCGAACCAAGTCTTCATCACCGTCGGGGAGCTGTGGGGGCCCATGTTTGTTGCGAGTTCGTGGCCGCGCAGGAATGCCGTGTTGAGGTGCACGGCAATTATGGCTGAGCAGTCCCTGTGGTTAGCGCTTAGAACTCTTTTCCTGTCGACCTTGGGGTTTGGCATACCATTGCTCTTCAATTGATGCGGTAAGGTCCCTGCGGATCTGCGGAGCGTGTTTTGAAGCTTTGTTACCGTGGCCTCTTGGGCCTTGCTCCCTATCGAGGCTGTTGTTGTCTCGACTATCCGTTCTGATAGGTGCTGGATCTTGACAAGATAGACCAGGAAATCGTCGGATCTTTCCTCGCTGTCTCTCTCCAGCCCCTCCAGGTACTCTGACATGGTGGCCGTGAAGGGAATCGGTTGGAGCATGTGGAAATGGCCAGATGCGCTGCATATCTCGGTCAGCTCGATACAATGTAGAGACTGGATTCAACGGGGCCAACATACACAGATCTTAGGTACCACAAGCCAAGGAGTAACCTCTTTTCTTCGTTGGTCTTTGTAATCGCTTCCCGACTTTGCGTGAAGAGCGGTTGGTTGATACCAAGACCGGACATCAACGACTCGGCCAGACAGAGAAGATTGTTGAGCTGGGTATGTGTCATGGAGTGGTAATGGTACCACCCGAGAACAACAATGACACCCATGAGAAGATCGATGGAATGCTCCGCACGTAACAACATGTGATCGGCCAGGTAGCTCATGATCTGGAACATTTGCCCCCGCATCGACTCTGCGTTCTTGAAGCTCGCCGCCATGCGAATGGTCGACATCAGGAAGGGCCGCCAGGCGTTCAGTTCATCGGCTGACATGTTGCTGGGAATAAGAACAAAGGGATACTGTGGCATCAGTTCGTTCCGGAAGACAGCCAACAGTTCCTCGTCTGACTCGACCGCACCAGTGTATGACGGGTTCCGAGACTGGCTACGGGGGTGCGAGGTGGCGTACGGCATACCTGCCTCACGGGGATTCTCTGGACTGGAGTTGCTGTAGTTTGACGATGACCGAGCTATTGAGCGACGTTCCTGCGGGCTGGGACGGCCTGACATGGAGTTTCCACCTCGGGGTGAGGAACAGGTGGAGGACGTGCCTCTCTGATCAGCCGATGGAGAGGGGCTGTAACCGGAAGACGGCGTGAGGGCCTCGCCAGGTTCCTCGGATCCATAGTCTCTGGCTTCATTTCTACAATGGGTGGGATGCGGTTAGACCTGCTTCGGCGCGGGGAGTTGGAGTGGGGAGGTTCTTACAGTGATCGAGGCTTTGCTTCTCTTGCCTTTCGTGGACGGTGGACCTGATTTGTGCACTGCTTCAGCAAGCGCTCGCATCTGGAGAGAGGATTAGAAGATGTTCTTGCAACCCAAGTTGAGTCGAGGCCATCAAGCCCCTTTTCAGGGGCTGGTGATGTGGTGGAGACATACCGCTCACACTTGGACTGCTGAGAGTTGGACTGTCTCGAGCACTTTGCTTTGGCAGACGCGCATTGGGAGCAAGCCGTTCCCCATTTCGTCGTCTGTATCGACTTGGCTCGAATGGTCTTGCGTGTGCTTGGTTGTTGTTGTAGCTGTAGGCCGTTGTGCTGTGGCGAGGCGGAAGACATGGTGGGCGTTTATTCGGCGTCTAAGGCGTGAACCGATTCTTGTCAGTCGCCGTGATGTAAAGGTTCCTGAGCGAGACCGGGTCATCTGAGACCATGGAGATTTGGTGGTGGCGTTCTCCAAGATATATGGATGTTCGCTTCGATCACGCATCCACTGGGTGCTGATTCCCGGGCGACCAGCACAGGTATGTAGGGCTGATGGCCGGTCCACTGTCTCCGCCGCTAGCCAGCGACGCAGTAGGGGCAGTAGCGGGGGTGATGGGATTGGCCATGGCGCGACTGTGCGGTCGCTTTGACATCTCGGCATCACTCTGGGAGCACACTCTGCACACTCTGCACACTCTGGAGCAGATCCATAGCCACAGGCCAGTTCGGGAAACCGAGTCCACGCGCTTAGTTGCCGGGAGCCACTTTAGCCGCTCGATCACGTCTCCTGGCCATGATGGGTGGGGGTCTATGGAAGTGGGCACCGGCTCATCAGGCAGCAAATTAGAACCATGACCTGGCCGAGCCGTGATTCCGCAGGGCAGTGCTATATCCATCTCGACTGTCAGTAGTGATCTAGCGCGATGCAGATAGCAGGCCAAGAGCGGTCAATGCAGCGTGGGCGGTTGAAGCAGCCAACCAGGCCGCTTGCGCTGTTCCAGAAAAGCCTTGAAAGCTGCGAAGTCTGCAGAAGGAGTGAGAATGTCGAACGGTCGGCCGACAGGGGTGGCCGTCAGTTGGTCGCGCTAAAGGCTCCCTAGGATTGTACGGGAAGGAGGTTGCTTGGCTGTTTGGTGGTGTGCGGCCCGGCGAGTGCTGGGGAGTGCTGGGAATCGTGATTGATGCACTCCACTACTCGAGGCGCAGAAGCCCGCAGAGTGGCTGTTCGAGAAAACGGGTTGTGTCATGGACCGCAGAAAAGCGGCAGGGACAGGGATGAGCATTTGCCCAACTAGGAAACTTGGGCTGAGAGTGGATCGAAGGATTCGTCGCCTGTTGCTTAGGGAAAGCACAAGGGGGCTAGGGTGCAATTGCCCACCCACGTTGCAGCAGGAACGGGGTTCTAAGCCATGGCCCATGATAGAGTTGCTGTTGCGATGGCCATTTCTGGGGCCTGCTATGACAGATGTCGAGCTGGTCTCAACATTATTCCCGCCTTACCTAACGTATGGGCCTTTTGCAATTGCTTTTTGCAATTGCTCTGTTTCTCCCATGAACTCTTCTTTCCCTTGATGTGATGCATTACTGTGATGGATGTGCACTTAGTTCCAGGATAAGGTAGCCGGCGACTTGGTCACTCAGCGTTCATATGGAAGGATTCTGTCAAGCCCCCGCCGTAACCACATGCAGCTAGCCACCGTTGGGATATGGCAGTTCATCTGACTGATCCACGTTACGGTCATGGGATAAGTCAAAACGAAACCAGAGGGGCAAAGATGCAACTCTCTGAGGGATATTCAGATCTTGTTGAACTTGATCAACGCATTGTCAATAACATGACTCGGACCCAGAGAAAAGTGAAAAGAGCTTAAAGAGAATGTCTCGTCCACTCCTCTCTGCATCTTGTTCCGAACAGGAGTGGCGCACATCGTGCGACATGAGATTCGGCAGGGTCCGACCTTGCTGTCAACAGCCTTTGTCCATGGCTAGCCTAGTCCATTCCTTGATCAGCGAGTCGCGGGAGGAATTCCCGCTAGCCTCCTTCTTTACGCCCAGCTCGGCGACGCTCCCGCTGAACAGCAGGTACACAACACATAGGGCACATGGACATGTAGTCCTGAGTGGTTGAGGTGGGCTTTGTCGAACTGTTGAATTCCCCTCAGCTCCGTGGTTGCGCTCCGCCAAGTGAACATGTGCGGAGTTAGGTCCGAAGTTGTCCCTGTTGTGCATCTCCATCTCGGATGGAAACCTTCCGACCCTCACTAGCGACTAAACAGGGCACCGTTCATTGAAGGAATATGGGGAACTTCAACTCTTATCAGAAGACGTCTAGCAGACAGCAGGACACGCGTCGTCACCAGATAAGATGAATGAAACAACGAAACAAACTCTGAAGGATCATTTACCGCACCATCCCGGTCTAGAGCGGCCGCCGGTGGCTTGAGTGAGGCCATGACGGTTCTCGAACCCCCGAAGGTACAGCCACTGCCCAGACCCAATTGACGAACCACAGGGCCCCAGAAACATGATAGAGTACTTGTGCAGCAAGCACATCCCTTAATCCTGCGGCCAGGTGCTTAAACGGATGCCTGGGACTTTTGCAACTGGCACTGCGACACAATCTCATTAGTTCGTAGCATTGGCGTCTAGTGGCCGGCCGCAAACGCAAACCACGGCCCCGGACTCCTAGGGCCCGGGGCTCGTGGGCCCCACTACCCAGGGCTGAGGGTCGTCCAAGGGAATCTGTTTAAGCGAAGGGTATGGGTGCCTCAGGGATTCAGGGCGAGTTGCAGCGCGCAAGTGAACCCCAGCGCCGAATGCTTTCCCCATGTTTTCTTCCATGCCTAACCCCTGAATCTCGAAAGATGCTTCCCAATCCAGAGCTATCCACATGGCAGTTTGGCGGCTGCCTAACAAGGTATATTAAATTCCCTTGATCTTGCGTAAATATGCCCCGAACGCAATCCCGGCACGAGCCGAATCTTGCCCGCTTCTTCTCCACCGGAAGAAGACCGGGAGATCTACGGGATTGGGATACCTTAGCTATTCGGAGACTGTGACCGGAGATTTCAGCTGTTGCAGTACCACTCCAGACCCCCTCTTAAAATAGGAGGACCAACGTTGCCCTTTTCGGGAAAAGGGGGGACGGAACGTACTACACTACGACTAAGTCTTTGATAACTTTGCATTCTTAGCACTCAAGAGCAGTGTTATGTAATGACTAAGGTATCTCAATCGGGCAAAATGCTAACATGGAGCGGCTCGAGACTCGGATATCTGCATTAAGGTGTCGTCACCGCAACAAATCTGAACAGAATAGGGATGCAGAACCTCAATCGCCAATCATAGGCTACTGTCTCGCCAACATACTTGAATATGCAATTGTTATCCCGCAGATGCTGTCCAGTTGGGGCAAGTAATGCGGCCCACTGCACTGGTGGATAACTCGCGGCGGGCATAGATATGAGCTGGCACACTGCTGACAAGGAGAATCCTGCCGACGCTCCTCAGTGCATATGCAACACCAAATGGCAGAGCCACCAAATCCTCCTACCGCTGCAGTCCCCCCTTCAAAATCCTGGCTGAGCCCCCAAACCCTCTGCACTCCGGGAGCCTTCTCTACCACCACGGTGCATACCCGTCCGTGTGTGTGTGAATGCACATTGCTTTGTGTGACAGCCGCGCTGGGGTGCATGGAATTTCCCATAGAGTTTCTCTGGAAGCCACTCGGGTTCAGCAGCGTCCCACGGGATGATCGGCATCGTCCCAGTGCCCGTGGTTTCTCCCCGCTGCGGCAAGGCTTTCTTGGCCCACCCTGCCCTCAGCTGCACCGAGTATTCGCGGGGGGTTTCGGCCGAACAAACACTAGGTCAACAAGTCATGTCCTGCAAGGCAAGACCCTCATAACTAAAATCAACTAGCGAGGCCAGAAAGATAGCAGAGCCGGAGTTCTGACCTGGTCTTGGCAGCGAACGGCGCCCGCGTCTCCGACGACAGCGGCAAGGCAAAACGCCGTGGACGCGGGACGGCCGCCTCAAAGTACCGTGCCTATCTCAACCAAAGGTCTAGCTCCAGAAATAGGGCTAAACTGGGGTGCTTCCATACAGCTTCCTATCGGAGAATATGCATCGTGGACTAATTGAGGCTGGTGGTAGTGAGATTAAGCTCAGCAACATCAAGACAAAACACTTGCCCCCCGCCCCCCCCCGCACTTGGACGGCCAGCCAGCCATGCAACACCCCGTTTGGAATCGAATCGGCAGGTCTCATCAACGGCGCCGTCGCCGCGCATCTAGGCAGCAGTGCATAGAAGGCTTCTAGAAGCCCGACCCCTGGGGGTGGGTGATGGGCCATCCTAGTACCACGAGATATATTGTCCTGGGTCGTGGCTTATGTTCCCCCACGAGACCCCAAGATCCTTCTCGTCGGTCTCTTTGGAGACAGAGCCTTTCCGAGTTGTCTCCCCTGCCGCTTGAGAACGGGAGCCACAACATCAAACACTCTGTCGATCCCTTACGGCCCGATAGCGACGGCTTGGGGAGGTGCCATGAGGTGATGAAGTATGGGGCGAGGCGATGGCCTTGTTCTGACAAGACCTGGGTCACAAAGCGGCCGCTTTGTGATGTCTGAGTTGATGCCCTCTTCACATCCTTGGTCCTGACCATCCCCCAAGGAAGGTCGCCCGATAAGGCATACGGCGGAATTTACGAGATGAAAATTATCCAGAGAAGGGAAGAGAACAAGAAGAAAAACAGCGAGGTCTGACCACAGTTGAAGCAAAAAAAGGACGTCGTTTTGAAGGAGAGCCTTGCAAAAGGTGATGTCCAAAAATTGACTGACTTAATGCTCGGATACGGGGAGTCGAACCCCGGGCTGCTGAGTGAGAGTCAGCGATGTTACCGCTACACCATACCCGATTCTGGGAGAAGCGGAGTCATGTCCCATCCTAAAACGAGGAGGCGGACAAATGTGCGTGCTCTGATTGGCTGATACCACGCCCCTCGAAAAGTCTGTGAACATGATGCTCCTTTCAGCATGCTGATATCAGTACACGTCTAGCAGAAAGAATGGCCTGAGAAGAGTCTCTTCATGAGTAGGAAGTAAAGTCATTGGAACCCATAAAGCAAATGATAAATTTCAACCCCCTACCTATCATCTTTAGTAACCACCAAAATTGGCCGACATCGCTTGGCTGCCAGTGCAGCCACTTGACACTAGTACAAGCTTATGCACAATGACCTTATTCATCATCGTCGCTGTCAGGTTCGGGTCCCCCAACCCTCACTGGAAGCCGCATCTTGTCCGACAGGACCCGAATCAACAGATCTGGCAACGCGGCAATCGCGGCATCAACCGCCACCGCCGCCTTCTCAAGAAACCTCATGTCCTTGACCCTTGCCTCCATCCCACTCGCGGCCATGAAGATGTACCCCACCACCCACGGCAGCTCACTCTCCCGCTGCATATACGCCGGGGTGTACTTGGCCCTCAGGAGGGAATCACACTCCTCCCTGACCCCGCGCAGCACCCACCAGCACTGGCGGTGCATGACCAACCACGGAAACGACAGCTCCATCGTCTCGGCCTGCAGCGCCAGCGCCAGCGACCCAACCAACTCCTGGGGTAGCATCAGCTGCCCCCCTTCCGCACCGTGACCTCCTTCCGCTTGCCCGAGACCACGTTCATGGTGACACCCCCCCCCTAGAGGCCCCCGCCCCCCTCCACCACGTACTTGCTGCGCGAGGCAATGTCGTCCAGGTCCTCGGGTGTCCAGTCGAGATTGCCAATGTTGCGCCGGTACCGGTTCGAAAACCGGTGGGACAGGGGCGCCACCGTCTTCGGGTTGGTGCTGCGGGGGCCGGCGCGCGAGTGGAGGCCGATGGAGCGGCGCCGCATGGTGGGGTTCGCAAACGCGGCGGCGGTGATGCCCATGTGGAGGCAGAAGCGGGTAAAGTACTCCTCGGGGCTGCGCGGGCGGTCGCCGACGTGCAGGTTGGGACCGCCGAGGACGCCGTAGACGAGCTCCATGTCCTTCCAGGACTCGTGGAGCATGCCTTCGCTGCGGAGGGCGTTGTAGAGGTGCTAGGTGTAGGCTATCAAGCCCCAGGCGTTGGCGACGGCGATGCCGATCTCGGACAGCTCGAGGCGGAAGTGGAAAAGCATCAGACCGGAGAGGACGGGTGAGTATCGGAGGAGGACGTTGGGCTGCATTTCATCGGGGACCGGCATGCCTTGGCGCGCGCAGACTTTGGCTTTGCTCTTGTAAATGGGGTCTTGCTTGATTTGGTACATCTTCTTGATGAGCTCTCGTAGCTCTTGGTCGGTGGAGGCTGGCCAGCTGTCGGTTTTTTTGAGATTCTCATGGAAGTCCAGATGGCTTTGGAGGCTGTTGCTCATAAACATGACCTGCTCCATCATGAATTCAAAGGGCGCCGAAGCCTGGTCCCTCAATTCGTGGTGGATGTCGAGGAAGATCTGGACGGCGAAGACAAGATCAAAGGGAATTTGGCCGGTTTTGTCCATCTCCGCGACGCCGCGCTTGACGATGACAAGATCAGTAAAGATTTCCAGGAGTACGATCTTGTCTTCGGTGAATTTCTCCAGACCCGACATGCGCCCGCGATCCTTGGTCGGATCGTAGTCGCCATAGATGCCATGCTTGAACAACGGCATGTGTCGTAGATCTAGGACCAACAGACTTTCGAGAAGTCGGTAAGAGTTCATGTAGGTTGCATTGGCGATGTCGTAGGTGACGCTCGTGAGTTGCGTGTCGACTGCTTCTTCCAGAGTATGCCGTTCGGCGAAGCAACACTCTGTATAAAATTCGGATCCGAGTTCGTACAGCCTGTGGTCCTTAAGAACGGGCTGTATCTCTTCAATCACATTCCTCGCAAGGTCGATGGCTGAGTTTGTCGCAACAGCAGCGGTTGCGCAGTCGAAGACGCCAAGTTTGTAGTTGGACCAGATCCAACCCACACGGCTGCGAATTATGTTGAGGTCGTTGATCATCATATAGTAGGCAGCCAGGGCGTCTTCGTCGGATGTCTGCGGCTCAGCTTCATAGAGGACTTGAGGCTGCGGGCTGGCCTCGGGGTCCTCGCTGTCAGGCGGTCTGGGCGGCTTAGGTGAGGGTAGAGGTTCCTCCAGGTCTTCTGCAGACTCATAGACCTTCAATGAAGCAAAGAGATTCTCAAGAGTTGGACCGTGGTTGACAGTGGTGGTTGAGGATGCTGTGTCTTGGGAGGCCTTGGTGGACATTTCTGGGCTTTAGCGACTCGCGGACCTTGTCCAGGATACCGACAAAATAAGAGTGCCTCTCGTCCGACTAAGAATCGGCATCGGGGCCGGCATGTTTGTTGACATCCTGGGTTGGGTGAAGTGGGATCGAACCTGGATGACTCGGTTGATGGTAGCTGCAACCGAGTCGGGGACTGTGATAGGCGGCTTGCGAGAGGCGATGTAGTCGGCGAGGGGGATGAAGTCCTTGATAGCTACCGTGTATTTCTTGACGGCGTCGACAGCGGCTGCCAGTGCTGTCTTCCGAGGCTTCGGCTTCTTGCCCGCCCTCCCTCTCGTTTTTGGCTTCTTGTAGGGAGCTTCGGCCAAGCCCGCTGCGACCAAGAGATCAGACGGATATCTGCAGCCTTTGGCTGTGGTCGCAAGCCATGAGGCGACAAAACCTGTATCCTACTTATACTGGCGGTAGGTGCTGAGGAGTTGCGGTGGCAGCATTTTGTTCACGTCAAAGTTGCTATCGATGATGTGTTAATCACTGGCAGCAGAGGAAAAATTAAAGTTTGGAAGGGGCAGCGGGAGCCGGGGGGAAATACTGACAAAAGTAAAGGCGCTGGTAAGATAAGAAACTAGCTGTAGCTCCTGCAACTGTTTACAGCTGAAAAGTCTGCGGATCCACTAACAAGAGAAGACAAACTGAATTTCTTCGTTTGCGGAAATCGGTTGATGGCCTAAGATTTCATACAGGTACACAGCCCACTAAACAGGAAAGAGTCAAGGTCCAGCATCGCCAGGGTCACGGTAGGTATCCGTACTGATGAGAGCAATTCGAGTCTACGGTCGATCAATGGTTATAATGATTCGCAAATTTGGGGGGCGATGGAATCCAAGGTACTTTGAATAGATAGGTTATGGGATCTCGGTGTAGGTAGTTAGGTATTTAGGTATTCACCATATCGACAGAGTCGGGCCCACGGGCCTCCAGCTACAGCCAATGCGTCAATAGGTCGAGTCTAGACTCCCCCGAATATTGCGATGGGTTCTTCCTTTTTCTTTCCTGCTCAGAAAAAGCGAGTAGCCCCGGGGTAGCGCCCTGCGTACAGAGCCGCTGCTTGTGGACTCCTCTCGTATTTCGCATCGAAGCCTAGGAGGTCGTTAGCTGCCTGGCGGTCCATAGATTGCAGACGCTCCTGGCACTTTCTCATCTTCTCCCAGGCCTCGTCAATCTCTTCTCGCATTGACTTGATGATGTCGTCGGGAACTGGAATCCCATCCTCGATCACTTCCTGGTGAGACTCGAGCCGAATCAGCACCGCGTGCAGCCTTTGCCCAGCCTCAATGAGGTCTTCCGTGGCCTGTGCCCACTCTGGTATCCGTGTGAAGGGTGTGCCATCTGGATAGGGGTTGTAAGCGACGTCAGGGCGAAAGACGCGCCCAATAAGCCAGTTGTCGAGATGCGACTCCCGAAACTCGCCATCATGATGAATTTCGGCGCCAACCTCAATGTCCGCGATGGCAGGCGACTCGCCGAAACTACGGTGGTGGTAGCCGTGGAACTCGCGAAAGTTAGTTGGGCACTCGGTGATGCCGTCGTAATGCCCCGTTCTCGTTGCACCCGGACCCGGGGGGTTGGATTCGCAGTGTAGATTGATCGTCTGAAGCGAGCAACAGCCATTCCATGGGCAGTTTGTCCGCCGGTTGTGCGGGCATTGCAATGGCTCGTGGTATGGGTTGACGTATCGGACGGGGAGTCTGCCTTGCTCCGATTCCCGGGCAATGGTCAGGAACGGCCGTGCATCGCACGACATGGTGTGGAAGTAGAGTCGGATGCACATCTCGGTTTTCTTGTCGGTAGTTCTGCCAAGTTCTATGTGGCTTCTGTTATGTTATGGAAAAGCTTTTGGCGACGGTGGTGCCGGTGGTACAAGAACACATGACGGGGCAAACAAGGTCAAGCTGTATTTAAAGCACATTTACGAGCCCAGAATCTGGTGATCAACACCGACCCAGTGAGTTTGTTCTCGGGAATCTGTACCTGGATGTGTGAACAAAGAGAGCACTGCAATAAAGGGCATATAATGATTGTTTGGTTGCCGAACAAATATAGCCTCTCTAAGCAGACCGTAACCCCTTTGTTTGACACGAGCTCTTCTTGGCACGCATGCACCCATGGGTGACCATCCAAAGTCGCATGTGATAGGGAAGCATGACACCTGAAGTCCAATGACTTCAACGACATTAGGAGGCAAGCAGTGAATGCTAGTACCTCACACACATTGACCCCTATCCACCTCCACCCATCTCCCTCTCCTCGCGATCCAAAATCTCCACAATATCCCTCGGCAACTGCGCCTCCAACCTCTTCCCCTTGACCTCCTCGGCCTCCCCCACCTTCCCATCCGCTCGCAACTTCTCCTCCATCCGCAAGGCATACTGCACCCAATCCCCCTCCTCAGGCGCCGCCAAAAACGCCCGCCTGCACTCGGCCGCCCGCCCCTCGTTGCCCGCGGCATCCGCATACATGGCCGCGAGGAACCAACACCCGCGGTAGACCTGTCGGTCCTCCAGGCCGGTCCACCGCCCCGGCGCCAGCCCGGCATTCCCCGGCTTCGCGACCAGCTTCCCGAGCACGCGCGTCAGCCGCGCGTCGAAGGTTACGGGGTCGGGCGTGGTGAAGCGCGACTGCGTCAGCAGCGCGTCGAATTCCAGCGAGAGCGCCGTGGTGTTGTCGGCGCCGAGCGTCGCGCCGGCTCTGTCGACCAGGCGGTCGTAGTCGCGCAGCACGCGGCAGACCAGGGTCGGGTCGGGCTCGGGCTGGATCAGGAGGTAGGCGCGGTGCGTGTGCAGGGTCGAGATGTTGTCCGGGCCCAGGAGGGCTACCATGGTGTCGCTCCAGAGGCGCCAGGCGACGGTGGTGTAGGCCGAGATCTGGGAGAGGGTGCCTAGGTGCTCGACCAGGGCCAGGGTGGAGCGCGAGATGTTGGTGAGCGGGTGGTTGGGGGCGCGCAGCGTGCAGAGGCGGGAGAGGTAGCGCAGGAAGGTGAGCAGGATGTCGGAGCGGCCGTGGTTGACGGCGAGCTGGGGCACCGAGACGCAGCAGTCCCAGATGGCGGCGACGTGGCCGTCGAGGAGCAGGTCTTCGAGCTCGAGGAAGGCGGCGCGGAGGAGGCGGCCCCCGTGCGAGTATTCACGCTGTTCGAGCTGGATGAGGGCGCCGAGGAAGTGCGAGACCATGGTTGAGTTGTAGTGGCCCATCTTGGTAAAGCAGGTGGCATTCCGCCAGCGAGGATCCTGCTCGGACCAGCCGAGGAGGAAGCTGCGGTATGCCGACATGGTGGTGGTCAGGTGCCGGGATTCTTCCCCCTCGAGCAGTCGTGTCTGCAGCTGTTGTTTGGTTTCGGCATCTTGGCGAAGCACTTCGGCCAGAAACACCCGAGGGATGCCCTTCTTCTTCTTTCCATAGCGAGTGCTGTGGTCTTTTCCCCCCTGTCTGGAAGAGACACTGGGGCCGGTGCTATACTTGTGCCAGTTCCACTTTGCAAACTGCGCCTTGTACATGCGGGCCCTACGCCGATAGAGATTCAGTCAGTACTATTGTCCAGCCAAAAGGGAGAAATCAAGAGCCTGAATGGATAGATGCAGGGGACTTGTTGGCAAATCCAAAGACCTCCGACAGAGCCCGAGATATGGATCTTTGACTGGCAGATGCAATGCCGCGGTTGGCTGTCGGGGTTAAACTTACGTTGCGCGGAAGCGATATGCGGTTTGCATCGCCGCAATGACATCCTTGAGGCGCACATTGTTGTGGATATAAAGTCCTTCGATGATGTCCTTGACAGCTTCCCAATCCGCCGGTTTCGTCGGTATGCTAACTCTGGCCGCGTTTTCTGCATGGCTGCTGACGACTCCAGTGGGGGCAGACTGTTGGGGGTGAAAGGAGAGGGCTGGTTGGCAAGACTGTTTTCGGCTCGCTGGCCTTGATATGGGGTTCAAGTCGTTGTCGCTCATGGCGATGTCTTTTCTTTTCAATGGCTCACATATTAGCCTTAGCAAGGGGCCATTAGCGATGACTTCAAGTTGGTTATGACTGGGTGAGAGGTGAGGGATGGGCGTCCCACCTCATGGCAATTCAAATCCAAGATCTTGGCCCGGGCTAGTCTAAAGGCAATGATGCCTCACAGGGGCTGTGCTGACTGTGGCATTATACCCGAACAGGATGCTGAATCTTGGTCTTACCTTGATAACAGGACTCCAATCGAGACTTCCCACATGCATGAAGCGGCCGTTGTGGGCAAATCAGAGTCGGCTTCCTGCTGTAACCCTGCTGCCGGCCGCCAGGTATGAAGCCGTCAACGGCTTAGAGCGTCCCCTACTGATTGCCACGCGGGGGACGACTACATGCATAAGCTGAGTTATCAACCTGCAGAGCACTTCCTGGCAAATTCATGTGAGATAAGACAACTAAAGCAAGATTGGGAATGTTACGCAGGAATACGTATCGAGGCAAGCTGCTTCAACTCATCTCTTTCCTTACTGAGTGCATGTATCCGTGCGACGTCCATAATGACGCGCCCTCCCGCTGCTGCTACGGACATAAGATGCAGCCAGCAATTACTCGTCTTTGCTGCCGATATGTTTTTCGTTGGTGCTGACGAAGGTCTGCTCGCACTGCTTCATGTCGGGCGAGGCGTTGCCGTTGGCGTCCTGTCGGACCTGTCCTACGATGTGCGATCTAGGCTGTGACGAGGATGGTGGCGGCGTTTCTCAGGGGTATTATGTATGCGAGATTAAGGAAAAAGGTGCCATGTTTGCTTGGGGTGAGGTGGTGTATTTGATGAATATTGCTTGCTCCCTGCAAGAGATTTCCAATATAAAGTTAATCTCACCCCGAAGAGCAGCGCTGTCGGGAGGGACGGACCATGCAGGGGGAAACAGCTGAGACCATCAAGACCGCAACGAACTGCACGGCACCCGCATCATTCGTCTTCAGTGAGTCGTCGCTGTGAGGAGATCAACTCGTCAGATACCTGCTTGGAACTGGAACTCGAGGGGACAGACTTTGCTCCAGGTTCAAAATCAGTCTCCATCGCAGTGATCTAGAGGGCCACTATTCCATAATTTTCATCTCATTGGCTAAAGAAGCATGCGGGTGCACGATTGTGGGATGTGACTTGGATCATTGTTACGGATCAAACTCTGACAACCCGGCGACAGCAAATCCATTAGGGCTAGGTGAAGGGTTAGGGTATTGAGTGCCCAAGAGAGCGAAGCATGAGGTTCACTGATGTATCTTGGAATTAGGGACGTAATATACTTCTCCAAGCAAAATATAAGATGCAAGACACAAGCTGTAATGGCTGCATGGATAAATTGAGTGGGAAGACTTGGAAACACGTGTCATTCTTCTCGGCGGATAAGGCGCATAGGCGTAGACTGCAGTGCTGCGAATTCTAGAATACTCGCGCATCGAAGCGAGGCGCCAATGATGTACCGACGTCGCTAGGCTTTAATTAATCGTATAAAGGCTGTTTGGGCGATAGTAGCGTGGTGGCAGTTGGGATTCACACAACATGGTTACCCCAATTGTCCACCACCGTCATGATGTCAAATGCGAAGGAAAAGGTTGCACTTAGGACCCAACACTAGTAGTGATTAAGCTTCTGAAGCCGTTCAACTATATCCCTGGCAACCTCTGATATCCCACTCCTCTATCTCCTCGTCCCAACACAACAACACAGGCCGGACCCTCTAGGGTCTCGCGCCGTCACAAATACCAAACTCGGGCTGGCAGCCAACAATAGGCGGACAGAACTGATCGCCATCACCACAGTAGCCAAACTGGCTGCAGCACCGCCCGCTGGCATACCCGATACAAGTAACACCACTGCCACACTTGCCGTCCGTACTTGATCTCATTCCCGGCGGCAGCGTAACGGCCGAAGTAGTCGGCCTTGCCGACGTCGTAGTGCTCGTAGTCGACGGCGGCGGCGGCGGCGGCGCCGAGGTGATGATGGTAGTCACCACAGCGCTGGTGGTAGTCGTGGACGTGCTCGTCGTGGTCGGCGGCACCACGACGGCGGTGCTGCTGGTGCTGCTCGGGGGCGGGACAACCACCGCGCTCGTCGTGTTGCCGGCCGGGGGCGGGCTCCCGCCGCCACCCCCCGCCCCGAAACACGCGCCAAACGACGACTGGCAACCCGCCCCGCAGAAGTCGAGCGAGGACCCGCACCAGAAGAATTGCGAGCAGCACGGCCCGTACTGGGTGCTCCCGATGCAGATGGTGCCGTTGCCGCACATGCCGTTCTGCGTGATGCGCAGGCCGCCAGCGGCCGAGGTGGACGCGGGCGGGGCGGCCGAGGTGGGGGACGGGGGGGTGACGACGGGGGGCGGGGTGGTGATGGAGGTGACGACGACCGGGGCCGAGGTGGTGGTGGGGGTGACGACGACGGGCGGGGCGACCGAGGTGGTGGACGTGGTGGTGGGCCGGGTCGAGGTGGACGAGGTGGTGGGCGGGGGCGGAGGGGGTGCGGCGGTGGTGGGCGGGGGCGGAGGGGCCCGGGGCCATCCGCACACGCCGTATTGCGCCTGGCAGTTGAACAGGGGCGCGCAGTGGTCGACCGTGTCGCCGCAGAAGCCGTAGTCGGAGCAGCACTGGTCGCCCGCGCATTTTCCGTACTGGGAACCGCACCGGCCGCCCGCCTGCCGCAGCTCGAGGTTCATGGCGTCGGCGTGTGAGTCCCGCTCGGATGCGCGCTCGCTGCCGTTGTGGCGCTGGAAGCTCCCGTCGCCGGCCACGACCCGGTGGCCGGCAGCCACGGGCATGGCCTCGGTATCGATGCCGATGTCGATGTTGCTGTTGCCATGTCTTGCCTTGGCGATCTTGGTGCTCGACACGCCCGTCCAGACTAGGGCCGCAGCCAGGCCGATATACGTGCACCGCATTGTGTCCGTCAGCCGCATCAATTGGTCGGGCCTGGTGTCTGTGCGGTCATGGGATGACGATGCAGCTCAGGGAAACGGGATCAGGGCGAAGGGGGGGTGGGCGAGATATGCAGGTCCGTGAGGAGGGCATGTCATGATAAATCTCTTTTTTTCTCGACTCTTTCACCTCACCCCACACTGCAGCCCTCTCTCCACCGATCCGGCTCGCGGCTGTACGCCATGCAATCCGCAGCAAAGGGGTGGATTGGGATTGCGTAGACAGACTGGTAGCGTCCCGGCGGCGCGCCAGGCCACTTCCTAACAGCCACTATCCGGAGCAATGTTTTGATATATGAAGCCTTCATAAACTGAGGCTAAAATCAACAGGCTGCCGATTTTACCGAGTTGCGCCAGCTCTTGTCGACTGCTGCAGGAACGGCGGGAGTCATCCCGTGTCACCGTCCGGCAAACCGCCTTGGCGGTAACCCGAGAAAGCCCCGTACATTGGCCATGGTTGGAGCCGTGATGAGCTGTCTCGGCACTAAAAAGCATCTCGGTAAGAGCTATCGGGCCTGGGACGCGCCTGGGCGCTGGAGATAAGCCAAGGGGGCCAGAGCTGCGAGCCGAAGCTCTCGGGGGCCGCGACTCCAACAAACGAGCACGGCACTGGTTCGCCTGGCCGCAGTCGGACGGACCGCCCGGGGCCGGGAATGCTTCCAGCACATGGAAGCTTGTGGGGCTCAAGTGGTTGACATGTACCGTAAAACATGCAATTGGGGAGTGGTTTCAACGGTGTAAGCCAGCGCAAATACGAAGCATTCATAGCACATGATAAGAATCGCGTTCGTGATATCCCTCACTGCCCACCCTTGGCCCAACATCAGCCGGGCTCAGTCCAAGACCCAGGATGCCAGAGAGGGGAATCGTGGGCATTCTTCCATGGAAAACACCGAGAGTAGTACCAAGAGCATCTCCGCACTGGCAGGGACGCGGAGGCATTGACACCCCACACTATAAGCCCATCGGGTTAATGGTAGCAGCATGAATGGAGTCGGAACCCCCGAGAAAGAGCCTTAATCGTATAATATGTCTTTTTGCGACCCTACCCCAATTCTGCGCCAACATGAACCCGAACTTACCCGCCGACGCAGTCCAAATCACGTCCCGCCACCTTGGCCCTGCCCAGACGGAGGCTCAGCCAGCGCCGCCTCGGCCGCCTTGAACTCGTCGTGATTAAACAGCACCTCGCGGAACTGGTCGCCCCAGGGGAACGACCCAGCCGGCGGCAGCGGGCCAGCGTAGAACCTGCGCACTTCCTCCTCGACCCCGGGCACCTCCAGCCAGAGCGGGCCGGCGTTGGACGCGAGCATGGTGAGGTTGCATCGCGGGATGCGCAGTCTATCGAACAGTTGCAGCCGCTCCCTGACCAGCCCGGCGTCGCCGCCGTCCACGCCTCTGAACAGCACCTCGAGCGACGCGGCCGACTCGATGGCGATGGCACCCCCCGCCGCATGCGTCGGCATCATCACGTGGGCTGCATCGCCCACGATGGCCGCCCGTCCGCGCACAAACGTGGTTAGAGCTTGCCGCTTGAACAGGTGGTGCACCTTGATGCCGTCCTCGCTGGCAATCTGCACGATCTTTCTGGGGGTCGCGTGGAAGTTGTCCAGCATGGCGAGCACCTTTTCTTTGGTCACATCCGAGTGCCACAGGTCCTCGTCGCCCTCACCGGCCTGCGTGTTGTGCACACAGGCGTTGTTCAGCATCTTGCCGCCGCGACACGTGTAGCTCACCCACATGATGTCCTTGGCTGGGTCGCGCCAGGATATGAATCCCGGCAGGCCGTCGTACTGCGCGCGCAGGTCCGCGTCTGCCAGCACGTCGTCCATCGGCACAAGCCAGCGGTAGATAGACCGGCCCGTCCGAAGCAGCTCCGACGGACTTCCCGTAAACTCCTCAATCAAATGACTCTAAACATGACCCCGTCAGCAGCGCTCCCTCATCAACCTTGTCATGGTATCAATCAAAAACTCACATGCGCCCCATCCGCAATAACCACCAAGTCCTTCTTCACCACCTCCCCCCCCTCCAACCTCACCTCCCCCCCCTCACAATCCACCCCCACAACCTCACACCCCAACCTCACCCTCACCCTGCTCCCCTCCCCCTCCCCGGTGGCCAACTCCCTCAATCCACGATGCAGATCCACGCGATGAAAACTCCAACTCCCCGCCCCCATCTGCTCCCTAATATCCGGATACTCGGTGTACAACAGAACCCCCAGATCGGCCGCCCGCGAGAACCGCGACGCCTGGTTCGGCACGGCGCCCGCCCGCGCAAAGTCGAACCCCCAGTGGTCGAGCACGCGCGTCGCGTTGGGCGGCACGCTGATGGCCGCGCCGATCTCATTCTTGAACTGCGAGCGCTCAAACACCTCGACGTCCCAGCCGGCGCGGCGCAGCCCGATGGCGGCCGAGAGGCCGGCGATGCCGGCGCCGACTATGCCTGCTGTGCCTGCCGTCATATTTTTTTTTTTGGTGGTGATGGCGATGGAGGAACGGGGGACGGGGGTTGGGAGGGAAAGGCGCTAGTATGACGCGCGAAGGTGATGGTTGATGCAAGCCGACTGTGACTCCTTTTTCACGTCGGGTTCCCCACCTCCGAAGTCCGCTCCTGTTGGATGCTCGCAGCCACTTTGCATGTGGCTGCCATGACTTGTCAGGTTGGTCAGAGGACGAGGCGAATCAACGGCAAGTGCACACATTCGCACACCGTGATTTCTGCAATGGGAAGAATCAATGTTGACGATCGAAAATGCAAGAATCCTCTGATATTGCCGTTTACGGTGATGATAGGCTGGCATGCAGCAGTTTCCCAAACAGGAAATTGAGCAACTCTCCAGCGCAATCCATTTGCGCCGGAGGAATGGAGAATGCGAGCGGCGATGCGAGCAAGCTTCCCAGCACAAGGTAACGCATGGGCGTTGACATCCGTCATCTCCATGTCGCATGTCGGGAAGTTATTCAACTCCAGAAGGGCCTACCTACTGACTGAAAAAACGAAACAAGCCAGGAGCTTCCTCCAGACATTCAGTCACATGACTAGGTAATAACTATTCCGTAGAACTATCAAGGTACCCAAAAACCAGGCTCAATGACCCATCACTGAATCTCGACACGGGAGATGACGACATTGATCAGTTTTGGTAGTAGTACCTCACTGCAGGTACCCTACCGCCTTCAAACCCTCATGCACCCTACATCCCAACTTCCACCCCTGAACCTCCCCCTTCCTCATAATCGCAACCTCACCGCAAAATCCGCGCACTATACGCCTGAAGGCCAACGAATATGGCAACATTAGCAAGGGCCAAGACGCCCGTAACAAACTTCTAGCTAGCCGTCAAAGAGCGCCTTTGTCTCTTCGACCCCCCGGTGCCCGTGTTTCGGTACAAAGGGTCGAGCAATAGAGGAGCATCGGGTCCATGTCCCCAGTGTTGGTAATCCTGGGCTGCGCTTCCCGAACGAAACGTTCCCATCTAAAGTAGGCGCCGATATTATACAAGGCCATGCTACGGCTCCAATCTTTGAGCGGACTCGAGGATTTCGTGCGGCTTGCCCATCCAACCCGGCAGTACTTCGTCGTTGGAACGGTCACTCCGAGTTTCATCATCCTCGCGGACCGAGACGTCTTTAATGGCGCTTATAACTTGACCCTCAAAAACCAGGGTCCTGCCGCCGTCTTCCCAGGTGGCGTTAGCAGCTGACGTGCGGGAAGCATGTGTTTGGCGAGGGCAACCTCTGGCATCTTCCGTCAGGGGGTTCACGAAATCTTTTACCCATACGCTCTGGGTGTCGACCAAAAAGGGAAAAGATGCGATCCTGAGGAAGCGACGACTTTCGGTATCTCGTTTTGAAGAGGTAGAACAGCACTCTGTCGCCGGGATTCTCGAGATAGGGGGATTTCCGGAAGCGATTGGATGTACCTGAACGCTTGAATAGGCAAGATCGCACCCGCCCTCTTCCCCATGAAAAACTCAGCATAAACCTTGCTCCATTCCACGTCGTATGCGCAAGGCTGTGGCTTAGCATTGTTTCAAGACCACCTCAGTGGCCGAGTGTGTGAGAGCACGGCCCCAGGCACACCGTCAAGTTCAAGTATCCATTTAAAGGAATGGCAACTACTTGGCCAAAAGTACCTTCGCAACACGCTCAATGCTTGCCCAATAGACAAAGAGACTTGCCCAATGCCCCCTTTTGTCGATGCTCCACATCTGTGGGCGCGGCTCGACAACCGAACCATCACGTACCGCCTAGGGCGACAAACTGTCAGATTAGTCACGTGACACCAGACGCTAAATTGGCGCCCCAACCTACTTTTCCAGCGCGCGGGAGGCACAGGAAGAAAGACAACGAATTGAACAAGATTGGCCCAATTGATCAAAGTGCTGGTTTCCAACACAAACCATGGAAAAGCCAACTTACTATGCGTACCTGCAGAATAGACCGACATTGCGGTATTCATCATGAGCAATTATCTGGTCCACGCTGCTACAATTGTCTAGAACCTGGGGCTAGAATGCTTTCTACCGTTCGAGCGATTATCTTAGCAATCTTGGTTCTCGTTAGTGGTGCTGCCTGTGGTTGCCGGGCCATAATCTAGTGCAAGTCCTAGCCTCCATCGCCCATGTTTTGCCGTTACCATCTACCGAAGTCGGGGGGATCAGCTCGATCGCTACGGCTACGCGGCCTTCGGTATCACCGTCATACCGTATGCCTGGATGTCTCTTGTCAACCTTATGGACAGAAAGAGGCCGGCCTTTGACTCTAAAGCTCGGTCGGGGCTTGACTTGTCCATGTACATGGTAGTAATGCTGACCATGGGTCCAGCCATTCTTATCCTTGGACTCCTGACTGGCTTCTACCCAGGATCCAGCACACCAATCCAACGAGTGGCCACTATGTCGTGGCTGGCGATTAGTGGCTACATTGGGGGCGGAGGGCACGGAGCATCAACACACTGCAAATATGACTGGACTCGGAAGGGAACTCGGCATTTACTTTTTGGAAGACAACTTAGCTTAACGACAATTGTCATTGGCATAGTAGGTTGTAATATGCTTGCTCTCATGGCACCGGTGGCTGGATACGTGGTTGTGAGACAAATGTTGAAGACTATGGTGTCTGCAGGCGCTTGGATTGAGTCAAGCGGGAGTAGGAGCGGACTAGAATTGTGACTTATATACATAAGAATATGTACCCTAATACCCAATGCCTACCCCACCTTTCCTTATGCTCTTCTCTTATGCCTCACCTACATGTAAATAAGGTGTCGATCCCGATGCGCTTGATCAGTCACTCCGTCTGTCGTCGGGTCTTCACCGGGATCTAGGCCGCCGCGACCTGGGCCGAAGCGGGTATGGGTGGTGGGGGTCGTCCTCGTCGTCAAAGGTGTCGCTGTACACCATGACAGATGGGTGCATCACGCGCGGTGCAACGGTTGACTCGCGCGATGGTTTAGGCGGAAGCGTGTATGGGTGGTAGTTGCCGTCCTCGTCGTTAAAGGTGTCGCTGTACACCATGACAGATGGGTGCATCACGCGCGGTGCAACGGTTGACTCGCGTGTCGCTACGCTATCGCGAATTAGGTTGGGGTCCTCGGGAAACTGCAGCCGTGGTGATTTGAGCATGCCCCTGTTGGGTGCATCTGGTGCGTATTTGGCTTCCTGGTGATCGGTCCCAGGCTCGAGCCTGGGTTGTCTACCTGGGGTCTGCGGTTTCGGATTTGGTTCGGGAACCACGTCCATGGACAGACGGCTCGCCGGCCTGTTGGCGGCCCCAGGGTCACCGTCATTCAAGCCATAAGGATACGCGCCAAGGTCAGCTCTCTCTTCTGGCTCCGTTGTAGCTCGCGAATGGTGCCAGGCTGGGAATGGCTTATAGTTGTGCTCTCTGGGGCCCGCTGGCGGAGGTGGAGCGGGCCGCAGCTTTCCTCGTTTTCGCCCGGCATCAGCTTCCGCGGCTATTGCTTCCCACCCGGGCTTACCTCCTTCCATATTCCGGAGGTAGTAGTTCCTAACCTAGTAAACAAAATTAGTCACCGCCACGGTGTTGTTGAACTTGAACTAAACTCACCATGACAGGCGTCTTTGTTTGCATGTGGGCGGCAATCGAGCTCCAGTCGGTGCCGAACGAGCGAAGGAGAAGCGGAAAGTCTGTAGACTCGGAAACACTCCAATAGCTCGATGCCTGTAGGAGGGGATGGTCCGGATGGATTTGCTCGGGCTCCGGCTGCTCGTCGTCGGATGCGTAATATGTCTGCTCGACGACTATGTCCCACATTACTTCTGAGTCGGCGCTTGCCTGCCCGCGCTTTGTGCCACTATCCGCGCCGCCACCGCTATCCTCTTCGAATACTTCGTTTTCATGGCCACTGTCTTCAGTAGCCTCGCTCTCATCCTCATCTTCCGTCCCTTGGCCAAGGGACGGAAGGGCAAAGAGCGACAGCTGTTCTTGGTGACGACCGACATGCCGCCGGTACTGCTTGAGCGAGAAAAGAGTCTCCCCACAGAGACGGCAGGCCATGCCATCCTCCACCTTCAGGGGTCTAGCGCTTAAGTCTACCAGAGCATCTAGCTGACCAGTAGACACTTCTGCCAAGTGGTTACTGCGCACATGTGCTTTGCACGCCGAAGCGGATGCGAATGTCTCTTCGCAGCCACAAGGGCAGCAAAATTTCCTCCAGTGGTTTTGGATTTCATGCTCCATCCACTCCTGCCGCCTCGAAAACTCATGTTCGGGTGTTTGGCAATCTTCCGAGAGACATGTGTATGGCCGAAGGTCGCCATACACGTGGCGCCTGGGGTTATCAGTTAGCATGATCCTTACAAGTGCGTGGTTCTAGTTTGGGGGTCAAATGCGCCTACTTCCAGGATATGGTGTTGGTAGCAGCTATCATCATAAAGCAAAAGGGACACTCAAACGGCCCCTTTTGGGCCTGCTGGGGCAGCGGGGGTACTCGAAGCTTAGCGTCACTGGCCGCCGACGACGCAAACGAGGTCTCGGAAGCGCCTGCATCAGAACGGGCATCCTCATCGACCACGCCCACCATGGGTTGGGTATTATTAGTTGCGGAATCCTTCATGTGGTGCGGTATGGAAGATGCAACGGTGCTCGCTGCATCCTTGGCGTCCGAGTCTAAGCTAGAGGAGAGCTTGGTATGGTGGCTCTCGCGATACTTGAAGTATTGGCGTCTTCGGGAAATCGCCTCGCCCAACCGCTTGGCCAGAGCTTCGTTGACGGTATCGCCGAACTTGGATCTCACGTGTTGGGTATCGTAAGGCTCGTAGTGAAGTGTCTCGGTAGCAGCGGATGCCACGAAGCGGTCGTGAGGAGCTGGATTCCTGATGGTGACGCTGAGGCGGAGGAGGCAGTCGACCACTTCGACGACGTCGGTTGCTATTTGCCCTAGTTCGGTCTCAGGAATGCCCTCATCGCCATCCTCATCGCCATCATCCCCGGTAAGTGAGTCCTCTTCCAGCTGATCCCACGGCACTTTATCCCCGTCGACAATGGCGGTTGCGTCCTCGATCAAAGCCGCTAGGTCGGCGAGAAGGTTGAGGACCTGCTTCTGGAGATGCGATGCATCTCTGAGGCGGTAATCTAACGAGCTCCTGCCCTTTTTGTGAGCGCCGATGTTGCCTGACCACACTTTAAACCTTGTCTCCTCGTCCCGGAGCGTGGAGAAGATGGGCTGGTCGGAAAGCGGCAAGATTTGGCCAAAGGATTGGAGGCATTTCACGACCAGTAACGAGATTTCCCCATCCGTCGACTCTTCCTTGGACGTGTCTTTGGTGGTGGCGGCGTGGAGAGTGCCCTGACGGGCATCCATATCCTCAGTGCAGATAAGAGTTTGAGGAGGAGTGCCGAATTGATTTCAGATGTTGGCGTGCGGGGTTTTGGCTGGAGGAAATTCGCACGGATCCAATCACCATGCCAGATGCACAGAATCACATGGTGTCCTCTCTCCTCGGCTGCCTGGAATTTCCTTCTCAGCTCCAAACCCAGCTCCACAGACCCCCATCCACAGCCCATTGATCGCCATGTCTGGCTTCGAGGTCGCGGGGATCGTCCTGGGCAGTCTCCCGCTGGTCATCTCGGCACTCGAACACTACCGGGATGGGTTACGCACCATTCAGCGGTGGCGCAAGTACGAGCGCGAGCTGCAGAGTCTCATCCGCAATCTCGAAACAGAGCGTGCCAAGCTCCAGAATGTCTGCGAAAAACTGCTCGTCGGTCTCGTGCCGCCCTCTCGCATCGAGGCCATGGTCGACAGTCCGCTGGGAGACCTCTGGCTCGAAAAGGATACGCAGAAGAAGGTCCGCACAAGGCTGTGGAGGTCCTGGAGCATCTTCGAGGACAATGTGAGGGACATGAAGGCGGCCATGGACCAACTGATGGAAAAGCTGGGCGACATGAAGGCGCCAAGGTCCGACGCCTCATCTATTGTTAGAGAACTCAAGCGTGCCACCTTTACCCTCAATAGGTCTGCCTATGCCGACCTCCTCTCGACCATCAGGGACGGCGTGTCAAACCTCGAGTCCCTGGCGGCGACAAATATCGAGCTCGAGCCCGAAAGGCGACTCAGATCCCGCATCAGGCTCTTGTCTATTCTCCGCGATATCTCCGTCAGCATCTACCAAGCCATCCGCTCCAGCTTCACCTGCGCATGCAAACATGGCATTGCTCTGCGCATGTCAACATGCTCCGCCGATATTATTCCTGGCGATGCCGAGGCCGACGTCATTCAGCATCTGAAATTCCACATCGCACTCTCCTATGAGCCAGGGAGCATAGACCCATCACAACTTGAACCGTCAACAGCGAAGCAGTTGTGGGACGAATTGACTCTTGAGCTTGTTGCCCCGCCGATTCAGCCTGCCACTCGGCCAGTCCTGCCGGAGCCTCTGAGGCCTGCGAAGACGACTCGAATACAAAGAAGTGTCAGATTCGGTTCATTCCAGTCGTCACTTTCATCTTCCGCCACCATCACGCTTAACGAAGCAAATATCACCAGCATGACTCTGGGAGCGACCAGTCCCACCACCACCTCTGTTTCGGACCCGGCCGCCGACCTGTGCGAGCATCTCAAGGGGGTCCGAAAGAGAGCCCAGGGTGAATCCTGCGGAAAGGTGGTGGACCGGTCATCAGCAAAAGCAAGGTGCTTTGCACTGTACCCCTCTCAGATCCATGGCCAGGGCGGCGACAAAATGGTCTCGCTGCATGACGTTCTAACTTGCCAGACCAATATGCAGCCCTTGACATACCGAGACCGGCTCCAGCTCGCCGTCTTCACCGCCTCGAGCGTCCTCCAACTCTATCAGACACCCTGGCTCTCCGAACTCCCAAGCAGCCACCATTTCTTCCTCATCGCTCGGAACGGCCTGGAATCTTCTTGCTACAAATACGCATTCGTCATGCCAGCCGGCGGCTCGCCCTCAACAATACCGCTTCTCCCCGGCATCATCCGGAGTCCAACATTGCTCGCACTCGGGATCCTGTTGATTGAGATTATCTGCGGCCAAACAATCGACGTCCTCCGCACTTCAGGGGATGGAGTGCACCCCGCCAGCCCTGACCTGCTCTGCGACTACATAGTTGCCCGACGCCTTCTAACTCAAGTCTACCAGGCCAGCTCCAACTACGGGAGTGCTGTGCGCCGCTGCATCAACGGCGAGTTTCCGAGGCAGACGCTCGATCTGGACGACGAGGATTTCCGCCAAGAGGTCTACTCGGGTGTTGTTGCTCTGCTAGAGGAGGATCTCAGCCATACATGACATTGGATATCAATGGTAGTATAGTAAGGTATATTTGTACTATAACCCAATTGTACACCCTGTCCCCTACGCCGAGCGGCAAGCAGGTTGAAATATGGCTCTTATTCAGCCCCCTTCCGCAACGTAACTCTGACCCACATGTCACTTTGAATATACAGATTATGACTATAGCTCACTCACGGCCGTGCCGGGTCATGAATCTGAAAGTCAAAATACCGGAGCGACTGGCAAGTAATTAGCAAGACTCAATCCCCTAGGAGAACCGCATACCTCAACATAGACCTTGCTCAACTCCAAAAACACCATCGTCCGCCCCGGTCACCCCCACTGCCCATACCCAAACACGAGCTCCACAACCCGTCGCATCTCGCCCGCCCTCTCCTCGCCCGCCTCGAGAAATCGCTCCGGCCGAAACTCATCCGCGTCCTCCCCAAACACCTCCCTGCTCCGCGCAAACGCCGGAAACCCCGGCGCCACCCTCGTGCCCCCTGGCACAAACTTCCCATCAAGGGTGTCCCCCTCGGGCGGCACCAGCTTGAACGGAAACCCGGCAAACGGCGAGCGGATGCGCAGCCCCTCGAGGATGACGGCCTGCAGGTAGGGCAAGCGCAGCGCCTCGGCGTTGGTGATGGGGGACGAGACCCTGCCGGCGCGGATGGCGTTGTCGATTTCGGTCCGCAGGCGGGTGTGCATGGACGGGCTAGTGATGAACATGGCCCGAGATCAAGCAAGTGGCCAAGAGTGTACTAGAGGCCCTGAACACTCTGCACAAGGATGGCATGGTTCCCGAATCATTGTGGTGTATTGTGTCAATTCACCCCCTTCCGATTTACTATTAGAACATGAATGTTTGTAAATTATCTACCCTTCTACTTTTTACTCTATGCAATGGCTAGGAGGCATCCACAACATGGCATGATACGGGTTCCCACGCACATCGTGAATCGCCAGTGTCTTGAACCCGAGCGATTCATAAAGCGGTCTGCCTTCGGGAGTCGCGCTGAGGTATATAGATCTTCCCTCGGCAGCGGCACGTTGCATTCCCTGGCGAATGAGCATTTTCCCAGCTCCCCGTCTATGATGGTTCGGGTCCACGGCGATTATCATGACGTCTAGTTTTCTTGTCAGCTCACGTTGGCTCAAGGTGCTCGCAGGAGCAACGTACACCACATCTTTGAGTGTCCTTCGGGGCCGAGTACTTCTCGGGTTTGGTTGTCGATATCATCGAGAAGGGTTTGCACACTCTTCATATCCAAGGTTACCGGCATGATTTCTTCCTCGACCTCGCCTAACTGTTTCTTCAACTCTGCTGGGGGCTCCCACTGGACAAAGGCAATGACCGTCTCGGAGCCGTCTTCGGCAGTGTCCACGACGACAGCCGTGTCTATTCCCTCTCTCATCCTTTTGAGTGTCCGTGCAGCACGCCATGGTGTTTCTTCGTCGACCGGCGACAGCGAGCGCAAGTGAGGGGGGAACAGGATGGCAGACACAGTGTCGCGAAAAGCCTTTGTAGCGATATCAGCCATGGCTTGTACATCCTCCTCGGTTGCTTGTCGTACTTGGAGAGGCATCTTGGATCGAATAGGTTGAGATATTGAGGGATTGGGTATTAGGGTGTTGAAGGTGTTGGCAGTAAAGATGAATTGAGTTGAGTCCTTGGAATGGCTTCGATACTCTAGTTATTAAGTCCAACCATGCACGCGTAAAGCAAAAGACCGAAAAGGAAGGCCACCACTGCAACCGACTCGGGCCGATCTCTTGTGAGTCATCCGGCCATCATTTCAATTTTTCTTCTTTCTCCAAACTAACACACACTTGTGCAATACCTACCCTCGTCTGCACACATCACCCCTGTTTCTGGCGTTTGCACCCAAAGCCGCCATCGTCTGTCATCAGCAGTAGACCCCGGACTACCTCGGACTTCAAAACAGCGCGTTATTGGCCTACCTGGCAATGGCTTCAATTGCCACCCCGCGCAAATGACCGCGTCAGTGGCTGCACGTCATTGACTGCGTTCAGTACCAACAGCCCAATTTGGAGCGGGAGTGTTGGAGAAAACAGGGAGGGGTTGATGTGCTATCTTTTTTGCTTCTATTCTCCACTCAATCGATCCCGCTAAGGGCTGTCCCCAATTCCTTGGTCCCTTCCCCAAACTTATGCTTACAACATGGGATGTTCAATTGCCACCTTCTCCATGCTCAACTTGCCCTCATACACGTCTCTGATGGCCGTAGCGGCTTCCCCGGCTTCCCTGACAACCCGCGTCTTCAACGGCCGCCAAGCCGTCGCATGGTTCTCAATAAGCCAACTCACAACCTTTTCCTGCCGCTGCCACCAGCCAGGATGATCAGCCTCTTGCTGCTCTCCCTTCCGCGAAAACAAGGCAAAGCCCCAATCCGGGTCCTGCAGCACCGGCAGCACACAGCACAAACCAGCCTCCTTCCGCTCCACCACGCCATCCGACAAGCACCGCTTCGCCAGCGCAGGCGTACTGTCCTCATACCTCCCCTTCTCCGCCCCGACCGGCTCAAAAATCCCCAACCCCACCCCGACCGCATCAAACACATTCCCCAACTCCCCGCCCGCCTCCCGCACGTGGCCCCGAATCTCCTCCACCACCCCGGGCCGCGTGTAATCAAAACACCGCGTCGCCCCGCCCCGCATCAACACCTCATGGTTCCCCTCCCTCGCCGCGACCAACACCTCCCTAAACCCAGCCGCCTTGGCCAGCTGCACAGCCGCCCACCCAACGGCCCCGCCCCCGCCCCAAATCAACACCCTCTCCCTCCCCGCATCCTTCCCCTCCACCCCGGCCGCCGGCAGCCCGAACCCGAGACAGTTGAACAGCCCGTCCGCGGCCGTCTGCGCCGCGACGGGGATCCCGACGGCCGAGAGCGGGGCCAGATCATCGGGGCGGCGCCAGAGCAGGTAGGGGTCGGCGAGGAGGTAGGCCTGGTGGGCGCCGGCGTGGAGGGGGCGGGCGTGGGCGGGCCAGGTCATGCCGAGGACGGGGGTGCCGGGGGGGAAGGCGGCCGGGCCGGAGAGGACAGTGCCGGTGAAGTCGTAGCCGGCGACGAAGGAGTGCAGGCCCATGTGGAAGTGGCGCAGGTCGCCGGGGTTGATACCCGAGTAGTGGACGGCGATGAGGGATTGGGCGGGAGTGGTGGGGGTGTAGGGTGCGGCGATTTCGCGGGTGACGAAGGTGGCGGAGGGGGTGAGGTAGAGGGCTTTGAAGGGTGGGGGTGACATTTTGGTTTGGCTCAGGTAAGGAGGGTCTGCTGCCGTTTGCTGCTGGAATTCTGACTGCTGAATGTGATGATTGTGGTGACTGTAACTGAGCATGGCAGCACTGAATGAAACTCAACATTTATAGCAAAAAGAAAACCAACGACTTCGAGTAACATGAGGCTGTATTGAGCACAGGGGAGCGGTTCGCTTAGCAATCACCAATGAGGCCCGTGATAGGGAGGTCGAAACGAGTGTTCCGAGATACGTTCCGAGATATGGAACGGTGCGAGCTAGCCAATGACCGCTGGCAAAAACCAAATAACAGAGTGCACGTAACACGAGGCACCCAACTGGTATCCAAAATTGAGATTGAGAAGCATCTGGGAATCGCTACCAGTAGGAATCGCTGCCAGTAGCAATACATCTAAGGTACAAAAAGCCGATTGAACTGGGCGCTACTCAGGCATCCACCTTTTTACCATCCACAAAAATGTCAAACTTGTCCGGGTCAAAGCAATACAGATTGCTGAGGCGATTTGTCGTGCTCGTGGGCCGTATATTTTGCCGAACTGCATCCTCGATCATCTTGTTACCCACTTGTAGGTGCCAATATACCGCTCCTCCCCTCTACGGGCAAAGCAGTGAGGAATGCTGGCTTTCCTCGAGTATAACACTTTTACCAATGGATTCAAAGCTGAGATAGTATGTCGTCGGCGCCCTCTTTTTGGACTTGAAGCTTTCCCAGTCGACACTGCCTTCAACGTTGAAGTCTTCCATGATGAAATTGGGCACGAGGTTCTCGCGGGTGAAATGGGTGTTGCTGCTTCGCGCGACCTGGATACCGTCCACCTCAACGCGCACCTCACGGGACGATCTGAGAATCTCGACGCCGCTCTCGTCCGGGTCGCGGGGATGCAAACCCCCCAATTCCTCCTCTTCGGCGAACCAGTGATCCATCGAGCCAAAGGGGATCTTGACATGCATCGTTAGCGGGCCCCGGATGTATCCAGCAACCAGTTCCATCCGGTCTCCAACAATTAGCCTTCCCTGCCAGCACCCCTGCTCTTCATATATAATTTCGTCCGCGATCTCGGCCACGCCCGCGGTGATGGCGCTCAAGGGTATATAGAGCTCGGGATCTGCCGCAGATTGATTAGTCGGGGCCTTTCTCGGTTGTGGCAAGCCTCTTAGGGCCTGGCATTAGGGGGCGCACAAGGCTTGGTTTCCCAGACGTATAGGGCATCCATGGTATCGAAGACGTTTGTATCAGCTTGACGGCCCCTGATTCTGCGATTCACCCGCTCGTACTTCTGCAAAGTGGCCGGGACCCTGCGGTTGCAGTCAGTCAGTAATCTCTCTAGATTAGCAACAGCCCGGGCTGAGGATTGTCCAGTACCCATGCAAGTGTGTTGCAGGTGCTGCAGGCGGTGCTTCTCTCCAGTACCCATGTGCTGGAGGTGGTGATTCTGGAGCACCCATGATGGCCAAGACAGGTCGTGCTACAGGTAGTGTTGCAGGTGGTGCTTCTGGAGCACCCATCATGGCTGAGACAGGTAGCGCTGCAGGTGGTACTGCAGGTTGTGCTTCTGGAGCACTCATGATGGCTAAGAAAAGGCTTTTGGAAAGCTAAGGCGGCCGATTAAAGAGAGATGCAAAGCGACAGTAATTTCTGGAGAAACCGAATGGGGAGACACAGTGATGGAGGCATGTTGACAAGACAAATTTGGCTTGGGGTGGCCGTGTGGCAGAAACTGCCGAGCCGTGGGAAGAAACCCACCTAGCTGGTAACGTAGAGATGGAAAGAGCATACATGCGGCAGACAGCATTCCTTCCCTCTTTATTTTATATTCACCGTCCCCGCAAGACATGAAAACGACTCGACCTTCCCCGGACCCCTGACGTGGGCAACAAACTCTTTGGCGGCAAGTTGACCAAGCCCGTGCGCCGATTCCTCGAGAATGCCGCCATCGGCAGCTGCGATATGTACTCGACGGGCCAGCTGACCGAGAAGCTGATGCATCCGAGCTCCTCAAACTCGGAGTAGTGAAGTCCAAGAACCGAGCCAGCCGTTCCCGCGCCAGGTGGCTGGACATCTTTGTTACCCTAGGTTTTCTGTGGGCAAGCCAGGCAGGATGCGGGATCACCAGCTCGGCCGAGGAGGGCCGCCAGGTGTCGGGAATGGCGTCGTAGTACTTCTCCGTCGGGCATACCAGCCACTAACCCACGCACCGTCAGCCAAATCTGCGCAGCAGCTCAACAAGACATACCCATCCTGGTGATCAAACAGGTTATATACAACAACTACCATCCACATCAGTCCCAACCCCTCACTCTCCAAGGCCAATACATACCGCCATCTTCTCCTCCATGGTCGGCACATTAATCCCATTCGCAATCTGATGCACACTCGAACCACCCCCGCCGCGCTCCCCACACGCGCCCCCGGGCCGCGGGTTCAGCAGCGACTTGACGCTGGGGAACTCGGCCGAGTCCCGCCGCTGCTGCTGCTGCATCAGGTTCACCGCAATGTAGTCCATACGGCAGGTCGGCGCGCAAAAGTTGGGCACCAGCCGCCACAGCGAGTGCGGGCTGCCCGTCGACCGCAGCGTGTTAGCTTGGAGCTGGCCTTGGCGGAAGACCTTGGTTAGGTCCGAGGGGGAGCGGGGGATGGAGAGGGGGACGATGGGGAGTTGGTAGCTGTTGGGTGTGGCGAGGATGTCCTGCATGCCGGGGGAGGCTGTGAGGGGTCATTGTCAGTGGCCGATACGCAGCTGCCGTGAAGAAGGGTACTTACACCTCCCTGACGAGACATCCCCGCCGAAGCTGACATCGCCGCCGTGGTGCCACATGGTGTGCCCGGTGGTGAGCATGGGAAAGCTTGCCGCTGTTTGGATCTATAGGGAATGGGTACACTGCGCCGACCGAAAAGGGTGGTATCTCCATGAGTAATTCATTGCCCCCATGGCCATGTGGCGGAGATGATGCATCCCAGAACGAGTCAGTGTACTGCGTACCCCCAAAGTTCGAGATGCTGGACAGAGAGACAGGAGGCGAAGGATACCATTGCTGTGGGCTATGCTTGTTGACCAAGTCCTCAGTAGAATCCGTATTCCGCAAAGCATTGAGAATGATCGAATCGATGGCCGACTTGCTGAGGCCCTCTCCCTCCTGGAGTCTAGCCTTCTCTCGCTCAGACGCTTGCTCTCCAACGCTGAACTTCGTCCGCCAAGCCGTTGAGCCGTGTTTTGTTCCTCTTTCTAGCCAAAAGCTCGAGATCAGCTGCAGCAGCACACTCACTGGTTAGACTTACCTCAGAATCCTCTAACTTTCACGATCGATGGCCCTCTTCCTTTCCAACTCAGGCTACTCACCGCTCTTGGAGTGTCCCGCGGCTGGGTTTTGTCAAGCATGTCTATTGTAATTACTTCAAAGCAACTCTTGTGATTATCTCAGTGTATATAGGTTGGATGTGCAGAATTGAAGTGCTCACAGAATAGTTTATCATGGCTCTCTTACTAGCCCTTACAGTGTGTCAGACGAAAGCAGTAGAGCTGCTGCTGGATTATAGTGTGGGCGTGGTATTAGCGGGACTAGACCCAGAGCCTCCTCCTGCCGCTGCTGCTCTGCAGGGCTATGAGACTTTGGTCGATAAGCTCCTGCAACTGGGGGCATCAGCAAACCTCACATCCAAGGAGTATGGCAGCGCGCTTGCCATGGCAGCTTTAGCAGGAAACCCCACCATCGTCAACAAGTTGCTTGCCCTCGACACTGATTGGGCATCATGCCAGTGCGCCTTGGAAGAAGCCTCATCTGTTGGTTTTGCCAGTGTTTTCCATGCTTTGCTTGGTAGCTCTGTAGGTCTTCACTATGACAAGGCATTTGTGAGTGCAGCCTTTTATGGGCATCTAGCCGTGGCCCAGAGCCTGTGGGCCTATCATCAGCATTACAATGTGACCTTCGGAACAACTAGAACCATACTACCGCTCTATTTTCCCAAGGTCACCGTTGTAGTGGCGGTAAACCTCCAAGACTAGCCGCCGCCGGTCAAGGGTTAGCGTCGCAGCTACATGGGATCGCACGTTCCAATTGACGGCTCGCAAGAGTGTAGTCATGCATGAGTCTAGCGGAAGTCGCTAAGAATCTTGTCCGATAGACATGTGACAGGTCAAGACATGGTATATGTCTAATCTCATGCAATGTATTTTGTTACAAACTTTGATTATTCCTTTTCCCACACAAGTCATCTCACACCACAACAGGCGCCTTCCCAACCGAGTCCATCTCCATCCCACTGCCTTGCCCTGTCCCCGCGCCGCCCTGCCCACTGGCCGTGTTCCGTTTCTCAATCCTCCACGTCCGCCCCAGCTTCTTGGACCTATTCTTCTCAAACTGCCTCGTCCGCGCCAGGTTGTAAAATATGGCAATCGAAAAAACAATAAACAGCACTGCAATCGCCGCCAGTGGCCCGAGGATCGAAAACACGGTAAACCCATACGACACGGACTGAAACGCGTCGTTATCCGCCAGCCTCGAAGTCCCGAGCCCGACCTGCATCGCCGACAGGATCAACAGGATGTACGCCGTGCCGCCGATAATCACGGCCGAGTTGTCCCGGTAGAAGCTCCCGTACGAGTCCCACACGGCGACGAAGCCGCGCGACAGCGGCCCGCGCAGCACCATCTCGATGAGGTTCAGTCGATTAAGCCGCAGCTCGCCGTAGATGAAGCGCTCCGCCACGTCCGCGTACAGCGTCCTGCCGCTCTCGCTGCCATTCCCGTGCAGCAGCTCCCGGACGAAGCGGCGCCAGCGCGGCCAGCTGACGTCGTAGGGGATGAGGTGCTTGTCGAGCGCGATGGTGAAGTCGCTCTCGTGCACGATGAGTGCGGCGTACTGGAGCAGCAGGCCGAGGGCGCACTGGTGCAGGCGCTGGCGGCCGCAGACGCAGACGGGGACGCCTTCCGGGGTGTTGCGCTCCGAGGGGGTGCACCGGCAGACGAGGTGGTCGCGCCAGAAGCGCGGGTTGAGGAGGTAGCGCGGGATGGGCTTGACGAAGATACGGCCCTGACCCCAGACTAAGTGAATGTCGATGCGCTCGCTCACGACGACCTCGCGGCCCAGCAGCTGCTGGTAGTGCAGCGGGCGGGGAGGCACGGGCCGCCCGGCGAGCCAGAGCAGGCTTGTGATCTTATGCAGTCGCTTGGGGTTCAGTTCGTCCTCAATCAACGACAGATCGGGCACCTTGAGGGGAGCGTGCAGGTCGTTCTCGATGATGTAAGATGCGGGAAACTGGTCGTACAACACCGCATCCTGTTCTTCTTGGGTGGTCTCATTGGGTGGCGCGCTGATGCCGGTGCTCTCATTTTCGCGGGTGCCGGCGAGGACATCAGACGCAAAGGGAACGACCTGACGCATCGTGGTGAGCTTTGGGAACGGCCGACTCGGAGCAACGACACTCACCTGATGGATCCCGGTCTGGGCAATCGTTGCAACGCCAGCCATGTTTGTGTTCACGTCGTCGTCAGCAGCAAAATCTTGAGCTGCAGCTTTCAGGAGAGTTCCTAAATCTGAAATCTGAAGAATGACAGCCGACGTCTGAAACCTCCCCCTGTCGCGCCGCAGCCGCACCTCAGCCGTTGCCCGCGCCGTGTGCCACGGCTCCTCGCCCGACGCGCCCAACCCAGCATTCGGTGTGCCGGGGATGGTCAGCACGAGCCCCGCCCAAACGCCCCCTATTCGCTCCTTGGCACCTTACCGCGTGCATGTCCCAATTTCGGGGCACCCCTGCTGTCGCGAGTTAGTAATCCCTCCGTGCTACGCAGAACGAAGCCGCGGTAGTGATTGGCCCCAGAATCCACAAGGCTCTGGGACTTTCTCGGCTCCAGAGCCCGAGCGAGTGCAAAAGGCCGGCGGCGTTTCTTGGTCGGGGATATGGGTGCCAAAGGGGGCCAAAGGGGGCGGCGTGACGACGGCCAACAAATCAGAGTGTCCAGAATGCCCGCTAGAGGTTGCCTAGCGCAGGCTGCTGGTATTCGTGTCTGTGTGTCAAGTCGCTGTTTGGGTAGGAACCGGGATGGGGGATCGAAAATAACCTCCTAGCCCTACGGTATGTGACTGCCTAACCGTAATCTTGACAACCCCACACATATAGGGGTCCGCATGATATCCCATGAACACATCCCTCGTGAAGCTTGGTGTGCGGTCTTCTTTGGAAGGCTTCCAAAGTGAATTTAACGAACCCATCAAATCGAGTTGAGGCAGTCTCAACCAGTGCAGCCCAACACCATGGCCTCCGCACAACAGGGGCTAGAGCTCATCGCCCCGCTGGATTACACTCCAGACAAGACGAGCATCAACATTGAGTCCGTCCGTCCCCTTTCCCCCCTTTTGACCACCATAGCTAACCCCCGCGCAGCATCATCGCCGTGCCGGGCCTCGGCGCCGACCCCTCAAAATCATTCGGTTCCGAGACTCCCGGCGGCTTTAACTGGCTGAAAAATGAGTCCGAGGGCATCCGCTCCGACATCCCGGGCGCGCGCGTCCTGCTGTACCACTACGAGTCGCGGTGGCTCGGAGCTGAGGCGAAGCAGCAGACACTGTACAACGTTGCAAGTCTGCTGCTCGACAGTCTGGTCGAGAAGCGCAAGGGTGGCGATGGCGCCGAGTCAACGCGTCCCATCGTCTTCCTCGCGCACAGCATGGGCGGCCTGGTGGTCGCCAAGGCGCTGACACTAGCAGCTGCGCACCCCGAGAACATCGGGCACATGCGCATCTTCGAGTGTTTTGCTGGTGGCATCTTTTTCGGCACGCCCTTTAGGGGGTCGTCGGCGCAGGCGCGGGCCGTTCTGCTCGCGACGTTTCTGGAAAAGGTCGGGAGGGGTATCCCAACGCAGATGATGCAGCTTCTCGAGCCTGGCCGTGATTCTCTGGAAGAGCTGCGGAGAGACTTCGTCAATCTGACACTGAAAGAGCCCAAGGCAAACCTAGCGTGCATCTACGAGCAGGCGAAGACCAACTACCTCCAGGAGAAGGTCTCGCAGTGGGTACCAAAGGGCTACTTCAAAGTTGGGCCAGAAGAAATCGTGGTGACCGAGGAATCCGCCACGATAGATGGTGCCGTCGTCCGCGGTGTGAACTGCAACCATCGCCAGCTCAACCGCTTCGACAACGCCAAGGATGGCCGGTACGAGGTCACGCGGCACCACCTCAAAGACATCGTCAAGCACGCCCAGCTCGTGGTCAAGGCACGTCTCCGCGCATCAAAGCAGTCCGTGGTCGACGACAACACCTTCTCTCGCCTATCCGACAGTCTCAACGTGGTGAACTTCCAGCTGAAGCGCAAGGCCGTCGAGAACCTCAGCGGTGATTCCACATGGATTCTGCAGGAGCAGAAATACCTGTCGTGGTCAGCCCGAACTGGCATAAACCAGCCCACCACATACCCCAGTCTATGGGTGTCCGGCGACGAAGGCCTTGGCAAGTCGAAGGCGGCTCTCGCTGTCGTCGACGACATCCGGAAGCGCGAGGTGAACAACCACATACCTGGCGCCAAGAACGTCATGGTCGCCTACTTCTTCTGCGACCCAACTCCCGACTGCAGCACGGCCGAGAACGTTCTCAAATCCCTGATATGGCAGCTGATCCTCAAGCGGAGATCGTTGGCGCAGTACGTCAAGACCTTTGCCGGCCAGGACCCCACCAAGACCCGAGGCGGCGGCGGCTCCGGGACAGAAGGGCAGTTCAGCTTGTCGAAGCTCTGGAAGGGTCTTACCGAGATGCTGCGGGACCCATCAGTTCACGAGGTCTACTTCGTCCTCAGCAACATCCACTACATCTCAGGCGATCACCCCAGCACTGCCGCCTTTCTAGAAGCCATCTCTGAGATCCTCGCAACCCAACCCGGCTCCGACGACCCCTTGCGGGACAAGGTGAGGTGGATGTTTCTAAGCCGTGACCGCCCCAACATCAGAGCCGTGCTGCAAGAGGGCTATTACCCTGGCGCCCTGAGAATCGACCTCAACGACGGAACGATGAGCAATTTACGGCGTCAGCATCTCAGATCGTATACCCGCGACGAGGTCAAGTCTCTCGCCCTGCAAAAGGGATACAGCCTGGCCCTGCAATACTTTGTCTTCAGCAGCCTTGAGAAGAGGGCCGAGAGCAACACGCTTTGGGTAGAGGTGGTGTGTCGACTTCTCGGCGAGCTTCCCACCAACTTTGCCAGTGTGCGGAAAAAGCTTGAGCTGCTTCCCCAAGACCCAAAGACTTTGATCAACCGGGCGTGGGCTGAGGTATGTCTCCGTGAGGGAAACCGGGCAAGTTGTTTGGCGCTAACAAGTGAGTCAATAGGAGCTGAAAGATGCCGAGAAAGAAGATCTCGAAACCATCAAAGAAATCCTCCGCACTCTGGTAATCGCGTACGAGGATCCGACCCTTTCCGAACTAGCTGTGCTTGCCGAGTTGGACGTCAATCTCGACGGCGACGACTCTGGGGGGGTCGAAGAGAAGATTCTGGAGCATATCAGAGCCTGCGGTCCGCTTCTTCGGGTGTATGACACGGACAGCTGGGACGAGAACACCGGCTACAGAAGAGTGACAAGGGTCACCTTCATCCACCCTCTTGCCCGAGATGCCCTGCTCACGCCAGAGCTGAGCACGCTGATTGGTCTTACCGACGACAACGAAAAGCTCGAAGTCAAGTGGCAGCACGGCATCGTCGGTCTTCGGTGCTTCTCCTATATGATCAATGAGCTTGGTACGACGGAGGATGCGAACGTCAGCCTACAGAGGACAGAGCCCACAGCAGAGGACCAAGCTGAGGCCGAGATCGACGAACTCTTTCCCGAGGAGGAAGAGGAAGATCCTGAAGATGACGATCTGGCCAACTATGCCCTCGAGTATCCGCTAAAGTACTGGCTCCGCCATGGGTACGAGGCGACGCCCGACTTCGTCGAGACCCTCGACATCAAGCAGGGATTCTGGTCGCTGGATTCAACCTCGCGTAAGCGATGGTGGGGAAGCTATGCTCAAAAGGAGCTGAGTAGTGAGCTCAAGGGCATGACGGCGTTGCATGTCGCCTCATACTTCGGCTTGCTGCCCTTGGTTGACTCTCTTCTGGCAGATGGACACGAAGATGAGATACGTCATCTGGATTCCTGGTTTAATCAGCCGCTGCATTGGGCTGCGGCGCGGGGGCACATTAAAGTCTGTAAGAGATTGATGCAAAGGGGTTCGGACATCAACAACGGCCGCGAAACCGGGAAGTGGACACCGCTACACATGGCCGCGTCTGAGGACCAGGTAGAGGTGATGCATCTGCTGATTGAGAGCCGCGCCGACATCAATGCGCTTACAGAAGAGTTCGGGACGGCTCTCTCACTAGCCCTCACAATGCGTCAGACGAAAGCGGCAGAGCTGCTGCTGGATTATGGAGCGGACGCGACATTGGCGGGACCAGACTCAGAGCCTCCTCTTGCTGTTGCTGCTCTGCAGGGCTATGAGACTTTGGTCGATAAGCTCCTGCAACTGGGGGCATCAGCAAATCTCACATCCAAGGAGTACGGCAGCGCGCTTGCCGCAGCAGCTTCGGCAGGAAACCTCACCATTGTCAACAAGCTGCTTGCCCTCGACACCGATTGGGCATCACGCCAGCGTGCCTTGGAGGAAGCCTCATCCGCTGGTTTCGCCAACGTTGTCCACGCCTTGCTTGGTAGCTCTGCAGGGCTTCACTGCGACAAAGCATTCGTGAGCGCCGCCTTTTATGGGCATCTAGCCGTGGCCCAGAGCCTGTGGGCCTATCATCAGCATTACAATGTGATCACCCCAGATGCGCTCAACACGGCACTCTACCAAGCCACAGACGCGCAGCAGGATGCCGTCGTCACCTTCCTCCTCCAGAGCGGGGCGAATCCCAATGCACTCGGCGAAGAATATGGCAACGCATTGACGGCATCCGCCTTCGACGGCACGACTGCCATATTGCGGACACTGATCCAGTGGGGTGCAATTGTCGACGCGCCGGAAGGTTATCCGCTCCAGACCGCCGCCTTCAATGGACACACCGAGATCGTACAAATCCTACTCGATCACGGCGCGAATCCCAACGCCTACAGCACCAAGATAAACCCCGGAACGGCATTACAAGCGGCGTGCGTTGTTGGCAATACAGATATTGCAAGGATCCTCATAGCGAAAGGTGCGCACCCGGACTATGGTGCCGGCGACTTCTCCAACCCCTTGACTGGAGCCACTTCCAATGGGCATGGCGAGATTGTGGAACTTTTGCTCCAGGCCAGGGCGAATCCCAACGTCTTTGGGGGGCAAGATGGAAGCACACCGCTTGTCAATGCGTGCTTGAGCCTGCAGGCAAAGTACATTGACCTACTAGTTCGCTACGGGGCAGTCGTCGACCAGAAAGATCCGGACGAGGATACGCCTCTCATTGTTTCGGCCCTCGTTGGAGACAGCGAGTGTGTCAAGGTCCTCCTCAACTACCGAGCCGATATCAACCTGGGTGGGAAGCATCACGGTAGCGCCCTGCATGCTGCTGCGTCGCGCGGACACGTTGAAACATGCAAACTGCTTCTTGAGAACGGCGCCGCGGTGAACAAGCGTGGTGGACCATACGACTCGGTTCTCCAAGCTGCAGCCGCATCAGGAAGCTCGGAGTGCGTAAAGCTGATTCTGGCCAACAAGAAGGTCGACATCAACGCACAAGGAGGCCAGTATTTCACGGCTCTCCACGCTGCTGCGGTCCAGGAGGATGACGGTTCCCTCAGGCAACTACTCACGCGAGGCGCAAAGGTCAACGTCATCCCTCCCAAGTCTGGGCCGCAAAGCACAAGGGGTACACCGCTCCACGCCGCAGCTTTTGCAGGCTGCAATCGCAACGCTCGCCTGTTGCTCGAGGCTGGAGCGGACCCCAATCTCCTCGCTGGCAAACATGGCACGGTCCTGCAAGTGGCAGCGCTCAAATGCGACGGTGCTCTCTGTGCACTTCTGATAGCTGATGGGGCCAAGGTTGATGGCAAGCCTTCAGGAAAATACGGCAGCGCCCTCACTGCGGCGGTCGCTCGTGAAGATGATATGTACCATCAGTACCGGCTCGAGGTGGTCAGCCTGCTTCTTACGCAAGAGGGCTTCCCAGGGACAGCTTTCAAGGCAGCGCTTGAGATGGCGCTTAAGCTTGGGCGCAAGGAGGACTTCAAGCTGATACTCGCATCCATGAAGACTGCCGCCAGCAAAAACGTCAAGAACTTTCCCAACATCAAGAGTATGCTGACGCAGTTTAAGAAGTCCCAGCTGGCGGCGCACCAGGCCAAGCACACCACTCAGACCCCCTCTGATGACGACGTTAACAGTGACTTTGGCGACGACGTGATCAATTGGGACCAGGATATCGATGACGGAGAAGAGCAGCAGCGAAAAGATGCCGAGGCATTGGAAAGCGAAGCAGGAGCTGAGAGGGCTCGCGGCCTTGGCGGCTCTGAGACAAGCTTACCAATTCGAAACGCATCAGATAATCGTAGTCGGGGCTTCGGTGGTGGAGGTAATAGTGGAGGCGGTGCCAGCGAGCAATATTCCGGAGCCGGGCAGCAAGACAATACCGGCAACCGAGGGTTCAGCGCAGCTGGGGGAACTGCAGGCGTCGCGGCAGGTGGCGCCGATGCAGCGGCGTATTCCTACGGTGGCAATGAAGGTGTCGACGGCGTTGGCGGTGGTGGCGCTGACCCTGCATACAGTGTAAATGGAGGCGATGCTAGCCGTGGGGGTGTCTCGGCATATGGGGGCGATGCCGGCTATGGTGGTGGTCCCGAGCATGGTGCCGACCCAAGCTACTACGGTGGTGACGCCGGATATGGCGGCGCAAGTAGCCGTGGTATAAGCGGAGTTGCCGGTCCAGAGGACCTCAACTCATATAACGCATACCATCCGGGGGGGCAAGGCGGTGTGCAGAGTCGTGGCTTCGGGGGGCCAGAGCATGGGGAGGATGAAGAAACTGAGGAACACGAGCATCATGAAGGCGCCGAAGAGGAGGAGCATCATGAGCCGGAGGAGGAACCTGTCGAAGAGGAAGAGCAACATGAGGAGGAGGAACCTGTCGAAGAGGAAGAGCAACATGAGGAAGAGGAACCCGAAGAGGAGCCTGAGGAGCCCGAAAACAACGAGGAGGGAGAGGAGGAAGAGGAGCCGCAACAGCAGCATTGGTGGCAACGGTAGAAGGCGGACTAAACCACAAGCGAAGTATTAGTTAGTATCTCGTTTTGCAGTAGGAGAAGGTTGTAACCCCAATGCCAGGTTTGACTTTGAACAGGTCGCGTCCCATGGCGCCCTTGCCACAGCCGCCGATCGTGACATTCTGGGGACGACTGGAGCTCTGATCCTTGGTGATGTTTGTCGGGGTGCCAAAAGGGTGTGTTGATCCGTCGAAGAGGAGGCAATTCGGCCCCTCGCAAGGGAATAGCATGGGCGAGTGTTAGGTCATCGTGGCACTCTTTTGCGGGCGACTGTGCCGCTAGCTCACATACCTATGGCGTTACTGACAATGAAAGATTACGAAAGGTGAGGCATGGAATGGACGAGAGCATGGAACTAGGAAGGAGGTGGCTTGCAGTCGGCATCACAACAAGTGCCCCACTCAAGCATGCATCCCAAAGGCCAAAAAGACATGTTTTTAGTTTCGGTAGGAGCAACCAGACCTATGAAACACATCCGACTAAATTGGCATTTCAGGGAAGGAAGGTACGCATATCGCCTTGCTAGTTCCACTTTGCCATTACATCCTTCGCCTGCGAGAAAAGAGTTTGCAGCAGCCATAATAGAAACTAAAATCCCGGGCACTCGCGGACAAAATGCCAAGGTATCATAATGGGAAAGTAATTTGAGACGATTTCTGGTATTAGCACTTGATTACAATCCATGATATTCGAGTCATGCTTGGTGTAATGATGCATTGCAGCTTCAATCCGTACCACAAGTCACAACTTCAAGAACGCAAGGGCCACTGGCAAAGCACATGATGCATCGCCAAACCACTCGCCATTAAAACTTGTTGCAATCTGACCTGAATTCATAACGCCGCCATGACCCACTGGCGTTCGTCCGTTAGGGCAATATGTGGCCTTGAGTATGCACCTGACACATCATCACAGCTGAGTGCGGCGACAGTTGCCACGCCACACAGGGTACTTCAGATTGGGAAGACGCCGCGGCGGCATGTTTTACTTATGCTCTGAGTTATGCTGACGAGATATGTTTATTTCAAGTTGCACCTCAGGATCCCGCGCGGCACGGGGAGTTTCAAAGTCCGCCGGAAACATTGCCTGAGTTGAAACCGCCCGGTGCCACAATTGGGAGATGGAGGTGCGGGTGGATCGGGAAACGATGGTTTCAGAGGCTTGTGGGAGGTCCCACCTCTACATTTACGACCTGCCAAGTGGCTGGTTGGTTCCTTGTTAAGGTACAGAGTAATACTCCATCCTAGTTGTACTTGGTAACCCTTGAATATTGCTGGGGTAAGTTCAAGTCGAACCCAATACATTCCACAGTGCAATCTATCATTTTGTTGAAATTTTCTGACATGTAGATACGTAGTCTAGTATGTATTGATCATTCTGGTAGAAATCTATAGGTGAAGCTGGGTACATGTAGCTATGTGCGTAAGAAGTAAAGTTTTGATTCGCAATGAAGTGACTTGCGTCGGATCGGAACAGTAGTTTTAAGGATGCACAAGGAAAGACAAGACAAAAATATCGAGCGGAGGGTTCTATGTACGTGAGTTCGGTAACTTGTGGCGATGGTACCATGGGAAATGAGGGGGATAACTTATTGAGAGAAAGGAAAAGAAAGCGGAAGGAAAATGAATGTAGATGGCCTAGATTGATGCTGCCCTGAACATCCAAGCCCAGAAACACAGACAGAAAAGAAAGAAAGAGAAAAAGACGCCCAATCCCTTACATGTGTTCCTTCTCTTTATGCATTACCATCAGCAAAACTAGGATTAAACGCCGTCGAAGGAGGGTACCGTGACCAGTAGGACACAACAAGCCATAACCGTAACGATCGTGATACCAACTCAACCTTTCGCCATATGCCCGCCCCGTAAGTTGCACCTTCATCCACTTACTTCGCCCCCTCATAAGCGATAGGCCAGACCAACTTGGCCCCTGCCCGAGCCCATCCGGTATTCTATTTCCGCTTTTCGGTGTTGACATGCCCGAGTCGGAAAGAAGTCAAGGTAAAGAAAGACATCAGCACCAGGTGGGCGTAGCCTGCCAGTGCCGCAGCATCTTCTGGACAGCCGTGTCCCACTCATACTGGAAGCACGCCGCTAGCTCCTGGGCTTCCTCGTCCGAGGGCTGGCGGCCACCCCACATCTCGGGTCTAGATGCCTCAGACGCGGCATATGTCTCAATCAACTCACTGAGTACCTAAATGTCAGCCTTCCAGAGAGAGTGGGTCTCGTGGTGGAAAAGAACGTACTCTTCAGTAATCTTGACCAAGCACAACCAAGCCAAGTTCCAGCTCCGGTTCGACTCAGGGTCATTCCGCACCAACAACTGCGCATGGCTCAAAATCTCGCCACAAAACGGAAACTTGGGCGTCAGCCCCCGCAGCTCCGACAGCATCTGGTTGCTGCTGACGTAGTAGGCCCACGCCGCCGTCATCGGAGACTGGAAGGCTCGGGCGTCTTCCTCCGTCTCACAGCTAGCGGCGACGCGCTCGATACGGCATAGCTCCGTCAGTGTGTTAACGCGGTGCGTTTGAAGTGACTCGATTAGCTGGCGGACCGACTGCTTGGGTTGCGGTTAGTGGCGGTTCCAGGAGGGAAGCAGAACTTAAGGGGAGAGGATAAGAAGGGGGATAGTGGGTGGGCATTAAGCTAGTACAAAATGGAACCCGGCACGCACATGTGAGCCCTTCGGCTTCTTCCCGCTGCTGCTTCCGTGTCCGTGCTTGGAGCTGTGGTGGGAGGAGCGACCGGAGCGTGATGATGACATGGTTGTGGAGGATATGTACTTTGGGTAAAGGCTATGGATGTATGGTAAGAAGGATAGTATAATCTTAGTCGTGCTGATCGAGAAGATTTTCTGGTATGAAGCCGTAAGGTATGTCGAGGCGAAGGGAAGCTGTCAATAACTGGGTACCCTAGTTGTCTTATGCTGATAAGGCTCGGATGATACTGATGCTGAGTAATGATGAGGATGATGAGTTTTGGCATGACTTAGGCGAGGAAGCAAAGGTGTTTATATCATCAGGGGATTTTGGTGACTGCCCATCCACCCTCTACGCTATGAACTAGGCATCGGCATCGGCATCGGCAAACAGCTCCTTTAACGTCGTACGGTGCGGCTCTAGCATTGACGGGGGCGATGAAAGCTGAATGGGGAAGGAGGATTGTCCAATGGCGGAGGAGAGGTGCTGTAGGGCTAGAAAGTGTGTCAGACGGATGATGGTGTCTGATCGAAATACCGATCCACCGAACCACAGCAGGACGGCGTCGACGGTGTAGGGTCAGCAAGAGGGAAAGGCAGGTCAAGGCGGTGTATGACAAAGACTGTCCAGGTATGTACACAATTGTGAGTTCTATATAGGGCATCGGACGTCCTTGTAGACAGTCTCTTGGGATGTGGGTCGGTGTTGATGATAGCTCCATGGCGAATAGTCTGGTATGGGGAATAGAGTCCGGGTGGATCTGGTGTAAGTAAGGCAGGGGCGCGAAGGATGCATGCAAGGCCATGGTCACAGGCCCTGGACAGTACACATGGATGTACACAGGTACCATCCTCAACGCGGTGGCGTGGGGATTGGCAAGTCGATGTGGTGGGAGGGCAAGAGGGTAAGAAGGTAAAAACAACGCAGGCCCCACCACCTGCATGGCTTGAGTCTTGAGCCCTCGAGGCTGGGGCTGGGGCTGATAGGAGCTAGAGGGTGTCCGGAAGCACGATGTGTGGTGCCGATGTGAGGAAGTAGTTTGGCTGGGGAAACCTGGAAACCTAGAAAGCCAGGCATGACTCTGTTCATGTCGTTGAGTGAGGTAGGCGTCTTGGCGAGATCGAAACAGCTTGAAGCTAGTTGGGGCAAGGCCGGGACGGAACCTGAGTGGATGGCCTGATTGGGAGGTGCCTGAATTGGCTGGGCTGACATAACATCGTATTTGGGGGTGTAAGTGATTATGAAATCGGGACTGGCCAATTTGATCGCGCTGCCGCACCAGGCGTGTAGGCAGGCCAATCAGGACTTGGTGGCGGCCGCAGGGTAGTTTTCAGGGAGTGGCCTGCTCTCCTTCTCCTGGGTAATTTGATCATGGCCCCCAAAACCAAGAGACTATCTGACCCTTGCTCGAAACACTGAGTTCCTGGTCGGGTATGCTGGTCTTAGTTAGATGATACAGCGAGGAAACGGACGCCTGAATCCGCTGGGCAGCTGTTTCCACTGGGCGTCAGATTTTAGCTGACCACCGCGCTTGTTAGAGTCGCAACCGGTAAGGCTGCAGGAAAAGGACGCTAAGACCGGGGAGGTTTCTACGCTGCCTAGGGAGATAGCCGTCGACTCCAAGGGCAGACAAGGCATCAAGAATGCCCGACCTAGTAGATTCGGACGTAGCCCAGGTGTCCGTTTGGCAAATCTCAGCTCGCGACGCGATGCCAGAGCAAATCTCTTGATGGCTTTGCTGACGTGTGAGAGCAACATTGAGAAGGTCGAGAGCTAGGAACCAAGCTGTCGGCCCGTGTCACTGCAAATCGGAAGTTGACTTCTAGACCAGCCCCAGAGTGTGCCGCAATGGGGATTTTGGTAGCCACCAACGGATATCTTGGTCGCTTGATTGGCGACACGGCATTTGTGCGCGATGCGCAGCACATGGCATTTGAGATACTAGTATCATATATTGTATACGCGTCGGCGGTGCTGGTGCCGGCGGTGAGTCCCGGCCACGGCCCCTCCCGACCCACGGTGTCGGCATTGATCTTGCACACGGGTTGCGACTGTTACTGAGCTCGTTCTGGGAAGGCCTTGCGAGGAGTTGAGCGGTGCACTGCCTGTGATGTCCGACGAGAGGCATTGTGGTTGGACGGAGTTTGCCGTCAGCCACCCCCAAGCTGCTACGAAGTCGGGGAGGTAGGTCGAGTTCGACAAAGTCGGAGCTTCAGGTGGGAGGTCAAGTCGAGTCCCGGTGCCTTGGATCGCAGACGCACGGCGCACGGCGCACGACGCAGTGTGACAGCTGCACGGCTGGGACGGGTGGGATGGAACTTGAAAGGATGCGACGAGCGTGGGTTGTCGTCGCTGGTTCGGGCCAGATTGGGGTCCTTGAGGCTGCAGTATCGGCTCGGAGCTCTCAGGCTCTGTCTGGCAGGTCGATTGATGTCCACGGGTGAGCTCAGATGTCGGACCAGAACCTGGTGCGGATGCTGGTGCAGATCGATGTCGGTTGAGATGCAGCCTGCTTCAAGGGCTGAGGGCGCTTGTCTGCTGCTGCTGTCAGCGAGACTACACCACTTTACCTGCCGACAACACGTGGGCCGCTGTCCAGTACTTTTCCCAATTTCCCGCACCTCCCTGTCGGATTGCCACGGCACGACGGACCCCAATGTCCATATGCGCAAGATGGTTCCCGTCCTCAATGTCGCAATGTAAAACACCACAAAGTGTGACTAGTGCAGGATCAACAAGGTACGGCAAGGTGTTGGGAGGAGAGAATGGCGATTGCCTGCGACAGTGGTTCATGCTGGCAAGCGCTGCGCCTCCCGCGGTTGTTAGACGCTCTTTCCCAAAATTGCAATTGGGACATTTGACTGGCGCGCGTGTTAGGCAGCCGAAAACCGTGGAAAAGCCCAGGGTTGCACATGGGGTCTTTGCGCGAGCTGAAGCTCTGTAGCCCCGAATTAAGCGACGAGAACCTTGGAAGAAATCAGGCATTCATCCAAAACCTGGACTTCAATTTCCATTCCATCGCCAACCTTCCGTTTTCAAAAGTGCCACAACTCAGACGCCTCAAGTGCCCTGACTAACCCTCGACGCCCGAGGCATCGACATGTTAGACCGCCATTGACGCCAACCGCGCGGGTGTGCTTACTGTGTAGAAAACAGGCAACACGGATTGGACGGGACATAACAATCCACCTTACAAGGCACAAAAACAGCCCCTCTCCCTCCCCTCTCCCCCCCACCTTCATTGCGCATCCCGCAATCCTGTTCCACGGCTGGGCTTCCACGCGAGCACCTTCCCTCGTACAAAGTACCCCGCGCTTTATCAACCCCGCCTCTTTCTTCGTCTTTTTTTCTTCATGCATCTTGACAACGTCGGCCCTTCGCCGCCTTCACATCGGCTCCATGCCACTTTCGCCACCGACGGGGGCCCCCTTTTTTTGCTTCATAATCGTTTTGGATGCTCTCGCCATTCTTGGCAACTCAACTCCGCTGCAGACAAAGCTTCGCACAGCTTCGCCAAGAGTCCGTCGCGCTCAGCCATAGAACATTCTTAGAACATACCCAAATTGGAAGACTAAGGTAATGGCGGCTGAGAGACGAAAGTCGACTGCACACTCAACATTCCTATTTATCGCTTGGCCGGAGATAACGCTTGCTCCTTCGCCTCTTTGCGTACCCTAATCTGGCTTAGCACGGCCGCAATAGGCCTGACGAGGAAGATAAAAGAGGTGGTGAGGGGTGGTAAGCTTGTATGGACGTACGAGATGTCCACAGGCCGGGCACCCGAGGCTTCATCTTGCTTGTGTTTTAAGGCACCTGTGTCGTGTCGAGTGACTTTGGGGTACACCACATTCAACTCGTCTGACGCAGCCACGTGGCAATTTCCGATCTCTCACCTCTCACCTCAGAGCAGAACAGAGCTCTACACGTGGAATGAACTGGGGAACCCGCCGATGCAGGCCATGTGTTTAGACCACCGCCTCCGTCGAGTTTCCTGGGCATCAAAGGCGCCTCTCGAGTGCAGAAACATGTGCCAAGTAAGAACTTGCATTGGAAAGTTGAAGCGTGTAGCACGTGGATGCGCGAAGGGGGCCGATGAGGCGAAGCGGCCACTGGCCGACCTTGCCGCCTGCGGCTCGCCCCATTTCTCTTCGAGATTCGGCTTGGGCCAAGGGGGCTCTTGAATATGCAATTCATTGCCTATGCAATCGGGAAAGAGTCAGTGACATCATCGCCCTACCAAACATCACTCCACTCAACCCTTGTCGTGCTGAAGCCATTCCGGCAGTCCGTATGCCCTATTCCCCATTGGCGAGCTTTACGACCCCCCTACACTGCCGCCCACCAATGCCTTGCCGAGTCCAGAGGCTGCAGCAGCGGCACACAATGGCACTGCCTTGGCGTTCCCATGGCTGCACAACGATCCTTCGACTAATGATCCTGCCGTGACTCAACACTATCATTTTCCTCCATGAGTCTATACCTTACTGAGTCCATGCCTTGGTACATTGCCCTGCCTCTCTGCTTACCTACATCATATGTGACTTCATACGCATTCTAGTGGTCTCGTAGCGTCCTTACCTAAGGTTTCTCGTTGCTGACGCCTTGCCATGTGTGAACGGCCTCTCGATGATTAATCCTTACTCACCTCTTCGAGTGCCGCCGGGACGTTGGTCCCGGGTCACATTCCCGGCAGTGGTACTACATTGCCAAGACTCCCGTCTAGGGTCCATCTTTCTTAGCTGACAGCATCGCTCGAGCCGAGAAGAGCTCCCGGCCTCTACTCCTCCGTGTCCTGACTATACTCATCGTTTGAGCCTCCATCTTTTCAGTTCGTGCCCATCAGCTGCAGGCCGTCTAGATTCCAATCAACAACACCAGCACTCCTATCGTCGGCACAGACAGCCAAGGTAACATTGTCGAGTCCTTGTCAATAGCTGTGGACAAAAGGCGCAAGGCGGCCGCGCACCCCAGGCCTCAGGTTCTCAATCCAGTAAACATCCGCTCATCCCCGCCTGCAGCATGTATCCTCGTAACGGCAAGGAGCGTAAAACAATAGAGTGGGAGGCTCAATATAAAATACATTGTTTATTACCTTCGTCTACCAAACCCCATTTTTAGTCTGAGGCCTCCTCAATGATATCCTAAATGTAAGCATCGTGACGCGTCAACAACCTTGCATCAATGCCAGTGATCAATCGAAACTTGATACGAAGCACCCTTTTCCCTCACCCATCACCAGTTGACCTTTCAGCTTGAAACCGTAGCAAAATAGGCTGAGTACGTTGGTACGCCGAGTATATTATCACAGAAGAATAAGACCCTACCTCCAAGGTCGTGCAGCATGAGTTTTACCTTGGTGCATTAAGGTCGCTAGTTCCCCAGAAATTGCCCCAGAAGTAGAAGCAATAATCAATTGAAGGGTGACCCCTCTGATCGGAGGAAGACTCTGTGCCGACCTAGCCCCTGACCTTTGTTACAAGAAGCGAAGCAATCCGCTTGGGGAGTGTCTGAGCTTGAGGGTGTTGCACTTTTGTAAATGGGGAAGACGGGAAGGGCCTAATAGGGGACGTAAACTGGGTTTTATATAACTTCGGGGGGAAGGGAAGAGGAGCGAAAAGAGGGTGGGGGGTGGTTCCAGTTTTGGGCCACCTATGTCCCAAAACTGGGACTTCGCGAAAAGTTGACATTTGAACAACAGAGTACTGCCTGCTTATATAAACCATGTTTGGCGATTTCTCTGATTATTTCCTAAGCAGCACCTGAGCAGCACCTGAGCAAGGTGGTTAAGGGTGGTGCAGCTAACTAGTGTTGTCAACGGCAACTCTAGGGTAAAACAACAAAATATCCAAGACAAGAACATGCACAGGTGCAGCCCAACTCTTATTTATTCAGCGCTGAATTTATTTGTTAAGGTATGAGGTAAGGGCTACGCAAATAAGAAAACGATGCCGTCTTACCCTACGATAATGTCTTCAAGTATTTTAACTTAACTCCCCTTCTAGATATCAATGCAGGAGCGTACGCTAAAAGGGATTGAAAAGAATAAATCATTTATACTACCCCTGAAGGCAGCATTTGCATACATAGCACCTTTCCTGGCCCCCGTCCGCCTATGTCCCAGAATCTTGTGCCCTATTATGGATGGTAGTATGTCCTGTGCGTCGTATCATGCTGCCGCCCCAGCTCGAATACCTTTTGTACCTAATAACTGATCATATCACACTCGCCGTCTAATATCTACACACTACATATGACGTCTATTTTCCACAACAACATTATCCTACCCATTGCATTCCAAGCGGGTGGATTCCCCGTCTACCTCGACTCAGTAGCAGTAGCGGCCGGCTCCTCACTAGCTGACCCGCCGCTCTCGTCCTCGTCAACATCGTCGCCCATCCAGTCGGCGCTTTCCAAGCCGGCCCCCCTAATAAGGAGCGTACCAAGCCACCCCAGGAGCGCAATGCCCGCAAATAGACCCCAGGCGAGCACCTCTCCCTTGGGTCTGACGTGGGTAGACAGAGTAAACAAGCCGCCCGAGAGAAAGGGGCCGACGCTGCGGCCGGCAGCGGAGAGGGTCTGGGCGATGCCGTTTAGGGTGCCGAGAGTCTCATGCGAGGGGGCCGAGTTGGTGATCTGCTAGAGTCAGTATGCTAGATAGGTGAAACCTCAATGGAGAAAAGAGGATAGGGGAGGAACTCACTAAAAGCATCACACTGCTCAATCCGCCCACAGCGCAGATGTTCTTGACCACCAGAATGAAGCCCAATTCGCCATACAGCCAGACCTTGCCAGTCCCCAGACCCAACCACGGCTGCTGCTCATTTTCGTAGCCGATCCATGGCATGAGGGCCATGCTGATGGCAATTCCCAGCAGCGACCAGCGATATGTTCCCAGGTTACCCATGCGCGCCTTGAGCGGCTGAAACAAAAAGACCTGAAACAAAATGGTGGCAAGCCCCGCAAGAGACAAACTCAGGCCAATAGTTCCTGGACCGAGCTCCCGGCCCGTGGGTGCCGGCGCCGAGGCGAAGATAGGGTAGAGCGAGTTGAACGAGATGTTGGCGAGCTGGAAGACAAGATATGTGATGAGTACCGTCAGGGTAGTGTGGTTCGCCAGCTGGCGGAACGCCGACTTCTGCTCATCCGTCAATTTGCTGTCTCCAGTCTCGGCACCCTCGACACTCGATGTGAGGAGCCCCTGGCTCTCGTCAATGCTGGCCTCGTCACTTCCATCATCACCACTGTCAGCTCCATGAGTATGCGCGGTCTGCCCGCTCGTGGGCCACCTTGCGCTCCAGCCGCTCAGTCGCCTCTCCTTTTCCCTCCTCCCAAAGCACCGGGCGCAAGGTCGGCATAACCGCTCGATCCAGCCCAAACCGACGCCAGAGGCCTTCTTGTCGACCCCATCAAGGGTCTCTTCAAACCATATTCCCAGCACAACAACACTCGCCAGCAAGAGCCCCGCTCCCAAGATATTCGGCGCCAAAAACGGATACGTGGACTCTCCCACCGTACCAACCAACAACCCTCCTAGCGCCGGCCCCGTGATGCTCCCTAGGCTATACATGACCGGCAGCCATGTAAACGCCTTACTCTGGTTCGTCCGATCCGTCACCTCCCCGAGACACGTCGGCACGACGGCCGCATTGCCATTCAACAACCCCATTGCAACGTGGACGCATAACAACTGCACATAATTCCTACAAAACCCAAAGAACACAAAACATACCATCAACAACCCCGTCCCCAGCAACATGACCGGCTTCCTCCCGACCCGGTCACTCAACCAGCCCCACAGCAGATTCGTCGTCAGCTGCGCAAGCGCAAACGCCGACGCCAACAAGCCCACATACAACCCCTCCTCACCGGCGGGGATCTCGCCAAACGACGCAACCATGGTCGGCAGGTACGGCCCGATGGAGTTGAGCGCCGTCTGCTCGGCCAGCGACAGCAGCGCGAGCAGGCCGAGCTGCTTCCAGGGCAGGGGGGTCGACGAATGCGATCCGGGCTCTGAACCATCGCTGCCGTGGCTGCGCCGGCGTTTGCGCCGGCCGTCAAAGTATGATGCCACGTGGGTGTGCGGGTCGACGTCGTCGTCGTCGTCGTCGTCGGGCTCGTAGGAGGAGGAGGAGCCATCGGAGGGCGGGGCGGGGCTGGCAAACCAGGCGTTGGGGTGTTGGATGGGGGGTTGTTGTTCCGAGGGGGTTTTCGGCGGGGGCGTTGGGAAGGTGTGGTACTTGTGGGTGGATTGGCGGCGGAGGGGGCGGATGTCGGCTGTCGAGCTCTTTCGGCGGCGCTTGCTGAGGGAGGCCTGGGGCTCGTCGTACGGGGAGAGCTGGAGTTGGGGGAAGGGCGCGCCGGCGTGGAATGAGCCGGAGGAGGGTAGGCGGCGTGGACGCGACATGTTGGCGGGCGGAGATGACGTTGAGGCTGTTGCTGTCGCCGTCGCAGCGACGAGGCCTGTGTGCACCATTGGATTGGATCGGACCGGATAATCGAGGTTTGTTGTGGTATCAGCTTTCGCGATGCAAGCCGCGCGTCTGAGGGTCTACCGCGACAATTGCTTCATCGGGAATGCAGGTTTTATCGCTCGTCGCTCGGGGATTTAGATCTGCAGCGTTGCGTTGCTTTGCTCGAGCTGTTGGTTTGAGGTTAGAGGCTAGCGGAAGAGTGTGAATGCTGGTCACCACCTAAGGAGGGGCACGTTGCAGCGACCCCGCCTTGCGCTCTAAGACGGGTTAGAGTTTTGTGTGTGGACATTCTGTGGTTTGTTTGTTAGCATAACACCCAAAGAGAGGTAAGTATCGAGGTATTCCTGCTCCAAAAGGGCCACTCTAGCGTTTGGAAAAGCATTTCGGAACATTTAAAAGGCCTTTCCATTTCAGAAAAGACAGTACTCGCTTCTAGAAGTCAGACCAAGAAGCATTGTTCACAGCTTTCAAGTCGCGCGCTAACAAGCAAACACAGGTTGGATTTGCTATAGTGGTGATGTATGCCTAGCAATTTTGTTCCAGAAGCGCATCTGTCGCTTCCGCTCACTTGTGCCAACTTCTCAGTTGCAACATGCAAAATCCAAAGGGCTTATTGCTTCAATGGTTTTTGAACCTTATTGTGCCATTGATCAATCAGGCACAGAGGAGATGCAGGGTCCGGTCATCCGGTGCCAGCAGAATTCTCAGCTTTCTGCGCTGTGATTTGGCGAGACCCCAAGCCAGAAGCAGCTGATCGCCACTCCACCTCAGTCCGTCTTCCCTTCTGGGGGCGGGGAGGCTGTAGCCCTGGACACGAGAACAGCAACGGGAATGTATCAACCTCGCCCACCTGCGTAAAAACGCGGAAGAAAATAGGCTTCCTCAAGCCTTCTCCTTCACCATTTCACCGATTGGCATCTCGTCCTTCCAATCCCAGCCATCGCCAGGTCCAGAGTACCTACCAACAGTCAGCACCAATGCTGCCATCACGGAGTCTCCGGGCAAAGGCCGTGAGGCAGGTTCTTTCCATGTTTAATACCAGTTAGGACAGGAAGTGCAGACTGTAGTTAAACGCCCTCCACCTTTTGGCAAAGGCCTGGAGACAAGAGTTCCTTCCAGCTGGGCCAGTGCGAGGTCCCGCCGCAGACTTGCCAGCAGCTCTTCGCCCCCAAGTCAGCAGCCCAACGTCGAAACGGAGGACCATCAGTGCCATTTGGGCATTTCCTGTTACATTCTTGTCACGTATTTGGTAGAACGCCGAATACCTCTCGTCCAAGCATTCTACCACTCGGTTACACAGTCCTGTGCGTCCTTCCCCCACTGTCAACAATGGCCGACACCCACATATAGGTTGTGTTAGAGGAGGAATCGGATGGCAATGCGGCCCGGAGCGGATCAGACGTTAAGCCTGCCGTCCAGGTCCGCAGGTCAAAGACAAAACAGGTTCAGTTGGCAAAAGAAGTCCGCCGCGACAGACCCCCACCGCCAATCATTGTGCTTCCGCCATCCCCGTCACCTGGGTCTTGCAGCCCTCCCGATACGCCCGTGAGCGAGTATTCGGACGCCTCGTTATCCCCTGCTTAGTACAGCAGTGGGGATGAGTGGTGGCATAGGGTACCCCATACTGCTCGGGGATCAGGGCTATTCCGACACCGCCGAACCCGTGCGGCGAGCGAATACACCTTGTCCGTCCCAGTCGACCTTCCTGTCAACCCAATCCCGCGTTGGCCAAAAGTTTCACGCCGGCTTTTCAGCCGTAAAAAGCAGTCCCGTGGGATATCTGAAGACCGTCCTGGAGCAAACCGCACGGCCGGATTCCTTGACAAGATCTCTACTCGACCGCCTCCGAGCCGTCGAAGCCGCAACACAACAGATATACCCCAGTATCACCAGCGGTCCGTGGCGCGCCGCAAGAAGTACCGCTCCTTCAGAGGTGAGTTCTTGGGGGACTCTGAGAGACTAGATGACGCTGACGAGGCCTCTATCAATGTAGAGGATGCCGACGATGAGGACAGCGATGGCGACTCTCCGGCTACCAGTAGCGCCGTTGGAGGTGTTGTGGACATGCTTCTCAAAGTTAGTTCGAAGCCCATCTTCAGCTTCAGCGCCGACGAGGGATATGTCACGGAAGAGTCCGACAACAATTAGTTCTCTGACTCGAAGGATGAGCCGGGTTACCTAAGTATTGGGTACCGCCACCTACCCCGGCTGCTAGGCCATCTGATGAGCACTCAGAGTCGTCTGATGGGCAGCCATAGGGGATGGTTGACTTTACGGAAGGCAGTCGAGAAGTCCTGCCTGCCCCGGGTCATCTGAAAGACTTACACAGCAACCAGGATGAAGAATTCGCAGGCGAAAGCCCTTTGAGTCCGTCAATCCTGTCTGGAACCCGGCGTATTCGAAATACAAGCAGATACCGACATGATTGGTGGCGTTGGCAAGGCATGTTGAGGCAAGGGCATACCCCCGAGCAATCAGCGATATATATCAGCGTCTGCTTCAGGTAGTCACATAGCTAATTGGATTATTCTCAATATCAGCCTAGCAAGTTGCAAAGAGAAAAACGCCTGAGTGTATTGGATATCAATCTATCGTCATTCTTTGGTATATCATCTCCCAAACAATTACTCCTGAGATCAAACTATTACGCCACTCAACATGCAATGCAATGCCCGTTTTATGCCGCCAACGTAAACTCATCTATATGCAATAACCTCACCCCATCTACACACCGACCTTCCCCTCCACCACAGGCACCGCTTTACTCCTCCACCCAATCCACGCTGCCGCAATCACCACCTTGATCCCGCCCGCGATCCACAGCGCCGCGCTCATGCCCGCCGAGCTCCGCTGTAGCCACCCGCCTATGATGGCGCCGAGCAGCATCAAGATAATCGCCGCCACGCGCCGGTTTCGCTTGGGATTGGCCCCCACCCCCGCCATCAGCGCCGGGTCGCTAAGCAAATCGCAGTACAAGCTCGTCAGCACGTTGGTCGGGACCTCGTTGAACCCCAGGATGCGCGACGTCACGATCTGCCCGCCGAACTGGAAGGCCAAGAGGGCGAGCGGGAGGAGGGCGAGCGGGTTGTCTTCGTTGGCGAGGTGTGCGGCCTCGGCGGCGTGGGAGGGGGTGGGGGAGAGGAAGGCCTCGCCGAAGGCGGGGACGATGTTGGTCTGGGCGAGGGCGGCGGCGGTGAGGATGAAGCCGGCTTGGAAGAGGAAGGAGATGGAGAGGGTCGCTTTGCGCTGCGGGGCGAGGTGGCGCGACTTGGAGAAGGTGAAACAGCCGGCCCAGAAGGCGGATATCGAGACGAGCGCGCGCAGCCAGAGGAGCGGCATGTTGGAGGGCAGGCCGGAGGCGCCGAGAGCAAGGAAGATGGTGTTGCCCGTCTGCATCGAGGCGAAGGTGCCCGTTGCGTTGAAGGCGACGCTGTCGCACAACCCGGACACCATACAGCACGCGAGCACCGGGAGCTCGGCGTAGCTCAGCGAAATGTCATCGCGCAGCTGCGACAGCCAGGACCAAGAGGAGGACTCATTGGCCTTTTCGAGGGCCGCGGCGGCCTTGGAGGCTTCGAGTTGTTTTTGGAGCGTGGGAGTGTTTGCGCCCGAGTTCGGGTTGGAGTCGGACGCGGTTTCGGGGTCGGGGGTCATGCTGGGCAAGGCCGTGGGGGTTCTGTTGGGGATGCGGGATGGAGAGGCGGGAGCAGGCTCTTGCTGTCCACAGGCGCAACCTCAAACAGGTACGACGGAAATACAGGCAGGCGCGATTCAAGCAATCGTCTATGGAAGATCAGAGATCAGGATTCACAAGAAAACAGACGAATCGTTCAATTTATCTGACCTGATCCGACCTCGGGCGTAGTTGCTTCTTCCCCGGACAGTCCAATTTTGCATGTCATTTTTCTTCCGAGTCACAGGGGCCTTCACACTGCACAGGGGGTGTGTCCGCGATCGCCGCCTGGCCACACCAGCGACCAGCGGAAGCCAGCAGCGAAGCGGAAAAGCGCCAATCGCGCAATCATCGGTATTCTCCGTGAACACATTTTTCGTGGTCAGGGCCGTTGTAATCTGGTTGATTCTTCGACATCCTCCGGCTTTTTGCCTCCCGCGAGCCGCAATTTTTTTTCTTTCCAGCCCTAAGAACGCTGCGCGGCCAGCTCTATTGCCAGGCACGTTTCTCCCCCACAACACCGACACCCTTTCAGCGCCAAGAACAAAGGAAGTGCCGCTGGGATCACCGAGTTACCGAACAAGCTGCGATTGGATAATTGATGAATTTACGGTGTAGCTGCCAAGCCGAGACATTCGGGACAACTAACAACTGCATAGCACTCTCCGATGCTACTGCATTACCTAGGCCGATGCCACTGCGTCACATGATACCTGATATAGGTAACCAGAAGTCAGGTGAGACATACCGAGACAGGCCTGGACTGATCCCCGAAATGCAATTTCATTTTGTCTACCCACTGTGAGCGCCGGACTCTAAACTGTCTCGACTGTCTAAAAGACGACAGTCCTGCTCCCGTTCAAAAACACCCTCCGCTCGGCATGCCACTTGACCGCCGCCGCCAGCACCTGGCTCTCCACATTCGACCCTTCATCCACCAGCGCCTTGGGGCTCATGCTGTGGTCGACGCGAGCGACTCGCTGCTCGATAATAGGCCCTTCATCGAGGTCCGCCGTGACAAAGTGGGCCGTCGCGCCGATAATCTTAACGCCGCGGTCGTAGGCCTGGTGGTACGGCTTGGCGCCCTTGAAGGACGGGAGGAAGCTGTGGTGGATGTTGATGATGCGGCCCGACATGGCCTCGCACAGCGTCGGGCTCAGCACCTGCATGTAGCGCGCGAGCACGACAAGCTCGACGTTGTGCTGGCGGATCAGGTCGAGGATCTGGCCCTCTTGGGCCGCCTTGGTCTCCTTGGTCACGGGCAGGTGGTGGAACTCAATCCCGTAGCTGGCGGCCAACGTCGCGAATTCCGCGTGGTTGGACACAATCACGGGGATGTCGATGGGCAGCTGGCCGGTCTTGGCGCGGAACAGCAAGTCGTTGAGGCAGTGGCCGATCTTGGACACCATGATGAGCACGCGCATCTTCTCGGCCACGGCGCGGATGTCGTACGTCATGGGGTGGTAGTCCGAGTCAGAGGCGGCGAGCCCGTCAAAGGCCGGCCGTAGGTGCGCCGCCGAGGCGGTCGGCGTCGGGCCAAAGTGCACGCGCATGAAGAAACGCGCCGTTGTCGGGTCCGAGTACTGCTGCAGATCCAGGATGTTGAGCCCCTCGCGCGCGAACACGCCCGTCACGGCGTGCACGATACCCGGCTTGTCGCGGCACGACAGCGTGAGGATGTGGTCATTGATGGTGGCCATTGCTTATTTTCTGGTGGTAGTGGTGTTGGACTCAGGATGACTCGAGTGGGGTGACTGCAAATGCGTCAAATACCGAGAGATCTTTTGATCATCGTGATGTGTCCACTCCACTCCGATTGTGGCGGAGACGGCAACTCTCGACCCTAACCCTGCCACTACCCCGTCCCGCGCCGGAGCCAGCACCGCCGAAACATTTGCGGTCTCCGATTTTATACCGAGATCCATCCATGCGAAGATTTTGAACCGGACAACGCTGAGAGGCGAGAGCCTGGAAGGATTTGAGGTTGAACCAATGCAGCCCCCAAGGTCCAAGGCGATACCAAAACTCTGGTACGGTTTTGTCTCAGGCTGTCCAATTGGTGCCTGCAAATCGTAAATGCAGTCAGCTCGCTGACCACCCGCCTCTCTGGTCAGGAACTCGCTTCCCCAGTGCTGGGATCCCCAAGTGCAAGGACATATCCCCCAACCTGGAAAGTCTTCGTTCACTAGTACCTAGTATTATGTCAGCCGGCGCTTATATGTGTCTTTTTTTTGTTTCAGGTTCCCGACAACAAGCGGCCTCTGTATTACACTGTGCCGGTGGCCGTCGTATTGTTTCGACGAATGCTAGTTGGTGACTGGCTCGGCCAATACACCTCCCACCCTCCCAGTCCCTATCGTCAAGATATTAACTACATCAGCGAAGAGCGGCCGTTCATGCACCTTGCTTCGTTGCACATGGTCCTATTGGCGAGGCCCCCGATTATAGCCCCATGTACAGGCTGTCGAACATCGAGGCTAACGATAGCGGATCGAGTTCGAGTCAGCAGCTGATCCTCTCAGAACACATGATTCGCGCCCGTGCCTCAACACTGCACGACCTTGCGAGTAATAGGTAACCGTGCAGACTCAAGTCTCCGGTATAACCATATCACCGCTGGGCATGGCAAAGTCGCCCCTTTGGGAGTTCCCTTTGGTAAAGATGTTCGGTACGCTCCCTAATCTAGTCGATGGCTTGCGTAGCATAGAATATGGGATACGCATTGCTAGGGCTGAGAGCTATCTACCCCTCCCCATTCCTGCTGGCGATCATCGTCCCGGTATTTACTGCATTTGGCTTTGGGGTATGTAGCACGGCATCAGATAGCCCCCCCCCAGCGCTCCTGGTCTGCGCTTTATGCTTAAAATCTGCAATCCGCATTGGACCAAGACCACCCACACTCGCAGGGCTGCCGAAGCGGTCTAAAGTCTTCCCAATGTCACCACATATACGACACACCAAGTTGTAGATGATAGCACACCACATTATGGCTGTGTGACCTAATCTAGGCCTAAAAAGGTCACAGAGTGGTCCACAAACATGCTGCCCTAGGGGCGACAGATAGGAAAGTACAAGGTAGGAACTTGGTTCCCATGACCCCAGTTGCAATATTGGATGCGAGGCTCGTTTCGGAATTCTAGCTGCACTGTGACACTGCTTCATAGAGAACTCTCCGACATATATAAGAGCCACGCGTTCGCCCGTTCCACGCGTGTGCGACTCGCGCAGATAACCAGGCTTTCCGTATCGAAAAATTTCGGCACTACAGGATTTGCAAGTTTAGGACCAAAGCCTTGACATATCTAAAGATCTTTCCGTGTCCTCTCAGGTAACCTAATATGCGTGTAGCAGTAATCGGTGCCGGGCCTTCAGGCTTGGTCACGCTCAAGTATCTCATCACCGCCCACAAGTTCCTCGATACCGAACCGATAGAAGCAACCTTGTTCGAATCAGAGGACGCTATCGGCGGCACATTTGCACACCGTACATATGAGGATGCCGAGGTAACATCTCTAGCGTCCGTATAGTCCATGGTCTACAGCAGCTGATCTCTATTAGTTGGTGTCATCGAAACAACTCACAACCTTTTCAGACTTTCGGCCCAACGCTGATGATCCCGACTTCCTATCTGCTGAGAGATACGTGGAATACCTCAAGGACTACTGCACACACTTCAACCTATGGCCGCATATCAAGCTCTCTTCCAGAGTAACATCAGTGCGATCGGGAGTAAAAGGGGGCCATGTCGTCTCATACGTCGACACGGCTACCCCTGACAGCCACCCTGCCGAATATGAATGCAACGCTCTAGCAGTTTGCTCGGGGCTTCATGTCACACCGAATATTCCCACATTTGAGGGAATCGAGAATATACCCGAAGTATTCCACTCAGCTGACTTCAGAGCCAAGTCACAATTCGGCGTCGATAAAACCGTCTTGATTCTTGGGACTGGTGAAACGGGCATGGATGTCGCCTATATGGCTGTTAACTCGCCCACGAAAAGGGTGTTGTTGAGCCACAGGGATGGCTTTCTGTGTGCGCCGAAGGCAGGTCCACCCCCTGAAATCGCAACAATACTAATACCGACAAACTCACTGACACTGCTCATAGCGAGTTCCGGATCCTGTGATCCTACCCATCTTGGGTAACAAGTCTGACCCCACCCATTTCAATGTCCCTGTTGATAGTAGCAGCGCAAGTCTTTTCGACACGGCCTATGTACATCACCGCCTCCGGGACCACATGTTATTGTGGGAATACTATGACTTTTTCATCAAGTCAACACTCTGGCTAGTTGGCGGCAGTAAGTACGGGCTCGGGCAGTGGATTGGGGGCATCTCAGATGGCCGGTACCACGCGAGTAAGAGTAAGTCTCCATCTCCATCCAACTCCTCCCCAGACCTACCCGTGACATAATCCCCTTGGCTCGGACACATCCCCTCAGGGGTAGCCTCATCCACTCGACAGCACACTAACCACAGCAGTCTTCTTCAACAAATCCAACAAAGCCATGCCCTACATCTCGGCCCCCTACCGCGCTGAGAACGAATCCTCCCTCCTCCAACGCATCCGCTCCTCCCTAATCCAAGTCGACATCGCCGACACCCACGGCCGCTACATCGACCTCGCCCCCTGGCCCGCCTCCTTCTCCCCCTCAGGAACCGTAAACTTCACCAACAACAACCGCCCGGAATACACCCGGCTCCGCCACGAGAGGATCGAGCCCGACATCGTCATCCTCGCCACGGGCTACACCCAAACCTTCCCCTTCCTCACCAACAGCTCCCCCACCCCCTCCGCCCTCGACACCCGCGACATCTGGCACTCCTCGGACCCGTCGGTGGGCTTCATAGGCTTTATCCGCCCCTCCTTTGGGGCCATCCCGCCCCTCGCCGAGCTGCAGGCCCAGCTTTGGGTGCTGCACCTCGTCTCCCCGTCCTCCGTTGGCTTGCTAGATCCCGCTGATGAACCGCAGTACCGGCTTAAACCGGCTGAGACGGCAAGGATTCAGTACGGTGTGGATCATGAGAGTTATGCGTACCAATTGGCGGTGGATATGGACGCGGCGATGGGGGTCGGGGAGGTTTTAAGGGAGGGGTGGGGGTATGGGACGGATGGGTGGTATAAGCTGCCTTTGGTGTGGGCGTTGGGAGCGAATTTTAATGCCAAGTTCAGGGTGCGTGGGCCGTGGAGGTGGGAGGGGGCGAGGGAGGTGCTCGTGGGGGAGTTGTGGGAGACGGTGGCGAGGAGGGGGGGATTTTTTGGTGAGTTCTTATGTGGGAAGATGGGATTTTTGTTTGTGCTAACTACGCGATAGGGCATGTTACCCTCTCCGGTCTACCGATGCTTGTGTTTGGTACCATCAGTCTGCTGCTGTACCTCCTGGACCCACTGCTTGAACTGGTCTGGCCGAGGAAGAGGGCAGTGATGAAGCAGTGATTCTTGGCGAGGTGTGACGTCTGTAAACGCCAGGCTTGGTTCCAGTTTTATCTAGAATTTGACTTCAGCATCAGTACCTCGTTTTTTCATACTAAGAGCTAAGAGGAGCTCTTACCTGAGTGATCTCATGAAACGGCAACCCCCATCTTCACCACCACCTCGGCTCTATGCCGTCGGAGCTAGCTCAGCCACTGTCTCTCTCACCCGCCATTTCGGCGTCTCCCAATTAATCTCATGGCTCACGTGCCCTTTCCCAAACTCGTCCTCCAAAGACTTCACATAGCCTTTACCGCGTGCGCTCGCGCATCCTCCATATTCGTATCCAAGTCAAGCTTGAACAGATTCCACGGATACAGTATCTTGAACACCTCCTGCCCCGACCCCGACTTTGACATGGTGTCACGGAGCACTCGCATCATGCCTTGGTGGTTCGTCACCGCCCGCGTCACGCTCAGGCAATGATTGAGAGGCTCCTGACGCGTAAACTGTAGCACCAGCGCCGCAATGCCCGCGACCACGGGACACGCAAACGAGCTACCCGACAGGGCCCCCACGCCGAGCGGGTTTGCGGCACCGAGACCCGGCGCGCAGAACCGATTAACGGTGTGCCCCGACGCCGACTGGGTCGCGAACGGGGCTGGTTTGCCGTAGCCGTTCTGGGTGTCAACTGAGATGACGCGTGCGTCGCGCGCTGGGTAGAGGATGTCGTTCTTTTCGCCCAGGCCGTAGTTGGTCGCGGCCGCGAAGAGGAGAATGTGCTGATCTGCGGCGTACTTCATGGCCTCCCAGATGGATGTGGGCTGTTTCCGATCGTTTGGGCTTAGGGTCGGCTTCGTCCCACCGGGGAACGTCGGCATGGTCCCAGCCAAAGGACATGCTGATGATGTCCACGCCCCAGCCTTTGTCTTTCCTCGGTTTCGCGGCGTGCTCGACATCTGCGCTATCGCCGTGGCGCTCCTGCACCACTTTGGCGACATAGATTTCCGCATCAGGACATGTCTTGATGAGCTGGTACACCACTGCGGTTCCATGGCCGTTGGTGTCCAGACATAACTCTTTCGGGTTGGTAGTAGTGGTGAAGTCTTGTCGGCGTTTAATCCGGTGCTTGTAACTATTCATTTTGCCTTGAAAGGAGACTCCGCTGTCGATGGCGTAGGGAGATGGTGTTGGTTTTGTTGAGTTCATGGCGTTGTGCATCTATCACCAAATCCATTTTCTCGGGAATGTCGGAGTGGGTGTGGTTCGGGCATGCCTCCTCATAAATCTTCTGCGTGCTTCCGGCCCCACTGATGAAATGGTCGGGCTCGTGAGGCGCCGCCGCGCCAAGGGCAAATCCAGCACTTCTGGGAACCGGACTAATATGCGGGGGGTGGGAGGTTGGGAGGGTTACCTGTAATAGAAAGTACCATGCTGTACACTCTCCTGGCCAATGAAAAGATGGGCTCGGTCAGCATCATCTGGACAGTGGCATGTGTAACGGTGGCGTTTCTGAGGATGAAATATGCTTGTTACTCCTGCATTCTCGGAGTCTTGCTGCGACCCAGTTCGGTATATTCTGTGCTCCCCAGGCCCCATTTGCAGGGCTCTCTGTCTCTTCATCTCTCCACAGATCCCACTTACCTGGTGACGACGGAATATCTCTCGGACGAAAGAAGCACTACTTCCTGCCTCCAATTCCTGAGGCGCCCCCTGACGGACCAATCCGACTTGGCAGCATCATCGCCACTCCCCAGTTCGTTTTCGAACCCGTAAACAGCTACCCTGTGAGCCCCAGCTCTTGCTTTGAGAATGTATTCGTCTACAATACCGGACCAGGACATATCTCACTAGAGAAGACTGCAAAGCGGCGTCTTGGCGTCTTTGCAGAACTCCCTGCCTTCGTCAATGCTGCGCTTGGCACTGAGTGGCCCCATTCTAGCTCCGAGAGCTGGACATACGACAACCTGCGAACCGTCTGGTTCACACCGCCAATCGAATATGTCCGTCAGAGCGTAGAAGACACCCAAGTTCAGAATTTTGTCAATGACAACAAGAGCTGGCTGGGGCGCATCAATCTCTACATGGTTACCAGCTTAAAGATCGCATATGGCGCCTCGGTCCTGTCGGACTTTGCGAAGTCATACGGGTTTAATGGCCAAGTTGGCATCGATCTTTCTACCCTAGGAGCTCCAGTTGTCACGGGCCCCGAGGGTGGGTTCGAGAATGGTTTTGCGATGAGGTCGAGCAGCAGCTCAGCTGATGCAGTCGTCTTTGCTTTTCGCTTGCGTCGCATCAAGATTCGGCCCATGGGCGACCCGAAGCAGGAAGACTACACAAATAATGCCTTGCTCGGCGAGAAGAGAACCGGAGTTGACGCCCGCGTGGACTTTGGCATAGATGGAGTAGATGATGATGATGTGACGGGGGCTGCGTTTGGCATCGATGAGAAGAGCGACGCAATTGACGAAACGCCGGCGGAGAATCCCGATGGGGAGGGTGGCGAGGAAGAATTCTGTTCAGTTTCCAAGGCTGAAACTTGGGACGATGACTGATCCATGCTCCCATCATCATCACGCTTGCCTAGATGTTTAGGAGACCAGTAATATCCCCTGGGCCCTCGGTGGGCTCGCTAGTAGTGTACCCAGAAGCTCCTTCCTGTGTTCGTCGATGCTCAATGATTCTTTTGTGAAATGTTTACGTACCTGTCTCGCCACCATTTTCCTCCAGAATCAAGAACAATCGAGAAAGTCTTCGTCCTGCATCATTTAATAAACTCCTCCTAAACTCGGCGCTTTCCTGCCCTACCCTAACCGAAAGTTCCTGGTCCTCTATTCCAACCCCGCAACGAGCATCGCCTCACCGTCCATCATGCCATGCACATAAGCTTCGCCGACAACTTCACATAGAAAGTTGACCCTTTGCGAATTTGCGACCCGCAGCACGATGGGGACAGAACAGCCAAAGAAAATGCAGACGATCCCCCCCTACCGTACCTCCTACAGGGCCCAGGCCGTAGAGAGGCCGGTCGTTGGTGCCCTTTCCCGTTGCTGGCTGGTAACCAGTTGGTTCATAATCGCGGGTCCTTTCAACTTTCTCTGGCGATGCACTTTCAGGAATGTCTTCGGAGACAACTTCGATTATGCGACGGTTCCACACCACCGACTCAACCCGATCAAAGTACTTGGACGTGAGCTCCGAGATATTCCTGTCCGACCGGGTCATGGGGTGTATATTCCCGGCGCTGTCCGAAACGCGGCCGTGAGGCATGCCCGCTTGTACCACTGCGGTGGCCGTCCGCCTTGTGGTGTACGATCGGCGACGAGAAGCCGCCAGAGTGTGTCGGGCACCCAGTTCTCGGTATTATTACCCTTTTCCCAGCCCAGCTTCGACACCCACTCCCCGGGGAAATGCTGCCCCTCATGACCTCCGACTGCGCCGCGATCCGCCCGAGGACGATGCCCTCAACGACGAGAATACTACTGAGGCGGTGGGGACTGCCTAGTACCCACGAGTTTGGGGTCTTGTTTTGCTGGTTGCCCATCACTGTGCTTGTGGGGAGACCGTTGACGGTATTGCCATTGTTTTCGCTCTTGCTCGCTACAGAAGGTCTAGCTACACTTTTCCTTCTCAATCGGGATGATGTCTTGGGCGGTTCCGGGGTAATGGGCTCAATATGAGACCCAGTTCTCGGCCACGAGCCCATATTTTGTCCCCGCTACCGTCGGTTATGTACCTTTTCTGCTACCTTAGGCTCCATACCTTTTCTGTCAGGACAGGAAGTTCAAGTTACAAGATCATCACAACTTCTCCAATTCACGCCCGACCAACAATCCTAGAATCAAAAATTCATTACGGTACCAAAGCTATTCTCACTTTTGTTCTCATACACCAGGCCACATAACCACTAGATCTACCAATAAAAAAAACCTCATACTATCAGTCATGATCAGTCCCAGGATGTTAATGATCCGTGACTTACTCAACACTCACTCTACAGACAGCTCTATACTATTCTCGGAGCTGGGCGACATTAACCCGGACTATCTCGATAATCATCCGTTAGATCTCTATACTTCTTTGGACCACTATATATAATAAAACGGCGTATCACATACATTATATACATTTCCGGCTTACGATGGCCTAGGCTCATTTAGAACCAATGGACCAAGGAAAAATATTCAAGGGCACAATCGACTATCTACGTTTAGGCAATACAGCCCTGAATGTATTAAATGTAGAAGAGAGAGCTTTGACCTAACATGTTTAGAGCTTATCAGACAAAAGGCTTAGAAAATCAAACAAAACCATAGGATAGAGGCATGGCGGCTGGAGCAAAGCCAATATCCATCAGAAAATTTAGAAATAAATAAAGTATCAATTATAGGTGCCATTATAGAAGCTTACGCCAAGTACTACCACTAGTTCCATAGCAAAGAGTACTATTGAAGAAGCTGCTGGTAATGTGTTTTTCTTGGAGAAGGGCCAGTATGATAAAGATATTGCCCTACCAGCAAAAATTTAGAGAGGGCTATGGAGTTATTTCACTAAGAATATCATTCTTGATTTTGTAGGTATCGATGACCGACTACTTATGATTCTTTTTAGAGAAGTACTTCCTAATGACGATAGTATCCCTGGCGGCGTCTAGGCTTGGTGATGGGTGCCCGCGCTTCTCAAAGTGCCGAGCCCGGCCGTATATTGCCGGCGGCGATCTGGTCACTCACACTAAGACCTAGCTCGAGGCCATCCGGCAAGCCGGAGCGCTAAAGGCCCCGCCCCTGCGTCGTACTTACGGCCATCCTCGCCGACCCCCCGAAGAAAGCCAAGAGATTGCGTTTCGCCGAGGCCGAATGGGAAGCCCAGCGACGGTTCAAGACACCTACCCCTGGCCCGGTGTCCCCAGGCCCCACGACCCCGTCGCACCTGCCCCTGCCCCTGGCTCCGAGTCCACGCACCAGAGCTCCCTCGAGCTGGTGCCGATCGCCACACCGCGATGGACACCATCATGACTGCCCCGTCGAGTCCCACCGGCGGCCCCTTAGCGAGCGGCGGCAGGGGCCCCGCCAGGAAGGGTGACGGCGACGGCGACGGCGACGGCGTCGAAATGCTCAAGCCCCGACACCTGGACGCGCTTGATGACTGCGACTTCGACAACCTCCTCCGAGCACTCTCGGAGGAGGTAAGCTGGGCCCGCGGCCGGGCGCCTACACGGCCCCGCGCCGGAGCCTCGCCCCCTCCCCGGCACCGGATCTTAGCTGTAAGTCGACGCCTAGGCAAGCAACCAACCGCTTGCACTACCAACCGCTTGCACTGCGATTTCGATTTGTCTGCTGTGGCCTGCCGTGGAATTTTTCCAATATCCTGTATGCTTAATTGTCTACACGCAATTAAGTTTCAACAGACAAAGTCGTTGAATTATAGCCATTGGTGCCCCTGAAGCTTAGTAGAGTTAATGGCCGTAGTTGGTCTTCAATAGCTGCCGTGAGCGCATCTGTTAAATCTGTATCGTTTCCTAACGTTTCATGTGTGCTCTATGAAACATATTAAGATTTAGACGTATATAAGGGCTCTGCTGGCGGCTGCATGTTAAACGGTAAGCTGGCGTTAAGTGCTAAGGCATTGTGTAGTTTAGCCTACTGCGCCTTACTGAAGTTATTGTACATAGTAAATTCTATTTAACTTATAATCCTACCTAAGTTCTTTAAGTATATCTAAAGCAATATTTACTTTAGCTTATTAAGAAACAATGGCGATTATCTAGACTAATATATGGCGGTAACTATATCTAGTGCGAATGAAATCCCCTTGGGAAACCCCCCGTTTTATATCGAGATCTCTGGTAACGTATTTTATAAGCGAGTGTTCATTATAAGCGAGTGTGCACTTTTTCCCCACCACACCACCTCTTCAATCAACACCAGTTTTCTCCACCACTCAACATGCCCTCTACTTCAAAAGAGGGTATGATACTTTTGGCCCTCCAGGCTCTCGAAAAAGATCCAAAACTTAAGGTTAAAAAAGCTGCGGAGATCTATGACGTTAACCGCATGACTTTGACGCGACGACACGCCGGCCAGCCTTCACGACGCGATATTCCAGCCAACTCACGAAAACTCACGGATTTAGAAGAAAGTACAATTGTTCAGTATATAACTGAGCTATGCACACGTGCATTTCCTCCTCGGCTTCGTTTTGTGGAAGATATGGCCAACCGACTGCTACGCAAACATGACGCGCCCCCTGTCAGCAAGCTCTGGGCTCACAACTTCATCAAACGCCAACCAGAGCTCCAGACGCGTTTTTCGCGTAGATACGATTACCAGAGGGCCAAATGCAAAGATCCAGAGGCTATTCAGAAGTGGTTTGCACTTGTGCATAACACTAAGGCTAAATACAGCATCCTTGACGACAATATCTACAACTTCAATGAGACTGGCTTTATGATGGGTATAATTACTACTGGAATGGTTGTTACTACTTCCAACGGCTATGGGAAGGTTAAAAAAGCCCAACCTGGCAATCATGAGTGGGCTACAGTTATCCAGGGGGTAAATGCTCAAGGCTGGGCTATCCCACCATTCATCCTTTTAAAAGGGAAATACCACCAAGAGGGCTGGTATCAGTGTGGCCTTCCAAGTACCTGGTACATTGGAGTAACCAATAACGGCTGGACTACAAATAAGAAAGGCCTAGATTTCATCCAGCACTTCGATCATCATACAGCATCTCGTACGAAGGGGACATACCAGCTTTTAGTCCTTGACGGCCATGAAAGCCACCACTCCGAAGAATTTGAGGATTATTGCAAAAAGCATAACATTATCACACTTTGTATGCCTCCGCATTCCTCACATCTAGTCCAGCCATTAGATGTTGGTTGTTTTGGGCTATTGAAGAAGGCTTACGGCGATCAAATCGAGGAGTTGATGCAGATGTACATCACACATATCACCAAGGTGGATTTCCTCTGTGCATTCAAAGAGGCTTTTTTTACGGCTTTCATCGACAAAAACATCCAAGGAGCATTTACCGGAGCCGGCCTTATACCACATGATCCAGACAGGGTTATTTCTAAGATGACTATTCGGCTTCAAACTCCAACTCCTCTACCAACACAACCATCATCACCTTGGCTACCTCAGACACCACACAATGCCCAAGAAGCTATCTCACAGAAAGACCTTATTAAAGGCCAGATATCTAACCATAAAGGTATTTCTCCAACGCCTATGCTGGCTGCTGTCGATCAACTAGCTAAAGGTGTGATGGCTGTGATGCACGAAGTGGCCCTGTTACATACAGAGGTCTTGGCACTGTGAAAGGCCAATGAAGAGCTTAGTAAGCGACGGAGGGCTAAAAAAACACGTTTATGGCTTGGAGGGTCTCTTACTGTACAAGAGGCACAGGATCTACTAGATCATAAGGCCATGGGTGAGCAGTTAGAGCAGGAAACACAACAAAATGGTGGTGGTGCAGGGGGCTCTCGCACGAAGATTCGGTGCTGTGGCCTGTGCGGCAAACCTGGCCATAATGCGCGCACGTGTCAGGAGGCTGGAGAATCATCTGATTCATCTATTTCTGGTTCAGTTATTGTTATTTCCTAGTGTTTTGGTTGTGTAACTAAGGATAGTTGTGGTGGGGTGGGGAAAAAGTGCACACTCGCTTATAATGCACACTCGCTTATAAAATACGTTAAATATGATATAACTAATAAGTAGTTCATTCTCTTTTTACTTAGCCTTGTTGATTAGTAAATACCCGATTCCCCTGCATCTCAGAGTACTTTCGGTATGGCTGACTTTTGGATAAGGCATTGCTTTTCGCTTTGCTTAGTACTTGCTTTCGGTTCTTCTCTTGCCCTGGTGATCCGATAGCTGTTCGACTAGCGGTTTACGTTATAATCCTGTAAGGGTTTTGAGATGATGTATTGCAATTAGAAAGATTTCTGTATCTTATGGATTGATGTTTTATGCAGTATAATGGTTTATCGTCGTTCCGTGGCTGAATTCAAGCGCTTATGTTATGTTCACAAGTACTCGGGTGCCCCCCCGCGGCCGCAATGGTAAACCACCCCAAGGTCCTTCAGTGCCCTGGCCTTCGGCCGCGCTCACACGGTCTGCTGGCGGCAGCGTCGGTGCGGCTCCTGGGCGGAGAGCTCCCCCACACCAAGGCTTCCGTTCCCAAGTGCCTGCACTACCGAGGCCTGCACACCCCGAAGTTCACCAGCTGCCTTGCGAAACCCGCGGTGGTTAATATGAGGGTCATGTCACACACCCATAAGTCTATAGGAGGCGTCCCGTCGCGTCGGTCGCGTACGCAGTCGTTACTTCACAACGTCGCACTCAGACCATAGACACAGCCTTCAGATCCTGGCTTCGCTTCTTGTCACAGAAACGACGATCGTGTCCACAGTCCAAAGGCTAACCCCCTAGGAGGGATGTCAATTATCAAAATCTAAAAGTAGGGTGGGGTCCTTAGGGTTCCGTCATCGGTGCCGAGGGTAATCACCGTAACGCGTCCCGTTTGACTTCGTGTGGTCGAATTTACATGCCGCAACGACTAAACTACCTGCCTCCCAACCAATGCCCACTGCCGCCATGCCCATCGCAAAACAACAAAGACATCCGCCCTCGCCCATACGGCTACTTCTCCCGGTGGTCCGCGTATCTTACCCCCCGTGACCCCGTAGCAATGGCAGCCGAATCGTGTACGAGCCCTATGATGTTCTGTATACGGCTGTAGCACGTCTCAAGCTTAACAAGCTGCCCGGTGTTAATGGGGATTTCACCCGCGTTCATCGTCGGGCGGCCCCCCTGGGGCACCTCCAGACCCTGGTTGTTCGCAAAACCACAGGTACGCACGTGCGTTAGGAGACGCGAGCGACCCCAACAGACACCCAGCTCGTTGTTGTATTGTCACCCGGCGCGACTCGTGCTTGTCAAAGTGCTTGATGGCGTCTGAATGGGCCTGCGCCAGGGTGAGGCCGTCGGTGAGCCGGAGGAATTGGTCGTTCGCGGCCGACCCGTTCTCGTCGCACACGATGTAGGTCAGGCTAAATTGACTCCAGTTGAGATTGGGTTTCAAGTAGGCGGGTGCGCCAGCCCTGCGCGCTGTGTTCGGATTGGGGGGAGGCGTCTCGAGTGTTGGGGCTGCGTTCTTCCTCTTCTTGCTTGGGGTTGTTGGGACGGGTAGGGGACGTCCCATTTGCCAATGTGGATGCGTGAATGGACAGCCCGCCGCTCAGGGATTTCGCCCGGGTGGCGATTAGTCGAATTGGTGTTCCAGCCGTCTGCGAACACCAATGCCCAGAATCCTGCGCGGGACTCTGCGCTGGGGACCTCGCCAGTCTTGCCGGCTTGGGCGACGAGCCCGATAATGTCGTCGCAAATCGCCTGCTGTTGGGCGCTAAGGTCCTTGATCGAACTGAGCTGCCGCGGCAGCCCGGAGTGGTGCTGCGACGACGGGAAAGTGGCCGGGATCGCTGCCATGCTTGATACCGAATTGGGGGGGGGGGGGGGGGTTCTCGGTAGACTCGTCGATTAGCTGAGAGGGTATCACGATCTCCGGATGAACAAAAGAGCTAGTTCCTTGCTTGGCCTTGGAAAGAGTTGACGAGGTGAAGGGTGGAGGAGAAGAAAGGCAGCGCAGGAAGAATCGTAAGCGAGGCAGAGATTCAACAATTCGCAAGTAGTCCACACCAAGAGGAACAATCACAAAAACGGCAGGAGCGGCGCCCCAATCCTGCCCCTCTATTGGTTGAATAATAGCTATTGAACAAAGAATCTCATTGTCAATTTCCTCCCTAAAACAAAAAGCTAACGGGTCGCCCCGGGCTCATCGCGGGCTGATCCGAGGGTGACCCCGGGCTCAGCCACGGGAGGCGCAGCTGGATGCCCCACTCCGGGGCCTAAGACCCGCACGACGCGGAGTGCTGGGTGCCGCCGTACTCGGGGAGTCCACAGGCCCACTCGGTGGATACTTCCGCACGTTCTCATAGACCTGCTCACCCGGAACAGGCACAATCCGCCAGCCCTCATTGATCAGCGGGTCGAAGACTTCGGTGTACGCGAGATAGTACAACGCCTCGCTGGCGTGCTTCGGCGTTAGATTAGCGTAGTGGAAAAACCCACATATTTCCCCACGTAACAGCATCTGCGTCCTGTTGAGGCTGGGGTTACTCGCGTCGCGGGTTCGCACCAACACCGCTCCACACGTCCTACCGTGTATGGTTGGCTGGCCGGTGTTGAGCTCGTCGGTCGCCGCACACACACCTTGCACCACAGCGACATATGTCCCCGGGGGTGGCAGGCTCGACTGGTCGTTATTTGGCGGCACGAGGGTTGGATGAATAGGGCCCCTTTTTAACTCAAACCGCGCACCTAGGCCGGGAAGTATCCGCTTGCCGATCGGGAAGCCGTCGACGACGTACTCGTCGCCGACATAGACCGAGTCACTGTGCACGAGTCTTTTGGCAGACGCTCGGATGTCCATGAACGTGTTTTCGAAGACAACCTCCTCGTCGAGCTTCGCCAGGGCAATGTCGGTGCTCACGACGCGCCGCACCACGTGGCCGACCTTGGATCCGGGTTCACCCTGGAGTACCCTAAACACTCGGCGTGCCTCGTCGTCATCGGTGCCGAGCAGTCCTGGGTACTGGTCCTCGTGTTTCTTCCAGTTGTGCCAAGAACAGGTAAACCTCTTTTCGTCACCCTTGAAGACCAAGACGCCGGCTGTTACTGACGTGTACGTGGTGCCGTCACGGGCAGTGGATGAGATCATGCTCCCTGGGTAGAACCTCCCATCCCGGGCCACGTAGTTGGTATCGTCCTCTACTCTATTCTCGTCCTCCTCGTCCAGCTCAGGTTGTGGAAGGCGGAGGCGTCGTCGCTGTGGTGTGTTAGGAAGCGGCCCGTTGTGGTACCGTATGTGAAATGGCGCCCCGGGGATGTAGTCGGGTAGGGTTTGTAACCGCCTCCGAAAAGACTGTTCGTCTGTTGCGGGGTACTCGATAATAATCGTGTCGATGACGAATGTTATGGCGTCGCAGTCGGGGAAGACCCTAGCGAGGCCGACGATAGCATCCTTTGTTGGAATGGCGTACTGTTCAAACGCCGCGATGATGGCCCCGTCGATATTCACTTCGTCCTCCTCTTCTACGTCAATGTACTTCCCGCCGGCCCTTCCGATAAACGGATTGAAGGACATGTCGCTAGCTGGTCTCCAGATCGCCAGGAAACCACCTGCCGTGCCGGGCATCCTGTAGCTGGGAACCGTTGGCTCACATCCGAGCACAAGCCAACGTCCAGAAACATGGACGACGGTAACGCCGAACTTGTAGTGGAGGTAGTTTCGAGCTGTCTCAAATGCTCCCAGCTCGGCATTCCCAATCAGCACACTACCGTTAGGCCCAACGAACGAAATGCCGGCTGGGGCCAGGGCATCGTAGGCGCCGCCGAAGTATACGTGCTCGCCGTCGAGCTCGTCTTTCAGTTCGTCGGCTGGTGACATGGTGGATGCGATCGGAGGGGGCTCGCTGTTGTTACGCCTGTGTGTGATCGGGAGGGAATGGGGGGGAGCATTCAAAGATATAACCCGTCTGTGCTCGCGGGGCGGTGTATACGTCAGTGTCACGGTGGCGTCCATGCTTCGGGCCGAGGTATGAAGCTGGGGACTAGTGACAGGTATTCGCCAGCACAAGTTTGGGGTTGGGTGGATGGACAGACGCAAATTTCGCACTCTGGGTTTGGCGAGACTCGCCACGTCAGCACTACCCCGGCCATCACGTCACGCTCTTTCCCTTATGAAGGTAGTCGCGATGCATAGGAAGGAACGAATGGTGCGCGGGGTGCGCCAGGTGTCTACCTAGATATGCGCTTCCATTCCCAGTGATATCTGTGGGCCCTCGACATAGAGTTCGGCGGTTTCTCTAAGCGAGTCAAAACTGCTCCCCGAGTCTCTATTCTCGGGAAATGCTTTAAAGCCAGCGTAGATGGATGAGTTAAGCTTTTGTTATTCCAGTTTATATGTGTATTTAGCAAGGTGGTTATAGGTGGATTAGGTAGGTAAGCCCACGCGGGACTTATCCTTAGATAAATATTTGCTACTATTTGCGTTCTACGACCGACCGGATTTCCGACCCGAGCATATAAGTGGTTCCGCTCCTACGTGTTGTTCTGTTACGGTAGATGGAATAAGGCCGCAGTGGGTGGTGCAGACCAAAACTTATCCATTTGGTGTAATTTAAGGTTGAAGAAAGGAAGAAATGGATCTTTATTCTGTGCGCCCCTTTCCACAATTAACTTCACTAGCTTAAATCGAATAGTCCATGTAGTAGCGTATGCCAACAGAATCCTATTTAGCGACCAAAGCTACCGCTGACGTGGCTGCACTATGGGAATGCACCGGAATCTCCGGATGGCAACTTTAGTCGAGGTACTAAAATTGGGCTACCTTTACTGTGCGTGCTAAGCTCACCCGTGGCTTACCTAGATGAGGGCAGCTCTAAGTTACGTACATGGAAATTTCTGAAGGTAACTTTCGTGTAAAACAACGTGCTGGTATAGATGACTCGAGCGTATGCTGGCCCCCTGAGAGCCCTAGGGCTAAGAATTACCCACCCATGGGTGGGTAATTTTTGGGTACCCAAATCTTGGCGTGGGTTGGACCCATTTACCCACCCATTCACATGAGTACCCATGGGTACCCATGGGTCAAATGGGTCAAATGGGTCAAATGGGTCCAAGTGCATATATAGAGGTTAGGGTTCTCCTACATAAAAAAGTTTTTCAACCATATTAACATGATATAAGTATGGTATAAAGGGATAGGTTTAGTAAGAGTACTTTCTGTTGGATTGGACTGAATTAGGGCTAATGAACATGCATGGTAATGTGGTAATCTATGTGCTAATCAATTTTGACCGCCTCATCAACCTGATGATATAATGAAACCCTAAGTATACCGACTTGGAAACTGACTTCTACTATCCGGCTCATGATAGTTATGGTGAGCGATTTTCTGTACTGATTGTTGAGTAGGCTGTGTGGGCGCTACCTGACTATTGGCCCTGCCCTCTTGAGTATCAGAAGCGGAGGGTTGCTTGGTCCCACGTACTCTCAAATGGTGGCACCAAGACACCCAAGACAAAGAGAAAGGCTAGACATGGAGGTATGTATTGTGTTAATCCCTGTGGTAATCCATTGACTAACCTCATCTATAGTAAAAGCTTTGAAGGAAATCATGGCCTTCCAAAAATCAACCCAACTCTTGATACCCTTTGCCCCGTTTGCTTGCCTGGTCAAAGAGATTACCCATGATACCTTGGTCATGGAGGGTTTCAGATGGCAATGGGCAGCTGTTGAATGCCTTCAAGAAGCATCAGAGGGGTTTTTAGTTGATGTCTTTGACTGTAAGTACCCTTATTATTGGTGATATAATAGTTATTACTATATATACTAATTCTATATTTCTAGCCATGAATCTCCTTGCAATCCATGCCTGCTGTGTTATGGTCATGCAAAAGGATATGCAGCTTCTGTTCTGGCTGATGTGGAAATTTGCTCCTGTAGGCTCATTTTGGGCCATGAATTCCCTCTACCAAACGCCCACAATGTTTCAGCAATTGGCTGGTGAGGTATGTTTACATCTGAGTTGTGGTAATCTGTGTGGTAATCATACTGACTTATAACTCATAGCACACGGAGTAAGCTGAACATGTGCTAGGAAAACGTCAAATTGCCTAGGCCAACCCTAAGGGGAAGAATGTTCAGGCTATCAAGAAGCCAAAGAACCCTCTTCCCAAATTACAGGCCAATAAGAATGAAGACTCTAATGCCAATCAAGACTCTAAAAGTCCAGAAAATCCAAGCCCACAAGGAATCTAATGTCCTCAGGCCCTTGAGCAATGGTAATCTAGCTAGTAATCTGGCTAGTAGATGTAAGTCCAGGTGGTGCTAAAGCAGAGGCGACTGCAGGTGGTGAAACCCCAGGCGGTGCTAATGAGTCCCTGTCGGCTTAGTAGGGGACTTAAACTAAATGCATTTGAACCCGGTTGGTAATAGGGCAGAGGTTGGTCACAAATCAATAGGATTAGCACTGTGATTAGTTACCAGTAACCCCAAATTGCTAGGATTAGTACAGGGATGGGCACATCCATTACTTCGCCATATGGCTGACCTCTTTTTTACTGGATCAGCATTGGCCTTAATACAGCATCTTGCCATTGTATAAACCATATATCTTATATTTTTGTGCTTGTTGATATGTAGGACTCATGGGTACGTCCATTTGGGTACCCATGGGACCCATGGGTACCCAAATGGACCCATTGGGTTTTTTGGGTAATGGGTCGGACCCGTGCCAAGCAATGGGTACCCACCCATTGACCCATGGGTCCATTTGGGTCCATGGGTCCTGGGTACCCATGGGTAATTCTTAGCCCTAGAGAGCCCTCCAAAAGGGTGCTTCTCAACTAGGTTCGACGATAGGAGAGACTGGATTAATGGGGATTGGATGCGGGGCACGTCCAGCTCCAAGCCAGTAGCCTCGATCACGAAATCGGCGTGGAGGTGCCGCCTAGGAGTGAAGTTTATAGGATAGATGAAATATTTAGACTTAAAGAGTATTTTATGGTATGTGTTGGATATTCCAAGAGGTCATGTGATACAGTACGTGATACAGCATGTGGCCAGATCACTATCTGGCTACGAGGCCCGGTCGTGACGACCTCGGTTGCACCAGGTGTACGGATCCGCAGGCCTATGGCTTGCCGGATTGACCTGCCCAGTGTGATCAAAGGGAGATAACCGGAGATACCGAGATACGGTTATGTGGCGCCCTGAAATACACCTTGGGTTATCGCAGCAAGCCAGTCAGCCCTAGCTCAATCTGCACGACTCCCGTAGCGATGTCATGGATCGGCAGTAGCCGAGATGACCAGTGTTCTTGAACTTTAGATAGTTAGGCGGTAACGTTAAGTCGTGTTCTTCTTCTTCTTCTTCTTCTTGTCGTACTTTTTCTTGGGTGGGCCTCCTCCACCACCACCTCCGCCTCCTCTACCACCACCCAAGCCACCACCCGGACCGGTGAAAGCGGAAGAAGAGTTGTTTTTGCGGCCAGTCGCTACAAAACGTTGGAGGGGAGGGCTTGACATGTTGGCGTTGACTTGTTGGTTTGGATAAGGCCAGGCAGGAGTGCTTGCTGAACGGTTGGAGACGGTGGATCATGTTTGTCCTTTATAGTTCATCGTTTGTTCAATTTATCATCTGCTCTCAATGCCGTCAGGGCGTGCAGAGCCTCATCAGGGCAACATAAGCTCGCCGCATTTTAGGTCGCCCTGCATCAAACTTGCAGAAGGCTGCGGCACCTGTCACCTCTACCAGCCTGGGAACATGCCCCAAATGCCATGCCAAGACAATCTATGGCGTGACAATGCTATATATGGGCAGGGCTATGGCAAACTCCGGTCCTCAACCAAATCACCCTGCAATCCCTGATCTCTCCTCTTTCACTGTCTGGTCAAGCATGCCATATCCTCAAATGCCTCACCGGGCGCAGTAATAACGTCCAGCGGGGCAGTGAGAGCAAACTCAACGAAGATGATGATGAACCAAACCCATTTAATAATGGCCGCTGGCATGGTTGTCCCCTGGTGCTGCCGAAATTCAATGGTGCCATGCTTTTAGAGCGACATGAAGTTCACCTACCACATTTAAATTAGCTTCTATGCATTAAATACTCACGACACATAACTCATGATTCGTCATCGGCAGCTATCAGAAACTCACCTTGAAGAAGCGGGAATCGCTGTAGCCATCATATCTCTCGGTGCCCTCAGTATGGTTCATAATGCTGCACAAAGTTGCCGTGTCTGGTGCAGCTTGGATGATAGAGTAGACCTCGGAAAGACTGGATGCATTGAGGAGGTCATTATGTCGGTTGGACAAGATATTGTCATTATCAAGTTGGCAATGCATGGGGTGAAACTCATCAATGGCATATCTGTACTTGGTCTGATCCATTGATCTCTTACCTTCGAAGCGACAATACAACATTGCCACCCTCTTCACCTGCTCCAAGGTGAACCCTGGTGCATCCTTGAGATGACCGAGGTGGACGTGGAGGCCTGTGCTGCGATTTGCCTTCCACTTGATCACATCGCCAATTGACTCTAGCGCACGTCCCAAGGAGTTCTTCCACTCATCGCCGACGACATTGAAGAGACTCCATCACGGCTCGGTGGCCTTGCTCCGATTCCAAGCTCAACCGCATCAACATTGCTAACCCCTCGGCGAAGACGTCCTCTACCTGCACCGACGGTGGGCATCCCAGCGGGTACGCCTCGCAGGCTCGCAGCTCGGCACGCGCATAGAACAGCTGCGTCCTCCCGAAATACACCACACGCTGCGAGAGGAAGCACTCCTGCACAACCCACGTCCGCCGCGCCACCGGCGACTCGTCCACCTCACTCCACCAGATCCCAGGGTCCATGCACACATAGTCCTCGTCCAGGGGGTCCGCCGGCAAGATGGGCGGGAACAGCGATGAGAGCATGGTGCGCCAGGTCTGCGGGCGTGCAAAGCTCACAACCAGTGGAGCAACCATGTTGGGGTCGCGCTGCGATGTGCACCCCCCTCGCCCGTCCTTGGCATGGGCGGCTGCGATGGTGAAGAGAGAATGGACATAGATATCCTACATCTGCACAATCTTGGTGTTTTTGTCGGCCAGTGAATCCTGCATGATGCAGAGGGAGTCTATCCAGACGTAGTTGACATTTTTGATGCTGTGCGTGAGATTGACTACCTCTTGAAAAGTGCACATGAGTTCATCATAGGGGATCGACACGAGGAATTCGTTGTGGTTAGCGGTGACGAGGCTCATGAAGGAGAGACCACCCCACCTGTGTGTCAGTGTGAGGTAGGCCCAGGGTTGGTTGGCTGGAATGTCTTTGCTGTAGATGAGGCGGAGCACGGGATTCTCGTGGTTACTGACCTCAAGGAGGCATGTTGGAAACAGCGGCGCGTCCGATGGAATGATGGGCCGCACGGCTCGGCATGTTGTGTGCTCGCGAACGCAAGTGTTGACCCAGCGGGCGATGAGGTTCATACTCGCGATCGAGAGGGTCACAGAGTCGAGGGCCCCACCTCCTAGATCCTCTGGTCGGGTGTGTAGTTGCTCTAGGAAACAAAGATAGGTAAGGTAAGTTACTTGCATGAACTCGATGCTGCGTGATGCCGGTGGTCGTACCATTCTGAGGCATAAACTCCAATCCCACCTCCAAGTAATTCCGAGCCTGTCCGTAGTACAAACCCCCGGTTTGTCTCGTGGAGTCGCCGGGTTGAGGAAGCTGGAAAAGGATGGTCCACCCGCCGTCTGTACCGAGTTCTGAACGACAGAAACAATACGACGTCTGCCAGGTTCCCAAGAAAACCGAAACGATTCCTCCTTCCACGTTATGCGGCTTACAGATGTCGACTTGTTGCTCAGCGGACAGGTTGTCCCATATAATAGCGCATAAGCGACACCAACTTCTAGCAGCTGAGTATCTTAGACCAGCAGAGGTGTAAAAGTGTCTATAGTACGTCGTGTCGCCGCCGGCCCGGACGTCTCTGGGGTAGTGGTCCTCATTCTGAATTGGCGTCCGGTCGAATACGAAGATTCTGGCACATGCGCGACATAGCGACCTTGCTCTCGACCACCGATCCATAGTGGCCGTGACTGGGGGCTGCCTTGACCGAAGATGCCAAAACCCCGCATCGTGGATATGGCCAAGTATTGGCCCATAGTTGGATGGGGTTCCCCACTATCATTCCAAAGGGCATCGTTTGCTCCAGTTCTAACCCTCGGCCGCGGGGATTGCCGAGGAGGCCACGCCGTGTAACCACCTGCTCTAGATAGACGCAAGGCTCCGACAAACCAGTGCGCCTCTACGTCCAAGCACAGTTATTTATACTCACACCTAAAACTCCGTACCTTTTTGTACTTCGGTCTTTTAACGTGGCTAAAGTAAATGCCTTTAATTCGGTGCTGTGATGTGAAAAATTTGCATGCATAGTACGTTCCAAAGGAAAGGGACAAGCAGCCCCCCCCCCCCCATCCATCTTATCACAATCCTCTCGAAACATCCACAGCCTCCAGGTATGCATAGGTGGGTATGGACGACGGCTAGAAGTCCATCTAGTCGGCAACGGGCTATCTTGCTACCCTTATGGGCGACACGGACGGGGAGCTGGGGTCTATAAGCGACCTTTGGGGAAGCTGTGTGGGGATTCTTTGGGGGCAATAGACCGGTTGTCAGGCGGATTTTTTGGCCTGGGTCGCAGATTGAGATGCAGAGTTAGGCGGGCTTTAGTAGATGATAGGAGATTCCATGATTTGCCATGATCAGCTATATGATATAAAGGGATTAAATAGCTTTATGGGTCCAACGTTGTTTTTTTTTACCGGAGAGGCTTGCTACCACATACATAACTGTATAATGCCCTATATAAAAGCCTTTTTGGCGAGGCACATGTAGAGAAAGCGGTAACAATAGACCCTCATTATTGTCCCTGTTCCGCCTCATCCACCGCGGCATTTGCCATGGCGGCGAGCCTTTTCGACCGCCGCGGGATAGAGATCACAGCACTGCCCGGCTCGGCAACCTTGTTGTGTCGGGGCAGAGACAACTCGTCCGCGTACTGGCCCGTGGCCAGGAGCGTGCGGGTGCGGTCCCGCGCGACCGAAGCGGGACGCGCCCACTCGACGACGGCACGGCCGTGCTGGACGGCGTCGCGACGCAAGTACTTGTAGCCGCTCACTGGGATCACGGGTGCCGAGGGGGGCTGTCGGTCACTGTAGGGGTCTAGCGGGTCTTGGTAGTTGGGCACTTTGACAAGGTCCGCTGGCGGCACGGGCATGTGGTCGGCAAAGTCAAGCGGCGGTGGTTCTTTGCGGGCATGGCCACCTTCAAGTTGGCGCCGGCGGCTGAGCCAGTCGACCAGGGCCGCGTGGTAGTCTTGGGCCGGATGGTCGAGGCGGGCGTCCGGATGGGCGATCCACGGGCCCTCGACGGCGTCGTTGATTGCGGCCTGGTCCCAGTGCCCGCCGTCGCTCTTTATCCAGGTGTCTCTGGTAGGACTCTGCGTGACGAGACCGTAGACCTCGACGATGGCGGCGTACGCGTCTGGGTCCTCGAGTCCCATAAGCCGACGAAATTCCAGGGGACTTGGAGGCAAGGAGAGAGCGGGGAGTTGTTGCGGCAGCTGCTTTTCAGTGGCGGGGGGGAGGTAATGGTCGGGCACCTTCCCATGGCCGCCGGGCTTTGCCGCCCTGTCAAAATCAATGAGCACAAGATCATCTGTAGCAGGGTCGACCATAAGGTTGTGGAGACGCACGTCGTGATGCACAATGCCATAAGTTAGGTTGAGGTCGTCGATGGTACGAAAAAGCTGCTTGGCCCATTTGAGCTTAAAGGTTCGGCTCGCCCTGGTGGCAAGAAGGCTGCCGCCGGGGATGAAGGGTACCGTGAAGCCGACGACGGTCCCCCTTTTCTCGTGAACCACCAAGTGCTGGGCCGACACAATGTTGGGGTGCGCCGACAGCATAGCCGGGATCCGGATGCTGTGCCAGATCCTCGGGATGGCATCGCCGTCCTCGTAATACTTGAAGACCAGCCGCCGAGAAGGCGACGACACGGGTGTGACAAGATCGACAAAGGGGGCGAGCCGGGCTATCTCAATCAGATCATCACGCGAAATCGTCTCGACGCAACTCGAACCGGGCAGCTGATAGTCGTCCACCATGGCATACTGCGTGCCCGGCGTGGCATCTCTCGAGGGGTCTGCTGACGTGGACAGGATGGTACCGTTGGCTGCCATGGATACGGCCGTCACGTCAGGCGCCAGCCCGCTATCGATTCGGGCCGCCAGAGCGCGGTAAAGGGGCATCCAGGCTGTTTCGAAACCGTCCCATTCGAAGAGCCGCGCTGTTGCGCCGTCCATGCCCATCACGTGGAGCCCGATCCAACGCCGTGTGTCGCCATCATACGCCGCCAAGTAAAGCTCTTTTCGTCCATCTGGACCGATGGTACGTTTGTGCGGGTGCCTAAAGAATCGACACTGGACCTCCATGATGCCAGTGGGAGCAAAGAGACAGAAAGGGAGCCGTGGAAGTTATGCGATAATTTTTTGACCTTTTGCAGAAGGTGCGGGAGGTCAAGTTAAGGCACAGTCCCTTCTATCGCTCGCTACTCACGATAAATCTTCATAGCAGCTGAGAGGGAACAACAAAGAAGGGGTTCCCACAAAGAAGCGGTGGGTCCCACAGCGCCACAACATGATTCTTTCCCAGTCCGGCAACTTAATTGATTTTGGTTCTGGGCCATTCTGAGCCCGAGACAAGGGGCCGAAAGTGACGAGGCAGCTTGGTTGATTTTGGTTCTTGGCCAGACTGCCTTGCAAGTTGTCATTTCTAACATATCGCTAATGGTGGCCCCCAGCCAAGGGCCTAAAGTGAGGAGGTAGTTGAGCAGCTCCGCAATTGAGAGATATCTCCCAGGTGACACATGTGGCGTTAAATGATAAAAGGGCTGGTCGCTTTGTGAAGTGTATCTTTGGTAAGCTTGAGCTCGAGCCACTAACACCGTGGAGAGGCTTCGGCAGGAGCTTTCGAGGTCTGGAAGGCGGGAAACCAGGCAGGAAAGAAGAAGCCATTTCATCAGTGCTGTAATTTTTAGAAACCAGCACTTTGATCAATTGGGTCAATCTTGTTCAGTTTGTTGTGCGTTTTCTGTGCCTCCCGCGCGCCGGAAAATTCTGCTGCGTCAGGTGGTCACGTGACTAATCTGACAGTAATCACCACACGGATCCGTACAAATCTAGACTTTGGCGGACAAGTTGATTCTCACGATATGAAGCCGAAGAACAACATTTGAAAGCACGCCGCGCGCCCAGGCCAGGGAACACGTTGCGCACGCTCCATCGCGTGCCCTGGCCTGTATTTGCTTTGCGTCGGTTGAAGTTATCGCGAAGCGAAAGAAGATGACGAAATCGGAGGTTTGAAGTGGCTTAGGTTCAGGCTCAATATGGAAAGTGGTGAGGGCAAAAGACTGGATCGGCAAAGTGGCGTGTGCCGGGGAGGCCCTGGCTTGGCGGAGACTCCAGGCTGCTTTTTACCCTCTTCGTCGCTATCCTAAAACGCAGAAGCACACCCTTCCGGGCCGTAGCGGTACCAGCCGGCGCCAAATCCACCCCGCAAGCTGAAGATATCCGGACCAAAGCCGTATACTTTAATTTAACACAGCAAGTACGCCATTTCCGCTAGTCCCTACGATCTTCAACATCACCATTTCCACTATTTTCAGCGTCTTCCACCGCCTTAGCTCTACAGATACTGAGTCAGTGCCTTTAACCTAGGCTTTTTCAATAGCTAACCTTCGTTCTAGCATGCCAGAGATCTGGATTATTAGCTTCGACGCCTGAGAAGAAGAATCCGAGTTCGAATACCCCGAGCCCTCTGCCCCGGAGCACGACCCCAACCCCCCCTACAAAAACGGCGAACTCATGTCAACCTCTGCCTCCCTTCTCTAAACCCTCCGTATACCCCCTAGACACACCGGACACATCTACTCTGCGATGCGAATATGAGTGATACTACCACCCGAGAACTTCTTGATGTCGTCAAAGACCTCGTCGAGTGGAGTGACGTAAACAAGCTTGTGCTTCTTCGCTCCCGTGACCTTCTGTCCAGTAAACACAAGGCCGAGAGCGCGTCCGTCCTCGTCCCAAACAATACTGCCAGAATCACCATTGCGCGCAAACAGTGAAGCGTGGCCTTGGTTGACTGTCCCCTGATGGACGTAACCAAGCTCTGTTGAGAGCGGCGTCTGAAGGCCCTTCGCGATATGTGGGTCCTCATGGACAGCGACATCCGCAGGCGTCTTACTGTATTTTCCAGCTGAAACGCCAGAGATTGCCCCCTTCTTGAAGATGTAGGACTCTTGAAGAACCTCTTTCAGCCCGGTATCTGGGGGCTGTCTGAGCAGCGCTTCGTTAGTCCCCTGCTTGGGCAGCGCATTCTGGTCTGCGTCCGGATTTCCCCCGTATTTGTCGAGCCAGTCCTGAATCTCTGGCAGTCTGTTTTCTCCAATGCGGGCCGCATCGTGGGGCATAATCAGCGCCCAGTCAAGGCGCCCATTATTTGCTGTGCGTCTTCCGTATCCTGAAGCGCAATACACAGTTCCCAGGCGATGCAAGTTCCTGTCGAAGAAGTCGAGCTGGCCTGGTAAGTTGGCTTTGGCGTTCATTCCAATGTTAATATCGGGGTATCTCTTAATATGGAGGTGCTGCTGCCGAACCGCATTGATATGCTTGCAACGACTGGGGCTCTCAATTTGTGGACGGTTGGGGTCGGAGGGCAGGATCCCATTCTCGTCTGCGAGCCAAAGTTGCGAGTCCGGCACCGGCTCCAAGATGTCAGCCTCCTTGCCGGCCTTGCTCAGTCGAAATCCCTGGCACCAAGGACGAATGACATGGTAATTTGTTAGGGCAACTTTGAACCACTGCGGGCGGCTCTGGCTCTTCAGCTCCAGCCAACAGCCCAGAGTACCAATGAGCGGGCTGGACTCTGTGTGTTCCTCAGTCTTGATATACTTCTCGGCACTGATATCGGCGCCCAGATTCGCCCTTGTCTGATAAGGGATCGGTGGGATAAGGTAGTCCTCCACCGCATCCTTGGTACTTGGTAACAAACGGAAGGCAGAAGGCTCAACAACGCCATGTTCCATGTGAACACGGAGGTCAGCGTACTTAAACCGTCCTTGCTGAAGATACCGCCGGATGTCTTCCAAGACAGGAGCCCACTTCGTCTCAAGACACTGGTAGTCGACCGAGATGTACACAGTGCTCGGGTTATCGTGATCAGGGTCGAAGCCGAGCCTGAAGAGGTTGAGAGAGGTGATGTATCCCTTCGTCTGGGAATAACCGTCCGAAATCCGGCGAACAGTGTCCTTAATCACCTCCCAGTCCTTTTTCAATCCGAGAGAGAGGAGCTCAGCTGCAACAGGGGCAATGTACTTCTCCTGTACATGCTCCTCGGCAATCATTTCGACAGCGATGTCGAACTTGGAATTCCCGGTCGCGGAACACGTCCTGTCGATGAATTTCTTGATCTTTGGCACCGCGTTGCCCCAGATAACAGAGCAGCCTGCGTCCACCCAGCGGGCCACAATGAGGATGGTTGGCTGCCCCTCGGTAATCACCCCGCCACTTCTCAGTGGCGTTCTGGTCACCAGGGTGACCGAATCAACATAGTTCACCTTCTCTTCAGAGAGAATATTCCGGGCTCCCTCCACCAGTACTGTCTCCCCAATGCATCTGTCGACCTCGATGCATCTCTCGTCCCAGTGGCTGCCCACAGGAAATGGGTGCGGAGGGGGGGCCCCTACCCGAAGCGGGACGCTGAAAATGTCGAATTCCCCGCTGTCGCTCGAGTCGGATGATGTAGCCTCGGACCGCCGAAGTCGAGCCCGCTTGCGTCGATCGTTCTCCGAGTCGGGGCTAGGATACGGGCTAAATGCCATGGCGATGATACTAGGTCGGAAGGAGTGAAGCGCGACCTCGAACGAAGAAGGGTGAGGGGTTGAGAGGTGAAGCGTGTGTGGCGGTGAGGTTGAGTATTGAGGAAGATTGCAGAAGGTCCACTGGAAGACCGCAGGAAAGGTGGAAGATTGCAAGAGGAAGAGGAGGGAGGGAGAGAGGGAGGAATTCATACTTTTCTGAGAAGCGTTCAACCTTTTGCTGTTCGGTACTAGAGTGGGTCCTCGTAACTTAACACTTTTGATTTACTGTTGGAAGGGGTGACCCTTCCAGAAGATGGTAGCCGCCTCCTGATTGGTAGATAGCCTAGCGTGATTCTGGCGTGGCTTCTACCCACCTGAAAGGGCCAGAGATTTTCCCTGGGGCCAGAACCACCACAGAATTCATCACCTTTTTCCGTGTTCCCAACATTTACCTTGGATGATGCAAACTTTACAGCTGTGGACAGAGTTTGATATCCGGCCTGCTGGAAGTTTGGTTTGCGTCTTTTTGACGGGGCGCGGTGATCCAACTCTATCGTCCTCGCTCCCTTCAGGACTCGATTTGCGTTTATTCGTTAGAGTCTCTTTGACGTTATGGATTCCTTAGCTACCCACTTCATGTGCCTGACCATCTTCTCCAGCTCCCCTTTAACGGTTCTAACCTCCTCTTCTAACTTCTTCACTTTACTACGAAAGAGAGAGATGCAACGGCTCCTTGTCCAGTTGAGCCCGCGTGCTTCTTCCGAAACATCGTGAAACTTCAAGTCCCTCGTCATAATGTCGTCCAGTTCTTCCTCGATTCTCCGTACGAGGCTCTCGACTCTGTCACGCTGAAGCTCGGCGAAAATTCCGGCCATCAGAAACGGGTGAGCGCGGACTTCTGGGGACATCTTGAGCAGATCCTCAATCTTCTTCATCTGCATCTCGTTACAACCGTAGATGACTGCCAAGGTCAGCTGCGACTTGGTAAAGTGCGTGGACGAGATGGCAATGTTGTTTAGCTACGCGGCAGAGATGACAGCTGTAAACAGCTCCACGGGTTCAGTCGTTGACCTGCTAGTGAGACAGGTGGAGTAAGTCTTCTTCTTCTGCAGCGCTTTCCGGATGACACTGTGCAGTTTGAATCGTTGAGCAATCTGCTTCCAAATTTTGCTCTCGATTGGCAGATACTGCAATACACTCGGCCGCTCGGGCTTGACTTGCTCTGGGGGAACACGGGCAGAGAGTCTGTGATTCAAGTAAGCACTGACTGTTCGCTTCGGCAGAAAGCCAACATAGGTGGGTACCTAGCCTACATACAGGATATGATAGCCAGACCGGTCAGTTATCTCACGCTCTCTCTCTGGTGGCGTTTTGAGAGCTTCGGACTAGAACGCATTAGATTCACGTCGCGTTGCGTCAGCCCCTAAAAGGGCCTGGATAGAGGAGTACCCACCCAAATCCATTCTTGCCATTGGGGATTATTAGGATTCATGGGAAGCGTCAAAGAGTTGACTACGAAGACTCGACCATGGACGGAGCCGCGACGACGACGAATGCCGCTGCCGCAAGGGGAGACGAGCCTCCGCAACCTGGGATCAAGAGACAAGAATCAATGTATCAGAGGCTTGCTAAAACACTCAGCGGGTTAAGTGTGAGGCCTAGAAAGTCATGGGGGAGGTCATGAGATGGGGAACATTGGAAAGGGGAATGATATTACGGCGCTGGACGAGACTGGCCCCGAACCGAGGATACCAGCATTCTTGAGACGAAGGCGGAAAGTGACCGGGCCCTATATCGACCAGACAAAATTTCGACAGGGGGTCTTAGCAATGACACCTTACTACAGGGCCTAGGATAGAAGACATGCCCGGCAATGTCATGGGTAGTTTGGCATGGATCTATTTGGAGCATCGTACGCGCTCCTGATTGTTTGGTTATCTACATAGTTTTCCTTTTGTTGGTAGCGGGGTTATAGAGTTTTATCTTGCTTGAGGGGATTGCATCGGCATGACAACGTCCTCGGTCTCTTGCGACACAAGGGCCGGGCAACAAGCGCGAGATACGGCAAGAGGACTCATGCAACCTGCTCCAGCTAAAGCACAGGTAATATCAAACCGTGGATTGCTCTTGCAAGATCAAGACAAAGAAACGCGATCGGTCTGAAGTGCTAAGCGGAGCCCACCTTGTCGCTGATCGTGATCCTCCAAAGTAAACAAACCCGCACGTCACCTCAGCAAGAACACGTCTTCCATCTTAGCATTGTATACTTGACCAACACCATGGCTGATCCAGCGCTGTTGGTAGAAACCTCGTCTCCAATAAGGTAGTAGGAACTAGGTGGGAGAGTTCGGTGCTGATGCAGGAGGGTAACGACTGTGAGCGAGGGAACTGGACTCTGCTGATGAAGTCATGGAGCGACTTGAAGTTGGCTCTCTGGATAGTGCAGAGCTCACCCCGCATCGATGGCTGAACGGGGTTCTCCGTTGTCATATCACAACGAGGCCATTTGCTCCATCTCTATCTCCCCATCACGAAGACCGCCAGATGAAGCCCGAGGTTCTAACAAATCGGGACGCCTCGTTGTGTTAGGCACAAATATTTACTATATTCACACCTAGCGGCCTGTGCATTGCTATCCTGTTGCGCAGGCCTGTTGAGTTCTTTTGAGGTAATAGGCCGGCTGTGACGACCCATCGTGGTTGAGTAAATTATTTAGCCTGGGTTCCAGGGCATTGAGACTCAGAGCAAGGTGTCTTGGGTGTGGATGGGTACACAGACATTTGATACTAGTAACTGCCATGATCAGCTACCTTATGTACCTAGGTAACCCTCCTACAGCGCTAAACTAGAGAACTAAGGTACATCTTCCCTTTGGCATCAAAGTCCAAACGCTACTCATTGCACATCCCTCTCCGGCGGTGATAACTATCTGTCTGTCTGGCCTGTCAAGTTGGTCTTGAGCTGGTTGTAGTAGTTGACGTCGCTGTATTGTTCGGCCAGCGGATGCTGCTATAAGTCAGGCTCAGACTTGGCATCGTCAGGCTCGGGAAAGTCAGGCTGGGCATGGAGAGACTGGAAAAGGTCAGACTCGGCATGCTCAGACTCGGGAATGAAAATGATGATGGGCTTGTCGTGTTTGCCGCCCGGCCTGCGATAGTCGGTGAGGCGCCGAGTCCGAGGCCTGAAGTGACGTTTCCAATGCCAGAGGTGATGTTGCCGATGACTGCGGTGAGACTGGGGAGCAGCCCTCCCCGGGGTGTCGTGGTAGTTTGGGCTGCAGATGCAGTTGAATTGGTGGGGAGGAAGGTGAAGGCAGCAGACGCATTCCACGAGGGCAGCAGGGACGCCGAGCTGCTCGAGGTGTTCAATGCCCGTGGAACCTTGTTGATCTTGACAAAAGTTGTTGTGCTAAGGACCTCAATCATGTGTTTATTCTCTGCGGAAACTGGCGCGGTGGAATGGCTGAGGAGCCAGACAGCTGCCAGAGAAGCGATGTGGGCCTTCATTGTTGATTGGTTTTTGTTTTTTTGTTACGGTATATGCAAACCCAGGTGTGTTGGGGAGGGGCTTGTCATATACTGTTACTGGCGGCCATCTGTTATAACCTTTGACTCTTACCACAAAAAAAACCTGCTGTGTATCTGCTTCCTGGGGTTCTTTCTCGATATGACGATATATTTGTCTGGTACCTGAGGTAATTACCTTACATGACCGAGTCCGGTTACAAGAACGCGGTCCGCGTCGGGTACCTGAATTGCCGATCATTTCCTTGTTGGCTTTGACTTCGTATTAAAGACGTGACGGTTAAATGTAAAATTCCACAAGCCTGCGGTGCATTATTAGCCGAGTTCGGTGACAACGTCATCGGCGCACCTGAGATGACCACGAGATATTCGTTGTTAGTATCTTACACATGGCAGATATTTGTGGTCCTCTAGCGATGGGGGCGTGACTACCGAGGTACCTCGAGACTTAGATGGTCGTTTCAAGTTTATTTTGATGCCCAACCGTTCTGTCGGGACTGTAACGGGAACTCCACCACGACTGGAGAGTAAATGATCATCGCAGCGCTGTTCCCGAGGGAATTTCTTGGACTGCCCTGGCAGGGAAGGTACTTACCCGCATAAGGCAAGTGGGCTCCATGGTGAAGAAGCACCACCAGCAAGCTTATTTCTGTCTTCTGCGCGGAAAGAACACTCCACAAATGGAGGTAGGTACCTGCCTTGGCCACCACAGAATAAGAGAAGGTTTCTCTGCGACACTGCAAAATAATGGCACAAACATCCCAGTCCGCGGATGTATCTGCCACAGATGAGCAGGCTCCATGTTCTCCAGATCTCGACATCGCCAAAATCCAAATGGCGCTACGTTACAAATACGGCTGCACCTGCGGGCAGTGTCTTGGCGGCTTCCTGAGTCCCCAAATGAAGTCTGCAGTCCAGATCGAGGATTTGCTCCAATTTGACCATATGAAGAGTCTGATGGCCCTGGATTCCGGCCTACCGCCATCTCATCTTTAGCATTTTCCCGCTGCCGTTTGGAAGGAGGTCAAGATAGATGAAACGATGTAGATGGGATTCCGCAATATGAGTCTGCACCTTGCTGACTGTCTGGGGCGGGAAGTAATCTTGACAGAAAAGAATGTCCTTAAGTTGCTTGATCAATTCCAGGAGGAGTCAGGGTGGCCGCCTGTGACACGACAGTTTCTTGAGCGTGGAGGAACCGTGGCTGGAGCAGCCGATCTGATGTCCGAGATGGCAATTGCCAATTGGTCCGGAGAAATAGTCCATGGTTTCGGGGCCGGTGGTTTGGGCTTGGTGTAGGGGTCGCCGGCCAAGCAGCAGATGTAGTCGCCGGGCATGAGGCCGGCGCACAGGTCGGATGGGGGGTTGAATTTGTACAGGTCGGCGGCCGGGATGGAGCATTTAGTCGTCAGGGTGCTGCAGGTGTCACCCGAGACGACTTCGACGTAGCGGCATGTCGCGCGCTTAGGGAGGGGGCGGGCGCGGAAGAGGCGGGAGACGAGGGAGGTTGAGTTGCTGGGGAGGGCGCTGTTGGCGTTGGAAAATGTGCCGTTCTGGACACCCGGGGATGGCGAAGACTTTGACATGGGATACGTCGCCGGCCCGTTGGAATCGGGAGCTGGGGCTGGAGACGCAGATTCCCTGGCTCCAGTCGAACACACAGCTTGTTGCACTGCGGCGAGATTTCCAGTCTTGTCAATGGCGATGCCAAAGATGTGCTCCGAGGACGCCCGCTGCTACAGAGCTGGGCGACTGTTTGCGAGGCATTTTCCTTGAGCTGTCTTCCCAAAGATTTCGGGACAGCTTGTCCTTCACTTCAACACTGGGGGAGGCGCATGCTATGGCAGTGTCCAGGGGCTTTTGGAAGAGTCCATCTGACTTCTTCGGATTCTCTTTTCGTTTCAAAATGTCGGCTTCGCTTGATGCGTGAAAACCGGATCGAAGGGAGCAACTGTGTAAGAGAGCGGTGGTTGCTGGGTCATTCAGGGGTTGTGTTACTGAGAATTGGAAGGAGTAGGGGCTCCTTGCACCGCTACAGGCGTTCGACAGAGAGTAGGTCATCCAGCTATGCACGTTTTGACACGTCAACACATGGCAATGGGCAGTCGTGTTGATCAGGGTAGTAGGTACTCGGGTCCGCAATAGGTGAAGGGTCATTGTCGGTCACTGATGCAACCGCTTGTGTCCCGTCGAGGTTAATGGCAGAGCAGACGAGACCCGCCCCCCATAAAGGGAGACCACGGCCGTCTTCGTGTTTGTGTGCATCGTTTACCGGGATAGAGCCGTGCTCGAGGCCTAGGGTCTTAAAACAAAGCGACCCTTCAGGAATAAGGGGGATATTTCTACCATCTCTTGCTTCGCCCGTGTGCACTCGCCGGGCGTATCGTACATTGAGCCATGGCCCATTTCGCTGACAGACTCGGAGACAGAGCTCCTGTGATATGCAATTTCGGGGCTGCCCTGTTGTGCTGCGCCGTGAAATATGATGTCTTAATGATCCTGCTACCATCGCCACAAGTTGAGCTTTGTGTAAATTATGCCAAGTACCATAACCAGCTGTGTGCAGAGGCTACTCTATCAGGAGGAATAAATGAAGGTCCATGCTTGGGACATCCCGCGGGTTCGTGCGACGATGAGTATAGTCTCTGAAAGGTGCCGTGCCACACTGGCATTTACCTCGGCTGATAGCCAAGAGCTTTCCTCCAACAACCTCCCTCCCCCCACTGCATCAAAAGCCCACATCACTGCAACAAAAGTCCACACAAGGCCGTTAGGCGCGCATGGGCTTGTGTTGGGTGCTTCGAGCCCAATGTATACTGATTCGACACGCCTTGCTTCGCTACAACCTCAGGCTTTCGTCTGATAGGCTTTCTCGCTTCTACACACCCCCAGTTCGACCTTTTTTTCAATTCTGCTCAATTTCCTAGACCCCCCATCTAGAAAGCGGCCCGGCAAAATGCCTCAACTCGACGAAATCACCTACTCGCGCGATGTATGCGTCGCCGCAATACGCGACTACTACCAATTCCTCACCAAACTATACCTCAACCCATCAGATGTCATTTCGCCACCACCAGAGGGGTGGCCCAGCATTACCGCCTCCACCCTCGAGGAGCTCGACAAGACGGAGGAAGTGATATCGCTGCTGCGCCACCTGCCCTACATCAGCGAGCCCCCCAGCTACCGATCAAAATCCCAAGCCATCCCCTACTGCTACTTTGCCGACTGGCAGGAGCTTGCCGGGCAGATACGGGACGGCGGGACCGAGGCCGAGGGCGTCCGGATCATGACCGAGATGTTCCTCCCCGACGAGGACATGGTGCCGCCGCACGTCGTCGGGCTCACCTTTGGGGGCCGCGACAACACCATCTTCCTGCTCGACACGGAGCTGGGCGTCGTCTACTGGGTGCAGTGTCCGGCCGACATTGGCAGGCACGACGAGTTCTGGTACGAGCGGCAGGTCCACGACGACGCCGAGGACCACGCGCCCGAGAACGAGGCCGCGTGGCGCGGCGACTCGCCGGCGTGGCCTGTGGCCGACTTCTTTGAGCTGCTCAAGGACCAGTATCGGAAGCTTAGGTTTCTGCCGCTCAGCTCGCGGACTGTTATTGACGTCTGGTCGCGGCTGGGGCCGGGGACCGAGGGCCTGATTCCCATGGTCAGGGACATCTACCGGGAGCATGCCTGGCCTGATCTCGAGGGGTACCGCAAGCGGGAGTGCCTCGAGGCGGTGCAGGCGGGCTTGAGGGAGCGGTATCCCAGACACGCCGACCGGCCGGAGGAAGGGGGCGAAGACGAAAGCGAGTAGGGCCAAGACGTCTGCCATTGATCTGATTCTTGGCGATTACCAGGTAGCGTGCGGGTTCAACCGCTGCATTTTCCCGGCACCAACAGGATTGGGCTAATTTCACCACCACGCCGTCTCAGGGAGATGGTTTGTTACCTGTTTCAGCGAAATGATGAACCGTGCATATAGTGGCCGGCATTCAATACAATGATCAAAGATTCCACTCTTCTCGGTACGGCTGCTAGGGATGACTAATATCGCAAGCCGCCCGAGTCGTTTTATCAGGTCGCTGCCTGGGCCGGTGGTTACGGGTCGCCGCCCGGGACGGATCTCAGGTCGCCGCCTTTACCGGTTTTGCACGGGTCGGAGCCCGGGTCGGTTTGCTAGGTCGCCGCCCAAGTCGGTTTGGCGGGTCGTTGCCCGGAACGGTTTAACGGGCCGCCGCCCGGAACGGTTTAAGACGACGTCGCCCCGCCACGGCTGCCCGAAGTCTTACGAAGTCCTTTGAGGTTATCTAGAGCGATCAAATGAGTACTCACGGCAGTACTCCCCTCACCCCCACTCGGAAGTACATCGGATTGATTCTCGCCCAGCTTGGGGGTAGGTAGGGAGGAAGGGACGGTTGTAGGCGCGGGCGTGACGGGTGTAGGCGTGGGTGTGACGGGTGTAGGCGCGGGCGTGGGCTGTCGGCAGGGATTCTGGTACCATTGCAGGAAAGCCCCACAATAGAAAGGACCACAGCTACCCCCGAAATCATAGCGCTGGCCTTGTCCGTGTTAGTCGGTTGGCCATTTGCCGCTATGACTGGAGCAAGCTTGTCGCCAAGCTGCTCTATGCTGGCCTCGGTTTTTGTGGTGGCTGTGGCGGTGATGGCGGTGATGGCGGCAGTGACTGTTGTGGTTACCGTGAAGAACGGCGGGACTGGCACCGTCACGGTGGTGGTGGTTGTGACGGTAATAGGGGTCGGTATGGCGAGGGCAAGGACGAGAGCGGGGCAGGATAACATGGCGAGGAGGACTATGATGAGAATGGACTTCATCTTCCGTGATATAGGCGGCGGTGATAAGACAGCAAGATGGCGGCATAACAGCGACAATGACGGCAAGATGGCGGCACGACAGCGACAATGACAACACGAGAAGACGACAGACAGCGCAGGATAGACGACAGCAGCACGACAGCGACAACGAGACGAAAAGACGACAGCGACAACGAGACGAAAAGACGACAGCGACAACGAGACGAAAAGACGACAGCGCAAGATGATGCAGAGATGGGCAGAGAATACTTTCCCTCTTTCCTCCCAGAATGCTTCTCCTAGAATGCTAGAAAATGGTGCTCCCCATTTCCGTTGAGTTGGACGCTTCCTTCTCAAGATATCAAGGTTTAATTTAGATGAGCAGATCGTTCCTACCTTCCTCGGCAGGATCCATCTGCCCAGAATTCCCAACACACGCTATATCTCCTTCCCTTTCCATCCCGGGGATGCCTCCAATCAACTCGTGAAGTCGGCCCCCCATGACACTTGCAAGTCATCTCTTGCCAACTGAGTGTGGCTTCCCCACAGTGATATTTTCTCCTTGCCCTAAGAAGCGATTCATTATTGTATGTTATGTGGACTTCATATAGTGGCAACATCGGTGACCAACGATCACCGCTAGCTGTATGGACATCTTAGAGCCGCTTTCCCACATACCAATGTCTTCGGTGGCTAAGTGCAGGGAGAGATTCTGCTGCAGACGCGATCAGGGGCCAGTCAGAGTGAGGGGAGTGCTGTGCTTTACTTTTATAAGAAGAGGAAGGATTCTCTGGCCACCGACTACCACCAGATTGAGTCCATGGGCAAATACCTCGCCCCTGTGTTGGTTGACGCAGGGCAGGCACCCACCAGGCAGGCAGGCACGCAACCGGGATAGGCATTTGGGGCAGATCCCCTCGGCCCGGTAACGGTCACCCACCGGGGGATTCTGGGGATGTTGGGGGACACTGCTCTTTCCTCGCCAGCCCACCGAGCCTCACGGCAGGTGCCCACATGACCCGGCCGCAAGCGACCTAGGCTCCCAACACCGCAACCGGACCATCTAGGACCACGCCATATGTCCCCATTTCCCTCTTGCACCGTGCCCTGTTTGGCCTGCCGTGGTGATGGTGTCCTACGCGGTATCAACGTCTCGCTCCTGCCCCTCAAAGTTCACTTTGCATTTCCCTGCCCCCAAGGTGGCACAGGCACAAACAGGCGCTGTTGCATCTCGATCGGGCTAGGGACCGACTTCCGGTGGTTACCGCCTCGGTCATTTTCCTGAGTGAACATTCAAAAACAAGTCGGTGGACCCCAGGGTGACCCAGGCGAGGCGTTTGAGGCGGGAGGCTGCAGGCGTCGGTGGGGTGCGTCAAGCTTGTGAAACCATATGCCTTTGGGGACCAAAACTTGACACAGGCTTCCTCGCGTCCAACTTTCCCACCACTACATATACGCATGGTAAGCGTATACTCATGAGCTTGGATTTTTTGGTGATAAGCGGCCATGGGATCCTGCAAGGTGAGTCGTGAGGGGGGCTATCATGGTAAGGACGAGAAGGAACCCAGTTGGTAGACCTCGACCACGCAGTTTGGCCAGGCCAATGCTCTAGGTTCTCGAACTTGAACATCCTCCTGTTCTACAGTCTGTTTTCTGATGACGGCGGTCGTTCCTTAGTATTCCGCAATTGGATATTTGCTAAACCCGCTCCTCGCGGGTGCTTCCTTGCGCCTCCTGCGCAGCTAGATACAGTTTTCATTTGCTGCCTCGCGCCTCCCCCAATGCAGCCTCCCCCAAGATCCTCACTAGATGATGCAGCGTGATGAAGTCCGCCGCTGATGCCATCCCAGCCTGAAATCCGAGAAATTTTCGCCAAGTCCTACAGGTGCCCAAGGAAAAAACCCCTACTGCAGTGGACAGGCTGACAAACCTCAATTCCAGCAACTTCTAGACCCTTATTCTCTGACACGTATAGTTGCTAGAATTGCTGCACTCAATTTGATGGGTTTGAAAAAGCGTGATTGTCTTGCTTCTTGTGTGTGGCTCCCTGGCGAAGCGGCACTGTGGCCTTGGGAAACCCCATTTTTCTCGCCGTCGTGATGGGGATGGTTGGTTTGAGAATTGGGAGAAACCAGGCGGGGTTGTGCAACAGGTACTCTATTTATCCGTCGCTTCGTATACACAGGACCCAGATTTCTCCCCGATCTTACCTTGAGTCGTCAGAGTCCATCAAGAATGCGCGAATTGAAGATGGCTGGTGACGCTGGAATAGCGTAGCGCCGACGAGTTATCTTCTGTACCAGGTGTGAGATGTTTCTGATTACCCGAATTAAAATAACAGGTCGGACGTTGCTATACTGCGGCGTAGCACTTCGTTACCAGGTTAGCTAGTGAGCCGGACATGGCCGACGTGCCGTTCCCGGGAACCGGGGAGTTGGATACCGGGGATTTGGACCGCCACATGGCCACGTTTGCCAAGGCTTGCTGCGCCGACGTTTTCGTCTCTGGGCCACACAGTTGAGCTTCTCGACTCAATCGGGAGACACAATTATACCACGACACCCTTTGGGGGCTCTGGTTGAGGCTGAACCGGGCCTATTGAGCGAGATGGCACCGAGCTGGAGTTCGCTTGGGCGAGAGGCAGAACAATATGGCTTTTGTGTGGGCCTGGAGAGATGACCGCCGTATGGCCTGCTGGATTCGACATATGTGGTGTAGCTGTGGCATACCGTCGGCCTACCGACGTGGAAGGGCCGGCCGGCGAGCAGTAATCCCCGGTTTCGTGAGGGTGTACCATTCGCGATGATGATAGCAATGAAGTCAGGTTTAAGGTCAAGAGATGTCGTGAGTCTAAAGCATAAGTACTAGACGATAGCCCGTCCGTTTTCTTCTCTGCCTCCCATCACCAAACCACCAAAATCCTCACCACAACAGCAACCTTACAAACATCTCCACCTCGATCAAACCAAAGCTCAAAATGGTCCACTTCAGCACCATCACCATCGCCGCCCTGACCGTCCTGTCAGGTGCCATGGCCCAAGCCCCGATCCCGTGCACCTCCAACTTCCGCAGCTACTGCGGATGGGAAATCATCAGGGGTCGTACGTTTCTTCCCCCAGTCATAAGTCCAGGTTTGAGCTGATCACAATCTCCCAGCCGACGATGTCGAAAAGTTCCGAGACCTGGTGTTTGCCCAGACCGCCAAGCGTCCCGCCGAGGGCCAGGTCTACGACATGCTCTACACCTGCCTTGGAGACCTGACCTTGAGCCTTCAGGCCCCCGCTCTTTGCGGCGGCGGCCAGTGTGTGGCTGCTTTGGCCTACGACGGCTCGAACAATGGCTTCTGCCGTGGAGGCGCGATTGGATGGAAAGTGATTCCCGGCACATCCCAACCAGACATGAACGAGAGCGGATGCGTATATCAGCTGTGTTGAAATGGAGGACGGGAGATGTCGGAGAATTAGACTGGATTTATCAGAGGTTTCATTTTGTGATTTATAGACGTTAGACAAATAGATAGAGGTACCAACCACGATCAAGCCCTTTCTACTGCTAATGATACACTTTACATCCAATGTTGAAACTCCAGCATCTCTTCGCATCACACCTCAGTTTCAATCCCCTGCTCCTTCTCCCCATGCTCCATCATCTCACCCAGCCTCCCCTTTCCCTCCTTCGCCTTGTCCACCATCCAGTCCAGAGTCCTGGTCGCCTTCCACTGCATGATGCCCCGGTGCTTTCTGTGCAGCTGCTTGCGATGCCTCTTGTAATCCTGAATCTGTGCCAGCGGCCCTCTCTTCCCGTCATCATCACTCCCCGCCTTCCCATCAAGCAGCGACGACGCCCGCGCTTTCAACTTTGATGGCATCTTCTTGACCTCCTTGATCCCGCCATGTCCATCTTCCTCGTCACTACTGCTGGAATCGCCCGCCTTACGGAGCATCTTCCTCTTCTGGCTATCCTCTTTTGAATCCCCCTCTCCTTCGCTCTCATCCGTACTCTCGCTATCACTATCCGATCCCAAGTCTGAGTACGAGCTCGACAACAACGACTCCTCTTCATGTTCCCCTCCTTCATCCTCCGCCATGCTCTCATCATTAACCGTATCCAACACCTCCATCACCCCTTTAACATCTCCACCCCTCGTCTTCGCTGCATACCCCTTATGGTAACCACTCAGACCCCTCCAAAACCTCACCACCAACTCAATCTCTCCAAGGGGTTCCTCGCCCTCCTCCAAGCCCTTGTAGTCCGCACAACTCCTTGCCCTCTTCAGCTGCTTCTTCCCACCTCTCCACACGGCCAGCCTCACCGTCTTCTCCTCCTCATCGGGAAACTCCCCAACCCAGAGCACCGCCAGCGCAGGGTTATCCTCCGTCATGAACGAGGATTTCTTAAACTCGATGACGAGCGGGGTTGCATATCGCTTAATCACGCCGAGGAAAACCCCCTCCTCATCCTTGCGGTGCTTGGGCGCCCAGATGCCGCCCTCTCCCTCGCGGGTGTACATCTTGGCCTTTCCAATCTTGGTCTTCAGCTTTAGCTTGCACCCCTTCAGTTCCTCGTGGATTCCGCGCTCGGTGACCTTGATCGGTGCCTTGACTTCGAGGGTGCCGTAGTCCCAACCGGTTAATTCTCTCGGCATGTTAAGCTCCACGCTCCGCCAGACCATGCTGATTCTCGCCCGGCCGTACCCGATGCCGCCGGCGAGGGGGTACATCCCCATGACCTGGCTGCGCTTCTCAAAGACCCGCCGAAGCGGGAGGTAGATGATACCCAGCAGGGGGTCGTTCTCGCCCTCGCGGCTGTCGCGGACGGCAATGATGACCTCGGTGGACCTCCAGTCCTTGACAAAGCGTTCTGTTCCGGCATTGAAGAATGGCTTTGCGTTCTTCGGTTTTGTTCTTGTCCGGTAGATCTTGCGCTGGTTCAAGATGATGGTACAGTAGCTGTCGGGCAAATCGTTTGACTGCTCTGCCTCGTCTTCCCGATCCTCGCCGTCGCCCGCCCCATGGTTTCTATTCCGGTTAAGCTTGGCGACCTCGAGGCCTGTAATGTTGTGAATTTGGATGCCGAGAATTCCACTGGGAAGACCGTCCAGCGGAGGCGCCGAGATGATCATGTTGTCCTCCACTTCTTTGCAGTCCTGCGCTTCCTGCTGGCGCAATTCCTGGCTGACATCCTTGGAGGAGATGGCCTCGCGGAGTTTCGACTTTGCGGTCTCGGCGACTTGCCTCTTGAGTTCATCCACAGTTCGTATGCTGGGGTTGAAGGTCTGCTGGTCGAGTTGGGCTTGCTGGATATGAGCTTTGGCAAAGTAACCCACCGACCACGTCACAGTCCCCGGAATTTTCTCATCTGGATCCTCCGCTCTAAGCTCGTCTTCCCTGTCACACATCATGTTCTTAGTTTTAGAGCCATGCATGAGTTCCTTCAGGCTAACCTCAACCCGACCCAGGTCGTCATCCGCTGTATGTTTATCAGAGTCCCAGAGCTGCAGCCGAAGAGTCTCCTCGGCGTTGATCTCGTCTGGCGACACCAGAATTGAGGCCCATTCATTCCAATTGGGCTCTTGGGTATCAACGATGATGCGTGTGGAAGCAACCGGTTTGCCAAACTTGCCCCAGGAGACCGACATATAAGAGTCACTTGATCCCTTGATCGGGCCAAAGCCGCCATCGCCTTCCTTGAAACTCCGCGCCTTCTTGATGTGAACAAGGACAACTCCGCGAGTAACGGTATCCTTTTTGAAGTCATCCCCAACGAGCATGTCTTTGAGGTCAAGTGTCAGCGACTTGGGCGCCACGTATTCCGCCAACGCAGCATCAATCGACGATTGAACGAACGACGAGATGAGCGGGACATCCATGAGGTTCAGGTTGTGCTTCGACAACGGGACACACGACAAGTCTGCCCGCGGCTGGCCGAGGAACGTCAGGGTGCAAAGTTGGAAGAACGGCGGGTCTGGTGTCAGTTGCAGTCGAAGGCGCATGATCCCAACGAGCCCGCGTAGCTCGACCCAGACGGGCACGGCGATTCCTCCGGGGAGGTAAAACTTGAGGTAGAGGTGGGCGTTTTTGGCCTTGCTTCGGATGGATTTGCCCGAGGTTCGTGCCCTGTAGGCAAAGGCGATCTCCATGTTGACAAAGTCACCTTCCTCTGCCTCCATACCTTCTCGGATTGCTTGTTGCTCTTGCTCCTGTTGTTTGCCCGCAACTTGAGATCCATTTCCAAGATCTTGTTTTCCGGAGTTGGCACTCTGATCTTGACCCCCACCGGCGACGGTCCGGTCATTGTCCTTTGTCGGTTTCAGGTTTCCTTCAGTGTCGACGGATTGTCCGGCAGCAGCGGTCGGAAGCCACTTGATGCCAAGAATGCGAAAAGCTTCGCTTCCCTGTCCAATGTCATCAACGCTGACCATCCGGATAATCTTTGGCAACGAGGCTTGCATGACGTCTTCAAGCGTGTCGGCGAGAGACGCAAAGAGATCTGGGTTGATCAGTCGCCAAACCGAGGCAAGTAGACTGTTCAACCACACAACCGACTCGGGAAGTTCAGCTTCGGACTCATTCTTGTCCGCCTCCGCCTGTCGGGCGGCATCCCGGACCTCGTCCTCAAAGATGGTGTCCACCTTGATAGACAACCACCCAGCAATGGCCCAAACAACCGCGACCGCCGCGGCCGCCGTGGCTAGCAAAACCACTGGAACCAAAGCCCACGCCCAACTCCGATTATGCTCCTCGGCATTGTAAAACCAAGCTTCCCCATGCACGGGCTGCCTCTTCCAGTAAAACACCACCGCCCCAACAACCACTCCGACCAACCCCCCAACCACTCCCACGCCCGCACCCAGCGCCCTCCAAAACACCGCCATCATCTCCTCTTTGGTATCTACAAAATGAGGAGGTGGGAATAGTTTCTTCATCCCCTCATGCCCGCGTTCCACCTCCCCCCTTTCCACCTCCAGCTCTTCATCACCCTTCGACGCCGTGCTAATGCCGGTAGCGGTGCGGTGGTCGAGCCCAGCCCCGGGCTCATTCTCAGGGCTCGCGGCAAGGTCCTTGTCCGTCATGTCGTGGATGGTGACGGGGAGGTGGGTAACGGGGTCTGTGACTTGTCTGCCGGCGCCGGAGCGCTTGGTTTTCTTCATCGTCTTGCGCTTTTCCTTGGGGTCGATGGAGGCGGCGACGACTTCGGTCGCGGACTTTTCGCGGCGGGGCGAGGGAGGTTGTTTTTGGTCTGCTTGGGAGTCATCTTGGGGTTGTTGCTGTTGCTGATCATCTTGTTCGGTAGGTGTGTCGGCTGCGTTCCTGTTCGTGGTCGCATACAGCTCGTTGCTGGTCTTTGGTTGATCTTCGTCCTTGGCGATGGTCTTGATGGACTCGTATGCGCGCTTTGGTCGGGACTCGCTTGGTTCTCCCTGTTCTTGGGCGTCGTCGGATTGGTTCTGGCGTTCTTTGATCTCAGCACGGTGCTCGCGATAGCCCTGGACAGTAGGCACGGGGTGCTTGGAGGTGTAGGGCCCGCCGTGAGCCTTTTTTGGGCCCCTGTCTTCGAAGTCGTCCATTTTTACGTGTTATTTTAAGTCTTGTCGATTGATACGACACTTTTGGCGATAGTTTGGAAGAAGCGGCGTCGGGAGATGCAAAACGACGAAGCATCCCCCGCATTAGGTATTCGGTCATAACAATGTCCATTTTATTTCGAAACGGAAGGAAACAAGGATCTCGGTGGATTCAAGTACAAAAGCTAACTCGACGTGCAGGCATTGGAGGAGCAGCGCTTGGTATGACGCTGGTTACGTCACCGGCCCAATGTTTTGTTTTGCAGACGTTGTTGCCAAGCAGGAAGTGGATTGGTGGGTTAGGGTTGTACATGTAATCGGGCCGGTCGCAAAAAGCCTGCCGATGCTCGACAAAAGCCGTTGCCAAGGCAGGAGCAAGACAATGGGCTGGGGTTAAACAGGAAGCTGCCATTGGTCGGCACCTTGAGGGCGCTGAACTCGGTCGCGAAACGGCCGCCGATGCCGTCTAAATGAGTGTCAAAATGAGGGAAACATGAAGAAGGGCGGCTGTTTCGAGCATTTCGGCCATTCTTCTTCCCAAACACTTATCTTCTTTGAAACTGATCAGAATTGCTCATCATGGTCAAAATACAGGCAATCGCGCAGGGCAACAAAGCCTATGCCAACGAGCGCAATGCGGGGCTTGTCTTTGTGTTCGCAGGCGCAACCAGCGGCATTGGCGCCAGCACCCTTGAGAAACTCGCGTCCATGGTCGAATCAGCAACCTTTCACATCATCGGCCGATCCGTCTCTCGCTTCGCAACTCAGCACAGCAAACTCTCCAACATCAACCCCAATCTCACCATCCACTTCTTCGAAGGCGACCCCTCGCTCCTCTCCGACATTGACGCCTTCTCCCAGCGCATCAAGACCACCTCCCAGAAAGTCGACTACCTCTTCCTCAGCCCCGGTCTCCTCCCCATGGCCGGGCCCCACTGTACACCCCCCCTCCCCCTTAAAGGCACCCAACTAACCCCTGAGCAGACACCAAAGAAACCCTCGAACTCTGTTTCGCCCTCTCCTACTACTCCCGCCTCCGCCTGACCTCCAACCTCTTCCCGCACCTCCTCGCCTCGCCCCGCCCGCGCATCCTCAGCGTCCTCAACGGGGGCAAGGAAAAGCCGCTGATCGAAGATGACCTCGGCCTTGTCACGCGCTGGACCCCCACCGCTGTCATCGCGCAGACCACCACGCTCACCACCCTCGCGTTCGAGCACCTGGCTTCCCAGCACAAGGACATAACCTTCTTGCATGTGTATCCTGGGCTGGTGAGGACGGGTATTTTCTCGAACCTGGTTGCGCCGCAGGGGGCGGGAGTTTGGGAGAGGGTGAAGCTGGCGCTGCTGAGGGGGGTCTTTGGGGTTTTGGCTTGGGTGCTGGGGGCTAACCCGGAGGTGGCGGGGGAGAGGTGTGCTTATGTTCTGACGAGCCCAACGTATGGGCCGGGAGTCTGGCTGGTGAACGAGGTGGGTGATTTAGTTGCGCTATCGGGCGTGTTGAGCAAGTATAAGGAGAGTGGTTGGCCGGAGAAGGTTTGGGGGTTTACGCTAGGGGTGTTTGAGGCTGTGCTTGGGAAGGATGCTGTGGTGTGATGACATGTAGTTACTGGGGTTTTATTGCGGCGTCGGAAATGGAAAGCTGTCGCTGGCCGGACGTGGAACCCACTCAAGAATCAACGTTGTTATTGTGTGTCCGGGAAGCCCTGCCAGCCTGCAGCTTTTGAGGAATGATGTCAAGCGCCGTCAGCCGCATCCCATCCAGCATAATGTAGGCACCTCGCGCCAAAGGTCAAATGCCTTCCATGCCATCCACTTATGGAATGCCTTCTCTTGAACGCTGAGGCATGCTTTCGCCAAGTTACACGCTGGCTGGCAGGTGACTCGCGAGTGGCATAGAATTCTAAGCTCCCTCAGCTTTTAACTCCGATATGGCGGGGGTAATCAAGACCTCGCGAACATTATACATTTACTGCCAGGGGTATGTCAAGGGTAGGCTGGAATCGATGGAAGACTGGGCATGTTTCACAGGTTGATGGCATCGAGATATCACAGCAATATATCGAGGAGAGTTTTGCGTCGGCGCGGCGAGTTCCACCGCCATCCCAGTCAATTAACTGCCACCCCCATATCTACCTCCCCGGGGGCTCTTCCTTATGAAGACCGCCGGGCACTCCCCCAACACGCCGTCCCCCACCAGACAGGGCTCCAGCCGGAGAGCACCGTAGGCAGCAGAGGGGGCTTCAGGCCAGGCTTCAGGGACGGGTTTCCAGGCCCACGTCCCCTCCACCCAACCCAAACCCCCCAACACCGCCCACAGCGATCCCCAGCCCAGCTACTCCCCCCAGTAAAGATACGGCGCGTCGAAGTCGTACCCGATCCCCCTCGCCCGGAACCCGGCCTCGATGGCCACCCGCGCCCGCTCCGCCTCCTTCTGGGCCTCGGCCTCCTCGTCCTCGCCCACCTCCTCCACCCCGGCCTCCTCGCCGTACGTGTAGTCGTACGGCTCGCCGGGCGCCATGAAGCTCAGCCCCGCCACCCGCGGGTCCGCGACCAGCTCGACCCGCCTCAGCCGCGGCAGCACCGTGCCGCCGTTCTGACCCGAGGAGCTGGCCAGCGTCTTCAGCTCCGCCGCCGGCGCCGCGTGCACGTCCACCAGCCGGACGAACTTGATGCCCCGCGGCAGGAACTGGAGCAGGCGGTCGGGGCCTCCCTTGTGGTCCGAGTTCATGAAGCCGGGCGAGAAGGTCGGGTACCACACGTTCTCAGCCGAGATGGTGAGGTGGCTGAGCGCAGGGAAGGTGCCTGCGAGGGCGTGGATGGTCGGGGAGGGGGCGTGACCGCGTCGGTAGTCGCGCCAGGCTCCCATTGCACCGCGGTATTCCGCATTGTCTGATGTCAAGAGAGTCAGGTGGGTCAAGTGAGCTGCGTGGCCAGTGGTGGCGAGGTGGGCGGCGACTCGGCTGCCTGGCATGAACGCCTGCACGAAGCCTGCCGTGTACTTGAACTTGCTGAGGACGCCCGGGGTGGCGGACCTGAGAACCTGGAGCAGGTCACGGTCGTCCATTGCGGCGTCAGTCAAGGACAGGGTCGTCAGCTTACCCAGGTGCAGGTCAATGTTGCCCAGGGGCTGCGCCAAGTGGCCATTGGCAGCCCTCGTCGTGTGCAGATGCGCCATGTTCGGGGCCAGGGTGAAGACGGTGCTGAGATAGGCCAGGTTGGCTGGAGCCACGTGAGTTCCGCCAAAGCTAGGTGAAGCTGCATGATGCTCATATGCCAGCTTGTTCAGGCTGAGGAGGCGCTTCGCCGAAGAAACACGCGCGTCGATGTTGTCGGGGGCAGCAGCAAATTGCGCAAATGCCCAGAGCGGCCAGTCGTGGAAGATGGCGACTTGCTCAACCCGCTTGGCCAGGAAGAAGAGGACGACGGCGCTCATTCGAACCAGGGCGTGGTTGTCCTGTGTGTTGGAGATCAGCTTGAGTCTTTTTCAGGGGGAGGCCCGTGCACAAGGAGCGTCAACAAGCACAACATGTTGTTTCTCAGGGGGAGGCCCGTGAACAGGGAATGAGGATGAATAACTTACCGGAGTCAACAAAGAATCTGCCACCGCTGGCAACGCAACAAAGTCGGAACGAAGCATGTTGAAGCTTCGGTTCGATCCCATGATGGCCCGCAGCACCGCCATCATGCTCTGCGGATACACGACTGGCGCATCGTACTCGGCTCGGTGGAGCTGGATGGCCCGGACATCCAGAGCGAGGTAGGGGTTGGCGGCAAGGTGTTCCACAAAGCGGGGCAGGCATCCCACATTGCTCTGGAAGATGTGGTGGAGGACCCGGAAGGCTACAGCACGCCACAACTTGGATGTCAGGCAGAGGTTGACAAGCCCTCGCCGACCCGCAAATGAAGCATGGGGCGTCATGTAGAGGACGTCCTCCCCGGCACAGTGAGGGCATAGGGCCTCGCAGATCTTGGTCATGACCTCTCGGGGGAGCCTTTTGATCGGTCCGGCCGTGGTAATCATGGTCGACGGAGCAGACATGTTGCTGATGGTGATGCTGGTCGTTAGTTGGCGGCGAGAAGAAAAGAAGGTCGAGTTGCGAGGCGAGAAGAAAAGAAGGTCGAGTTGCGAGACGGTCCGAGTTGCGAAGAGAAGGCTCAAGTTGCGCTGTTTGCTGATTGGAGTCAACAACTCGGGAAGGTCCAAGCGCTGCTCGATGGATAGTAAGCTACTCGAGTTGCGCTGTTTCAAGTTGTTATTCGGGATCAAGACAACTTGACGGGAAGGTCCAAGCGCTACTTCTGGCTGTTTCGTGATTTGCTGATCGGAGGAAAAACAAGGGAAGGCTCAAGCTGCTGGAGTTGCGCTGCTTGCTGTTCGGGAGAAGGAAAGGAAAAAAAACTCAAAGAGAAGGCCCAAGTTGCGCTTTTTGCTGTTCAGAACTGAAAGAACTCAACGGGGAGTTCTGTGTTTCGGCGGGGGGTCCGTGTTACGCTGTTTCTTGTTCGGAATAACAACTTGTGGGGAAGGTCCAAATTGCGCTTTTCGCTGTTCGGAACTGAAAGAACTCGACAAGGAGGTCCGTGTTAAGACGGGGAGGCCCGAGTTGCGCTGTTTGTTGTTCGGGATCAAGACAGCTCGAAACTCGACGGGAAGGTCCAAGTTGCGTCGTTCGGGATCATGACAACTCCACGGGAAGGCTCAAGCTGCGGTGCTTGGTGGCTGGCTTGTTTCGTGATATGCGGTTCAAAGAAAAACAAGGAAAGGCTCAAGCTGCGTGACTTGCTGCTGGGAGAAAAAAAGAAAAGATCGAAGTTGCACTGGTTGGGTGCTGCGTGTTTGGGAAAAGAGAAAGGAAGCGCAGGGCGAGATTTTTTTTTTTCTTCAACTCAAAATCTTTTGTGAGAACCCTGCGACGATGCGATATTTTGTGACATTGAGGGCTTCTCTGTTAGGGTTACTGAAAACACGCGATATTTGACCGTTCGAAATTCTGTTTGCGGTTAGTGCTTCCTTGGAGTCCAGTCGGGCCCAGCTCCTGTGTTCCGGGCGGCACGCCGACGGCGGCTCAGCGAGCCCTCTCGGCGATGGAGGCCGATGTGATATCCCGCGCATATCCTCATCGACAACAACTTCCTGCACACCACACTCGGCTCCTTATGCCCACACCTCCATCCACACTCAGCTCCCTGTCAATTAAAGCCTCAGTTTGAGAGACATGGAAAGGAGCATAGAGGTATCTTCATCGAATGGCTCAAAATCTTCAACATGAGCACTCATAGTCTCACCGATACGACTAAAACACTTCAAAGACGTCTCCATCCAGGTTAAGGTAATCAAAGCCTGTATGCGGGCGTGCCGTGTGCTTTGAGCTGCATGTGCCTAATCACGACTATAAACTACGAGACTGATGTAAGGTACCAAAGTATCTACACATTCCGCTGCATCATGTTGCTGTTATAGTGCCAGTAACACAATGTTAGCTTGAACATCTCAGATAAATCAACTGTTGATAGTGATGTTGGTAGACTAGCCGTAAACAACGGGTGCCAATCTTGGCAACGTAAGTATCACAGAATAAGCAACTTCAAACCCGTTCATTATACTACCACTCGCCAAAGAAGTATTGGATAATAGACGTAGCCATCCCAGCCCTCATCCATGTCGTTAGTATCTTGCGTAAGGTTCATGGGTACCCCATTCGAGACAACACCACTTCGTCTTCCGTCCCCTTCCCTCAAATACAGCCATTCTTGGACTCGGACTCTACGCCTCTTGATCCGCCAATTCTGCATATAAGAATAGGTAGCTCCGTTTCTCACAATTCACCATGTCCACCGCATTAACCACCGCCACCCCCCTCTTCTTCACTGTACGATCACATTGTATTCGCATTAGTTGTAGCGGGCGGGCGTCTGGTAAGGGGCGCCGATGGTATGGCCAATGAGGTGACTCAACCTCTACCCCTGGAGGAGGGAGTTTAAGTCAAAGACCTCGATGGCGAGGACAGCCCCGAAAAAGGGGGCATATGTGCGGGGTTGGGTCTCGAGGCTGATTTGGAGTGATGTGACTTGAGGCATGAGTGGTGATGAGGTCGTGTGTCCAGCGCCAAAGGAAAGAAGTTGGCGGAATGCTGTTTGAATTGTTGGGAGTGGGTGATGAGACTTGACATGGTGGCCGCATGGTGTGATATTAGCGTAGGATTCTCAAAGAGGGCTTGTTAGATGCAGGTGACTTTCAGGTGATAATATCGCCACAGAATAGTTACATCCGGGCCCAAAGTCATCAGTAGTAATGGGTGTGACTGGAGCCCAGATTTCTGACTACCTCCTTGGCGATGAACTTGAAAAGTCCAGGGGTGCTGTGTCCTCGCTTTTTGTGGTGGTGCAAAGACTGTGATCGTGCGCGCCGTCGTGGCGGGCTGAGAGTCGGAGAGAGACTTCGCTCGCGGTGGGAGTAGTGGTCATATGATGCACCCCGTCTGGAAGGTCGTGCCCGGACAAGGGCTTCATCATAGTCATCGTCGTCTGCCAAGTGGTCATTCCTCCCATGATAGGAGACGGCCTTATCCTCCCTGGGCTCAAAATCGCTGTTGCGATATCGCGAGCGTCCTCGTTCCCTGCCCTTCTTCTCGTGTTCGTGGTGTTCTTGGAGCATCATGGCAAAGGATGCGCCAGCAACGGTGGCGCTGAGGCCGGCCTTGACCAGATGCATTGTCTTGTGTTTTTTGGTCATCATCAGCTTGTACAGCTGGTCGGCTGTAAGCGCTGCCGCAGTGACGCCGACGACAAGTTCGATGTCTTCACCCAAGTTGGCATTTTGGGTGAGATCACCGATCAGGCCTGGCGAGTGTGGTCTGCTGTGTGAGGTGAAGTGGGTGCTCATCCTGTTGCGAAGTGAGTTTGATGATTGATGTGATTCAAAGTTTTTGTGCGATTGTGGTTTATTGAACAAGGAATCCTTTTAGTTGCATCGAGTTCCCTGTCTTTAAATATACCATGACAATTCATTCGGTTCATTTGGGGAGCCTGTGATACAGCCGAATCTGGGCTTGGACAAATCAGGAGACAGTGGTGAGGTCGGCAGCCAATTGGGTTGCAGCTCCATGACGTGACACTTATCGCTAATGGTTTAGTGAGGTCTGGAACATCAGATTTGCATTGCCATCAGCGAGCTGAACATCGTGTCTTGTGACAGATTACTGAATACTGCATCAAATGAGTACACACCGAGACTGCTGGAGAAAGTCGTGTCCCAAGATCACCGACTCAGAGCAGATGGCTCGTAACCCTAACCCCGATGGGCAAAAATAACACAACACCCCATATTTCTCTCCCGCCGGGAATTGAACCCGGGTCCCGAGCGATGTCCTTCCTAATCTCCTAGGAGGCAAGGCAAGATGACAAGCTCATATACTGACCACTATACTACGGAAGATTTCTGAATGTTGACATTCATTGTAGAGGGAGGTGTTGCAGATTGGACGCCGTAGATTGAACATCAATACCACTCAACCAAACGCCCGCACTTGACTTTTGTTGAAAAACTGGTCTAGCATCAGCCTTGATGGGGTCTAGCTGATGCAGAGTGGGGAAAGGGTGGCTTGGGTTGAGGTGTGGATCGAGACCAGACTTTCAATCTTCTTGGCGTTGAGGAGTCTATGGAATCTGGGCCTGCGAATAGCTTCTTTCGGTTATTGACTTGGTCGGTCCCACCAACAAGCCATCAAAGGCAATTTTCCAAGAAATCATGAAAGCTCCGAGTGGGGGCTTCTATAATATACGGGAAGAGCTTGTTTAGATGAGCCTAAGCTGGGCCCGGTGGCCGTGTATATTACGCGGCAGATGAAAAACGCGCGGCTATTTAGGTTATCAAGTACACCTTTATTCGCTACAATGCGAATGCAGTTATCTGTCTCAAATACTCCTCCTCTCCTTGCAATGGCAAATCGGCAGCATTCCGACTGAAACTAAACCTTGCTCACCATGCTGTCGTCGCTCATCGCCCCATTCCTTTTCCTTGTCGGGGCCTTCGCCGCGCCGACGGGAGACGCCGATAACTGCACTACTTTCCCGAGTTGGACAATCACCGACTTCAAGAGCGTCGTCAACGACACGGTTGGCTCGGGCGGCAAGGCGTCCTTCAAGCTCGCCAATGATCTGAGCGGCACAAGCGATGAGTTGGCATGTAACTTGCAGGTCAACTACCGTTGCATCATTACTGGAACACCAAGCGACACCAACCTGACCGTTCATGTCGGGGTCCGGGCGGGCTCCCTGACTCTTCTCCTCGATAAAGTGGTCGAGTGCCCTGGGAGGACAGCGTAGGTTTCAAATCCGGTTACAGAGATGGGTTCATCACCTCGCTGACATGGCAGCAGACCGCTTCACATTATTGGAACTAGCGACATAGACTTGAACTGCATGTGGACTGAGCACGGCGGTGTAGTTACATGCTTATTAGATGCGGAGAAGAGCACTATCACTGGTGAAGAGGTCGAGTTGGCGCCCGGGAGGTGAGCTCGGCACTTGTCCAAGTTTCTATGAACCATAGGTGGAAGGCAACCTGCTGTTCTCGTCGACCTGTAATTTCCAAACTCCTCGCTTCTTAGATGGGTAGACAATAAAGATGAGGAATGAGCAAGCTGTTCCATGGAACCACCGAACCCGTGTCCATCCCCTCATATCCTTGCACACCCATCAATACCCGAAGGAAAAGGAATAGTGTCGCCACAGCAGTACCCATTTTCGCTCTCCGACTCAGCTTTCACAGCTACACACCGCCTATTCCGGCAAAGGGAGCTGTAATGAAGTCCATCCACTAGCTTGCAAGTGTACAGCATACTGTAAGGCTGACCCTCGGTCGGAAGTTTGCCGGTCTCTCGCTGAACAAGGTCCTGGAAAAGTGTAACATCGGTGGCTGTGCATTGAGCACCCTAAGCTTGTGCTTGGGGGGGTTTCTGCTATCTGAAAATTGGGAAATTGGAGTTGAAACTTCAAGCTGCTAATCAGTCAGTGTGTTGACTCTGAAAAGCCCAGAGGGAAAATGGTCAGTGCATACAGGCATAAATATACGGGGCAAGAGGAAGTCAAACACGGCCTCTCTTTTGTTCCTTCCTAACACCAAGCCATGTTTGCCGTGTCTCGGGGGGCAACATGACATTCCAGAGGCAGCAGTGTCTTTGTTGTCTTGCATATCTCCCGGGAATGCCTGCACTACTGTTTGTTTCCCACCAGAGAGCATGCCAATGCTAGGCTGGCCTCTGGATTTCGTTGACATGGACTTAGGTGGGGATAAACAAAGCACCCCTCTCGTCATCGAGCCCGACAGGTCTCAACGAACGATTCTTCCACTAATGTTACCGGTGAGATAAACTGCACCAAGAGAGCCACCATTTGACTCGAGCCACCGAGACTTGCCCCTCTAGCAACTAGCACCTCTCTCCAAAATGAAACTCCGCCTCTGGCAGCTCCCTGCATCCCTCCTCACCCTCGCTGCCCTAGCCACCGCCTTCCCCGACATCAAATCCAACACCACCCGCGCCCGGGCCGGCGCCTCCCTCTCCAAGAAACCGATCCTAGCCACCGCTGACGAGGGGGTTCTCAAATTCGCCGCCGACCTGCTGCGCTATGTTAACACCATCGACACGCTCATGAGCGAGGTGGAAAGGACGGTCGACGAGGGCCTGCCCCTGGAACTGCTCGACGAGACACTGGAGGCGGTGAAGAGGGTGGAGTCGCTCACAGGCCCGAAGTTCCCCAGCGTCTCCGAGCTGGTGGCGGAGCTGCGCAGCGACGTTGCCGACATCAAGTCCTTGATGGACAAGACGCGCCGGGTGCTGCGCCGCGATAGGCCTGAGCGGGAGAGTAAGTTTGACATTTGTGTTGATAATGTCGTGTCTGTGACCCAAGGGCCAGAGAGGGGGGTCACGGAGAAGGAGTTCAAGGTGTTGGTTGGGTTCAGGTGATGGATGCAACAGTAGTACACACTGGGCTGGGAGGTCGTTTGCTGTGTCTCAGCTTGCCCCCTACACGCGCTCAGTGTCAACATGCACAACATGCACCCAGTGTACTTGGCGTGCTTGATGGTAAACTCCATAGTCTAGCTCGGAATTATAGAGTCGGAGAAATATTGATGAGGTGTGCTGCAGATGCACATCTCACGTTATATGACCCCCTCCTTGCGAGACGATGCGCGAGTGCGAGAATGGGAACATTTTGACAGATATAGATTCCAGGAAGGCGGAGCGGCGCAAGTAAGCGAGGGCTTAGAGTCAAGTGCCAAAATTAGCAGCACTTGATGGGGATGTAATCATGTAATGTGGAGAAGGTGCCGACGAGAGTCGCAGACTCGGGTAAGGAATTCAGCCCGGCATAATTGATCTTGTTCCATGCTGCGTTGAAGGACACCATCGGGTGTGGTGTTTGTGACGGCATGTACTGCGTTGCGTTTCGAGAGCAAGTGGAACTGGACTACAAGCAAGTCACTGGCTGCCCTACGCGACCTTGAAAAGCTGCGCAACACCACACTGCTGCACTGGTATTGCTTCTCCTTTGGACAGCATCGAAGGCAACCTTCAAGTGCACATGCCACCATGGCATGGCCGACTGGCAGAATGGAAATTACCAACGGCAACTGCGGTCAGGGGTAAGATCCCCCCTTGGCCCGTGCAGCCAAATTCAGGGGTACACGTGGGCCACCAACACCAGTGTGGCGCACGGACCTTTTCATCGGCTAGCGAACCCCGCCTCAGCGCGATCGCGATAACGATTGTTGACTTTGGGGACGCGATCAATCGAGCACATCATCATTTCGGCAGCGACACCAAACCCACACCGGCCAAAGCGATCAGCGACGGCAGCGCGTCATCTCAGAGACAAACCCAGCCAAGATCCGATCTCACCCCACAAACATCACCAAAAATGACGAACCCCTCCTCCTACGCAGAATGCGTCACCTCCCTGCGCACCTCCCTCTCCTTCCTCGAATCCTCCGTCGCAACCCTCGGCCACGGCGTAGAAGACCTCCCGCGCCTCAGCTCCGTCCTCAAAACCGTCCGGGTGCGTCCCCCTCCCCCCTATCCACACCCACCTCACTAACAGCCCCAGCACTACGAACTCATCCCCCAACCAACCCTCGCCGCAGCCGAGTCCTCCCTCCGCGACGAGATCGGCCCCTTCGTCGCCCTCCTCCTCGACCGCGCCGACAAGCACCTAGAGCGCCAGGCGCGGCGGATCGAGACGCTCAAGGCGCGCGCGGACCTCAACGCGGGACGCCTGTCGCACCTGCCAGATGACCTGTCCGAAACCAAGAGTGCGGTGAAGAAGGGCAAGGCGCTGGACGGCGGGGCGGCGCTGCGGGCCAAGGTGGTGCGGCAGCGCAAGGAGGCGTTGAAGTATGGCGTGGAGAGGCTTGAGTTGGAGGTGCTGCAGCGGGAGAGGGAGTTGAGGGTCCGTGTGGGGGAGGTTTAAAGCAGTTGGACTCAATATCAGCTAGGTGGGGTGGACGGGACGCCATCGTGATGTTGGTAGTCTGGTCCGGCTTGGTTGGACACGAGACATCGGGGAACGCGGAGCCAGGCTGCACCTGTTTGGGCTGTGCTGGATTTGATGGGCTGCGTAGGAAGTCAGAGGCTGACCGCTGCGGGCATGGCCTTGTAGTCTTTGGCACAACCGAAGCATCGGATCATCTAACCTGGGTTCCGGAGACTGGACGTCAAGTGGCCTTATTCCCAGCTTCGGCATTTGGTCAAGCATCTTTGTCGGCGGCGACTTGCCCCGGCTATTGACCACGCGTCGAGAGCGGCAAGCCATGAATCTTTGTCGAGCAAGCGGGCAAGGCCTATTGTGTAGCTATAGATAGACACATGGCGCCTCAAGCAACAAAAGCTGACAATTCACTACCGACCTTTGTTGAACATTCTACAAGACAGTGGCTGGCCGGAACAACATACCGCAAACCATCCACCCAGGTCAGTAATCACACCAGCCCTAGCCCCTGTGCCAATACAGCCTAACGAGATATCATCTGTCAGGCTGCCAAATGAAACTGCCACCCTCATATCCGACCCCAGAAATCTCGCCAGCCATGTTTCACAATCTCACTTCCTAAAAAGTCTTTTCAATGTTCATTTCGATTCAGCATCTCGAGACGGAGGGCTATCTTTAGTGATCCCATGGCCTTTCGCCATTTGCCAAACCCAGTTCCCATTGCCGTAATTCATCATGATATCTCTTTCTCCATTTCTGTACCGGCCACTCAGAAGAAAATAATAAAAACTCGAAAGGTACTACCTGGCAGAAGAGGATGTCGGAAGTAGGATGAGGTGGTAGTAGACAAAAGATAATAAGAGGTGCCAGTATGGGGTTGGTAAAAGGTCTCTCACATACACAAAGTAGTACAAGAATAGAGGAGGTAAAAAAAAGTAAAAGAAAAAGCACGCCGCAAAGCCAGTCGATCCACCCAAACGACCCTTGTGTTTTTGCCCACACATCCAAAGCAAAGGCATTGCAAGTTGCGTGCCGGCAAAGTGTCATAACCAGGCCAAAAAAGAGGCGATGAGGGCACATGCTCATCTGTCATGTCCTCTCTGTCGCTAATTTTCCAAGCAAAAGTGGCAGGACGAGCGACTATTTCAGTTCGCTGCCGCCTGACTCCTTCATGTACGCCGGATGGATCAGTTCGGGTTAGGGTATATAGAACGTCATCCAGACGATTCGCAAAATCATCCACGTAGTATCATGCGCCGTTTTTCATTGCAAGCAATTCATGGCAAGCCTGCCGGGGCGACTTGTTCGACTCTCCTCACGCTCCGTCGAGATGGGGCTTCTATAATAGGATGAGGTAGTTGCTGGGTGCGATACCCGTCTGCCCGTTCTCTTTGCGTGCTTGCCACCACCTCCCGCTGACGTCGCTGACCTCGAGAATTTCGTGCTTTGAGAAAGAGATCTCGTTGGCATCATCTGGGTTGGCCTCGTAGCTATAGATGGCCTTCGCCCGGTAGGGATACTCGGTGGGAGGGACGATTTCTGTGTCCGGTTGCCCTGGCGTGGGAGCAGCCGCCTTCTGAGCGGGTGCTGCGGGGAACGTCGGGGGCAGGGCCGAGTTGCGCATGGTTGAGGGCATGCCGCCGACAGGCGATGGGTTCTCGAGTCCATTAAGCTGAGCCGTGTACATCTGCGGGGGCTGTACCGAGGTAGAGGTCTCGGGGCGGCCGATGCCATACCCACCACCCATAGTTTGCCTGTTCGCTGACGATTCCTTGGCGAGAGCGAAAGAATCGATGTAGGCACGAGGAACGGCTGATGGTGCAGAACCGAAGTAGAAGATCCAGACAATCTGAAGAACATTAGCAAAGGGTGCAGGCACTTTCTCAGCGACACAACGTACCGTTACCATAGCCAGGAGAATGAATCCAGCAGCCGCTGCCTCTCGGGCGGCGTTATTAGTGTAAATCAGACCATTAACCGACGATGTCGACAGGATCAGGCCACAGCCTAGGTAGCCAACGATCGCAACGTGATATGTCTGCGTGCTGTCCGAGGCGATCACGACAAAAATGCCGATGATGGCAAAGAAGTAGAAGACGACAGTCCACCAAGTGAATAGAGGGAATGTTGGCCTCGTCTGGATGTGGGCAAAGACAGCGCCAAAGAAGGAAATGATCCATGCGAGCTAGTCACAGAGCCAGGTCAGCATTCAAGCATACGAGGCTGGGGGCGTCAGAGCGCCAGACTTACTGCGGAGATGGAAATGGTCGCAAGGGCAAAGGGGTCGCCGATAACGTTGCCCATGCTGATGCGCTTACGGCCATATTGAACTCTAGAGTTTTCCATTTTCCTAAGAGACGGAGAATGAAGTGAGCCGTAGGAGGGCATAAGGGCGAGTGTGCCAAGGTCTTGTGAATAAATGGCGGACGGGTTTGAGGTTTCGCAGCGTGGCGACTTAATCGAAGCAAGCGTCGAGCTAACTCAGGGCATGAGACGCTGTGTCGTGGGTGCTAGCGGTGGTGGCAGTGCCCTGGTATGATTTTAACCAGGGGGTGGTTGGATGGTGCAAAGGAGCGACTTGAGCGGGCGGGCGGAGAGAAATGGCTGGTGCGGTCACAGCAAAGGCAAAAATAAAATGGCGGAATGCTCAGAACCAGCGTCGGCAACTCGTCACAATGAAAGGGAAACCAGAGAAGAAAAACGGTGTCCAGCAACGGAATGCTCCTCAGGGTCCTGGTCCTGCAACCCGGTGGGCAGCGGTTGAATGAGGGTGAAGCGGAATTCACGGCGGGAAGCGATGCAATCGATCAGATCAATCGGATTCACAGATGGAAGCGCGCCGAAAAGAAGACCAAGCAGTATCTCCAAATGTCGTTCGTGGGTGACGGGTCGTTCCTTGTTCTCGCTGCCAATTCAAGATGTCGGTCGATCCACAGCCTGCTTCTCCCCCTTTCTTCTCGTCGCGGGTCTGGGTATGTCCCTGTGTCGCGGTCGCAGTACCTGCCGGCGTGTATTCCGATCGTCAAGACGGTGGCAAAGGGAGACGGTCGGGCGAAAGTCGAAATTCGAAATTCGAGTACCGGCGGTAGTCAGGACAGGCCGTCGAGGGGAGAACTGAAGGTCGAACTGGGAAATCGAATTCGAAGTCGGGGGAAGGGGAGAGGAAAAGAGGAGTCGGGGGGATAGAGTGTTAATGGTGCCAATGCAAGTCTGGGTGTCGGAGAGTGGAAGGAGGCACTGCACGCTGGGGGGGGTGCCTGGGGGGCCTGTGGCCTGCGTGGACTGGGAAGGGCGGGAGGTGGATGTGACTGGCGGAGGGAGGAGCGAGGAGTGAGCGGGACTGGGATTTGCCCGGGATGTTGGACGGGTCCAATGAGCCAAGCTGTGGTGTGTTAAATGGCTGAGGAGGGCTGGTGGTGCGTGCGCGCCCGCGAATGCCAAGCGATGTCCCTGGACTGCTTTTGGCCCTTTTGGCTGACACTTTCCAGCGTCAGGCACGCCAGAGGAACCATAAAGCCTCTGGCAATGCATCCTGTCCATCCATTGCTGCTGCTCGGCAATCTAGTCCTGACAGCGAGAGTTGTCTGTTGATTTACCGCCTGTGACTGCTAAGCTCGAGGATATTTTGACACTCAACTACCTAGTTAATGCTACGATGTTACGAATGCTACCCTACGGTCAGTATTTGGACGGCGGGAAGAGATGCTCGGGAGCTGGCCCAGGAGTGGTGACACAGCGTCCTCGCGAGCGGCCCTTCGACGTCTGCCCCTCATACCAACCTTGTTCCCGTCGCTCGCGCACCCGTCTCGCGCAGGTCTCCCCTTCTCGATGCATCTGATCTGCCAGACACTGCCAGACAAGCCTCGCCTCCTGCGTATCCCGTCATGGTCGACGGCTGTCTGCATCAGCATCAGCCGACAGTGATGTGTTTCGACGGTGCAAGTTCAACCTGGCGGCTACCCCCGCTCCACAGTCTCCTGTTTCCTGTCTCGGTGACGGGAGGTCATTTCGAGTCCTGGAAAAGCAAGACTGAGTACTGGGCCCCCTGTGAGGCTTGTAAAGCGCTGGACGGGACCATCTAGACGAGTGGGAGACGGTGTTTGGCCGCGCGCGGCGAGGGGGCGAGTCGACGGGATGTTTGGGAATAAAAACTGGACAATTGACATCTGCAGGCCAATCAAAGAGGCGGCGACACGACCTTCTCGAGTCCCGATGGACGGTTTGAGATCTGGCCAGGGATCCCATTCGCTGCCCGAAGGGGGTGAGGAGGAGAAGCACGACGCGTACTGATAGGCCACCGTCGAATCGTCCCAAATCAGCCTGCTGGCCCCCCCAGGGCCTCCCAGGACCTCCTGCGTCTTGGCTGCCCACACACAATGGCTCACAGGTGCACCGAACGCCAGCGAGTCCCAGACTCCGGGGCTTTTTGGGCGCCAGGGCGGGCAAGAGAACAGTCGTGTTACCGAAGGCTCGTGCCTTCGACTGCCCATGCAGGGATGAACATCACGGTTTCAAGACCAGCAGAGGGCCTCAGGGCACACGAGGGCGATGCGCAGAGCGGTTCCAACTCCCACCCCCAGTGTTCCATTCGCATGTTCCATTCGCGACCGTCGACTGTCATGCCTGTCGACATGCAAACGCACACACCGGACACGCAGAACACAGGCTCGAGAGCGGCCGTTGTTTCTCACACTGATTGAAGCCCCGCCAGAGACGGCAGAGAGGAGCCATTCGTTGGCGGATCGAGTGTGCTCCTCCTGTCTCCTCCAAGTTGCGACACGGGCACTTAGCGTCAGGAGTCGTTGCTAGCGCTTGTCAAAATATCTGAATACCACTGCCAACGTGTGTGGGGACAGCGTCTTCACCGAAAAACTCGGCTGGTGGGCCTATTCTATAGGTAATGTCAGCGATAGCAGGCATATATACCGTCTACTATCGACAGAGGGCGGACTCGGGGTCTTGGTCCCGTCCCTATGCTGAGGCTGTTCCAAAGGAGGCCACGGCTGGTAGCCTCGAGGACAGGCTGGGAGTTGACCCCTGGATCGGCGACGGAAGGTCAATTATTACTGCAATAGCGAGTGCGGCGTGCGCAATGCATTGCATTGATATCGACAAAAATGCCAGCTGTGGGACATATCACGAGTGGTGCAAAGTTCGATTCTCGGTGTGTCGTGGCACCGCTGAGTAGAGCGCCTTTCTCGCCCACCAAGGCTCAGTCGGCGCCCCGGATTCCGAGCTGCCCCTCTCTTTGTCGATCGATTATCGATTACGCTATTGACCCCCTCCACTCCTCCTTCCAGCCGCACAATGTCTTGGAGTCGTGGCGTCAAGACAGCTGCTGGCTCATTTTTTTTCTTTTCTGTGCTGGCAGTTGCAGAGCACATCTTTTCTCGATGCCAATGACAATAGAGAAGCAGTACATCACTGTTCACCGCCATCCTCCGCGCTCTTTCTACTGTCTTGCGTCCCTGGCTTTCCCGCAAAAAGCCGCACCACGGCGTGTGGTACCTGCGTTAGCTCTCCGAGTGCGGGGCCATTTTGCCTAACGTGGCTTGTCAGGTCTTGAGTTGGTCGAAGGCGAACTTGGATAAAGTCCCAAGGAGCAAACAACAGACCAAACCCGACATTCCGCCGTTTTCCTGGCGATCCATTTGCCATTACAAAGTTAAATTCCAAGGCTTTCTTTAGCATCCAAACCTCCCTCGCAGCCAACCTGCGGAGAGCCCGGGAATTGATTGGGAGGTAATGGCGTGACCACTGAGATTCACCCGAGAACCCCCAAGCACACCCCTTTCGGAATAGAGAGAACATTAATGACGGAGGGGACTGTGATGCGAATAGGAATTGGTGTCTGGACAAACAGCTGTATTGAAACCGATATTAACAGCCCTTCCGAGTTTATGGACAGAAACACAGACATAATGCTTCGTCCTAACCCTCCATGATGCAAATATCGAGAAAACATTTGGGATATCTTATTTGCCGCTTTTAGCCCCTCGCGGAGGGAGAAAAGCTAGAACTGCATGTGGCTCAGACACCATTCTAGCCCCCAGCGGAATTGGCGGCCTGTGGCTGACACGCAACCCCTTTGCCTCTATGAAAGTCTGGTTGATGATCTCCAGACACAACTAAAAAGGCCATAAGCAGATGCTACCTCACCTTTCGTCGCTAACGCCTGGGTACATACGAAAACCATGCTCTTCATCAAGGCACTCAGCCCTGCAGCCTTGCCACTCTTGCCTCTGGAAATTTGGTAAATGGATGCCCAAACTCGACGTGGCAACTGTTTGCATTTCCAGTGATTAGTGTCAAATTCGCCTTGCGGGCCGGAGACACCAACAGCACTCCCCCGGCGCTTCCCTTGAACCCCCAAAACAACAGTGGCATTCTGCAGCTCAAACAAACCGAACTGTAATGGTAATGTTTCTATTTCCATTTTCTCTCGCCTGAAACCCCCCTCCAGCCGCATCAGCAATGTGTTCGCTCCAACGACAACCACTCCCAGCACCAATTAGCTTTTGTCAATCCTCTGCGTGATGTGCAAAACCCACGCTGCATGCATGCTTTGCATCACCACACTGGTCATTACACAAAAATTGAAACTCTATGTTTGCTTGTTGTCGTGATCAACGCTGGGCGCGCGCGCATGGCTGGCCAAAGCTTGGTGTTGTGTGATCTCACCCAAGGAGGGGGGGCCGTTGCATCAGGCAGAACCAGTCAACCCTTGCCCTCAGGGCTCACCAGACAGGCTTCTCCATGTCTGTCATTGGAAGTTTAAAGCTGAGTTTATTGCCAGTCTGTTTGTTTGGAGACCATTGCTCAGCCCTCAGCGCGCTGAACAACCATCCCGCCCTAAAAGAGCCCTCCAATCTTGGAAGACCAAAAGATCAGGACAAGTGGAACGAGAATTGTTCTTCGTCTGAAGTATGCCCTTCCATAACTTTAGCCACGCAGGCGAGTTCAAGTAAGCGGGTTTGGCATGACTGGCCACATTGACATGGTCCACATTCGTATGGGCGAGGCACGTAGGATAAATTGGCTTTGAAACACGGAGACGCAACTCCCGGAGCATCATGTCACAGCCCACCGCAAGGGCTGCCCTCTTCTGGCTCGAGTCTGGCTGCTCCCCAGATTTGAATATCCTAGTATTCCGCATGCACGCATGCAGCCGGGTCTGCAGCTTCGATCAACCGAGATCTCAGTCTGCCCCCAATCCCAGCTTTCTGCAGTATGTACACATTACACGACGATGCTGCTGCATCAATCAGTGAGGCTTAGCTCGCCAGATCGTTCAGGGCAGGAGAGGTGGGCCCGCCAAATCAACACATCTGCCCTCGTGCCCAGCGGGCATCGCAGGCGTCGCCAAGCCCGGATAATGCTGCCATGAGCCGAGCCGAACACACCCATCCGCTTTGGTAACCTGTCCTCATGCATTCCGTAATACAGGGACGCTGCCGCACGGCAGCAGCAGACTACGTAGCTTGGTAGCCGCCCGTCCCTCCTGGTGGGGAGCTCCCCGGTCGTGGGTCCCTCCGCAGCTCGGCTGCCGTGCAAACGGTACGGCAAACCACGTCCGTTTCATGAAAAGCCGAGACCCCTAATGTCGAAACGAAACGTCCCAAGATAGACGTTTCAGCTCTTTATTGCTGCTCTCCTTCCGGGGAGCAAAAACAGCCGTCGGAGAAATGGACGAGAGGATGTTCCGGGGAGACACTGGAGCTGCTGTAACCTGGCTAGTTGTCGGTTGCAATGGTGGTGGAATGTCAGCCTATCCGCCAGCGGACATTGATCCTCTCAAGCGCACATCCAGTCATGATGGGGTCTTGGTGAACCGATTGGCCTCCCATCAACAGCACCAAGGCCTCGACGACCAAAACTCCAACCCTACCCACGCAACTCTCCCAAATGTAATCCGATCAAACAACTTCATCCACCTCCCTCCCCTTCTCCAACCTCCGAATCCCCTGTTCCACCCTCTCCACCCTCCCCTCTGCCTCAGCCACAAACCGCCCATATCTTAGCACCCGCCCCTCATACCACGCCCGCATGACCCTCTCGCTCCTCGCCCTGAGCTCGGCGATATCCGCCTCCTGCGCTAGCTGCGTCGCCTCGACACCCTTCATCCTCGGCACCAGCGACGCCAGCTCGGCGCTCAGCTTGGGATCGGGAACCGGTGTGTCGATAGTCACGGCTGTCAGGCCCGAGGCGGTATTGGGAAAGGCGGCCGCATAAGAGAGGACGGTTGCGCGCAGGGCTTCGGGGGAGAGGGTTGTTGGTGGGGGGGAGTTGGCGGCTGGGGGTTGGAAGAGGGCTGGGTGAGTTTTATCTGGATGGTGTTAGTTGGTGGTGTGAGCACGGGGGAGGGGGGCTTACAGATCTTGAGGATGTCAGAATAGACTTTGACATGGTGGGTGAGGACGGCAAAACGGTGTTCGAGGTCAGCGAGGTCGCTGGTTGCGGAATCACGAGGGGGTTCTCCTGGGGGCGAATAGGGGCCGTAGAGGATGTGTTCGATCCGGAGAACGCGGGCCTCGAGTAAAGAGATTGTCGCGAGGGTGGTTTTGTCGAGGGTGTCTTCCATGCTGGGCATTCAGTAGGTGGCCCAATTGAGGAGCGACTGATGAATTGGAAGGTGAGTAGAGTAAACAATTGGCGAGGTTTGGATTGCTAGCTGTTTAAAAGTCCCACATGGGAAACAGAGCTATGTTTGCCTCAGATTGTCAGGGAGTGTGGTGTTGCTGGCGTGGTTCGCACGAGTCGGTGGACACTTTGAGGGCACGATGGATGACGGATTGGTTTCCCCTGTTTCTTAGGTTCCCCCAAGGAAAACCTAGTCAGGACGCGGGATGCGGTAAGGCTGAGGGGAAAAAGTGGCGTGTGGCTGTCAGCGGCTTTCGTCGGCCCGCCAGGTCTGCCACGACCGCCAATGAACATGGCGTACAAGATTAGCCCCGATTTGCTGGGATGCCTGCCCGCTGGCTTCTTTGACTTCTCCTGACCAGTTCAAGCGGCAAGCCTCGACGCACCTCAACGGTAGCACCACCCAACGGCGACACACCCACACGAAACGGTTGAATCTCTCGATATTCTTATCGGTAGTGTAGGCTGGGAGGACTTTCTTTGACGGGCATTTGGCGCGGTCGCCATTCTCGACAACGGGTTGCCGTAATTCGCACTCGCAATCTGCAATTCACAACACGCAATCCCACTTGTCTGACCTCGGGGTCCCAGGCTGACGACGACAACGCCTTCGCATCCAACTTTGCATCAAGCTACAACGCCGCGCTCGCAAACGAAACAGCTGCTAGAAACATTCACTCTTTCTCAAGTCGGCCCATCTGCCGACGCATACACCTTCCCAGCGACTGGATAGAAACAGAGGACGTGATTGCGATTGATTGCTCGGTGTGCTATGACTGGATATTCGGCCATCACAGATGGTAGCGTTATAGGTGGTGTTACCGGCGGAAACATGGTGCAGTGAGCCTGTCCGTTGGCTGCCTCTGCCAAAGCAAGACTGACGATGGATCAACAGACGACGGAGAGGGCACAGCCCCAAGTCGGGTGGCGGTCATGCCTCAATGATAAGCAGCAACATCAATCTTCTCAACACCAGTTCGTGATACCACATACCCCTCTTGGCGCAGCTTATTAGTCCAAGTTGCTAACGGCCCGTTCAGTCATTGGCGCAGGGACACTCGCTATGCCCTCGGCCATGTCCCATTTCGGCGTCACGCTTGGTGTGGTGCTCATTATCTGGTGCGGACTCACATCGGCCTTCGGTCTATACCTCCAGTCGCGATGCGCACGATACATCGACAGGGGGTCGTCTTCTTTCTTCGCTCTTTCCCAGCTCACCTATCCGAATGCCGCCGTGGTCTTCGATGCTGCTATCGCCATCAAGTGTTTCGGTGTCGGCGTCTCGTATATGATCATAATTGGTGATCTTATGCCTGGTGTCGCGCTGGCATTTGGCAGCGAGGCAACAGGGCTTGCGTTCCTTGCCGACAGGAAGTTCTGGATTACCGTCTTCTTCCTTTTGTTCATCATACCTCTGAGTTTTCCGAAGAAGTTGGACTCACTCAAGTACACCAGTGTTGTTGCGCTCGTCTCTATTGGCTATCTCGTTATCTTGGTAGTCTATCACTTTGCTGGCGATGAGTACCCGGACAAGGGCGATGTTCACCTCATCACCTGGGAGGGTCCAGTCGCTGCCCTGAGCAGTTTGCCGGTCGTCATTTTTGCGTATACCTGTCATCAAAACGTAAGTCTCGCAAATCCCCGGCGGTCAGGTCTCTCACTAATTTCCTTACCAGATGTTCTCCATTCTCAATGAAATCAAGGACAACTCGCCCCTGAGCATCGTCGGCGTGATCGGCGGCAGCATCGGTTCCGCAGCCTCGGTTTACATATTAGTGGCGATCACCGGCTACCTCACCTTTGGAGACAACGTCAGGGGCAATATTGTCGAGATGTGTAAGCATTCTGCCATGATTGATGTAAAGCCACACACTAACGTTTGCCGGTAGACCCCGCCACAGTTTCGTCAACTATTGCCAAAGCCGCAATCGTAATCCTTGTGACCTTTAGCATTCCGTTGCAAATCCACCCCTGCCGCGCCTCAATCGACGCCGTGCTAAGATGGCGCCCCAACAAAGGCTCACGAGCCCCGACCACCAACAGCCCACCCCTCCCTGGAAGCCAGCCCCTGTTGCCCTCCATGAACTCAGGTGTCCTCGACAGCCACGGCTCGCCCGTCGTGGCCGTGTCAGAGCTGCGCTTCGCCCTCATCACAAGCGGCATCCTAGTCTTCAGCTACCTCACAGCCCTCAACGTCTCCAGCCTGGAACAAGTCTTGGCCTATGTCGGCAGCACGGGGTCAACCGCCATATCCTTCATTCTTCCGGGGTTGTTCTACTACAAGATCAGCGATCCGGAGGGCATCTATCATCAGCGTCTGTCCAAGGAAGACGATGACGCGGATTACTCGGAGAACTCGGATATCGATGACGAGGTTGAGCCGTCCACGTCCGGCATGCTAGACAGCGTTACTAGTCTGCACTCAGTTGCTAGTGTCGTCAACAACGTGACGTCGCACTCACTAAGGTGGCGCCGCAAGTGGCGGTGGGACTTGGAGCATCTTGAGCAGGGCCTGCTGCGAAAGATGGCGCTGGCGTTGGCGGTGTATGGGGGTTGTGTCATGGTTGTATGCCTGTTGATGAATATATTCGGGCACCATTGACCGTGCTCCGTGGTGCTTGATAGGAAATTTGTTGGTGCAGTTCCGTCCCAGCAAGCTGGGCGGGAGCTTACAGGTGTTGTAAATCGAAAGGGTTCAGGGATGGGCATTTTCGGGAGCATTATGGAATGGGATACAGCAGACCAGAACGGAGTGGTTGGCTTTTGGCGTCGGGTTGCATTGGACACGGACATGAACTAGGGAATATTGCCTGGTAGTGTGGAATCATGATAAGAGACATGGTTTCTATACTCTATATCTCGAATAAGTTTGTTCTGTACGGATAGTCTTATATTAGCGCTCGTCTTTATAGAGTGTCAATTATTGTGTCATGTTTAAGCGAGCCTTGCAGCGTGTTTGTCAGAGCCATTTGACTCTGGGATACTGGTGACAGATGATCGTGGGTCAAACACGAAATATTCACTCATCCTTAAGCGAGCAGCACATTAGCAGCACAGAAGAGCGGGAGAACCAACTACTTCCATGAGTACACTCATTACCAGCATGGTTCAGACTGGTAGCTAGCCTTTATTAAGCAGAGCGGAAGGATGACGGGCAGAAACCGGGCTAGGAGTCAGGAAAAATTGGCAAAAATAAACTCTCTCCCGCCGGGAATTGAACCCGGGTCCCGAGCGAGATCCGTTTAGATGACAAGCTCATATACTGACCACTATACTACGGAAGACTTGCAGGTGTGGGCACCCGTGCAGCTGAGTTAGGTGGAAGTCGTTGCGCAAGGAGGGTATATGTAGTATGCAACTATGAGGGCTGAAGAAAAAAACTGGAAGTAGAACATTGTAGGTCCTTCTACCCCTGAGTCCGAATCCACTGTCAAGAACTGCCAATAGAAAAGGAGTGTATGTAGATTTGCAACGCCTCCACCCACTATTACACTATTGCTGGCAGCTGAAGTCGTTCATTGATAAAGCCAATCAAAGTAAAAGAAACAGGAAAAATAGACATCATAAAAGGGGTATCAGGTAAAAAATATTCGCTCTTGTGATATGTCGAGCCTCCTAGTGAGTTTCCCCGTATCTGAACAAAAGGGAATCACACAGTGCCAACTTCATAGATACAAGTAGCAAGCACATGGACATAAGCAGCAAGCACATAGACACAGTAGAGCCCGCATTTCAGGGCTGACGAGAGAGACTAAAAAGAAAAGGTTAAACACCTGACAATGAGTCCACGGGAGCGGCAAAGGAAGTTTGCCCAATAACAGGATTGAATTGTTGACCTTTGCATTACATAGTATTTTGGAGAGAATATGAGTACGACTCTCTAACCAGCTGAGCTAATCGGGCTGCTGGACTGTTGAGAGTATTGCTGCGGAATATAACTCAAGGAGAGGATCGAAGGGTGGATTTGGCAAACAGTATTTCAGTCGTAGCAGCCAATCCCTGCCATATCTGGCAAAACCGATATGCCTTGTTACTCTGGTGCTCCATGCCCCGGTACCGCAGGTATCTGAACATCACACAGGGCAGCTGAGCGGGAGGGAAGGGGAAGGGTCACGGGTCTGAGGACACCCCGTAAACTGCGTCGACAGCATTCACCCCCTCCGGCCCCATCCGACCCAGGTGAGATCCGAGAGGACCATCCCATCACTTCACGAGGTGGTCAGTCTGCGGGTCCAGCATCCGAACCAAGCTGTCGAGTTCAGAAGTCCGTCAAATATGTTGCGAATTTAGTATACAGCCCAACCTCACCTCGCAAAACGCCAGTCAATGCCTTATGTACACCCTCGATAGCAAAACATGTTTCCGTTGAATCCCTCTCAAGCCTGGCCCGCGTCCGTCGTCGTCGTCGTCGTCGTCGTGGCCGAAGGCCTGTACTTCGGCTGGAGGACGCCCACCTACTCCTTCTATTAGCGTCTTCCATCTTCGAACTTCATGGGCAGCCGTGTGTGCATACCATGGATAATAATCGCCAGACGGTATCGCTCGGCTGGGCGCCCACACCAATCCAGTATCGCGCCCGCGTGATGTCAAGCTTGATGTCCTTGTGCAGCTTGCCCGACTCATCGTACGTGTCCCTCTTGGGGATGGGGTCGTAGGTGCCGATGACCTCGAGGGGACGGCTGTTGCGTGCAGTTCTAGGAGAAGAGGGTCAGTTTGTATCCGCGCTGGGGATCGACAATTCTTCGGAGGAAGTCGAGAGCAAGGAATTCAGGTGGGCTCGATTGACAGGAGGGCATACCGTGCGTGGGCGACGACAATGTTGTAAAAGGGCGAGTTGGTGCGGCCAAAGCGCGCGAGGCGAATTTTGACCACCATCTTGCAAGTGAGGGTGGGTGCGACTAGAAATGGCGAGATGGGGAAAGGAAGCTCTTTTTGGATTGAAGTCGCGATCTTGAGATCTGTGCAGGCCTAGAAATTTCGAGCTGCGCGGGCCACTTCCATCCAGAGAGGTGTGGCAGTGTGTGGCTCGTGCGGTTAGTCAGCGCTTGCCTGACGGCGGCAGAGGCAGCGGATCCATCTTTTGGCGGTTGCATCGACCGTGATCTAGACCTCTAGCAGCATGTTGGCGTGTCGGGGTGATGTCATCCGGACGGTTCATTGAGCATTTTTCCTATCCAATTCATAATCTCTGATTTGCATTGGCCGTATATTCTGCTCGCTCGGTTTGCTTCAATCACCCACTCGCCAGACACCGGTCGTCATTTTCATTATGGCGCTAAAGGTCAGTCAGTGAGTTCCTCGCAACAGCTCGTCGATGGCAGCGAAGGCATGCGTCCCGTCTTTTGGATGCGCCATGTCATTGAGCTATGGGATTTAGGAGTGTTATTTTATCACTTTTTAAAAATTTTATTACTGAAATTGATGGCAGACTCTCTCAGGAAAGGCTGCAGCCGCTCTGGACAAGGAGCTCATGAGCACTGGCGCTTTCTCCATCGACCAGCTCATGGAGCTGGCGGGACTGTCGGTCTCGCAAGCAGGTGTGTCACTCCCGCCCTCGGCCACTCTGCATTCTCACAACCCGCACCGACGGAACAAGCAAAAGCACCCATAACTAACCTTTTGACAGTCTATCGAGTTCATCCCCTCAGTAAGGGACCCAGGATCTTGGTTGCTGTGGGCCCTGGGAACAATGGTTAGAGCTCGCCCCTTTGTTTGTTTGGTCATTCAGGGGGTTGGCCCATGCGCTTACCGGCTCTTCAGGGGGCGATGGTCTTGTTGCCGCCCGCCACCTCCGCCATTACGGCTACCAGCCTACCATCTACTATCCAAAGCGTAGCAAGAATGATCTTTATCAGGTACGCGGACATTAGCTTTTTCCCCATTTGAAGCCATGCGTCTGGAAGGATTTTGTGAGACATAAATTATGTTTCTTCATCAGTCGTAGGACAAGTCCTTGCTTCATGCCATGCCCCTTAAAGCCACCAAGAACGCTGTTCCCCGCAATATAGCGCCATCATAGCCAGCGTTGCGTGTACATTATAGCTGTTATGGATGCCTTCTGTTCCTCCCTGAGTCCTCCAGCCCTGCTCCCCAGCCCCCCACTGCTTTGGTAGACGGCTTACTCGTGTTCTTAGCGTCTAGCCAAGCAGCTGGAGGACCTCGAGGTCCCCTTTGTCGACGACTTCCCCGCCGCCCTCGGCTCGACCGACCACGTCGTCGACGCCATTTTTGGTTAGTTCACCCTGTCCCGTCCCGCTCATCCTCTCTGTTTGTCGTGCCGCCTGAAAGCTGAGCTTCCTTTTCCGTAGGCTTTAGCTTCTCGGGCGAGGTTCGTGAGCCCTTCCCAGCAGTCATCCGGGCCCTCGAGGAGACCGAGGTCCCGGTGACCTCGGTCGATGCCCCGTCGTCGTGGAACATTGAAGACGGGCCGCCCCCGTCGGGCGCCATCGGCAGCGCTTTTAACCCTGGTGTCCTCGTCAGTCTAACGGCACCAAAACCGCTAGTCAGGCACTTCAAGGGCCGCCATTTTGTCGGCGGACGGTACGTACCAATGTTTTTATTTTATTTTTCTCGGCACCGCTGCCCCTCAACGTTAGCCCGGTCCCCTCCCTCTTTCCACCTCCCTCTTTGCTTCCTCATCCACTCCCCGCTGCACTTCCCCTCCCCCTCTCCTGCTCCACCCTCCTCGGACCCCCACGACTTTTTTTTGTTTTGGTTGGGCTGATTGGGTACCCCCGAACAAGATTCGTCACGCCGGCGATTGCCAAAAAGTATGATCTTGACTTGCCGGAGTACGAGGGAATCGATCAGGTTGTCGAGGTCGGGCCGAGCGGGCAGAAGCTCTGAGGGACGGAGAGCAACCCGGCGGGCTGTTTTGGGGGAGAGGAGGCGAAAGCCGGAGATGTTGGTTTTGTTTAGCGCACTGCCGTTGTTGACCAAAATGATTGTCCTTCGTGTCGTCGGCCCCAGCGCTCGCTGCTACATGACGACGCACCCGCCGTTCCGACTGTTGGGGCAGACAGGGCTCGGACAATCCCCTTCGTCCATCTCGAGGCGGCGCACGATGGTACCACGCGGGCATCGCACTAGGGGAGGGTGGAAGTCCCGGCAGAACTCGACATAGACCAAGTAGTCTTTCCCGCAGGCTGGGCAGTCACTGGTAATGTGCTCAGTGCACATTTAAAACTCGGACGGATCCCGCTAGTGTCTTTAGCAAAGTTTGTGAGCCCGCAGATTTCCGGTCGGTTGTTGTTGCTGCTGTTGCGAGGAGACTTGTTTCGAAGACGGAGACGGTGGCCGCGAAGTCCTAGTCCGGTTGTCGGGCGACATGGGACTTTTTCTCCTACTCTCTCTTTGGATCTCCTGTGTTTTCTGGTCCTGTTTTTGTAGGCGTGTGTGTTATCTTCCTCGTGTGTGTATGTGTGTGTGTGTGTTGTCCCCGGTGTGGCTTGTTATACTCCCCCCTGGCGTGTACTGGGTGTGGCTGCTCGGTGGGGAGGGACGGGAAGGGTAAGGGGGGTCACGGCGCCCTATGTCGCTGGCGTTGGGTAGGGGAAACGAACGGCGGGAGCCCGGGAACTCCAAAGTTTGATGGGTCCTAGCTTGGGCGTGCTTGGGTGTGTGCTTGGGGAGAGGGGCTTGGCACACGGCCTTGTGTTGAAGCAGAAACGGCTGGACAGGACTGGGGGGAAGGAGAAACGGCTGGACGGGACTGGGGGGGGTGGGTGGTAGGCGGCTTCTAACAGAAGGGCAGTGGCAGGCAGCTGGGACTTGCCACCAGTATTATCGAGTACTTTGTTAGATACTTTTTGTGGCAGCTCTTGGCCAGGACGCTGTGGCAAAGGCAGAGCATTGTGACACGTAAGGGCGTGCCCTGAAATGGGAAAGATTGCTGGGCTGTTGGGGGACATGGGAAATAGGGCGGGCATTTGATTGAAAGGCGGGTATATCAGTATGCTGGCGAGTGTAGGACTCTGCGGGCTCTGCTCGATAACTACTAGAGAGTACCTGCCCGATGCCTCTGGCACTGCGAAATGTGGTACATGGCCCCGGTAGCCCTGGTAGCTGGGGAGGGTAGGCCGGCCGGAGCATTTGCTCCATGGGGCCGTGATAGGCCTACACAGCGCGCAGCGCTTACAACGGGGTCTGGCAACCGGGAGACTGCGAGACTGACTGTCCGCGAGACTGCAACTGAGGACCTGTCCTAGGCACGCCGCACCTAGCACCTAGGTACTCAGCCTCCGTGTTCTAGACTGCGAGAACTGCAAGTGCTCGCGCAAACCCACACCCAACGGTGTCTGCGGTCTTGTCGCTGGGGTGTGTCGCTGTGGCCGCCCCGTTGTTGCCTTCTGTGCGCCCTGTGCCCTGTTCTTCTGTGTTTTGTGCCTAGCCTGCTAGCTGCTGGCTGCTGCTGCTGCTGGGTGGTGCTGCTGGGTGGTGCTGCCACGGCTGCTCGTCCCGCTCCACTGGGGCTAGATGAGGCTGGAATCGCCGCTTTGCTCCATCATCTCGGCACAAGCGTTGTGGGGGGATTGAGGCAACGGGGATCTGGGAGATCCCCCAACGATCTATACCTATGGTCTCAATGAGACTCAGCCCAGTCGGAAGCACGGCGAGAGACCATGCAGCTCAGATTGTGTAGTGTGTCAGTGTGCCCGTCCTCGTGTGCATTCTGTCTGCGAGTCTGCGAGCCTGCGGCCTTCATCCAGGTCATCCAGGTGCTGCCCCGTCGAGTTCTTGTCGCGGAAGATGAGAATCGAAGGCAACAGCACCATCCACCATCATCCGCACATGCTGCGGGCTGCGGGCGTGCTGCGGGCGAGTGCCATGCATCCCTCACTCTGGTTGCGTGCTTCCAAGGGCCAAGGTGACGAGGGCCACTCAGCTGTCTTGTTACCTACCTACCTAGATACACCCTACAATCGCAAACATCCATAGAATATTTGCCAAACCCCTCCCCCCTAGGCCCGAAATGTAAAATAATTAAAACAGAAAATAGAATAACGGCGCAAAGGAGAATAATCGATGAAGACACACAGGCGGCATGACCTTTATCGTCCCCGGGTCGAGATTTGCTTCGCCCTCGTCGCGTTTTCGCGCGATCCAATGCGCATGGGAGTTTTCGCTGAGGAAGCTGAACTCTGTCCCTCTCCAGGGCCTTGGCGTTGCAGGTGGCCGCCAGTGCCCCTCCATCCCTCCTTCCATCGCAAACCGTGGGCTCGAATTGGTCCCGCTGCGGGGCGTGCCTGCCCATCTGTTCTTTGTACCAGGACCACACAGGGACCCTGAAAGCAACAAAAAAAAAATTCGATTCTCGACCCCACCACCTCTTCCTTCCGCTCAAGACTCAAATGCTACTCCACGAATGCGATCCCAGATATGGCAGTTGGCGATGCCAGTCAGCGAGCCACTGGCAGCCGCCATCGCCAGACAGATTACGATGCCACGATGCCAGCCACGATGCCGGCCCCCGCCATGCTGCTGTTCCCATCAGGGCACCTAAGCTGATGTGCCTCCGACCCCAACCAGGCTCAAGTCCCTACCAAAGCCATACAAACACCGTCGATTGTTCCACCCGAAACAGAGAATCCGAAATCGGGTCGTAGCTGGGCATTTGCTGACAGCGGCTGCTAGTCGCTGCCGGAACGTGCAGCAACTGAAAAGAGGCCCTGGCCGCCACAGCCGTTCAACTAGGTTGGCGGAAATCAATGCCCCGAGTGTACCCAAGGAGCTAGGGTGTTAGTTCCCAGTGCCGCGTCCAGTGTTGTGGATTGGATTGGGCTCACACAGGATGCCCGGGTGCTGGGTGGATGGATTATCGTCCCTGTCAACCTGACAAGCCTCCAGTGCCTCGGGCCTGGGCCTGCCCGCCCAGGCGCCTCCCTCTGCAAGCAGCAGTCAGCAGCAAGCCAGCCAGAGAGCGGCTGGTCAAACACACAATAGCGCCTTGGAACCTCTTGCTCGGGTCGGACGAGCTTCGCGTCTTCTTGAATTGTCCCTTTTGTTGGCTCGACCGGACGCCATGCCCCATCGTCACTGGCTCCCCATTGGCGAGACGGCCCCGCAGCATCCCAGAGTACCCATCCTCCTGCGGCATCGCTTCTTCCCCCCGTGAACCCCCCAGACCAACCCTGACAGAGCTGACCTTGCGGTCAGTGGAGCGAATCGGCTGTTGTGAACACGCCATTCCAGAAGGCCCAGGCTACATCAGATGCAGCACCCACTTTCCTGACAGCTCAAAAACCCGCCTCTTTCGGGAATAGGGGTGCATTGTGCACACTTTGGCGGGAGAGCGAAAATGTCGCGGTGTAATGTACACTCCAACCAGACACGGTGAGAGACACCAAAAACCCCACACGTCAAAGTACCCTGGCACTCATGCAAGTAATTCTATGCTGTACAATGCTAGCCCGCGACGTTCATGCAGCTCCGCCGGCATCAGGCAAGTCCCCTGTTGTCGAGCACACTACAGCTAGTGTAGGCCAACCTAGCTGAGCAAGCCAACATGCTCGCGGCCACATGTCATTCTCACAATGCCATATCTCGCACATCTCGATGGCAAATACTATCATCACATCTGGGCAAAGCCGTCAGAAGATTCCGGGCCGTCTGCCCTGATAAGATGGCAAACTGAGTTCTCGATCTCGAATTCGCAGCCTTCCCGCACACAGCCCCGCCGGACCCCCAGTCACGACGCTCGCCTTCCAATGTCTGCCAACTTTAAACCGGGCAGCGCGGCGACTGCCGGTGCCAACTCCGGGAATGATGGTCTCCGGCCGGGCAGACCGACATGGTCCCAAAAGTCCTCTGGCTCCAAGGCCCCAAATCCATCAGATCCATATGGCCACCAATACGAGCTGCTAATGTACCCTGCTCCGGCCCCCGTTGAAGCGAAAACGAAATCACGTCACCGGGAAGTGAAATGCGCATCTTTGGTGGTGGAGGTGGTGTAGAGCATCGACAGCTACCGAAGCCGGCTTGCATCTACAGCTCGTCCGCATTTTTGTTCGTCTTTTCGAGAATGCCAGGCTGAGCAGACTCGCTTCAGGTTAGAAACTGCCAGAATCGCCACCACAACGGAACAGCTGCCCAGGGTGAGATCCGGCAGCTGCTTCCCCCTGTGACACGTGCGCCTATCTTTCCGTACCGGGTTGAATCGCGTGGCTCAGCGGAACCTGCCTGGCGCTTCCATACGATAGACCCTTCTGCATTGACTTTTTTCGACTCGGCGCCGAAATGCTCGCTGTTTGCTCGTTGCATCCCATGCAAAAGGGCCCCGGGATGGTTCTAGACTTTGCCGACCATCTGCCTTGCTGGAGTGTCGGGCCCCTCCCGGTGTGCTGCGGTCCCGCTGATTGGCAGCTGCCCTGGACACGGCCACAACGGCGGGATGATGTATTCACTCGCCACAATTGCTGCCCAATTTGACTGGAGAGTTACGTGGGCGCATGCGAAAAGCCACGAGCTTCTCCAACTGTGACGAAAGCGATCGTCCAACCGTCGCTGCCCCTGTCCCCTCGGCTTGCGTGCCAAGATGACGGAGCCTTCTCGCCACTACGCCATGCCATGGTTGGGATAATGCCGAACCTAATTGCCAAAATCAGTTGACTATGACGGGAAAATCCAACCCCCCAAACCGGCCAGGCAAACCGCGTGAACGATTTGCGGAGGGAGCTCAATTGAATCTCGGTTACACAGCAGGTCATCCTCCCGGTTTTGGAAAACGGCGGGTCAATCACCATAGCCAACGCCTTGGGGCAACTTTCCGGGTGTTTACTTTGGGAGTTTGTCAGCTTGCCATGCCTCTTTTCTTCATCGCCTTCAATTCTTCTGAGACTGACTATTGGCTGCTTGCTTTCTGCCGTGTGATGTCAACGGCGAGCCGAGGCCAACGTGACCAAGGGTGAGTCAACCGTGGTTTGCTTGTGGGAAAGTTGGCGGATGACTCTGGATGCTTTGAGGCATAGTTGGCTTCACAGGTCGCATGGGTGATTGGTTCTGACAAGGCTATCTCCTTCACCGCCGTCGTTGGTTTGGGGCGGCATTGGCAGTCGCCAAGACCACGGCGGTTCCCCCGGGGTCCTACATAATGTAGGTGTAATCGATGAAGCGAACAGGGGTTTGTTGGTATTTGATGAAGGAGGGCGATGTGGACGTGGAAAGGCGCGAGCGGCGTCTCTCGATACCACGACGCCTGTCAGTAAAGGCATAGTAAAGGCATTGGTAGGATGGTTCCGAGATGATATCAAAGCATCTACCAGGGCGGGGTGGTTGTTTGTTGGATTTGAGACCCTTCAAGAGCATCTGACCTGAGACCTTACACACTAGGAAGCCGAGACTCCTCGTGGATTACCAGTCTACAAATTAGTATAATCCAAGGCGTTGAATACTTAGTCGAGTGAGCCTAGCTACCTACTCGCTGTGGCCTGGTGAACTCGTGGGTGTTATTGAAACTCGGGCTGTCCGAGACGCCTCAGGCTATATAAGGTAGGTATAGTCGGAGTCTGGATGGGGACACTTATCGAATAGCTACCTAGGGTAAGTACGACGATGAAGGCGAGTTGAGGACCACACTAATGTCTCGTGGATCAGTGGCAGGATCAGTAAAAAAAAACATGGGATTCGCACCCGGCAGATGAACCTCGTTCGAGGTACAGCTCGACGACTCATCGGAGGATGAGCCACCAGGGGCAACTTAAAGTCAACACCTCAACTTCACAACTGCGAATACCACTTAGAATCCAGCTTCCCGTTTAGCTGGTACCTAGGCTGCGAGAGAGGCTCGAACTGTTGATGCAACTTCATCAAAGAAAAGGCAAAGCTCATTATTGTGATAGTTATTATCTTCCCCATCACCACCAGATTGCTCAAAACAGAGTGCTTACCGTGATATCCCTTTAGCAGGTTTCCCACTCGCCTTAAATAGCCCGCAGCCATCCTGACCGTCCATAGTCACTTGCACTACTGCGGATGAATCTTCCTCCCCCACCTCTCCCTCAGCTCCACGGGCAACCTCTCTCTCTCTCCCGCCCAGTTCGTCCGCCTTGCAACCTCATGCCTGAGAGCACCCAATCAACCTGCTCCAACTGCCACCCAAAAGGTCTATCATAGACCATTTCCTTCTCGCGCTGGGGTTGTTGCAACCGTGGCAAAAATTCTGGCGCCTCGCACCCCCTCCTCGCCTCCTCCCGACACCCCTTCTCAATCCTCGCCCGGCACATCCCAATACCGGCAATCTCCTGCCTCATCAGCGCCGTCTAGCCCGCGCAGCAATGTGTCGCTCTTTGGTAGTACAGCCCCTGCCCGTAGTACCGCTGCCGCCACTCCTCCATGTAGGCGATGCGCGGTCTAAGGCCCTCGACCGTCGCGTCGAGGTGGCGGAGCTCGGCGCGGACGTCTTCCATCTTTACGAAGGCTTGATCACGTGAGGGTTGGGGGGGCGCGTTTTGAGGCCGGGCCGGTCGGGATAGGTTGGGGGGGTGTTGATGAGAGGGGAGGGCTTGTTTTGGGGGTGGTGATGGCTGTGAGGGCTGTTAGTGATGGGCTGGATATGTCTTTTAGGGGGGTTATTTGGGGTTTTGACTTACTAGTCTGAGCCGCGGGGGAGTTGGTGAGAGCTTTGGAGGTGGTTAGCATGGTGTTTTGTTTTGTTGAGAAGTGTACTTTGCTTACTGGTTTGCCCACTGGTGGACGGTATGATAGCTGCTGAGGTTAGTAGGTATGTTAGGCCTTGTGGAATCTTGGTGGCGTGGTCTGTTTATGGGATGTACCTCCTCTCCAGTCGGGATCGCTTGACACGATCACAGGCGCTGTCAAAAGTCTGTTGTTGAGAATGTTCTTCCGCTCTCCAGTTCCAGTTGTGTAAGAAGCCGCCAGTACGGCTGGGTCTACCAGCACAGGGTTAACCTGTTTTGGCGAGAGCGAAGGGAGGGTTGTATGTTGGCTCTCGGGTGAGGCCATGCTAAAGAAGTGTCTCTTAAACAAGCGGCTCGGATGGCTCCCGCTAATAATACGGTACTATGGTGAGAAATCGCCCGATAATAGAGGTTGAGGGGCCGTGTGATAAAAAAACTTCGTTATCTACTAATGTGAGAGAGTTGGGGTATCGCTGTTTCTGTCGACGGACAGAAAAGAGGATAAATGTTAATGGATGTCAAGCAACAAAGTGACTCTTTCAAGTCCAGGTTAGTGCTCTACCTTGATGAACCAAAGCTACCGTTCTGGCCGTTCGTGGTCAAGTGAGTAGATTGTGGGCGTGATTATATATGAGCGCTCTTATATATATTCAGCTGGACCGGCACCATGTAACGATAGGGTGAAGGCACTGTGAATAATAACAAAGCTGGGCGGGTACTAGTAGTTGATATAGATATAGATGTTGATGTTCATCTAATATACCTTCCATAACAAACGTCCACCACGTATCTTGCCTGCTAATGGAGCAGGCATTTAGTCTGAACATGGAAGCTTGCTGTTTCGGGTTTGAGATGTACCACGGAAATATCATGCTGAGAAGCACCATGAGACCAATACTCAGTCACTACCAGGGCGAGGAAACAGACGGCATGTTGCCTATTGCCGAGTCTTATGTCTTCTATTGTGTTGCAAGATTTCATATGTGCTGTTTGCAAAATCTATCTGGTGTTGTTTCTGGCAACTGACGTGCTAATGGTTTGCATGTCAAGAAGAGACAATCTGCGCCAAGCAAACAGCATTACACGTGCGAGTGATTTGGGGATGCTTTTATAGGGGACTCTGTTTGTATCGTCAAGAGTCTGTGAGGGATTAGTGGCCGTCACACTGGAGCACCCGTAAATAGTGGAAACTGAAAATGACTTTAGTACACATGTGGCGACCATGAGGCTTTGCTATTTGTCTTCGGTGTCACACGACGGATGTATTGGTCCACATTGGCCTTGGTTCGGGTGCTACGTCGGCATGATAAAAGGGGTCATTATTTCTCGTGGCAGTGACTCCGATGGCTCTGATGCTGAACGTGTTTGTCACGGGAGTGCTCTCTGTTATGAAGGTTTTTCAATAATCTTCATCCCAAACTCAACAAAACGAGGGTATCACATCACCACTTTACAGTTCAGCAGACCATCCTCAAAAGGTATAAGGGTATAGCATTAGAATCATCCATCGATAAAGCAACCGGCCCGTGACTCAGCTGAGCGCACAAGTCCAGCTTTATCTTCCCCGCCGTCGCAAAAAGGTCAGCTCCGCCGCTGTAGCCCGGAAACTCCAATCCCTTCTCAAACTAGAAATCAACAAAGATATCTCCAACACCCGCAATGTCACTACTGTACAAAATGACTCTGTAGTCCTTCTTTCGCAGGGCCACTCTCGTTAAATGTCCAGATCATGCTAAATATCCATCGCCAGCTGTTTGCCTACCACTGCAAAGTCTACCATATCACCCACCTCCAGCTCTACCTGTAATTACCGTTGCCCCAGTACTGTCCCCCATTGGGATTGCCGTTATTGTAACCGTTGTCTTGCTGGCCACCGAAGCCACCACCGTAGCCGGTGTTGGAGGTGAAACTCCTTTGTGGCATCGGTTGGGCAACCTGGGCCGGGCTGTTGGTGCGCTGCATACCGCCAAACCCAGGTTGCTGGAACCCAGGCGACCCGCCCCGCATTTGCGTGTTGGGGTTCGAGAAGCTGCGAGTTGCGGGGTGTGGATGTTGCTGCCCGGCGGCACCCATACCCATACCCATGCCCATGCCCATGCCCGCGCCAGGAGGTGACTGCATGCCGTTGTTATACGGTGCAGGGGAGTGGGACCCCTCGTGCGGGCTGACGTTGGGGAAGCTGGTGGCTGGGGATCGCGTGTTTGTCGGCCGGTCCGAGTATGGGTCATTAAATGGGTTTGCAGAACTTGGAGGGCTGACGCGAGGCGACTGCGCACCGTCCCGTAGGAGTGGCATGGGGCTGCGCATCGCATTCGCGGCCGCGACGCCGGCCCCAGCACCGACCCCAACAGCTGCCGCCTTTTCCCATTTCTCGTCCGGCGTCGGGGGCACACTGTAGCTGTTCTTATCGCTGAGACCGTCGCGGCGCATGTCCATTGCGTTGTACTCGGTTGCCTGGTCGGTGAAGCTATCAGGGTCCACGCCGGCCTTTCGGAAACGCTCGAGTTCCATGCGCTCCTGCTCGGCCTTGGCCTCGGCGAGTCTTGCCTCGCGGGCGCCGCGGCGGCGTTGTCGAATGCAGTAAAACAGGGCGAAAATGACGAGGATTCCACCAACACCTGCTGCACTGGCGTAGATGGCGATCTTGGCAGTGGGGGACAGGTTGTTGAACTTCTCGGTAACAGTAGGTTCCGGTACCTTATTGATCTCCTCTTTGACGGTGGAGTTGCCCCTGTAATCTTCGTTAGCATCCATAATATCCGTGATACGAGTCAGGTGCGGGGACTTACTCGACCACCTTGATGCTCTGCCATGAGCCGGTCTTGTCACCATACACATATTCCTTCCCGCTGCTGTAATCTTCAACCTGGACGCTCTTGACCAGCATGTTGAAAGGGCCCTTGGTGTAATCCGTGTCGCCACCGGCCCATTCTCGGGTACCCTCTGCTAGGGTCGGGTCGCCGCCAGCCCAGATGCCGAGGGACAAGCGCATCGGGGTTTGGGGATAGAAGTGCGTGTTGTTCGCATCCTTGGGTAGCAGAGTGCGTACCACGCTACCGTCAATGTAGAAGACTAAGGCGTCCTTGGTCCAGACTGTGGTATAGTTGTGGTAGTCGTGCACACTGCCGGAGACAGCGTGTTCGGCGCCGTTATGGAAATCCGGCTCTCCCTTGCCAAAGTAATTGCTGAAGACGTGGGTCGAGTTGCCACCCTTGAACTCCCAGTCAATTTCATCCAGGTTATCGCTTAGGAACATGACTGAGCTGATGATGCCGGTGCCAGTGGCCGCCTTCATGATGACCTCGGTGCGGCCCCAGAAGAAGTAAAACCTGGTTCGGAGGGTGGGGGAATCGCCTTGCTTCTTGAGGATCAACTGAGCGCCCTCGTTGGCATTGTACGTGACCGGGCCGACTGTGGTGTCCCAGGTGCCGGCCTTGGGGGTCTGGTTGAAGTTGAAGGCGATGTCCATTCCCAGGGCAGGGTCGGGTGGGCATGTCGTGTTCATGGGGAAGCAGTCTGTCGTGACCTGGGCGGCGGCATTTTGGAAGAAGGTTATGGAGGCCAGCAGCACGGCGGCCGAGCGGAATGATTGTGGGAGCAACATCGTGACGTATTTGCGAAAAGGTGGAAAAGACGAAAAATTGTATTGGTAAATAAAGAGTGCGACGGTTTCGAGATGGTTGGATCCTCAAAGTCGCCTGCTGTGGGTATCTGGTGTCTTCGAAACTTGCGAAGGTGTGAAGAAAAAAAAAGTGGCAATGGAAAGAGTGAATGGCAGCTGGTCAAGATCAATTGACAACGCCGAAAAGAAATGAACACTATGGTGCTTGAGCAGCCAAAAGTTGGGTGGAAAGCTTGAAGAAGCAGTCGTCTGTCGAGGACAGTGTTGGCGAAGGAGTGGATTCGAGATCGAGGTCGAGGTTAATCGAGTCGAGGGTTTTTGGCGCTGGCGCTGGCCCGATTGGTGCTCGGTGTCTCGTGCCTCGAGGGGTAGAGGGGAGGCCGTAGAGAGTGGACGGCAACTGGAGATGCGGGATGAGGCAGGAGGTGAAAGGGTCGAGAGGTCGCAAAAAAGGGGCACCCCCCAGATAAGCAGGAACGCCAGGAACTCACCAGAAACACACGCATGAACACAGCGGGAAGGCGCCACAACGGGCTAGCCCAGTAGCACACCAGCAGTGCACGAGCCTGTTTCCGGGGAGAGAGCTAATTCTGAGACGAGATCTGTTTCTGGCCCTGCACGCTGAGGCTTGGGACTCGCCAATTGGCTTGCGTTTGACAAGCCAATCACGTCCACACCACCCTCTTCTACCAAGCGCTTACCCTGTCTAGGAATAGTCGATTGCAGAATGCAAGGGTTTTCAGGAACGCGGTAAATCTCCAAATTTGGGTCAATCTGTGCCTAGATTCTCCAGCATTTGACGCTGCCGTAGCTCCGAATCATTTCGTCGTGCCACTTCGGCCGTCTGTCGTTCTTGCCAACTCTGGTTGATTCCCTGCCCTCGGACAGACGCCCAAGATGCCCATTCTTTCTAACGGAGTTCTGCCGTCGCATGTCGCCGTTTGCCCGCTCTTCCACTGCAGATGACCCGTCGAGCAAATGAGCAGTCCCCACTTGAAACATGACAGCAAATGAAACGAAACAATGATGAACAATGGGGTTCTTGTGTAGATCCCGAGGCGGAGGTCATCAGCCCGGATCCGTGATCACCCTCCTTATCTTCGTTTATCACTAACCCCTCCTTCCCATCCTCCATCTTGCGGTGTGCTTGCCCTTTTCCAGATGCAGCTGACACTCGATGCTCACTTGCTCACCTCCCCACCTTCACCTGCCCCACTTGCTTCTGCTCACACCTTAGGGACATTCACCTTCTGCCCCATTGCCAGCGCACTGATCGAGGCCGCAGTTTTCTGCAGCAGGGAGGTGCTACACGTTACACGTCGCTTCTGGCGCTGCCGTTATCGGCTTGTCGCTTGCGACTATTTGCTCCCTTTGTTTTTTTTTACTGCACTTCGCACTGCGTTTGGAGGCTGTGCCATTGCTGCGACTCGCGCGGGTTGTTTGCTGGGGCGCTCTTAGTGCTCAGCTGTCCGAGTTTCGGTGACCGACAGCGATGGAAAATGCTGACAGCGCTTCTCAACCACGGGCGGGCGAACGTAAGCCCCAACGGAATCCTTGACACCACCGCCGACGTTGCAACTGAAGTCAGAGTGCGTCGGTGTGAGGCGCCGTCCCACCATGATTTATCTCCAAACCTTCCGCACGCTGTCAATCACGCCGTCTATCGTTCAACGGATATTCCCGCTGGCTAGTGCCACAATCTCATCGTACCCGGCAGAAGTTGATCCCACCAGACTACTGACGCCCACAGCGTGGGCTCTGGATATAGTTTTGTGGGCGACGGTACGGGTCAGCACTGGGCAGCACTTGTCGACACTGAGAGCACTCGACAGCACTGGACAACTGTGCACCGGGACCTGCATCATGATCCAAGGCACTGCCGACCCCCCCTCCGGAGTTCTGGGACGCTGGCGACCGACAGGCCAAGCGGCAGGTCCAACGGCCTTATCTTGTGTGACGCGAGATCCGGCCACGGAAGCGGGGCGTCCACGGGCTTCGAGTGCGTTGCACACGTCACTGGCGCCCCCCCGCCTACTCAAAACCCTTCAAGAGCAGCTCCAGGACGGGCCATCCAGGACAGGCATCGTGTTGGCACATATCCCGCTAAATGTAACACTTTGTGCCAATCTTCCAGTCTGCAACGGGTCGTTCCTTGTCTTCCTTTGTAGTAATCTTTCCAGTCCTCGAATTGTTGACGAGCTGGCTTCTCTTGTGCTTCTGTTGGTCGGCTTCAACATTTGCTGAGCCGTCAGAGCTCGCAATTGGCCGACAATTGGCTGCCCTGTCCTGCACAATCCGGCGCCACCTCACGAGAATGCAACTCACATCCCGGAAACCTCGTTCTCTGCCTGCGTATCGCCAGAACTGCCATGCGTGTGTTGGTTGGACCATGGTTGAAGTGGGTTGAACTTGGTCCTCCCCAACTTGGGTCCGTGGCCTAACAACGCCTTGTCAGCATGGCATGGTGTTTTGTGCCCTCTCTCCCCGCCACACCAGCCCTGCCGATAGGCCAGCTTGACCAAGACATGAAATCAGCAATGTGTCGTGAGAGCACGATAGTTGGGAACTTGTCTGAAGCCATACCAGGACAGCGCTCTTGGCTGATCCCTCGCTCGTTCACAACAGTTTCTCATCCTCCCCCAGAACCCTACAACTCGAACGGTCTTGCGTGCAGTACGTAAAAATACATCAGCTCCCAATCGGCCCTTGGTGTCACTGGTGTCGGTGCAACAATAGTGGGAACCTCTGCAGCTGCCTGTCCCGAACTTGGCAGCGCGCCCATTCGCCTGCCACTCATCCACCGTCCGTGTCCAACTCGGTCACCACCCAGTCAGGCTCTGCAGGGTTTCGGACCCGGATTTTACTATGTCGGCCTAGGTCTGATGCCCTCTTCCCTCTATGTCTTGCATTGTGTTTTTCCATTTCCTCACTGCTCCCGATAACTGAACAGGGCCTGGGCATGTTGATGAAGGTCCCGTAGGTAGTCCCTCGCTCCTCCCCCTCATTTCCTCACATCGCCATGTCGTCCTCGTCTGGCGGCGCCCAGTTCGTCAGCGATGGCGCCCCCATGGTCACATCCTACCAACCCTGCCATGTCTTTGGCGATTCCGGTCTTTACAATGTCGGCACCCGAGCGAGTTACTACCTGCAGTATGCCGCGGCGCTGCTCTCTGTTTTGTTTCTTGGCGGGAGAGACTTGAAGATGTGGTTTCTCTCATTTTTGCCCCTCACCGCCGCCAATTTTGTCGTTCTGACACTCAACGCCGGGGGCGATGGACTCGTCATTTTGGACTGGGCTATCGTCTTTGGCTTGGTCTTTTGGTCCATCGTCTTTCTAATACGACCGATATTAAGTAAACGGTATCGAGGGGGTGGTGCGGTTCTGGCTAAGGATGCGAGCCAGCTGCAGACGGAGTTGGCGAGGGAGGGTGGGAGGATGGTCAGCAGCCAAGAGGCGGAGTGGCATGTGCGATATGTCGCCGTATTGAAGGTGCTCATCGCGGAAGCGGGAGAGCAGGTGGCGGGCCACCAGGAAACCAGGGAAGCAGAAGGCAGAAGGAAACAGGAGGCCTTGGAGGTGGCGCTGCAGGCGTATGTGAACGCGTTCGCTACAGCTCGAGGATCTCCCACTGCGGCGGAGGCTGCGAGCTACATCTTGGACGTATACGACGATGGCCGGGTCCGAGATGTTGCAACACGCCTCATGATCGATAACCGGCAGGTGGAGTCCTTCCGCGATATCCACGCCGAGGCTCTCCGTCTGGCAAATATCCCATTTGACCAGGCCCGCGGGACGACACAGACACTCGCCCGGGTTGCCATGGAGGAACTGGATTCCAGGAATGTGTCCCGCCCTGCCCTCTCGACGTGGCAGGCTGTCAGATCGTTTCAGACGTGGGCAGGCATCACGGGGATGGTCAGCTGCGGGCTTGGTCTGGCTTTTTACAGCGGCTACTCGGCTTTTATGGTATGGCTGCTCTTCCGCGGCGTCGACAAGGGGGCCAGGAGCGGCTGCAACGTCCAGATCATCTTCTTCGTCGTCCCCATCAGCGTCTACAACTACGGCGCCATCACAGCCCTTCGGGTATTTGCGTGTATCTGGCTCGCCTTCGTGGCCCTCCCCGCTCTGTTCGCTGGTGTTGTGTTATTTGTGGTAGGGCTCGATGACTGGTGGGTCGGCACCCAGCCATCCGGTTCGGTACAGAAACCCGGCCCAGGCTTCCGAGCCGTCCCCTACGACTCCGAAAAAGGCAAAGAGGTAGAGATCCCAGACCTCTCCCCCATCACGCGCCGCGCCTCGCGAACAAGCGACCTCTACGAGATGTCCGAATTTCCCCCATCCTCCTCCGCCGCCCGCACCCAGAAACAGAGAAAACACTCCGACCCACTCCCCGAGGAACCAGAACCCTCGGGTTCAGGCCTGCACATCCGTGGTGGCGACGCGAGAAAGATGTTCGCGCCACCCCCTTGGCTTGAAACCACTATCGCGTTCCTCAGAGAAAACTGGGAATACATACTCGTCCTCCCCGTCGCGCACACAATCGTCGTCGTGGAGGTCACGATCCGCATCAACGGGCTAGACATGGGCCGGCGGCCGATGACCTCAATGGGGGAGCTGCTTGCGTTTTTTCTGGGGGCGGGATTGTTCCTGCGGGTGCTGGCGCGGTGCTTCCACAAGGGAGTAAGACGGCTGCGGAGGAGAAAGGCACGAGGGTGGGTCGGGGAACGATGGGTGATTTTGAGGGCCCCTGCCGGACGGGTAGAGGAGGTGGCACTTGGCAAGGAGGTTAGCGTCGGCGAGGGGAGCGAGAGGATGGAAGGCGAGGAGAGGAAGAAGCAGAGGAGGATCTACTTACAGCCGGAGAGGAGCGGGAGCAGTATGGGCAGGTTTCGGGAGTTGATTGATGAGGATGATGAAGGATAAGGGATATGGGGTGGCTAATTTGTTGACAATCGAAGCGTGGCGTTGGGGGGATTGTGTTTTAGATGTATATACCTTACTATAGAATGCCGATTCGGCACTATTATTATCTCAAAAGTCATCACTGACATATTTAATAGTTGAGTACTGGTACGGTAGCCTGATGTAACTACCTACCCTGGGAGTAAAGTGTATGTGAATCGCTGTGAGTTCATGTACTCTTTCGGTATGAATAGAATCCATGTTGCCGGATTTCTATTTGAGTACTAACAGCAGTTCAAGTTCCCTGAGGTACTTTTACAGGCACGCCCCCTTTCCGTGTCAAGCTTGGCTATTCTGAAGCCGGCCGTCACTTTGGCTCCGAGCAGCTTCCCATTTTCTCTCAAAGTGGCTCACAGATGTTTGTGCAGCTTTTACCCGGCTTTCCTTTGACATGGTTTGCCCTCGTAATTCCAGTTTCTCGGTCGCAGTTGGGGGTTCCTTTATGTCTCTGCCATAGAGCATGAAGGGAGCACTGTTGGACACTGGGGGTTTGTGGCGTGGACGTGACTTGCTTCTTATCATAGATTAGTACCCGAGACCGCAATTTGTTAGCGAGTGCCGCTGAGTCCTGAGTCGACATTGGTAGGAATTGTTAGACCCCTGCACCCAACAACGGTTTCGACCCCATAGTGGTTCATGCTTTAGAAAATCTTTTCATTCAATAATAAAAGATGAAGTTAAAACTCTAGATAAATTTCAATCAATATTCCGAGGATCTGATTGCCCTAAAACGAATATTGAGGTGGTTTAAAGTGGTTCTTTACCCTCTAAAGGCGGTTCTAATTATATAGGTGGATCACTTGTAGAGTCATTTCGAAATCTCCGTTTTTAAATATCTTCTTTTAGAATATAATTAAGAAACAGAGCAGAACCTCCGCCTTTCAGAACTCGCATGTATCTTGAACCAATGCCAACTTCGTGCTCAATGCCTTGATGCGTAGAGTCCAGAGAAAACAACAGCTTCAAATTTCATGTACTAGGCACTGACAAGCTGAAAATCAGTTATGGCAAACAGCTGACAGCAACTATGTGGCAAAGATCCCAAAAGAGAAAGAAGTAAAAGTATATACAAGAAACTCCCTCGCAGTGAGGAGCCAGAAGAGGTATGTACCAATGAAAATGTGCGCTAAAGAAAGACGGCCATTTGCTGCTGGCCAGAAAACGAATGTCGGGCATCAGTAGCGACAGAAAGCGGCCGGGCGGGGACCATTCCAGATCCCGCCAGACCCACCACACTTCTTTGCTCATCAATCCTAGAGCTTAGCGACCCGGCCCCTCTCAATCCGAGACCTGGGCTTGACCTGGCCGTCGCGCTTGCTGTGCGTGTCCCAGTAGTCCTCGAGCTTCTCAAAGACCTCGGCCACGTTGTTGTACGGCTGTAGGCTGGCCATGAACTGAACCTTGGTGGTGATGGCGGTCGGGGTGAACTTGGCCGGGGCGACGGCCTCGGCGCGCCAGCGGCCCTCCATGGGGTCGCGGAAGTCGGTCTCGGCGTAGCCGAGGTCGAGGAGCTGGGTGACGTTGAAGGCGGCCATCATCTCGTGCTGTTACGGGGGTCAGTTTGTCGCTTGGAAAGGGGGTGATGAAAAAAGGGGCAACGTACATCCTCGTGGATGAGGTTGTGGCAGTGGAACATGTAGACGCCGTCCCAGGGGGCGTAGTGGGCCTCGACGCGGACCGACTCGTTGGGGCCCAGCCAGACGACGTCCTTGAGGCCCTTGCTCTCGTAGTCGTAGACGGGGCGGCCGTCGCCGCCGGTGCGCGAGATGACGCGGAAGTCGATCAGGTGGATGTGGATCGGGTGGCTCCAGCCGCCCGAGTTGTTGATCAGGTCCCAGGTCTCAACGGTACCCCGGGGGACGTTGGCGAGCACGCGGTTGGCGACATCAGCGAATCCTACATCGTTGATTCTCCACTCGCCGTTGTTGCGCTCAAAGTTGAAGGTGTGGGACACGGCGGGCGCAGTGGCGGGAGGGAAGTTGACGGTGGCGAGCGCGGTGGGGACGGTGCTGGGGTCGGTAACGGCAGTAGCGGAAACAACAAAGCGCATGACCTTGTCGGTGTGCTGGTAGTCAATGTCGGCACCGACGTCCTCGTAGTTGCGCAGCGTGATGTTCTGGCCCGCGAACGGCGCGAAGTCAAAGACAATCTCGTAGCGCTCCGCCATGCTGATCCACAGGTTGTCGGTCGAGACGGGCGACTCGAGCAGGCCGGCGTCGGACGCAATGACTTGGAAGGGAATCTTGGTCGAGGCGCCGCTGGACCGCTGGAAGTAGAGGCGGAAAGAGCGCGAGACGGAGGCGTCGAGGAAGCGGAGCCGATACTTGCGCGGCTGCACGTTGAAGAAGGGCCAGGGCTGGCCGTTGACGTGGATCACGTCGCCGTAGAGCGATGTGGTTTCGCTGGCGGGGCTGAACAGGTCGCCGTTGCTCTTGTACTGCTTGGCCGAGAGGATGAGCGGGATGTCGAACTGGCCGTAGCCAGACGGAAGCCCGAGCACGTCCTCGGCAGGGTCGTGGAGGATGTATCCACCAGCTTGACCTGTTATCTTGTGTTAGCTGCTGGTCTGGTACCGTGAAAAAGCGAATAGGGGTTTGAAATCTCGAGGGAGAGTCGGAGCTTACCAAAATAGGCATTCTCAGCCGTCTGTGATTCAAAGTCAGCAATGTTCTCTTGGCGGGTGGGGTTTCAAACTCACATGGTCAATAGCGTGGTCGTGATACCACAGGAAGCGGCCGGGTTGGCTGTTGGGGTAGTAGTAGTCCTTGAACTGCCCGGTAGCAGTCACGTCCTCAGCCCAGCCATCCCAAGGGGTACGCTGAGGTGTTGTGTAAGTGGCAAGGCCCCTCGGCAAGCAAGCAGGATGAGGCTATCTTACAGAGTACGAGCCGTGCAAGTGCACCGAGTTGTCCATGGTGGCGTTGTTGACAAAGCGCACCACGGTCTCGCGGCCCCTCTCAATGAGAAAAGTCGGGCCGGGAGAGATGCCATCATATCCGACAAGGTTGGCAGGGCCCTTGCCAGGATAGACCTGGGACTGGAATGCGTTGATATTGACTTCGTAGTAGTCAATGGGGTTGCCCGTCACGGGATTCGTGATGGTCATTGCCGGAGTCTTGACCGGAGGGATCGGAAGGGGGAACTGATACAGCCATGTGTAAGCAGCGCCCTCCCAGTCCTTGCCGAGCACCGACGGTGCCGACAGAATGGCGAGAGCCAAAGTGTTGAAGAAGGAAGGAATCATGGTGATAGTGAATGAATGAATGAGTGAGCAGGTAAAGAACGAGTTGATCAAAAGAGTGAGTGGCTAAAGCAGGGCTAGTATGACCCGATAAGTCGTTGGTGAGCAGGCTGGAGAGCATCACGATCTGGACGTGTGGCCTTGCTGCTTATATACCTTGGATCGACATGTCGGCGACGGTGGCCACGCCGGCATGGTGGCAGTGTCGATTAGGAGAAGTTGCTGCCGATGGAATTCCATTTTGGACAAGTTATTGCCAAGGACTCGTTACTTGTTGCCCATTTTGTCTTTTGTCTCTCAACATCGGGTCGAGATGGTGGCCATGATCACGCGCTCCCACGGTGTAACCTTGACGCTGATAGCTTGGAGGCAGTTGGGTGATAGCTTACTGTTAGGGCGGTGCTAGGGCAGCGGGTCAGAAGTCTATCGCGATGGCGTCGATGGCGATGTGCATGTTACTAACTTGCACGCCAGCTCTCTTTGGAGTTGCTGAACAGGTCCAAGCGCAGAGCTCTTACGAGACTATTGATAGCAATATTGTGAAAGGGGTGCGCCCTGGGGAGCACAGCGAGGGAGGTGGGTCACAGGCCCTAGCGCTATAGGTTGAAACAATGAGGGAAGGCTCGACGTGGTTATCATATACGGCCATGGCTGATGTGTCTAGGCACTCAGCTGAGGCCATACATGATTCCTTTGAAAAGGGGGCGCTTTGCAGGCGTTCAGGGGAGCTCCGAGTATGCCGGTTTTAGTCCGGACAAGTTGGGAACTAGGGTCTTCACAGCTCGGGCCCTCACAGAGAAGCTGGAAGCTGTAACCAGGTCAGTTACGATAGCCGCATCTGCCCATTACCGTAGCATGGGGAATGCATGCCATGTTAAGCGGCACGCGCGGTGGCTTACACCACACGCAGGTACGCGCAACATGGACGTATCAAGCAGCGGGTGGCGTGGAAAAGCTCTTTTCTCATGCACAGGTGCGGTCCTGCTCGGAGATTTGTCTTGTTGTCTGGTACATAGAACCGATTCTCGGGATTGGGGACCAGGAACAATACGTGCAGAGATAAAATTAGAAAGTATTGGAGAGAGGTAGTGGTAGCTACAGGTGATTTCACCCTTCAGCGTGCATCGTGTGGCTCTGTTCCGCTCAGGGGTTTTCTATGAATCGGCCGAATCAGCATGCATATCGGGTGGCTCAGGGGCACGTCAGGCTGCGACAAGATACAAGGCGATTGGGTGCATGGACTCGAGCCCTCCCCCCCGCGAACATGCTAAGCCCGTGCGGGAGTGGCGCGGAGATATATTCTTGCTGGAACCTCTTTCTCAGCAGCTGGACGCCTCGTAAGTGCCAGTGTCCCAGCGTCTTGGGAGGACTTGTTCAAGAAAAAATCAACGCCTTCCCCGCATTTCGGGGCCTCGGGGGAATCCCGAGCAGCGTGATGGCCATGCCACGGTATCAGGCCTACAGCCAAGACATGCTCGCTCAGCTCGTGGGCCCTGGATGACAAGCCGTTTTCCCTTAGCCCAAGCTCGTATAAGCTTTTTGTCGACGCAAATGGCGGTTAAGTACGAAAGGCAGCACAAAGACTAGATTGCTCTGGTACTAGCAGTGAATTCGTGGCAGACACAAGCTCCAGCTCAGGCTTGGCAGCACCTGGGGGCTGGGACGGGAAATTAGCATTGTTCCGCGCTGGGAAACCAGATCCAGCCAGCCGCTCGGATACCACTCACCCATTTCCAAGACACCTTGGACGCGCAGAATCGCGCCAAACATTTACCGCTTTTCGGTACATGTGCATGGTACACACATTACCTGAGGTCAGGTACGCAGACGATCTGGAGATATCCACACATCGCATCTAAACTACGGGGGTAGTAGCCTTTTAGCGTCTCGATTCCCAATAGCGCGTCTCGGTGTGCCCAGTCGGATCTCTTGGCGGCCCCCGGACGATGGATGGTTGCGTGCTCGTTCCTGCAAGTGCCCAAGTGTGCCCAAGTGCTGCGCTTACATGTGCGCTAAAGCGCGCCGTGCCGTCCCGGGCACAGAGCCACCTTGCCATGCGCGAGTTGTCGATGCCCGGATGCGGGAAAGTGGGAAATAAGGTATGGGACCTGGTTAGCCACCTTCGCTACCATACTCGACCGCTGACCACTGACCCTAGACCAACTACCTTGTCAAGTCCATTGCTTGATTCTCTTTGGCTTGTTTTTGCCATCTTGTACAGTCACTTCAAGTTTTGGGCAGCCGATGTTGAACAGACCAGACACAAACCCTCAGTAAATGTAGTTGGCCTTCCATGCCGATGCTTGACAAGGGCTGCACGTGGGCCGTCTCTTTCCGCACATGGAAGTTGCCGTTGAACCCCTGGGGGACAGATGCTGCTGCCCTAGGGTGCCACGTCTCGGATAGCGCACCAAAAAAAAAAAAAAACTTAAGCACTAGATGCAGTGTCGCTGCCGCAGGTTCCCTGCCAAGGTAGCCCCAAGGCACCGACATGGCTCAGCGAGGTAATATGACAGCTCAAGACAATATAGGGACCCGGACCCTGCATCTCGGCCACATGTGTCGATGGTGCGCCCTGACTTTCCCTAATCAGATGGGGCACTGGCCCTTATCAGATGGGGAATGTGAAGCCGGACACATTGTTGGAGGAAACAATAACCGCCGAGGTTAGATCAGAGGGAAAACGCGGAGTTGTTGCCGTTCTGGAGCCTAGCAGGACTTCCACACAGACTACCACCATCACCGACGCGGCGCGGGCGCGGGCGCGGACACACCCGCCGACCTCCAGCTGTCAATAGCCGCCCCCTTTTGTGCGCGAGAGCACCCACTTCCCGAGTCAGCATAGCATGCACATGAAAAAACCCTTGACTCGACCTCTCTACCTGTCTTACGACCATTATTAATGCCAAGAGCCCTCGTCCGTATAGCGCCGCTCCCTCTACCTAACTCGCACACGGAAAAAGGTGATGTCGCTCTACGCAATATCCATCACCTACCAAGATCTAGAGGCAGCTAGAGATTGCTGATAAGATAACAAATGGATACCTAGTGACTCCGTTACTTGCATGCATGCGGGGTTCGTACCAGCTCGCCGGATACCTCGGATGAAGAGTACCCCAGGTATCAAATTGACCCCAAGCTCCACCTGTGTGTGGTGTATGCTCTCCTCTTGTTAATATACCTCCTCAACAATGTGTGGTGGGTGGTAGTGTGTTTACTTGGCGGCTTTCTTTGACAGGCCTGGTGCTCGCTGTTACCTCTTTCTCCCCCCCCCCCCCCCCCCCCCCCCCCCCTTTGGGCCCTTTGGGTGGTATATTGTTTTTGATTTTTTAGAAGGAACCACAAAAGCCTGGTACTTAGGCATACTTTGGGGATTACGCAGTACAGAGTCTAGAATTCAACCCAAATGTGCACCTGCCAACTCGTAGAACGTCAGGGACCAATCGCGAGAGCTGGAAACAGGGGTAGTGCCTGACAGCATTATTCACATATATCTTACACGGGTTCGGACTTATTCGTCTGGGAGTTGTAACAATTGACTGGTTTGTACATGCAGCTGGTACGTCGTATGCATTCAGGTGCATGCTGAAATTGTGGTGGCAAAACCCCAAACGCACCGTGAGCACAGTGGAAATATGCAAGCTGCCGTACGTATATACTGTCGATCCCCTTCATTTTACACACATGTAACTAGGAACGAGGCCCAATTTAGAACAGGCTTGGCAGACAACTCTGGATCGCCAAGGCTGAAGATGGATGTCCTGAGCGTGAGCGATGGATGGCAATTAGAACGGACGCGCCCATGACTCCGAGTATTGGCTGGCAGTGGTATTCGCCTTTCCACGGCACAGGCTCTAACCCGAACAGTATTCCCGCCATGCCCAAAGACATGTTGCGGTGTCTCTACGAAAGACGGGCAGGAATTGACGAGCACTATCTGGACCACGCTGGACTTTGGCTTCTCGAGACGAGTAGCAGAGCCCGCCAATGGAGTCAACAATGGCCGGCAAAGGTTGCCGTCCTGCTCAGGCTGGATGCCAACATAGCCCAGGCCCAGGGGAGGATGGGAAGAATCATGTATATAAAGCTGATGGAGAGGCCTCTCGTCAACTCTCATTCCTCCTCTCAGCATCTCACAGGGACAGTTCACCCCCTTGAACTAGCTTGGCACTATTTTATACACCCGCTCAGTCTCTCGTTGACAAGACATTCCTGAAGATGATCTATCTTCTTTCCTTCCTTCTCCTTGCCCTCCGGGCCTTGGCTATCGACATACCTCTCCTCATCGATGGGGGGTTGATCGATGCCACCGCTACGGATGACTCTTACAACACTGGTGGTACCATCTTGGTCAATGGATTCAATGTCGTTGTGCCCAAGAATATGCTGGTGACCTTCCCTGCCGCCTTTGTTCCGTGGAAGGAATTCGTGGCAGAGAAGGCCGCCTTTATTGGGTTCGAGATCAGCGTAGGTGTTTAGCCATCATGAACTTGTAGGATGAGGTGTCTAACAGTGGTAGATCGCCGGCAACATTGTCGAAGGACAATCCATTGCCGCACAGATCATTGTCCAGGAGTACGCCATGGAGCTCAGCCAAGGGTACATTGACGAGATCAACTTTGACGGCACCATGAAGATTCGCAACGGCCCCACCATCCGCATCAACGACCCCAACGCCGTGTTTTCAGCTGGTTTCTCGGCGCCCTTCATGGTGTCGGACGACAAGAGTCCCAGCGTTAGCTCCTTCTCCGGCTTCCCCATGTGTGTGCCGAGGTCCGCCAACGACACGCTCTGCCCCTTGTCCCAGCGACCCCTGACGGCGACTGGCAATCCAGTGAGAATCTTGTAAGTCACTTGCGCTTCAGCACGGATACCCGACCCATACATGCTAACACACGACAGCCAAGCTGTGGATAACCTGGTCATGGCGCCGTTCCTGGTTGGAGACTTCATCATGTACCGCGGCTTCTGGTCGGCGGCGGGCCAGCTCGTCTGCTTCGACGTGGTGGCGTGGAATGTGCAGATCACGACGGTGGGAGCGCCCACCTACATCCGGATCGAGGCTACTCTCATCGGCGTCTACTCGGACGACACGGCCGGCGAGGTGGCGGAGACGCGCTACATTGGCTACACCTCGGACCCGTCCGTCACCACCTCGATCCAAGCCATCGACCTCGATCCGTGCACCGGGGAGGAGTCGTTCCGGTCCATCGGCGTGGCGCAGAACCGCATCGAGGGGGGCGGGCGCAACAAGTGGCTTCTGCGCATGGACGGCACCCAGCGGCTGGCTTACACGCGCGAGTACCGCGCCGTGGCCAGCAACGGCGTCGTCGAGACCCGCAACGGCATCCTGGCCGGGCAGTACATCGCGCCCATCCTGGAATGGATCCAGCCCGAGCTGCTCGAGCCCGGCCACGAGCCCCTGATCCACGAGTTCGACGCGATGACGCACCTGACCCAGGGCGTCGGCCCCGACGCCGACGGCAACATCTGGGGCCCGCTCTCGCCCTTCCCCCAGTCGGGCGTGACCACCTTCAACATCTCGTCGTGCGCCCCCATCGCGCCGCCCGAGCCCGAGGTGCCCGGCGAGGCGCAGACGCCGACCCCGCGCGTGCTCGCCAACATCGCCACCGCCACGGGCGTCGCGACCGCCCTCTTTGCCCGCAACGACGACACCTTCACCCTGCGCGGCCTGCAGGACAACCCCTCGCCCGTCTTCACCACCGACACCCTGACCTACGCCTGGACCGTCGTCGCCGCCGGGTCCGCCGGCACCCAGGCCAACCTGGCCACCTTCACGCCCGCCGCCGACGGCAAGTCCATCGCGCTCAAGTTCGCCACCAACGCGCCCACCGGCGCCTACCTCTTCCAGCTGGCCATCGCCTCGGCCGGCCAGAACACCACGGGCACCGCCACCTACACGGTCAACCTGTTCACGGGGCCCGACACCCTGACCATCGAGGCCGTGACGTGGACGAGCACGCAGAGCGGCACCATCTCGGTGACGTGCAGGAGCAACTACCGGGTGGATAGCAAGATCAACATGCAGGTGACGTACCCCGGCGACCGCGCCGTCACCACGTCGCCCATGGCCGCGACCCCGCCGGGCAGTGGCTTCTGGGCCTTTTCGGCGCGCAAGGTCGATCGCCCCGGTGTGGTGTCGTGCCAGAGCTCGCTCGGCGGCTTCGTGACGCGCGCGGGCACGACGGCCAAGCGGGATTGGAAGGGGATGGTTAAGGCCAGGTTGGCGAGGGAGTAAGGGGGTTTCACGGTGGTTGCCGGGGGTGGGGGGGCGCTAATAATATTGTGGCTGTTTATGGCATGTCCACTTGTTTTTTCTATCTAGGTGGTAGGCAGTGCCCTACGTCCAGTCTTTACCCAATTATGGCATGCTGTTATGCTTGTTCAACCACTATGTTCCGACCGGGTTGTCAGCAGTATTCGTGATGGAGTCAGTGTTTGGGTGTGGGCTTTGTTCATACCAATTGTAATCGCTGAGCTGGAAACGTATGTACTGGGAGCATTCGAAAGCTGTTGACGTTGATGGTACGAGTCCGGTGGTTGTCGTTCTCCCCCTGCCAGTTGGCACTGAGCTGCTGGTTCAGGATCTGGCGGATAGTGGCCATGTCTGGTCGGCCGTTAGGGTCTATCATCATACATCGCGCGACAAGCTGGCGGAGGGCCAACGAGACGTTCTGAAGGCCCGGGTTTGAGGGCGGCTTGGTGAGTAAATACCCCCCAAACGTTCAAGCTGCTGGCGCGTTGCCAACGGCCAGCTGAGTCGGTAGGGGGCCATTCGGTGGTGCAGGCAAGGATATCAGGGACCACATGATCTGCCCTATGCCGTACAAGTTGGTCTTCCAGCCATACCGGGCTGCGACTGTTGTGTTTTCTGTCAGAGGGTCGCGCCAGACAAAGTCCCACTCGGGCGAAAATTGCTCCTGTTCAGCGTGTCCGTGTAAGTCTTCAGTGACTCCCGGCGAGGTCAAACGCGCTAACTTTACTGGCGTCAACCAATCATCCTTCCCAGATTCCCGACTTTTCCATAGGCTTTTTCTGTTTTTGAACCAATATCAGCCATCGAAGCCTCAGCCATGTATTGCGAGGCTTGCGTTTAGTCATGGCAGACAGGTAAGGTGTGTTAAAGGCAAGGTCCATACGCTCGCCTAAAGGCTGTCGTGTTTACGTCTTCGCAGAGACCAAAACCACCGAGCTAATAAGCACGGGAGTTAGCAACGATGGCAGTGCCACATTCATGGTATGCACCTTACCTTGAACAATGGCAGCAAACTGTGCCATATCTGAGGATGTGCTGCCATGATACGTCTTCATAATCGCCTAGAAAAACTGCCCAGGGCCTAATGTCAACTGGCTGGCCACACTTCCTTTCCATCTTCTTTGGACTCACCATTATGCGGTGAAAATGTCAAAGTGCACCCAATTCCCGTTCCAGCTCCTATACCATGGCCTGTGGACCCATGAAGATGTTGGTCGAGGCTGAAAGGTGTTGGTAAAGATGAGAATATAGGACCCACGGCAGTCGAAAACGATCCAAAGTGCTCGATCGTTCAAAGTGCGACGTCTTCTCGAATGAGAAAGGGATTTCAACAACTTGTCCAGCGAGCCCCGTGGGCACAACTCCATAATCAACGTTCTTCTCGCCGCCTCTCGTGTCAATCCTGCGTCATGGACTTGAACGACGTGTTTTGCGCCTCGGAAAACTTAAACCCGCATTTCAAATCTTGAGTTAGTGTTTGTCAACCGCCCGTGTACCTTGGATGAGGACATGAAATGCCTTTATAATGTCCTTTTCCCTCTGAAGCGTGAATCTCAGAGGAGATCTCCCCGGGAGCCTGAACGGGGTGTGGCGTTCGCTAAAAGCATACTTCACCACAAAACTCTGTCCTGCGGCGGTGTCATGAGTCTGCTTAAAGATAGCGGCAATACCCTGGCCGCCCCAGCTCAGCAACTCCTGGAACTCAAAGTCGCCCTGCAGTTTCCAAGCGAGATCCCATACTTCATCTTGGGCCTCATTTCTGGTAGGTAACAGCGGGGGCGTCCCGGATGTTGATTTAGTATCCAGCATCCTGATGTGCTCTGGCGGCGATGACTCCCTGGTTGGCATGGAAGTGATCCGCTAGCTGAAAGACCCACACGTTGACGCCCCCGAGGCTATGAGGAACATTTTGAGCTGCATACCAACCCTGTTGAAAAGCTGGAGTTTGTCTGTCCCACCGAGATAAGCGACCCTCACGTAGGTAACGGAGCCTCGTCAGCGTGCGCTTTTGAACCTAGCTCAAAGTCTCGTGTAATATCTTGTCTCAAGGTATATATAGCGGTTTAGCCTGCGAGGTATGTTATTGTTTTCAGGTTCAAATGCTGCGGGTGATTATAGCTAGGTCCCAAAGAAAGTGCATTGTTGCCGCCGTACGAATGGTAGACAAAGCAGCTGTACTTTTTAAGCCCCTGCCTTGCTTGGATACATACTTCCGCATGCGGCGATCGCAGTTACAATCCGGTACTAACAAAGGCCTCAGTGACTTGGGTTCAGAACTAAGGCATGAGCAATGCATCAAGAAATTTCTTTCTCTATCTCGAAACCAACCGACTAGGTGCTGGGTACCCGTGTTTAAACATGGAGCAAGATAAAGCTGAAAAACAAGATCCTCGACAAATCGTCGTCACAATTAGCCCAAGTTATGGTACGATGGATATACATTTTGTTGCAGACTCTTCAGGCTACTAGCACATAAGGTAGGTAGGTACTAGTGGATAAGATCCGAGTTAGGGACTCCTGCCAGCCACTTTTTGGAGAACAGGTGGTATAGAAATTAGCAGCTTTCCCTCAAGTTCAAAAGGATGTTGCGAAAATTAGGTCATACATCTGCCAATTGCTGCTGTGTATGCAGCGGATCCGGAGCCCGAACCGGGACAGCGGGTTGCGGAGAAATCGGGTTGTTGTTCGCCGGTATTGCCAAGCGGCCCAGCATATACCTTGTATGACTGCCCGCGCTAATATGCTGGTCGCTGTTTGGAGGCAACCATACATGATTGGGGTTGCCAAGGTGAAGCGCTGTACCAATGGCTGCTTGGATCTCGTCCATCGACGGTCGGTCTCGGGGGAATTCGGCCAAGCAGCGGGCAACTAGCAGACGAAGTTCGGGGTCGATGTTATTGTAGCGTCCATCGTTCGTTAGGTGGCCTCCGAATGTGGTTATTTTATTAGGTTGCCCGGGTATTGATAGTGATAAGTCATTTCGCACTGGCCCTGCCGGGGGTTGAAGACGGGTTATGAACGACCACATAATCCAACCGATGCTGTATAAATTGGACTTCCAGCCGTATCGGCCAGCAAGCTGTGCGCCATCGGCGTGGGGATTGCAATCGACGTATTCCCACTCAGAGGTGAATTGTTCCTGGTGCCATGTCAGTTCAGTCGATGGATCATGGGGTGGACCAATGCTAGTGGTACCGGCGCCCAATAGCCAACTTTCCCCCACTCTCTGCTGTTCCACATCTGGAAGCTAGATCATGACGCCAAGAATTAGCGGGCTAGGTACTAGTAAATGCGGTTTCCGGAATGAGAACTTACTCGTCGTGCATAGCGGCGGAATTTACGTCGTGGCAGAAGCCAAAATCGCCCAGCTGCAGTAGCGGGGTGAAGTCTTGTCAGCCTGGATCCCAGCTAAGGAACTTATAATGCCAATACGGCGGTGATACTACCTTAAGGACTGGGAGCAGCGGATTGCGAGGCCCGGTCGATCCAACGAAAACTACAGTTACCAAGGGTCGTCAGTGTGTCCGGGTCCTCTGGACCTGTCCTCTAGCCCAAGTGCTGGAAGTTGTGACTTGCCATTCTGCGGGTCAATATCAAAGTGTACCCACTGCCTGCCAGGGTCACTGTACGACGCTTGCGGCGGCGGCGGCGGCGGTGGCGGCGGTGGTACCGCAGCCGCCACCCGCGTCGCTGACCGTAAAACTCGCGAAACTCGCCTAGGAGGTGGCGGTGGCGGCGGATTCGATTGAGCTGCTGTGGGTATTTGCTCCCAATAACCTGTGTTTGGGTCGTAGTCTGACCAATTTTTGGGGGGATAACGCAGAGCAACAACCATTTGGAAGACTGTGGCACTGATATTAAACGCGGTTTTCAGGGTAGTGAATAGGTACGTACGGTCTTGAAATATGAGCCAAAGTGTACGGTCTGGCAGTTCATCGAATTGACCAATGACTCGGAGCACTTCCCTGGCATGCGAGAACCTTTTCAAAAGATCATGCGCACTGCCCAAGGGGCAATATTCCATGATGATTGCCGTTCTACCATGAACGAATCTGCCCCGATAACTTCGCATATTCCTGTCACCAGGGGCGGCCTGTGTGAAATCGTCGTTGAATGCTCGGACGATGTGATGAGCGCCTTCAAACTCCTATCTCGAGGGATGCCCGACCCGTGAGCCACCATTAGTCCAGGCTACCTCTTTGAGAGCACACGTATAAAGTAGAGGTACGATTTGCAGAACCACCCAAGGTACGGTACTTACCCGCATCATTTGTAGCTCCTCCTTTAGGTTCAACGCTCCAGGGACTTGGTTGATGCGTCGTTTCCGTGGTGCTTGTTGGTTGTTCGGTAGATGGTAGTCGTTCGGGTACTTGACAACGTAGTGCCGTCGTGTTGGGGCCTGACCTCCAGCTCCAGCTTGCAGCTTGTCAAAAGAAGCGGCCACGCCTTGAGCCCCCCAGCCAAGCATGCGACGGAAGTGGAAGCCATATCGATCCAGAGCCTTTGCTCTTTGAATGGTAGAGATTTTGGCGCGGGCCCGAGTATTATTACCCTGACCCGGCTGCCCCATTAGGAGTCTGTATCTGGCGCCAACGGCAAAAATTCTCCTTTGGGCGCCGATGAGTAGCCTGGAAGCTATGTCATTCGAATTGAAGACGTTCCAGGCGTTTGGCCAAGCCGCCACCCCGCCTGGCCTAGGGATAGCAAAATTGGGATCTTGGGTGTACAAGTCGTTGAGCTGTTGTTGCAGGGTCTTGGCTCTCCATGCGTCATAATTGTGGTCGAGGTAGTAATGCATCTGTGCGTGCAACCTCTTCCGAGTATCGGTGAAATCGAGGCCATGACGTCCACGTGCTCGCGGCATATTGAAGCCTGGTCCTTGAGACGGCCTGGTGTGTATATTTGGTCAGCGTTGGACGAGCATGCTCTGGAGGCTGTGCCTGGTAACATTGATTTTGGTCAGGAGACGCCTTAAGACTTAAGGCACATGGGATAAGGTCTGAGTTGGAACATGTGTCAAGCCTGCTTTATCCTTCCTTTTTCTCCGGAGTTGGCAGGTCTTTGTTGCTCTTGTTTTGTTTGTCCTCGTGTTACCTTGGCGTTGGTGCCTGGCGGCCGTGAGCTATCTGATCAAAGAAACTGGACGTCACTGGCAATGTCTTGGATTGACCCAGTTTTGCCCATTAACTATATCATTTTCTGTCAGGTAATATGATGAGTTGCACACTTGAGGTTATCAATACAATGCAGGAACCAAACCACTCCCTCACCACGCATAATCCGCCGCCAGCCATCCACATATCCAACCTCTCCTCCATTCCCCTGCCCCGCATTCGGCGCCTTGGTCTGCGTCGGCGTCGCACTCGGCGTGACCCCAGACCCCGGCGTGGCCGTGACCCTAGCGGTACTCGTCCCCCCGGCGCCCGACGAAACCCCCCGTGATCGCCTTCCCCCCGGCATAGCACCAGCCATGATAATCGTGCTATTCAAACACGCCGCCCCGTTCGGCACGAACCCCATGGCCTGGTACTACCCCACCGGACAGTCCTGCGCGAGGGAGACGGTCTTGGAGCTGTGCGCGGCCCACCACGACGACGCGACGCTGCCGTGCGCCTTGAACTCGGAGACGACGGGGGTGGGCGCCGCCGTGGCGAAGGCGCACCAGCGGGGTTTGTCGGGGTAGGGGCAGTCGAGCACGTCGATGCCGGTCAGGGTGCACGATTCCGACACGAGTTTCTCGCCGTACGAGAGCAGCGCGTCCTTGAGCGTGCCCGTCGGCTTGGGGCAAGTCGAAGTAGGCGTCGATGTCTTCGGTGGTGCACTGCCAGGGGTCGCTGGGTACCGTCGAGGGGAAGACGGTTGGGAGGAGGGTCGGCCAGATTGGGGCCTGGGTGGTTGCTGCCGTGGTGTGGGCGATGAGGGTCGCCAGAGTGAGGGATAGGGCTGGTTTTCGCATCTTGATGTGGGTGCTCGTGAGACGCTAGGTTTGGTGTTCTACCTCAAGTGGTAATCGACAGAGAGCAATCGGGATATCTTTGGGCAAGTTTGAAGCCTGGCGACCCGGACCAACGACCATTTATGGGTGCTGTGTGGTAATGTGGTGTTGTATGTGTGGGAGAAGGAAGGAAAAACCTATCAAACCCCGAAGGAAAACGAGACAACCAACGCCAACGATGAGTTCCACTTCTACGTAGTGTTGGTGACAAGTAACTTCAGTATTCTGGCAAGAATCAGATGCTGAAGTGAAACCAAGCAAACTCAACACACTGTCAACCATCAATCAACAACGTCAGGATATACATATCGGCAGCCAGTAACCAGCAGCTATCAACCACATCAACAGCCCATACACTCTCAACCAACCATTAGCCATGCCAAGACACACCTCCCTCTTGAGGTTTCCTCAATCATTTCTTCTGTCTGAAAAATTCTGATGACAAGATTGCCCACGTCTTTTTCCAAAACTCGTTCCTTTTCTTCTTCTCAGGACCACCAAGGCACATCAGCGCCTTTTTTCGGGGATTCTCTCTATGGAAGAGATAATAGTTACGGCACGTCTGGTCATTACACCAGTAGGTACCAAAGCTGTCTCGGTCTTGCTGGAGAGAGTAGGATTCCGGATCCAACATCATGAACCAACTTGGCCATGACGGCGCGAATCTCTGCATTTCATGGTTGGATTTTCCATAGCAGCTCTGGCAGCAGGCTGGTGTTATCCTTTTTTCGTAATACATCTTAATGCACTCAGCGGATTCTTGGCACATTTTCGCGTTCCATGATGATGTGCTATGTGTCAGGCATTCTTGAAAAGGCTTCAACCCGTCGCTCCACTTATATGTTGAACCAGACCAAGTAGGCGGTGGATTTCTTCCCCTCTGACCTCCATGAAGAGGACATTCGGTTTGCTCGTTTCGTAACTCCCAGCCGTCCGGAGGGGCGTCGAAGCGGAGGCAGGTACAAAATTTGGGGTCGAAAAATTGGAGTTCGGAAGGGTACTTTCCCTGCTGCATCGGAGGAAAGATTTCGGCCCCTCCGTTTTGCCGAACCCACTTTATCTGGCGGAGGACGTCGAGTCCATCCACAGCGGCAGTTAACCCAAGCCCAGGGACGTTTATGTGAGTGAGCCAGTTCACAGAAATAATGGGTTCGGGGCCGGTAGATGGATCGGGCTCGGGGCTGGTGTTTGATGTGTGGATATACCTACATCCATTCCTCTCACAAATATAGCCAAGGTAAATCCTGAGAGGGTCTTTATCTTGGTGAGTTGCTATGTCATCATCATACATATGGGCTGGATGATCACATCTCAACTCCTTGAAGCGTACCCCGCTAGCGAGCCATTCTTCGACATCGGCCCAGGTAATAACCATATGGTCGCAAATCCGTATGTTTCCCTCCCTCCCGATGCAGATACGCGTGTCGGACGGGCCGTAGCGCTGGCCGTGGGAGAACAGACCGGCCGGGTGGTTGGTACGGCAGCCGGAGCAGTAGAGAAGCTTGGTTCGTAACCGGAGCTCAGCTTCGGGACCAGTATTGCGGCACGTCTGGCAGTAGAGGTCCTTCTGAAGCAGCGGGCGCAAGATGGGCTTGATGTCAGCGGCAACTTTCTCAAGCTTCCACGTCGGCGACAGGTGGAATGGCCACCTGGAAGTAAAGGGGTCGATATGGACATGTCGAAACCGGCGGTCTTTGAAGAGCCTTAGGAAGATGCGGCTCACGCGCTTGAGGCAAAAGAGACTGACATGGTCTGCCTGGCTCATGACGGCTAGCAGAACGTCGTCGGGAAGGTCGCACAACAAGAGGCGTCGAGGGCTAGGGGGGGCCGATGGATCCATCATGCTTATGGGAATAGCAGACATGGCGATGGATCAGACGTTGATGGGGGGGAAAAAAAGAGAAAACTGCTTCCACCTCGGGGCACCTCTTGACTTATATGTATACTTGAGAAAAAAGGGGGGCAGTCAGGGTTGCGCGTTGTTTGAGTTTACGAAACCGGACGTAAAAAAACGCCCCTCGACAAGCTTTGCATGATTGTTGACATCAATACGGACGTAGGGCTTTCTCAAAGCCAAAAAGCCCTGGTCCGGATATACACGTACATGAGGTAAAAAAATGTAGCTTGGCGAGCAGCACCATCACCAAAGAAGAGGTGCCAAGACAAGATAGCTGCTGAAGGTGAGCGGCGAGCGAGTCTTGGAGAGAGGCAATATCAGAGCACACAACATTCAAGAACCGCCCGTCAACGTGGGCGCGGGTCAGGCCAAGCCCCCAAAACAGAACTCGCCGAGCTCCATAATGACCATGACCAGCGTCGATGACACTAGCCAGGGCACTTAGAATAAGCGGCACAGAGCTCTCCATGCAGGTCCATGATCCTGGACCTTGCATCATCTCCAAGCGGAATAGCAATACATTACCATCTATTGCCTCCCACAACTTCTCTCGTCTAAAATTTCCTTTTATTCTTTTTTGGGAGCAACAGACATAACACATGTGTGGGTCAAAGGTCTGTATTTTTGCTATCTAGGAAAAAAGGAAAGGAAGAAGGAATTCCGATCCTGGAATGGGCAAAAAGGTGTGGGCTGGCCCTGCGCGCAGGGACCAACAGCGGGGCGGTCCATGACGCTAGTGGCAGGTGGGAAACCACCTGCAACATTCTTTCTGTGCCCATACAGCTGGGGACAGCAGTTAAACCAAAAAAAAATCAAAATCTCGCCCTTAAACGCTTGCGTCCACCCCCGCAACAGTGACCCAATTCCGACTCGCTGGTACCGCACATGACCGTCGCTCTCCCCACCCGCCACCTCCCGCAATCCCAAAAACACCGGATACCCCATGAAGTCGGTATAAAGATAGGGAAACTTCACCTCCGACTCCACGAAATTCACGAGATCGAATGTCATATGTCCAATCGATATTTCCGTCCTGCCTTTGGTCTCGCCTCCGCTTAGCTTTCCAAAGGTTGGAAGACCTTTACATCGAGGACTTTCCCTCGTATGTGAAGCTCCGCAAAGGTGAAGCTCCGCAAAGCCGTCCGTCCCGCGTACACCGAGGAGTCCGGCTTCAACCTTATAGTGGAGGTTATGAAAGCTCACTTCCCCCTCGATAGAAACCCACGACCACGATGCTGCGCGCGGTTAGGTTGGCTGTCGATTCCTTAACCCTCTTAAAGCTACCCATAGCAGCGAGGGTGGAATCTCCGGGCTGCCGGGGAGGAACCAGTTACCGCCGATGTACGTTCTTACCGTCAGCTGGCCCAGCCGGTCCGCGAGCCCAAGGATGGCGGGGAGGCGGTCCGTCTCGAAGGTGAACTGGTAAGCCGAGTAATACTCTACGATAGTGAGCCAGGCCTGGAGGAAGCGCGAGTCAGTATCAGCGATAGTATTACTATGCCTTGACCGGAGGAGGTTCTTCATCAGACCCGGAAGGGAGAAGAAAAAGTTAACCGTATTACGCGGCTGAAACACCTCGCCGATCTAGGCCACGGCGTGCTCGTGGCACTCTTAGTAGACTTGGCCCATTACGAAGTGAAGCACCCGGCGGGAGAGGAGCCGCTCTTAGGGAACCCATCCGCGTCGGTTCAGGGGGGATTTTTTGACAATGCTACGGTTCCGATGAATGCCATTCAGGGATTCCGTGATCGCATGGTAGCTCGAGTGTTATCGGGTTGCGGGGTGGAATAAGGGGATCGGTAGTCGACTCGGCCATCGTCATAACGATGGTGAGGTATTCCTGCTCGTAGAAGGTCCCTATCTTCTTAGCTTCATATCCCCAGTCCCGCCAGTCGATCCAGATGTATCGGATGCCGAGTTTTTGTTGTGATTTCAAAGGCATTCTGTAACGTTCTTGATAGCCTTTCTCCCGGCATCTCGTCTTGAAGTTCTTAAGCGAGTAACAGCGGTGTGCTCGGCCATCGGTGACTTAGGGCTACGTACTCACCTTACCGTACGCTCCGTTAGAAATAAGTAACCGCGGCCGGGTCGCTCTATCCGGAGGGCTAAGGTCCATGATTCTCGTTGGTGAGGGGGGCGATTCAAGCCGTAAATAAGCCCTTTAAGTCTCGAGAACACGGCTTGTGGGACCTATCGCAGGTCCCTAGCCATTCCTGAAAGAGTGCCAGCGCGGCTGGACGCTGCAGGAGCGCATCCTAGCCACGCGCCTTGTCTTCTTCTCCAGCACCGAGCTGCAGTGCATCTGGCGGAGCTCGCGCACAATTCCGTCCAATGGAAAGTCGTTACTCTTCCCTTGGTGCGCCACCTTCCCCTTTAGTTCCCGCAGGGGACTCAACTAGAAACATGCGGGTATATATATTGCGGACACACCAAGCTCCCCAGCAAGTTCAGTAGGGACATGAGGAATTTTAACATGCCGGTCTTCTACGGTGATGGTCTTTAATCAAAATTTCTGTATAGAATAAGATATTTCCTATTAGCGACTGCTGCCTGCAACACATAGAATAAACCAGCCCAGCTAGCCAATCACCATCGCCACTCAGCAGAAACGCCTCGCGCAGTCCTCAGGGCGGGATATCAGGCGCTAATCAGGTTTTGCGCATTCTCGCAAAACTTCCGCCGCTGCCCGTTTCTCCGCTATTCACCACCATCTTTCATGACACTTTCAAATGTTCGTCCCGAGACCTCTACACCTGTCCGCCGTCCGCTCGCACGATGGATCCCGGCGGCGGCCATCTCTTTCAGCAACAGGCGGTAGAAATTGCTGGGCTGAGACTGAGCCAGGCGGAATGCTCCGTGCTCCGAAACGATATCGCTGAGGCCTCGGCTGCCTCTTCTATCTCAGGCTCACGCAGGAATGCTCGCTCCGACTCGGACTCTCAAGGTCTTCTAATGCTCGACTCAGTCAGCTTGGCGGCGCTGGGGCGACACTTTGACAGGCAAATGCAGCACATTCAGCAACGGCTGGAATATTTAATGGAACAGAGCACCGTCGTTACGATGCACGTCTCCGACCGGGCCGGGAACCTCACTGAAAACAACGATCTGGAAATCGCGAAGTACCATGACATCATGAAGCAAATTGACGAACTGGAATTGGACTTTGATCGGATTGCCCACATTAGAGACTTGGTGAGAGATTTCCGACGCAGGGCCCGTGCTGGCGGACGGGGAAGTTCCAGGTCGAGGGGTGGTCGCTGGGCGTCGCAACGCTCCCAAGATAGACCGACATTACCGGCCGGGTCGAGGGCTCGTCTCCCTACCACCGTACCGGATGCTTCGTGTCTCACCATGACAGACCACGCACCAAGCGATTCTACAGGGGTGGCAAGTGCATCGAACCACGGGCTGGACGACAAGATATCAAGCATCTTCGACGACACCCAATTCTTCCAGGATGACCCACAAGAGGAAGAGGAAACCCTACCAGCTGGCAAGGATCAGCAGCCGGAATGTTCCAATGCGGACAACCAAGCGTCTAGAACTAGTGCCCCTGCGACTAATGATGTCAAGCCACCTTATCAAAAGGAATCTATATGGGCTAGTTATGTAATCCAGGGCTTTGACAGGTGGGATGCCCCTTTTTAGACCCTCCTATTTAACTACTATGGCTGAAAGCTTTGATTCTGGAAATGCCCTTGGATCTAACAGAATGATTTCGAAATAACGGTCTTAGCTTTGATCCTGTATTACATGGCAAAAACAGCGTGTTAACAGGCCTAGCCAACATGGTCACAATGTTAGGATTTGGGCATGAGGGCAGAGACCCCCTTTCTCCTGCTATGTACATCATGTCAGATTAGTCACGTGACACCAGACGCTAAATTGGCGCCCCAACATACTTTTCCAGCGCGCGGGAGGCACAGGAAGAACACACAACGAATGGAACAAGATTGACCCAATTGATCAAAGTGCTGGTTTCCAACACATCACCGATAAGCTTGAGCCCAAGCTCGGAAAAGCTCACGATGGAGAACACGAGACTCGCCGCCGCAATGAGATCCATGCTAAACCTGAATCGGGCGGCCGGTTCGGTCACAATGCCGGAGTGGCGATAATCGCGGAAAGCTAGGTAAACTGCACAATTGTGTACACAGCTGCCGCCACGGCGGATGGCTGGCCTATGGGGTGTCGGGATCCCACCGCATTTCCATTTTGGCACACATAGGCAACCACGTGTCCGCGGTCTCTTCAGCTTCTGCAGATCGCCGGGCGGTGGCTGTTGCGCTCGCAGCCTGACGCTTTTTTGAGGTAGGTCCAGTCAGGAAACTCTTCACGCCGCGGAACGTCTTTCGAGGTTCCCAGCTTTCCCTCCCCCAAGATGGCGTCTCCCCAGGCTACCCGCCTTTCAGGCCACGACGACAAGGAATCGCCAGGTTTGGAAATCCAGGCCTTGAGCCCGGGGAGTTCCGCAAATGTTGGCTCCATGGAAAATCACACCGCGAGTCGCGAATCCATTCGGTCCGGCGGGGATGAGCAACCGACTCCCAAGCCCAACAAATTCGTCCCCCTCAGCGACGAGGAAGCTGCCAATCTCCCCGAGCTTAATTTCCGGCCCCTCGCATTGAAATTCTGGTATCTGATGGTCCTGTGCACCTGGATGACTCTGTGCACCGGGGGCGTGGCCACGCTGGCCGCCATGGGCAAGAAGCATCCGACCAAGCTGCACCTCGAGCAGGACTACAGCTACACCATCTGGCTGTACAGCCCGGGCATCATCGGCTTTATCACGACGGTGCTCTGGCGCGGCACGTTGCGGTCCTACAACCGTATCGTGCCCTACATCCGCATGGCCAACATACCCGTGGGCTCGGCATCGGACTCCGCTGACGGCCAGGCCCGAAATGTGGATGTGCCAACCGACATTCTCGAGCGGCCCCTCATAGCCTCCAGCCCGGGCGAGGAGGTCAACGTTGGCATGCTCGTGTCGCTCTGGCGGGCGGGCGACTATATGAGCTTTTACGTCAACCTCACCGTCATCTTCACAATACTGATCACGCCGCTCAAGTCGGGCGTGTTCCAGCTAGTCGAGGACGATCAGGGAATCCAGGTGCACGTGTCGCTGGGGTTCTGCGTCGCCATCATCCTCATCTACCTGTGGCACCTGGCCGTGGCGGTGGCCGTCATCTGGCACCTGCACAACAACAAGACGGGCCTGCGGTGGAACCCGTGTACCCTGGCCGCGCAGATGGCCCTCATCCAGGGCTCCGACATCCTCGACAGACTTAACGGGCCGTCCAAGGGGTACCCGTGGGATCTGAGGATGGCCATCCGGCGCTGGGGAAGGCTCGGCAAGGCCCTGCGTCTGGGCTACTGGAGAGACGAGGAGACGGGGGCCATCATCCATGGGGTTCGTTTCCTTACCGTCCGGGAGATCCCCGGGGCTCAGCCCCCACCCGACGAGGCCTCCCCACCGCAGCAAACCCGACACACGGAGAACCGGTTCTGGAACTTGTACCTCGACGACACGTACCTAGCCATCGTCACGGCGATCGGGGTCCTGGCCCTCGCGGCCACCATTGTCGCCTGGGTCAAGCTCATTGCCGGGAAACCGCTTAATTACGTCGAGCAGGTCTCGCAAACCAGCAAGTCGGTGCTAGCCGGCGCCATCAACAGCGGCAGCCCCGTGGTACTGGTGCGGGGGATCATCTTCAACTTGTTCCCGTCCCTGGTGTACGGTCTGTTCAACAACACGTTCCTCTCCAGCGACCTCTACCGCCGCACCATGGTACCTGTCGAGCACATGGCCGCCGCGCTGCCCGAGGCCGACCACAAACGCTGTCTGCGGGGGTCGAATCTCGACGATGCCGACAAGATGACCGGCGCCACCGCCCAGGACAGCATGCTGCTGGACTACTTCTCGCCCGACCTGATCACCTGCGTGTGCGCCGCTCTCGGCGCCAAGGAGTGGCGGCTCGCCTACGGGGCGGTCCTCGCCGCGCTGTGCAACTCAGTGTACGTTGTGGTCGGGCGCATCTTTGTGTTTGACGACAGCGACCCGGCGAGGTTCACGGTGTACATCCAGGCGGCCAACTTCTTTGCGGCCTTGGCCATCATGGCGCTCTACCTGGTCAGCGTCTGGGTGCTGCGGCCGCATGGCGTGCTGCGCACCTGCCGCCGCATCTATACCCTGGTCGACTTTGCCTGTCTGGTCCATCAGAGCCCGCTCAGGGAGTGTCCCGAATTTTGGGTCCAAGGCCTGGGTGATACCGAGGACCATATGAAGGCGCAGGTCGTCTTGGCCGATAGGGTGTATAGGTTTGGTATCTACGAGGGCGTGGATGGGGGTGAGCATCTGGGCGTTTCGATCCACGGTGTCCCCGAGACGTGGGCGAGAAACCCCGGAGAGGGGAGTATTCCGGCGCTGCAGCGGTCCGTGGGCGTGGCGAGACATGCTTTGCAGCGGGGGGTGGATGACGAAGCCGTGGAATTGTCCCAAACCCTGCTCAACAGGGACACGAGATTGGGAGATAAGGTGCGCCCGAACGAGTACCGGAGCTGGAGGAGGAGAGTCATGCGAACGCAGAAATGGGGCAGCGACCGTGACTCGAACGAGGAGGTGGACTAATGTAGAGCGAGTGGGAATGTATCAAGACGAGATCTATCCATAGTAGTAGTCAATAAGGGGGTTGTTAAGACAAGAGTACTAATGTTCTTGCTCCATGTAAAGCCGCTGGTCGGCTGTTGAACCACGGCGTACTGTCCCGCCAAGCCTTTATTGAACGCTTCGCCGGGTAAAAGGACTGCCAACGCCTAGACGTTACAGTAGTTTCTTCTATTATTAAGGAATCTTAGATTATCAGTTACGAAGGTGAGTGAGTGAGTCCGTAGACTTTCATATGGTCTTTTAATCTGATAAACCCAGGCCAGGGACTTAAACAGGAAGAGATGAATTTGTCCAGAGCTATCTCCGTCCGCAAGAATGCAGCTATTGGAGGTAGTGGCCAATACATCAATCAGCACTTCCCCTCCACTAACAAGGATAAGGGGATCCTCCCCTTAGCCATCTGCCACTTGCACAGCCATACTAGCGACCCCCCCGGGGTTAACAAGGGTCAGAGAACTAGATAACATGCCCGGCGGCCATGTTGAGTATGTGTCTGCGTGGATTGTCTGGTCGTAGGGTACCCTTGAACTTGTATCCGGGGAAAAGGGCAGATAAGCTTCATATTGACGCTCTCATGTGTCGTCTTGTGTCTGTCGAGATCGGCTCTCAGTCCAAATCCCTTATTACATCTGTCACAACGATAGGGCCGAGAATGGGTTTTCGAACGGCGGCTAATGGCCAGCAGTAAAAGAGGGGACAAACACGGGGTATATACTTTAACTGTCTGCATGCTGTGAATGTTTTAGCACAATCATCACATGCAAAAGGCTACGGACAGTTGCGATCTGATCGCGGTTGGACACATCAGGGGTTATATCAAGGTCTATTGTCACACTCGACATAGGGTAAAAGCTGCTAGGAAGACGTCGACAGCAAGACCTGTCTCGGGTGGTACGAATGTGCTGAAGTGCTCCGGAAGCCAACACTTAGTATAGAGATTCGTGCAGGCGGGCAGAAGTAGAGTGGGTAAATTTCACGGTCTCCCAAGTTTTACTGTCTCTGCTTTTCCTTCTGTTTCCGGTCGCCTTATTCTGCTAACAAGCAAAAACAAATTGGCCAGGATTATTTAGGATGCTGTTCCCCCTCGTTGGGGAAATCTAAGAAACTAGTCACTCAACGACTTCATGCAGCCTAACAACCAGTTACCCATCGCCTTCCGAACTCTTTTACATTCTCCACTATGTCGGATTACATGGACAACTACCCCCGACTCAGCCTCTGCCCTCCCATTCGCCGAACCTAATGCCCTCGACTCCGAGCCTGAAGCGTCCGGTTTCGCCCCAGGCGCCCTCAGCTTCGACCCCAGTACACTTGGCTTCCACCCAGGCGGCTTTAGCTTTGGCCCCAGCGTAGTTAGTTTTACCCCCGACTTCGAGCCCAATACCTCCGGATTCGCCCCAGGCGCCCCCGGTTTCGAACCCAGCGTACTCAGCTTTAACTAGGGCGCCTCCGGCTTCGACCCCAGCACACTCAGCTTATTCCCCGCTTCGAGCCCAACGCCTCTGGTTCCGCCCCAGGCGCTCTCAGCTTCGACCCGGACGCCCCCAGCTTTGATCCCAGCGCTTCCGATTTCGCCCCAAGCGCCCCCGGTTTCGACCCCAGCGCACTCACCTTCGCCCCCAGTTTCGTCCCCGCAGGCAGTGCTTCCCACTCTAATGCAAATCGCTTTGTCTGCGAATTTCCGGGTTGTTCCGTAGCACTTGGCCGTCCTGCTACCTTTGGCCGTCAAGGGGACCTACGGCGCCATATGAGAAAGCACTATCCTCCGACGTACTCCTGTGAATACGATCACTGCGACTACAGAACCTATCGTCGAGACAAGATCGCCGCTCATCGAAGCAGGTATCATGGATAATAAGGTCATTGGAGATGGTAGTGAAGTTGCGAAAGGGCAGCCGGAGTGGAGGGGAGATGCTGTATTTTATCTTAGCAACTCGCCACCCTCAGGCGATAGTTACGACCCGCAGCTCGGGATACATCATCGACCATTGCTGCGCCATCAGCAGTCCGACAGCGGCGCGAAGAACAACCCCACCGACCTCCTCGACGAGCATAAAGCTCACGAGACACTGACACCCCAAGTTGTGCCAATCCGTACCCTCGGCTCCGAACAGGTGTCCGGGGACGTTCATAGTGGACTTGAACACGGCCAGCCCAATCATCGAGTACCCGTCGAGAAACCCGCCCGGGAAGTTCCCCAGGGGTGGATTGAGGAGGACACCGCGCCGGCCACCGTTCTCGTCGCACAGGGCGACAACATCCAGCTTTGCCTGGTGGTGGACGCTCGGTGCCGTTTCCACCTCGCGGTTCCCCAAACGGAGGCCGGACGCGCTGGCCGTAAAGACCCGGAGCCGAAGCAGATGGAGGGGATCATATTCGGGGGGGCAGGGCGTATTATCGGGCAGACAGGAGCCCGTCCCGGGGGGTTCGAGACAGAGCCCGCAGCGAGTCGCGCATTTGATGTGCGTCGGCGGCGGGGCTCGGATGGCTTCAAACGCACCGCTGTGGGCGGCTTTGACCTCGTACGACCATACCAAGGCCCGTCTGCGGCTCTCAACCACGGCACTCGCATCGGTGGGGCTCCACAGTCGGTAGATTGCGTAGCTGACAGGGGCTTTCCATCCGATCCAGGACCACAAAGGGAAATGCGGTGGGGACTCGCCCCCCCTGGGGGACTCCCGGCGCTCGGTGTTTTCTTCCTGCGGATAGAAGCGGCGGCGGGCGGCCATGATGCCTGTGATGGCGTTGAGGATGTCGGCGTCGAAGCTGAGGTTTCGCCTCGAGTACATCTCGACCAGAAAGCGATAGCTGAAGAAGGCGCCGTCCACAGGCCCGGGGGCGTAGTGGAGCTGGAGTGCCGTGTCCAGCTCGAAGGAGGGATCGGGGACCTTGTCCCAGCCATCAGAACACAGGCTGCGGTTGCAGCGGAAGAAGCACTGCTCTTCGGTGATGTACAGGCAGCGGCGGGGGAGCAGCGTCTCCTGCAGGGTCCAGCCGTGGGTGGAGTGGGTGGACGACTGGATGGCCGTCTCAAAGTCGGCAGCGCTGGCCACGAGACCGCCTTCGCCAGAAAGGGGCGTCGTGAGTCTGGTGCGGGTTCCCGGCAGAACCCCCGGCAGCCCAAATTCTGCGTTGCTGCCCGCGAGGGCGGCGATGGTGAGGAAGGCCCGGGAGTATATCATGTGCATGGACTGCAGCTGTTTGAGTTTGTGGCCTGCGTCGTCCTGGATGATGCAGAGCGTGTCGACCCAGAGGAGCCGCTGGCCGAGCATGGCGGTGAGCTTCATGGCGTCCCGGATGATCTGCAGGAACGCAGTCTCGAACTCGGGCAGGGCCAGGGCCCCTGGCTGCATCAGGCTGTCTATGTTTGCCTGCTTCGCCATCAGGAAGCTAGGACATGCGCCCCAGACATAGCTCAGGGCGAGGTACTGCGTGTCTCGGCTGGCAGCGGGCAGGGCAAACCGGGCACGCCTCTTCTCCGAGACGTCGATAAGGGTCAGCTCAAGCGCCTCCGATCTCATCAGACGGCATTCCCGATGGCCGTCGCAGTCCTTCAGCCACTCGGCCACGAGCGGATACGTGAGCTGATCAAGTACCTGCCGCGCGGCCAGCCGGTCGTCTACGTGGGTAATATCGCCGTATCCCCCGAGATGGGCATGCTGTCTGCCCTGATAGCTTATGACGGCCCTCGAGCGGAAGCTGGCCGAGTTCTTGGAAATGTAGAAAGCAACGGAGTTGAGCAGGCAGAGCTCCGCGTTGAGCGGCATAAATCCTTCGCGCAAACCGCGAATAGACCGCGGCTAGGTCCCGGGCAGCTCAGGCGGCCCATCATCACCGAGTCCTTCTAATAGCTTAGGTTACAGCCGACCGAGAATAAGTCTGCACGATGAACAGTCTGGTCGACATCGCATATCTTCAAGGCGCTCTTCGTAGTCGATATTGTTGCTGATGGGGTGCACGCCGTGTCAGAGGGCACTGCCAAGGTGAACACAGCAGTGTCGCCATGGGTTGTAGGAAAATGGCCGCCCGACGTGTGGATGTAGAGTAGGATGGGCGGTGGAATTCGGAGATCAGCATACAGACCAGGGGAACGGAGGGGTTGAAATAACAAGAGCGGAGAGCCCCGAAGAACGGCAGCTTGTCAGGCCGCCATCGGGCATGCATGCAGGGTCTGCTATCTGAGGTTCTGACCATTCATGGAGGGTGTACAGGCGTGTGCGCTGTAGCTGTTTGTGCCGGACCATGGTCTGGATGTCACAACCTACCTTACACACAAAGTGTAGTTATAAGGCCATGTACGCTTAGGGTAGGATCTGAGGTTGCGGAGCAAGGCAGACATCATAGATGCCACTTAGACTCGGTAACGAGACATAATTCATTGCCCTCAGGTCCTTGGAGTTTTACTTCTGGATTGAAGCACATCAACACCTACATCAACGCCTACATCAACGGCACGAAGGCTCATAACTGAGTCGGCGATCAGCCGTTGAACCAACAAGACAAGCGGATGCGAAACATCGAGATACAAGAAGATCAACTTTTTTTTTACACATCTACCACAGCTTACTGCAAGAGACCCATCATGGCTTTTGTACCGTAACAAGTGGTGCCTGATACTAGAAACGAACCAGTGATCTTTGCATTAGGATACATCGTGAATGGTGAAGGAGTCACGAAGACGGATGACCGTATTGCCGCGTTCATGAAAATGAAGTTCCCGAACACGTTAGAGATGCTTGAGATCTATCTGGGAATGGCCGGATGGCTACGCCGCGGTGTCGCGCCTGGTTCGACGTGAAAGCCGGCCCGCTGTAAGCAAGGAAGACGTCGCTGTTGGCATAAAGCCGTGAGGACGGAAAGATTGCCAACGGAAGCCCAAAGAACGCGAGGAAGGCTTACACTTCCAAGGTCACCTTCAAACCCACAAAAGAGGAGCTAGAATCCTTTCGCCTACTACAGGAGCACCTCTGTAAGCAGTTCATGACCTACCATCACGATAGGAAAAAAAACCCTTTTCTTCAAGATTGATGCCTGCAAACGAGCGTTCGGCCCGTACGTATTCCAGCTCAAGGACAACTGGGATGCCTTCCAAGCTGGCTCACATATCGCCAATTCCTCACCACAATTCATTTTGCTCGTTCAAGTTCTTCATAGCAAGGCATACCAAAACATGACAACTCCCTTTTGAATCGACATAGCTACAGAAACCCTACAGGGTACAATGATATCGAGCAATTGCATGTGCACTCGAGATCTAAGGTAACGTATTGTTGAGATCGACAAGACGATATAATGGAATTCAATGTTGACGGTTACCTGGTATCTTGTATCTAGGGCAATGCCATTGCGACAGCATTGTCACTTCAACTTGAAGTCAATGACCTCCTATTGCCAAGGCGTAAAGAAGGTCTTTGGTTGACAAAAAAAAAAAGTTTTGTTGATGCTTAGTCTTTCCGAAACACCCCTTCAGCTGGTACTGGGAGGAACCTGCATGCAGCCATTCTGTTTGCTCTGTCTGAAACAGGGCCTAGACTTGGCAGCTGAGAAATTTCCAGCAACCCTAACCCTGTTTCATGAAATGACCAGGGCTGCTGCTGGCCACTTCGCGATTTTTGACAACGCTCGTCGATTTATTCATGACTTCTCTCCCGTTCACAAAGCGTGCGTCAGAGGCGTGACACAGTGATGGCATTCTGAAATGCCATGGCGCCTTTTTGATCTTGGATTGCCCCTTTATGCACGTCTCCGTTTCCGATCTGGACGCTCGTCTTCATCCCACGGGCGGAATCGCGCTGCGCCCATAAGTTAGCTTCTCGCCATTGCTCCTAAAAGCACGTCATTCGTCGTGTCGATGGAGGTTCGACCTGTCGCTGGCCGCTTGCCCGTCACACGCACATTGCGCCATCTCTTGCAATAGAGCACACATACATACACACACAGAAAGCGCGCTTTCCCCCTCGCCAGCGTTTATTTTGAGAAAACGAAAACGAGGTCGCAGCACCACTCTACGGCACTTGTTATCCCCTCTACCCCCCCCCCGTACTCTCGCATCAGCCCGGATTCCCTCGCCCGAAACGCGTGCCCCCCCCGCGCGCACCCGTCGTTGGGCTCTGTTTTGCGGCAGGCCTGTGGGGTGCCCACCAGTGGGTGTCTCACCGTCGTCGCTCGTGCCCAATGCAAATGACTTGACGCACCCACCCACCCCGCGCGCCGCACCCAAGTCTCATCTCGGATTGCGCCTTGCGACCGGTGCGATGAGCACACGGCCGCCGGCCGGCACTACTAGGCCTGCCAGCGGCATGGACGAGCCGGACAGCCTAGACGAGGGCTGGGACGATTGGGGGACTGGCGCCAGTGGTGCTGCTATAAGGTCTGTGCCTGCCGTTTCTCCTCTGTCCGATAGCCGAGTCCCCTTTTGCTGTATCGTCCTCTTTCTTTCCGCCTCTTTGTCACTCCCGCCGGTGCCTTGTCTCAGGCTGCAGCTGGCCAGACTCGCAACCATGCCCCCTATTGTCCGGCTGTACAACACCTTTGGCTCTGGGTCGACCGAGCGGAATTCTAGGTCAAGAGTCCAACTAACCGACATCGACGAAAGGCTAGAGGAGTGGAAAGACGGCGACGAAGACATCAAGTCGGAATATGGGTCTGACATAAGCAAGGAGGATGCCGACATCACGACGGCGCTGATTAGCGAAGGCGGGGCTCTCGGTGAGCCAGAGGTCAGGAGGAGGTTTTGGAGCACTAGCGAAGTCAAGGGCAAGAAGCAGGATCTCGATTCCATCGCAACACAGGTGCGACTGCCCGAATGAAAGCTAGGTGTCGACAAAGCTGTTATTGACCGGCAGCAGCCTAGCGTGTTCGACGATCCCGATTTGGCCGGCCAGTACCAACCGCAACCCGACTGGTGAGTCTGCCGTGATGCACCGCAGGGACGGACTTTGACATTTTCCAGGGAGAACTTCCACCGGTTCAACCCCAAAGCGCGGTGGACATGGCGGGAAGAAAATGCACTGGTTCGCAAGGTCGACATGAGGATCATGCTGTGGACATGCCTCATGTTTTGTGCCCTGGAGATGGACCGCGCCAATATCAAGCAGGCCGTGACAGACGACCTGTTGCCCGAGCTGGGCCTTACCACAAACGGTTAGTGTTCCCTTCTCCAAACTCTGACCACCACACTGACTTTTCGCAGACTACAACATCGGCAACTCACTATTCTCCCTCTCCTTCCTCCTTGCCGAAGTGCCTTCTCAGCTGGTGAGCAAATGGCTCGGCCCTGACCGCTGGATCCCCACCCAGATGGTCCTGTGGTCCATCGTGGCCTCCAGCCAGTTTACGCTGGCGAGCAGGACTGGTTACCTCGTGTCCCGGATGCTACTGGGCATCTTGCAGGGCGGTTTCATTCCGACGGTGGTGTTGTACCTATCGTACTTTTACAAGGCGCATGAGCTCACCATACGCATGGGTTTCTTTTGGACGGCCATGGTGTTCGCTGACATCTTTGCGGCATTTTCGGCGTTTGCGCTCCTCCATCTGCGGGGGTGGGGGGGCTTGTCGGGGTGGAGGTGGCTATTTCTCATTGAGGTGAGCTGCAGCCATGGCGCTCCGAGGGGACTGAAGCTAATGAGTGGCAGGGTGTAATCACGTTGATCTTTGGGCTGCTCTCGTTTGGCCTGATGCCGGCTGGCCCGACACAGACTGCAAGCTGGTTTCGGGGGAAGAAGGGGTGGTTTACTCCTCGGTAGGTTTTAGTTGTTTCGGTTTGGGATGCAGTTGCTGACACTGTGCAGAGAGGAGATAATTATCGTCAACCGTGTGATTCGCGATGATCCCTCCAAGGGTGGCATGCACAACCGCGAGGCCATCTCGTTCAAGCTTTTGTGGAAGAGCTTGTGGGATTACGACCTGTGGCCGTTGTATCTCATTGGCATTACCAGCCACATCCCGTTTGCGACGCCCAACATTTACTTGACACTGTCGCTAAAAGGAATGGGGTTCACGACGTTTCAGACGAATCTACTCGTCATTCCGTCTCAGCTGCTTCATAGTGGGTCACCTCGATAGCTTCCATCTTGATGTGGAACGTCACTAACGGTTTCAGTCATGAACATGTTGCTTCTTACGTACCTCAGTCAGATGATCAGCCAGATGTCTCTTGTTGCCATGATACCCCAGATCTGGGCGATCCCCTTTCTGCTATGGCTGAGATTTGTCGATGCGTCGGGCGTGTCAAAGTGGACGACGTGGTTGGTCATGTCGATCTTCCTGGGGAGTCCCTACGGTGAGTGCTGTTACACTGCCAACTCTGACAAAGAACCCCTGACTGACTCCCACAGCCCACCCGATCCAAGTCGGCTGGGTATCCCGCAACGCCAACACTGTCAGAAGCCGGACGGTCGGCGCAGCCATGTACAACATGTGTGTCCAAGCGTAAGACCCCCATCCCATATGGCCACATGCCGGATGCAACTAACACACCGCAGGGGAGGCATTATCTCGGCGAATATCTACCGCGCAGACGATGCGCCGCAGTACCACCGGGGTAACAGTGTGTTGCTGGGGGCAGTTGGATTTAACACTGTGCTGTACCTGTCGACGAAAGCGTACTACGTCGTCCGAAACCGGCAGAGAGACAGGGTCTGGGACGCTATGAGCGAGGGCGAGAGGTATCAATACCTGGCGACGACAAATGATTCGGGGAATAAGCGGTTAGACTTTAGATTTGCATCGTAGACTAGTGTTTCATATTATTAGTAATTATATACCTACTGGGGATTGCTGGTGTTTTCAATTTTATGGCCGCCGATAATGGCATTAGTTCCCGTGACATGATTCACATGATTCCTCGTCGTCGACTTTGCTCTTGCCCTTGTGACACCTGAGCTGCGGGCTGATATAAGCAGCCCTTCCCATGCCAGTTTTAGGACGGGGCGATATGGAGCTCGACTTCTCAACCCAATCTCGTCTGTCGTCCTGGATGGTCAATATGAAGTCAATGCAGATGGATTGCAAGCCGAGCCGGTGGGTGGTCGATGATGTCGCAAGATGTTGGCGTGAGGTCTGGGATGACTGTCTGACCATCCGCAGCCGTGTCGAACATTGTGCGACAATTTGGCCTGGAACCCCCACAGCAGTGGCTTAAGCAGACATGCAGCCCAGACTCGGCGCTACTGGCTAGACCAGCCGTGCCGGCTCCGATGTGACATCCACAACTCTCCGGAGAAGGCGCGAAGACGTTTCTCGGATGGCAGCTGCATAGCCAACCCAATGCGCACTGCACAGCAGCTTAGCCAGCGCCGGCTGCCATGGCTTGTGGTGCAGGAGCGTGCATCTCCAGATTAGGGAATAGGGTTCTCGGATGATATTGTTCCCGGCCGTCGTCACCAAGAAACTGGCTGTAGATAACGTCAAGAAGATCATGTAGAGCCATTGTCGATGGATATTCTAATCAACGGTTTCTTTGAGTCTGCTTGGCATGTTGTGCGACCGGCCTGTGGCCTGTGGGCTGTGTGAGTCACCGTCAGTGGTGGGTGTCGACCTATCAACACAGCCCCAGGATTCGGTATTTAGTGGCCAGGAATCCCAGGCATAAAACACGCGACTTCCCCCTCCTTTTCGCCTCTTGCCTCTTTCCTTTCCAAACACCAAGCTTTCGAGGAATTGTCTCCTCACGGTTAATCCGCCCCTTCAAAACACCCTTGGCCTCGGGACAGAGGCCGCTTCACTCTGCAAGAATGGCCGGTGCAGGATGCTCAGCAGCTGCTGCCGTTCGCTTCACTGCCATCGGCTTCTTCCGACCCCAGCAATTGCCCGGCGCCGAGTAGAGACCATGAGTATGGTCTCGACTCGCTCGTCACCCTCGCGCCGTGGGACGACTTTCTGGACTTTTCCTTTGACCCATTAGCAGACATCTCAACCTTCAATTACCCCGACTTTTCGGCGACGCAGATGCACATACCTGACTTCGCCGCCTTCCCATCCCCTAACCCCACCTTCCCCGGATCCTCCACGCCCTCCATCTTTGACGACATCCTCACCACCGCGCCAAGCACCACCTCGGACCAACCACCATCTCTCACCCCAGACTCGCAAACCAACCAATCCACAACTCCACACCCCGGCCTCTCACTGTCGGTACCAAAATCGCACAACCCCAAGAAACGAGGCCGACCGCCCACAAAGCGGCCAGCGCCCGAGCCCGAGGAGGATGGCGGCGAAGAAGACGTCCTCGTCAAGCGTGCGCGCAACAACGTGGCTGCGAAAAAGTACCGGCAGAAGAAGATTGACCGGATCACGGAGCTGGAGGAAGAGGTTGACGAAGTCAAGAAGGAGCGGGATGATCTCAAGGTGAAGCTGGCGAGACGGGAGGCGGAGGTGGAGGCGTTGCGGGAGATGTTGAAGATGGTGCAGGGTGGGAAGTTGTGAGGCGGCGGGGATGGTCCATCATGCGTGCGTTGGGACGGGGCCCGGGGGTCGAGAGAGATGCAGCTTATCTATTTCAATTCTTCCTAATTCAAATACGTTACAAAGGCAAGCCTCTGTGGCATTGGTTTCCCTATTGCATATTCTACGGCTCAGGAGTAAAGGACATAGCTACATGTGTGGGATGGATGCTGCCCACTGCGGACATGCGTAGACCTGTGGCGGCGTGGCCCGCAGGGACGCGAGAGATTCGCCGAGGAGAAAAAGCCGGGCAGCAGCGCTCAGCGTGCCGCCTAATGCCATCAGTGGTATCAGCGAATACCTCGCAGTCTTGCCGGAGGTGCCGTGCAGGAGGCCGTCCCAGGACCACAGACACCCTGCAAATATGCGGTCCAGGTAAACAAGGACGGCCCAGAGGACGCCGCTGAAAATGAGATAGGCTGCCGAGGCGCCCCACGCCCACCTCTCCACGTCCGAGGGGAAGGCGAAGCGGGTCAGCCAAGCCAGCAGGTGTACCGCCCCATACATGACACTCGCCAGCCAGACGAAGACCGAGATGAGCCCGTCACCCGGCGCACGCAGCAGCCCGTGGTCGGGCCAGTTGCTGGCGTGATCTGTCACCAGGTCCTTCTGCACTGCTGTCCACCGGTTGCTGGTAAATGTATTGATATCCGACTCGCCACCGGCGTAATAGTGCGCGAGGAAGGGAAAGCGGCTGACGGCCTCGCTGGCGAGCTTTCTGCGGAGTTCTTGTGCCCGCGCCTCGCGATCCCGATGCCCGCCTGGTTCCATGTCCCGGGCCGTGGGAGAGCGCAGCCCTATCACGGCCAACTCGGGCTTAGCGAGCTTTTTCATAATGGTAGCGGCTGGCCGGTCCGGAGCGCTGAGCTGGCTGGCCATGAACATAAAGGCCACTATTCGGCCCAGGTCGCCGTCGCATCGGATGCAGGTCGGCTCCGTGATCATCTTGGGCTTGTGCCACCACAGCGCGTACAGTGCCAGGGCGCACAGGACGTGGGCGAGCGTGTACACTTCCAAGAGGGAGAGCGGGAGCTGGAGACGGTAGCGTTCGACACTTTGCAACACCATCCAGCCGACCTGGAGGCAACAAATCGTTTTGGCCAGAATGTCGGCCCTGTTCTTTTCCTCAATCTCCTTTTTGTCCATGTCGGGCAGATGTCCAGACTGGGCGAGGAGCTCGACGCCGTGGGGGGTCAGGACGAGCTGAGAGGAATCTCCAAGGTAGCCAGTCTCCAGAATGCCGAGCTTGTGAGATGCCAGGTCGATGGCAAAGCCTCCCATGCCGGCATAGAAGCTATGAAGAATTGTCCACGAGTGCTGGCGGGGCTGCCCAGAGCCGCTAGCCTAAGGTAGTGAGAAAGCATCGAGTCAGATCGTGTTCAGTGTGGTCGAGAGAGACCCGGAGAGGAGGGGGCGGGGCGAGACCATACAGCCGACTTGGATATAATTCGTGTTAACTCCCTTGCCGAGTTGAGTTTCCTCCAGGATATCCACAGAAGGAGCTCCGGACACAACAGCGCCATCATGGTCCAGAACAGGTACCTCCGCGTGCGCTTGCCATTCCCCTCGTTCGGCTTCGGCAGATTGAGATGGAGAGCTCCCCAGACACAGATAAGCAGAACACCCAAGCAGGAGTACAACAGCGAGAGTGTGCCCCTACCGGAGGGCTCTGCGACAAAACCGACAAAGGTCGCGTTCATGGCCAAAGTTGCATTCATGCGAGCTCCTTATCGTGTCAACACCATCTCAGACAACTTGAGCGTTTCCAAGACACGGCCGACGAACACGGCCGTTTATATCTCTGATATTTATGCTGCCATTGCAAGACACATGCGGACACGAGATTGCAGCCTCCTGGTTTGAGCTCAGGGTGGTCCCGCCGTAAAACATTGAAACCACCTCAGTTCCCATGCTTTCCGACTCCTTCGACTGGCAAGCAAGCTTGCTCGTTCGCAGACATTGCGTTTTGCTCGTGCTTGTTTGAGGCACCACCAAGTTTGGTCCTGAAGACCTGAACCAGGAACGCCCGCGTGGTGTTTGGGTTGGGAACAAAGAAGGCAAAATCCACAATTTGATTCATGATTCGGCCGTGTCGCTCAAAAATAGAGAAATAATTATTGCAACAAGGGTGGCCGACAAACGGGTCGTCACCTTCTTTGTTCAGATTACAAGACGCCCCACTGGACAGCCCAACATAGGTTCCAAGTTCGTTAGGGGTTGAGACAGCCCGGGCTTGAATATAAAGAAGGCCTCAATTTTCATTAGCATCTCGAATCCTGCTGTCAGATGGCGCCCCGGTCTTTGTTTTTTATTCGACGTGGAGAGAAGCTACTCTTTAATAAATCCACTTGACCGTCCCTAATTTCCTCGTTTTTTCCCGCCATGTCGTTTTTGAGACCTTCCGTTCATTGATTTGCACCCCTAGCCTCCAAGATGGGCGCAAACTCGAGCCGTCTGCTGTCGTACCATGACATACCAAAATGGCTGGGGTCGAATGACTACCTCTTGTCTGGGTATCGGTATGTTAACCCCAGGATTCCCCGTCTCGCAGCGGCATCAAGCCCGTCCAAGGTTTGAGTTGGCAGGCAGCCCCAGCTGACCGAGGTTGTCCGCCAGTGCCCCGTCCGGGTCGGTTCTCGCATCACTCGCTAGCACGCTCTACTTCAACAATGAGACAGTCAACATTTATTCTCACCTTATCGGTGGCCTTGTGTTTTTGCTACTACCCATCTACTTCAACATGGCGTTCGATCCCCCCTTGGCAGATAGTATCGTTGTGACAATCTATTTGGAGGGAGTCGCCATCTGCTTTCTCCTTTCCGCCTTGTATGTGCCCCTCCAATCCATCTCTTTGTTGCGAACAAGACTTGATTGTTAACCCGGGTGTTCCTGACCTGCACGGCAGGTACCACGTCCTAGACAACCACAGCCCTGGTATCTCGAAGCTGTTCAACCATCTCGACCACCTGGGAATTGTGGTTCTGATGTGGGGGGCCAGCATCGCGGCAATCCGCTACGGGTTCCTCTGTAATTTTCACCTCCAAGTTGTTTACTGGACGCTGGTAAGTCTCTTGCACCCTCTACCTGCCCTGTCCGAAGCTGAAAAGGTGTAGATGTCCTGTGCGGCTGGCGCCTGTGCCGCCGCGACATTTCTTCCGCAGTTCCAAGCCCGGCCTTGGAGAGTCGCGGCCTTTATATCCCTGGGTCTTACTGGTGTTGTCTTTGTGACCCATGGGCTGCTGATATTTGGCTGGGAAGCGCAGAGTAGACGCATGTCTCTCTCGTGGATGGCCGGCATGGCCCTTTGCAATCTCATTGGCGCTTTTGCTTTTGCGACAAGAGTAAGCGGCTGGTTTGTTCAAGTCATCTCCAAGACATGGCATGCTAACACAGACTGATTCGACAGGTCCCCGAGCGGTGGGTTCCGTACACGTTTGATATCCTGGGCTGCAGCCATCAGATCCTCCATATTGCCGTGATGGTGGCCGCTTGCCTTCACTTTACGGCACTCATCAAAGCGTCGACAACTGCTCGGAACGAGACATGCGCGAGCTGACGTCCGGCTCGCACCCGTGGGCGGTATTATGGTCCGAAGGCCGAAGGGGGATTTGAGCTTGTATCTGGGGGCCATTTCACCTGAAGGATGGTGGGGGTTAGTCAGGTTTCAATAGGGAGAGAGATGGGATGAGGAATGGGGGTTGGTTGCTGTCAGACGATGTCGGCTCTTGACTTATTTTTGTCAACATGGGCAGAAGTTCAGCATAGGGAACGGTGCTTTCATCAGGTAGCGTATTGCGCTATAAATATTCAAGTATTTCATATTCTCACCTGTTCTTGTGTGCGTTGGAACGGTCGAAGAGTATCTTGGATTTGCGTTCAATCACATTCATCACAGCTACTAGTCAAGTTCTTATCATGTTACTGCCATGTACTCGCTTTGTTCTATTCTATATGCCACTCTTAGGATTGAATCCATCATGAATGATCATGAATCATTCTGATTTGTTTGCTCCTGAATACCGCACAGTTCTGTGGAGTTGGGAGTTTGGGGTGATTTTATTGGTTTTCTCACCATTCCCCATCGATCCTAGACTACTTTGCTGCCAGTGGCTGCAAGGTTCTTGCGGACTTTGTCCAGATTTGGTTGACCGAAATCCCTTCACCTTGGCAACAATTTTGGAAAGCAAACGCTGCCCTGCAAAAGACCCGGCTCCGGGCTACTCGGCAGCAAACGGCGTGGGCCCTCGATTTAAGGTGCGCGGCATATACGCGATGCCCTTTGGGGTAACGAGGAGAGTAATTGCGAGCGAGTAGTGATCGCCGAATCGGGAGTCAGCCATGATGAGCCATGATGAGCCATGATGAGCCATGATGAGCCATGATGAATCATTTTTAGAAACACCCCCCTCCCTCAACCACAGCTCCGGCTTGTTATTCACTCCCCCGACGTCGTATTATTCAACAGCCCCGTCCGGTACCCGACCGCCACCCCGCTTTTTCAAGGCTTGTCGCAACCTGTACCTGACTGCTGAAACCCGAGAAATCTCACTGCCCTTAGTAACGGCCTGGCGTGAACACGCCAGAACACTGTGAAGGAATGGGCCCGGTTGGACCGCCGAGCTTTTGCTGTCTCCCAAAAGACCTGACCAATCCGGCTTGGCACCAAAGAGCTGATTTGTAACCCTGGGCAGTCTTTTGGGCCGTATTACCCTGTCGCCACCGGATTTACAGAGATAGCTCCGGGGTTTGGGAGCAGCGTATTTTGGAGCGAATTTACAGGGCGTTTGCAGCGTATCGGCGTCGTATTGCGGGTGGAATGTGGATTACTCGGCTAGATCGGCGGGGTTTCCAAGGGAGAAGCGGGTGCAGCACCACACTAGGGTGGGGATGAGTCGTGGACGAAGACGGGTCCTTACTATCGTATTCTCTGTCGCGACCCTTTCCTTGTGTCGTCACATGCTGGGTGCTTATCTTGTGCCCTATCCCCGGGCCGTGCCCTTGAGGATCTGAGTTGGGTAGGGGAATTGCAATTGGAAGTCGAAGCCGGACTCCCGATGCGTGGTGCTTACCACAGACCCAAGTGCCGTCTGCCGCAAATAAGGGCCCAAGCTGTGGTTTTGGCGGTTTTTGTGTGATCTTGACGCGTCGAGCGCTACCCGCATCCGTACATATGAGGAAGGGGCGGTCCAAGTCTCCAGAATCCCAGGCCGAAAAAAACAAGAACGGTCTTAAGCGACTTCCTCGTGGAGTTTGTCTTTCGTCCGCCTTGACCATAAACTCCGGTCTCCCTCCACTCCTTATCTGCCCGGCCGAACCACCCTAGCGCGTGCTGCCAAATCAACTCTTGGTCAACTTTCGGTCGTGCAGGCCTGATCTTTCTGGTTCCCAAACGACGACGGCCCAATCCCGTGTGCGTCTGGACGGCAGGATTGGCCCGCGCCGTGAACGGATTGGCTCTTTTGCCTACCACACTATTTTTTTCTCTATCTCGCTGCGAGCGCAACCCCTCCTGGAGATTGCTGATATATCGACACGCAAACACCATCATGTGGGCCCAAGCCCCCGAGGAGGCCTTTCGCCGGCGGGCGACAGAAACGGCCGGTTCATATCCAGAGGCGCTGCACAACCGCGATCACACCCAGCACCCCATGGAAAACGACCACGACAACGACCAGGACGTTGAGAAGGAGATTTCGGGCGACACTACGCAAATGGGAACCCCTGATGCGGCCTCCGTCGTGGGCGACGGCACGTGGGGCGAAGCTGATCAGGGCGGTCCCGTCGACCCCCGGCTCGCCATGCGTGACTTTGAGGAGCTCCAGCATGAATTGACCACCCGATTGAGTGCCACCCACTCGCGGGCCGTCTCGCGGGCGACATCTCGTGCCTCGCGGGCTACCACGACGGCTTCGGGCGCGCGCCGTGCGAGTCTGTTTCAGCGTATTGCCTCGCGCGTGAGTGGCCGGCGGCCGACGACGGCCGGTGTGGCTGATGAGGATGAGGAGGACGAAACGGATGTCGACGAGGCGTCCCAGGAGGAACGAGATGACTTCCATCTCGAGCAGTTTATGCGCGACGGCCATCTCGAGAAGCGCACCGAGGCGGGAGAGTCAACCAAGAAGCTTGGCGTCGTGTTCAAGAACCTCACCGTCAAGGGTATTGGTGGCAATGCTAGTTTCGTGCGCACGCTGCCGCATGCTATTATCGGAACATTTGGCCCTGATCTGTACAAGATCCTCAGCGGCTGGATCCCGGCGTTGCGGATGGGCCACCAGGGCGATCTCCGCACCCTGATCCACGACTTTACCGGAGTCGTGCGCCACGGCGAGATGATGCTCGTCCTGGGTCGGCCAGGCAGCGGCTGCAGCACCTTTCTCAGGGTCATCGCCAACAATCGGGGGCCTTTTGCCTCAGTAGAAGGCGACGTGTCATACAGCGGCATCTCGGCCGAGAAGGCTGACAAGCACTACCGTGGCGAGGTTGTGTACAATGGCGAGGACGACCAGCACATGCCGACCCTGACAGTCGGCCAGACGCTCAAGTTCTCGCTCCTGAACAAGACCCGAAAGCACTTGCGCGACGATGTCGAGCTCATTATTGACTCCCTCCTCCGCATGTTCGCCATCAAACACACGCGCAACACTCTCGTCGGCAACGCCTATGTGCGCGGCGTGTCGGGCGGCGAGCGCAAGCGAGTGAGCATCGCCGAGACCCTGGCCACCAAGAGCACGGTCGCCTGCTGGGACAACTCTACTCGGGGTCTGGACGCGTCAACTGCGCTCGACTACGCCAAGTCGCTGCGCATCATGACCGATGTCTCGGATCGCACCACCATCACCACGCTGTACCAAGCCGGCGAGGGCATCTACGACCTCATGGATAAGGTCCTAGTCATCGACGAGGGCCGCATGCTGTACCAAGGCCCGGCGAAAGAAGCCAGGCAGTATTTCGTCGACTTGGGTTTCTTTGCGCCGCTAAGACAGACGACGGCTGACTTTTTGACCTCGATCTGCGACCCCGTCGCGCGCCACTTCCGCGAGGGCCATGAGGAGAGCACGCCCAAGACAGCCGTGGAGCTGGAGAAAGTGTTCCTCGCGAGCCCAGCGTACCAGAAGGTGCTAGAGGACGTCAAGGAGTTTGAGGCGCACTTGCAGGAGACGGGACATGCGGACGCAAGGATTTTCCAGGAGAGTGTCCAGGAGCAAAAGTCGAAGCGGGTTGCCAACCGGTCGAATTACACGGTGAGCTTCTGGAAGCAGGTGCTGGCGTGCACCCGCAGAGAGTTTTGGTTGATCTGGGGCGATCGGACGGAGCTGTATACCAAGTTCTTCACTATTATCAGCAACGGGTTGGTGGTCAGCTCGTTGTTTTACAACACATCACCAGATACCTCTGGGGCCTTTTTGCGGGGTGGTGTGGCTTTCTTCTCCATCATCTTTCTAGGATGGATGCAGCTCACCGAGTTGATGAAGGCCGTCTCGGGACGTGCCATTGTCGCCCGCCACAAGGAATACGCCTTCTACCGCCCCAGCGCTGTCAACCTCGCTCGCGCCCTGACCGATCTCCCGATGCTAGTCGCGCAGACGGTCGTTTTCGGCATCATTGTCTACTTCATGACGGGTCTCGACGTTAGCGCCGGCAAGTTTTTCATCTATCTGCTCCTCGTCTACATCTCGACCTTCTGCTTCGTCTCTCTCTACCGCATGATGGCCTCGCTCTCCCCCTCCATAGACGATGCCGTACGTTTCTCGGGAATCGCCCTCAACATTATGGTCATCTACACCGGCTACGTCATCACCAAGCCCATCCTCTTGTCGCAGAAAATCTGGTTCGGTTGGATCTACTGGATTAACCCTGTCAGCTACGCCTTCGAAGCCATCATCGCCAACGAGTTTCACGGCCGCAACCTGACGTGCGCACCCAACCAGCTCGTCCCGCAAGGGCCGGGGATCACGATCGAAAACCAGGGCTGTGCTATCACCGGCGCCCAACCCGGCCAGAACTACATCAACGGCGATGACTATCTCGCCGCCCAGTTCAGCTACTCGCGCGCGCACCTGTGGCGCAATTTTGGCGTCGTCATCGCCTTCTCTGTGCTCTACCTGCTCGTCACCGTCATCGCGACCGAGACAATCTCTTTTGTCGGCTCCGGGCCGGGGGCCATCGTCTTTAAGGGCTCAAAGCGCTCCAAGAAGCGCGTCGCGTTTGAGGGGAAGGCGGATGAGGAGAAGGGCGGGAGCACTGGGACAAGCACGCCTGCTGGCAACCTGCGCACCAGGACCCAGGATGATGTGCTCGGAGAGCTTGCAAAGAGTGAAAAGATATTCACCTGGGAGGATATCGTCTACACGGTGCCCACCCCCGCCGGCCCCAAACAGTTGCTGAACAAGGTCAGTGGATACGCCAAGCCGGGGGTCATGGTAGCCCTGATGGGTGCGAGTGGCGCGGGCAAGACGACGCTACTGAACACGCTTTCGCAGCGCCAGACGGTCGGCATCGTGGCGGGAGATATGCTGGTCGATGGCAAGCCCCTTAGTGGGGACTTTCAGCGGAGCACGGGTTTCGTCGAGCAGATGGACTTGCATGACGAGACGGCCACGATACGCGAGGCGTTGGAGTTCTCTGCGCTGCTGCGCCAGGACCGGCAAATCCCCAAGGCGGAGAAGATTGAGTATGTGGATAAGATTATTGACTTGTTGGAGCTGGGCGATATCCAGGATGCGATTATTTCGTCGCTTGGCGTTGAGCAGAAGAAGAGGTTGACTATTGGCGTCGAGTTGGCGGCCAAGCCATCGCTGCTGCTATTCCTGGATGAGCCGACTTCTGGGTTGGACTCGCAGTCGGCCTTTTCGATCGTTCGGTTCCTCCGAAAACTATGCGCCGCCGGCCAGGCCATCGTCTGCACCATTCACCAGCCTTCGTCGGATCTAATCCAGGAGTTTGACAAGATCCTCGCGCTGAACCCCAACGGCAATGTCTTCTACTTTGGCCCAGTGGGCGAAAACGGGTCGGCGGTCATCAAGTACTTTGCCGACCGTGGTACCGACTGCCCCCCGGGCAAGAACGTGGCCGAGTTCATCCTCGAGACGGCGGCCAAGGGCGGTAAGAAGGTCAACGGCCGCCGCATCAACTGGAACCGCGAGTGGCGCGAGTCGGCCGAGAACCAGGAGCTGATTGCCGAGATCCAGCGCATCAAGGTGGAGAGGTCGAAGCTGGCCGACGAGGCGAGTGCCTTGGCCACGCCTAGGGAGGAGCATGAGTTTGCTGCCCCTGTGTGGACGCAGATCGTCCAGCTCACCAAGCGCATGTTTGTCCACCAGTGGCGCGATCCGTCGTACATGTACGGCAGGCTGTTTACCGCCTTCATTGTCGGCGTTTTCAACGGTTTCACCTTCTGGAAGCTCGGTAATACGATTGCTGACATGCAGAACCGCATGTTCACCTCTTTCCTCATTATGCTCATCCCCGCCACCGTCCTCAACGCGGTCCTGCCCAAGTTCTACTCCAACGTCGCGTTGTGGGGGGCTCGAGAACACCCGTCGCGCATCTATGGTTGGGTGGCCTTCTGCACGGCTGAGGTGCTCTCCGAGATCCCCGGGTCTCTGATCGCCGGCGTCATCTACTTCTTGCTCTGGTATCTTCCCACCGGTCTGCCGACCGACGCCTCGACGGCCGGATACGTCTTCCTCATGACCGTCCTCTTCTTCTGGTTCCAGTCCAGCTGGGGCCAGTGGATCTGCGCGTGGGCACCCTCCTTCACCGTCATCAGCAACATTCTTCCCTTCTTCCTTGTCGTCTTTTCCCTCTTCAACGGCGTCGTTGTGCCTTACTCCCAGCTCAACGTCTTTTGGAAGTACTGGGTATGTCCTCCCTCCTTCTTTTCCCCCGGGGTTTACTAACTTTGATATCAGCTGTATTGGCTCAACCCATCCACGTACTGGATTAGCGGTGTCCTTGCCGCCACCCTCAGGAACCAAATTGTTCGCTGCGCCCCCGACGAGGCCGCCTACTTCAACCCCCCCGCCGGCCAGACCTGCCTCGAGTTCGCCGGCGACTTTGTCACCCGCGCCGGTCAGGGCTACCTCACTAATCCCGAGGGGACCGCCAACTGTGGTTACTGCCCTTACGCTAGTGGTGTCGAGTACCTGGCGCTGCTGAATGTCAAGCCGGAGCAGAAGTGGCGCGACTTTGGCATTTTCTTAGTGTTTTGTGTCAGCAATTGGGCGTAAGTTTTTCTGAACTCGAATGAAGTGAGTGGGTACTAACATGGAATAGGCTCGTTTATTTCTTTGTTTACACGGTTAGAGTCAGGGGGTGGACCTTTGGATTTGGGTTCATCTTTGCGGTTTTTGGGGGGATTATTGACTGGCTCAAGGGGCTTGTTGGAGGGATTTTTAAGAGGAGGAATGTGGAGGAGAAGACTGTTGTGTGAATGTTGTGGGATATTGAGTTGGATACAAAAGGTGACTCGTTGGGATAGTAATTAGGATGTAATTGCCATTTTTCAAAAAAGAGATAGGTAGCTTAGATGGAAAATAAGATTTCGTTAGGGTAAGTTAATGTTTCAGAATTACCACAAACTCACTCTCTCCGGTCTCATTTACTCTTACTCGTATCTCGATTAGATTTTCTCGCCTTTTGTGCGCCCGCAGAGGTTGCGCGTCATGGCCTGGTTCTCCCAGATGAAAAGGAAGATTGTGGCTGTGAGCGACGATCACCACCTGCACCGTGTGGAATTGTAGTACAACTGGCATATCTCGGATTATTTCCTGGCGGCGGAACAGAACAGCTGTCAGTAGCAAACAAGATTGTTGAGGCACCTGGCCGCCCCACTGGGCACGAGCGCCAGGCGCACAGGCCAGCTGCCCTGGGCTTCAGCCCACCACCTATTTAGCTCTCTCCAATTGCAGATCCTCCCCAACGAAGATCCTCGGGGTGGGATCTACTACTGGGAACGTCTTCTCTGCAGCCTGCGGCAATCCAGGACACACAGGGGGCTACGTAAGCTCGGGACCAAGGGAGCCCAGCCAACTTAACAGAGTATGTATGAGGGGAGGTACAAAATTCCCGACCCCACCACCCTTGTGCCATTCATTGGCTGGCCCTATTCACACAAGAACGGTGCGTCGAACTTATCCCGTGCATTGGATAGCACGCCGATGACTAACGCTGAGAAGGGGGCAGATATTATCTTGATGTTGCACCTCGCGGAGCCTAGTTATCGACCTATCGCTTCATTCGAAACAAATCGGTCGCCTCCAACAAGACGGAACGCATTGAATATTGTCACCTCTATAGACTCCCTAAAGATCATACATGCCAAAGATAAACACCCTGTTTCAACACATGCAGGGAGCACAATGTATCCTGAGCTAACATAACCACTGTGACAAGGATTTCCTCTGTGTAGAATTGGGTGGTTGAGGAGCCTGGTTTATACCGCAGCTCATCACACCCGCTTCCAGTTGTGAACGCTCGGATTCGTCAATTATGTAGTAGTGAGTTGCAAGGTGCGATATTGCGGCACTCGAGCAACTATAGTCCGTCATGTATATGGAGGTGTGATCGAGATGTGATTGAGGTGTTCTGTTTGCTCCTTTTACCACGGAAATGATGTTACCGAACTAAGCTGTCCAATGGCATCGCCGGTGGCTGGGTCACACGTGCCGTGCCGCCCATGTTGGTCTTGCTGTAAGTTGGCAAATGGTGCTCAAGATGCATCGAGGATTCCAACCTGCATGACGAGACAGATACTGTTTTCTTATTACCTCCTTTTCTAGCACGGAGTCGGAGAAGGCCCTGGTGCAGTTTCTCCGTTTCTTCTTACTATATATGACTGGACTAGGTTTTCGGCCTCAGTTTTTTCTCTCTACAACTTCTCAGCCAACTCCAATATCGACTTCCTCCAACACATACACTTTCTAGACTCTCTGGTTTTCACAATGGCGGCTGAAATGGTCACCATCCCAGACTTCCTCCGCAACTGGCCCTGGAAGCGCGAGATCAACGCCAACTACGAGACGGCCAAAGCCGCCGCCGAAGCATGGGTGCACACCTTCAACTTCTTTGACTCCAAGTCCCAAAACGCCTTTGACCGCTGCGAACTGTGTACGCAGCCCCTCCACACAACCTCACTCTGACTAACCCACCCAGCCAAACTTTCCAGCCTGACCTACCCCTACTTCGACCAAGGTCCGTTCCCCCTGTCCACCCCTTTCTTCCCAGTCCCACACTCATCAAAGCAAAACAGCCCAACTCCGCGCGGCCTGCGAGCTCATGACCCTCTTCTACCTCTTCGACGAGTACACCGACGTCAGCGCGCCCGCCGCCACCCGCGCCCTCGCTGATGTGGTCATGGACGCCCTGCGGAACCCGTCCACGCCCCGGCCCGAGGGGGAGTTTCCCCTGGCCGAGCTCGCTCGCCAGTACCTCCCCCCCTTTCCCCTTTTCCAGAACTGCACTAACAGGAAAATAGGTATTGGGCTAACACCCTCCCCTTGGCATCGCCAATGGCACGGCGCCACCTCATCGACACCTTCCAGGCGTACGTCGACAGCGTGGTGCAGCAGGCTGAGGACCGCGCGGGGGACCGGGTGAGGAGCGTGGAGGAGTACTGGCCGGTGCGGCGGCATACGGGGGGGTGTTTGCCGAGTTTTGCGCTGATGGAGTTGGAGTTGGACTTTGGTGAGGAGGTGTATGGACATCCGCTGGTGGTGCGGTTGCGAGAGATTGCCATGGATAGCATCTGTGCGACGAATGTGAGTTCCCTTTTCTTGTCCCTAATTAGAGAGTGTGTGGCGGTGCTGACGAGAGCAGGATGTTTATTCGTATAATGTTGAGAGGGCGCGGGGGCATGCGCTGCATAACCTCGTCACCCTCATCATGCATGAGAAGGATATTGGGCCGCAGGCGGCGGTGAGGTATATCGGGGAGTGGCATGATGGGATCGTGGCTGAGTTTTTGGCGTGTCATGAGGAATTGAAAAAGGTGAGTCCGCAGTGGGGGGCCGAGGTTGATCGGCAGGTGCAGTTCTATGTCCATGGAATGGGGTGCTGGGTCAGGGGGAGCGATAACTGGCATTTTGAGGGGCAGAGGCATATGGGGAAGGATGGTCTGAGGATTCAGAGAGAGAGGGTGTTGGCCATGATGCCGCGCGTGGAGGCGTTGCTGGCAAGGGAGGGCGATGTCGCGTTGCGAGAGTTGATGGAGAAGAACGAAGTGGCGGGCATTCAAATTGAGACGAAGCCTGTTAGGTGTTTGGTGGCCTGAGGGTTTTTACTTTATTTTTATTATCTTTGAGAGGTGTCTCAGGCTATGACGTTTCTTCAACCAATGTCGATCAGGCTTGGATGACAAAAAATGAAAAGGTGAAAATGGCAAAAGCTCACTCACCCTACCGCATTATCAGCACTTGGGGGGGGGGGGGGTTATCATCTGTTGGTTGGGACGGATATATATCCCCTCGCAAGCCAAGCCCTGTCGAGCCTGAGGACTATGGTAATAGCAGCTTGTCAACCTTATACATGGCAGAGTCGGTCAGATATCTTATCAATATGCTTGTTTGTGTCTCTTTGTTCTGATTGTGTCAGGCAATTTCAATGCGTGGCGTGTAACATAATGTCATTCTTTGTCTCACATTCGTCCCAATCCAAGGGCGCTTGTGCACAGCTATATATCACAGGTATTCATACCAATCTTTCTACATGTCATGTCCTCCTTCGCCGTTTCCTCTTTCCCATCACAGCGTAAGCTCACGACACCAAGTGAGCGAGGAATCTACCAACTCAATCATGCCAGTTATCGAAAGCCCCATGCACATGGTCATGCATCATGACACCGGCAGCATCTTCTTTTACGATTCCAGCTCCGGAGTCAACTTCTACATCGATGGCACTGGTGTTGAACACGAAGACAGGCAGCTAGAGGAGGAGACCAAAGTCGAGCTCTCGCAATATTATTTGGCCAACCATCTCGAAAGAAATGGAGTGCGGATCTACTTGTTGCGAGGCCAAAGCGTCTCAATGCTGCTTGGCAGAGTCAACGAGATGCATATCAGGGAAACTGGCGGGGTCGAGGAGGCCATGGGCGCCACATGGCGTGTGATTGCGCGCCTCCTCTCCATGCTGGAGCGGAGGGTGTTGGCACGGGAAAGTTTGAAGACTTCACAGCTGCCCAGCGGCTATGGTTATGGTGAAGATAAAGAGACGGAGGAGAATGACGAAACCCTGTCTTGTCGTTGACTTGGTTTCTGCGACTTCATCTCAACATAGCACCGGCTTAAGAAAACAAATAGTTGCGCCGGTAGCAAAAAGAATTACACACCAACCTTGATCCGTTTTAGATGTTTTCCACCCCTCAAGCACGAGGACTATCCGCACCAGCTGGCCCCTGCAGCTCGACTGCATCAATAATGTAGTTGGCACTCAAGAAATTGGCATCGCCAGAGCCTGAAACCCCCAGTGTCAATGTATTTGAACCTTCACGCAGAGTGCCAGCGGGAACCTTCCATGTATAAACCTCCCCATAGCCCCGATACGCACCCCTCGTGACACCACGCGAGTCGATGAGTTTCTTCCCACATCGTTGTTAGCCAACCATCCCACAAAACACAAGTCAGAGATACATACCGGCGCACCCGGATCCTTGCCCGTCCAGGTCCCAATCTTGACTGACGGCCGGCCACCCTTGAAAGACAGCGTCGTGCCAACCCGGAGCGTCGTCTCGGCCTTGGCCTGGTTCGCCGCCACATTGAACGTGACGGTAGCATCGCCGCCCTTCTTGGAGAACAGCGCCATGGGGAACTCCTTCGGCGACGACTTGCCCACCGTGTAGCTCCCGCCCCACGACCCCATGCGCACATCTTCGGGGTGCATCCGCTCGATCTTGTCGCCGTTCTTGAGCTCAAACGGCTGCCCGTCAAAGTTGCCGATGCGCCATACCACCGGCGGGTTGGCCTCGGTGGAGGCCATGTTCTTGGTCGTCTTGGCGCCGGCGGTGATGGTGACCGAGTCCTGGGCGATGGGGAACTCGCCGCGGTACAGCTTCGTGGTGTAGGTGCCTGGCTTCATCAGGGGGGAGGTGTAGCTGCCGTTGGTGTCGGCTATCGCCCAGTATTGTGAGGCGTTGTTGTACCAGTGCAAGACGGCCTGGAAGCCGTCGGCGACGCCGGTTGCGGTGCCGGATACGCTGCCGCGCTTGCTGGCGGGGACGTAGCCTTGGATGGAGAGGGTCTCGAAGAAGCTTGTGTCGAGGTTTGCTGAGGGTTTGGGTCCGGTGCTGTTGGCGATGTCAGTAAGTCTCCCAGTGGCTGAGTCTGAGTGCACTAGTAAACATACGTGAACCTCATGGCATACGGTCCCATCAGGCCATATCTCCAGGGTTCTGTCCTGACGTGACCACTGTTCATATACCAGTACAGCTCCTGGTCATCACCGCTTTGAGTGTTGATATCCCGCATGAAAGGGCCCCCAGACGAGGTTTCGTAGGCAGTCCCCGGCATTATCAGCCAGATTCCAACATTCTATCGTCAACCCGTTAGCACACCTAATTAGTTATTGCTGTATTTCCGGTATGTACTCACGTTCCCCGTCACCCCATGCACCTGATCATCAATGAAGCGATCCGCCGTGTACATCTTACACCGCGTCTGTCCGTTGGGGCACTTGAACGTATCCTTGCCCTCAAACGCAGTGCACCCGTCCAAGTTGGCGGCATCACCATGCCATCCATTGGGGACGGCAGAGCGCTTGAGACGTGCGAGAAACCTGAGCTCGCCCGGGTTGATTTCGCCGGTAATATAAGTCGCCATGTAAATGGTTGGGTCATCCGGCTTGACCACATAGTAGTGCGTCAGAGGCTGTGAGCCCCCGGTGACGGTGATTCGCACAATGCCGTTGACGGTGTCGGCAGTGACTTTGGACGTTCCGAGGCCCGAGTTGATTTGGGTCATTTTGGAGGTTCCCTGGTACTGAACGCCTTTGTATGAGAGGTTGGTGATGTCGCCATTGCTCCTGGATTTTGTTAGTTTTCTGCCTTTTTCTCCTGAAAACATCATAACACAGAGTAAACTCACTTGCTGACATCAAACGCCAGGCCGCCATTTGTGTCAATGCTAAACGAGTTGCTCTTTGTCGTCACACCAAAGGCTGCATCAACTGCTCTCCCCATCGCCCAGGCCAAAATGGCCCCTGATACTGCCGTCGACCTCATGACCAAAAACCAAGCTTGGCCTTAATGAACCAATAAGCCGATGCAATAGGCGATTCGCATATACCGGTTTGGCGAGTAGAACAACAGCTCTGGTCTGGCAGCTGAAGTGCCACGACCTCTTTATCCCCAGGAATACTCAGCACCGGGTAAAGCCGACTCATCAATCTGCCGCCCCAGATTGACCCATTTTCCTCCGTGCTGGGACTTATTTTTCCGTCGCATTCTTTTCCGCATGTGGGGTTTGGGCTCTCTATAGCGGAACTTTAATACCGGCAGCAATGGACGTCTTTTTCTACTACTATCATGGTACCAAGACAGCGGGGTTTCTAGTAGAGTAAGCTAACAGTGGCTGCATGCACGATTTCGTTGGCCGAAAATATATGGTAAGCTAGCACCGAAACCATGGGAAGAGATATTTATCTCGTCTTGACAAACAGCATTGCTGTCATCCTGTGTTAATGTTTAAACACACATGAAATTGTCCAGATATGCAAAAAGAACTGACAATGCGCTGCACATCAAAAATAGTAGTTTCGACCCACGTGCGGCTCGAACGCACAATCTTCTGAGTTTATGATTTCAGTAACCGAAATCAGACGCCTTACCATTTGGCCAGCGGGCCTACTGATTGATGTTTTGTATTGTTGCTAATGATCGTGTTTTTTAATAAAGATGTCCTCAAGTCAAACCCCGATTGTACTGGCTGCCTAGCCGTCAGAAAATTGATACTAACTAGCAACTTGCTCCGGCACTAAAACGTTGACTCAAAATTAGGTACCTGGATTATCTTGGGCAGCACTTAAATTATGATGATGTGCAGCGAAACTGCTACAGAAAGCTGCTCTCTTGGATTTTTTCTTCTTCTACCTTCATCCCATGCGTTGAAAGCGCAACAAACTTAGGATTCATTAGACCACATCCTTTCTCGTCCCAAAACCAGCTCATGCATGTACAATAGAAGGAGGTGCCAACGCTCAAAATTAGGTCGCATATCAAAAGAAGACAACTGTCGAGGATCGCTCCAACCCAGACTCGATGACGGTGATGAGGCATTGGTGGGCTTTTCTCTTGCTGACATACATGCATCTGAACTCCGACGGTAACACCGGGGAGACATTGCCCACGAATGGGAATCGTGTGGTGTGTACGGCCGATCAATATATACCTTGATACTTAAATGGCTTGGCGAACTGTGCTGAGGTCGAAGGTTCGTAATAACCGGCTCCTAGGAGCCCCTATATTGCCCTTGTATCCTCGGTATACTGCCAAGCATTAATTGCCCCTGCAATATGGCATTTGCCTCTGGGGAATCCTTGACCTACCTGCCGGCAACTATATCAGTTCGCCGCCCCATCCCATCTTGAACACCCCAGGTTCCCCCACGTTGACGTTCCCTCGAGCGACAAGAAGGTAGTCATAGCCCTGCAGGCACGATGCGCAACGCCCTCACCTCAATCGCCCTCCTGGCGGCAACAGCCGCCGCTTACACCGGGTAGTTCAACCGCACCTCATGGCGTGAAGCTTGGCGATGGCTCTCTCAATAACCGATCCTCTAGTTGAAGGCGATCGGGAGAGGGCTGCGTCGACGCGTCTGCCAAAATGCTATTCTGGCAGTCGGCCGGAGAGAAGATGTCATGACTCCAAAAAATGACGCCGGACAAAAGCGCAGCTGGGAATGATCGGCAGGCCCATGCTGAGGCGCTTCATGGTGAAAAACATCGACCCGATCGTGCTCCCGGGCAAATACAGGTCGCACATGCAGTCCTTCTACGGGTCCGACGTGGTGACCAAGAACCTGCCGACCACCGAACAACTGCAACAAGGCTGCGCCTCGGGCGAAAACCCAAACGACCTCTCCGTCTACTGTCCGTCCCCCCTCTCCCCTCCCTCCTCCCCCCCCCCCCCCCCCCACCCTTCTAACCCATTGGCATCACAGGGGCCCCAACGCTGTACCACGTAGCGGGCGACAACTACACCGAAGTCAACCCCGTCATGTTCAGCACCTACTACGAAAACATCGACAAGGCCGAGGTGCCGTTCCCGCGCGACTTTTACGCCGTGGCAGGCAACGCCAGCGCCAAGGGCCAGGCCGACGTCGACGAGAGCCTGACGGGCATCACCTGGTGGTGCGAGAACGGGCCCGAGGACCGCCAGTCGCGGCCGCGCGCGAGCCTGCCGCGCGTGACGTGCAGCACGCACATCCAGGCCATCCTGCGGTTCCCCGACTGTGTGGATCCGAGCGATATCAAGAGGTATGGGTATGCGGCGGCGAATGGGGGCCGGTGTGCGGGCGGGATGAAGAGGATGCCGCAGCTGAGGTTCTCGATCCGCTATGATGTCCGGGGGATCCTGCCGAAGGGGTGGACGGGCGTGCCGCCGCTGAAGTTGGCCTGTGGGGATGCGAGCAGTACCTGCCCGACTTGTGATGTTTTGGGATGACGCTAATGAGATGGACAGATTGGCGAGGGGGCTTGTCTGCATGGGGATTTTATTAATGGGTGGTTTGATGATGCGCAGACCAACTTGTTGAAGGCGACGGATCGCAGGAAGTGGATGCGCATTGATGGCGCGAGGGGAGAGGGGAAGGCGGGCAGCGTGTGCCAGGCCAAGGATGCGGATCCGAGTAATGAATGGGACCGGGGACTATGTTGAGAGTGTAAAGATGATGAAGATGAACTGAGCTGTGTGTTGTCATGTGTTTCAGTGGGAATGAACATTTGTCAGTGATTGGGATTTTTAATTCTGTGTTGGGACATGGCAGTTTTCATCCTCTAGTGGTCACAGACTAGCAGTATTATAGCATGTGTTACAGTCGGAGAGATTGGACGAAATGCTTTACGCTACTGTGTCAAGTTGTCGCATTCGCAAGCAAATGGCAGCTTGGTGCCTCAGCTGTGGTGGCGAAGCGAGCCCACCAGCTCCAGGCCGCAACGGAAGGATGAAGATCGCTGTGACATGGCCGGCTGCAGGCGCAGTGATTGGCCAGGGCAGCACCCTTGCCACCCCGAATTAGCAACCACCACTGGTCTGCAGCAGCGGGAAGAGGGCTGTACGACGTATGAGGCGCTTGGAGAACCTGTTTGGACGGCACTCTCTGCTGTTCTATAAGGACGACGCTGTCGACAGCAGCATCGTACCGCTACATGTTTTCCGTCGACAATATCGAAACCAAAACGACTTCATGTACACCAACTTGTTCCCGCCATGCCTCGACCTTTTGGCGGGCCTCAAAACAGGCCCTGGCTAGGTCACCAGGAATCCAGCCAGGAAGCGCTTGCTTTCAACCACAACACCAGCACAACAAGGGACAGCTTCCGAGCCAACCCTTTTGAGACCTCTTACGAGAATGTTCTACATGACAGGACGCAAACGATTTCGACTTTCGGAAATGAGCTCGAACAGCATCGCTCATACCCGAGCATACCAGCCCCAGGATTCACCCGTCGCTTTATCTGGGTTGGGCTGGTACGATGGATTGTTGGCGCCGTGTTGAGTGCGCTTTACTACGTCGCCATTCTGTTGTACTCGGGTCGGACTTTGAGCATGGATCAGAAGTCGACATTTGATGCCCTGATTGTAGCTATCAGTATCGCGCTGGGTCTCAATCTTGTGGCCTCGTTGAAAGAGGTTGCGATCCACATGAGATGGTGGTTTTTGGGGAAGGGATACATGATCGTCGATGAGGTATGCACCGAGAGGGATAAGATCGGAGTATCGAGGCGATGCTGACGAACCAACCGTCAGGTCGAACTGCACAGTCTCATGTCGTTGCTGGGCGTGCTTTGGCGATCACCCAGGCCCATGGTAAAGACGGTTTGCGCCTTGTGGATAGTCCTGAATCTCGTAAGCATCAAACCTTGTAATCGTTGAGTTCCATGTCCTGACCTTGTGTAGGCGTTGCAAGCTGCCATCTCCGCCCTCGGTCTCACTTACAAAGGGGACCCCGGGGTCGAGGACATCTACGTCACCTCCAACCCCAGCGACATGGTTGCCATCCCCGACATGAGCAAGTTCGCCCGGCCAGGACGATTCAACGACGGCGAAGGCCCACAATCATACGCCGCTCACATCCTCGGCGACATCGGCGGGAGCTACAACTACTCGACCCTCCCCCCCTCCCCCCTGACAAACCAGCCCATCGCCAAATACCCCTTCTCCATCTGGAACCAAACCGACCACTGGGAGTACGTCTACGTCAACTCGGCCCCCTCGGCCGTCTTCGGCAACTTCAACTTCCTCTCGGTGCACACCAACGCCTCCGTCACCTCCTCCGCCATCTGCGCCACCCCGCCCTACGACCTCGCCACCAACACCACCACGCAGCTCGCCAACATCCGCCACCGCACCAACAACCGCACCGTCTCCTTCCCCCTCATCGCCATGGGCGTCGAGTCTATTTACTACCTGACCGCGCCCCTCCTCAACGCGGAAACCCCGAGCACCGGCACCTGCGGACCCGGATGCAGCACGGTGCACGCGCTGGAACCCTACGCGGGCCCGCCGGCCCCGGGCTCCTTCGTGCACCCGACCTCCAACGTCTTCTACTACGAGTGCAACATCACCGTCACCGACGCCACCTCCCGCCTGCCCCCGGCCGCGGCCGCGGTAGCCGCGCAGGCCATCGCGCTCTCGGGGCAGATCACCCCCGAGCTGTACGCGCCCGACAGCGAGGCGGGCACGGCCGAGTACACGTCGTACCCGCTAGGGCTGCAGTTTGGCGAGGCGCAGAACAACAGCGCGGCGGGCATGGGCCGGATGGTGGCCAAATTCGCCGTCGGCGTGGTCGCGGCCGCGGCGCAGACGAATCCCAGGGTGCTGGTGCCGGGCGGGCAGCCGCGGCAGGGGGTCCGGCTGGTGCTAGAGCTGCCCGCGGCGTTTGCCGCGGTGCTGTGTGCGGCGTCGGCGGTGCAAGTTGGGCTGATGGTCCTTGCCGCGTGGTTGGTGGGGAGGGTTGATGTTGGGAGGTTGGGGGGGAGGGAGTTGGATTTGAGGACGAAGAGGACTTTGGATATATATTCGAATTGAAGATCCTGGTGGTGTCATGAGTATCGTTCTTACTGCCCCTTCGTGATACCTCCTTTTGATGCCTTCTTTTGATGTGCCCCTTTTGATGTCCCTATTTTCATGCCCCTTTCATCCCTTTTTTTTCATCCCACGCCCTACAACATCACCCTCTCCTTGTTGACCCCACCCTTCCGACAAAAGCAACTGCTCTTGATCGGCACATCCGCCCCGGCAACTGCAAGCTCCAACGACGGCTTCACCACCCTCGCCTCAGCCACCCGTCCCAACTTGACCAACCCCTCGTAATACCCATGCAGCGCCCACACATTGCCCCGATGCTGCAGCGCGCGCGGCAGGAGGTCACTAAACCCCAGGTCCGCCGCATACACGTCGACCGCCTCCTCGACCCGATCCTGCTCCAGCAACAGCGCGCCATAGGCATGGCGCACCGGCTGCATCCAGCCCCAGGGCTCGTCAAACGGCAGCGCGTCATTCAGCTCGATGGCTCGTTCCAGATTCACAAACGCCTCGTCGACATTTCCCCTGCGGTACTCCAACTCCCCGTCCAGCATGGCCGACGCCACCCCCAGAATGTCCTGCACGGTATTATTGAACAGCGTCCTCGACCCCGGCAGACGGGCCTTCGCCTCCTGGAACAGCGCCCGCTCCTTCTCCGCCTCGCCCACCCGCCCCGTCGCCGCCAGCGCCACGCCCTTGCCGTAGTGGATCATAGCCGTGGTGCTGCTGTGCAGCACCCGGTCCGTGGGCAGCGCCAGGGCAATGACGTCGGCCCACCGCCCGAACCGGATCAGCACATGCACGCGCATTGAGCGGAACGCCTCGAGCCAGTCGGCCATGGGCGGCGACTCGACCCGCAGCAGCGCCTCGGGCAGGGACTCCTCGAGCGCGAGGACCGTGTCGATGGCGACGCGCGACTGGCCGGCGAACATGGCGGCGTAGAGGCGGAAGTGGAAGTCGTGGCAGCGGTAGAGGGTGTAGAAGTTCATGGCGCCGTCGCGGGCGGCGAAGCGGGCGTCGGCGCGGATGGCTTCCGTGTTGGAGGCGATGGCGCGGCGGTAGTCGCCCACCAGGATGTCGAGGTGCGACGGCATGTGGTTGAGGTGGCCCGAGTCGGGGACCAGCCCGCGCAGGTTGTCGGCGACGCGCAGCGCGGCCTCGGGGTGCTGCGACATCTCCATCAGGTGGATGTACAGGTGCAGCAGGCCCGGGTGGAAGGCGTCGAGGGCGAGGCCGCGTTCGAGCGCCACCTTGGCGTCGAGCGTGCGCGCCCCGGGCAGCGGGGTCCCGGTGCGCAGGTCCCAGAGTTTCCAGGGAGTGAGGTTCATCAACGCGTCGACGTAGAGGGTCGTCACGTCCAGGTCGTCGGGGAACTCGGTGTAGACGGATTCCATCGCCTTGGCGTACGCGACATTCCACTGGTGGGCCCCGGCGGCGGCGGCGGCCTCGACCGGCGGGTAGCGGTGCTGCAGCGCCTCAATGAGGGCCCGCTCAACCCGGGTTGCCGACGATGCCTTTGTCTTGGCGAGGGTCAGGGCAGCGCGCGTCTCGTCGAGGGTGTGCTGCAGCTCCTTCTCGTCAAAGACCTCCCACGGCTTGTTGTAGTTGGGCCCAAGCGAGAATGCGATGCCCCAGAGGGCCATGGCGCACTCGGGGTCCTCGACCAGGGCGCGACGGAAACATTGCACCGACTCGTCATGGTTGAAGCCGTAATTCCATACGAGTCCGCGGTCGAACCAGCGCTGCGCCGCCGCGTTCTGCGTGCTCACTGCCCGCGTGAAGATGCCGAGGTTGTAGTAGTTGTCAGATGCCATGGCTGCCGTCTTGGATGTTGATATCTGCACCCAACGTTGCGTGCCCAACTTCGACGTCTGAGATCTGGAATCTGGATTGGGATGGACATCTGCGGGGCATGTCCATCTCCAATTTCGTGCTTCTTGGCGCGTTCTTCCAAGAGCCTTCCCGACGTTTTACCGCACAAGCAAAAGGGTTAGGGGACCTGTGTTCGTGCTGATTGTGATCCACTCATGAAACTTGACGCGATGGTCTCTCTCTTCTAGACCAATTGCAGCACTTGCAACACCACGGGGCTCCATGACGGCGCAGCGTGGCATCCAACCACTGCCGCAATCCATCATCGCTGGCCATGGTATCCGCGGGTGCAACCTCAGATCGGGGAAATGCCAGGGCGTGACCAGGAATGTGGCCCGGGAATGGCCTGTGAAAGACCGAGCTTGGGAATGTGGGACAAACCACCCACGAATGAAAAAGCCTCTGCCCCCCCGCGGGCAAACACCAACCAGCAAGCGCCCGTTACCCCGTCACTAGCCTAAGCGATTGCCACCGAAGCCAATCTGGGCCCCAACCAGCCCGTGAACAGAGCTCGCTGTTCCTCTACACGTGCGATGCTGATCCCGGATAAAACGATGTATAACCGCCTAACTATCATGTCTCCGCCAATAGAGTCCCATTGCTAGTCAAATCAGTATATGAGGGCCGAGAATTCGGGGAATTCCAGGCAGCGCCGATCTTGCCCGTGGCCTCGTGGTTTCGGCCGACACCTCCAAAGCGGAAGGTTGCAATGTCGCCGCTGATGTGCGCAGGGAGTAGCCAACTTGGCGACTTGCGGAATGTGAACCTCGATGATGCCTCTGAATTTCTGCCATATAAATGCGAGCATCAGTCTTTATGGATGTTCACAACTCAGTAAACCATCTCCGTCCCCACCGTGACCATGAAGCTCATCCTCATCGCCTCCCTCGCGGCATCCGCCCTGGCCCTCCCCACCACCACGCCCTTGGAAACCCGCCAATCCCTCGTCACCATCACAGACCAGTACCTCTTCACTTACACCCTCCCCGCCTTCACAGCTAAGCGCAACGCCAAGAGCCCCTCAACCCTCGACTGGGCCTCCGACGGCTGCACTTCCTCTCCCGATAACCCGTTCGGCTTCCCCTTTCTGCAGGCATGCCACCGCCATGACTTTGGCTATCGTAACTTCCGGTTGCAAAGCCGGTTTACTGATAGCGGCAAGTTGAAGATTGACAACAACTTCAAGACCGAGTATGTATTCTAGCATTCTTGGATGTAGGGAGGTGCTAACTAGGCATAGTTTGTACTATCAGTGCTCGTCGTCTTCGGCTGCTGGGGTGTGCAGGGCGCTGGCCGATGTCTATTACACTGCGGTCAGGGCTTTTGGTGGTTCGGATGCGACAGCGGGCAAGAGGGAGGAGGACGAGGCAGTCAAGGAGTATGAGGAGAAGGTTAGGATTTATGATCAATTGGTCAAGGAGGCCCAGCTGAGCGGGGAGTTGCCTGTGCTTGATTAGAAGTTTATAGTACTCAAAACGAGAAGTCTATGAACAGATCTATAATGTCGTCTCTCTATCTCTATCGCCATCTTTATCTCTGTGCCCAATCGCTGTCGCTATCCAAGGTATCCATTCCGACCATCATAACCATACCTACTCTCACACATCGCATCGCAAAGAGGAGCCCGGATTTCGTCGACTTCGCCACGCGGAACAAGGCGCTTAGGGAGAATACTGGGAAATTTTTCTCTCTCTTCGGAAGATTCTTAGAGGCCAGGGACGGTAGCGGCAGTAGCACAGCGGCCGCGACAGCCATCGCTGAGTTCATTCGAACAGGAGCGTTGAAGCAAACGAGCGATGACACCGCGCTTTCCTTCACCTGGGCTTGCGGGCACAACATATTCACCGGTATACCTGTGAGCCACCCGTGGCACGCAGCCATGGTTGAGGCGGTACGGATTCTACACGCGTGGCGCGATGACCCCATCTACTCGTGGCCCGGCTCCGTCAAGTGGAGTAGCCTCGGCTCGCTACCGATCGTTCTCTGGGACAGCGTCGATAGTATATGTGCGAGCTCTTCTCTCCATTTTAGTTTTGCCTTGTTCGAGATGCTGAACCTGCCGATTGCCGGTATCCAGGCCCGCCCTTTTGCTAACTTGGCCAAGAAGAAGGAGTGGGATACGCCCAAGTGGCATGATAAGGTTTTAAGATGGAAGTTTTGGATCTCCTTCTTCGCCTAGATGCCCAAGTTCATCGTCGTGGCGAACGGGCACTACGTCCTGGGTTTATCAGAGAGCTCGAGGAGCCGCCCTCCAACAGTCCGGCCAAGAAGGAGTGCGTTGTGTGGACGGCGTGCGAGTGGCTCCTGCACACGGCCGGTACGGTGCCGGAGGCGCTGGGTGACAAGCAGGGCATGGAGCGCTAGATATTCTGGAAGCGCTGCCTCGCGAGCTCGCGGTTCGGAACGGCGTCGATGGCGATACCTCCCAGCGCGTTGTCAGGGCTATTGCAAGCATGGAGGCGGCCGAGCTCAAGGACTCACAAGGTGGGAACAGAACCGGCCGAAGCCTGAAGGCAATCAGAATCGCTGCGCCCGAGATGTAAACGGAGGATCGGGCTAGGCTGATTTTTCTCACTTTTCCTTTTGTGCTCAAGTTAATACGAATATTGAAAGTTGATTACCGGTCTCTGAGAGAGCTGCTATGGGCCCCACAACTAGCCCAATTGAATAGCTTTCAAAGGTGCCCAAGGCAGTGGCGCCTGCGTTTTTGACAGGAATGGCATTCAATGACTAGAGCAAAGTGACATGATACCTATGCCCACTTGACGTGCCGTAGACTCTCCCACTTCAGCCAGCCCCAAATCCCGGCGTTTTCCCCATTCCCATAGCGCAATCAAAATGCAAGTAACCCCGCCGTCAGCTCTTCATCGTTCAACGCACTAGCCCTTTCTTGGCTCGCCATGACCAATGTAGCGCCACCGATAAGACACGACATCCCGCTATCGGCAAGCAGCGGGTCCATTGCGGTCTAGTCGTGATCTCGATCTAGAACCATGGCAGCACCATTGGCGCAATGCATTTCAGCAGCCAGCCTTATTCCCCAGGCGGGAGGGCCATGCCGTGGTCTCGATTTATTGTGGCGTTATGACTTCAATCCATCCAATCGGAGAGCGAACCTGGGAGGTTTATTCAAAGCATTTTCACCTCGTTGCGACGTTGGGGAGCTGGGGCTTGCGGGCCGGGCCTGAAAGGTGTGTGGCTTCATTCTCTCCCCTGAATTGGGGACATTGAAGCTAACAATCGCAAAATGGCAAGCGCTCAAATATAATCCCGAATCATGAGCTCCCACTACTTGTATCGTTCCCCTTCCTCTTCCTTGAGGAGGCTCGGAAGTCATCCCTCGCGACTTTTGTGTTTCTGGAGACCCTTTACATTCTTCCCCCCCCCCCAGCTTTTTCCACCTCTTGAGATACCATAGTCATTCTGGGACTGCGACATCATCATGTCACCCACTCCACATAGACACCACACCGATGGCCACGTCCGTAAGCGGGCCAAGAGGAGAATGCAGGCCGAGATGGACGACTTGGACAAGCAACTTGCCGGCATGGTTTATAACCCTGGCTTTCACGGCGATGCGCTCATTGGCGTGAGTACTTCATACTGCCAACCACTGGTGCCCGTACTGACGTGCAACAGAACAAGCATGTAAAGATGCTGGGATACTTTGACGACTTTCGGAAAATCTTCACCTTCAAGAATGCCCCCGAGATTCTCAAAGTCATCAAGCTGTACCTCCAGGGGCAGGGTCTGAACATGAAGGCGGCCGCCCAGATCTTCGGATCGTTGTCCATCAACAGCGCGACTCGAGAACAGTTCATTGAGAAACAAGTCAAGGAAAAGTACGAGAGGATGCTGCACCCGCCCTTAACTTACCTCGGCGGCGCTTTCAAGTACCGAACTGCGGATGGCAAGTTCAACAGCGCTCTGCATCCGCACCTGGGCCAGGCTGGTGCGCCTTATGCAAAAACTGTGCCCGCCATCACGCACCCTCTAGGCGCTCTCCCCGACCCCGGTGACCTGTTTGATCGTCTGATGGCGAGAGAAATGCACAGACCGAGTGAGTCTGGGCTGTCTAGCATGCTGATCTACCATGCGACTATCATCATCCACGACATCTTCCGCACCAACGACAAGGACAAGAACATCTCCGACACGTCGTCTTACCTCGACCTGTCGCCCCTGTACGGCTTCACCGACGAGATGCAACGAAAGGTCCGCGACGAGACATACAAACTGGGTCTCCTCAAGCCTGACACCTTTGCCGAAGACAGATTACTCCGCCAGCCGCCTGGCGTTTGCATCATGCTCGTCATGTACAACCGGTACCACAACTATGCGGCTACGCAGCTCCGCCGCATCAACGAGAACGGCCGCTTCTCTGTTCCTGCCATGTTTGAAAAGGAGCGGACCCTGGCCGCCGCCGAGAACTTTATCAAGGACAAGACCTCGCAAGAGTACAAGAATGCCGTGGAAATCTTTAATAAGGCCTACAAGGGCTTTGAGACGAATGAACGCAAACCCACTGCTGATTACACGGCTGCGTGTGACAACCTGGAGGGGCTCATTGCTAAGGCGAAGCCCGACCAGGAGAAACTCAAGACCTTCTACCAGCAATATGACGCTGCCTGGGACAAGCTCGACGACGATCTGTTCAACACGGCCCGTCTTATCACCTGCGGACTGTATATCCAAGTCTCGATCCACGACTATCTGCGGGCACTGATGGGCTTTCATCAATATGACACCAACTTCACGCTCGACCCCCGTCTTCACGAGACCAACGCCAAGAGTTTGTCTCGGGGTCTTGGAAACCAGGTGACGGTGGAGTTTAACTTGCTGTATCGCTTCCATTGCGCCATATCAGACAAGGACGAGGAGTACACCGAGGAATTCATGCGGGAGATGTTTGACAAGGGCGAGGAGTGGAACCCGAAGGGACTTCCACTCAACGACTTCATGAGGCTTATGGGGCAGTCGAGAGCTAAGGACGCTCAGAAGAAGCACCTTGAGCCTTGGGAGATTGGGTTTGGCCTTGAAACGGGTCCCCGGAGCTTCAAGAGAAACAAGGTCACCGGCCTCTTTGATGATCAGAAAATGGTTGATGCACTGCGCGACGCCATGGATGATCCGATTTGTGGGTAGCACGTTGCCTTCAGTCACACCTAGTATCACTGCTAACATGAACCAGCCAACTTCGGCCCGCAAAACGTTCCCAAATCCCTCAAGGCAGTCGAGATCATGGGAATCTTGCAGGCGCGTAAGTGGGAGATTGGCACGCTCAACGACTTTCGTGAGTTCTTTGGCCTCAAACGCCACGCCACCTTCGAGGACATTTCAGGGAACGCAGAGGTCCAGCAGGCACTGAGAGACTTGTACGAGCACCCCGACAAGGTCGAGCTGTACCCCGGCGTCTTTTGCGAATCTGATGTCAAAAAGAACGGTGACCCCGGCCCGAGCGATCGCAGCTCGGCGCTGTGGGCGGCCATCTTTTCAGATGCTATCACTCTGGTCCGGTCAGACCGCTTCTACACGGTTGACTGGAATGTCAACTCGCTCACCTCGTGGGGCATGAAGGAGGTCACACCCGACAACGACGTGCTGAAGAGCTCTGTGTTCCACCGCCTGCTGCAGCGGGCATTCCCCGAGTGGTTTCCCTCCGACTCTGTCCGCTTCTTCCACCCGTTTTACACAGGGCAGAAGAATGCGCAGTACGCCAAGGAGCAAAGATACGATGAGGGGTTCAAGATGAAGACGGTCAAGCTCGCGGCGAGGGATTGGCTAGGCCGGAAGAAGGAACCAAAGGAAGAGGATGTCTTCAACATTAGCGAGTCTGAGCCGAAGAAGCCGGAGAAGCCGTTGTATCTGAGCGATTTTGCAACCATCAAGGCCCTGCTGGAAGACACCTCGGATGTCATTGTCCATCCGGCCCGTCTGCATCTGGAGGACTTGCCCGAAGATGTGAAAGCGGTGTTGGAGCCCCGCCAGAGTTCGGAAACCAAGGCAACGGATGGCTTCAAGACCAACTCGGCGGCATTGTCCGACTACTTTACCGGCATCGCCAGAGGCATCATCAAGCGAGAGTTCATCACCATCGACCCCAGCCCCAACCACAAGGTATATCAGATCGACATGGCCCGGGACTTTGCCATCCCCGTCGTCACTCGATACGTCGCAGACTTTCTTGGGTTCGGGCACCTCGTCAGAACCGAAACGAACATGTCGGCACCGTACTCGGAGAACGACATCTACCAGCACATTGCGAACTGCCAAGTCTACCTATCGTACAACTCGGACGAGACAAAGCTGCTGAAACGCCGAAAGGCTTTCAAGGACTCGATGCATTTCTTGTTTGACCTGACGCTCAAGGGGCATATGGCGACAGCCAACCGATTTTTCCTTACGCGCAAGCTTCGAGATGCTAGCAGGTTCTGTTTCGGGGCCAAGTGGAACTCCATGGAACAGCTCGGGCTCGAGATTTCCCAGACAATCCTCCAGCAGGAGAACTACAAGGCGGGCCGGGCGGCAGCCATCCTGTTGCTGGTTGGCCTTGACAATGCGTATAATACGGCCCTGGCGTTCAACGCGGTTCTCAGCAAGTTCATCGGTGATCTTTACAAGGAGGCCGCAGCTGCTACGGCTGGCAAAGAGAAGCCGTTCTGCGACTGGCTTCAGATCCAGGACCTCGTCTTCGAGGAACCGGCCAGCGAGAGAAGGGGCGAGAAAATAGAGGAGACCGTCGAACATCTCATCCTCGCTGCCGAGCGGCAGAGCGTCAAGATCCCCATCATCCGCCACGCCGTCGAAGACCACGACATCCTCGACCCAACCAACCCGCAACGAATCCTCGTCTCGGTGGGAAAAGACCAGACCATCGTCTGCGACTACGTAAGTCTTCCCCTCATACCCTGGTACATTGGCATCTCACTCACAAAATCCAGAACCCCGACGTCCACCCCCCCTCCTCCCCCACCACCGCGCAAACCCCATCCCACCCCTGGGAGAACACCTTCTTCGCCCACCGCTCCCTCTTCGCCACCTCCCTCGCCCCGTACCACCCGAACCACCTCCGCATCCTCTCCCTGCGGTGCATGCTCACCGCGACCGCAACGCTCCGCAATCTCCGCCGCGGCCACGACACCCAGGGCCTGCTCAAGCGGGTGCGCATCACCTCCTCCTCAGAAGGCTTTGCGAATTACATGGCGCCGCAGCGGGTCAAGAAAATCGCGGCCGATGTCGCGGACGAGATCGCGAGGGTGAAGCGGGATACCAAGCTGAGCAAGAAAGAGAAGGAGGAGCAGGTCAAGAAATGGGAGGGGGTGTACACCAAGGGCGTGTTACGTCCAGAGACGACCACGTACCTGACGCCGGAGTGGGATGAGATGGTGCCGTTCCCGACGACATGGAAGCTAAGGTTTGATGGGTTTGGGTGGTCTGATTACGGCGCGCGGGAGACGCTGAAGGCGTTGTGGAGGGTGGATGAGGTGGCCAAGGAGTTTGCGCTGATGGCGCCGTTCTATGAGGCCCCTGGCGGAGAAAGCAGGGTTGGCGGGAGCTTTAAGACGGCGACGTGTGTTTGTGTGGGGAAGGAGTGTAAGTGCGCTGGGAAGGTGGGCGAGGGGGAGGTGCGGGAGGGGAAGGCGAAGAAGGCCCCTGGGGCGAGGATTTGGCATTGAGAAATGATATGAGTCATGGGAGGAAGTTTTTTGTTGTAATCTGTTGTTTTATGTTTGGTAGCTATTGTATGAGTTGGAAAAGAAAAGAAAATGGCAAGTATCCAAGCAAGCACTCGCCTTCATTTTGTCTTTGCCTGCAGTGTAGTCCAGAGCGCTCAACATTTAGTACCCACCAAGAAAACTCGCAGGGAATGCGGTATTGCCCACAAGGAAGGCTTGACCCAAATAAAGCCCAAATTATAAACATTCTTAGCATACCTACCTATCCCAGAGAACCTGCTTAGGTTTCGATTTATAGTGATGCGTGGTCAACGACAAAGGTTGTGTGTACAACTCGAAACCACACTGCGGGACCTCACCACACAACTGACACCAATACCTACATCACCAGCTCACCGACACATCATTGTACCTGCCTTAACAGCCAGCACCACAGCAGCATTTCAAAAAACGTCAACAGCCCCAGATAACTCTGCAACCGCGCAGACACATTCCCAAAGCAGAAATGTGCCCCCCCACCAAGGACGTTACCCGGCGCTCTGTGGCACTCACCTTGCGCGATCAACCAACGGGCCGTCCTCCCCAAGCCCACCTCCCGTCGCCCAAGCACCCACGGGACCTCACCAAAGGCCGCCCGTTCCCGACGGACCCATCCTTACGGTGCAAGATAACGCAGCTTCGTCCCCCCCAACGGGGCATCCATCCAAACTGAGGGTGAAATTCGCCGTGAACCCTTGGGTGAGAAATACCATCCGTTCAATCCCAACAGACCGTGACGGTCTCACGTCGCACGGATCTCGCTATCCTCCCCCCCCCCCCAAAAGCAGGGAACTTTTGGAATCTTCCATCCAGACAGACACTGCTTTCTCATAAATCAGCACGCCCCCGTCGCGAGAGTGTTGAAAATCATGCAACCGGCCATCCCCGGTCTTTTTGATATGCCCGGGCGAGAACCTCCTATGACACAAGGGCAATTGGCCCATTGGGCGGGGAAGTGGGAAAAGTGTGTGAGTGGTGGTGGGGTGGGTAGGGGGGGTGGGCTTGGCGGTTTGCCCGGGTTGTGTGGGGATTCGGAGCTTTGTGGGGTATACGGTGGGGGTGGGGTAAGGATCTTCGCGAGGGATTGGACCGGGAGTTTGGATGCCGGACCTGACAGGTTGAATCATAGTGTAAGCCAATGATGAGATCGGACGAGGCTTATCGGACGCGATGCAAGGATCAGACAGACCGGTTGCAAATCGGGAATCATTCGTTCGTTACTGCACATCACGTGACTGGAGGCCTTGGATGTTGGAACCCAACGCTGCTGAGATAATCCATAATGCTACGTTCTTATCTACCTACCTAGGATGCTTGGGATGCTGCCTTTGGCCTGGAAGTCTTGCTTCGTCTGAGGAGCGCGGGGAATATGGTTAGATGCCACTGAATGTGATCTCGTTGGAAAAGACTAGGGATATCATTATATCTTTATCATATCTGGAAAGAAAATGGAAACTAATGTAAATTTTATCCCCTGCGAGTCAATGCGCGTCTTCACCTGCCAACTCGCCTCCGAAGACCATCATCTTTACTTCAATACTGGTTCGAGGCGGGGTGTTCTCCGGGACCTCAGGGTTGACGAATGCGGTGTGAGGACAAACTGCAAAGTTAGCTTTGAGCTTCACTCGACCGCTGACTTGGGATAATAACGCACCCGTCTCCTTGCTATGCGTGTCGTGAAGCTTGAAGATAGCCACGTCGCCCGTCTTCATCTGCTTGTTATAGAACCAGCGATGGCTTTTGTTGTGCCTCACTTCATACACCTCATCTGCAAAGTGCGGATACACAATATCCATCGGCACTAGATCCTCACGATTAACCGTGCGTGCATCGCACAGAGCAAGCGGCGTGTCCTGAACATGTGTTGACAGTGTACGCCAAACGCTATTCATGTCAGTTTTTTGCGTGCCGTGCGCTTTGAGAGCGGAAGTGACGTCACGTCATACCTCACAAGCCTCACACGCCCCTTCATCAACCTATCAAAGTCATCCGGGAAATACATGGGCATCCGCTGCTGGTGCGTATTCTCACTCGCGTCTGGACAAGTCAGTGTTTGATGCATTACGGTGTATAAAAACGTAATCAGATAGGCGTACCGCAGTGAACCCGAAACAGCGGCGACTTCCAGCGGCAGGGGCCACACGGATCAGCCTCGACCTTGGCGATGGCGTTGTAATGGTCATCGCACCTGTCGGCAGCAAGGTACCGCCTCATCGAGTAGTAGCATTCATCGTCCTCATCTTCATCGTCCTCGATATCCAGGGTCCGTGAAGTGAGCGGGTTGTTCGGGGAGAGGGGGTCCCATGGGCGCTGGATGGGGACGAAGGAGTCGGACGAGTGGTGGCGGAACTGAGGTCGTTAGGGGGGGGGGGCGGTATGGAAATACAACGGAGGAGGGCTTACGTTGTACGAGTAAATCAACCCAGAGTCGCCGCCGAGGAGAGGGACAACCCACTCGCGCAGCGCGGGCAGGTAGCTGTCCATGATAGCGTGGTCGCTCCACTCGCCGACGGAGACGGGACACTGGAAGAACTGAAATCCAGACACATCGAGCTTGAACTTGTCTTCATGGCCCGAGATGTCGTGGATGCGCACTGGATGGTAGGACTTGGTTAGGACATTGGTGTTTGGAATGGGGACGAGGCCCGAGGGCAGCTGCAGCCGGTACGGGCGCTCTCGCGCGTACCGACGCAGCGGCCGGAGGTAGTTAAACTCGCTCGGGGTAACATGGGGCAGTTGGAGATCCACTTGGACCAACTCATCGAGCTCCTCCCTGACTTGTTGTGTACTGGACGAACAACGGGAGTGGCGACCAGAACCTGGACCCTCAGATTAGACAAGCAGGCGCGAATCAGGATGCTATCATGCCATACCTGGATGCACAGACGGGAGCTCGTCCGTGTCTGATAACGTATCTTCCTCCTCGTCCCGTCCGACATCAACAGGGTCGGGCTGCGGGCTCTTCCAGGCCTGCCATGGGTGCTGCAGGAGATGGTTGCGACGATCGAAGGAAAAAGAGAGAACATCTGGTCTCAGAGATGCCACTCGTTGGTGAAAAGGGGTTCCTGGCGTGGGAGGCCAGAATTCCCTCCACGGCTGCTTACCATGGTCGTCTTCTCCCCCCGTTTGCCATGCGGCGGCCGTTGGGTCGACAGCACTGGCGGGGCTGGGGACCGCTGGTGGTGCTGTGCTGTCGGCCGGTGGGCTCTCCGGCGGCGACAAGTCTAGGTCAATGTCTATGGTGAGGCAGTCGCAGGGCTCGCAGGGCTTGCAGGGCTCGCGGGGGTACATGACTGATCTGGTCATTTCGTCGGACGGTAACTCGAGGTCGAGCAAAAGTGATGAGCAAAGGGAGGAGCAAAGCGACGACACGGATGCGTAAAGCGAAGCGTCTGGCTTGTCAAAGATGCGAGAACAGCTGTCGAAGGAAGCAGACGAGCAGAAGGAAGACCTCGACGACGGGGAGGCTCCAGAAATACTGTCGGCGCCACTGCTGGTCTGGCTGGACGAAAGCGAGGGCGCGGGTGGAGGGCGATGCATGACACGCTGTTCCTTGTTGTCGCCTGGATCTGGGCCTGCGCAACTGGAACGGGATTCCCCTTCTTGGCATGGTGGCATTTGCAGCTCTGTTCTTGTTTGGACGGGCAGATTGTGCTGGCCGGCTCGGTGTGGTGCAGATGGGGATGCGGATGACAGTATTCCAGCACTTTCACTTTGCGCCTCCCCTGCAACAGCGAGAAGGGATGCCGGCCAGTGGCTCAGGGGACGCGCTCGGCCGTGAACCCGAGGCGGCGTGCGGGCCAATGTGGCCAATGTCATCATCGCCCGGTCTTTGACACGCAACTTTTATTGCGCGGTGCGTGGTGTGTGGTGCGTGGTGCGTGGAGGGGGGGAGGAACGGCTAGAGGTGACGGTGAGGGCGAGGGCGGCGAGCGCAACGGGCGCGGGTAGGGCCTCGAGGACCTTTGCTCGGTATAGGGCACCTCGCGTCGAACACCAGCATGGGCGGGTCATGGACAGACCAGGAGGGGGCGGATCGAGAGCGGATCAAGAAGGAGCGACGGTGGGCGACCAGATGAGGGAAGACACGCTTCAGCACGCTTCATGTCGGCAGGCGCACAGCAAACACCTGAACATGTCTGCCCAAAATCGGAAATGCCTCCCCAACGCTCGAGGAGCAATGCAGAACAGCAGCCATTGTCGCGGTGGGGGGTCGAGAGTCGGGGAAACGGTGCTGTTAGGGGGTGACTTCAGGCTCGAGCAGGCTCGGCGGTCGCACGCTCTTCGAAGAGCTCGAAGGAATCGACTCGGGGATGGGAAATGGGATCGCTGAACGGCGAGTTTGTGTGTAGACGTGTTTTGCAACGGCAAAGATGGGACGTCGTTGTAGATTTATTCAATTACGTCGTGGAGCTGGAGAAAAGCGGCCCTGGTCCCATTCTTTTGCAACCGGTGCCATCGTGGGCCCATCGCCAAAATGGAACCGGTCAATCTGGCGGTGAAACTGAGGAAATGGCCAGTTCAACCGGAGAACTCCAAAAAGCTGGTATTCACCCGCCGACAAGGCTGCAGTACAGCTACAAGACGGATATACTCGAGAAGGCGGGCTGCGCTGTGTACCCGGTACGGGCTCTTATCAGAGCTGAGGTGCATCTGCCCTAGGCCGAATCGGGAACCGGTCGGGAGCTGGTCGAGGGAACCGGTCGACACCGCGGGGCATCCCAGAGACAGGAGATATTGCGTCGCATCCAGAGCCTCGCCAGCTTCGACAGCGAACCACCCCGCCCGCACCATCGACGGGTTCCTAGTTCCTCAACACCAGGCGGACCGTGGCCTGCAACCCATCTACGTGTTTGGCGTCCGTCCGTCCATCAAGCGCCTGCATGGTTTGTTTCCCTCTTTTCCTCGCCAGTCCCCGCACAGCTCGCAGCTCAGCTCGAGCACTTGGTCTCTACGCTGCATACCTTCTTCTTGCTCTCCACCGCGATACTGATATCTCGTTGCTAGGCCGATTCAAGGAAGCGCGCAAGGTCGCCGGAAGACGACGGCGGCACCCTGACTCGAACCAAAGCCGCTCCGGATCCCGCAGCCATGTCGGCATTCTCAATCATGTCGCCCGAGCAACAGAAGATCCTCGAGCAAGCTGCTGCGCTGCTAAACCTCCCACTCACGGCCCTCCTGCGTCAGCAGGAACAAGCTATGCCGGCTCCGCAAGACAGTCTATCCATGCCAGCTAGCTCCAGGCCCCAAGAGCCAACACGTGAACAGGTTTCGGGTATGCGCTGCCCCAAGCATTGCTATTCGAAAAAGGGCGAACATTAACACTGCCGTGTAATTCAAGTTGTGCTCCTTGATGAACCTCTCACGGAAATGGGGCCATTCACCGGCCCTGGCGCCACTCAATATGATTACATGGTGCCATGGAATTCTGCCGACGCTTCGCATTACCGAGATAGAGACCAATTGGAATATCGAAACCGTTTACTAAACGGTTTCGTCCCGAGCGGAAATTCGCAGAAATGGATGGTGCCTGAGAAGTCAAGACCCAAGAGCCCCGAGGCGGCTCCCAGCGCCAATGCGGAAGCAAGCAAAGAAGCGGGCACCGGGACAGATCTTGATGCCGTTGACCTCTCGGCACTCATAGCATCCTCCCCTATCGACGGCTCACCTTCAGGCCGCCTGCCGATGCCTGGCTCTGTTAGAGAAATAACTGAAATGTCTGATGGCACCATGGCCGTGGGGAACACGCCCGCATCAGATTGGTCGCTGCAGCTGGCCTCAGAGGCGGGATCGTCATCCTACGACTTTCAAAGCACCCCTGTCACAAGCACAGAATGGGGCTCCGTCCTGTTTGTTCCGTGTAACCCACAAGAGTCCATGGCCGCGAGTCGGCAGAAACGCGGCCCCTTCCAGAATGACCAGCTGCGCGAGGAAACAAACAAGACGCGCCAGCTCAAGGCCTGCCTGCGTTGCCGCATGCAAAAGACAAGGGTGAGCAGCCACCATGGCCGTCTGGTGCTTGAAAGAATGCTAACAGTAGACGCAGTGCATTATTGACGAAGATGACCCCAGCGGCACCTGTATCACCTGCCAAAATGTGGGCATGGTCCAGAAGATCCATAACCTCCCATGCTTGCGATACCGCTTGACAGAATGCACCGAGTTCCGAGTCGGCAAGGCGCCCGGCATGGAGTACAGTGCGCGCTGGCCCGTCATGAAGCTCAAGGACATCACCAAGTGGGCCTCGGGCGAAATCCGATCCATCACGGTCAAGTCAGATGTCTCCCCCATACCGTTCGACCTCAAAGTCAGAAAGTTCGTGCCCATCCCCCAGGACTCGCTGCACCGCGCCTGGATGGACGGCAAGGTCAAGAAGTTTTACGAGACCCAGCCGTATGCCATCGCCGACATGAGATCTACCATGCTGAGCATGCGGCAGTACATCACCAAGAACATCTTTAACTGCATCGAGTATTTCCTCAAGAATGCCGATGAACTGGTCAAGATGACCTTCAGCTATGCCAGGGAGTACATGTCGCAGCGAGCCGATGTAAGTCCTGCACCAAACCGTGACGGCCCTTTCATCCAACTAACCCCTTGCACAGTCCGAGGACGAAGCCCGCCTCCTTGCCAACTACATGAAACTCTGGGTCGCCGTGCGACGCACCGCAACACTGGAGCACATCATCAGCCAAGACACGCTCGACATGGTCCCCGAGACCGAGGATAAATCGTACCCCCTCCTTGGCAAAGTCCCCCTCCCGCCCGTGCTCATTCAACAACTCGACATAATCCTCACCGTCGGCGTCCTCATGCCGCTCCAAAAGCAAGTCTTGGAAGACATGCAGAAGCTCATCATCTCCAACAACCCGCGCACCTGGATGACCATGTACCTCACCACCTTCATGTCCCTGCAAAGCTGCGCCTCCCTCTCGGCCGAGAACTACCGAAATGCCAGGAGGCAGGGCTTTCGGCGGCGCTACTCCTTCCCCAGCTTCATCCAAGAACGCCACAACTCGGCCAACGTCTTCCTGAGCCACTACCACTACCGCACCGCGCACTGCAACCCCTTCAAGATCGACTGGAAGCGGCGCCATGCGACGCCATTTGCCGACATGTCGACCGAGGACATCATCTTTCTCCAAAAGACAACCAAGTTATTAGAGGAGCCAAGTAGAGGTATGCGTCTGGTTCCCCTGTGCACTCGGAGACCTGAGTTGTTGCTAATTCCCTGGTAGCGGAGTCACTCCGGACGCTAAAGGACCAGGAGCTGTACGAGAATGACTTGTATTTCGTCTCGCAGCTGTATGAGGATAACTGGGAGCCGAGGGATGCGACGATTGATTTTGATGGCGGGACAGTGCATGGCGGCCCGGTCAAGAAATACTATGCCGAACCGCTGAAGGACTGATCTGATGGCGTTGACAGGGCTGCATGAGCGGGGGCTAGGCATGGTGTATGAGGCGTAATCATGGTTGAGTCGGTTGTTTGATATTGGGTTTGGAGTTTTCATCATTCCTTTGGGACTGTCGAATTATTACTACTAGGGCATTACATGTTTATGAACTGGACGAAATTGGGTACACATCTTACCTAGGGTGGTGACCTCTTAGAGCTTGGGCCGGAATGAATCATGATGAATTCAGAGATTCCGTGCCTGAATGATACCTATTTACAGGGGAGTAGGATGGGAGGATGGCAACCGGAAAGCCTGCCAAGCTGCAGTATCTCCTGGTATCCACATCCAATGACACCAAACCACATCATCCACCCGCTCAACATCGCAGATCTTTGACGCTTGAAGAACAGCGGCTTCATATCACAGTTTGGTCGCAATCGTGTAGACCGTGTGGCATTTTCATGGGCGGGAGATATACACCTATCCGTCTCTTGGTGTGTATGGATCTCTGTGTCGTCCAATAAGTAGCCCTGTGCACGTCGATCAGAACCAATATTATCGGCCTCCCCATCTCTCACCGACACTCCAAGGGTATAATCTTCCATTAGATACCACCCAAAAACACCATGGCCAACCTTGAAGAGAAGCTTGAAGAGAAGCTGCCACCAGCTGTCTCATCAGCGGAAACAACAGCCAACCTCAACAACAACCTCGAAAATGACACACGAAATACACCCGGGAACGCCCCAAGCGACAGCGGTAGTGACGAGGAAAACAAAGCCAACGCCAGGCGCCTCCCTCCCCTCCTCCGCGTGCACTGGACCTACTCAACACCGCTCGACCACACCCTCCAAGCCATCGGCCTCACTGCGGCCATCGGCTCAGGCAGAACGTGGCCATGTTTGCCGCGGCGTTTGCCGTGGCGTTTGCGCAGCAGTGGAAGCTCACGCTCGTGACGGCGATGACAGTGCCGGTGCTTTTCTATTTTCTGGTGCTGATGATAGTATTCTAGACGCGAAAATCGAAGCCGAGATTCTCAACATCTACAACCACGCCGCTGGCCTCTTCGAGGAAGCCCTCTCGTCGGTGCGCGTCGTGACCGCCTTCAACGCCAGCGGCAAGCTCTCCCGCAAGTACGCCGAGTGGCTCCGCGCCGCGCAGAAACGCGGCTTCCGCAAGGGCCCCGTCATCGGCGTGCAATGGAGCGCCGATTTCTTCACCATCTACTGCGCGTATGCGCTGGCCTGGTTCTTCGGCATCAAGATGCTCAACAGCGGGGAGATCGGGGGCGGCGAGCAGGTCATCGCCGTCCTGCTTGCCGTGTTGCTAGGGACAACGGCCGCGTCCAACGTCGCGCCCGGGTTTGGCGACTTCGTCAAGGCATCGGCTGCCGCGAGGGGCATGTTGGAGCTGGTGGACCGCAGGTCGGAGATTGACCCGATGGCTGACTCGGGGGAGAAACCTGCGGAATGTGTCGGGTCTATTGAGTTGCGCCATGTCAGCTTCGCTTACCCATCAAGGCCATCTGTTCAGGTGTTGGACAACTTCAGTCTCGCGTTTGAGGCTGGCAAGGTCACGGCGCTAGTGGGCGCGTCTGGGTCTGGGAAGAGCACCATCGTTGGGCTGATTGAGCGGTGGTTCGACCCGACGAACGGCTCCATCTACGTAGGTGGCTACGATGTTGCTGGGCTAAACCTTCAATGGCTTCGCGGGCGCATTGGACTGGTCCAACAAGAGCCGGTGCTCTTTAGTGACACCATCTACCACAATGTCGTCCACGGGCTTTATGGGACGCCTATGGATGACCTGCTGGAGCACGAGAAGCGCGAACTGGTCAGGCAGGCATGCATCCAAGCTTTTGCCAACAACTTCATCCAGGAGCTGCCACACAAGTACGGCACCAAGGTTGGTGATCGCGGCGGGCTATTGAGTGGCGGCCAGAAGCAGCGCATCGCCATCACCCGGAGCGTCATTTCCAACCCGCCAATTTTGTTGCCAGATGAAGCCACGTCGGCGCTCGATCCGACGGCCGAAAGAAAAGTCCAGGCTTCCCTCGACAACGTTACCGAACACCGCACAACCATCATGATCGCGAACAAGCTCTCTACCATGCAAAAGGCCGACAAGATTGTCGTGCTCAGCAGAGGCCAGATTGTGGAACAGGGAACACACCGGCAGCTGCTTGATTGCAAGGGGGCATACTACCAGCTCGTCAATGCTCAAACTCTGCACGGGGGACAAGGCGACATTGAGACGGAGGGATCTTCGCCGCCAAGTATAGTCGGCAGTTCAGATAAAACCGCCGAGGAGAAACTTGATCCAGCGCCCCTATTCAAGTTAACAACTAAACAGAACCCCCAAGCCCCTGACCAGGATCAAGACAGCTCCAAAGACAAGCTCGAAGACGGTAAGGATATTTCTCGAAAGCTTTCCCTCACAAGATGCCTCGGCATAATCCTCAAAGAACAGCGCCACATCTAGCCCATATTCCTCTTCGGCACCATCTCCTCGGCGGCCGCCAGCGGGCTATTCCCGGCGCAAGCCGTCCTCCTCGAATCCAGCATCCCAACACCGCAGATTCCGAGCGGGGACTTGCTAGTCGAGCGGGGCGACTTTTAGGCGGTGATGTACTTTGTCTTCAGTCTCGGTGTCTTGGTGTGCTACCTCGGGGTTGGCCTCTTCTGGACTGTTGCCGCCTTCCACTCGACGCGCTTCTACCGGCTCGAGTATTTCGACGCCATGCTGCGCCAAGATGTGTCGTTCTTTGATATCAAGGGCCATGGGGCTGCTGAGATGACGAGTCGGCTTTCGTTGCATCCGCAGAGGCTTCAGAATCTGATTTCGACAAATATCGCCTTGATAATTCTCATTTTCGTCAACATGTTCTCGTGCTTCCTCCTGGCGATTGCCATGGGGTGGAAGCTAGGCCTGGTCGTGATCGCCGGCGGTATGCCGACTCTTTTTGGCGCCGGGTACTATCGCTTGCGTCTCGAGATGAGCAACGAAGACCGTCTGAGCGAGATGTATGTAGAGAGTGCTCGCTTCGCCTCCGAGGCTATCGGCGCAATACGTACCGTCTCTAGTCTGACGTTGGAAAACAAGGTTCTAGACGGCTCTTTGGCGCGGCTGGAGGAGTGTTCAAGCCGAGAGCTGCGGAGCAAGATGGTCGCCATGCTCGCGAATGCCTTTGCTGATAGTCTCAACCTCGCCGTGACCTCCTTGGCCTTTTGGTATGGCGGGAAGCTTCTGTCTGAGGGCGTGTATGACACGCGCACCTTCTTCATTGTATTCATAGGCGTGTTGATGGGTTCCAATTCGGGCGGCATCATGTTTGGCTATTCCTCGAGTAAGTCCAGTCTCTCACCCTGTCATCAGCATACCCGAGCTGACCCTCCGCAACAGACGTCTCCCAAGCCCACTCCGCCGCAAACCACATCATCTCCCTCCGCCGCTCCTACCCCCCCATCAACACCTCAACCGGCCTTCTCTCTTTACCCCCACACGATACCTCCATCCCCGCCATCGAATTCCGCAACGTAACCTTTACCTACCCCTCTTGCCCTTCCCAACCCGTCCTGCACAGCCTCTCCCTCACCATCCGCCAAGGCCAATCCGTCGGGATAGTCGGTGCCTCCGGCATGAAGAGTTGGTGGGGAGGAGGGGGAGGTATTGGGAGATGGTGCTGGCGCAGGGGGGATATCCTTGGTAACTTCATGGACGTCAAAGTGTCTCCTGTAAGGTAGCCTGTAGGTCTATTATGTGCTTATGCACAATGCACACGGTGGTGACAACCGAAAGGGAAAGAGCAAATTCCCCAACTTCCCTTCATGTCCAGCCCTTGCAAACGCACAAGCAGTCAAAATGAGACTCGTAAACACGAAAACACTCGAGCTCGAACTTTTTGTCGCAGAGAAAAAACCGCAATACGCCATTCTCTCTCACACCTGGGGCTCTGAAGAAGTCCTCTTTGATGACGCTCGATACGGCAAGCGCAAGTTGCGAAAGTGCGGCAAGAGCGGGATGGAGAAGGTGCTCAACAGTGCAAAGCTAGCGGCGCAGAATGGCTTCAGGTACATCATGCTGTATCTAAGAATGTTCACTTGAATACTAAGCCCCGTAAACACAGGTCCCTTGTACGCTCTTGTCAAACGGTGAACGGTAGTGAGTGGGGGCCGGGATCGCACACCCAAACGGGGCCCCTAAACTTGGGCTTAGGCCTTGTTTTCGGCCCCTAGCTCGAGTCTCCCCACACCGACGTCTGTTTTTTATGACAAGCAGAGGAGGCGCGAGCCTGAAGCCTACGGTCACATATGGATAGGAAAAGGGCTGAGGGCAGCTCTTGCGTAAAATAAAGTAGCCTGTAGTGCGATGTTCATCGGAGCAGCGAACATGCAGAGAGGCTTGATGCGGGTTAAACAGAGAATGAATCATAATGATAGCTATCTAAAGGAACACATAGGGCGGGGTGCGGGGAACATAAAAATACGCCGAAGCGAACCACTTACGTCTCAAGTCCAACACAAACCATCTACTCGTCGCAACCGCCATCGCAATGGAGGAACCTTTCAACCTCGATATCATCGGGCAGCCGCCACACCTCCACATCTACACTCAGCTGTGCCTTTGCTTCTCCGTGGCTGACGATGCGAACCGTCAGGCAGCGGCTGGCGTTCTAGCCCAGGGCTTGGAGAAACTGGCTCAGCGCCTGCCATGGCTCGCTGGAAAGATTGTCAGCATATCGCCAAACGAAGGAAATTCGGAAGTTTTCAAGATCGTACCGTGGGCATCTGCCCCACCCTTGGTCGTACGTGAGCTTCGAGGAAACCCATCAGCGCCGACCATGGAGACGCTCCAAAACGCAAACTTCCCCATGGAAATGCTCGATGAGGGCATCATCGCGCCCTACATGACCATTCCAGGGGGCACAGCAGGATCGGCACCTGATCCGACAGCCGTGTTTGCGGTTCAAATCAATCACATCGACGGTGGGATTCTGTTGACCATTGTGGCCCATCACCAAGTCATGGACCTTGTCGGGCAAATACAGGTTATGCGCCTGCTGTCAAAGGCTTGCCGCGGCGAGGGTCTGTCCGATGCCGAGGTATTAATCGCCAACACCGATCGCTCCAACATTATCCCCCCCCTTGGCGACGACCCAGAGCCTGTCCGCCAACTCAGTCGACAGAAGGTAAAGCCATCGCCCCTTGTGCCCTCGGGTCAAGAGATCGACAAGGCAGTATCGGTCTGGGCAAGCTTTTCGTTCTCGCAGACATCTCTCGCAGCTCTCAAGGCAGCAGCTCTAGCGACCGCCACGTCCTCCAAAATCTCCACAGATGACGCACTTACCGCATTAGTCTGGCAATCTCTCACGCGTGCCCGGCAACGCCGAAAGAACTCACCAAATCCCGAATCCGAAGTAACACTCGGTCGCGCGGTTGACAGCCGTCGCTACCTCGGTATCCCCAAGGAGTACACAGGCATGATCAACAACATGGTCTACCTCACGAACCCAATCCAAGAAATTGTCAACATGCCTCTTGGGAAGATGGCCTCGGAGCTACGTCTGGCCGTCGACCCAGCCACATCGCAGATCGGGCTCTACACGCGAGCGTTGGCAGCGTTGCTTCACCGGACGCCTGATAAGGGCGTCGTTTCCATGGGGGCTGCCATTAAACCGTCTATGGATTTGATGCTCAGCTCTTGGGCGGGTGCCGACTGCTACAGCATGGACTTTGGGCTGGGCTTGGGGCCGCCTGTGTCGGTTAGGAGACCGCGGTTTTATCCTGTTGAGGGATTGGGGTATCTGATGCCGAGACATCCGAGCGGACAGATTGTGCTGGCTGTGTGTTTGGGGGAGGAGGACATGGCGGCGGTGAGAATGGATGAGGAGTTTGGGAGGTATGCGACGTATATTGGGTGAAGGTGCGATCTCCCTCGTAGCTACCATGACGGCACCCAATTCTCCAACATCCCTACCTAAGAGATTATCATTCGACGTTGACCACGGGGATCTGCCTTCTGTGGCCATAAAGAGGTGACTCCTGGGAGACAAGGCCTGCGCGCATCTTTCAAGCTGGAGTCCGCCTTGTTAAGTTATGAGTTCGAATTCAACAGCCAAATTATCTCATTATATGTTAGTCATACTTACCTTTTGGGAAGTCCGGCTTGGAGCAGAATGTTAACACTGTTATGGTGTACCAGGTCCAAAAGTCGGTTAGCTGGGTGTTAGATTTTGTCTTTCGCCCAACCAGGATGATGCAAACCCGGCGGTACATCTTCATTCCGCTTCTCAAAGTTGCCACGACCCACACACCGTGCAACAGAGGTCCGTCTAGAGGCGGTGGAAACTGGAGAAAGAAAGCCGATTGCTGAATCATGAACCGCTGAGAGCATGCAGTATAATAACTTCTCCGAACGACTACAATGCTTCCAGCCAGTAGAGCCAGTAGACAGCAATCCCCTGGCTCTTCCAATGCCTGAAGCTATAATGCAGGGCTTCCCCTACGCCACTCATCTTTAACGAGACAAACATGGGCAAATCGCCGATGGATGATTACGCTTTGTTATCAGTCCTGGGTGGGTTCGCTGGCGTCTAATGGAACCAGGATTCCAGTGGATCTGGATGTCCTCGCTATGTGCTATCACGATATTTTTCTTCGAGCCGCTTTTTACTGTCATACCTATGTGACTAAAGAAAAGAGTGGGGATTGAGATCTATTGGAAAGAGTCAGACTGTCATCTTAAACTATATTGGGTCTATTCGAAAACGGCAGAGTGAAACATAAAGCAATATCTTTTGTTCCGTGTATGTTTCTATTGACAAAGTAGCTTTATCTGGGGCTGGTGGTAGAATCAGGCTGCAGAGTTTGCACTGCAATAGGAGGTAACTCGGTCAGGGTGGTAATTGCTCCAGCCAGAAACAACAATTGATAACAGGGATGGGGACAGCGGATTCCATATTACTTAGTGTGTGTGTGGTGGGGGAGGGCTGGCGAATGAGATGGGCTCAACCAAAGGCCAGCAAACGAACGTGGTCACATAACCACCGCCATCTCTTGGCGCTTCCGACCCATTAACCATCAGGGCTCTGAGGGTACCCCATCTTCCAAATATCAGCTCCCTGATTTTCTCGTCACCTGGGTTATGAAACTACCTGGGGTCCCACCATGCGGCTTATCAACACCAAGGCCCGGAAGCTAGGAGCTTCTGGAGTGACAAGATTTCTCCGTATGTGACCCTCTCGCGTACATGGGCAGATGACGAAGGGTCATTCATCGAAATACAACAACCGGCTTCGGCACGATAGACAATAGCAGGATTCACAGGGGTTCAGGGGCCAAAGCTCCCCTGAACTCTGGAGGGCTTCACAATCCTCCACAGGCCTCGGCAACGCTTCTCAGCACTCTGGAAGCCACTGTATTCTAGAAGGTTCTGCTCAGAGGTTGCAGGTTGAAAACATACAAAATGAAACGAGGTACTTTAAAGTAAAGGGGAAAATCTTATTGGGTCTGTCGCCTAGATAGCTGTTTTGGCATGACTTTTAAGCCCTACTTCTAGCTGTATTTTCGATTGGGTGCATTGTGAAGTGTGTGTGCTGCTGCTGAATGGCATAGCCTTGCATTAACCTCGAGATTTCTGGTAACGAGTGGGGTGGTAACGTTTGTTTTTTTAACAGGGCTTATGTTTGCTTTGTATCGTCGTGGAGTTGGAACCCGCTGTGTCACACACCAAGTCGCTCCAAGGCTAAACAATAGGCAGATTACCCCAGTTGGATTGATTTGATAATGACCAACCCCAATGCGGGAGGAAGAAAGAATCGGAGGGCTCTGACCACCTGGTACACTAGTATCTGCGCCATCTTGCGGAGCTAAACTCTTCAAGTTCGAAGAAGAAAATAGCGTTTCTAGGGAACATGGGCTGCCAGCCTGCACTGTGTGGACCCGTCGTTGACCCCAGGGCACCCAGAAACTTCTGAGGCAACCTCTGCGCCTGGCCCGGGTCCTCAAGCTCGCGGGGATTGCAGCAGATTCCCCTTCGGTCAATCGCAGTGTTGTCGGCAAGGCACTCTCGGAAAACATGGCGCGGCGCCAGTTATGAAGGTAGTTAGAGAACAGCGAAAGCGGCCCTCTGTTTGCCTCCGCTTTGCAAACTATTGTCCGTTTAAAGAGGAATTACGATGGGTAAATAGATCCGGATAACTCGGTACGGGTGACACAGTCTGTATCAAGAATGTTCACCCGGCTACTATGTCCTACAAAAGAGGGTGTGTTCGCCGCCGTGGACGTGGGTCGATTCCGCGCTCTGAACCTCGTCAAACGACGTAGAGGATAGCTAGTTGCTAGTTAGCCATAATTATAACCCGAGCTACGTATATAATCAGCTGCTCTTTGTAGATGGACGATGTGTCAGAAACACGGCACCTTGGATTCTGATGGAATTGATGGCTTGCAACCGTGTGACTGTATTGCTTGTCTGCGTATCCTCCGTTCTGTTCAGTGGCTCTCAGCAGGGCCACAGAGCCTCTATTGTTGTCAGATATAACAGCAATTACCACTGCAATAGAAGTAATGAACGTTCCGTGCTTTTTGGCGCTACGGTAGTTTGTGGCAATTGTACGCGTTGATGGCAAAGTAGGCAGCAAGTTGTGGGCCTTGCCAGCTCAGAAGCACGGCTTCTGTGGTGGATGTTCTAACCGTATTTTGCTTATTAGCTCTCTTTGACTTCAGCCCATAGAGTATACAGGTGGTAGAAAATAATATTGCTCCTACCCACAACTGCAAACTGTGCTGTGACGGTCTATAAAACAGCCTAGTTGTCTGCGACGAATCTGGGCACACGGAATTTCCTTTTTCGTTCGTCATCCTGAGCTGGGGTGAGCTGGGGTGAGCTGTGGCTGATTTGTCCTGAGCTTCCCCTGATTATTCCCTGAGCTAGGGTGATCCCATTCGCCGCCGCCGCACAGCCTTAGAGGCCCCTTTTCAGTCCCCCCCCGCTAAAGTTTCCTCTCGATGGAAAGCAGATGACGTGTAATGTGTAAGGATAGCTCCCAGGCAACAATTCCAACTACAACATACACACGTACTAGGTGTGCGTGTGACTTGGGCCTGGATGCCCTATTATCAAAGCTAAGCAACCTCCTACCAAAAACTCAAAACAAACCAAAAGGATTCAATCACACCAATTTCAAACCTATAGCATCACTACGCTATACTATAGAGGGATATGGTATAGATGGAGCCGCTGACGACAACAGCAACGTCACCTGTCTGTGCTCTTATCTGGTTGACAAGTCATTTTCTACAGTACTTTCAGAGATATATAGGCTGTCTTTTAAATTTTCCATTCCTGTTTGAGAGATGTTGGAGAATTTAGTGATGTGAGTGGTTAAGTTTATAATAAAGTTTTTATCTTCATAGGATAGAATTCCCAACCTCGTTGATACTTAGGTACAGATAGTTCTCCTACATACTTATTCTGCCGGCAGAAAATTATGTATCATCTAACTCTCATTCCTTCATATTCTACTACCGGCAGAATATAAGACCCAGTTCTCGGCCACAAGCCCATATCTTGTCCCTGCTACCGTAGGCTATGTATCTTTTCTGCCGGCAGACCCCAGGCCCCGTCGCACCTACCCCTGCCCCTAGCCCCGAGCCCACGCACCAGAGCTCCCTCGAGCTTGTGCCAATCGCCACGCCGCGATGGACACCATTATGACTGGCCCGTCGAGTCCCACCGGCGGCCCCTTAGCGAGCGGCGGCATAGATTTTGGTCCGTGCACGTTTTGCTGCTTTGAAATACAGAATTCCAAATTTGGTAGGATTATAGCCCTCATCATTTGCTGTCGATTGCACCAACTTTGAAAGGATTTCACTAAATTTTCTGGCAGTACAGCCCGTAAGTATTTCTACCAAATGGGTAATTCTTACCCCTAACATGGCGATCTTAAAGGTTACTTCGCTTCTCCTACTTCGCTGCGCCATCTCCACATTCGTTCCCGATACTCTTCTTCTCCGCCAAGCCAATCGCAAACTGCCCCATCGGCACCGCCAGCAAGATCTCAAACAAGCTCACGTCAACCTGTATCTCCCTAACGATCCAGCTCCGGACCTCCATCGCCACAAGGGAATCGACACCGTATGTATACAGCGGCCGCGCAGGATCAATCTCGGACTCGGGCGTTCGTAGGATCTCAGCCACCTTTGCGATCAGAGCATCGGTGATGATCTGTGCAACCTCGTCTTTGGACTTTGCTTCTCGTAGTCTAGCGCCAACTGTCTCCGCAGGTCCATCTTGCGAGGCGGATCCGTTGGAGAGCGCGAGATGAGAGAAGCGCGGATGATCGAGATAGGCAGGACGAGGCATCCCGGACTTGGCCACGATGGCGCTCGTGGCGAGGCCGGTGATTATCTGGGTTGCTGAGCCGTTCCGCAGCTGCCCATTGATCACAGCGCGCATGAGCCCGTGGAACTCGTACTCGTGGATCCCAAGGTGCTGCTCCATAGCGGCCAGGTCGCCCGCTGCACCCTTCTCTGCGAGGACACCCACATCGAGCATGATGCCCAAGTCGACGGACACAGCTTTCAAGCCGAGTTGGCGTCGATACCGGGCTAGCCCGTCTTGATAAGCTCCAGCGGCAGCGTAGTTGGCCTGGCCACGGTTGCCAAAGACACCGGCGCACGAGGAGAGGATGATGAAGAAGTCGAGGTCGTGGTGACGGGGAAACGCTTCATGGAGATTCCACGTCCCTTGCACCTTTGGCCGCGTCGCATCGCGCCACTGGTCGTGTGTCATGTTTGCAAAGACGCCGTCCCTCAGCACCATCGCCATCTGGACGACGCCACGTATGGGCGGCAGAGTGCGAGCGCACAACTTCAGCGCCTCGTCGAGTGAATCTCTGTCGGCGAGATCCGCTTTGTACACCTGAACTGTGCAGCCGTCGACCCGGAGCTTGTCGATGGTATCCCTAGCAGCTGCGGAAGATGCCGCTCCGTGCCGAGATAGGAAGGCAAGGTGGCGAGCCCCTGAGCTGACCATCATGGACGCCAAGCTCCGACCCAGGCCGCCTAAACCTCCAACCAGTAGGTAGGTCGCCGAGGGATCTAGCCGCAGGAGGTCTCGTGGCCGTCGGAGCACAGGCACCTCATTCGGACCCTCGTATGACAGCACGAGCTTCCCCTGATGCTTCCCTGCCTGCATCAGCCGAAACGCCTCCTGGTGCAGGGCTACGGGATACACAGTCAGCGGCACCGGTGCACGGATGATGCCTTTCGTCAGGTTGGCAAAAGTCTCGGCAACTATGCTCTGCATGAGATGCGGCGCCTCATTCATCATCGCCCAGAGATTGATCAGCGTGAAGGTAGTCTGCTTGGCGAAGGGGAGCATATCTAGCCGCGTGTTGCCGACGACGTCGCGCATGCCGATCTCGACAAAGGTGCCGAAAGGGGCAAGACAGTAGAAGCTCTGGCGTAAGAGCTCGCCGGCGAGGGAATTGAGCACGCAATCGACGCCGCGGTTGTCGGTGGCGCGCTTGATACCCGTGACGAAGCTGGTGTCGCGGCTGCTGAAGATCTGGTTGTCGCGAAGGCCGTACTCGTCGCGAAGCAGAGCTCGTTTCTCTCTGGATCCCACCGTGGTGTAGATCCGAAGCCCGAGATGCTGGGCCAGCTGGATGGCAGCTTGTCCCACGCCGCCTGCCCCGGAGTGGATCAAGACCGACTGGCCCGGACGGAGGCGAGCGAGATTGACGAGGGCATGGTAGGCCGTGCAGTGGACGACACCGATAGCAGCGCCTTCGGCAAATGAAGTCCTGTCCGGGAGTATCTCGCACATGGACTCGTGGGCGCGAACAGCGGTTGCATGTGCTCCCCGCGTCTGGGCGCAGACGCGATCCCCGGGGCGGAACTTGGTAACGGTGGTTCCTGCGCGTCGTACGATGCCGCTGGCCTCACAACCCAGAAGAGTGTCTGGGAGAATTCCCATGGTACACATGATATCGCGGAAACTGTAGGTACTTGTTAGCCAGCTTCCAACAACAAAAGCTGGGGTGCAGCCTACTTGACCCCCGAAGCCTTGACTTCAATCTCCACCTCATTCTCACCAAGAGGCTGCAGCGTCCTGTCATCCGGATGGAAGTACAATGTGTCCAGCAGACCGGCCTTGTGTATGGCCAAACGCAGAGGGTGCGGTGTCTCATCCATCGGGAGCAGCTTGGTGAGCTCGTAAGTGTGCTCGTGCACCCGGCCATCTTGGGCCGCATCCATCACCACCCGGCTGACATGAAGTACTCCATCTTGTTCGGAAAACTCATCGTCACCTGTGGGCGACGTTGCAAGTCGTACTACCAGATCCGCTTGACCGTCGGAAAGGCCTTGCCTAGACAGCTTCAGGGTCTGGATCCTGCGGTCAGGCATCTCGCTGCGAACGGTCCTCGCCATGCCAACCATCAGCTCTGCAGATGGTCCTTCGATGCCTGTCACCCAGATCAGACGCGGAATCTGGAGTAGCACGGTCTTGAGGGAAGCGTAGTCGGCAGCCGAGATGTCTTGCAGAAAGGGATGTTCCAGCTCCAAGAGAGAGATGCACTCCGTGTAAGACGACAGGTCCTCGTCAACCTTTGGGAACTCGTCGTCCCAACTCCTAGCCGTGATGTTCCATCCGGCCTCCCGGAGACGTGATGCCACTTGGGAACCAAGCCCACTTGCCGCCTCGGCTGCGGATGTCGATTGGAGAAGCAACACAGTGTGTAGACGCTGCTGCTGCGGGGCTGCATCACCATGCCCCGGCAATGTGGAGAACACCAGGCAAGACGTGTTATCATTAGGGGTTTCACACTTGCAACCGTTATCGGAAAAAAACCGCCGGACCATCGATAGGTCAAGATGTCGGTGTACCTCACATACAATTCGACCTCTAGGGTTCAAGGCCCTGGTGAGCTTGGACAACAGTTTCCCACCGTGTTCTGCATTCTCTGGTGAGAAGAGGTTAATCGATGATATCGCCACAATGTCGAACTTGGGGTTCTGAGTGTCCGGGAAGGCGTCGTCGCACTCTAGGTCGATGACATGTAAGCCTTCCTCCTTCTCCAGGCACGAGCCATCCGAGTCCGTCTGATCGGCATGCAACTTTGGCATCGCGATAGTGTACGAGCCTGCTGGTCTGTCTGGACAAGTTCGTTCGAGCGCCTTGAAGAGTGATGACTCGGACGTCTGATCGGCTACCTCCAGGATGGAGACCGAGGGGCTGCAGTGCACTATCGCCATGACCGCGCTGACGGCAGCACTCGAGTCGTCAGCGCTCTGGTTCCGAGTCGAGAACAGTCTTGCCATCTCGTCGCCGGTGAGCAAGTCCACAGCAGGCTCCCAGGCTGTCCTAGCGCACAACTTCCTGGTCACGTCCTTCAAGGCATCGTGGGCATCTCGTTCGAGATCTTGGATCTCGGTGCTGGAGTAGCCTCGGAGCTTGACGGCGACGAAAGATCGCTGCTCGTCGAAGAAGGTGATGTCGCTGCAGACCTCTCGGAGCCCCCGTTCTTCGACGGCGCAGTAACCGCGCAGCCGGGTGCCTGGGTCCGACGAGATGCGGGCGGACACCTCGAGCTCATCGATGCACTGTGGAACAAAGGCCCTCATCCTGCCGCGCGCTACAAGCGGCCCGCACACCGGCTGTAGGATGGAGTCGAGCGTGGTGGGGTGGATAAGGTGCGTCCAGCCCGCCTGGCCGGTGCTGAAGCTCTCGCAGTGCTCAGGAACCGTGACCTCGGCGGTAACGTGGAGGTTGTCGCCGAGGACCCGCAGGCGCGTGATATTGCGGAACTTGTCGCCCCAGAGGAGGCCGGCGGTGGATGTGGCCTTGTAGAAAGATTCGGGTGTCATATCTACTGCGCTCTGCGCCGATTTGAGACTCTCGTGCTCCGCGACGAGAGACTGCAGCTCCTCGGAAGCCGCTCGCGTTGCGTGCTCGTCTGGATTCGCAGCCTCGTACACGATGGACACGAGACCGTGGCATTTTTGCTGCAGCTCGCCTCCGTCCTGGGAGGTCGACACGGAAAACTCCCACCAGGAACTCGAATCCGAGGTCCGTGTCCCGAGGAGGTGCGGCCGCAGATGCACGCTCGTCTCGACGTCGACGCTCTCGGTCATGACCGTCGCTGCAGGGATCCGGATGTCGCGCAGCTTCCACGCTCGCAGCTCCTTGCCCGGGTCGGCCAGCTGCCGGGCGGCCTCGATCACCATGACGAGGTACGCCGTAGCGGGGTACAAGATGGACGAGTGGATGTTGTGATGGCGGATCCAGGGCTCCTCCGACAAGCGCAGGTAGCCCCGCCAGAGATGCTCGCCGACGCCAGGCTGGGTGATCTGGGCACCTAACAGACTCCTCCTCGGGTGGTCGCGACGCACAAACTCCCTGGTCTGTCGCGACTCGGGCCAGTAGCGTCGTGTATGGTTCCAGGGGTACGGACGGAGGTCGCATAGCGTTGCAGGCTTGGGATTTGCGTCGTGTGCGTTGACGGCGGCCATGTCGATGCGACAGCCGCGGGCGTAGAGGGACCCGGCCAGCTCGAGAGCCGAAGCGACGGCGTCTTGGCCTCTGCGGAGTGCAGCGTGGTAGAGGATTCTCCCTACGCCGAGCGTCTCGACCGTCTCGGTGAAGGCGGACTGGAGGGCCGGATGTGGACCGACCTCGACCACCATGTCGACGACCTTGACCCGTGCCTCGGGGCCTTCTCTCGTCTGCGATGCCGGGGCTACGAACTCGCGAACACCGCTGTCGAAGAGGACCGGCGAGACCATGTTGCGAACCCAGTACGCCGGCCCCAGCTCGTCTCCGTCAACCATGCTTGCCTGCACGCTGGAGATCATGATCGGTGCGTCGTAGTTGCCATGGTCGGCCAGACCCATGGTATTGATGCTCGTAATCGTCTCGCCGTAGAGATCCGCCACCTGGTGCATGTGATCGGAATGGTAGGCGTTGTCGACCTTCAGCTGCCTCGAAAATACAGCTTTCTCCTCCAGCATGCACTGCAGTTGCGCAAGACCTGCGATGTCTCCGGAGATGGTGACATTCTTGGGTGAGTTGATGCACGAGACTACAAGCTTCCCCGTCTTGGCTTGTGAGATGAAGTCCTCGGCCTCGTCGACGCTGCAACCAACGGCCATCATTCCACCCTTGCCGCTGATATGAGCCGAGACGGTGCCTCTGAAGTAGGCAATCTTGATGGCATCTCGCATGCTGATGACGCCCGCGCAGTAGGCGGCGGCTATCTCTCCGCTCGAATGGCCAACAACCCTCTCCGGAACCACATTCCACGAAGCCAGAAGCTCCACCAAGGCGATCTGGAGGACGGTGCAGATTGGCTGACTGTACTCTGGACGGTCGATACGGGAAACCCCGACGGGGGCGCGGAGCTCGTCCCAGACGCTCCACGAGCATCCCATCCCGGCGAGAATGGTGTCGGCAGCATCGACCGTGTTCTGGAATATCGCATACCGGGCGAGCCCGATGCCCATGCGCGCCCACTGTGCACCCTGGCCCGTGAAGACGAAGCCGATCCGGGGCGGGACGTGGGACCGCGTGGCCGAGCTGCCGTCTTCTCCACCGAGGAGCTTGACTAGTTCGGCACGGCTAGATGCGATGTAGAAGGACTTCCAGTTCATCCGACTCCGCCTTGTTCCCAGCGTGTACGCCAGGTTGCCGAGGTAGGTCGGCTTTTCAGCGACTCGTTGGAGCTGAAGGGACAGCGTCCGCGCGGACCGCACGATCCCTGCCTGATCGTATGCGCTCAGCACGAAGAGGAGGGGTGGCGACGGATCGAGGTCGTCCTTGGGGTCGATGCGGTCGCCGTTTGCTGGTGTCGGAGTATCGTATCGGCTGCCGTCCTCGAGGATGACGTGCGCATTCGTCCCTCCCATGCCAAAGGAGTTGACAGACATGCGGCGCACCAGCGCCGAAGGCCACTCTGCGAGCTCCGTAGGGACCGAGAGGTTCCATGCGTCAAAGTCGATATCGGGATTGGGCTTCCGGAAGTAGAGATTGGGTGGCAGCAGTCCCCGCTCGAGTGCGAGGACGCCCTTGATGACCCCTGCGATACCGGAGCCTGCTTCGAGATGCCCAATCTATATTATTAGTGGCACTCTCACCAGTACGAGGCTATGGCTTACATTGGGCTTGACGCTTCCAACGATCAGACATCTGCCTTTTCGCGCCGCGACTGCCTGCCCGATCGTCTCTCCGATGGCGCGTAGCTCAATGGGGTCTCCTGCCTTTGTTCCGGTCCCCTTGGTCATACGCGAAAAGTTAGCAGCCATTGTGCGAGAGGGTTGCAGGAAAGACGATGAATTGTTAGCTGCTGGAATGATGAGAGAATCCGAGGAGAGCCGCCCCTGTAGCGTACCAGCCAGCGAGTGGGCGATGAGGCTCCAATCGTAAAACGATTTCGCATCAGGCCAACCAATTCAGAGAAGCTTTACACTTACGTGACATTCCACATATTGCGTCTCGCTCATGCTCAAGCCCGCACGAGCGTAGACGTCGCGGATCAACCTCGCCTGCGCATCAGCGCTCGGCAGAGAGATGCCCTGCGTGAAGCCGTCCTGGTTGCATCCCGAACCACGAATGATGGCTCGGATGGGATTCCCGTCGCGAAGCGCGTCATCGAGCCGCTTCAGAACGACGACCCCGCAGCCTTCGCCCCGACCATACCCGTCCCCGCTGGCATCAAATGTCTTGCAGATTCCATCGCTACCCAGGAATCCCTGGTTCGCCAGGTGCATGAAGGCCTCGGGACCAAGCATCATGTTGACGCCGCCGACCGCCACCATCGTCGACTCGCCGGCTCTGATGCTCTGGCAACCAAGATGCATAGCCACAAGGCTCGACGAGCACGCCGTGCTCACCGTCATGCTGGGCCCCTTGAGGTTGAGGAACCACGAGACTCGGTTGGAGATCAGCTCGGTGACGGCACCCCGGCCAACGTAGCGGGGAGTGCTGTCGATGTCGCGCGTCTGCGCCACGTGCCAGTCGTAGCTTGAGCAGCCCATAAAGCAGCCCGTGGGGGACCCCGACAGCTCCTCCATGGTGATGCCGGCGTTCTCGAAAGCTTCGAAGCATAGCTCTAGAGCGAGTCTCTGCTGCGGATCCACGACCATGGCTTCGGCGTGCGTGATGTTAAAGAAGGTCGCGTCAAACGTGGAGATGTCCTGCGAGAGGTAGTGGGCTCCTTTGGTCGGTATGGTGTGCAGCTTGTTCTTGGACGGGTGGTAGAAGGCATCCGCGTTGAAGCGCTTGGATGTGGGCGAGAAGCCATCTGTCACATGGTGAGCAGGTTCCCGTACCTCATTCTCGTTTCCACAAACTGACTTCTTCCCTTCTCGAGGAGATCCCAGAACTCGGTTGGTGTTGACACATCTCCAGGATAGCGACATGCCAAGCCAACAATGGCAATCTGATTGGTGGGGTTCTCGCCGTCCTTGATGAGAGTCATCTTGCTGGGTTTGACCAGCTTGAAGCTATCGCAATATCACTACCTCGAGCTATTTCAACCGACATGAGCGAGAAGTTCTGCAGAGTCCCGCAGCCTATTTCATAAGCACGGAGCTCTGACGATCGAGCAGGCCCTTCTGCTCGGAGTACGCCCGGAGCAAACCCGGGGCTTTTAGTCCGATTAACGTTTCGGTGCCACAACTCTGCTCAATGAGACGGCAGAGAATGAAACATGATTTTCGCCCTCCTTCCTCATGCGGCGCACCTTGGCGGTGTGCCTCTTGATCGCCGTGGTTTGTGCTGTGGGTTGTGGGTTACAATCATCAACCAAGTCCGAAGTCCGAGACAAATGACGCCGAAAGTGCAATTGAGGATTTGAGCTGTCGGCAATATACCACCATTCGAAGGAATCGTACTTTTTGGTTCCGGAGGATCCTGCAGGTATCCAGACATTGAATTATAATGCAGGGGCGTCACACCGATTGAGGTTTTGAATGGCTCCCCTGTCGGTCATCGAGCTGCATTAGGCGACCGCCCCTTCATTCCCAAGATAAAGGCCAATATCCTTGATGTCGTCCTAATATTGAGCCTGCCTTACCCAACGACTTCTCTCCCCTTTTCACTAGACAACGACTAAAAAACATGACGAACTTGAAGGACAGGTGGCCTCACCTGGCAGAGGAAGACCGATGGGAAGACCCCCGCCAGCGTACCCGTGTCGTACCCATGGAAGTGCTCGCCCTGGGCTTCTCCCGAACCGGAACCTCAAGTATGTCTTGCAACTCAACACCACACATCGCATCACGAAATACTAACAATCACCAGGTATGCACACCGCCCTCCAGATCCTCGGCATCACCCCAGTCTGCCACGGCGAAGACATCATCTTCCAAACCCTAGACCTCGAAATGATCGCCCAAGGCATCGTCGCCAAATACCAACCATCCGCCGCAACCTGCCCGCCGTTCGGTCGTAAGGAATTCGACCAGCTCCTAGGCCAATACCGCGCCGTGACCGACATGCCCATGTCCCACTTCGGCCCCGAACTGATGGAAGCCTACCCCGACGCAAAGGTCGTCCTCGTCGAGCGCGACATCGAATCCTGGTTCAAGAGCTACTCGGAGACCGTAGCGCTGATTCCCTTCCAGTGCGGATTCGCAAATTGGTTGATCAACTCCCTGGATCCGCTAACAAGAAGACGGAGACAGCTTGGTGACACACTGTTTCGCCTTGTATACCGCGCGGATTCCCGCGCGGAGATTCTTGAGACGATGAGGGATGTTTATCGTGAGCATTATGCTGCTATCAGGCAGGCGGCGAGACCGGGTCAGCTTTTGGAGTACAAGCTGGGCAGTGGCTGGGAGCCGCTTTGTGAGTTTTTGGGCAAGCCGGTGCCGGATGTTCCGTTTCCAAGGATCAATGATAGTGCCGAGTTTGCCGAGAAGATTAGACTTGTGAGGGAGCATCTGGCGGTTGGGGTTAGACGGCGTATTCGTAGGCTTTTGGGCGTGTTTGGCGTGATCGCGGCTGTTGCTCTGGCAGTGGGTTGGAGAAGGCTATCGTAGAAGGTGTGACCGGCTATCAGCCATTCTAAACTAAGGGATTTACCAGCCATTCATCATTTCCTCAGCTTTGAACGTTAATCGACACCAATTCCGCCAGCAGAGAATCCATCGCCAGCCTCTCGCCAAGACAGATTGGCTCCTTGCTTTGGCTACGGAACAGCTCCATCGCATGTGCTTGCACCCAGACCGGGCTGGCAGAGGGGCACAGAACCAATTCAACAGGCCTTGGTGGTAGTTTCTCCGCCTGAACATAAAACTTGCCCTCTGACTTCTGGAAAAAGTAGATCATGTTGTGTTCCAGCCTAACGCTGCTGGGTGCACGAAAGCGGTGTAGATAGACACAGGACAGCTGTCTCAAGGACTGGAATGTCGTTTGCCCGGGGCGTATCGGACCTAATATCGCCCATCTCAAGAGACTTGGTGATGTATGCGAAGGTGACGCAGTCGTTGGAATCAGCAAACAATGTCAGCCAATCTCTGATACGAACGTTGCCGGCCGCAAAAACTGAGATAACGTCATGGTTATTTCACAGCTTCTCCCACGCGGTAACGTCATCAGGGTTTGTGGATGCACCAGCAAACGCCGGCATCGGATCTGCCCGCATCCTCCGCAGCGTCGCTCGTCTTGAAACGCCAGTACAGAGGCTGACTTGCACGCCGGATGTATTGTCCAAGAATGGGATGAGCTCGTTGTCCGTAGCATCAAGTGTCATCTTGTTCGGCGTACAAACTTGTATCTTTTTCCAGCCAACATCGGCACTAAACAGAAATTTCTCAAGTTACAGGGTTATTTAAGGCGTAAATCGCTTTTGGCGACCCAAAGGGGATCTACAATGGAAAGCAATTAGGCACCAAATACCTCCGCCCCAGAATCAGACCCCTACTCAACATCCAACGGCTTGCTTCTTAGATCTACTAATGTACGTTCAATCACTCCTGCATCTCCCACCCTGGCGACTTCTCCATCGCCTTCCCTAGGCTTAGCGTTTTAGGCCTCATCGACGTAGAAATAGCCTGCATTGTAGAAGCGAAGGCATGTCAATTAAGCTGTGTGGCATAACAAACTTCCATCTCGTCAGGTTAAACCAGCCAAAGCTTATAAAGGCAGGGTCGCTTCTTAGCGGTCACGTTGTGTGGCCAGCCACGATCAGGAGCGCCATAAAGCTGGTCAAGAGACTTGGAATGCAATACCTTTAGGTCGACTCTCTCTGCCTCATCCAGAATAACCCCACTAATGTTGAGAAGGGATTGAAAGTCATAGGTCAAATCTGCAAACACACAGGGCTGACGATTATCGCTGCCTGTAGCAATAACGCAAACGCAGGTCCCCCTAGGGTCCGCAGCGGAACGCGAAAAAGGCAAGACATCCTCAAGGAGGTGCAGCCTAGGATCCATCTCAGCGTATTCTTAGGTCCAAACCACCTCCTCAAACGGTCCGTGTACGAAACAAGGGCTTAGACGTATGCATATTCCTTCAGCGTCTTCTTCGGTCTAAAATAGCATGCAAGAACACCTCTTCTCAAGACGCGTCTTATACTTCGTTGACAACAAAGTTGTCGTATTTTGGGAGCCTCGGAAGGAGTGCATTCCAAGGTGTAAAATGCCCTTCATTCAACAAAGGGTTATTACTATAAAAACCATTCGCTTTCGAAAGACGGGGACCAGTTTTGGCCCTTTTTATGTATGGGACCAATTCTAGGCTCGCTCGGCTAGAATTGAAGTAGTTGTGCTGCGGCGCAGCCTTGCGGAAATGGTTCTTAGGGTGAGCAAGCCTGAGCAAATCCTGAGCCAATCCTGAGCCGGCCCTGAGCCGGGGTGAGCAACGTCACGTAGGCGAGGTACGAAAAGGGAAATTCTGTGTGCCCAGATTCGTCGCACAAAACAGTAGGTTCACCCACTGTTTTAGTTGTGAATCCAGTGTTTTACTAGATTAAGATTCTCAGAAATTACCTCTATCCACTATAGCCACAGGACTTTAAAGCCTGTAAGTGAAGATTATGCTTAATAAGAGTATGTTGCTCTACTATTAGTAGTGCTTAGGTTAACAACGATTCCAAGGCTGAGAGTATCAAGGATGCTGGCCGTTTGAGTACTAATTGCGGTTCTCTTCGCTAGGTCCCTCTTCGCAGCGCCTCCGCTCTCTGACTCGTATGGAGAGGGGTTATATCCAAAGCCGAGCTGCTGCTGGCGATGTAGTCGGGTGCTGTTATGTCTGGTGCGTTACAGCTTGGGCGATCGGCCATCGTTGTCGCCTCGGCTGCAATGCTACTGTAGTACGAAGCCGTCTGGCCCGAAGCCGCCTGGTACTGCCGGACGCGAAGTCGAGGAGCTGTTAGACGTCTCCGGCGCAATCGCGAAGGCACGGCACGGATGACACACAGGCATTCAAAGACTAGTCAGCTAGTAGAAGCGGATCCTAAGCATAGCGCAACCTTGCCTCGGGGACTCCTTGAAGGCAGTACTACTGGCCATCATCGACGACTCACTCGCCCCTTGTTAACTGCTGGTGTTGAGGCACCTGGCCGCCTCACGGGGCACGAGCGCCAGGCGCACAGGCCAGTTGCCCTGGGCTTCAGCCCACAACCATTTAGCTTTCCTCTCCAGTTGCAGATCCAGAGCCTGCAACTGTTCACCATCTGAGCAAGGTAGCAATATCATCACTTTGCTCCCCTCAACAGCTGGCTTATCAAGTGTGATATTACTCGTACGTCACGGTAACTCTCCGCTGCTGGAGGTGGCAGCTCGTCGGGGCGCATGACATGGTGCTTGACCTCTTCATCTTTTAGGGCATGTGTGTAGTCGTCGGTAGCTGTATTACGCCGCCAGACGGTGTTCTGGCACGATAACGCAGGCCACATCTCGCGTAAGGAGTACGCGCCCGTCTTGTAGCAACTGGCATGAATGATGCAACCTCGGCACAGGACAATGCTGCCGGAGATTCCCGAACCAATAGGCAACTGGAAATATGATATTCCCAAGTTCCCGATGAATGTTTGGAAGACACACGCGGCTTCACCCATCGAGCCTCTCGGGCCATTCACTATTATCAAAACATTCTATCAGACCCTGGGTCTAACAATGTCATCAAAATCATCAATGATGCCTGGGAAACCTTCCAGCTTCGTGGAGGGAAGGAATCTACAACGAATCTGCACTTGTTCCAATTATATTAGCAGCGAACTCGAGCCTTTGACATCTACTCCGTACACAGACTATGTGATGTAAATACTACCTTAGTACCTACCTCCCTACAGTGCTTTCTTCAGGTGCCCACCGGTGAAAGTACCAACTCACCGTCCACTCCCTTTAGAATCCCCCCCCCAAACAACGTCCTCTTGGAATTCCTCCCCCAGACTAGGGCAACTTCAACAAGCGATTGCTAAGGCAGCCCTCCAGCCCAGGAATGTGGCTGCAGTATCAGGGAACTCTGGGGATGTTGGAAGTGCTGGAACCAGCCCCAAACCAGGACACAATGATGGGACCCGCAAACCTGGCAACCCTGATGGACCCCAGGGCCCACACAACGAAACTCGGGCAGCTCATGTCGAACTTCTCGTCCGGTGCATCGAGACCACGCTTGCGGATTTAATCGAACTGAGGGCCAAGATTGCAGATGGTTCTTTGGACACAATTTCCTTTGATAAGCTTAGAAAAAGTACTTCTGGGCTTGGGGGAGCCCAAATCGACCTCGTCCAAAGCAAGGAGCAAGGGCTGATTATCCTGCTCCACGGCCCACCTGGCTCCGGTAAAACCAGCACTGCCGAGACCATCGCAGCATATACTTGGCGCCCACTCTATTCGCTCACCTGCGGCGATCTCGGAAGTGGGTCTACGGAGAGCGAAACATTACTAGACCGGCACGCATCCCGGGCCGAGAAATGGGGGCGTGTTCTGCTGCTGGATGAGGCTGATGTGTTTCTTCTGCAACGTGACTGGACCGAAGTGAGCCGCAACGCTCTAGTGTCTGTATTCCTGCGACAGCTGGAGTATTACAGCGGAATTCTCTTCCTTACCACCAACCGCCCAAGGACCATGGACGAGGCCTTCAAGTCCCGCATCCACATTTCGCTACGCTACCCAAGTATCGATCTCGCCTCGACTGAGCAATTGTGGGCCAACATCATACGTCGCCTTGAGACTGAGAATGAATGGGTAGAGATCAAGATCAAGTTCGACCGTAACCGGCTCCTCGCATTTGCCGAGAAGCACTACAAGCGCCGCGAGCAAACCGGCACCACATGGAACGGCCGCCAGATTCGCAATGCCTTCCAGACTGCTCTTGCACAAGGGCATGCCGGGCGGAAGCTCAGTCATTGCAATAATTTTCATCGACTAGCAGTCAAAGAGACAACAAACCCCTTATCACCACCACTAGGTACTAACAAACCCTATCCCTCCTCTAGGCCGATCTCCAAGTCGCAGGCATCACCCCCGAGCAAACCGCCACAAGCCGCAACAGCAAGAAGTGGATGCGCGTCGAATTGACCGTCAAGAACTTCCGAAGCATCGCCAAGACAACGAAGGAGTTCGAGGATTATATTGTCGCATTGCGCGGGAAGGACAACGATCTAGCGCGAGAGGGGGAAGTGCGGGATGATACCTACGATTCTGACATCTGGACAACACCTCCTCCATCACCGTGTTCATCCCATCGAATGAGGCGTTTGCCGCCGTCAACATGTCGCAGCCAAATGTTCGTAGCTTGGTCGTGCGCAACTTCCACGGCTACCTGCCAGTGCTGGAAGATGGGGCCAGGCTCGTCACCGACAGTGGCAGCACCCTGACCGTCACCCGGCGGAGTATCAATGTCTTCATCAATGGTGCCAAGATCACCAAGCCAAATGTCATCCTGGAAAATGGCGTGCCCATGTTCTAGGCGAGGTGAGTGGACGAACAGAAGAAATTCGGGGGACCTTTCTGGCCCCGCATGAGACGCTGACAAATAGAAACCTGTAGGTCCCTTCTCCAAGCGGGCGCTGCTGGCACTGCCGGTTTCGCCCTTGTGGCTGCTGCGCTCAACTTCTTTAGGGTGTGAAGTCCTCCTTCCACCCATCCCCCTTGGGAAAGGCAGGGTGTGATTTGGTGCGGGCCGGCAGGGCTGGATGCGCGGAGACCAACGATGATTAGTGGGGTCTAGACACCTGCAAGCCCTCGGTTCTTTCCCAGCTTCCTCTCCTCTGGCCTCTGCGATGCCGACACTTGGCGACGAATTGTATGCTGTACGACTGGATAGCAATCGCTATGGGAGTCACAGGCCGATTTCTTGATATTAGGACCGAATTTGGACACGTCTTTCAACGTATCCCAATCTCGAGTCTGAACTGCCCCTCCCCCAGCGAGTCGTGTAGATGGATCGGCGACCAGGTAAGGTTACCCCGCATCCAGCAGCTTGCAGGCATCACCCCTGCTCCGCTGCCAAGTCCCCGAAAGGAAACATCCCATCACCTTGCGGCTCTGCGGACGCTGAGCAGGCAGAACATGGAGCCTTTCAAAGCCATCACCCGACTGATCACACTCAGACGGAGGCCAGTTTCAGCATTTCCCAAGACTTGCCGGGAATCCTGGGCAGCGTTCGACCACATGTCACATCTCGACCGTGCTGCTCCTCATCGGTTACGACGAGACCAAAGACCGTCCGACAAAACACCTGGGCGTGCCCGCACTTGGGGTCACGGAGCCTGCCTGCCATCACAAGGCTCTACGCCGGAAGAGAGACAGCCCAAACCCCGGTCACAAAATTGGAGGAATGGCCTGGCACCACTGGATAACAAGGCTTGCTGACAAGCGGCAGCGGGGCAATATAGCGCGGGTGGTATGGTCCTTGGGTGGCGCCATTGGACCCTCATTGCATTCATGGTTTCAGTGGGCGTGGCTGCAATTCGCCGGAAACACGACTCATTCGTCTCGTTCGATAGGACATGGCCACCACTGTTCCCAGAACCGCGTCTCGCGTTGCCCCGTTATCAGACACCATTTGGAACCTGAACCCATTTGGAACCTGAACCCATTTGGAACCTGAGCCCATTTGGAACCTGAACCCATTTGGTTGGAGATTGCACGTATCCTCGCGAACCGACTCAATGAGGGCAAAGGAGTATGAGCACAAGGCACGGAGCACCCGTACACAGCGCAAAGGGTAAGAATTATTATTGTGATAATTGTGATAGCCAGCAGAGATCAATATGTGTACCAGGCCATAAGATAACATTGCAAAAGCAAATACCGTCAACAAAAAAGTGTGTCTCACGGTCCCCGCCCACCATCCCACGGGCGAGCCTCCCAACCCCGAGGCTTGGAACGCCGGCCTCACTGGCAAAGAATCCTAGGAAACCGGCATCTTCGGCTCTTCCGCCTTGTTTTTCTCCGTGTCTTCCCCTCGACTCCTGTTTCGGAGCCGCACGCCCCAAGCTACCGAGAGAAAGAAGTGAGACCCCGCGGCCACATAGCCTAGGACAAGAAAGACAGTCTCAACCACGAAATAGACGTCGGTCCGCTCGCCGAGGTGCATGTTCGTGACGCTGAAGATACCGGCCACAAGGAAGGCGTAAAACTGCAGCCCGACGGTGTAGGGTATCACCACAGCGCATGTCCCCCAGCGGAGAACAACCTTCCAATTTATTGTTGTCGTCTCCGCATTCCCCGACTGGTTGTTGATCACCTTCCCACCCCCCGTGTTCTGGCCCTTCTCACCGCCTGCGCTCTGGTTTTCGCCGGTCGCGCTCTGGCTGTCATTAGCCCCTGCGTTCTGGCTCCCACCTGCTGTGCTCTGGCTATCATCGGCCCCTGTGTTCTGGGCCTTACCAGCCGCCCCTGCGTTTTGGTTGGCTGCGCTCTGATCATCATTAGCCATTGCGGCCGGGTCTTTATCCCGGTTGATCAGATCGATAAAGGTGAACACGGGGATGACCAGCAGGAGCATGGGCATGATCTGTCCAAAACCCCAGGTGCTCAGGCTCTCTTGGAGGTAGTCACCCTGCAGCCAGACCATGAAGAAGTTTGTGAGGGCAAAATTGAAGTAGAACAACATCCACACCATCTTCCACAGAAACGAGCGGGCGATCTCCTGCGCGATGAAAGCCACAGTTTTCAGGTCGGGTTTGCTGGAAACTCCATCACGGCTCAACTCTTCGCTTTTCTTTATTCGATCATTGACGTACTGCTCCGAGTTTTTATTTTTCACCTTAAAGGCCAGCCAGAAATACCAGCTGCCCATGAAGTTGTAAAAGCTTTTGTCAAACAGCCCGCCCATGGCCGTGCCGTATGAGGAGATGACGAACCACAGCAGGAGCGCCGTATTGCCATACTGGATCCAGGCAAGCTTGTCGGAGACGACGAAGCGAAAGTCGGCCAGGGCGCAGCGAATCTGCTGCTCCGGCGAGGTGAACGAGGCCGACTGGCTGAGCACCAGGCTGGCGAGCATCATGACGCCAAAGATTATCATGGCGGCGAACCGGACGCCTCGGACCCAGACATTCTGGGCGATGCGTTCGCGCAGCACCGCTAGCGTCGAGAGGTGCAGCACCAGCGAGAAGAAGGCCAGGCCGGTGGCGACCTGGAAGGAGAAGACGGACACCTGGCAGCTCTTGGCGTAGAGCGTCACCAGGATGGCGAGTCCCGTCACGAGCTGCTGGTCGCTAAAGGACAGGATGAAGCCCTCAAAGGCATCAATCTCGGCCCGTCTGCGCCTCATTGGCACCTCCTCTTTCTCATCTTGCTTACGCCAGAAAAAGACGAGGGCTCGGCAGCCTCGGATGAACTCCCGGTCGGCGGGGCGGTAGCTGTCCTGGTGGATGAACCCGGTGAAGTAGGCCGCGATGATGGACGAGAGGGTGATGATCGAGGTGAGCAGGAACGAGAGGACAACCTGCAGATAAAACAACCAGGTTAGGCCTGCAATCATCTTTGGATGGCGAGAGGTCTTTTACTTACGCCAATGCCGGCAATATCAGCATCGCTGGGGTCCTTCACCACGCAGGACGCCTCGGTCTGGCATATTCTCCTCAACACCCGCTCCGGCACCGTCTGCCGCGCCACAAGCGGCGAGCTTGCCGTCTGACCTGGGTAATCTCCCAGGAACATGTTCGACAGCATTCAGCACTCAGCATTCCAGCAAGTGTCGAAACTCGGCGAGAGAGTCCTGTGGGGGGGGGGGGGGGGGGGGCGCGCAGACGTGGTGTGAAATCCAGACGCGCATATAGAATCACTGGCATCCCAGAAGCGCCTATACCATTCAAGGAGGGCTCAATAGTTCTGGCCGAGCATAGCAATGAGCGAAACGCTCCCGATGTATTTTTTACATTCGGCTCGCGTAAATAAGCTATTAAAAGAACTCAAAGGCACGAAGATAGAAGGAATTGACGGCCACTTGGTCAATTAAATATAATTGAAAAGGAAGGTGAATATGCAAGTCTACGTTCGTTAAAATAGTCGGCTTGCTGCCAAGTCCGCTAGAACCGTAGCCATCTGCAGCTTCAAACTTCCTGAGCCGGGGGCGACATTACATGAACGCCCCGCTCGTGCCGCGTTGGGGTCTTGGGCCGCAGCCCAGTTGGAGGGGTCCATTGCTAGCGCAGACGCCTCTCGCGGCAATGTGTTTGGGGGAATTATGCTGGGTAGCGGCAGAGGGCTGGCTTTGCACGGGATTTGCCGTCTGTCAGTCTACCTTGCATACTCGTCAGGTCACACGGGGATTCACGTCAGCCAATAAGCTACATCCTGCAACCTGCAACAGATCGCACCAACTGGGCCTCCTGCATCTCCAACAGATAGGTGACTAGCCACTAGTGGCCACCAGCATCATCAACAGTTTGTACAGCCAGATCTTCCTGGCCTAGGTAGCGCTCCACTCGACCGATAAGACTTTGAAAAGCACAACAAGACTTGTTACTACAACTAACTAGTCTTATCGCACCATTCAAGCCCAACAGGCTTGTCACCCCTCCTCATCTTCCCGCTACGGTACCTATTGGGGCTTTATCTGACCGCGGGAGTGTTGGTTGAGCAGTGGGCAGTGATGTCATCAAGTGTTGGCAATCCCAATGAAGCCTCGCGCAGCTCATCAGCTGTCACTCGTCGGACGTTGTGATGCGGTCTGCGGCCAAAGTTTGCATAAACGACAAGCCTGAACGGAGAGGACCGGGTGTTGCTCCAATTTCATTTTCACGGAGCCGCCAAAAAATGCACATGTCTTCGGCGACCAAAGTCTGCCAAGAAACATTTGAGTGGATGAGAGAGCACTTTGGGAGAAGAGCTTGCATGAGGTGTGGATGCCGACTTCAACAACCAATGGCTTCAGAAGCCTGCCTGCCTCTCTGTATATGCACGGTCGATCCATGCAAATACTTGCCGGATGAGGTCGAACAGGCAACCGAAAAGGGACAGCACAGACGTGTAACCCCATCAACCCCGCTGAGGCTGAGTGACCCTTGTTTCACTAGAATTCATAGGGGCAGCCCGCCAGAAATCCAATGACTGCCAGTGGCTTGGTCAATACCTCAAGCACAGCAGAGTCCCATGCATCGAAGGTGACACAGATACTTGATGCTCTTCATGTGTTGGCATCATGGCGGGACAGAATGCATTAGATATGCAGCCCGCCCAATCCCCCATTTGCTTCCATTCATTGGACCAGACAAACATTTTGTGACTTTGGCAGGGCATCGTCGCTGGAGGCGTGTGTATGTGTATGGTATGGCTGCTATCGTCAACTCAGTCCGGCAGATGCCTATAGGCGGAGGGATGCTGGTCCTGTAAGGTTGACATGGCTTTCTAGCTACCTACCTTCTCACTCTCATTCTCCCTGCGATTCCCACTGCTTTGCAAGGTTTCCGGACCTACTGCGCGTCGTCTCGTACCTGAGAGGCAACGCCAGCTTCTTTTGTTAATTCTTTTCCCCTTTTCTCTTCCCCTTTTCTTTTCCCTTTTCTTTTCCCCTTTTCCACACCTTGCCGTACTGACATTGCCCACGCCCTTCCCTATCTCCCCACAAGGCCCGTAAAACAGACAGCCGACCGTATCGGCGCCAGCGGGGACATACTCTACTCTATCAACATGAAAGCACAAGGCTTCAAGCACCGACTGGCGCGGACCGCCCTGACCGGACTGGCTCTGGCACCCACGGCGCTGGGCGGAACGGTCCTCTATACCTTCGGCGAGTTGGGCAACTGCCTGCCCAACTCGCTTGTCACTATACAGTCGCTCCAGATCAACTTCGACTATGGCAGCAAGACGGTCAACTTCACCATCGCCGGCATGAGCCAGGAGACGCTGGATGTGACGGCCCACCTCAACCTCCTGGTCTACGACAAGAACATTGAAATCACGCGGTTGGATCCGTGCGACGATGCCAACCTTGTGCCTGCGCTCTGCCCGAGTAAGTCTAGGCCCTGGATTCTTGTGGAGAGCCTTTTCTACATCCCACCAAGGTTTGGTAGTAGGTACTGACTGGATTTCTTTTCTTGCCCGGCAGTTCGCAGAGGCTCCTTTTCAGCAACTCACACGCAAAACATCTCGGCCGAACAAGCGGGGCAGGTGCCGGGCGTTGCGTACAGCGTGCCCGACATTAGTGCTGTATCGAAGCTGCGGCTGTTTCGCAGAGGAAATGCCGGCGGCGGCGGGAGCCTCGACCAGGGCGACCCGGTCGCATGCACCGAGAACCAAGTGACCAACGGCGTGACGAGCGACATACCGGGTCTCACCTACGCGGCCGCCGCCGTGGCGGGCGCGTCGCTTCTGGCGAGCGGTGTCACGTCGGTGGCACAGGGGGGGTCCTCCGGCGGCGGCGGCGCGGCCGCACACGGCTTCGGCCCGGGCTTCGCCGACGTGCTCGGCTGGTTCCAGATCATGGCGCTCAACGGCATGATGTCTCTCGACTACCCGCTCGTGTACCAAAAGTTCTCCAAAAACTTTGGCTTCTCGTTTGGGCTAATTTCGTGGCCGCAGCTCCAGGGGTCCATTGAGAGGTTCCGCGCCAACACCGGCGGTAACCTCACGGCCAACAGCGCCGGGGACACGGGCGACGCCCCGCTACTGTCCGGCGCAGAGGGCGATGAGGCCAAGGGGTGCATCAAGGGCGCCGTCGGTGGAATCCAGCGATACTGCAAGGAGAAGGGCGTTGCGCAGGGAAACGCCTTCATGACGGTGCTCGTCGTGCTTCTCATTGTCGCCGCTGTTGTCATTGTGGGGATGTCCCTTTTCAGGTCGATAATCGCGCTATGGGGTCGGTTCGGCCGCCTCCCCGGGAAGCTGCAGCGCTACCGGAGGCGCTACTGGGGCGCTATCGGACGTGTCCTGACCACGGGGGTGCTGCTGTTTTACACCCCCTTGGTCACCTTTAGCATCTCCCAGCTCAGAGCAGGCGAATCAAAGGGGGCCGGGGCTATCGCCGGTATCGTCCTTATCTTGGTGACGGGTCTCTTAGTCGCCTTTTCATGGAGGATCTGGACTTCTATCCCAGTAGAAAAGGGCAAGCGCAACCCGTCAAGGCTGTTTGAGGACAAGGAGTTTTGGGTCCGGTACAACTTCCTGTACGCCTGGTACCGCCGCGACTTTTGGTGGGTGTTCATGGCCATCATCTTTTATAAGTTTGCCCTGGGCGTAGTGCTGGCCGCGGCCGAGGGGTACCCCACGGCCCAGGCCGTGGCCCGGATGGTTGTCGAAGTTCCCCTCCTAGGCCTCCTCGCGTGGGCTCGGCCCTTCCAGCTCCGCTCCAGCAACATTCTTGGCATCGCCACGCAGGCCGTCAACGTGATACTCGCCGGGCTCAACTTTGCCTTTGTGCCGCAGCATTGCCTGGACCCCATCGTCAAGGGCGTGCTCGGCCTCGTCCTGGTGGCGATCTACGGTCTCGTCACCGCCGTATTTGCCGTGCTGGCCATCGTGGACCTGATTATCAAGCTCTGGACCGCGAATCCCCACGAACAGCGCTTGAAGGGAAACGGTACGTTTTTGGCCCGAGACTTTACCTTCCGTTCCTATGCTCTCTCCTAACGCTGGAACCACTGCAGTTGAAACATCCAAGCAGACAAGCGATGACCCCGAGCCCGATTCCCCCAAGACCGCAACCGCTGGGGTTCAATAGGAACGGTGGCGGGGAGCGGGCGCCTAATCAGGCGCTGCGAGGCGGCCACCCGGGATCGCCCATCCATCGGCAGCTTATCGGCGGTAGGTCTAGGCCTTGCTGATTGCCCTGTGCAGGCTCGTAGCCTGGCCTACGTAGAGCTTGCTAACCCGATCAATCTGCCTCCCTAGGCCGTCGACCTGTTCCTGCCGTATCTTCTTGCCAATCGAGAACTGGAGGATCTCGTGTCGTTTCCAGGCCGCCGTGCCCGGCAGGTCCGTGTCATTCTTTCAGCAAGACATTAGCGAGTTTTCTCGACGTGCTGCCGGAAGATGATTTGTTCTTGGTTGAGATCGTTGACGAGCTTCCGGGTTGTTAGTAGATCAGCACCTCCCAGTCCCGACGTTCTCAAGAATGTCATTGACCGGCACAGCCGTTACTGGCGAAGCGTCGGCCCCTAGGCGTACCAGACAGATAAGAACCGCCAGGGCGCCAAACAACGTTCTCTAGGCATACCGCAATATACAAGATGAAACGCCACCATAACCAACTTATGAAGCGGCTCTAGCTTAAGCTAGACCATAGTTTATATAACGCCGGACGAAGGGTTCGTTTAGCGTATCAATTGAGCGGCGTGGAGGCGAGCCTAGCACTGTCACCACGCTGTGGCAGATGGCTTATACCGTAGTATGGCGGAAGGCGTGCTCCTGCTTTGTCGGAATCTGAATCTATCTATGCAATACGGGGCGGGTGATATGGGAGTTAGTAACTCGTCTAGCGTGAATTTCCTTTTCCTCTCGAGGAAAGCGTTGACGTTCTCGGGAAAGAGGCTGATAGGGATCAATCTCTTCAATCCTTTCCAAGGACCCCTGCATTTAGGCCGTATAATATAGAAGCACCTGTTTGCTCGTGAATTAACCGCTCTGTCCACGAACCAGGGTCTAGCTTATGAAGCTTATCTTGTTCCCCGGCGACCGCTTCTAAAGCTCTCATGTTGGCCTCTTAGATGACATCAAGGGCATGAACTGACCACCGGCAGAGCTACGTGAGAGTTTCCAGCCTCTGCATCCGCTCTGTGCGCCGTGGGCATAACTAAGCTACGATGCATTATAAATGTCTGTGATATGTACATACAATCCAACCCTTGTTTGTTTGTTAGCGTGTGGCCCTTCCCCCAAGGCCCAGAGAAAGGTCTTCCAGCATCGAAAAAGGCATTTATGTTCATGACGGGTCATCTCTCTCACAATCACGGCTATCAGGTCTCACGCTAACAAACAAACAAGGGTTGGATCATACGGACAGCTGGCCGGATCGCGGCTCCTTCCAGGTTCCATGTTGGGTCTGGGCTTGCATCTCAAAAACATGCAGGGCAGGCGCTTATCTGAACAGCCGATATTTTTGGTGGCCCTCTGTTAGCAACATACCGCTTTCCATTTCTCTACGATAGTCGAAATCGCAAGCGGATTAGAGCAAAACACGGTGTTGATAGAGACATCTTGTATCATAACCATTGCTAGTGTCCAGGTCATACTCTTCAACCAACAAACTGGCGACGTTGTGTCGCGCCAATGTGTTGCCGGACCCTGGACTAAGAACGCGCCTAGGCTCCAGTGCCCCCGAAACGTGTGATTTCCCTTTTCATCTGCATGCTGGGCCCGCATCGAGTTACTGACACGTCCAGGCAAATCATTATCGCTGAGGCGTCTGTTTCGGTGGTTTCTGCCACCCCGAAGAAGAAGCAAAAGGTGGATTCAGAGCAGAAGTACCACACCCTCAAGGAACTCCTTTCTTGGGAGCATGAGGATTTGGTGAGCTGAGCACACGTTCAGCCTTCAGGGATCACCCTTGCCCCAGCAAGCTGGAGCGACCAAAGCTGATACCGCAACCGCCGTTCCTACTACTCCGAGCGCTCCTACTACTCCCAGCTTAGCCACGATGAGATTTCCCAAAAAGCAAACCTGCTGCGATAAGCGATTGAGCGTGGGATCCGCAAGGACATGAAGTGGCAGGTAAGCGCTTTGCCTTCCTTTTGCTTTTCTCTTTCGTGTGGGTGGGCACTACAATTTGACGTCCGTAAAGAACTCGTGCAAGACCGGTAAAGCCTAGTTTGACTCCTTGACCGGTATTGTGTGTGAATTTGCCATTTGTGCACTCAGACTTATAAAAGATGAAAAGGAGTAATAGAAACAGAAGAAGATGGCCATTACTGAGCTTTAGACTTGTGTCAGATATGTCAAACAGAACGTGAGTTGCCGTTATTACCTCCTCTATGTTCTTGTCTTGTTGTGCTGATACCATGGCAGATTTGATATGGAGTTCTGATTTGACAGGAGAAAATGTCATTTGTCAGGTGGAGTGCAGAAAATAACACTCTGTCTTTCCGGCACATATGGATTGCCGTGATATCTCCCGAAGTTTGATGATGAGAGTGGGCCTCTTATCAATGGTAAATTGGTTTGATCTTGCGTTTGGAATAGTTTGTGGATGCACATGGGTCTTGAAAGGGAGCTTTGGACTTGGCAAGCAAACATTGAACTGCGCTAGTTTTTAAGAGACGGAAACAGGTGGCGTGGGATGTGACTCAACTGCTGGCCAGAAAGTCGCCGAGTTTTGACTTGAGCCAATGTGACGGCAATGGTGTTTGGCCGGGAGTGTTTAATGGCGGCCACGTCAGAATGTTGATAATGGAGAAGGATCGCGATGTACATACACTTCATCCCTTCAAGCTTAAGTCACACTCACTACATGACGTGTGAAGCATTTGCTCACCCATTAGCCTGGCGTTGACCTTGCACACATGGGCTGTCAGTTTTCATCTGGTTTTACTTGACACAGTTGCACCTCTAGAGGATGTGTGAAATCGAAGCGCCTCCGCTCATAACCGATGCCACGAGGTCTATATATAGGCCACCCATTGCCCGCCGAACATACCAAGTCAAACCCAAGCTTCTCATCTTCCACCTTCCTCACATAAAGTACCTTGCTTGAATACCTCACGCCTTTCCCAAACACCTCATCAACCATTTCACGCAAGTAAAATGCTTCTCAAGAATATCACGACCTCGCTTGCCATGCTACTGGCGATGTCCCTCGGGGCAACGGGCGTATTGGCTAGAAGTCTGGACTGCAAGCACACCGCGGCCCCTGTATTCCCCCGGCAATTTGGCTAACATCGTCGACAGCGAAGCACTTGATCAAGAAGGACTCGGCGGACGTTCCTCAGGGCGGTGGCATCGAGCGGCCGCCATGCACCAACGACTCGGATTGCACCGACTGGGGCAATAGTGTCTGCAGCGCCAACGGATGGTGTCTTTCGGGGTATGTCACTTTGACGCTGTATTAGTAACGGATCTCTCCAGCTAACTGCGTGTTGATAGATACTGCTGCGCCGCGTGCCTGTGGGTATGCACTGAGTAGAGACACGCCGGGGGACTCGGACTCGGGGGTTCGGACGTTTTGTGGGGGTGATGGTGGACTCGGATATCACGGGCGACTCGCCGAGTCTTGATTTGGGGTGCTCGTCGCGGCCTTCTTGGAGGCCTGGCGGGTATTGTGCCGGTGGTTGAGGGGGATCACAAGAGTATTCCGCTGATTTCTTCCATGTTCAATGGTAGCCTGAGTTAAAAGATGGGTGGATGATGGGCTAGTCCAGAGCCACAAACTAAATCTATCTCGTCTTTGATGCGAATCATCTATCTATTCGTAGCCCTTAGCCTATCGGTGAGGGTTCTCGTTATTAATGTGATACCAAAATTTTGAGACGTGTAGTTCTATGCTACTCGTTCTTTTAGATGTCGAAGCCTCCCGCAAGTGGTTCAGAGTGCTAAAGGGCCTCAAGCCCTAGGACACTGTCCTGCCCAATATTGACAATGAACTCGAACAAGGTTGTCTTATCCCCGCCGTGCAAATTGAGGACGCCTTGCACCCGGACTGGAGGCTTCTGGGCGACTTGGGAGTTATTATCGCCGCAGATGTTCACTATTACCTTCGCTGTCTGGGCGCATTGGCGGGAGATGCTGCTCCTGACATCAGCAAAGTTGCCTACATCTACGAGAAGATACAGTCTCATTATCGAGGGAACGAGAAAGTCATCAGGTATGTCGTCCTCACAACGGCCCTCGAATTCCAAAGTTCAGGCTGATAAGCGGGTCTAGCGCAGCGTTTAACGAAAGAGCAATTGTTCTGGCGAAGGTAATGGCGAGATCGGGACGGCCAATCAAGTCAGTTTGCTGGATGAAGATCAGCGAGTGCATCATGGAGGGCATCAGAATGGAAGCGGAGTATCCAATTTGCTCATATTTGTTCCGGTGCCTGTTATCTCCCACAGGTGATCCGGTCACAGCGAAGGTGACGGCAGTCTCCTATATCAAACCCACAAACAGGTTGGAAACAATATCCAAGCTTCTGTGCGATCTCAGCATATCGCTAAAGGGCCTCACTCCTACCAAAGCCGCTGAGCTTTTGAGACCTCTTCACGACAAGCCGGTCTTCCCGATCACAAATGGTCTAAGAAATGGTACAGATGGCGAATTTGATCGGCTCTTGGACTTTGGGGACACAACCACCCTCGCCTGCAAAAGCCCAATTCGTCCAAACACAGATTTCGTCCCAACGCCAACGAGGGAAAAAGGACGAACAAAATCCGAAATCAGCCATATATTTACAAAGAGCCTCTTTACAAAGAACCATCTGGTCTTTTTATACACGTGACCCGTCTCAAAACGCCTTCAAGCCGACTCAACCAACAATATGCACCCCCGGTGGCCTAGCGACACCCCCCGAGGGGCCCCGGCCACCCTTGGGCCTCAAAGACCGCGAGGTATCGGTTGACGATATAGTCTCGCTTGTGTCGGCTTCGATGACATCGGTGATCTCGACATCGTGATATGGGTTGACCCACACATACCAAGAGTGCACAACCAGCCCCGCGGCGACGATGAGCGGAACTGTCTGAGCTGTCGTGGAAACCCAGTTCGCATCGCTGAGATTATTCCACTGGACCGTGAGCTCGATGGCTGCGACAAGGACGCTCGCGACTGTTAGGTCCGACGTCGCCTTTGCAACCTGCAGCTCCCTCCGCCAGATATACCTATCCCACTAGTGTAAGTAATAACCCGTTCACAGACCACTCAGGGACACCAGAACGACTTACTCTTCCCCCCTGCGATCCAACCTATCCAACTCCTTCTCAAACCTCCGATCCTGCTTCCTCACCCACCGGGGCTGCGCCAAACACCCCCAATTCGCCGTCAGAACCACCACGGCACACAGCAGCAACCCAATCATGACCACGACATTCCACGCAACAAACAAGGCCGCATTCAACGGCACCTGCGAGAAGAAAAACCCATACTCCTGGCACCCGGGCTCCCGCTGCAACGAATTCACCCCCGCCGTCCAAAACCACATCTGAAAGCACGTCACGGCAATCATCAAGATCAAATCCAGCCTCTTAAACAACGTGGTAGGCGGCACCCTGGGCCACCGTGACGGGTCCCTAAACGGAGTGCACACCACGACCAACCTCCACACGAAAACCGGCACGAGGTAATAATACGTGCCATACGTCAACAGCAACGTGACATAGACATCCACCGCCCGTATCGTAGCCAAGCTGGTCTGGATGATCAACCCCAAAAATGACCCGGCGATGAAGAACGACAGGACGAGTCGCAGGTTCGGGAGCGTCGACTTGGCGTACCACGGCGCGGCGATGTTGCCGTACCAGAGGAGGTAAAAGGCGACGCGGATGCCGAGGCCGTACATGTCGGGGTTTCCCTGGTTGGAGCACATTTTGTACAAATTTTCTTCGCAAAATGACAAGAGGATATTCTGATGAGGGTATTCAGACAAACTCTCCCTCCCAAAAGGCTAAAAAGAAGCGGGGGCGCAGGGGTGTATGAATGAGGTGATATCCCTCTCCCACACCTCAGGCAGCAGCCAGAAACAGACGCAGGGCCCTCCCCTCCTGAGTCGCAGTGCATGAATCCGGCCGCGTCGTCGGGCAGCAAAGACGACGAACAGCCAACGGGAGGATGGCTCATACCCCCAATCCAAGTGGTACCACACCATTTTCAGCACCACATCGGGTTGCCGTCCGACCTCGCATGCTTACGGAGGGACCAGCCTCTCTCTTAATTACGTCGCACATCAACTTCGGTAAGCACATCGCCAGACTGCGACCATGAAAATCACGGCAAAAAAACACGATACACATAATTCCATCAAATGGAGAAGCGATAATTATGCTCTCTTTTGGGTATATAGGTTTGTTATCGTGTATTATAATAGCGGACAATGCCGGCTTGCTGTGTCCCAGGACACCAACACCTACACGAGGGGTATCATCTCATTGTATAGGAATCGTGGCCAACCTCCGGTCCCCACCAGACACAAACAGGAACGAGGGTATATCATCGCCGCGTACAACTTGGTATAAAAAGAAAGAACAACACCGTGTATCATTGATCGTCGTAGACTTTCGAGCCTCGGACAGGCCATCAGTGCGCAGAGATCTCCTCCTTGACCACAGCCTTCTCAGGCGGCGTCGAGTCGCCAGGGGTCTTGACCTCGGTAACAGCATCCTGGGCGTGGATCGTCTTGATCGACCGCTTGCCGGAGAGGTCGAGGTAGATGTTCTTGAAGGTGCTAATGAGCGTCGCACGGCCCTCGTACAGAGGGAATAGGCCGACGCCGATGAAGGAGCAGAAGATCCAGATGATGCCGACAACAACCCAGCCGGTGAAGAACTTCTTGCTGAAGATGTATCCCGTTCCGTACATGGGCATGGGCCAGAGGACAAGGAGTGCAACGGTCTAGCCAAAGTTAGCTTTTCGTGCCATGAATACAATTGTAAGTGAGAGTCAAAACTTACCAGAACAACAGTCATCGTCTTGCTGATCTTGCCGGCGCGCGCTAGCTTCGCCTGCTCATCCGCGTACTCGTCCACGGTCTCCTCGTGTCCGCCAACAGTATCCTCGAGGTCAACACCTGCATCAGCAGCCACAGCGTGGTCGTCGCCCTTGCGAATCCCCTTCATCGATTCCCAGTCGTAGTTGTCGACGCCAAAGATCAGGGTGAGGATCGGAATGAAGATGCAAGGCGACAGAAGAGCAACGACGTTGCCCGCCAACATGGGGTTGTTGGAGCCTGTGCATGCCACACTCAGGTCGCCGCAGGTCTTCTTGGCTGTGACGAGCCAAGCAATGAGAGCGCAGGCGAAGCCGAGAATGGGCGAGATGGACGCAGCCCACTTGTTCTGACCCTTCCAGATCAGGGTGAGGGTGGCCGGGAGCACGGCCGCCGAGATGATGACTCCCATCATAACGTAGAGGTAGCCGAGCGAGATACCGGCATACCACAGACCGACCGAGAAGGTGGAGATGAAGACGGCATAGCCGACGACGAGGAAGTGGGAGATCCAAATCAAGCGCTTGCCGCTAGCCTCGGGGTTGAAGTAGGTGCGGTACAGGTCGTAAGTGAAGATGGAGCTGGTGGCGATCAGTTCGCTGGATGTCGCCGAGGTGACGGCCATGAAGACGATGAGTAGGGTCGCAGCAGCACCACCCTTGCCAAGGAGCGCGACGGCAGCATATGGGAGCACCAAGCCGGCGCTCACTTCGTCATTAGTCATGCGCTCGGGATAGGTGGGGAAGCGGGGGCTGGTCTCGAGTGCGAGACCGGCAAGACCCATGGTGGTGGCAGTGAGCCAGGGAATGGCAAACCAGGACAGGCCACCGATGATGTAGCCGGGGAGGGCGTGGACGGGCGAGGCAGCGATGGCCTTGTTGTAGTATCCGTTGTCGAGGAAGACAGTGCCGAAGTTGCCGACAATGTTGATGACGAAGAAGATGGCGCCCTCACGAGACTGCATCGTCAGGTAGCTGCCATCCTTGTTGCCCTCGACGGGGTGCCTCTTGGCGGCCTCAACCAGCAGATCATAGACGACGGACGGGGAGCCAAGCACGTCCGAGGAGGCATAAGCAGTCAGGGAGAAGATGATGATAATGATGAGCAGGATAAACGTGTGAATCCAGTCAGTCAAAATGGTCGCCTTCAGGCCACCGAACACGGTATAGGCGACGACACCAACGGGAAGAAGGTAAACTATTGCCAAGTCAGTCACTTGATCGCCAAAATCAGATATCAGCGGTCACATACTCGCAGCAATCGTGTGCATGCCAGTCAAGGCATTGATGGTGGCGGAACCACCGACAATGAGCATGAGGGTGACGAGGATGTTGGTCACCAGGCCAAAGACCATGAAGACAATGTGGGTGAAGGTGCCATAGCGGGCCTTGATGACTTCGAGGAAGGTATGGGCATTGGGAGCTCTTCTCTTCAGCTCAATGGCGAGGGTGGCGAAGAGCAAAATCTGGACGGTGGCACCCGAGGCGTACCAGAAGGGGCCCGAGACACCATATCGGTAGCAGACACCAGAGCTTTGGAGCAGGGTGGCTGCCCAGGTCCACGATGAGACGACGGCGGATCCAACGAGACCAGACTTGACGGTGCGACCCGCCGTGTTGAACATCTCAGATGTCTGGAGTTCTTGGTTGTATCGGCGCAGGATGAATGTGACGAGAATCATGCCTGGTTCACATGTGTTAGCCCATGGCAGTTCCGACCCGACTCGACCAGCCCGGAGAGTGCTCACCAAGCGCGAAGAGGGCGCCAAGGCCCAGGACGATGCCATAGCCGACGCTGGAGTCGAGGCTTGGGTTCGTCATGATTGCGGTGGTGAGTTGCGAGGACTCTCTAGTCAGGCAAGCTCAATGCTGGTGCGATGGAAAAAAAAGGCCGAGCAGAGACCGGACCCTGGGTGAAGAAGAAGCTGCGACCCACGGCATTGCCGTGGGATTCTGCTGTATATATACGGGATCCGGCATCACGATGAGCCCCCGATCTAGGACCATGCAATCAGACGCGGGCAGGCATGGGAAGCTACCCTGGCACTCGCCTCGAGTCCTTTTTCCCCATCCTGGGTCATCCTAGTCGTCGAAATTCCCAAGGATTCACAATGGCCAGAGCTCCCAAGGCAGCCAAGACCCCAGCTCTGCTCCCCCACCCAGCAGCTCCCGCAGACGCATGCAGGGAGGTACGCTTGGGGTGAGCGAGGGATACTTTGGTGGTTGATCGAATCACAGGCGCCAGAGCTCCCGCCGCCGTCGGACTAGGCGAGTTATTCCCAGAGTCGACATGATCTAGACTGGGCTACTGGCTCCCTGCTTGCGTTGGGGTCGAGTGACTGTGAAAAGTCTTGGGAAGCGTGGATGTCGCGCGAGTGTCGATCACAGAACAAAGGTCGAGGTCGTTTTCGCCGCAATCTGGGGATCTTCCAAGCATCTGGCTGTCTTGCAGCTGCGAGTCGCCCCCCCGTTCTGGGCGTGAAGTCGAGGTTCCATCCCCGCCCCTGTCGGCAGGCCGCTGTGTGCTGTGCGCTGCACTGTTGCTGTGTGTGTGGTCCTGTGTGGATGCCGGGCTTGAAACCGCCTACCGGCGCCACGCGGATTGCCGTGCATGTCAAAGATAAGGCGATTCAATCAGTCATAGGTTTTATCGCTGCGACCCCTGTCGCCAGGTTCCGCACAGGCCAATCGAGGGGCTTGATGACTTGCGGGCGTTGAGGGGCAGATGGGTTCTTTTAGGCGAGAGAGACCGCCGAGCAAGCTTGAATGAGCTTGGTGAGCTTGGTGAGCTTGGCTGAGAAACATCACCAAATCCTGTCCGAGCCATGTCGGCCCTGTCCAGGTCGCCAAGTTGTCGATCCAGCGTTTCCCCCAGCTGCATGCCGTCGACACGCGAGGCTGTCTCTGATCTGGCGGTAGTGTCGACATGTCTCTCGAACACCACCGACAGCACACCATCCCACCCTCGGGGCACCCGACATAAAAAAAGACTAGAAACGACGCTCGGTCTCGTCAATGACAGTAGGACAATGTCTCGCAGCACAGGGCGGGGTCGGATTAGTGGTCGGATTGGCAGGTTGGTTAGTGGCCATCTCGCAATCTACGTGAGCCAAACTCCACGATCGGCATTCATAGCTCCTCTCCGGATCAGCCAACCACAGTCACTGCTCGTCCGAGCAGTCATAAGCGGGGCCGAGGTTTACTCATAGAATTAGCGAATCACTCAGGTCTCGTAGCCATAACGAGAGGCTGGAGATAAGAGGGGGTTCTGGGCCCGATGCGGAGAACTGGGCGCACCGTATCGAGCGCTGCTGTGTCTGGGGGTGACTTCCTGGAAGCTGCGGTGCGTGAGGTGTGGTTCTGAGTTCTTTCTGGCGGGCAGCGATTTGTGTGGAGGGGCTGTCAAGGTCTGATAAGGCCTGCGTTGCATGGGAGCTTGGGCCAATTGGGGGTAACTTTTCCGTGTGGGATGCGCAATCGAGATTGGGCAACCACACACTTCGTTTGGCATTTGCGACTGGAAATGACCATGCCTGTGCCGATGCACACTGCCCTCGCTGCACCATCTCGCTGGTGCCGTGAGACCCGATTTTTGCAAAAATTTCTCATCCAGCATCCATCTCGAAACCTCCAATACCACCGCTTAGAAAGAGCGTTGAGCTATTTGTTGATGTATCACGAACCAACCCCCATTGACGCCGGATCGGCAAACGGCTAGCGAAGTGGGGTCGTCAAAATGACGTTAGGTACCTTACCCTGCCAAGTTCCACCGTTCCTCCCACTTCCAGCAACCTGGGAGCAGCCGACGGACGTAATGAAGACGGGCGCGAGACGGCGGCAGTAAAGCGAGCAAAATTGTGACAGCCCAAGAGCGTAAGTGGAGAGCACATCGCCCATTACCACCACTGCACTAGAGGTGGTTGTTGGGCTGCCAATTGGACCACGCCCTTTGCAGATAAGATGCTGGATGTGGCAGCAGCGACCCCAAGGCCAGGAACAGGACTGCTTCTCGCTGCGGCATCGAGACACCATCAAGACTATCTCGACGCTTCTCTCGATAGTTCTCGCCATTCATGCCGGATCCGGCAATCGGCCGTCTTTTTCTGTGGAGATTTGTGTCTGCTCTAGTTTCGAAAGGAACTGACAACAACTGAGGAAATCGTGACGGATCCATGTCAGCTAGCAAGTCCCGCGCCACGAGCCTGCCGCCCAGCCGCACAACGACTTTGGTGGGGACCTCCACGCCAAGATAAGTGGCGCCCCTGGCCGCCCTACGCTGCTCTAACCTACAATGGACCCCCAGAATGCGGAATCTGCGTGTAAAGGTGGTGAGTAACGCTCGGAGTCAACTTCAGAGAACACCCGATCTCGGCCAATGAGCAGCCGAATCCGCGCTCGCACTGCTCACGTTAGTTTCGCACTCTGTCCAGGCTCACACTCACCTTCAAGGGTCGACCTCCTCTGCAGCCAAGGCGAAGCCCAGGGGACAGGATAGGATTCTGCACTTGCTGTCCCACCACAGACGATGCAGCAAAAATGCCGGAACAGGAAATATCCAGGCCACTCCCCGCCTCGTGAGGTTCCATTCGACCGCTAGCGCCTTGACAGCTCAAGCCCTAAAAGATGAACCCTTATCTTGTCCCCAGTCGCCAGCCTATAGCATGCCCCAGCTGTCGAGCTTCGCCGTGTTCCCGGCCGCTGTCTGGAGTAAGGCTGGCGAGGCTAACCTGCATGTTTTTCCCCAGTCTCCTTGCAAGAAGACGTGTGTTGCCTGTAATAGTGTGGACCACCACTTCGATGTTTCTGAGAAGGCATTGGCCTCACCCCCGTGCCTGCTTACTGGAATATTGCTGTTCGAGAGCTGTAATTCTTCCCTTCGGCCGGAAATGCCCAGGACAACGCCCATTACACCCCACGATGAACTGTGCAGAGTTTCAGGTGCAACCCGAAGCCAACGAACACCCTCTATCCGCCATTTGTCACACCATACACCTGAGTTGCATTTGACCCCCAAAGGTGACGTCCAACCATAATCGCCACTAAACCCGCATCCACCACCGTCAACTGATCGGACACTATTGGTTGAGCACTTCTGGCGTCTGCCAGATACACATCAACACCGTGTTCTGGAAAGATGCTAGAACCTTGGCACACTCGGTCGATGCTTCCGGGGTTTGGCTTGCAGATGCGGGCGTTTCGAGTGCTAGGTGTAGTCTTGTGGAATGCAATGGTATATGGGGGCATGTATCCGGTCGTCCGAGCCTGTGTCAAAGCTCTTGTTCATATATGAACACAAAATACCTCATCGAAGATCACTTACCCCTTAACACAACCATTAGGCGTGGCTCCCTGACAGGACTGAACTTAGGACATGCTGTTGCTCTTCCCTTTGCCCTCTTACGGGAAGAGAAAATACAGCCATTCCCTCAGCTAGGAACTCCTCGGATCGAAAGCTAAGCGGGACCGCAGGTGCTGGAACATTCGCCGACGACATGATGCTCGACCTCGGGAAAGGAAGCGTCGGCGCTATCCGTTGTGCATAAAACATCGCCGCAGCATGAAAGACCGACAGATGGTACCCCATCCGTTTCGCCACCAAGGCCATAGCGTGGCTAGCGCCAGGTTTCGATAGCGAGGCCATCTCGACTTCAGATGCGAAACCTGCATTATCGCTCGCGCGGAACCCCTGCGCCAGCAACCTGGGCTGTCTGTTGCTTAGGACCGTCTCAAGCGGGCGGCCATTGTCAATTGCGCCCTTCGCCTTCTCATAGAGCTCCATAGGCGTGGTCATCCTCCCGCCTGTGGCGCGCACGATTGCGGGCGAAGGCCATTGCAACACCTCGTGCACTTCGTCGGGACTGAGAACCAGAGTGTCCGGATGGCTGAGGGCTTTGCCGATGGCGTCGCCGCGGCTCAGAAGAAGGTAGTGCTCGTCGTCGGTAAACTGATCTTGGTGGTTTTGTGCTTTGTCATAGAGTTCGCGGGGGATGCGCCTTTCGTGGTCTGGGGTCGCGCTTGCCTTTTGGCGCGCGGTGTGTTCGCGGAGGGATTGGTACACTAGGGAGCTACCTTATAAGCTATGCCAGAAAAGAGGACTAGAGTGCGTCTGAGTTAAGAGGTCTAAACATCCAGTAGGATATAAGGACCCGAAAGAAGGCCTAACGGAGAGGTTCAACTTAGTTAAGGAAAGCTAAGACTGGTGAAAGGCCAACTGACCAATAAACTATAAGTACTAGAACGTCAAATTCTAGCGAAAACTACCGCTAGAACTTAAGCTGCCTAGGAAGGTACTAGCTACCCTTTTAGTAGAGAGAATATGCTACGGTCAGAAAGACCGCTTGGGTGAGCAGTGTTATGGTGGCCCTTCACTGAACACTGACATGACATATGTATGTGGTGTAGTGTTTGTATTGTAAAGGATGATGCGTTAGCGATAGTCGGCGCGCTGCCAATTTATGGCAGCGCACCCCCTGTGCTCAATTGAGCGTAGGGACTGCGCCGACAGACTAACCTATCTAAGCCATCTACCATTTTACCACGTAACAGAATAGGCTACGGGGACTTTAAGTCCTACGGTTTAACTACGACCTAGCGACCCAGGGACCCTACGCCAATAGGACTAATAAGGAACTAAGACATATATTTGAGTCCGCCTAACCTGAGAGCTTTCCCGGTAGGCGGGAAAGGGTCGCCACTTTAGGTTTATGCACTAGAGTAAGAAGATGCTGGGACTTAGAGAGTTTATAAAGAAGGTCGTCTTAGGAAGAAAATACTAAGGCATATTGGGAGAAGGAAATATCCCATAGATTGAAGAAGCAGAAGCATAGGCGTAAGCATATGTAGATTAAATAGAAACAGGAATAGCTTGAACAAAAGGATCTCCTAGCCGTTGTAACGTAAGGAGGCTTTTCTTACGGAGTTTTTATATCCCTTAGAATGGCAGTAAGTTGGAAGGGCAGGCGGGACCTTTAAACGGTAATAAGGTATATCTTGGGCGAGGATTTCTCGGCAGAAAGATCTCTTTACAGTTTAGCGAGCTTTTGGCAAGCCTTCAGCCCGCGACGTCTCAGTCACCAACGGTGAGAATCCTCATTGACCTCTTATTTCCCGACGGCTTCATTATCATATATAAAGGTGCCTCGAATTGAGTTGCGGTTGAGTGCTGTCGTGAGGCCCACCATCACGACGTGTTCCCCTTAACCCCCAAGCCTTTAAATCGTCTGCGAGATGTCTGATTCTAAGCTCTGGTTAGCCCTTGTATGACGCGATCCGTCCTGTTACCAATTGTGCCTTACCATTTCTGTGTAAGTCGCCATTTCTGCGGGACATATAAACAGCATCGTCGCCATAGTTTCGCAGCTTCTCCTGAAGCACCGCGCTGACTGGCTCAGGCTCGAACCCAAATCGACCCCAGAACGGCCCCGTGCCATACACTGAAACCAGACAAGTCGTTGCAAAGCGATTAGCCACCTCGAGAAGTTTGTTGATAGCGTCGGCTGCATGCCCTTTTCCGCGCAGTTCCGGGAGGACGGCTACATCGTGGATGTAGTACTGGTCTGAATCTTCTGGGATCTCGCCAAGGAGACTGTCAAGCGCAGGGGGGCAACCACGGCGGATAGGGTGCGAAACGGCGTAGCCGTATACCTTCCCATCATCGGCGAGAGTTAGGCAGCCATCTGGGAAGAGCTGCGCGCGCTCGGAAAAGACATCATCGCTCTCGGGAAGATCGGGATGGACTTGGTCTGCGACTTGTAGGAGTTGCGGGATATCGTCAACCGTCATTCCACGCCAGGAAGCCAAGATGGCTTTGTTTGCCATCTAAATCTTCTCGCTCTCGGCGAGGTTTGTTCCCGAGGAGAATGGGACTTGGGGGCACTAGCCTAGCAGTAGACTGTGTGGATCTTTTCTGAAATTTACTCCACTTTTCCTTATTCTCGGCGAAAACACTTCTCGCTGGCGAGAAGATCGATGCTTCACCGGCGGGTGGCACTGCAAAACACCCGCAGGATTTCCCTCACCGTGGTGTGGCGGCACTGTGTGAACTGAGTCCGGAGCACTTCACGTTACACCCTCGGCCTCAGCAGCTGCACCACTGGTGAAGTGGACGCAGGGACAGATGTGGAATTCCGGATTATTTTCATATATAGGGACAAATTCTGGACCCACTCGGCTAGAGTTGAAGCAATTCAGCATGCTATGGCGCAGCCTGCCAAAAATGGTACTCAGGGTGAGCAAAGGTGAGCAAGCCTGAGCCGGGGTGACCAATGTCACGTGGGCGAGGTAGCCCAGATTCCCCTCACAAAACACATGCTCCAAGTTGAGCTACTTGAGCTACTGAGCTGGTAGTTTTGCGCTCTTCCTAATACTTCCAAAACTCAAGCACATTGTTCCCTAGGTTCAATCAGCATGAGCTCTCTTCCAAGTTAAGTTCGGAAGAATGAACTGGACTAATCAAGGCCAATCCTTTACGATGAACAGGCCAGCTAGCTTACGTATGTTGTGACACTAGGTTTTGCTATTGGTATCGTTGGAGTGCTTAATACACCAATGAACGTCCCCAAGTCATGATGTTGTCATAAGACTGACGGCGACAGCACTGCATCATGTAATTGAGATAAAAAGACATTGTGCTCTCTGTAAGATGAGATAAAACCTGTTTGTTGGTGCAAGTTCGGTAATGTAGGGCCTATCTATCTACTCACCGAAGTTGAAAAATTTGCCGTCGGTGAGGCCTTGATAGGATCAAGTACATAAAAATCATCCAAGATTAGGGGCTTTCCTTGTATTAGGCCGTATCAGAGAGTCCTCTTGGTACGCGACATTTCTGGTTTGGAGATGCCAAGATCGCGTCTCGGGAGTTTATATTTTGTAGATTGATAAGCGATACCGGGGCGCGTGGAAGCTTCCCCGGTTCAGGGCTGACGACCCCACAGAAAGCACGAGCTCGAAATTGGAAGCTCGGGCCACATGAAAGAAGGCTGCCAATCGGGACTTGGGGGCAGTCAACCGCGTGCTTCTCGGCCAAGGAAAAGATGGATCCCGAGACAACAACGACGAGGCACCAAGGCAGTTGATCAGCCGACCAGGTGCACCGTTATTCGGACCTCATTCATCGCACTTTCCCTCGTCTTTCACCCTGTTCATTCTTTTCCTCTGCATTTACGCAGCTTTCGATTGCTTCGCTTTGCTTTTCTGTTTGTGCGGGGGCCATAGACGGTAGCGGGGGCTTCGGTTTTTTTGTTTCAGGTTGGCAGACGAAAGTCGCTTGCTGTGCCACCCCATCGCCAACCCTCTCTCGACACTCGATCGGTACTCGATCCCTTGACCGACTTATCTATCCGATGGTGCACGACAGTTCAAGCTCGAATCCATAGAAAACGAAGACCAACCGCTACCGCCCGTCTATTCCAAGTACCGAGCGGCCTGGCCCTGCAGCGATACCGGATCGAGCGAAAACGAGAATCATGGCCAAGAAGGCCAAAGACCCCAGCCAGAAGGGGCTTCTGCGCGCCCACTCCCCACACGACAACTTCCGGGCACCCTTCGATGACGACTGGCGTGGCTCAGACTCGGACTCGGATTCCGATCTTGACGCCACCGACTTCCTCGACGAAAGTGCTGCCTCCGAGTCCAAGTCGGCTTTTCTCGCGGCCCTCGGCCCTCGGCGGCAATGGTCTATACTCCGACCCCTGGCTGGCCGCAGCCGCTGCTGCATCATCTTGCTGTCGACCATTGTTGGCATATGGATCCTCCTAGCTGCAGGTGGTGCCGTCATCTATAAGAAATACCAGGACGAGCCGGTTTACGGCCAGTCCCCGCCGTGGTACCCCACCCCGAGGGGAGGTATCGCGAGCACATGGGCCGCAAGCTACGAGAAGGCAGCCAAGATGGTGAGCCGGATGACCCTCGCTGAGAAGGTCAACGTCACAACGGGCACGGGCTGGCAAATGGGCTATGCGGTGGGCACCAACGCCCCCGCCATACACGTCGGCTTCCCCCAGCTGCAGCTGCAGGACGGACCGCTCGGCATCCGCTTCGCTGATAACATTACCGCTTTCCCAGCGGGCATTACCGTCGGTGCCACCTGGAACCGACAGCTGATGTATGCTCGCGGGAAAGCCCACGCCATCGAGGCGCACCAGAAGGGCATCAACGTCCTGCTCGGGCCCTGCGTCGGACCCCTCGGCCGCATGCCTGCTGGCGGACGAAACTGGGAAGGCTTCGGGGCTGATCCGTATCTCCAAGGCATTGCCGGCGCTGAGACAGTCAAGGGCATCCAGAGCGAGGGCGTCATGGCCACCATCAAGCATTTTGTTGCGAATGAGCAGGAGCACTTCCGCCAGCCGTGGGAGTGGGGTCTGCCCCATGCCATCAGCGCCAACATTGACGATCGTGTACTACACGAGCTGTACGCTTGGCCATTTGGTGATGCGGTCAAGGCTGGCGTGGCGTCCGTCATGTGCTCCTACAACCAGGTCAACAACTCGTACGCGTGCGGTAACAGCAAGCTGCTCAACGGAATCTTGAAGGACGAGCTCGGCTTCCAGGGCTTCGTCATGAGTGATTGGCTCGCTCAGCGGTCGGGTGTCGGCACGGCGCTCGCAGGCCTCGATATGACTATGCCAGGCGACGGCCTCAAGTGGGCCAATGGCGACTCTCTTTGGGGCCCGCAGCTGACCAGGGCGGTCCTCAACGGCAGCGTGCCACTCGAGCGTTTGAACGATATGGTTACACGTATCGTGGCATCTTGGTACCAGCTCGGCCAGGACGACGAGAAAAAATTTCCGCGCGAGCCGCCCAACTTTTCTTCGTGGACCAACGACCGCTTTGGCGTGGCATCATATGGAAGCCCGAGCCCACAGGAGAAGATCGAGGTCAACAAGTTTATTGATGTACAGGCGAACCACTCTATCATTGCGCGCGAGGTGGCCGCTGAAGGAACGGTGCTCCTCAAGAATGAGAACGTCTTGCCACTTTCCCGGGAAGGGCTGCCAGAGGCGAAGCTCATGGCCCGTCGTGACAATATCTATCGCGCGATAGGCAAGCGGCACGAGGGCAAGTTCAAGGTCGGCATCTTTGGCGAGGATGCCGGGCCGGGAGAGGGACCCAACAAGTGCAAGGACCGCGGCTGCAACCAGGGCACTCTGGGATCTGGCTGGGGTTCTGGGGCTGTCGAGTTTCCCTACTTGGTGGCGCCGATCGCGGCGCTCCGCGATCAGTTCGATGGATCCAAGGTCGATCTTCACGAGTACCTGAGCAACAAGCCGCCAGTCGGAGGTGCAGAACGCGCCATTCTCGAGGACCTCGAGCTTTGCATCGTGTTTGTCAACGCCGACTCGGGCGAAGGATTCACCAAGTGGGACGATGTGAGCGGCGATCGGCCGAACCTCGACATTCAGAAGGGAGGCGATGCTCTCGTTCAGAGGGTGGCATCCCAGTGCGGTTCTGGAACCGGAGACGTCATCGTCGTCATCCACGCCGTCGGCCCCGTGTTGGTGGAGAAGTGGATTGAGCTACCCAACGTCAAGGCTGTGCTCTTTGCCCATCTGCCTGGTCAAGAATCCGGTAATGCCCTCGCCGATATCCTCTTTGGTGATGTCAATCCTTCTGGTCACCTCCCTTTCACCATTGGCAAATCGCTTGAGGACTACGGAAAAGGCGCCAAGGTCTTGTACACGCCCAACGGCGTCGTCCCGCAGCAGGACTTCTCAGAGGGCCTGTTTATCGACTATCGCTTCTTTGACCAGTTTGGCAAAACACCGCGGTTCGAGTTTGGCTTCGGTCTCAGCTACACCACATTCGAGTACAGCAACCTCCAGGTCGTCCCCCAGAAGACCAAGTCGGAGCTCCCGGCGCGCCGTCCCAACCCGGCTGCCCAGCCACCGACCTATTCGAGCGACATCCCCCACGCAAGCGAAGCTCTCTTCCCCGCCGATTTCCGCCCCTTGAAGAAGTACGTGTACCCCTACCTCAACTCAACCGACGACATTGTCCCCGGCCAGTACCCCTACCCCGACGGGTATGACACAGTCCAGCCGCTGAGCGGCGCCGGCGGTGAGGAGGGTGGAAACCCTGACCTGTGGGAGGTGTACGTAAGCGTGACTGTCGAGGTAGCCAATAACGGGGCGTACGATGGGGCCGTGGTGCCGCAGCTGTACCTCTCGCTTCCTCTGGCGCGCCAGTGGATCGCGCGGCCTGTCCGGGCACTAAGGGGCTTCCACAAGGTGTATGTAAGGAAGGGTGAGACGCAGACAGTGACGTTTGATCTGACGAGGAGGGATTTGAGTTATTGGGATGTGGAGAGACAGAATTGGGTTATGCTGGTGGACGATGAGTTCAAGTTTGCGGTGGGTGAGAGCTCGAGAGATTTGAGGGTTTTTGGAACGTGGTAAGCTATGGAAACTTGAAAGCAGTGCGAGATAAGTAACGCGGATTTTGGTATAGTAATAGGGCGGATAGTATCCCTATGGCTGGAGCTGGTGGCTGTGGGATTGTCGAAGATGGTAGCATGGTTGGAGTTTAGTTTGTTTGATTGAGGATTTGCGGCTGTCCGATCTTGAGATGTCAAGTGTGTCATTTATGGACGGTTTCTCATGCGAGTAATTGCATTTACTATTACGTATTCATTGCTTCTAGCACAGCTGTCAGTGTGAGTGGTAAGGAGAGGGTGTGGACAGTCTATTTGCTCCCCGATTAGCCGACTCAGGAAAGATGGACCTCACGCACTAAATATACCCACCTTGGGCTGGGCCTCGGTCGCCAACTGACGAGTACAGTGAACTAACGATTCCACTGCTTCTTCCCAGGTCCCTGCCGCAAAGCTGAGGATGGGTTTCTCATTCAACAAGATCATGCATCTTCATATCAACCCCCCTTTCAGATATTTCCCAGAGCTTAACTTGACGATCACACCCGATTCTCGGAAAAGCGACGCTCTGACTGAGGAAGGCACCTACGGCGGCAGGGAATATGGCGAGTGCAGCGACTGCCCGGTATGCCAACGAGGGAAACGGTGGTTTCAGCTGTTGTTTCTGTAGCGGCCTGGTATGACTGTACGAAACTTCGTTCTATCATCCTACCTAGTTAGGCATGTGTGTTTCCCGCTAATCGTGCAGAAGCTCTAGGGATTCTTCAACAAATAAGCGGTTTTATCCTTTGTCTAACATGATGCTATGACGACATCACCATCATTGGCTGTGACCCCTCAAAGTATAGTCGAAATGCCTTATACAGAGCACTTCTTTGTTTGCTCACCCTAGCCTTTCTCATACAAACCCGAGTGACATACATCCTTTGTTAAAGATGGCACAGAAGGTGAACACGTCGCAGCTCCGAGCTGAGCGACTCTTTTCGGTAGAGGGATGGATTTGCCTGGTGACGGGTGGGGGGACTGGGATCGGCCTCGATGTGCTCCCCGGCCCTTGCTGCTAATGGTATGTCACCACATGTCGGTTTTGCACGGCGATATTGGCTCCTCGACCAAGCAGCCGCCACACACTCTCTCACAGACGGCCCAAGGCGAATAAGTCCGTGTGGGAAACACCATGACATGGGATGTAAACTCGGTGATACTAACCACCCCCAGAATCGGACCATGCACCAAAGAACCCCGCCTCTACCTCTTGATCTGCAACGCCGGCATCGCCGGCCCGGAGGTCTTCCCCTTCTCCCCCGACGCCGCCACCCTCCGCGCCGAGTTCTGGGAGAAGGAAGACCAAGACGGCTGGGCGGCCGCTTTGAACATCAACGTGACCTCGGTCTACTTCACCACCGTCGCTTTCCTCCCCCTTCTCCAAGCAGCATCGAAAGACCAGCACATGGCGGCCCAGCGTCATCGCCATCAACTCCATGAGCAGGATAAAGCGCAACTGCCAGGGGCACTTCTCGTATAACGCGGCCAAGGGGGTGGCGGTGCACCTGACGCGGCTGATGAGCACCGAGTTTGAGAAGACGGGCGTCCGGGTCAACTCGACCGCGCCGGGGTACTTTCCGAGCGAGATGACCACGGGCGCGAGCGATGAGTGCGGCAAGTCGGAGATGAAGGACGAGGATGTCCAGGCCAAGGGCACTCTGTGCCGGCTGGCCGGGCGAGGAGTGATGAGGGGATGGTGCAGGCGTGTTTTCCCCTGGCCAAGTGTCGCTATGTCAATGGGGAGATTGTCGCCGTGGATGGCGGGGGTTTGGGACAGGTGCCGGGGGGGGAGTGAGGTGTTGTGTTGCACGAGACGAGGTTCCGTAAGTCGGCTTTTGGTCATCCTGGGGAGCAGACAATGTCACGACCGTCGCTAAAATAGCCCGGCATGACCTGGACTACAAAGAAGCGACGAGGGGGTGGGTTATTTTTAGTTGGGAATTTCTATGCTATTGTGATGCCCATTGTTACAAATCCTCGGGTTCAGGAGAACAATGTCTTTGACGGCGGCAGCTGCCGAGCGTATATAGTCCCATTACCCCCCCCCAAACGACTCCGAAGCCTCTTACACAAACCATACACGATACAAACTTCAAGCTCACAGCTACACCACTCTGAGGATCCGCGGAGACTTCCCTCCCCCGGCTACTCATTCCTATCCACAGAATCACATTCACACTAATACTACTCTACTGACTTTCCACCGCAGCTTCACACCGTTTCACATCATGGGTATCCGCACATATTGGTGCCCAGGCACCGTCGACCCAAAAGGGTACCACGCCGGGTTAGAGGCCGGCCACGGGCTCTCGGGCCAGAGCACGGGGACCCCGTCAGTAGTAGTAGCCATGGGGGTAAGTAACTTCCGGAAGTACGCCTGCAAGCAAGTCTCGGCCGCGTCCGTAAACGAAATGACCATCCACAGCCACCTCCAGCACGCCAACATCGTGTCCTACGTAGACCACAGCCCTTCGGACCGCCTGCTCATCACTGAGCTCTGTAGCGGCCATCTGCGACCAAGCCACCTCCGACGGGCCCCGGACGGGCTGCGCGAGGACCTCTGCCGCCTCGCCGAGCAGCTCCTCAAGGCCGTGTCGTACCTGCACAACGACGCGGGCACCGTCCACCTCGACATCCACCCCGAGAACATCCTCCTGACGGGCAGCAGCCACACCCTCACCTTCAAGCTCGCCAACTTCAGCCACGCCACCAAGGCCTTCAACTGGCAGTTCCGCGGCTTCCGCGCCCGCGTCGACGACCGCTACCTGGCGCCCGAGTGGCGGGCCGACCGCGGCGCCGGGCTCGCCGGGGGGAGTAGTAGCTACGCGGACCGGTGCGATGTGTACGCGCTGGGCGCAACGCTGCTGGACATGGTGCTGCCGGGGAGCCAGTGGCATGCCGTGGGCGAGGATGCGGTCAAGACGGCGCTGCTGACGGCGTTTGGTCTGCCCGTCGATCCGCAGGCGTTTGCCGCCGATCCGCTGTGCCAGCTGCTGTCCCGCATGGTGTGGGCGGACCCGGCGGGGCGGCCGAGCGCGGCCGAGTGCTTGGCGTGGTTGTATGGCCACTTTGGCGGGGAGGCGGCGTTTGCGCGGCCCCGGCAGGCGGGTGGTGGGGACGACATGGATCTTGACATGGGCGGTGTGGATGAGATGGATTTCACGGGGTTCCTTGCGGCGGGCAGGTTGCCGACGAACGCCGCTTTGTTCCCGCCGGTGAATCCGCCTCTCTGCCAGACGCGGGACTGCCCGAATTCGTATCGGAATCGGCAGTCGAACGACAGTGGCAAGAACGGTAACAACAACGGCAGGTTGAACAACAACGGTGACGACAAACGAGACAACGGCAGCAACGGTGGTGGGGGCAACAGAAGTCCAAATGGGGGCAGAAGAAGGAACGGAAACAACGGAAACAACGGGAGCACAAACGGGGGTGGAGGTGGAGGTGGAAGTGACAGGCCTCCTAGGCGGAGAAGCAATAGAAACAGGGGCAACAACAACTGACCAGCGGGGTGTCCTAATATTCTAGGTAAGCATTTCTGCTCATCTATTTACCTGGTAGCTAGGTGGGTGCCTGCAGGGTAGTCCTACCTGTTGAGTCTGTTGACATGGGTTATGGCCTAAGAGAAAGAGGCATTGTCATATTAACATGATAGTAAGTAATGTAACGTTCCCCCCTATGTAAGATATTACTTCAAGTCGTTTCTATTCTGCTTAGTTCCCTAACGCTCGGCCAGTCAGTCCCAATCCCAAATCCCCGTTCGGGAAAGACCAATCACTGTCAATCATGCATTCCCCTCCCAAGGCATCTCACTGCCCTTGAGCACCCCCCTAACCCTAACCGGATTCGCCCCCAGCAGAAAAAACAACCCCCTCGCCCAGACCGTCTCGCTCGGATTGCGCCACGCATGCAGCGTCCCCCGCTGCACAATCAACTCCCCCGCCCGGATGACCCTGGCCTCCCCGCCGTCCAGCGTCAGCTCCATCTCGCCGCACAGCAGCACCCCAAAATCCACCGTCTCGCTGCGGTGCATGGGCACCTCGGCCCCGGGCCCCCAGTCGCAGTACCGCACCAGCGACTCCCCCGCCGTCGGGAACCAGATGTCCGCCGGCGGGGCCGCTCCGACGGCCGCCAGGTCCTCGTCGTCGGTCATGGTGATGGGCTGGGACAGGGTGCGGTAGCCGTCGAAGCCGAGGAGGGTCGGGGATAGGCTGAAGGTGGGGAGTTGGGGGGGGAGGACGGTCGAGAAGGTTCCCAGGCCGGTGGAGGGGTCGTGCGTCGTGATGTGCCGGATGGGTGTGCCGAGGGGGGACGTGTGTTGTGGGGCTTCTTTGGTGGTGGGGTTGGGGGGAGGCATGGTTGGTTGGTTGTTTGGTCTGTGATGATATGGGTTGTGTAACCGTGGTTTTTGTCGTTGCGGGCTGGCAAAGAGATAGATGATGGGATGAGGTGTTTTCAAGTCGGAGAGCTGGAGGGGTGTGATAAAAGCAAAGCAAGCCACATGTTGTAAGCAAATCTCGTGCGGGGAACAGAGAGTCTTGGTAAAAAAAAAAGCCGGTTTCAGGTACGAAAGAGAATCTCTCGCCTACACCTGCCTTCACGACACAGTCCCTTATATCACTAAAGCGTCTGAACATGTGAACACGGAGTGCGAGAAGTCTAGTCCAGTTTCCGATCAGGCCGCAGTCTCAGACATGGAGCCTGAACCCCATCCGCCCCCTCAGTCTATTCCATTGTGGGCCACTCCCTTCTTCGAAAAACCCTAGTTTTTGACTATAACTGAGGCGCTCAATGATAGCTTTTACACACAAGGGCTTGATCTAGTCTTGGTGCCTTGGTAGTACCTGTCTTTCTCGTTATTAGCGTCCGCCTTGACGCTGGAGCCCTTCTCGAACAGCTCGACTACAACATGACTCAGCCCATGAAAAATGCGGCCGGCCACACGATAGTCCTTACCGAGTAGAGCATAGCGGTCTTGCAAGAGCCGATTGCCTCATGTCCATTTGCGGCGGCCGATGATAGTAGCGCTTGTCGGGCAAGGTCTGGAAGGCGGCCTTTCTGGGGCTGTAATCTATGTATTGCAGTCCAAGCTTCCGTTTTCTGACTGGCCGTGGCATCCGCAGTTCAGCGCACGGACCCGGGTTTTGTCCCTCATTCCTGGTGACCCGCGTACCAGCTGCTGGATCGCGAGGTCAACTCGTGACGATAAATGCTTTGATGCCCTCGGCCCCTCGCCATGATTCTGCCTTTCCTCCTACTCCCTTTCGTTTCCTCTGGCTTCGCGTATCCTACCCAATGGCAAAATGCCGCACTTAAGCTCAGACGCGCAACGTAACGCAACGCAACACGACCCGCCACCCTCGACGCGGCATGCCGGCACTGGAGGGACGGATCAAACTCGTCGGCACAAGTCTCGCAAGTCTTTCGAACTTGATCCGCAACTCTCCCTGAGCATGGCGCGTGCCCATTACGTGGCCAAGCTTGACCTACGAGCAGACTCGGTATCCAGCAGGAGCGCTGATGCCTGGCCTCGAGCCTATGGCGGCCAGTCCAGGGGCAGAACTGAGCTACCAATGTCACGTTGCAAACTTTGGGACCCAGGCGTAAACTGGTGGGGCCCAAAGCACAAAGGCTCAAAGAGCGGATCGTGACGAGGTGAAGACTCTTTTCTAAGGATCTCCGCTACTGAATCTAACTAGAATGTAGATATATGCTTCTCAGAGCCGGAGCTGGAGTCGGCATCACCGCCGTGGTTGCCCTCACCATTCACTCCAGACCGGCGAAACACATCCTGCCTCCCACTGTTCAAAACTGTCTCGCCTTGCAAAAAGCGCAGGCTGGAAAGATACTCGACGCTTTTGCGTAACGCTTGCAGAGTCTTGTCCCTGGTTTCCTTATCCTGCCGGCTTTCCACAACATGTGCATCGTTGCCTTGCCCGAAGCCCGGATCCAGACGGGCATCGCCGATTCTCCCCTTGCGCTGTTCCACCCATTCCATGACAGGCCAGAGGGGATGTGACGACCCCCGCCGGGACACATTCGCGTTCACCACCCGGAGCCAGTCGTCGGGATCCATCGCACGCAGCATTAGTCCGGTGCCCTCTGAGACTGCCCTCCAGAAGTCGCTCACGGGGATGCCTTCCGTCATTTCCAGAGCCTCGGGTGCGCTATCGCGGTCGCATCGGCTGCCGAGGCACGCGTGGATGATGCGTTGCGCGACATGATCTGCACCCGCGAAGGAAATCACGGCACCCTGCTCGCCATCAACGAAAGCCTCGGCTTCGCATGCCCCCGCGACCAGCCGCCAGATGAAGTCATCTGTGTTGGAGATACCTTCGGTCGCCGTGCCGATGATGGTGCTGGGCTTGACCATGTTGATGCGCCTGCCGGCGGGAGCGCGAGCCATGCACCGATGAACCAGGACGTCAGATGCAAACTTGGACTGCGAATAGCCATTTGCGGACGAGAGACGCGAGGAGCTGTCTGCCACTGCGATCTCTGAAAAATGCATCTCGCCGCCCAAGACATAGGTGCAGTGCTGCAGGGGTCCAGCTCCCGCCAACGCGAGCAGCTTCAGGATTTGCACTGTGCTGAGGACGTTCGTCGCACGCAGCCGCTCGTAGCTCGAGGCCCAGTTCACCACGGCTCCGTTGTGTATGATGGCCGTGACGGCCTCTGATTCCTGGGCGCATGTCCCCTCGAGGCGTGCCCACTGATCCACGGAAAGGCCCAGCCGCGGCCGTGCAAGGTCTCCTAGCCAGACTTCGATACGGCTCGCCAGCGCCGGTGACCACCATCTGGCCGTGGTACCGGCGGCCACGATCCGTTGAAAGCCGGCACTGGCATCCCTCGCCCGAACCAGCACAATCACTTTCGATACGCTGGCAAGCGCCAGCAGCTGTCGAAGGATTTGGCTGCCAAGGAAACCCGCCGCCCCTGTCAGGAGGACCACGCTCTTGCCTGTTTGCAACCTCGCCTTTGGTAGTGCGTGTTGGTGGGGTTGCACTCCTGCCAACTCTTTGTCAAGCTCCTCAATGTCTTGCAAGATACCGGCTGCTCCGAGTCTGGCGTGTTCTTCAGATTGCGGTACAACCTGGTCCCGGGTGCGCACAATCTCGGCGATGTCCCGAACGGTCAAGTTGACCCTCCTAAAAGCCCTAACAGGGATGTTGAGGCCATAAAAGTCGTTGACCGACCTCGCAAGTGAGACGGTCCTCAAGTAGTCGAGGCCTAAATTTTCCAATGTGGCATTCTTTCCCTTTAGAGGATACTCTTCTCCCTTCGACTCTGGCCGCGCAGGATATTGACGAGTATCTCACTGACCTCGAGCGCGACTGCGTCATCCTGGGGTATCTCGGTCAGGACTTCCTCGCTCGAACCAGATTCGGTGTACTTGAATAGCTCGCTTGTCGAAAGGTTCCGCGCATGCTCCTTGAGCTTCGCACGGTCGAGCTTTCCGTTCGAATTGAGTGGAAGCGTGGCGAGCGGTATGTATATTCGAGGAACCATATATCTAGGCAGAGTCTCGATGAGACGAGAGCGGATCTGGGCAATCAGTATGCCCATCTTCCCATCCGATACCGAGCTCGGCTGAAGCGTGCCAGAGCATCCGCCGTTGGCATTTGCATCCAAGTCGCGATCCTCTGAGCATCTTAGGAACGCTACCAGCCTGGGTCCACTACCGTGCAATTCCACCAAGTCGACGGCGACACCACCAGTGCTCGATCCGCCGAGGCTTTTGCGTATGACCGACTCGACTTCTTCCACTTCAAGCCTCTGCCCTCTCACCTTGACCATGGTATCTTTCCGTCCAATATACATCATTGTACCATCAGGCAGATAGCGTACAAGATCACCACTTTTGTAGAGCTTGGACGACGAGGCGGGAGCGTCAAGACTGTGCCTCCATGACGGGGCGTCGATCAAGACTTCCTTCGTCTTCTTGAGATTCCCGAGGTATTCCTTCAGGAGACCAGGGCTCTCAGAGCATCTCTCCGACTACGCCCAGAGGCGACAGTAGCTCAGGATTGTCAGGGTTCACGATCCAAGCATAGGTGTTGGGGGCGGGTCCGATAGGCACAATTTTGGGGCAAGGACCATTAAATTCGGCCAGGAAAAACGTAGCCGACTCGGCCGGTCCATATGCTGTGGTGAATTTCGGCGGTTAGCAGCGTCTTTTGCTCCTCGAGAATGGTGTGAAGATGAAAAAAAAAAAAAAGGAGCACATGTTCCCATTGAAAACTTACAATGAATGACCTTGACGCGGTTGTTCCACGCATTGATATCGTCGCAAGTGACGACCTCGCCCCCCATGAGCAAGATCTGCAGACTGGGAAGGTGATACTGTGCGAATAAGCGCGCAAAAGAGGGAGTGAAGTAGGCCCAGTTGACGGCCATTCTATTCATGCTCTCCTCCACATTGTTGAGGCGCTCTTCGTCCGAGGGAATACATACGCTCCCGCCATAGATCAACGGCGCATAGATCTCTATCATGCTGACATCGAAGGTGAAGCTCGACCACTGGTAGGTTGAAACACCCTCCCGATCGAGATGCTGCCGAGGGGCATTGGAAAGGATGCCCGTGACCAGAGAGTTGTGTGTGTGCATGATGCCTTTGGGAGTTCCGGTGCTACCGGAGGTGAAGGCCACAATGCATGGATCGCCGGGCTGGACGTCTGTTGGCCGGTAGCGGCGTTGTTGACGGATAAGCTCTACAGTCGGGACCAAGACGCAGTGCCCATCCAAACGGCTTTCGTATCGAGCAGACGCGAGGACGAGCGATGCGCCGAGTGTGTGGATGATGGAATCGTGACGGGCGCGTGGATGGCTCGGATCGAGACAGCAATACGCCGCTCCGGCTTTGAGTACTGCCAGCATGGAAACGATGGCCCAGGTGCATTTCTCGAAGCACAAAGCCACCTTTTTACCCGGCCCCAGATCATACTTGTCCATGAGATAGGCTGCAAGGGCGGAAGAGCGCTGATCCAGCTCCGAATACGACATTTGCCCGTCCCAGGATAGAATAGCTGTGGCATCGGGCTTGTGGAGGAAGCCCCGTCCTACCAAGTCATGGAGCAGTTTATTGGGAATGCTTGTGGAATGCTGGTTCCACTGGGATATGGCTGCTCGGCTTTGCGCTCCGCAGATATCCAGGTTTGCGATAACCATATCGAGCGGGATGGAGGAGATGCGTTGAAGAGCGGTAGCCAAGGCGTCTGCGAAGCCTGTGGCCACAAATTCAGAGACTTGATCGATACTGTAAAGCACATGTGCCGACAGTGACGCTTCGTCAAAGGATACGACAAGGCCCGGGCCGTTCTATGGAGAACCTGATCAGCAAAACGTGTATGAGTAGTTTGAAATTCCAGGGCCTCTTACGTGCTGTGCAGCAAGGTTAGAAAACAATGCCTCTATTGGAGTGGGAACTGTTTTGACCAAGACGAGGCTTGCTGTGAGCCTATTGGCGAACCGCCCGCCGTTCAGCGTTGCAGTCATCGTATGATTGACCAGGAGCGGCGCCAATTCATGGTCGGACGACAGGCTACAGCCTGTTCCTCCGAGACCAAAAGCTGCGCGGATGGAGATGGCGGAGGCGAGCTCTGGGGCGTATGGCACCTGCGGCTCCTGGTTATTATTAGGTGGCGCGTGTGGCCATCATGGTCTTTCGGAAGGGCTTCGGCGCAGGTGAACTCGGCAAGATCAAAGTATTGATGAAGCACTGTCGAGCTTTACCACTGATACCGGTGAAACCTTGTTAGTTGAACAGAAGACATCCAGGGTGTTCTGCAAGGGCACCGAGATGGCAATCGAGGACGACATGATTGTTTGGATATTTTGGCTCCACAACAAAACAAAAAGACTGCAGGAAGGAGACTCAGGCACTATTTCCTATAATCAATAGAATACGATGGGAAACCCAGTCTGAGTTGAGGTGGGCAGACAACAGTAATACCTGTGTCCAATATTGACTATGATAATATCAGGAGTAGCGCATTGGGCCTTTTGCTACCACAGCAAACTCTCGCAACAGACACAACCCCACCTGTCTCGGTTCTTTGTGCAACCGGGGAGGAGTCAAGGAAAACGCCGGACTGTTGCTCGATGAGGACGAAAGGTCGCCACTGAGTTCGTACTAGGACCATAAGCAACGTCATGGTACAGAAGATGAACACTCATGGCGAGATCAACTTACACCCCTTCCCTGCAAGGTCAACTTACGCCACTCCCTGCAAGGTCACTTACACCCCTTACTCCCTTCCTGCAAGGTCAGCTCACACCCCTTCCTATATATACTGAGCAGTGCATGAGGGGCAAGGATACCGAAAGCTTAGCAATGCTCTCTAATCGACTGGCATATGGGGGAAATACCAAGCCTACCGCTCGTCGGTGAAGAAGCAGAATAACCATACTCATAGGCAAACCATCGGTTAGACAGTTTGCGGATATCTGTCAGGTGAATGGTAGCCAGGTCGGATTATGCAAGTATATAAACCTTAGGCACGAAGAATAAATACCTACGTACCTGGGAGCGCGAGCACAGGTGTGGAAGAAAAGGAGCAATAGCCGCGTATGGAGTCGACTATACCTGGTACTCACCAAGTAGGCACCTAGGTGATATTTAATCATTTTGCGCCATCGACTTTGAATGGTTTGCCTCAGCATCTGCCTGGATTCTAAAGTCAAAATCAACTCCTATCTACTATCTACTTATAGCATAAATGGAGCGGAGTAAATAACATAAAGTCATATAGAATAGAGTCTAGCTCTAGCGAAGACAGCGGAGTATACAAATATTAAATATATATATATACAAGAGAGCTAAAGCCCCAGCCATACGTACTACCACGTGTATGTGGCACTAATAGCATTTGAGAATTGTTACACTATTTTTAAGTGCTCATTCTATCATGTAATCCGGGCGCCCCTCGAGAGGAGTAGATTGACTATGTCTTCGTCTCGGCACCGCACCGCCAGCTCTAGCGGCGTTACGCCCTCCGCGTTCACCTCGTCTGGGTCCGCCCCGTACGTCAGAAGTAAGTCGGCCATGGACCTTCGCCGGTGCTGTACCGCCGCCAGGTGTAAAGGCAGCGCCCCTGCGTCATCGCGTGCGTTGGTACTCGCGCCCGCCGTCAGCAACGCCTGGGCAATGGCTTTTGACCCGTTGCGCACGGCTAGGTGCAGCAGGCCTAACAACGACGAACCATTTCTTGTACCGCCGGAGGAGCGGCGTATGCTAACTTCAACGGGCTGAAAATGGCAAAGATGGAACGTCAGCGGGCCTGTCCTCTCGCTGCTCTGAAGAATTGGGAATGCGGCAGTGGTTTACTTATTGGTGGGCAGGGACCTTCGAACGGGTGAGTGAAGTCTCTGCTACCAGTAGGGCAGCTGTTGCAGTACAGGGGCTCAAGTTCCGTACCTGTTGATAGACTGTGTAGGGTGAAGAAAAGTTAGGACTAGCGGTATCCGAACTAAATGCTGTGAATGGTGCTGTGGTTTGGAAGGGCGTAAGATCCAAGTCGTTCGTATCCATCGCCAGGCACGTAGCGAAGCTGCTGTCTTCGAAATAACCATGATGCAGGGGTTGATCCGCTGGCGTCGCCGGCGGAACGGGGTAGATCCAGCCGGGGCTTTCATCGTCCGGCTCGATATGCTCGAATGTGCTAGCGCTGCTGCCGCCCTCGCTGGCAACCGGCGAGCCAGACGTTTGAAACTAGTCCGGAACTCTAGGAGCTTCAAGTTCCTGGACCGGCACCTCGCCTGCAGCCCCGATGTTTTGCGATTCATCCTCATCTCTAGACACGGTATTTTGTTTCTGCCGTTGGCGGGCCCCTCAACCATACCTGGTTAGCCTACCCGAGTAAGACATAAGAAACAGGCACCAAATTAACTAGACCTTCGCTTAGCAATACGATTGCGTTCACGAATATGCTCGATCTTAGCACGAGACGTAACATCCTTGTAAGGGGGATCCATGGTCCGGATGGGCTGGGTTGGGTGATGCTAACAAGTGAGTGGTTATTGTGAGAAGTTCATTGACGCCATTTTTAACAACGAGAGAAAGCGGGAGGGCTCAGAGGAGAACATAGGAACGAGGTAAATGTAAAACTTACCACACCCGGCATATTGTCAACCTTAGGCAAGCTGCCTCGCTACCGTAACACATGGTGAAACGAATCAGTTGGGATGCTTTTGGTGCAAATCCCGACCAAATATTCCGTAATCCGAAGGCGATTTATTCCACCACGTGCGTAAACAACACTTTATCGGCCACTCGCAATTCTCCGCGGATAGGCGCGACCGAGATCCGCTCCTGCACGAATGAGCAAATCGCGGGGGTTTCCCGGCCGGGCCGAGGTAAGTGCTCCCCCGCGCGTGCCGTTAATGACGGGGATGCCATTGGTTGGTGCTCGCATCATTCATATATCCTCCTTCCACTTGCAGGAGAATCCAGACGCTGTACAACTTCTTTGTGTGGCACCGCGAGCTTGATCGGCTTGGATACCATGGTCGAGCGGTGAACTTGGCAACGCCGTCCCACAACAGGTCTGAGCTAGCTGAGTCAGCAACGAAGTTGAGGACCGCATCCTCAACGTCCACGTCCTCCACTTCAAGAACTTGAATATGGTCTATGACGTTGCCGTTGTTGGGGTGGCCAAGACCGCGTTGTCCACTACAACCTTGCTGTATCCCGGGTTCTGGGTGGTTGCCATTCACCGCGGAAGGGATCCCGGATCCATGCCGCAGCCCGATCCACAACCTGCACAGCTTGCCAACTCGGTATTCGATGCGAAAAAGTGCCAGACATTAAGTAGGGGGTCAGCCCCGATGTACCGTTGGCCTGTGCGCGGGCTTAGGTTGGGGGTTAGGGTTATGTGTGCGAGTTGAGGCCCTATAATTACAGCGGTTTCGGCGCAGTAGTACGCTATAGACCGCTATAGCTATTGGGAGGTAGGCCCTAAAATCCAAAATCTGCAAGCCGTGCAGGATCCTGCAAGCCAAAGTTGGCTTGGAAAGTCTGTACGGCTTGCAGCACTGATTTTCAGGTTGTGATTACTGTATTTGGTGCGATCTGCGGCCTGCATTTGAGGGTACCTGCTTCAAAGACAACTTTTTTAGTGACAGAATCAGCACGCCTTAGCAAGCTAAAAGCCTTGGCACGGATACTCACGCCAGCCGAGCTGCTGCCGACTGTAAGCGCAGGGTCAGGCGTCCACAAAAAGTGTTCCCCGTGTTCCCCACATAACCGTGAATCTAAACCATCATCCTGCGGCTCCAACATTCGACATCCTCCATCTATTGATTCCCCAAAATGGAAACGAAGAAATGGGAAATGCTTGGTAAGGGACCTTGGCCCTCATGGACCACTTTTCCTTGAGTAGAAACTCATCACAAATGGCAGAGAACAACCCCGATGTAATGAACCAACTGGCAGCGAAGTTGGGTCTATCGTCCGAGCTCCAATTCTACGACGTCTATTCCCTAGATGATCCTGAACAACTCGCACATATCCCTCGACCTGCCCTGGCTCTGCTGGTCATCATTCCACTCACACCAGCTTGGGACCAAAGTCGCAAGGCCGAAGACGCTGACAAAGAACCCTACACTGGCTCCGGCCCCGACGAGCCCGTCATCTGGTTCAAGCAGACCATCGGCCACGCCTGCGGCTCCATCGGTCTGCTCCATAGCGTGATAAACGGTCCGGCCGTCGACTTTATCAAGCCTGATTCCGATCTCGCGGCGATACGAAGCCTCGCCATACCGTTGGATATGACCAAACGCGCCGAAATGCTATACAACAGCGAGCCATTCGAACGTGCTCACAAGTCGGTCGAGCAGGCCGGTGACAGCTATGTGGATCCCACGGATGAACGTGATGGTGGGCATTTTGTGAGTTTTGTCAAGAGCGGTGGGAAGCTCTGGGAGCTTGAAGGGTCGAGGAAAGGTCCTCTGGAGAGAGGAAGTCTTGCTCACGACGAGGACGTTCTCAGTCCGCGAGCGCTTGACATGGGCATCAAGAGGATCATCGAGTTGAACACGGATGGAGGAGGGAGCCTTTGTTTTAGCTGCATTGCTTTGGCTCGCAGGCCTTAGGCTCCGGCTGGGAATCGACACACACGCATTATGGATATACTATGCTGTATTCGGAGCATCTCATCGTAGCGCCCGCCCTGTGTGCCTGTGTGCTTACCCAATGAATCCAGTTAAACTAGTGGGCAGGCGCCGAAAAGGTTGTCAATTGGGGTGTGGTGGTCAATGACCATCAGCTGTGGCATCTATATCCTCACCGTCCTTCCCGGGACCTAGCCTGCCTTTTGACTTCTGCATGGACAGCCTTTGGAGGCCCCCCTTACCCCGATTCCCACGTCAGTCCATAACTCAGCCGCTGGCTGGCCGAGAGTCAAGAGACTCCGTGGTAAGCCGAGGAAGCGCCCTGTCACCTATTGTGCGACAGAACAGCTGGTAGTCAAGATGAGACATAGCTGCCCAGGTAATGACAAAGTACTGTCAAGTATTACGCTGGAACACGTAATGATAAGTGAGGTACACAAGGATGACACCGGAACACGTAAAAAGAAGTACACGTAATATGAATTAGTCAGAAGGCTATAGAGCAGCAGAGCCACGATATGTTTATCGCCATATTAGTATTGACCTTCGGATCATGGAATTCTTCGGCTTTGGGCTTTCAAATAACTGCATAACCGCAAAACTCGCTGCCTCCCCCTCCCTCCCCCCCCCTTTTTTTTTTGCCTTACCTAAGATGGCTGCCCACCGTATTGCCGTTGTATCGAAAAATGACGGTGAGAACCTGAACCCCTCGTATTCAGTAGGGATATGCAAGCTCACACACGCCCTGCTAGTCCTCTTCGATTGTTCATGGAAGATCCTCGACAACTGTCGCCTTCCCCATAAGTCCAAGGGAACGCCGTTTCAGACCATCGATGTTGTCTTTGGGGCGAAACAGGGATCCATCGCACCACGTACCTTGGAGGGCAGTCTTCAAGACGCCCCGCAGAGACGATCGAGGAAGGTTTCAAATGGGTAAGTGTCAATTTCTCAAGGGTGACAACCACTGACGGTCTATGGTCGATGCAGGGCAAGAAGTTTCTTTCGCTCACCGTTGCGGAAAAAGCAGCTATCCCCAACGAACGCAATGCCGACCCTCAGCGAGGTTGGAGCTATGATGGATCGGAGAACACCTCGAAGCTCGATATGCTCGAGAACGACGGCTTGGAAGATGAAAAGGTAGACTAAATTACCTCGTTACCGCGACCTAGAGATGGAATTACTAACGTGTTCTCTGGCTTTTTAGGAACACTTTGACCATAGCTCTGCGGGTGATACTCAGTTCCCGAGCAAGTGGCCGTCGGAGTCCAGCATCCCAGGCTACCGTCAATATATGGAGAACTTGCTGGAGAAGTGCCATGTCGTAGGCCGCGAAGTGCTGCAAAACTTGGAGCAAGGACTCGGCCTTGGCCAAGGCGAGCTTTTGGATCGCTGCTGTGCATCCCCCATCATCGACGAACTTCGCATGAACTACTACGCCCCGATATCTACCCAGAAGCCGGATACCGGCAAGTACCGTCGTGCCTGGCCGCACACCGACTTTGGCATGATCACGCTCTTCTTCCAGGACGACGCGGGCGGTCTCGAGGTGCAAGACCGCTTCAGCTCCAAGCCGGACGCCTTCATTCCCATCCTGCACGAGCACCCTACCGAGGTCAACGTATATGTGAGCAACAGTCTCGAGTACATGACTAACAGCTATCTCAAAGCCGGTCTACACCAAGTTGCTTCCCCAGTCGATATGCAAGACGTGGTAAACGGAACCTTACCAGAGCGTCAATCGATTGCGTGTTTCATCAAACCCCGTCGTGAGGTTAATGTTGGGCCGATGAAGCAATTCATCACGCCCGAGAGGCCTAGGGCCTACGAAGACTTGACAGGACTGGAACTTCACAGGGTCAGGGTTGGAAAGCTGTACGGGGTAGCTGGTTAAGGTGCATTGATGCCAGCATATATAAATTCCTCTTAGCTGCCATCAACCAGCTAAATAAGAGATCTACAATGGTCATCTAAGTATATAGGTATATCTTGGTCTAGTGAAATGATATTGGTTAACTCTTGAGGTCTCACCCTAAAAGTAAAGTCCTAATTAGATTCGCCCGCGACGAAGTCCAAGTTAGAGATGCAGAGATAGCCCACGATTCCAGCAGCGGGCGGCCCAAGGGGAGGAACCCCAATGCCGGCTGCGGGTCATCGCGGCCACCAAGACGATTCCCACGGGGTTCGAGGTGGACTCGGGCGACAGCTGCAGGATGAAACGAGGCGGCGAACCCCATGACATTATCATATCTGATGCGCCGCATCTGTACACACCAGAGTCTCATGGCACTGTCATATTTGATGCGCAGCATTCATGTACACCAGAGTCGCTTCGCCAACTGCTCCTCGTCCCGCTGCTCCTGTGCTATGCCGATGAAGACATGGACCCTATTGTGAATACATGGTGGTCAAGGCCGTTGACGAGGCGAGCCGTATGTATAGGCACATTGGGCTCTGCATACTGGAAGAAGACCCCTCCTGGATAGCCGAGAGTCAGAAGGTGGCGCTGGAGATTGTGTGATGGATAGCCTTGGAGAGTTCGGCGTTACTTATCTCATCGATGTAGGCCCCCCCTCTTTCTCATCTCGAGGTTCAATGTTTCGATGTTCTAGATCTGGCAAATTCTGTAAGGTGAAGATTCTCCACAAATCTGTATGGTGAGACACAGCGTGGCCGTGGCCGTGGTGTCTTCTCCTTGGCTGTTCTCTGTTCCCTGCAAGCTTGCAGGAAACCTGACCGGAAGGCTTTATTCATGTGCAGAGAGCAGTGAAAAAGGAGTGCGTTGTCCTTGACCAGGGCACTAAGGGCACGGGCCTGCCTGCCCACTCCTAGAAAGGTCTAAGGCAGGGACACCATTGTACGCTTAAAGGCTTCTCGCCTTTGGCATTCCTGCCGTTCCACCTTCCACCTTCCACCTTCTCCTTCTTCAACCTCCCTTCCTTTGACTCCTCCTTTGTCCAAATACGCGTTATCAAACATGATGCCCGACGTCGCGACCCCAGGCACCGATGGATCCAGCTCGCCTCAGCGGCTGGATAAAATCCTGGCAGCTCTCCACTACTTCCTCCTCCACGATGAACAAGTCCACGACTACCGCTTTGCCGTCGATCCAGCCGACCACCATCATATTCTTCGTGACGGCTTCCCAAAATTGACCAAGCTCAACAAGCTTCTTGGCCATCGCCTCAGCTTTGTAAGCCAGCCAAGAAAATCCAACTCAACCGACATGGCTAACGTTGAGAGATCAGCATCTCAACCCTATCACTGGCGAGCTGACCATCTCCAATATGAACGAGACCCTCCAATTCGAGCTGCGCCATTTGCTCGTCAGCCAGCTACGCGCTGGTGCTTCGACGGTCAATCCGAGACCCTTCGTCACGACGACTCTGGGGGAGAGTAAGCTCGTGTCGGAAGTAGCCAGCTGTGCTATTGCTATTTTCCCATCCATCTCCAATGCAGAGCCAACGCCTTATACGATCGCCACCATCGAGGCCGTCGGTGATAGGATGCCCAAGAGCGCACTCGCCCACGTCATGACGCGCAACCCCGGTATCCAAACCATGGTAGGCCTGTATCTAGGCGGCCTAGTCAAAAGAAAGTTCACCAGCGAGGCGGACCGAAATCACCGCATGAAGCGCATCGGTGACAAGTCTGTCATCGTGATTTGCACCCGCGTCGAGAATGGCATCGATATCAAGACCGAGCCGCTGTCCAAGGAGGACGGAACGATGCACGTTCCTGTCGCAGCCAACGGCAAGACAGTCGCGGCTGTCAAGTACGCTGACATCCTGGACGTTATCAGCACCGTCGGCACATTCGGGCCCCTTGGTGCTGTCCCGGAGAAGGCTGCTCCCAATGCTCCCAACGCTCACAACCCATCCAATTCCGGTATGCAGGCATCCATGTGGCCTTTCCCCGGCCTTGGCATTGCAGCCCGCGCGTCTGGATATCGTCTCGGAGGCACCAACCACATATTCACAGGTCTCCGCTTCCCCCCTCTCGGGAACGCCAACCACAGCTCGTCTGGGTATTGCCTCGGAGATGTTAACCGCAGCGTGGCGGGGCTCCACACTGGTCCCAGAGCTGTCAATCCTCGCGTCGCAGGTCTCCGCGTCTGGGGCACTTTACTGGGCCGCCTTCTTCGCCGCTGAGGCGGGGGGGGGGGGCTGTCTGGTTACGGACTAGACGAGGAACCACGCAGTACTGCTGTATGGAGACGAGCAGCTTTGGCTGCGGTTGTCTTGTTGTTCCGGTGGTTTCGTGGGCGGCGTGGTGTATGAGGATGGGGGGTACGAAGGGGGAGCCCCTTCACCGAGAGCAATCTGCTATTTTTTGCTGAGCACTGGTCCCTGCGCAGGGCCAGCCCACCACCTTTTGCCCATTCCAGGCTCCGTCTTCCTTTTCCTTTTCCTTTTCCTTTACATAGAGCAAATGCAGACCTTTTGCCCACATGTGTGTTATGTCTGTTGCTCCCAACATTACCTACCAGATTAGGTACTAGAGCTAGCGCAAAGGAGGCGCTCGCTCACATCATGATGCAGACAGGTTATGTGGCTATGTGACGCTCCTCCTAGGCACAGCAAACACAATCATTCCATTCCGGCAACCTTAACTAAGGCAGTGTTTTAGGCGCCTGGGATCGGGATCCTCCAGCAGGTACACTTCACCTTTGACTTTGCTTTTCGACTTAGTCCAACCGAGAGTCGAACGAGATAAAGAGACAATTGCCATTGTGCGAGAGCGAATGATAGTGAGTAGTGAATAGAATAGGAGTGAAGTCACCCGATTTTCTCTTCACCATGCACAAAACATTTAAGCGAGTCCACTCGGTATCATTACTTGGTCCAACAACAAATGGCTCCCAATTTGACGAGGTATTCACCCGACACATCCAGCAAGTCATTCACTCACAACACCCAACACGGGCTAGAGTTCGGGGACATGGACTAGAATTTGGGGACGGGCATGGACTAGAGTTTGGAGGCATGGGGGGTTAGGAAACGGGAGGCCGCGTATGATGAAATAGCAAGGTTGCTTGTTGCATAACTAGTCGTAGCTTTCCAGGAGTGACTGTTGAATTGACGGTCACACATGGCAGGCGATATTAGCTATATTCGTGACAAAAAAAAGATTGGCACCCCTAATGGTAATTTGGTATGGTGTTGTATACATATTGCCCTCTACACAGCCTCCGCACCATACTTACCTAGGTATCGGCATGGGTCTCCGCCACAGATCTCTCGCAAGAGGAAAAACTTGGAGAGTTGCATGTTGATACTTCCCCCCACCACTTCCCAAGTGATTCTCCGCAAAGTGCGTCTCGGGGTCCATATCCAAGGGGTCACCTCCCCAGCACGAGAAGCTTTGGCGCCTGTCAGCGTTTTCTTTGAGCGCTCTTTTATTTTAGGCAGAAAGGGGAGGGCATACGGTATCCATAGCGTCGTTTCTTCCCCGTCCGGGTAGGCTGAGCCTAGGTCGACTAAGGTAGGTGCGCTGTTAGGGCTGACAACGATGTTGCCAGGATGGATGTCGTTATGGACGAGGCCGGCGACGTTATGGAGGTGGTCGAGAGCCGATAACCCGCAACTATGTGAGACATTCCCAGGTCTTTGGTTCCGCCCAGCTCCCCAAAGGGTGCCTTAGGCCGAGCGATAACCAAGGCAAACGCTGACCACATGATAACTCTATTACAGGTGGAGCGGGGTTGTTACACGCTCCGTCAAAATAATGACAAATGTCGAGTGCTTCTAGGCGAATTGCCCGGACTCGGAGAATCACGACTCAAAGTCCAATAGCGGTAGCACTAGGGGTGGTCAGCTGTCTTCCCAGGGCAAGGAAAGCGCCGAGTGAGATGTCCAAGGCCGATACTTTAGTAGGCCTCGCCCCCGTCCCAGTTTATGCTCAATCAGAGGAGGATAAGCATTCGGGTTCAGGGGGCACGCCCATGATATATAGCTTTATTCGGTGGTAATTATATTGTGGGTCAGGATTTTGTCATTCAGCCCCGAAAGAATATGTTGTCTGCCGTGGTACGATTGAGTCGGAGATGGTGAGATCAATGGTGAAGTGGCACGGGTTTACTTGGGATACGCAGCGACGAAATTCGGCCGGCGAGGAAACTGCAGGCGGTCTGAGATGCGAGATTTGTATATTTTTACGTTTCGGCCCTGGATGCCTTAGTCTCGGGCAGAAGCCAGTGCGGGTCACTAGGCAACAGGATTCCGAGTTCCCCTAGAGGAGTAGACATCTGTTGGGATAGCCAGGCTAGACGCCTTTAAGTGAACGACGGACATCCCTAATGGTAATTTTGTTAGCGACTACAAGATGTAAGCTTGTAAATTAGGGGATGAAGCTCAATTTCCAATCAGCGCAGCTAAACATGAATGCGCCTCGAAGGATGATATTTTGCCTATATTACTTAGGTACCTTTTTAATATCCAACGCCACCATTTGCGCGCTCTGCCTCGCCAAGGCAGCCGCTCTCGTGCATCCGTCAGGTGGAATTAAATCAGTACAGTTCACGACCCAAATGCTTGAAGCTACTTAAAGGCTCAACTTGGTCCAGCTTGAGGTTGATACTTTTATTCCATCACCAAAGATCAACGCAACTTCCCAACCTATCATAAAACCAAACCCCCAAGCCGCCACCATGCAATCTCTCGCAACTTTGCTCGTCGCTGCTCTGCCCCGTATGTCATGCAGCTTTTACTCTTCCCCTTCTCAGAACTCTCCCTCTTGGAACTTGGAACTAACACGGATAAATCGCAGTCCTCAACATGGCCCTCGCCGCTCCCACGGCCGAGCCTGTTCCAGGGGTCCTGGAGGTCCGGCAGGGCAGCCATCCTCGGAACTGCGCCCCGGGCAAGGACTACCGGGTTGTGGCCGGCGACTACTGCTGGCTCATCGCCACTAGCCACGGCATGACACTGGAGCAGTTTCTCAACAAGAACCCGGGCCTCATTTGCGACAATCTACCCATCGGTGCGCTTGTCTGTCTCTAAATTGGGTGGCTGGGATGGGGTGGATGGACAGATGGATTATGGATTGCTGGGATGAAGCGTCGAAGGCCCGCAGTATACATCTCGCGGTGCAGGAAGCTCTGCTGAGCTTGCGCATGATTCGCTGCCAGTAAAGGCCGCCTGTGCTCTGCGGAAGCCTCATGTTGCAAAAAAAAAAAAAAAAACCTCCTCTTCTCGACAGGACATGGCCAATTCTAGAAACTGGTATCATCTCACGGGCACCTAGATACCTATTTCTCAAAATTTGGACAGAACAAACCTGTTTTGCAAATGCGCAACCATGCACCCACCACGCTGGTCTGCACTCGTGCAACATGATTTGGGGAGATGGTTGCCCGGCGGTGACTTCAAGCGCAGAGCCTCGGTCGTCCAGGAAGGAGGATCCGCGCTTTGCTCAGAGGCTTGGAGACAGACCGTATCCACGATAAGTTTGAGGAGCGCACGTCACACCACCTCCGGAAATTGTAAGAGACTATGTGGGTTTGCATACCCGACACAGCAGGTACACTTCTGCAGGCAACTAAAGTATGGAAAGCGGGTATCATCCAGTGGCTATTCAGGGGAGGCACCCGCTACTTAGGTGTATAGTCCTAGGACCCCCCCCCCCCCCCAACGGTGGGAACCCACTTGAGAGCCTCCCCATAGTGGGAGCATCTCGGGGGGCAATCAAATACATCCCTGAACCACGGGATACGGGAAAACGGGACCTAGGTCAGAGCCTCTGGCTAGGGGTGCTACAGTTACAACGGCCAACAACACCTCACGGGTGAAAAATGGGATCGTACTTCCCATTATTGCACAACGGCTTCAGCCAACCATAGCATAAGGCAAATAGATGTAGAATAGCGAACGGGGGAGTCAAACGGCCTATTGAGTGTGGGGAAGACTCTTCCCTGGAGATATGGTTTATGAGCATATATGATGGCTCTAAAAGGTTGGATTACCTGTGATCACGGAACCGTGTGAAATAGAAAGATATGTCTTTGGCTGCAACTATCGGATTGGCCCTTACAAGTTTCTGTGTACAACATCAACTACTTCAAATACCGCGTCTTTTGCCTTTTTTTGACTGGGCTCCCCTGATCCCGGGTTCATCCTCTGAATTGCCACAGGTTGCATTGAAAGGGCTGGATTTTCCATACAAACCGACTCACCGTAGATGTTGGCCATAGGATCAGCAAAAGTACATAAGGAGTGACGTGTCAAAACGAGGGCAGTGTGCCTCGACATCGCTGTATCCAACTGCCCTCCCTCTCCCCATCCTCACTCCGCCCATTTCCTGATAATGATATCGGCAGCCTACCCCCTCAGTCAGCAACACCCCACCCGACCTCCCCGAGAAAAAACTCACCTTCTCCGCGACGGCATACGCCGTCGCGCTCAAGTGCGCCCCAACCAACATGGGAAACACACTCGCATCCACGACCCTCAGCCCTGCAGCCCCAAACACCTTCAGATCCGGCCCCACCACCCCGCCGAACCGCCGCGGCAACATGGCCGCCGTGCAGCACGCATGCATATAGCTCGGCGTGAGACTCCCTCGCATCCACGCCACCAGCGCCTCATCCTCACCCCCTTTCCCCTCCCCAGACGCCGGCGGCGTGGCCTCCCTCGCGCCGTGCCTTGCCAGCGCCTGCGTGCCGACCATGCCCCGCAAGTATCGGAAGTGGGACAGGTACACCTCCATGTCCAGCGGGTTCGACGCCGTCCGATAGTCCACAATCGGCAGCCCGAGCGGATCCGCCGGATCCACCCTCACCACGCCGCGCGAGAGCGGGTGCAAGTTGATCAGCGGGACCGAAGTCCCCGTGGCAAAGACGGCCTCGAGGGAGGGTGCGGCGGGGTTGGAGAGGAGGGCGGCCAGGGCGCCGAGTTGGTGGCGGTAGCCGGTGAGGAGGGCCGGGGCGGACATGTACAGGTTGTGGAGGTACATTTGCGCGGGGCCGGTGATGCCAAGGGCGGCGATGCGGGCCGTCGTCTGGTTGGCGGTCGGGGAGAGGGCTGGGAGCGAAAGGAAGAGGCCGCTGTTGCCCATGGCGAGGGTGAAGGGCCCGCGGGCCGGGGTCGCGTCGAAGGCCGAGAGGGCGGCGGCGGCGAAGGTGCTGTTGAGCATGTCGTCCGGGGAGGGGGTGAAGTGTGTGGGTTTGGTGTCTAGGTCGGGGTTAGGCGTGGTTTGGAAAAGGGGGGGGGGCGGGGACTTACAGTTCCAGGATAGGGAGGGGCCGGAGTGGTCTTGCAGATTCAGCCCCACACCGGGAGAGTCGAGAACCAAAGGGATCCCGAGTCTGCTTATGATGGATTGGTGGCCGATGCCGCTCCGTTGGAGGATGGCCGGCGTGTTGAACACGCCCGCCGAGAGAATGACCTCGGCCTTGGCTGTCAGATTGAAAAGAACGCTGCCGTTGACGGCCCGCACTTCGACCATTGGGGGCCCGGACTTGAGATCGCCGCCGGGGTAGACAACACGGGTGACTTGGTGTTTGACGAGCATCTCGTAGTTGGGCCTCGAGCCTACCACAGCAGAATAATGGCCTATCCCGGCGTGTGACCGTCTTGCCGTGACCGGATGTTCCGAGGTGGGAGCCCAACAAATGCCGTTTTTGTCGCCGCCTGCGCATTCGGTCAACACTTTGACTCCCATTTCCTTCCATGCCTCTCTCGCCACGCCGTTATCCCCCCACTCGAAAGGGGGCATGGAGGCGTAGATGGGTGTTGTTCCCCCATACGCGGACTTGTCCCACGTGTACCCGTACGCCGCAGCCACATCGGCATCAGGCTCGGTGAAGGTGACACTTTTCTTGAAGAAGGGAAAAAGGCCGTCCCAGTTCCACTTCTCCGGGCTCTCGTCAAAGTCCCTCTCGCCCGCTTGCGCCTGTGCCCACGCGTCGTAGTCGAAGCGCGACCCGCGGTCAAAGAACATGCCGTTGACGGCGCTGCTGCCCCCAACCAACTTGCCGCCCACGGTGACGGCGGACCTGTTGTTCAGGTCGGGAATCGGCAGTGACCGGAAAAGAAACGTGCTTCCCAGCCCAAGAGAGCCGTTCCAGAGCGTTGTCGGGGGGTCGAAGATGCCGGCAGCATATTCGATATCGCCATACTCAACGACCAGCACAGTTTCTGCAGCATAAGGTAGGTAAGCTCTGTTCCATATTCTAGGGAGACGGGAAAAGAGGCATACTATCGGGAAAGGCTTCGGTGAGGCGATCGGCTACCGTGAGGCCAGAGGTACCACCTCCCGCAACAATGAAGTCGTAGCTCTCTCCAAGTTTTGATGCTTCTCGCTTGACCGAAGCGTGTGCATGCGGAGCGGCGAATGTCCACCTGGCGAGGGCAAGTGAGCCGATGAGTTGGAGCTTTGAGAATCTCATCTTGATACAAACACCACGGGAAAGTCACCGTGGTGAAACAAGTCCACTTTGACCTCAAGGTGACTAGTTCAACCCTTTTATTGAAAGAGTATTCCCCACCTCCTCCGCAACAGCCGGCACGGGACGTCATGTCCAGCTCCGGTGTGAGGCATGGGCTATGCTTTCGCGGCTAATGTGGTGATCCTTCTCTACAACCAGGAAAGTCCAACTTCCCTGCGCCTTACTGATGGGGCGTTTTCTATATTTTGATGAGGCCCTTTTGTAAAACCCATGCAAGGTCCCTGGATGCCAAGCCTAAAGTTGATGTTTTGCGCTTGTAGGCCTGGGGGCGGTGCTTGATTGGACGTCGACTACACAACTTCAGTTAGTATAGTGGCCGACATTGAGATACTACAAACACACTTTACTCGTGATGCGCAGTTACCAATAATAGAGCTTACCAAGGTGATGACTACACTCGCATGACGGTCGTTAGACGTTAGGGGACGAATTGAGCCTGAGATGTGTGTGCTGACGCTTCTTCTGCCTTGAAAATTGCCCTCTCAACATCACCATGTCTTGTTCAATCATAATAAGGAGCGCTCATAATAAGATGGGTCAAAGACCGGCAACGGCGCATAGCTTGCAGTAGTGCTTCCACGTTTTTTCCGGTGCTCGTTTCGATGTTTACTGACATCGGTATTTCCTGAGTAGCGCATGAGCTAGATTTTACGATCCCCTGAAATGTGTGTGGTAATGCGCAATCACTTATGCGTGCTTGCGTCAAGTCATCGGTGAGTCCTCCACCGCGTTGTATTCGCGGGTTGTTTTCCTCGGCTCTCTCACCTAATTGGCCATCTTGTAGCAGCACATGCGAGCTCATACATGAACTACACAAATCTGTGGCTGGAACCGCAGAGGCTGAAGCTCAAAACTCTAGACCTACAAAATCTGGTTGGCCGAGACGGACCCAGTCAAGATCTCCAATGGCGAAATTGCGATCTGGTTGGCGCCGGCTTCGATGTCGCCCAGATGGGTGGCTTGATCGTGTTGGTCTCGGCCCCGGCACATAGTGCCTAGAATCATTCCAGCTGCTCCCGTCTTCAACGGAGGACTCCTACCGCCGTCCCAATCACATCACCTGACCGCCATCATCACCGGGGCCGCCCAGGTCTTGACTCTTTCACCGTTCATCTCTGGCCACAAGCCATCCTCAAGGTTAATTTCCCTACTTCGTGGTAACGTTAGTTGACTTTGTTTTGGGATCTTGGACATGCTCCTAGGCGGCCTGGGTGGTGTGAGAGTTATAAACATGACGTCACTTGAGGTGAGGCTCTTGCCCAGTCGATGCGCGCTTTGTCGTTCCAGTGGACGAAAAGATGATATTGAATCTTGGTAGATTCAACATCCTACTCGGCGACGCGGGTGCGGGATTTGATCGAATCCAAAGAAAATATATCTTCAAAGAGTCTTGAGGATCATGAAAAGGATAGTCGTGGCCAGAGAGGGACGATTGGAGGAGGCTTTGCATGCGGTGTGTTCTCCCATGAACATGGGAAGGGAAGCAGTTCTCGTCAGACGGCCAACGCTCCGCAGGCTCCACTATCGTTGTGCCACTCTGTAAGGTGCTCCGTTACGAAACCTAAAATTGTGCCTCTTTTGGCCGCCTCTGTTAGGGCTGGGTTCATATTTCCCTTCCATCGTGCTCTTTTCGGGTGTGCGGATGATGCCGGCAGCACTTGACTCAAGCCAAATCAAGCGGGCACTAGATCTGGCTTGGGTTAGCTTGGCTTGAGTCAAGTGCTGGACGCGATGTATACCACCAGTCTCAAAGTGAAAGTGAAAGCAACATAAAGCATAAGATGAGATCAATTCGCACTGCGGAAGAGAAATAAAACCCTTGCTGTTGGTGCCTCGTTACTAGCCGCTGTCTATAGCCCAAAGAAAATGAAATGAACAGCCCCTTGGCCCACAGCCCCAAGTTGAAGTTTTGAACTCCTCTCCCCTCTCTTCCCCTTTTCCTCCAATCTAAATGACCCGGCCACGTAGGATCGGTGGCCAATCGGAGGGTAAGGGCATCTGACTGATGGTGGTGATTTAGAATAAGGGTTTGCCCGGGCATGTTGCTGCTTAGAATCGAGAAAACACCAAAACCCCCCAATACAAACCCCACCTTTATTTGCCAGGGCCGGGTTGGGATATAGCTTACTCCAAAGGTAATTTCCACTCCTCCCTAGCTTATCAGATATTGGAATCCCAGAAGAACAAATCGCCTTGCTCGGGCACTTCTTCCAACCAAGCATCAGATCCGCACCAAACTTCACCACAGACTGCAGCTATTGCTCGACCCTCTCCCAATTTGTCCCCATTGCCGGCAACCCACCCATAGCAGCAATACCGTACGCCGGAATGACACTCATCTCAGCAAACGCCTCAACGTAGCCCTCCCCCACTACGTAAATGCTCACCACGTGCATGTCAGCTAACACGTTACCCTTATAGTCCAAGGTCTCGCTCCAGCGTTTACCATCCCGAGTCCCTTAATGATGTCTAGGGAGTCTGTCCAATAGCCCGTGGACCTAGACGGTGGGCATGAACAAGTCCTTGCGCAAGATAACCCAGATGTAGTTCCAGTGTGCGGTGAGATTGATGCTTGCGCTGGTTCCGAGAAATACAACAACGTCTCCGATAGGGATGGTTGGCTTGTGGGCTATTTGATAGGGTTGGTTAGAAGGCTTGCCTACCTAGCGCATTGCCGTATGCTGATGGAGGCTAAGCCCTAATTCTGTGCCACGTTTTTAGTTCTATGAGCGGACCCTCGCCGTTAGTTTGTAGTACTACCCTGAACATCGTAACCGGCTTTATGAAAAATAAAGTTGAAACACCTAGTCATAGTTATCGTAGAGGAAAGGTTTGTCGGAGAGTTGGGAGATGACAGTAGCATTGAGGGAGGCGACAGTAAAGAGGCCGACAAGCCTAGGAGATGGAAACAATATAGGTAGTGGAATGCTGTTAGAGCTACGTTTAAGGCGGTTGGAATTCCTTATGATTATCGTCACATCAAAGTCCTTACATACAATTTTCTGTTATCGAAGACGCTATGTTTCTAGTTCAGTCAACCCTCGAGTTGATATTACTACTATGCCAAGACCAACGCATTCTCTCTCGCCAGCCGCGGTGTCACCATCTGACTGGGGGTTGTATCCCAGTAATTATCGGGCTGCTGGGACCGCCTTCCAACGCTTTCAACCAATCCGTCAACGACCTGATGCTCTCCGACAGCTTTGTCGCCTACACGGACGAGCTGCTGCCAAATGCGGATACCTTTGACATGTCCCGCGTCAAGTATCTCGAGGTCGCCTTCTGGTGGTGCACCAAGACCTACCACACCGTGGTGACCTCGGGCTAGCCGTCCACGGTGGAACTCTCGACGCGATCCTAGCTCAAGGAAACAACGAGTTCCCTTAGTATGCCCTGGGCGTCAGACTTTTATCCGTGCTACACCTTCGGCACGTGCAACGCGGCCTACGGCGACACTACCGCCAGTCTGAAACCCCGGCCGGTAGCGGACGGGGACGAGGAGTATACCATTCATGTGTGGTCGGAGCTGACGGCGAGTGCCCTTCTTGCGGCGACGATGCTCGACTCGGTGTTTATGGACCGCACGCGGGGGATCCCGAGTAGCGGCGGAGGCGTGGCCAAGGCGTTCGGGTTGTCGGTGTTGCGGGATTTCCTGTTAACGGAGCTGCCGAGTCCGCAGGAGCAGATGGGGAACGTCAAGGCCGTGGTAAAGAATATGGCTCGGTCGACGACAAATTTGTGAGTCATGACTGCCTGGGGTGATGGCTAACAATGAACAGAATAAGGCAGGGCTTGACGAGGACGGGGACCGGAGCTGCCAAGGCAGTTGTTGCCGGGACTGTCTTCGCGCCACAAGCGTTTGTCAAGATTCATTGGGAGTGGATCGCGATGTTGGCAGCGCAGCTAGTCCTGACGACCATGTTTCTGGTATTGATGGTCACAGCGACACATAGGGCGCGGATGCAGGCAGGCCATCAAGAGCTCTACTCTGGCGACGCTGTGCGCGCTGGACAAGGCGACAAGGCAGCACGTGGGCGGTATCAATGACCTTGACAGCCTGAATCAAGAGGCAAAGATGCTCGGGGTGCGACTGGAGCGCAGCAGCTCTGGAGTCGCGTTGTGGTTGGGTATGCGTCGGTCGACGCCGAGACCCGAGTCCTGGCAGGTGGATCGGGACTGAACTCGGGCTTGTTAGGTAATGACCGATGGTCTAGATGAAATGCAGCATGGAATGCATAGGCTGGCCCAAACGAATAGTATTAGCATATGCTGCCAATGAGACGACTCGTGATTGTGCGGCATGGTTAGCTAGGCCTGGAGGCATACTCGGGGTTCGAGATAGCCACCTCTGAATGGGCAGCAACTAATCCGTAGCAGTCGTAATCTAATGGTTCTCTGTGAGCCAGGTAAAAAGTTCATTCTATTTGGATTAGAAATGCGTAGCAGAAACCCAGGTCCTGCGAGATAATCAACAGCGCTGATGTCTGAAGCGTGGCTCTGGATTGGCTTGTCAGATGCGAGGTCTCCCCTCCAGAGTCCGGTCTGGCACTGGCACATGTCATCGATCTTCGCAGCGCCAGATCCGATTAACACCGCGCTGCCTGGTCGTGCCCAGTTCGCGACGCGACGTCATCGGTGGTGATTTGCGATCTACATGTAGCAAAGAACAAAGAACTCCATGATGCAATGCCGTGTTGCATGCCATACGGAGCTCTCTGATCTCGAAATGTTGACAGTGCCGAATTCAGCTCGGTTTCCGAGCAGAGATTTTTGCGGTATGCTGGACGGGGTGCTGTATCGCGGAGATAGCGACAAACTGCCCAGTCGAGTCGCAAAGCAGACTAAGCAAGGATGGCGCTAAGAACGCTCTCGCAAGCTCGGCTCCATCGGTCGCATCGGCTCGGCGCAACCAGTTTATGGGAGGAGGGTTAGGGCTGTTGCCTTCGTTTGCGGTGGGTTAAATCCGACGCGACGGGTTAATGGGGGGTTGATGTGCAATCATGGGCCCTGTCGTGGAAACGAGAGGAGGCTAGACTGGATGTCGCTAGCAGCGGTTGCAGGGCAAATGCAGGGCAATTCGTCGTGAGGTGTGCCGTTTTGGTTCGTAAGCCTGACTGGCAGGGGCGGACCAAAGAGGTGGGTGGACGAAGGAGATGGGAGAAAGCTGGGGCCGACTCGCGCGCTCGCGCTCTCGGCATTCGGGTGCCTGATCCCGAGTAGGAGGGCTGCCGACTTTCTGAATAATTCGGAAGAAGCTTGCAAAGCAACATGGACAAAAACGCAGGAGCACAACAGCAATCGACACTGCAGATTTTCGATTTTCTTTCTTGTTATTAAGGAAGGCACCCGTCCTCCCCATTCTTTCCTCCCCCGCATCCTTCATTGCTCTACCTTCCCGCTTCCTAGCTCCCCTCGACTCCCAGAAGAATCCGCTTTCCTCAAATCGCCAGGTCTGCCCAGTTGACCGCGTTTTGCATCTTGTACTTGCGCTTGCACTTGCAACCCTTCAACCTGAGCACCTGGGCGAGTCCCGTGTGTCTCTTTGCGACTGGACGGCGCAGCCCCGCGAATTGAATCAGCCACTTGCGACATCGAATCCTGCGACAACCTGGGGAACGAAAAGAGGCGACCGTCCGACCAACAAAAAAAATGGCGACCGCCCCGGCGACCGGCCAAGCGCCAAGTGCCGACATGTCCAAGACTAAGCTCGACTCCACTGATCTCTCCGAGAGTGACGACACCTTCCAGAACAATTCCGATCCTGAGAAAACCGCAGTGCCCAGTCCCGGCGCCGCAGCGGGGCCGCCCAAGCCTGCGGCTCATGTGCCCCCCAACGGTGGGGTCTTGGCGTGGATCCAAGTCGCCGCCAGCTTCGCCGTCTTCTTCAACACCTGGGGCGTGCTGAATACATTTGGTGTTTTCCAGACCTACTACGAGACGGGGGCCCTGTTTGAGCAAACGTCGTCTAACATCTCGTGGATTGGCTCGATTCAGGCGTATTGCGTCTTGGTTGTCGGCGTAGTTGCGGGACCCATCTATGATCGCGGTTACTTCCGGCAGTTGTTGGTGGTGGGGTCGTTTTTGATTGTCTTTGGCTTCATGATGCTCAGTCTGTGTACCGCCTACTGGCATGCCATCCTTGCCCAGGGCTTCTGCATTGGCATCGGTGCTGGCCTGATCTTCATCCCCTCGCTTGCCATCCTGCCCGCTTACTTTAGTAGCCGTCTCGGCCTCGCTATCGGCCTGGCCGCCTGCGGCTCCTCGTTCGGCGGCGTCATCTACCCCATCGTCTTCTACCGCCTCCTCAACGAGGTTGGCTTCGAATGGGCCGTACGCACCGTCGGCTTCATCGCGCTAGCCACGCTCTTGGTCCCCGTTTTCTTCATGCGCATGGGCATCAAGCCTGTCCGCCCGCGGGCCTTACTTGACTGGAGTGCGTTTACCGATTGGCCCTTTGCGCTATTCGTCCTCTTCACCATGTTGGGCTTCATTGGCCTCTACGTCATGCTCTTCTACATCTCGTACTTCGCCTTTGCGACGCAGATTGCGACAGCCGAAATGTCCTTTTACCTTGTCCCCATCCTCAACGTCGCCTCCATGCTGGGCCGAACCCTCCCCAACGCTCTGTCTGACAAGACAGGTCCCCTAAACAGTAAGCTCCTCTTCCCGTTCCCCCACAATTCCCCCTCGGTAACTGACGTAGCCCAGTTCTCGCCCCTGGCGCCATTATCTGCGCCGCCCTTACCTACGCCATGATCGGCGTCAATTCGCTCGCCGGTATTGTTATCATCACCCTCCTCTACGGCTTCTTTTCGGGTGTCTTCATTGCCCTGCCGCCAGTCTGCTTTGTGCGCTTGACGGCCGACAAGAGCAAGGTCGGCACACGCATGGGCATGGGCTTTGCAATTCTTGGATTCGGAGTGTTAACTGGTGGGCCTGGCGGTGGTGCAATTCTGGGGACGAATTTCGCGGACTTGCACTGGACGAATCTTTGGGTATACGGTGGCACAATTTCGTTGGGGGGGGGTGTTTTGTTGATGGCGCTGAGGGGGTGGTTGACAGAGTGGAAGCTGCTAGTCAAGATCTGATGATGTAGCAGATGTTTCAACCGAGGATGGTGTATTTTGTATAAAATGGGCTGGGGATGTATATACCTCCTATATTAGATGTGGGAAAAGCGTGATGAATATAATACCCTACTTTTTTGTAACATTTTACAACCCGAACGTTCCAGCTGTGGTCATGGCAAATAAGGAAATCGATGTCAACTATTGGTTGGCGAAATAGGGAGCAGCGCAGTTCAGAGCGGGCACGAGGTGGTCACTCGGAACAAAACACACACGGGCAGTTGATACTTGGCTCTGTTTCCTCCCTTGGTAGCTCTTTCCACTGCCCGCCACCACTGGCAGCTTCTTTCATTCCAAACTCCAGCACCAGGTTTTGCGCTTCTCTCGTCCGCACCTCTCGAGCAAAACTTGGTCAGGCTCCCTGGTCTTCAATCTTGTTTGCTTCACCCACAAATCACTATTACGGCAATAATTCCTACCATAATCCTGCCCTCCACCGGCCGACACTCCACATCGAACGAAATGGGACAATCTCAAAGCCTGCCAGTGCCACCGCCGACCGATCCCTCTGGGAGATTTCAAGCTCGGGCAGCCTTTGGGGAACTCTCCCAGCCACTCGATGGAGGATCCGCAATACTAGGAGGCACCGGGGTCCCAATAATACATCCAACAATAGAAATACAACAGCCGTCACTCGCAAATGATATCATGCGGCAGTTCAAAATCCGAGCGCCCAACAACAGCATCAAGCGGCTGATAATCCATCTCATTCACGTCAATGACTTCCCGACCCCAGATGCACCTGCCGAACAATGCCGCCTCTGGATCATCGAAGTTTTGAAATTGTACGGAGCCCCGCATTCCATTTGTTTCTTGGCTTTCTTGCACAACTTACCTCAAACACAACCCTTGTTCGCATTCATGGGTGAAAATGGACTCGAAGAACTCAAGGCCTTCTTGAAACCAGCGATTCCCCTTGTCGATGAGACCAAATGCCATGCTATCGCTTCCGCAATCAGGTCTTGTCTTTTTATCAAGACTTTCCTGATGATGGGAGCCAGTTGGGGGGTGTACTACACACTGAATGAGCACGACGGAATGCTCAACATGGAGTTTCCCGCACCAGCCAGAGCCGAGACACCATTCATGTCGCAGTTACCACCATGGCCCACACCGCACCAAATCGACGAGCCCCCGATAGCGCATTCGAAGATCGGGAGATTGAATCTGTGGCAGAGGTTCGAGCTGAAAGAAACGGCAGTAAAGTGGCAGACGGCGTTGAAAAGAATAGGGTCAGAGAAGGACGGAGAGCCTGAGGGGCCAGCCAAAAAAAAGAGACGGAAATTAGAGCCAGGGTCACGGGTTTATACCAACCTCAAGGGTCGCTTCATGGTGGTCAAGGATGGCCAAATGGAAGAGATCGACATGAGCGAGCCCACTGAACAGGCGAGGATCAGGGCCATTAAAAGCCCAATGATAATGCCCCGTGACGCGAGTCATGCTTATGTTGTCGGAATGGGCTACATGTGCCAGGACCTACCAAAGGACAGAAATATAGTGGTGTGGACCAAAGTAATCCAGGATGGAAAAGCACCGGGTATACTAGCACAGCGGTTGTTTGAAGCATGATTGGTAGGTAGGCAGCCAATAGCACAGCGGTTAGTGAGTCCAAAGTTTTTGTTCAAATTGCTCACCAGTATCTTGCTGTTCTAAGCAGTATCCTCCTCGCCTTAACATGTAGGGCTGTCTCAGAGGTTCACTGATATCGTCGATTCTACATCCATTGCGGCTATAGACCCCCCCTTTTCCAAACTCCCTGATTTCGGGAATTAAACTTGTGCCGCGTCAACAACCCCATGCCACCCAGCTCCCAACTCCAGATCGACACCAGTCCCAACCAAACCCCCCCCTCAAACCAATCAGTAAACCTCCATCCCATCTTCCCGATCCGTCACCCCACCAGCACTCCCCATCCCATCACCACCAGCTGCACTCCTCTCCACCCCCTCATCCCTCGCAACACCCCTTCGCGCTCTCCGCTCCAGGCGGTCCCTCCGTGAGCACCGACGCGCCTTGCGATCAAATTCCGTCTCGTCCTCGTCCTCGGTGAACCACCAGCTGTCGAAGATGTCCTCGTCGCCGGGGAGGGACAGCCGCAGTGGCTTTGGAACCGGCGCCACAAATACATCCTTGCCGCAGGGGAGGGACAGCATCGTGGCGTTTATGAGCGGCGATGTGGTGGGGGTGAAGGAGAGGGAATCATGGGTTTCTGGCGCGGGGTGGTGCTCGGCTGGGACTTCTTTGGTGTCGGCTGTCGCGGTGGTCCTTTCGCTGGCCTTGGTTGCGGAAGGGGGCGCTTTTGGGTGATCTGAGGTTGTGTCTTTTGGCGTCTCGTGCTTTGGGTCTTTCTGTGTAGAAAAATTTGCAATCTTGGTGTCTTTTGATGGACTGAAGCCTTTGAAGCCTTTGAAAATGCTCACAAACTTGAACGAAGACATTTTGGACAGGGATATTGTCAGGAGGATGAAAAGATCATGTCCCACAGAATTTTCCGCGGTAAATAAAGGGTGCTGGTGGAGAAGGCTAAAATTGATACAGAATCTTATCAACAGAGTTCAAGAAGAGCTTATGTGAAAACCAGTTGCCATCAAGTTTAGAATCTGATCTGTCCATGGTGCCGCCAAAACTTACCTTTTATAATCTCAACAGGGATTATGTACTTCACAAGAGCTGAAGCACCTCCACGGCCCTTGGCATTGATTCATCAGTACAAAATCGAGGCCCTGCTCCCGACACTCCCACTTGAATTTGACTCAATGCCAGCGCTGCTCACCGGCCGCCGGCTGAACAAACCCCTGCCCTTGCTTTGCTTCGCGCTCTCCGCATGACCACGCTCCTTCAGAGTTTGCAGGTCAATGTGTGAACGAGGAAAGACCCCAGTCTTTCCTCTCTTGTTTGTTCCCGACCAGCACCAGTAATCCGAGTAAAGGCCTACGTTTATCTCAATATTAGCTCAGTGGATACAAAATACCACCGGGGGAACCTGGAAAGACACTTACACTGCACGTTCGATATAACCTCCCCTTTCCCAAACGCCAGCCAGGGCGCACCGGCGGTATTCGATGGCGGCCACTTCCACCTCGTCACCACACTCATCCCGCTATCGCTCCCAGCTGGAATCTCCGCATCTTGGGGCTCTCGAATCTCCACCGTCTTTGCTGGGAATGCGCCAAATAAGCCGTCATGCCTGCCCAGACACCACTTGCCCTCCCACTTCTCAGGGAACACAACCCCGACGATGCACGCCCCCTTGCAGAACTCCAGCATATCTCCGCTGTACTTGGCCGGCCGTTCCAGCTTCCCGCGCCCCGGCCGCCTGTAATGGTCGCGCGACGCCGTCGCCATTGCAAGCTTAGCCACGCTGTCCGGCACGAGTGCCGGAGCCGGTGGTTCTGCGAGGTGGAGGTCGTAATCGTGTGGTTCGCTGTCCGCGGGGGGAGGTCCATAGCGAACCGAAACGCCTGGGACGTCGGGGAGCGGCTGGGTGTGACCTGCCAAGTGGCGCAGGAGGTCATTAGGGGTAAGAAAGACGGTTGCGTCGCTTTCGCGGGTGGTGGATCCCGTATGGACGCACCATAGGCAGGCATAGCTGGCGTCGGCGCCGCTTTCGTTGCGGAGGTGGGATTTGTAGAGCAGTCGGAGACGGTATTGGGCGCCAGAGGGAGAGGCCCGGGTTGCTTGGGCTGGCGGGGGTTAAAGGGAGTGCATCTGGGTGAGGAGGGGGACTCTTACCTGAGTTGGCCATGTCGAGCTCTATCTCGTTTACGACGTGAGCAAAGTCGCATTCGCTGCACCTCCCAACTCGAACTGCCTCTTCAAATTGGAATGGGATGATGCCGTCCGAGGCGCGAAGCATATCCCCACCACTAGCTGCGCCGCCCCCGTTGTAGACAGTGGTTCGGTGGATGTTGCCCCAGTGGCCGTCCCGTTTGAACTGGATACCGCCCTTGCAGAAGCCCTTGAGGAGGTGGTATGTGCTGCCCACCCCTATCTTACAATCGGTAACCCGCATGTTATGCGGTCGTGCTATCTCCCGCTGTTCGCTAACCGGCTTCAACTCGGATCCTGCTACGATGAGCTCTTCGGCCAGCATCAGGCCATCTTCAGGTTCTATTGATGGGAGTGTGGTTGGGGTATCGATTGGAAGCTTTGGATTCACCGGCCTGGGATTTGTGCCCTCTCGTGAGCCATTCGGTGCGTCAGGAGCAATCCCGGTAAGATTGGCTGGCTCCTCGCTAATGTACCAAGATGCCGTGTTTTCACGCTCAAGGGACAGACCAAAGCTGCTGGCGTGTGAGAAAAAGGGATCTTTATTGTCATCAGCGACAACCTCCGAGGTCGGGCTTGACATAGGGGAAGAGCGGGCCAAGGGCTCCGCGCGATGGATATGAGCACCGAGTTGGGGTGGTGTACTTTCGAGGGCGGCACAAGAGGGCTTGGCTGATTGAGCCTCCCGAGACGTCTTGACATCATTCTGAGGTTCCTGACTAGGGGCGCTAAGAGGAATGTGGATGGACAACGGCGTATCGAGCGAGACGGGCGCTTGTTGTATCGGCGTTGCTGTGGAGGTAGGTGGAACTGATGGCCGTCGAGGAAACACAGAGTATCCTTGCTTGGAACTGCTCCGTGTGGGCGGACGACGCGATGGCGGGCGGTGTGGAGGCAACGGCGGCAATGGGGGAAATTGGCTAACTGGCGATTGGGGAGAGGTTTGCGCATCTGGATTCAGTCGCTTCGCCGTGTCAATGACATCGAGAGCAAGTGCCCTGGCCGCAGCATGGAGTGCCGAGTACCGTTCCTGGTCGAACTCGGCCGGTTGGGTGAAGTCATCAAAGTCCCATAGCAGGTCTTCCAAGTGGAGACGCTTCTTTTCGACGGAAGCTGCGAAAGCCAGCAGTTAGCCATATTTTGTCGGTTTCCCGTTTCCCGTGAGAAGAAGAGCAAGAGGACGGGGTGCTCTTGCCTTGCTGCACAATCATCTCGCGGAAGGCATCGCCGTGCTTTTGCACCTGTGCGTCCCAGACGGCCTGCACCTTGGTCAATGCTCGCTCGCCTTCGCGAAGCAGTGACCGTGCAGCTTTGGCCATCTGGTCGGCCCGCTCTGTCTTTTCATCGGCGGTGGCAGCAGCATTCGCCGCGGCCACAGTGGCCAGCGAGACGACATCTCTAAACGGTCGGATAAGGAGCTCCTCAGCATCAATCGTCATGGCCACTGGCACTGCAATGCAGATCCGAGAGATGCCGGTTCAAGGTGTGTCTGCACCGGGACCTGTGTCCGATGAGACGTGGAACGAGCCCTGACAACCTCGAGCATGGCCGGGCCTGTCCCGTTGCACCGGGTCGCTCATGTTCATATGCCCCCACGGCCACGCGCTTCTCCCCAACCGTGCGAGACGACCCGAGAAAAAGACGTCCCGGGTAAAGCTAGTTGTGGGGCCAAGTGCAGCGACTGTATCGAAAAATCGATACTCTGTGATTTTCTTATGCTCGGTGGAGGAATCAAGAAGCTAACAACCCTAGATGTGCCGTGGGAGTGGGGGTCTGGCAGGAAAATAACGTCAAGTGGCGCTTTTCCAACCCCACGTGGTTCAACTCACTGGCTCCTGTTGATCGCTTCCAACTACCCCCGGATATTCCAAGTCGAACCCGACGAGTCTCTTGATATCTCATACTTGCCACCCCTTGCGAGCGCTGAAGCCCCGGGGCCAACCTTGATCCTTCACCCTCCACGAGTTCGCATCCTGCCAACTGATTCGTCGCCCCACGCTGCTGGGGCCAGGAACCGGTCCCGACCCCATGATTCTATTGCCCCTGTCTACTTGGCTTCTGCTTCAGGTTATGCATCCAAGACCCCGACATCCGGAGCGCTCCCCATTGTGCCCCCAGCTTACCCAGGGGGCACTCGGGCTGCAGATTCAAGCTGCCCCTCGAGGTAGCCTCCCCTGTAGGGACACTCATGGCGCGTTTGCTCTTCGATGGTCTGTTACAGAGTCGGCTACAGAGTCCGCAACAAAAGGTGGTGGCGCGACTGTTGAATGCAGGTCGAATGAGTGGAAGCCCAAAGCAGCATCGGTGTCTGGACGTGTGCCACATACCTACTAGCATAGCAACAGGGGTGTTTACTTCGGCCAGGCTACTGGACCAGCACTATAATGCCCCTTGCTCCTCTCTTGGTGCCATCACGGCCTGATCTCCTTCTCTTGCCTCCCTTGCTGTGACCATCGCGATCTCTCGCGTGCTTTGCGCAATGGGCATCTATGCCAACTTTAGGGAGGGCCTGCAGGCCTTCTCGCCTCAGGAACGCCGCAACATCATTATCTATATCGCTGGCATCATGGTGTACAAATTTGGCCTCGAGGCGTTCAACGGCTCCGTCGTGGCTCTGGCAACAAACCGCTATGATTTTGAGTCTATCCGGGACAAGACCCCCAGTCAAACCTTTGAGCGTGTTGGTCTGCTCACCGGCCTAAATCAAGCTTTCCAGTGTGTTGGTTCCATATTGATCGCTCCACTGGTATGAGGCATCCCTTTTTAGGTCGGTGTTTGAGACTGACAGCGTGCTGCAGGTCAAAAGATTCGCCACCAAAAATGTCCTCTCATGTGCCATCTTAGTTTTCGGCCTTTGCACTACTCTCTTGCTCATCATCGACGCCGCTACTGGTGGCACCTTCATGCCTGCTGCTTGTTAGTGTCACACCATATCAAGTTGTCGACCTCTCACTTACTGGTCATCCTAAAGTTCACAATAACCACCCCAAAAACAGCTGGCCATATTATGGAACGTAAGTCATCTCACCGTGAAGTCATCAAACACAGTGACACCCACTGACTACCTACAGATACAACACAGACGCCATGATTCCTGTATACTGTGTCTCCGGCATCGCATACGGCATGGTCGAGCTCATCCGCAGGGTCATACCCCGGGACATTGTAGGAGGCAACGTCCAGAAGCTAAGGAGGTTAGACTCGATCGTATGGAAACCCCTACCTAGCCCAAGTGGCCTCGAAACCTGACACCCCCATTTAGGTTCACATCTTCTACGAGATCACCGGTACCGCCGGCGCCTTCACCACGGGCCTGGTCATCATCCCACGGCTCGGCAACAACATGGCCTTCATCATCACCCCCGTGTGCTTCGCCGTGAGCGCCACCGTCTGGTTCTTCATCAGCGAGCTCGACTTCCAGCGCGAGTCGACCACCACCGCCACCCGGGGGCTCCGCAAGAAGCCCGTCTACTGGAAGGCCGCGTTCAGCGGGCTGTATCTCTTTGGCGAGTCCATCTGGGTCGGCTGCCGCATTCTCTTCAGCTCCCGCAAGTTCATCTGGCTGGTCCCCGGCTACGCCGTCGCCCTCTACGCCCACCGGTACCTCGAGAATGGCATCGCGCCCCAGGTGGCTCGGCGGTATCTCGGTGACTCGGCCTGGGCCCAGATCATGGTCGGCGGGTCGAACCTCGGCGAGCTTCTCGGCGCGCTGTGTGTGCTACTTTTCACGGGTGTCATCCAGACGCCCATGCCGTGGCTGCGGCTGGATGCGTTGATGTTGTTGATCGTCTGGTATATCCCGTACTGGCGCCCGCCAGTAGAGCAGGTCGGCCAGGCTTGGATTGTCGCTGCGACGTTTACGCCCATCTCGTTTGGCTGGGCTGCGGGCGATGTCTCGCTCGCTGCTTACATCCAAGCGTCATTGACACGCCTCGAGTCGAAGAACAAGAATGTGTCAGCGCTCGGAGCCGTCATGGCTTTTCTGTATTCGTTTTACATCGTCACGTACGCCATTGCAGGAACGCTGCTGGGGCGCTATCTTGACGGCGTCTACAACGAGACGGGCGGGAACAACGGCGGTTCGATAAGCGGCGGGTTGGTTTACACTGCAGGGCTGCAGTTCTCGCTCATTTGCGTGCTGGTTCTTGCGTCGACGTTTGTGCCCAAGGGCTCGTTAGCTTTCAACCCCAGCATGATATCGGAGGAGAAGCTGGGTGGGCTCGACCCGATGGAGGACAAGGTGCCCACAACACCTGATTCGATCGGCAAGAGTCGCCAGAGGAAGGAGTACAGAAACAGCGATGATGGATCGGCTGTCAATGTCCCTAAAAGTGTCTGCGAACTGGTGTAGGATCAACCAAGTAATTAGAAGAGCCACTACAAGGGTGGTCTACCACCGAAATATTAGGAATCACATCTTGTTTTGGGTCATCATGCACAGTAGCTGAGTCGTGATGGAGACACTTCCTATGTGAATGAATGAATGCTTACCAGTTGACTAGGCCTCGACCGGTGTGTGCGTTTCAGTGTCTTTACCAATATCCACTCAACGTCTCTATATCCGCTCCTGAAAGAATGGAGAGAGCTAACTCCCACGGGGTTGTTATGACTTGGGCTAGCCATGACTTGATGGAAAAGAAATTCCTTGCGAACGCTAGGACTACGTTCCCGCACTAAGACGCTGATGTAGACTTGTTAGGGGCCGTTGAAAGGGAGGTTGTCTTTTACAATGTTCCGTCTGTTGAGTAGTACCTCTAGCTAGTGCCTCACTCGACCATTACTTGTCCCGTTGCTGCTCGAAATCACCCCCACTGGCATTACCGCCAGCCTGGATAGCGGCAAATTCACCCCTTCGACATCGACAAGGCCTACCTTGGACGGCCGCTTCCGGTCCGAGATAGCGTCCATGGTCGCCCCTTAACAGAAACTTTATTTGTCGCTTTGGGTAAGACGTTTGATAAACACGGCATTGGATGCTCTAATTATCTTGACAGACCAATGCCAGGCGATGGCGGCGCTGCTGCCGAGGGTTTTCCAGAGAGTCAACAACAAATCTGTGCCGATCTTATCCGCGACCGAGCGGAGGCTTGGTGTCACCGCCGCTATCATCAGCGCTGGTTGCCGGCTATTGCTGTATGATATTTCTAGCAACTAACCTGTACTGATAGCGGTGGAGTTGACTATGTGGGTTTGCTGTTGTAGAATGATAGCGTTATGGTCTGTTAGGATGGTGACAGGGGGGGCCGAATACGGAAGCCAACCGGGTTTTTCTTCTCTTTTTACCTATATTTCCACAGCGAGGACGCTATGCATTTTGAGAGGGGGATATTGTCAAAGGTCACACAGATAGCTCAGATACTTCAGATCAATCAAGATTACATGCACTTCTGTTACTTCTTAATCGCTTTTTAGGAACATGGGGGCCTTTTTTATTAGTTATGGGGAAGGCCTTTTGAATACTAAATATGCCTTTTGCATATCAGGAAGGGCAACTTGACTGCCACCGGCCCACAGAACCTTCTATTTAAGTTGAGATTACGTTACACAGGCGACCTATCCCGATCATCAAATAAGGGCCCAGCTTTGACAGGTTGCCTTCCCTTCTTTCTCACCCTCGCTAGCAATGGCAACAAACTTCGTGCAGTCGCTGCGCAAAAAGATGCAGAGCGTCCGTCTCCCGGGCGGCTCGATCTGGGCGATGGCCAACGATTATGACTACAACATCTTGGGCGACGATTACGACCCGGACGACCTCTACGAAGAGCTGGGCCAGCTTTCGGGCGAATTGGGTCAAGTTTTGCAGTCCTTTCCGCCGGCATCGACAAAAGAATCGCTCGCTGATGAGTACCTGCTGGACGGTACGGCACCCCAACTGCACCCTGTACTGTAATTGATGGCGACCCTACCTGACACTGTTGCTAGTACTTTCCAAGATAATCTTCGGGTCTAATTACATCGAGACGACTGGTGGCGGCTTGGACATCACGCTCAAGATTTGCCAAGCGATCTTCAAGGATGAGAAAGTGCCCGAGATCGTCGACGATCGTGACCCGGACTACGAGAAGCACAAGCGCGACGCTATGCGTAATGGCAAAGGCTCACCGCCCGATACGCCATCCGTTCTTCAAAGCCGCCGTGAAATCACCCAGCACGCGAGAGCGGCGAGCTACATCATAAGTGAGATTTACCTCCGCGACAAGGACCTCGACGAGGATATCATCCTAGAGACGCATCGCATTCTCACCAAGGGCATCGACACAGAGCAGGGTTACAGCTGGACACAATATAGCGGCGTCTACCGTCAAGTTCCCGTCGCTGCAGGACTACACTCTTTTCCTCCCGCCGACCTAGTCCCTGCACAGATGCGCCAAATGATCTCATCGCTCAACAACGATCTCGCAGTTGCAGCCAAAGAGGGGATGATTGATCCCGTGGCGCTGGCGTCTAAATACTGCCATGGGTTAGTCAACATCCATCCTTTTCTCGACGGAAACGGCCGCACATGCCGTCTCATTCTCAATGCGCTACTGCTAAAGTATGGGGGGCTTCTGGTTTGCATCGGTCAGGACGACGAGACGCGCGAGGAATACCTAAGCATTGCCGCCCGCGCTGGTGAGAGGATAGCGTCGCAACGGGACGATTGGGATGAAGACGGCGAAAGCGACCCTAAGCACTACAAAGAGCTCGCCAGCTTCACCCTGAAGCATGCGACTAAAGGGCTTCGAAACTTTTTACGCACTCTGAAATGAGATTAGAGGCCTTCAGGGTCGTACAGAAAACATTTTAGGAGAGTAAACAGAGCTTTGGGCTAATTCGAGAGAGTTCTGTTGGTACGTTGAAGGGTTGACTGGCTTCATAAAAGGTTTGTTGGGGCCCTTCAAGATGCCGAAGATGTGGGTCGCTGATAGGCTGTCAAGCGGTGGAAAAGGCGCCACGCGGATAGAAGGAGGGTAAATAGTCGGATTGAGCGCGTTGCAGAGCTTCACTTGAGGTGTGTGTGTGTATGAAGCCGAAGGTGTTGTGCAAGCAGTTATCATCTTTTCAGCCGCATCCCTCTTTTACGCCTTGCAGGGCAGATTGAAAGTGAGGACAAGTTTTCCACGGGGCGGATGTCGGGCGGTGTCATCGGCGCGGTCAGGGTAGCGCCAAGCCGGCACCCGGCACCGCAAGGAGAGGAGCAAACAGCATTGAATGTCGGCCATGTTCAGCGAAGCGAGATTGCCCCTAAGCAAAACTATTGCATCATTATTCCGTGACGGGAAATCTGTGCGACCTAGCAATGAGCGGGAAAGGCGACCCACCAGGGAGAAGCAGCTAGGCAGGTCTTGCTAGCCCGATAGGGGCTAAGGGGGCGGCCAACATGACCGCGGAATCGCTGCGCGGGTGAGTTTAATGCAACATCGTGAACCCTGCCGTCCTCGACGAGGCTCTACGACCGAAGGGCCTGACGACGAAGAGCGACGGCCTACAAATATGGGGGTTACGCGTCTCTAGCTTGGCTCTTCTGGACATGTTTAGACCATTCGCTTCAACACACAGCCATTGTCTTCTGTACTTTCGTCCTCACAGATGTATTTCTCGGTGTTGACGTCTGTCACTGTCCTGGGTTTCCTTGCCCAAGTCTCGGTCGGTCGATTCGTCCGCACGGCCATGAAGAAACCACACTGATTCAGCTCGCAACAAAACCAGACAGCCACATCTTGCACCTCTTCAAACGCCACGCCCATCGAGCAATACCTTGGCTCGGGGTCTGGGGGCGGCAGCGGTAGCGTCGGCAGTGTTTTCCTGTCCTACGACATCTTTGATATCGTCAGCAATGCCGTCAAGAAGCGATCGACTCCCGATGCCAGTCTCGCCAACGTCGGCATGTTGCTTCACTCGCGCGCGGCCTCGCCGGAGTGCGCAGCTTCGGAGCTCTGTCTCTCGGTGCAGGGCGACCCGTTCTGTCTTGACGCGATAACGGGCGACTTCCACGACGGTTCGGGCACCAAAGGCAACGCCCTGACTGGCGACTACACGCTCGGCGACGGCAGGAAGGGAAACCTCTACAATGGGCCATACCCGCTTCCCGAGGGTGCAGGATCAACCGCGGTGGCGACGACTACAGCGGCAACAGGTGGGAGCACCGTGACGAGCACGGTGAGTGCCGGTGCGGGAGCGGTTGGAGTTGACACTGCAACTGCAAGTGCAAGTGCAAGTGCAGCAACAAGCAGCAGTGCGAAGCCAACAGCGACTCCCAACGCGGCTGTGGACGGGAAGCCGCGCGGTGCAGCGTTGGGTGGCTTCCTGGCGATTCTAGCATTGCGCTGCTTTTAACCTTCCAGGACTCCACGCAGGTGCATTTGGTGGCGGGGCTGGTGGAGCTCGATGACCTTTGGGGGGATCACGTTTGGTAGAAATTGCTGTGCATTCAATGATACCAATATATTTCATGAAAAGAGCAAGAATAGAGAATAGAAGCTCAAACATCAAATATCCCACCTATAATTATGCCCATGCAGAACGTTTTCTTTTTGACCAAGCTCCACGGACCAGCGTGTCCAAGACAAATTAGGTGAAGCCGAAAAAACGCAGTGCACGAGATAGATGCCCTTTCCCAAAATCCCTTTCTCCACCTTCAAACAATTCCTGTTCCTTCAAGGACCCTTTTCCAGCAAAGGCATCCTCGTTTTTCCTTCAGAGGTGGTCAAGAAGCCGGCGACCAAGTCATCCATCCCCGCCTTTCTAGCAGCCTTGGCCCAACCCCCGAATCTCACCACCTGGGACGAAGTTCCTTCCTTCTGACTCAGATACTGCCCCAGCTTGTTTTCTGACACGATAGTCTCTCCAGAATGGTGTGTGTACGCGGTGCGAGTATCAGCATACTACCCACATAGCACGTCTCTCACGATATTTGCCGCTACTGTCTCGACTCCGATGAAGTCAAAGACACCAACCTCGTTGCTCAGTTCCAGCACGGCGCGCAGCTCGGTTAAGAAGCAGAGGACATTGTGTACAATATCGTACTTTTCAACACCGTTGCCCGTTATGCTGGTCGGACGATGCACTACTACAACGATACCATTAACCTTGTCGCTCAGCACTCGAGGAGACGCTCAGAAGTGCAGACCCGAGGACTCCGGATGCTTCAGTGAGCATCACCGAGATACCTTCGGGTGTTGACAAAACTGCTGCGGGAGAATTGCGGTGAGGTGGAATATCCCGCACAAGCTCGCTGACATCAATTTCTTCTTCCCAGTCGATGAGGCTTTCGTGTCGGTCGTCAACCCGGCAAGTATCGCAGTAAGGCCTTGGAGAGTGTTGCTCTGAAGGCGTTCTGGGAGAGACACTGGTATATTCTGGGGCTTCAAGCTCTGACGGTCTCCCCCAAGCTGGTCGTCAAGAATGGTCCCCAAATCTCCGCAATTTGCAGGAACCAGGCCGTCTCGTCTTCTTCGCCGGGGGCAAGCTTGACAAGTGGAGGACCGCAAACTGTGGTGGTGCTTTGGTGATGCCGGCGGACGCCGTGCGGAAATCCTGTAGCGTTTCGGCCTGGCACTGCTGGAATCCCCGGACTCGGACTGCGCTTTACTCTGGTCTCGGATCCTGCCAGACCCGACTAGGCGGCCCGATGCCTCGGCGTCATTTACTACAACGATGAGCCTCACACCCTGGTCCTGCACGCCATCTTGGGCGACCCCAAGATGGCTGAGAAGTCTATGAGCTCGATTTGCCGCGCCATCAAGCTCGATCATGACACAATCAAGACCATCGCCCGTCTAGATTTTGGCGGCCTGGACAACAAAACCACACGTCCGTGAACGATACCGAGGCCCGCGTCGACCACGTCGCCAACAAGTCGCGATTTGTAGTTTGGGTTCGCGAAGATGACAAGTTCGTCCATGACAAGAAGTACTCCTCGGAGCATTTGCTCAAGAGCGAGCGGCGAGCTTCGTCTGCGCCTGCCCGGCAACAATGGCAAGCAAACAGCGCCGAGGTCATCATCAAGTTCTCGGACATTCTCCATGAGGTCCGCAAGGTCTCCAGCTACGACGATTCCCTCACCGGCCTCCCTCACAACGACAACAACGTCCATCAGGATTGCGTGGTCCCGCTCCCCCGTTTCATGTTCGGCTTTGCAGCCCATGCTGCTCGGCTGCGCGGTCTCCATGGTGCGACATTGGCCCGTCAGTTCTCATCTCTGTCCGGCACTCTGGGACAGGGTGGCTTAGCCCGGGGATCGGGTCGGGATCGTTTCGGCTCAAACGGCACCACCGGCGCCCTCCTCCTCGCCCTTCTCCACGGGGGCCTGGCTATTCCCAGCTACCCAAGCTGCTCACATAATAGTCGCCAAGCCGTGGCGGTGATCTGGGACTGACATGAGTTCGCGAATTTCCGTGGCCCGTTCTCGCTGGTGTCGACAGGCCAAGAGCTCGCATCTATTTACGGGTATGATCAATCTCGCGGTCAGATAGTAGATGTGTTAGCTAGGTATCAGCTTAGGTTTTTGTGCAACTCCCCTTTTCCATATGATTCGGTATGCCCGCCAGTTCCCAGCGTCTTGGGCAGCCAGCTGGATGTGGAACAGTGTCTTCGGGCCCGCTGTCTCCGCACCCTCCCCTATCATTTGAATTGAGGCAGCGCAGTGCAGTAGGGATTGACTAAGCTAACGAAGAAGTCCATGGCACTCCTCGGTATGTCACGGTCTGGGTGGGGGGAAGACGCTGGAGAAGGACCGTTGGGAAACACGCGGTGGAATCGAAGCATTGTTTTTTGACGAGAGAAAACCAATGCCACCAATCAGAGGTGTGGGTTGACCAAGAAGTGGGGCACCTCAAGCATTTCGGCTTCACCCGGCTTCACCAAAAGGAAAGGGCAGGGGACTTGATCATCTCATCGCCCAGGGCACTCTCTCAACCACCCGGGGCGATGTCAGTCAATCCGAATTGCCTGTAGCCTGGGATAGTTAGTGGCAGCGCAGTGCTGCTGCACAGTTCCCGGTGGACGGCCAAGCCCCGGAATGTCTCAGAGGTAAAGCCCCTTTTAAGCCCTGCGCAAACACAAAATCCATGGTTTCCCCGTTGGTTAACGGTCTGGATAGCCCAAACATCCAATAGCAACTGAAGCGCAAGCCGTATCCTCGCAGCCCATGGCGGCCGCGCAGAGCTCAGACTGAGCCCCAACCTCTAGGAATTCCGGGAAGCAGGGACCCCGGGTGATGATGTGGTGACCTTGCAGCGGTCCAATTGTGCGCTGCAAACAACGCCGCTGCAACTCGCAAAGTTTTTTTTCGTCCCAAGAGCCAACAGACAAATGATACGACTGGGCCTGAAGCGCCCTCCAATGCCAGCCCAATTGCCTTTCAGGGGCGTAATGCGGTTGGAGCCATCGCATCTATCTTCGACGCCTTGGGCTCGAAATCTTTGCGCCACCCTTGACATGCCAGCAGTCATCAACCCAACTTGACCTTGTTTCTTTCTTCAACAATGAATTTCCCACCAGGACCGTTGCGGCCCGGCACCATCCTTGTTGGCTGGGACTTGAATGTCAGTGAAGCCAAGACTTGCTTCCTCAGCCAAGCTGCAACATGAGGGGACCAGCCTTATTACCCCTACTTCTGGCCGCAGCTGGCCGCTGCTGGCCAAGGTTTGATACGAGACAGTCTGCTTCTGACTCTCCGGCCGCAAACGCTGCATCAAGCATCAACAGCACCAACTACGATGTCTCTCAGCATTTTTGCTGCATTCATAGACATGCCAGTGAGTAACCTATCAACTGGTTATGAGTTCTTACTAACGGCTCCTAGGTGTCTACGCAGACGGCAAGATATACATTGATGGCGGAGACACATATGTGCCCCTTACTAGGTCGTTTAGTGACACTCGTCAAGGAGCTAGGGTGGAGGGAGTAAGTGAGTATTTGCGCGCCATGCTTGTGTAGGTTCGTTCGACTGATTTCGCCTAGACAACAATCTCGTCGTTCTCGACCTGTCCAACAGCTTCGGCACCCAAGATGCATCCCCATATACCACGCTTCACAAGGCGTCCGATGTGCCCGGCTCGCTTATTGAGCACGCGCTTTGGTACTCTCAAGCCACTCGCAAGATCTATCAAGTCGGCGGCTGGTTCTCTCTTAATAGCATGAGCGATCCTGGCTACCAGGCCCTGGAGTCGATTCCAGAGGCGGCTATCTGGGAGTTCGATATTGATGCTCAGGCGTGGTCTATTACCCATTTCTCGCTCATCAACACTGGAAGCAGAGTCAGACGGCTTGGCGCCGCTGCTAGTTGTGATGCCGTCTCTCTCAATATGAGCTTCATTCTTGGGGGCTATCTTCAGCAGAGGTCAGATCGGGACTATGTTGGCTTGGCAGAGTCTTCTGAATCCGAGTGTAAGCGGTACAATGTCCTTTTCACGAAGAGCTAGTTCGTGCTAACGAATCCATACGTGTAGATTTAGAGGGGATGATGTCCCTCGACACTGGTTCCGCCAGAATACCCACACTCACAAATATTTCCGTGCCACAAAAGATCGGTGGCGAGCGGTTCGGTCCACGGCTGAATGGCGCGATGGTCCATGTTCCTATCGGAAAGTACGGAGTTTTGGTTCACATCGGGGGTCAAACAACAGTAAATCCAACCCCTGATGGCCCGGCAATCGCGAATGCAAAGACCAAAATTAGAAACGTCAGTCACCCTCCCGCGCCGCGTGTGTCCCTCCATTACATATGTGCACGCACTAACATTGATAAGATCTCTCTCAAATTCGCCGATGTCTTCGATATCGAAACTGGATCTTGGTTCCGCCAACAAACGTTTGACTCGTCAGACGGCATTCCGACAGGGAGATCCGGCATGTGCACCGTCATGGTGCCCGCCAAGGACAGCTCTTCGTTCAGCATCTACATGGTCGCTGGCATCGAGGATTACGCCGAACACGCCGCCACAGAAGAGATCTGGGTCCTCTCCGTCCCGACCTTCCAATGGACGCTCGTCCACTCGCGCCCCGAGGGGCTGTACGGCCACACATGCCACGCTGTCGGTGAAAACCTCCTGGTGATCGGCGGCATGCGCACCCAGCCGGGGGGCGGCGACACCACGTCGTGCGCAGACCACATGCCGGCCGACGTCTTCTCCCTCGCAACCCTAAGCTACAACGGCGTCTACGACGCAGAAGGCGCAAAGCGAACACCTCCAGTGCCGCCAAAAGTAGCCGACGCCATCGGCGGAACCCCCGACGGCGGCGCAACCATGACCACGCCCAAGGAATGGAGCGACCCGTACCTGCAATACATCTTCAAACCAGCCCTAACCCGGCGCGACCACAACGACAACGACAACGACAACGACAACGACAACGACAACGACAACGACAACGACAACGATGACAACGACCCCTCCAACGAAGGAGAAGACGACGACCAACCCCCGCTAAACCAGGCCCTAACAATCGGCGCCTCCATCGGCGCCGTCCTCGCCGCCCTGCTCCTCGCCGCCGGCGTGATCTTCTTTGTCCTCCGGCGCAACAAGAAAGCCCACGCCCACGCCGCCCCCCACCATCCCTCCGACCCGCCCCCCTACACCCGCACCGCCAAGTACGAGCGCGTGCCCGTACTCAGCGCCGGAGGCCAGCGGTCTATCGAGCTGGTCGAGCGTTCGACAATGGGGCTGGGACTGGGGGTGGTACCGGCGACGGCGCGGCGGCATTCGCCGGCGACGAGTGAGCTGGGGAGTCTGCTGTCGCCGGCGAGCCAGGGGTATTTGGTGAGCGATCTGAGCGGTGGTGAGGAGGAGGGAAATCAGCGGGGGGGTAAGGTGGTGCGGGGCGATGAGGAGGATGGGGTGCCGGAGACGGCGTATCTTAACCCGAACTCGCGGGACCGGGGAGTGGCTCAGTAGTATGAGGAGTTGAGGTTTGAGAGTCGGACGCCGTATTTGACGTTGAGGTATGGGTATTAGGGTGGAGATGGGGGTCGCGTTTGGAATGGGGAGTTAAGGAGTTGGAAGGGAGTGGTTAGCCACAAATTCACGGACAAGAAATCAACGAATCATTTTAAAATATTTCAATTGGTACATCGTCTCTACACGGCTTGTAGAATTCAAGGGCTGAGCTCCAAGCCGAAATATCCAGTTTAACTCCATAGTTCTGGTGAAATTCAAAACGCGGCATTTCTTCCTCATCTTCATTCGACCAAGTTCTGTTGAAAACATAAAGGTCTCACAGCGTTATGGTTACTCTAAAACACAAGTCTTATCCGACCTGTAAGGAGGCGGAGAGAGGGGCTACTGCACAGGAGGAAGATGTGTTCTTCAAATATTCTTCAGGTTAAGGTAGTTGCCTGGAGAAGCAAACAATGCGGCAGTACGACAGCATTCCAAGCATACATACTCACCCATCAGGCTGACAGTGCTGTAAGTCTCATCCGTTACACCCCATATCTTCCTAAAAATGGTTGTCCTCACGTAAACTCAATGAAGCCCAATCATCTCAATGCTTTATGAGATGGAACAGAAACACCAAAGCAAACCATTGACAAGCAGCTAAATAGCCGCAATGAACCAAGAATGTTACCACACCTTAGTGAAACCCAACACCGCTCAAAGGCAACAATACTGTTCAAACAAATGACAACAACACATCACAATATGATATCTGGTATTCTAACTCGATTCTCGAGGACATGATTTCCGGTCTCCAACGGACGCGAGACAACACCCCACAAAGCCGCAGCAACAGCCCGTGACCCTGCACGGCTCCACTGCCAGCTCACCGCGGGCTGCACTATAGCGAGCCCAGTACATTAGGTACAAGAACGAGGACAAGGAACGCCTCTAGGTTACCAGGAAAGAGGACAACGGACCAGCCATCCGCGCGAAAGACTTTTATCGTTTAGGGGATATATCCATAAGGAAGACCGTTAGGATGTCGAAACGGTCATTCGTAGACATCAGTCCCAAACGCCCATGCTTACATACCGGTATCCTCCTCAGCTCAGAGCCGCCTCAGCTAGGCTCTTTCCGTCTTCTCCGCTCCATCCCGATTCCCATGGCCCCCTTGGCACGGGCCATATAAATACAACTAAAGCAGCCAAGGCAAGGTAACCAGCACGCTATGTAGATAGTCGAACGATTTCCAAGGCTCACTCAACTTGCTTCTCGCAGCCAATTCGCCCGAGGAGCTCCTTACGGTCGCTGTGGCCAGGAAGACTGACGCCAGTCGCCGTTGGGGCCTGTCTCTTGACACCGGTTCTCCTTTCCCAGTTCTTCAAGTCAATCTCATCCACGCCAACCTCTTGCTCGAGCGGCTGAGCCTCCTCGTAAACAAACTCGTCTTCATCTTCCTCATCCGCTTCGTCATCGCTCCGAATATCGTCGGCAGCCTCTCCTTTCAGAACCTTGACGGCCACACGAATGATGAGGGAGAACCACATAATGGTGAGGGCCTGGAGAAAGAGCAACAGGGAGAGGAACCACCATTTGGCCGTGTCGTTATAGCAGACCAGCCCGTCGGACGTCCACAGAGGTTCCAAAAGGTAGATGCTGCTCTTCTCCGGCGGTACATCGAAGGGTCCGGTGAGGTTGTGAGCGGGGCCGCTGAAGCATCCTACCGGCAGACCATCGAATGTACTGGTCCATACAGAATAGCAGACCACGAGGTAGAGAACGTGACGTGCCGCGAACCACGAGACCATGAAGATACCAAACATGTAATCGCAGATGGTGCTGTAGCCGAGGTACTTGAGACACTTGGCAAACTATAATTTGGGTCAGGGGTGTATAGCATAGCATAGACGCGAGAGCACTTACTGGGAGGAACAGATCCACAACGTCCATCAAGACCAGAATGAGGTTGGCAACACGCGTGTGGCCGTATCGGTACGAAGCGAAGATGAGGGAGATAGTGATGATGTGATGGGTAAACATCTGCCAGTGATCCTTGCGGCGCTCTTCAATGTTGATAACCAAAATCTGCTGAATCCAGAAGGCAAGCTGGGCCAGCATGTATCCCTTCATGAGCCCCGTCATCTCGCGTTCCGGCCAGACAGTCCAGAGCTCGCGGAGGTTGAGGTAGTAGGGGGATATGAAATATATGTACTGGAGGCTTAGTTAGTCCAATGCTGTGTTTCTGGAGGACCATGGTGCGAACATACCCCGCCCAGTGTCCAGAAGACGCTGTAGTACATCAATAGCCACGCCTGCTCGCTGAACCTCGTCATGTCCTTCCGCTTGCTAATTCCACGAGCTTTGGCAAAGGGCGCGAGAAGGTACTCCATGGAGGCAGCACGCAGACCGGTGAACAGGGCGATGCAGAACAAGATGAGGTGGCCATCGTCCCAACCTATTCTGTAGTTCCCCGTGTGCGGGTTCAAGTAAGATAGCGTGAAGAACTTTCTGGTTGTCTCGCGAGCGCGGGGCATGCCGTGAGCGAGGAAAAGCAGGGCAAGGAGATTGAAGGAGAGGCCTAGCGAAGACACAGTTAGCTTTAGCTGTCCTCGAAGGCGAAACTTGGGCGATCAGCATACCAATTTGGTTCTCCACAAACCACCGAGTAAGCTGTTTCCAAGGGCTGTCGCCCTTCCTCTTGACGCGGCGAACGATAACGACGTTATTCGAGGCTTGCATGTAGAGGGGCCCGTTCATGGTTTCCTTCTTGGTCGAGTACTCGCGCTTGATAGTCCGGCGCACAGGCGTGGGAGCCACCGTCGGAGGGGATGTGGGAGGGGATGAGGCCGTAGTGGGAGTCATTGCGAGGTCCTGGTGCTGTTGGTCCTCCTGGCGGTCTAGCTGGCTGTGCTCCACCGGGTCTTGGCCATCGCTCGTGCTCGAGGCGCGGGAGTCGCTCATGATGAGCTCACAAGGCCGACAGCTCGCCCAATTGGTTTGACAGGCGACTTCGGGTATCGAGGTGGGTGTCAGGGCGCGTTGTGTAGGTCGCGCTTGTGCAGGGCGTCGGTATCGTTGACGGAAGAGGCTGGGCGAAGGTTTGAGGGCGAGGGTCCTTTCGCGGCCACAGCGAACTTTGTCGAGGAAAAATCAAGCCCAGAGGCCTGTCGCTGCAGCAGCAGAGCAGAGACTAGAACGAGGGCGGCCGAGGCAGACGCAGGTCAACAGGTTCAACACAGATCTTGCGGGAGGAGAGAAAAAAAAGAGCGACGGTCTGGTCGGGACACGATGCAATAGGGGAGCAATGGGTCGAGGGTCAATGGTCAATGGCTGTGTCTGTGTCTGCGTCTTCTCGCAATCCGAAGACACATGGATGCTCCACCCCAGCTGGCAGTTTGGCGAGTGTTGAATTTGGCGGGACCCACCATCGGGACGCAGAGGCGGTGGGCGGGTTGGACGCCACAACATCCTAGCTCCAGTGCTCCAGCAGTTTAGGGGGTGGCCCGGCCAGTCCAGATGGAAAGCCCCCCTCTCCGTTTTTCAACCAATTTCAGAAAATGGTGGGGAGAACAACTGCAGGAGAAGTTGGGTGCACACCGCATGGGCCCCCCAGATCAACAGCTCCATCCCGCGGATCCCACTCAGTTCCTGGCAGTTCCTGGCAGTTCCTGGCCAACCCCTCAACGTGACGGGATCCTCCCGTCTTCGCCATCGAGGTCCATGTAGCTTGTCCTACGATTTTTATTAACAATAACGAGAGTCACACAAACTTGAGCCGATGCAGGGAGGAGGCCCGAACAGCCTGAAAGCTTGGAGTAGCTTCTCCTCAGTCGTTTTTTTACAGCGGGAAACCAGACCGCTGCAGACCTCTGCAGTCGTTTGCATGATTCTTTGGCCAATCGAGCGACGGCGAGGATTGAAACAAGTCACATTAGCGAGGTCGCAACGCAGCCGTGATTCGTCCTCTCTGCACCCTCTGAAGTGGAGTAGCCATGTTGAAAGCTCCCAGCATGCGAATTTACTGGCAGGAATATTCTCGCAGGCGAACTGTTTAATGCCATCATTTGAATCGATGCAATCAACGCAAGGCTAGTTATTCATTGCATCTGCTCGATGCCTCAGGAATTCGAAGGAATAATTACTTACCACGTGCCTACCACATGGAACATCCAAAGCTTGGACCCTTGTAATCCTACTCCGTTGACTTCACCAGGTGCAAGCTGTTGGCCACCTACAGATCTACACTAAGGTAGCGCAGACACCCCACCCGTCTTGGCAGCCTCGCGAACCCACCCCAACGTCAAAATTTCAGCCTTCTCCCTTCCCCTTTGAACGGCCAGGACGAAACATGAATCAAATCCGCGCCATCCAGGCGCTCAACAAGCGCGAGATCGAGAATGGGGTGTCGCCCGAGGCCTCGTGGCACGCTGACTACCGCGACACGGCCTTCATCTACTTTGGCGGGCTGCCGTACGACATGTCCGAGGGCGATGTCGTCACCATCTTCAGCCAGTTCGGCGAGCCCGTCTTTCTCAAGCTCGCGCGCGACAAGGAGACGGGTAAGTCCAAGGGCTTCGGCTGGCTCAAGTACGAGGACCAGCGCAGCACCGACCTCGCCGTCGACAACTTTGGCGGTGCCGAGATCGCTGGCCGCATGATCCGCGTCGACCACGCGCGCTACAAGCACCGCGACGACGAGGACCCTAACGAGGGCCGCGTCAGCTGGGAGGACATGATGCGCCTCGAGCGCGCCGAAAAGGGGCTGCCGAGTGATGCGGGGAGCGACGAGGACTCTGAGGAGGAGACGACAGGAGAAAAGCGACGGCCCTTGCTCAAGGAGGAAAAAGAGCTACAACTATTAATCGAGAATCATGATGACGACGATCCGATGAAGCAGTACCTCATCGATGAAAAGAAGAAAGAAATTGAGGAGGCACTCGAGGAGGCACTCGAGAAAGAAAGGAAGCGATCTGAATCTCGCAGTCACAGGCACAGGCACAGGCACAAGGACAAGGACGGGCACCATCGGTCGCATCGTTCAAGGAAGGATGTCGATAAGGGCCGCGACAGACGCCGGGACAGATCTAGAGAAAAGGGAAGTTCAGGGCGTGAATCTGGCAGGAAACACAAATCCAGGAGGGAGGAGTCGCCCACCTCGAAACGAAGGGATGAGGAAGGCGGCGACGACCGCCGCGAGAGGCATCGACATGGTTCTCGAGATCGGAATCGCGATCGAGATGCAGACCGAGATAGCCGACTTGCTAGAGATGAGGGCCATCGCCGAAAGGATGATGACGATGTTTACAAAAAGGATCGCGAGCGACACAGGGAACGTGTCCGAGAGGGCTCAGGAGATACAGAAAGCCGACGGCATCGCAATCTGCAAGACCGAACTCGTCGGGACCGGGACAGGAGCCGAAGCAGATCGCCACGATAGCGTCGGTAGGATTAAGCTAGGCCCTACTACCCGCTAGATACCCTTGATTGTCAATCCTGACATAGGAGTAGGCACAAGCAGCGCATCCACCATTTGAGGAGAGCATGCAGACAAAGATACCCAAATGTAGACATGAGCATTGTAGTCCCAAAGCCCAGCGCTGGTTTCTAAAAGTACATGCTAAAAAGACAGAGTTTCGCTCAACCAGAATGTGCCCATAACTACGCCGCTGACTCCCCGTCACCAAATTCCCAGCTTATGAAGCTTTCCAAGCTCAGAGCCCCCATAGTCCCATCTCGATCCCAACAACACCGATCTGCGCCATGGCCGAAACTGCAACACTCACTCTCTTCCCAACGAATCATATGCTCAAGAACCCCCAAGATACCGCTTCCACCCCTCGCGGACAACCTGTCGCCGTCCGTCAATGCCTTCCTGAATCGCAAACTTTTCCCACCGTGCATCCTTGCCCGCCCCGACCACTGCTAGTGTCGTGTCGCTCAACCATCCGAGAACCCCCTTGGGCGGCCGTGACGTGCCGAGCGTCGTCGTTTCTGATACGGGTAGCCCACCAATAACGGGCTCCTCACCCGCCTCAAAGGGTGCTGACGCAAACGAGTAAACATCGGAAAACAAGCGCGGCATCATGGGGATCTTGGACAGGATTCCCCATTTTCCTTTGCCGTCGCCGCTGTTTTCCGAGGGTCCCGCTGCATGGCCACCGTCGGCCCTCCTTGGGCTGGGCGGTTGGGCGGCGTTGGCTGCGACGGGCGGCGCTGGCCGTTTTGGATGCGGGACGTCGAAGATGTGGAGGGTGAACTTGTCAGAGGTGCAGGCGAGCATGGTGCCTGCCGGGTTGAAGGCGAGGGAGAAGATGGTAGCCGGATCAATGCCGCGCCGTAGCTCGGTGAGCCGCGCGCAATTAGCGGTAGAGAAGATGCGGATTAGGGTGCCCTGCTGGAGTTAGATATTCGACATGTCGTGAAGGGTTGGTTAGGGGGGCTTACCGTCTCGCTTGCTGTAGCAAGGAGCTCGCCGTCTGGGCTCATTTGGATCGCGCGTAACCCGGAGGAGTGCGCGGGGATGATGCTGACGTTGCCCGTGGCGATCTCAACGAGTTGAACATGGCCCGTCGTTCGGCCGGGGAAGGCAATGCGTCGCGCTGACATGCAACATAACCCCCAAGGGTTGTTGGCTGTCTCGTAGGCTGACAGGAGTGTGGGCGGCTTGGCGAACTTGAAGACGCGTACGCTATTCTGTAGCACCACGACGATACGTTCCTTAGACAGCTGTACACCCCGCACGGGCGTTAGGGCGCTAATATCTAGGGCAGATTTGCTCTTGAGATCATCCCATAGAATGAGCTGAGAACCGGTTCATGTTAGGAGTGGTCTGGATATGTGGCAGACTGGGAATAGCTTGCCTTGTTCCCCGCGAACTTGGGCTGCTTTCCGCCGCCAACAAGGCCCAGGTAGTTAGCTTTGCCCATCATCTGGACCAGGCCTACTCCGGCGTTGAAGTCTGGGTTGGAAATAATGTCAGCGGCTGAGACGAAAGGAAGCGCGAAACGGAAAGTGGCAAACCGCGTGCTGTCCGGAGAGCGCATGTTTCCGCGAAGAATACTGCGAGCTGTCAGACCAAATGCTTAGCAAGTGTGGTGAGGGCGAACGTACTGCAAAAGCCGGTGTTGAGTCCGACAGCAAAACAGCTGCAGTCGTCGTTGAAGGTGATGGAAAGCACCACCGTGGGGCTGGGACTCTCGATCGGGGGTCGGGTATTCATCTTGGATACGAGGCGGCGCTGTCGGTTGAACGAGTGTGGGTGCAGTGGAGGCAAAGGGCCAGAACCAGAAAGAAGCTTGAGATACTCAGCTAAATCCGTAGTACAGATAGATGCGGCGACCTAATACGGCCAAAGTGATGCTGTCTGAATTATGTCTGTGCAGGGGATCCAAGCCGGGTGCTACAGCTCATCCTCGAGGGGACTCGCAACTTGCACTGCAAAGTCTGAAGACTAGCTGATGGCTGTTATTTCCGTGCGGGCCACCTCTTCGGAGATGGCAGATGTCAGCTTTGAAGCTCTGACAAACTGACACGGCGCAGACACAGCTAGCGGGATGTCAAGCGATAGCAAGCAGCAAACCTAAGTCCCGTGGAGGGGTGTCGGAGTAGAAACCAGGCGCTCTAGGTTTGCCGGGTGGAACCGTGCAGAAAGCCCTTCATGGCTGTTCGGTTTACACAGAAAAGTATGGGATGGACGGGCACTGGAAGGAGGTGTCGTCGTCTTTCAAGCGACGAGCTCACGGCTCCGGTTGCTCATTCCATGGATGTCACGAGCTGCCTCCACGCGCTAAATACCATCCAACAGGCACTGCCCTGTTTGGCGCAACAGTGGCCAAGCTCGGACCATATGTCCTCGTTGTAAAGCTGCCTTAAGGATACCACCTGCTCACAGCCGGCTAACAGCTGGTGAGCAAAGCTAGACAGCGAGTGGTTGGGGAATTCACACATCTCTTCCTAACTTGAACCGAAGCGGGACCTGGGGTTTTGTGGAGTCAAATTGTCCCGATCCGGCTAGCGCACTGTCCCCTAGCGTGAGAGCGGCCCCTGAATTTGCGAGTGGGCCTGTGCTCCCTGCCTCCTGCCACTGATTGACTGGCGGCCAACTCGAGGCTGCTGCCAGTCTGTGCTGCTGCGCTGGGTGGGTGCTCCGTGCTGGGCCTGCTCGCTGCTGGCTTGTTCTCCTGCCGTGACACCGCAACAATTTGTGAAATTGCATTTTCGTCTTGCCGTCAACACCACATCCCGACCTCTCCTTTTCCTCCAACCCGCACCTCGATAGCTTCAACGACCCACGCGCGACCTCGACCTCGCCCAGCTATCCTCGCCCGCCGTCTTTTTGGTGACTGGATACCCAATCGCCCCATTTAGCATATTCTTCCTGCCGTCGTCTGAGGCCGGCTCTGCGTTTTACCCGTTGCCAAATCACCCCCAAACCACCAAGAACAACAAGCAGTCATGTCTTCGCCGGCCGTACGTAGTTACCTGCCTCCCACATTCCCAGTAATATACGAATCCAACACTCCACAATCTGCTCTGGAATTCCGGATTGACAAACACCCTCAATTGCACACGGAACTGGTTCTTGACGATGCCTGGCGCTAACACGTTTGGCGTGAAACAGAAAATGATCCGCCGAAAGAAGAACGTCAAGAAGGGAATCCAGTTCTGCCTGATGGTCTGTGGCGCTTCAGGCACTGGTACGTCTGCTTTCGATCTGTCTCGGTCGGATGCCCCTAATAACCGTTGCTATTCTCCAGGCCGGACTACTTTCGTCAACACTCTCTGCGGCAAGACCGTCCTCACCCACAAGGATTCGGATGATGCCTCCAGCGCTCACGTCGAGGAGGGCGTCAAAATCAAGCCTGTCACCGTCGGTATGCATTCACGGATTCCATGCTGCTAGCAAGGAATACAAACTCTAACACCTAGCAGAACTTGAGCTGGATGAGGAGGGCACGCGCATTTCTCTGACGATTGTCGACACTCCCGGGTTTGGAGATCAGGTCGATAACGAGGCCAGGTATGCCCCTCAAAACTGAATCCTAGCGAGGCCGCCGCGTGCTTACAATTTATCAACAGCTTCTCAGAGATTGTCGGCTACCTTGAGCGGCAATACGATGACATTCTTGCGGAGGAGTCGCGTATCAAGCGTAACCCCCGTTTCAGAGACAATCGTGTGCATGCTATGCTGTACTTCATCACCCCCACAGGTCATGGGTAAGTACAATCTCTTGTCTCCAACCTTACAACAACTGACTGTGCTACTAGTCTGCGCGAGCTGGATATTGAGCTGATGAAGCGTCTCGCCCCTCGCGTCAACGTCATCCCTGTCATTGGTCGCGCTGATTCCCTGACCCCCGCCGAACTTGCCGAGTCCAAGAAGCTGGTTATGGAGGACATCGAGCACTACCGGATCCCGGTCTACAACTTCCCCTACGACATTGAGGAGGACGACGAGGACACCGTTGAGGAGAACGCTGAGCTGAGAGGGCTCATGCCCTTCGCTATTGTGGGATCAGAGGACATCATCGAGATCGGCGGTCGCAAGGTTCGCGCTCGTCAGTACCCATGGGGTGTTGTGGAGGTCGACAACCCGCGTCACTCGGATTTCTTGGCCATTCGGTCTGCTCTGCTTCACAGCCATCTTGCCGACCTCAAGGAGATCACACATGACTTCCTCTACGAGAACTATCGTACCGAGAAGCTTAGCAAGAGCGTTGAGGGCGGCGCTGGAGCGTATGTTCATTCTGCTTGAATTTGTCCCGTAACATTTACTAATATTTTTGCAGTGACTCGTCTATGAACCCCGAAGATCTTGCGTCACAGTCGGTTCGTCTAAAGGAGGAGCAGCTGCGCCGAGAAGAGGAGAAGCTCCGCGAGATTGAGGTCAAGGTCCAGCGCGAGATCAACGAGAAACGCCAAGAACTGCTCGCACGCGAGTCCCAGCTGCGCGAGATCGAGGCTCGGATGCAGCGCGAGCAAGCGGCGGTGGTGGCCGCTCAAGGAGGCCCCAGCGACGCTAATGGAGAGGAGCACTGAGTGTCGGAGGTACCTTTTCCGCCTGGTCCCTGAACTATCGCCATTTCTGTACCGATACGAACAACCTCACCCTTCAAGGCAACCTGGTATTTCTGTGCAGGCGTTGGTTCTTTGTGTTGAGAGACAAAATATTCCCCCGCTGCTTCTGCGTTGTTATTTGAACGATATTCGCTCTGGAAGAGAACACATGATTGTGACGAAACTAAAAAGGGCGATCAGCGTTTTACACTGATGGGAGGACAGGAGGCGGACGAGCTGAGCGCGAACCCGAGTTTTGGTCGAAGGGTAGGGCTTCCCATGATGGCCGGATGAAGATCGCCAGCGGATCCTCAAAACTGTGGACTCCGAGTTCCGACCGGGATAGGCAGTGGCGCGGCTGAGACGTGACCGATCACGGAGATAAAAACTACACTGATGGTGGCCGGCGGCTCTTTCGTATCGCATCTCTTTACCGTCCTGTCGGTTCCAGCTTGTATCCCCCCTATTACATCTCTGCGTTTTCCTTATTTCTACTACTGGACTTCTAATGCAGATATCACTAAATTCAACTTTTCTACCCCTCCTAAACATATCGAAGAAAATGGACGGAGGTAATTGGGGAGCGACTTCAGGTTGATGTTGCTAGATACGGGTTTTAGTTTTGGGCTATTACCGCGTGAAGTTCACACGGCTGTCAATTCTCAACCGTCATGTAGTTATGCTATCCTTTGCCATCTCACCCAATCGCCCCCTACTGAATACAATCCAACACGCATTCCTGGGGATGAGCAGAAAACGATGACCCCTAAATCCGATGATGGAGCTGTCCTCCCTGAAATGGATGGGGGGAAAATACACAAACAAGGGACTGTCCACACAAAGTATTACACAATGTTGCCTAATCGCAACCGTCCTTTCGCAGTTTTCTAATCACTCGGGGAATAACAGACACACAACCAACCCCCTTTCCCACCTGAGCAAACCGACCAACCGTCCAACCTCGGCACCATTGACCTCAGTCGCCTTAGTTATTCGACTGGCTGTTCAAGATGCGCAGAATGGCCAAGAACAGGTTGATGATGTCGAGGTACAGGCTGATGGCGGCGGCGATCTCCTCCTCGACGTGGTGCTTGCGCAGGACGAGCTGGGTGTCGACGAGTATGTAGCCGCTGAAGATGAGGGCCGAGACGCCACCGTAGATGAGCTCGCCGGTGCTTGTGTGCGGCATGAAGGCGTACATGAAGCCGAAGAGAACCAATCCCCAGAGGCTGCCAAAGAGGTAGGGCATCCAGCTCGTGAAATCGTACTTGGTCTGGCAGGCAAAGGCCGTCAGGAAGACAAAGATGCCGCCGGTGAGCAGAACCGCGTTGAGCACGATCGAGGTCTTGTAGAAGGAGACGATGACCGAGATTGTGTAGGCTTCGAGGAGCGTGAAGCCGCCGAGGAAGAGCAGGTTGGTCGGGTACGAGTGACGCTTCCAGTAGGTGAGGATTAGGAAGGCGATGGAGCCGAAGAGCTGTGATGCGGTCAGTTGTCTGCCTGGAAGGAGGGAGGGGGAGGTTGCGTACCGAGATCCAGACCAAGGAAGGGTGCGACTGAATCCATGCCTTGTAGCCCTCGCTCATGAAGCTGAGAGCACTAACGCCGCCTGTGACGAGGAGCTGGACCGTCAAGATGGTGTAGACCTTGCGGATGAACTGGTTGCGGATGTCGATGGTGGCCTCGGCGACGGATCCGCCGAACTGGGAGTGAAAGTTAGCGCGGCTGTTCATGGCAACGCCAAGGGCGGACGGGGGCCGAACGGAACGACCTACCTTGAAGTCATCCGGAACATTGTCCTCGCTGCTGCGCGGGGCGCCGTCGAAGAGACGCTCCTGGTCGTTGGCAGCGCTGGTCTCAGCCTGGTACGAGGGAGGCGGCTGCGTGTAGTCAATATGCGCCTCGGGATCCTCCTGAGGAGCGCGTGTGTATTTCGCGGTGCTCGCCATGATTGCTAGCTCTCTTCGATGGTGGTGAGTAGGAAAGAAGTCTCCCGGCGGAGAGAAGTCAAGATGCGGCCGACAAGACGTCAGTGGATGCAAGAGACGAGACCTGAGACCTGGTGATGATGGTTGTTGGTGGAGAAGCGGCCGAGGTGGGGTGCTCTCACTGGGAAGCCTGGCCTGGGTGGCGTAGCTGCAGCTGTGACCAGGTGTTGGCCTGGAACATTCTGCTGCGCCCGCGTCATCAGGGTTAGGGCTCAGTATGATGGCTCATTTAAAGTACTTCCACTTATGCATTTGTGACCCTAGCGTCAGTGGAATCCACGGATCGGGGAATTGACGGCCCGCAAGCTGCAACTCCCATGATTTGCAGGTGCCACTGACAGTGCCAGAAAGCGAGTGCCAGACGAATGAAGGAAGGAGGTCGTTGACGAAGGAGAAACGCGCTTTAGAGGATCCCCCTTTCATGCTTTCCAAGGCCATGACCACACCAGGTACCCATCGATTTTAGCCGTGTTCTTGCCTATTTTTGCGTATTTTGACCTGTCTGGAGAGCGAGCGCTGCTCTGCCACGCCCCGGGCCCAATGCGACACCGCAAGCAGCAGTCAACGTGAACGCCGAACGCTGAATGCGAACGCGAACGCGGACGTAAAGCCCGACGCAGCCATGGCGGCAACCAACACCAACCGCTTCTCCACCTACACGACCGCCTCGGTTGGGTCTGGCACTGAGACCAAGAATGGCGAGCCCAAGAAAGACCTGTGGATGTCTATGCTGGACTCGGTAGCCAGCGGCAAGCGTCTCCCCGAGAAGACCATCATCGTGCTTGGCGGCACCGTCGACTCCCAGCGCGAGTTTTTCGAATCACTTTCCACCTCCGAGCTCCGCCGCGCCCTCGACCGCCAGGGCTCGCGGACTCCCCCCGTTGCCAACAGCTTTGCCCTTGGCTATGCCTACTACGACGTCCTAGACGCAGACCAAGAAGACACCCTGGCGCGCATCTCGCTCTACACCCTTACCAGCCCCTCGCCCGCCTTCGCCTCCCTCCTCCAGCCGCTTCTCACGCCCCAGTCGATACCAAATACCCTTATAGTTGTCCTGCTGGACTGGTCCCAGCCATGGAAGTGGATGCGGCAACTGCGAGAGTGGATTCTCCTCCTGCGCACCGTCTTGATCTCGCTACCAAACGAGTGCAAGGCGACGATGGAGGAGGTTATGCTGTCGTGGCGGGACCGCGGCAGGGGAGGCGGAACAAACCTGGACGGAACAACTGCCATCCCCGGGTCGGACGGCGATGTTTCTATACCCCTGGGCCCTGGCGAGTGGGAGGACGCATTAGGTCTTCCCCTATGTCTAGTCTGCCAAAATGTGAGCCGGACGAGCCCTTGCAGAAGACCCAGTGCTAACTTTCTGTGCAGGCTGAGAAAATGGAATACTTGGAGAAGACACAAAGTTGGAAAGAGGAGGAGTTCGACGTGGTGTTGCAGTTCATGAGGACCGTTCTCCTAAAACGTAAGACATTTTAGCATCGCAGTATTGCGTTCGCCTACTGACTAAACCATTCGCAGATGGTGCATCCCTTATCTACACAACGCCTTCCACACCATCCCAGCTCCCCAGCCTCATCCACTCCAGCCTAGGGATCCATTCGCTCTTAAAGAAGCACCCCCTAAAACACAACGTTATCGACCGAGATAAGATCGTCGTGCCCCCCAACTGGGACTCATGGGGGAAGATCCGCGTGTTGAGAGAAGGCTTTGACGTCGAGCTCGTCAGCAACGGGTGGACAATCGATCTCGACCAACCGCTTGCGCCACCCCAAGCCAACGGAGACCACCTCGAAAACGGACATATCAATGGCGACGAGGACCCTGACGAGGAACAAGACCCGGAAGGATCCACCGTTACATTATACGAGTCCGCCGTGCAGGATCCCACCATGGATGCGCTACAAATAGCAGGGCGCAACAGCCACTCGACCAAGCTCGAGATTCCCACGACCGAGACTCAGACCTTCCTCAGCCAGCAGCTCAAGGTCCTTGAGTCGTTCAAGCAAAAGAACGAAGAGGCACGGGAAGAGTACCGCTCGAAGCACCCCAAGAAAATTGAGGATGATGACTATGTCAGTTACAATGGCCGACCACCCGAGCCCAAGGTACTGGAACATATCGGTCCGGTGCAGTTCAACATGGGCGGCATCCAGGTCGACGCCGACGACATGGTGCAACGACTCAAGGTAAGCTTTTTCCCCGCCCCCACACCTCTTCACCAGCAAGCATGAGCTAACCATATACTCCCAGGAACGCCAAACCTATGGTTCCTCTCCCGAACCTCCTAGCCCCAACGACGATGGCGTCGTGGAAGAGCAACCCCAAATGGACACAGAAAACCTGCAGGCCTTTTTCACCGGCCTCATGAACAGGAGGAGCGGGTCCGGCCACTAGCCAAAACCGCACATCAATTCATTTTGTCTTGCCCGTCATCGGTCCCATGTTTTGGTGGGACGAATTTCAGAATCTAGAAAGCACTGTTGAGCGTTTGACTAAGCTCTCGCGAGCACGTCTTGACCATGTTCCGTGGTTCCCTTTGTAGAGTTACCAAAACCGAAGACCTTGTGTTTTCCCCCCTTCCGTCTTGAAGAGAGCTGGATTGAGACGAGGTCAGGGCGATTATAGAGGTAGGAGGGTGTGCTTTTTGGGTCTCCTACAAACCGGCGCAGCGTGCGATGGGGATGGCCAGAGAAAGTCAAAAAGAAAAGTTGTAGATTAGGTAGATACCCCTTTTTGACGCAAGGCGATATGAAATACCAGAGATTGGCTGTCGCAGAGATCTGACTAGCCAGTTTTTCCACATTGGCAGGACGACAGCAACAATCTCAAGCCAACTATATATCTCACCACATGGATTGTGAGTCTCATTCTTGGTTTTAGCTGTGGATTAATTTGCGTCACCATCCTCTCGTTAGTCCGTCCTCCCACTCAAGCAGACATGTACAAAGCAAACGCTAATCCTCAATCGTGACCCTCAGCCAAGGAGAACCACACTTATCCAACCAATCAACAATGCCAGTCCAATCCGATTCACCAGCCGCCATATATCCCAGGTAACGTAAAAACAGGACGTCTCGTGTCTATAGAGAAACAAAATAACGATCTCTACAGTACACAGTTTCCGTCTCTAGAAATAAGTTCGCCAGGCATCAAAACGCAATCATCTCCTGAGCGAAGCACTTCTACAGGCGTCTCCTTGGGCGCCTCGGCCACTGCCGGCTGCTCCTCCGCCTTCTCAACAGCCACTGCGACCCCTGTCACTCCAGGGGCTGTCTCAGCAACCGGCTCGCTCACTTTAGGTTCAGATTCCTTCTCTTTAGCCTTGACCCCGGCCTCCTGTGCGGCAGGGACCGCTTCAGCCTTAGCTCCCTGAACATCAGGCGCAATTGTCTCCAGCTCCGACCTCAGCTTCGACTCGAACTTGAGCATTTGCTCCTCCGTGGCGGGCTCCGGCTCTTGTTCCAACTCCGACTTCAGCGGCGGGTCCAGCTCCACGGGCTCAGGCTTAGGTTCCGGCTCCTGCTCCGGCTCCGGCTCCGCTACCAGAACAAGCGCACGCGCCTCCGCTCGTGGCGTCGTGTAGTACTGCCGTAGCTTCTCTTCACGAGCCGAAACACGAACTTCCTTGACCCCAAGCCTGACGGTCACCACGCCCGACAACAGGCTGACAAAGAGCCATGGGTATTGCAAGATCTCTGCCTCGAAGGCGAAGATGGTGTCTTTGGCTTGGCGGATGTAAGTTGCGTCGCCTAGGAGGGTGCCGAGAACGAATAGATTTGACGCAGACACGGCATTGGTTGATGGTTGCGACTTGTCCATGCCGCTCTTGAGCCGGAGGATGGTGTGGCTGAGGGTTTGTTCCTCGGTAGAGTAGAACCCACCGGAATACGCACGCCTGGGGGATGGGATCTCGTCTCGTGAGATGGGATCGTAAAACAACCGGGTTTGAGTGTCTGAAAGGTCAGTCACTTTTTCTTTCTTCTCAAGCCGAGTCATGGGCACTGCTTACCTTGCAACTCCTTCGCCCAGCTCAACCACTCCCTCTCTAGCGTTGACTCGTAGAGACCCAAAAGCCCCTCGATCAAGAAGGCGTAATCGTCAGCAAACGCAAGGGTGGCGCTCGGTTCCTGGTAAAAGAACCGCCGCATGGTCTTGTCGGCCGCATTCTCAGCAGCAACCCACAGATTGTGCTTTACAAATGCTGCAGCCTTTTTGGCTGCATCGAGGTACTTGGTACTCCGCTCGGCATCCACCGAGCGCACTGCTGCTGCAGTCCTTGCCAGCGCCGCGATAACCATGCCATTGATATTTACAACGACCTTCTCATCTCGACCCGGGCGGACGCGCTCCTTTTCGCGATGAGATCTCAAATTCTCCCTTGCAGAAGCGAGAATGCGCTGAACCTCGGACACGGGAATCCCAAACTGCTTCGACAGCTCATGCACGTCCTTGACCGCGTACAAGACGTTCTGGTTGATGAATTCGTCGTGGGGATCTTGGTCTCGAGGCACGTTTCCATGTTCGAGCACGTTCCAGTGCGCAGCGGCAACTAGGCTGGCGTGCTGCCCATCGCTCGCGCCGCTGCCTACTACGTGATCAAACTCGCGACGAGTCCAGAGATAGTAGGCGCCCTCACGCATGTGTCGATCACCCCTGCGGTAGAAGCTATCCGCTGCCTCGCTGGTGACGAATCCGCCGCCTTCTTGGCGGATCAGTGGGCTGGTGAGGTAGTCGGCCAGCTCGAAGACCACGTCGACGAACTCGTCCTCTGCGACGAGCGAGCCAGACTTCTCGAGCCAAGCATCCAGGAAGACGCCGAGCAGAAGGGCGTTCTCGCCCACCATCTTCTCGAAATGTGGAACACTCCAGTCCCGCGTAACACTGAAGCGCATGAAGCCGGCACCAACATGGTCATGCAGCCCGCCGTCGCGAATCCGTCGCAGAGTACCTAACGCCATGTTCGTAGCATTTTCCACCTCCTTCTCACCTACGACATCCTTGACTTCATCAGGGAACTGTGCAAGCCGGAGCAGGAACGATAGTCGAGCCGGGTTGGGGAACTTGGGGGTGCCGAAGCCGTATTCGGTGGGATCGAACATCTGGGCTATCCTACCCAGGGCCTCTTCCACCTGATCGAGGTCGACATCGGCCTCGTCCGAGTTAGCACCCCGCTCTGGGAGAAACAGCTCACGAGTGAGAGTAGCAGCTGTGGTGGAGCTAAAGGTTCCTTCTTGTGCAAAGTCCTGCAGCTTGGACAGCATCTCGAAGGCTTCCCTGCGGCATCGTTCTTCCTGCTCCTCCCAGACATTGTGTATCTTCTTGGATAGGGCGAGGAAATCGATGCAGGCTTCTTCGCCATCACCAGCATGGTCGTCTGCTAGGGCAGCGGCAGCAAGGCTATGCTCTGTCCCCGGGCCGGGCCAGTATGTCTCGCCGAAGATTGGGTAGAGGTCGGGGGTCAGAAACAGGTTCAGCGGCCAGCCGCCGGTGGCATTGACGGCCTCGCTGTAGTTCTGGTATATGGTGTCGAGGTCGGGACGTTCCTCCCGGTCGACAATAATTGGGATGAAGGCGTGGTTCAGGAAGGCCGCCACGAGGGGGTGGGAGAAGGAGTCTTGGGTTGTGAGACGGCAGTCTGTGGGTTGCCTGTGAGCGCATGTCCTTGCGTCAAGAATAGAATTAAGGGGAATTGGGGCTCACGGTGGTCAGCCAGAAAGCCAATGTGCATGAAGATGGGCTTGTTCTCCTTCACGGCCCGATCCAGTGCCTTGGCGTCCAGTGGCTGCCAGGCCACAGGGGTGTCGCCATGTCGCTGCACATAGGGGCTGCTGCTCTCCCTAGCATGGTTCCGCAACGGCGGGAAGGCCGGGTTGTTTTCTGTGGGAGCAGTAGTAGTAGCCATGGCTGTGGCTTCGCGTGACGACGGTGAGTCTTGAGGGGCGGGTGTGGTGGTCGTCGCAACAGGGCCATTTGGCTGCTGCTGCTGCAGCTGTGCGCTCATCATCTTGGCGTCTTCCAATGTCTACCGTCGAGACTCTATTGATCAAGTAGCGACAGGTCCGCGATCGGTGCGGCTTACAAAAACTTGTGATATCGATAGAGCGATAGTGGAGGTTGTCGGCGAGCGTGCCTGCGAGCAGTGGGCTGCGATGCGGGGTGGGGGTGGACCTGACTTGGATCTGGGATTGAGAATCGCGCCGCTGTTTCGTCAAGGGGTCAAGGGTCTCTGAAGTGCTGGACGCTACGTGCGAGGTTATGAACCATCTCGGCAAAATCTGAGAGAGAAGGCAAGAAAATGACGAGCTCGAAATCTAGGACTGAGCTGCGCACAAGAACGCAGGCTCGAGGCAGGCAACTTTGCGAGTGGGGAGTGTGGGTAAGAAGCAGACCACGAGGCTAGCTGCTTTTGACGACCCCCACCTGACGTAGCTCTTATCGCGGCCGGCAGAGTGCTTGGACCGTGCGTATCTCAGCCATTTCGGCTAGAATTTGGTGTTACACAAGTTGTATAGACAACCCTAACCCGTACGATTTGGAAGGACAAATACCAGCATCAAAGGGGCGTGAAAAAAAAACCCTGCATGTTAAATTCATCAATCAAAGGGGTAGTGAAATATTCCAACAGAATACACGCGGAATAATGCACTGGGGACAGATGGGGGCAGTATTTTTATGTTTAGTTGGCATGCTTCCCTTTCGTTAGTGTTTGGAACTTTGACAATCAAACAGAGAATCGTGTATGAATGATAATGATTGTGCAAGTGGGTCTTCGTCAAAGAAGAAGAAAGAATAAAAAAACATATAGGGATTCGCTAGTCGTTACCGACCCAACTACTAGTCTGGGGGTTAATGGCTTATCTATGGGGGAGCGGACGGAATCCCAAGTTTTCCTTTGGGGCCTTCTCTTTATATACAAAGTATGCCAAACATGGAAACTCGGGAGCCCAGAAAATGGGATGCATCCCACCCACCGCCTTCACTTCACCGCCTAGTAGGGCCGGCAAAATAAGGTTACCACCTGCCAAATCCCACCCCATTTGTCTTCTGCCTTCTTCCTCTCTACACAAAGGCAAAATTTCAGGGGTGAGAGTTCGGGCTCTCGCCCGCGACATCTTCATCTACGACCTCCAGAACTTCGATACCTTGCTAGGTGGCCTAGTCCTCACTACCGGTGTGACCAACGCCAACTTCTACGCCATGGTCGGCATCATCATCAATGCCTCGCTCCCAGGCCCCTTTATCCTCCAAGATGAAAACGGCACGACAGTCGCCCAAGGCACACAGCCTCTCCTACCAGGGAGATATTTTGTCGTGGCCGATGGCACCGTCCAGGCATGCTCCCTTCTGCTCTATAGGTATAATTACTAACATAATCAAGAAATCTACAGAGCACGTCTTAGTTCGAGCTATGTCTTTCCAGACGGGGACGCGAACAGGTTTATTCAGGGGTCAAGTACGAGAGCGAGACGGACGTTGCGTCGTGACAAAGAAAGAAAATCGGAGAAGAGAGTTTAACATATGGCAGGGTTTCGAGGCTGCACACATCTTCCCTCTCACGTACGAACATCAGTGACTCCATGGGGAGTTGAGTCAAGAGATTACTATCCCAGCACAAAGAGGAGGGTCGATCAATTCAGTACAGAATGGCCAACTCCTCAATAATACTATCCACCAGTTATTCGACTTTTACGATTTCTCTATCAGCCCTGATGTAAGTCTTATCTAACAATAGAATATTAACGGTAGCTAATTAAGTGTAGGATGGTTATAAGATTGTTTCCAGACCGATCTCGACAATATCGCGGGAACTTTCCTACATGCTCGTCTTCTAGATGACCCACGACGCCCTTTAGACGTACTTCTTCAATGGCATTTCCGGCAATGTTTCAGACAAGGGCTAGGTGCCCCGAGTCAAGCAAGCTGTGCGAGGGAATATAATTTAGATGAACGTGTTTATCACGGTGGAGGTCCGTATCACTAAAACGGGTATATCGCCCCGGCGCCAAAGAACAGGGTTAGGGTTAATTACAAATGAAACCCCACATATGTGGAAAACAGGACCATGAGTTTTCCAGTACCTATGGTCGTATGTGCAAGCTCATCAATTCGAAAGCTCTTTTGTAGTCATTGTCGCAGCTTGGGAATAGGGGCAACGGATAACTTCATGTTGAGACAAGGAAAAGTTCAAAGGTGGACACCGCACCAAAAGCCATTCAGCGTCTCTACCCAAGCGACGCCTTTCTCTTTCCCCCTTTTTTACCCTTTTTCTTGGGGCATACTCATCCAGCATACCAGGCTCATTATACAACGGGTTAGGTATATCCCCCTTTCCAACAATCCCATTAGCGAGCACAGTCTTCCTCCACCGCACGCAAATAAAAGTTTTTGGGCGGGTTCAAATCCACGGCCCCGTTGGCATATGCCACCTCTTTTCGTATCGGGGTTGCCCTCTTCCTCGACAAATCCGGGATGACGTCGTCGACGGTGCTCAGCCTGGGCGAGAAAGAGCTTGCCCCATATCGCCGCTGCCCAGCGACCGCCTCGCCGTCAAGCGACCGCCTCGCCGTCACGGCTACCATGGACTTCTTCGCCGACTTAAACGGGTGCCGTCCTGGCGCAGCCTTGCGGTTCGGCGCCCAGCCCGCCGAGGAAGGTGGTCTCGCCAATGTTGATCATACCTTGTGTTGCGGTAGGTTATTTCAAGCTGTTTGGTTGGATAATGTGGGTCAAGAAGAGGGGTTCTTACGACATAGTCCTCGAGAATAACGCTTGGGGATTGGGTGGGTGTCATGGTATTGACACCATGGAAGTACAGCGGCGGGTTGGAACTGAGGATGGCCTCGGTTTCCACGAGTACGAGAACCCGTACGAGACGGTGTCTCGTACGGGTTCTCGTACTCGTTATCGTCATCTCGAGCAGCGAGGAGTACGGCTACTTGGATGAACAGCATCTACCCAACCATTGCCGACCGCCAGCTGCGCCACATTATCACGCCCGGCTCCCACAACGCCGGCATGAGCGAAATCAACTCAGCCTGGTTCGGTGGCAGCGTCGAGGGCAACACGCGGACCCAGCTCCTGCGAATTTGCGATCAGCTTAGGGTTGGTTCTTTGACATGCGCATCGTGAACGTCATGGGCCGGGGGTTCTGGGCCGCACACCTCGTTGACGAAAATGCCAACGCGCCATTTAGCAGCACAGGGATGAGCCTCAGCGACATCATCAAGGAGACCAATGCATTCATGGCGGACAACCCCGGCGAGGCCATCATTTGGTGGGCCTCGACTACCGCTGCGCGGGACTCACGAATACGCCGTCCAAACTGGGACAACAGCCGGCGCACAACTTTATGAACCATCACGACGGCAAAGGCTGTGCTCTGCTCCTGTTGGACAAATATGGCCACGAGGACTCTAAGGCGAGGGAGAAGTTGGGCATCTACCCGGGCAGCGCGTAGTTTGGCCGAAACGACTACTGGGTCGATAAGAAAACCGCCGATGAATGCGGCAACGCCCAGGTGGCCAAGATGACCTCGTTTACGCGCGACAAGTGCACGCCTAAATTTATTGAATCGACAATGTATGGCCTGGAGGACATCGCCCATACCCGCGAGATCGAAGATGATACACATGGGGCGCGTCGTGCCTCCGCTGTGCGTCGACGCCCGCACAACGAATGTCTTGTCAATGCCCTCGAGGCTATAGTTCGCCTCGTCGTTGTCATCAACCGTGAACCCGTCGTACGACTCGTATCGGACAAGTTCTGACGCGCTTTGCCTGGGGGAACGTCGTACAAGTTTAAGATGACGAGCAGTCATGCCCACCAGATTAACACATTCAACTTTTACGGTGTGCGATTCACAATCGTAATGTAGTAGCCATTCCAGATCAAAATGATGGTGGAATCGAGGAAATCGATGGAGAAGTACTCGCCCCGCCCCATGTCCTCGGAGCTCTGCATCTTGTCCGATTCCAGGGCACTTGTCATCAGGCTTCGTCACGTGCGGAATGGTGACGGGGGCTTTGCCTTGGGACACGACGTCGAAGATGGACCTGAGCCCACTGTGGATGGGCGAGTGCATGTTGGAATATGACAGCACTCCTCCTGTGACGGTTCCAGTGCCGTTGGAGGCGAGAAAAATGTATCTGGCGCCGATGAAATTAATATGCTGAAAACGCACTTTTTCGTCCTCGAGATACACGAGCATCTTCTGACACGAGTGTATATCAATGTAGTCCTGCGAGTATGTGCTAAACCACGAGTAGGTTCCGGCCCCGCCAATGTGAATATTCTGGCATCCCTCCACAATGACAGCCCACGACTCGTCGCAGCTACTAAACTCGCCTGTCGGGCACGAATAAGTTGGGTCTCCAGGGAACTTGCCAACCACTGCCTTGAAGGGCGCTGGTGGCGGGGGAGAAGGCTGGAAATAGGGCGACTCGGTCTGAATCATGGTCGTAAAGATGTTCTCAGCATTGTAAAAGTCGTACTAGTAGAACACATTATGCTCGGACGAAGTGCTCGGACGAAGTGCTGTAGAGCCAAGTGGCCGCCTTGCTCTCGATGAGGATGCGGCGGGCGCTGTAAAAACCACCATCATGAAGCTGTTATTGTTGGTGAGGTCCTCGTCGTCGATGATGTGGTCGGCTACCCAAAGCCACATGTTGTCGAAGAAGCCCGACGCTTTGGGGGTGATGTACATGAGCATGCTGGCCGCCTGGCACTTTGCCGGGTTTGTACCGCCGGGGTTGGCCGGACACTCCTTGGGTGCAAGCTCAGTGCCCGTTGCGCCGCCGACGCAAGCGTGGACATCCCACATCGCTGCCGAGCCCTGGCTCTCGGCCTTGACATTCCACTCGATCAGCGCGGCTCCGACGGTACCCCCCTTGGTCGTGACAACTAGGTCCTGCATCTCGACGGCACCGACATCACCCTTCTTGCAGGCCTTTAGCATGTCACGGGGGTTGGCAGCGTCTGAGAACTTTGTTCCACGTTGTCGAGAATGAGACCGGTTGACGCGGAGCCAAGCTTGCCCGACGGGGTTCCCAGGATAAATAGATGCAGTCTTGATGTTGGTGAAGATGGCGTCAATGAAGGATGCTGGGCTGACCATCCCGTCTCCGCCGTCGTTAAGAAGGCAGAATCCCACACCGACGTTGTCGATCGCCAAGGTCTTCCACACCTAGCCCCAGTCCTAAACAATCCGGGCGGAAGTATTGCATCTACTGGAGATCATACAAGTGGCGCTGAATTGTTGGTTTCCGCCATGTGATGCCTGCCATCCACCAAGTGTTCTCGCGGGACTGGATGGGGGTCACTGTGGTGTTGGCAGCCAACATCTCAGCCAGCAGGGCTGCGGCACGGGCAATTCCGTCGGTGATGTCAAGCAATGGGGACGGGGTGTCGAAAACCTCATCATCGTCTCTCTTTTCCAGAAGTGTTCCAGGCTTCAAGCGGTAGTTGTTACGGCCGGGCTTATCGAAACGGGCCTTGTTGAGTTTGGTCTTGGCAATGGCATCGCTGACAACTTGGCGGGCCCTACCAATATTGGACAGTGTCGGTTTGCAAAATAGGGCGCCGCAGACGGGGAGGCAGCTGGTGGGCTCGGCGAGACATCCTGGCGGATGCCACTGGCAAAGACAAGGAATGAAAGGCAAGCCCACACAAGGGTGAAAATGGCCGGCTGTCGCATGGCCGGCCTTCGTCGGACAGGTTCCAAACTTGCTTGGGATTATCTAGTATAAAGAGGGGATACGGAAGATGCAGTGAGTCTTCATGTGCAACCAGAGGCACCTGCCGGGCGCACCCTCTTCGGCGTCGGGTCCCGTCTTCCCATAGCCTGGTATCCCCAGGAATCCTGCGACGACACCTCATCATGCCCGGTCGAGACATGTGAGGGAGCTGGAGTGCTAATGTCGACACAACCAACCGTTGGCTCTGGAATTTTTGTTGCAGGAGTCAATGTCAAGGTGAGAACCTTAAGATTCGCTGAGTAGTGTAGTGGAGAGTAGCATCGTGTTAGAAGGATGGCAGGTTGCTACTGGCGAGCATGTCTATGTGGATTTGGTTGATAGGTTGTGATGGGACGATTGTCAATGGACCCCTGAGCGGGAGGATGCCAAAGTTGAAAATCAAATTAGCTGCAGCACGACATGGCTGAGAAGGATGCATGGTAGTGCAAAGGTACCTACCTACCTTACCTTGGCGGGTGGGTCTGCCGACTCCATGGCTTTGGCTCGATTCTGGGGAAAGACGCCTAGCGCCTGCCCAATCCCGGGCAGGTTCTAGTCCAGACCTGGCAGTTAGCTACCTACCTAAGGGAGGTAGATCACAGTAGCGTGGCAAGCTTAGAGGGAACAGGTGCTACCATTATACCTAATTCCGTTGGAAATTTTCTACACTTCTATCCATCTACCAAAATAGACCATACCTAGCGGCGACAGTTCCGCCTTCCTTCCCGGTGAAGATTCGGCTCAGCCATGACCAAAACAACCGCAAATGGGGTGAACAGATTTTTTCTCTTGGGGTCCCTTTTTCTTTGCGTCCATCCATCCAACATTCCAAAACCCATGATACAACCGATCGAGAATATACTCATTTCAAAACAGGCGTTCCCAACACTTTTAAAAGCCTTTCTACCTAGTATTTCTAGAGGCCTTCTCCCAGCTACCTACGGGGTTGCCGTGATCGTCATCACTTTGTTGTAGTTGCGCTGACTGCTTGGCGTAAGGCAGGGGGGGATAGTTCGGCAGCCCATAGTAAGGGAGTTGGTAGGTATGCATACCGGCATAATGCGACGTCGGGCCCGGTAGCGGCCCGTTAGGCGACGGCGGCAAGGGCAAGCCAGAAATGGTGCTGCCAAGTTGGAGCATGCCCGTGTTGCCGGGCTGGAACACGGCGTTGCTGGGATGGAACACGCCACCGCTGCCGGGCTGGATTCTCAGCCCGGAATCCACTGGCCATATTCCATTGCAATCGGATGCTTTAACCGAGCTCTTCCAGACCTCGCGCTTCAAGTACGCTTGTTTGCCAAACTCGTCCCACTGGTCGGGGGAAAGCGGCTGGGATGGATCGTGGCTTGTTTTGTAGGCGGAAAAGTGTGTCCGCCGATTCCGCCACTGTCGCCTCATCTCATCACGCTGCTCGTCGTCGTCGTGGAGACCAAGAGGTACGATCAGAGAACCCTTGGCCTCCATGGTAGCCGGATTGAAGTCCAAGAAGCCAATGTTCTCCTTGCCGAGCAGGAGTGCCCCTGTTTCGCGATTCCGCCCGACAAAGCGGCAGTAAACCCGGTTTTTTTTCCTTCCCCCATCACCCCAATAATCGATGAGTTCCGACCCCGATTCCTCTTCCATCATGACGGTTTTGATGGCATTCCACTCAAGCTGGAGCAAGTCCACTGACATTGTTAGGACCATCAAGCCTTCTAGGTCCCCGAATCGAAAGGATGCATAGACACCGCAGCTTTGGGGTGCCTGCGCCTGGATGTCCAACACCATTCGACCCCGAAACCAATCGTCTGGCCCTAGTCTCTCACATTTGACTAGGTAGGTCCCTTTCAGATCCCGCAGACCGAGAATCTTTGTGCCTCTTGAAACGAGCATTCCGCGCTCGTTCCCGAATTTGTTCCGGCTCTCAGCGAAGCACCTGTTCCAGCTTGCTAGATCACGATGTAGAGACCTATCGAGCCTCTGGTACACCACACGGACCGATTCTTCATTCTGGCCAATGATCATGTTGATACCACTGTCAACATGTCTTTCGTGGTCCGCAGCTGCTTCTTCGGGGTCCACAGCTAGACTGGCCCGTATGAGTTTAACAGTAAGGTTGTACTGCGGCCGCCCCCCCTTCGCTGACGTCAACATCAGCAGCGGCCCGCACGCCCGTTCGTCCAGCCGCTGGTCTAGGACTAGGGGCAGCTGTTCTGGATGCCGCTCTAGGTGCTCAAGGAAGGTTACTGGCGAGAGATTTGCCCTCTCCTCTGGACACACCCCACGCTCCACAAGGTGTTCGTGGGCAAGCGCAAGCGCACCGGCGTTATCCCGTGTCAGGTTGACGACGATCATGTGTCGGTTGATGAGGATGCTGAGCCCGAGATCATTTCGCCTTTGCACGGCTTCTTTGAGGGCTTTTTCGCGCGGCGAAGCGAATCGTCTGAAGATTCGGGGAGGTCGACTCCCGCACGAATTTACCGGCCGCGCTGCCTCAAGTGCGGGAGAGAAGTATTTGTCGAGAAATTGATCAGGGTCTAACTCTGCTTGTTGGGTCTGATCAACGGACTCAAACATCCTCTTCCGTGTCCCATTAAAACTGTGCAGGTCGGCCTTGACATTGAGCAAATCTGATTTTAGATCTTTGTAGGTATTACCTAGTTGGTCTGAGAAGCGGTTACCCTAACGGTGGAAAAGGGATTAGCACCGACATCACCACTTGGGTAGAGTAAGGTACTCACAGCCCCTGAAGGAAGCCAGGTATTATTCTCGTCTTTCAAGGCACACTTCAGCCTATGAACTGCCCCTTTGCGCCATGGCGCCAGACCGCTTGGGAGCGGAGTTCGGGCATTTTCAATGCCCCAGAGGACAAGTTGGGCCTCAGCCCAAGGCTCTCCGTCCACTGTGGAGTTCTCGAGCTCGGTGGTTTTCGACAACAGTCTCTCGAAACTGCACTCGCGATAGAACCCGTTATATACCAGCGCGTAGTGACCATGGTATTCGAAATATCCTTGTCGTATCGGGATATACGGCAACGTCGCCGGGGCTGTCATGGGGCCTGCCGACGCGTTCGGGAGGGTTAAGGTTAGAGAGTTCGTGGTATTGGCGTCCATTTGAACGGAGTGAATGCTGATGTTAACTAGTGAGATTAAGTGTCGAAAGTGAGCGTAGTTCCCTTCCAGATTGCAAATTGAATATAAAGATCTCTAAACATAAACCCAAGGTAGTCTGGAAAGAGGTGAAAGGGACAGGGTTTGACATAGGGTGAGAGGAACATTTATATCACATTCTAATTCCGAAAATAATTTTCAACTTACTATACTAGGTAAGTGGAGAACTTACCGTGGCTCTATGAACTTAGCAACTTCACCTAGGTTTCGGCATGTATAGATTAGCTTCAACAAGGTAGGTTTGGCAAAAAGCTGCCAAGCTTGAAGCACCGTATTGGGGTGATCCAAATGCTTCCACCGTTCGCAAGTACGGCAGAGAGCTTGATCATGCCAAATGGAAGCCCTCAAAGCTTCTGACTCAAAGTCCCCACAACTCCTGAACCCAAGGAGCATGAAGATACCACTTCGGACTGTTGCGCGCCTCCCCGAGCCACCACATGAAGCGCCCTCGCCGTTTGGTCCGCAGTCGCGGCCGCAAGCTGGAGGATCACCAGTGCACATGCAGACAGACGTAACTTTCAACTGCCTACCTTAGGCACATGTACCCACAGGAGCAAGCGAGTGTTCGGATGCGGATCATGGCTTGCGGAAGCGTGAAGCCTGCCACCCTCTCGTGGAATGCCGGTGGAGATGGGACGCCAGTGACCATGGCCGACGTGAAGCCGGAGCTAATTCTCACGGTGAATCCATATTCGATATCCGCCGTGAGAGTCGTGTATTGGAGTCATGATCCCCTTCAATAGTGTCATGAGTAACCTTGGATTCCCTTTGTTTACTTTATCTGTCAAAATGGCGGTCGTCTAATCAAGAGACCTAAAACATGGATGTGTGGTTAGAGCTAGTCATCGTTGGTACCTTGATCTAAAATGTAAACCATAATATGCATGATGGCAGACACACCTCATATCTATCCAACTTCCATAACGGCTTGGTACCACTGTGAGCTGGTGTGCATTACTAAGGTATCCTAGGTAGGTACCTGACGCGAGAAAGGAGAGAGTTCAAAATACCCACCTCAACCACACAAACTCTCTCTCCACCCAACGGCATATGACATTTTCGGGGTCCAGGGGTCCAGAAAACTAAATCCCAAATGTCACCCCAAACTCCATCGACCTCCCCTTATCCACCCAACCGAGCTCGGTAAAATTGAACTCTGCAAACCTGCCCAATAAGAGCGTCCCCTCATTCGCGACACCCACTCGATAAGGAATCGCTGGCATATTGAACAGGCTAAATCCAACACCGCGACCCGGCCGTTCGTCTTGTGCTCCCGCACCATAATCGGCTTGACGCGAACCTGGGGCCGGTAAAGCAGGCTTCCCCGTTTGACACCTTCGATATGCGACGGGATCGTTGCGGCCATATTAACGCATGCAAGGCATGCCAATCGCTGGGCCGGCCTCAGAGCTTATTTTGACCTCGCTCCAGCTCCCACCTGACATTTCGTGGCGCCTTCAAAGTTTTCATTCTTCCTTGTGGAAGCCCCCAACATTCCCAACGGCTTCGAGTTTGACTTCACCGATCTTCGCATGTAGGGCAACGGGCACACACCGATTCACAAAGAAAAAAAAAAAAAAAAGAGATAATGTGTATATACTCACGACGAGATGGGATGTATCATGCCCGCGAGTTTTCCCCATTCATGTAAAACATGTCGACGGTCTATCTGTCCCGAACCTTCCCTCAGGTGGCTGCTCGACTGTCTAAACTGATGCCGCCGCCCATCGGCAAAGAAAAGAAAAAGAATCGAAACATGTCCCTATGTGTACAAGTAAATGCATTGTTCAAGAAATGAACCTCGGGCTTGGGGGCAACCGGCCCCGAGTGGGATCCGTGCCCTTGCCAAGGAGAAAACCCCCATCGAAGAGAAGAAAATGCAAGACGATCCCGATCCAGAGCCTTTTTCCCATTTTCATATCCTCGCATCATGAAATTTTGCTGTCTCCGCTGATCCAACCATTCGTGTCGTCGTCAATCCGTGCTCGTGGCGCGCCCCTAGTAATGCATGCAGAAGGGCCAGAGGTGAGATGACGACTTGAACTTGATGCCGGTATGGACTGATGCTGCTCGAGGAAAAGATCTGATCCGCGTCCATGCGCATAAAAGCAAATCGTTCAAAGAAAATAGTTGGCCGCGCAAAAGGTTTGTGTACAAGTTTTATACACCACAAAGTGAATTGAAGAGAGCCGCCGCTCATACTAGTGGGGATAGACTCGGGCTAACCAGCCGTCAAGACGCAAGACTGGGAAATGCCCACTTTTAGCGTCAAGCCGTCTGCGAACTTTAAGCGGTGACAGTGCTCTCCCCAAGAGGTGGGAGGACATTCTTGCCGTAAGCGCCGCCCATGTTGCCTGAGAGAGGAATGTATTAGCCTGTGAAACCTGATACAACAGTCGGGGGGTCAACTTACCTGCGGGGAAGTAATTGCAGACGGTGAACCATGCGCCCATGCCAGCAACCATGGTGCCAGCGGGGCAGAAGTAGGAAGCACAGCCAACTTGCTGGGTACCGCTCCAGACAAGTTGCGAAAAGTGGCCCCAGGAGTGGAACTGAGACATATCCGGGTTCGGCTTGCCGTAATCACTCGCGGGCCACGAGTTCAGCTCGCCATTGTACCAGAAGTTGCTGGCTGCCTGGGCAACCGCCTTGTTCGCGCCGAAGCTTTGGGCATCACCCGAGGAAGCGTACATGGCGAGGTTTTGGCCATAGCCACCTCCGCCGGGAGACCTGTAGCTTGGTTAGCAATATTTTAAAGTGTAAAGGGCAACGGGGTGGATACTTACAGATCGTGCTCAAACTTGCAAGACTTCGCCGTGGTGAGGGCGTAGTCAGCGTAGCTACCTCCCCAGGACAAGGCGCCCGCGGAGTGGTTGAAACGGTGAGAGTTGTGGTGTTGCAGCGCGATGCTCTGGTAATCAGTGCCGGCGGGAGCAGTGGCGGGGGCTTCCTTGACTGGCTCAGGCGCAGGTGCCGGCTGGGCGGGTTCTGGGGCCGGGGGAGAAGCCGGAGCAGGCTCAGGAGCGGGGGCGGGAGCCGGGGCAGGCTCAGGAGCAGGGGCGGGAGCCGGAGCGGGTTCGGGAGTAGGCTCGGGAGGAGGGGGCGGCGGCGGCGAAGGGACAGCAGGTGGGGCTGACGGAACGGCCTCAGGAGTGGGCTCAGGGGTGGAGACGATGGCCACAGTCGACGAGGGCTTGAAATGAGCCTTGCCGGGGCGAAACATAGTGGCTGGCTGTTGGCCATCGGTCACCGTGACCGTAACCCACTCCATTACGACTTCGGTGTGGGTGTGAAGCCGCCGCCGCTGAATGAGGGGGTTGGCAACTGCCAGTACGGCGCCAGAGGCGGCGAAAAGAACAGATGATCTCATGTTGTTTGTTGTTGGCGTGGTTTGCGAGGTTCAATGTCTGGACGATGTCAGTCTTGCTGAATCTAGGTCAAATATCTTGTAGTGAATTGGCTAACGACCAGCGCTAGATGAATAGATAGTGAACGATGGAATAAACCGAGGAGCGAAAAAAGGGAGGCAGTAATGTTATATGGCTGTTGCAAGTCGACTCGAGTACAAGTGTGGTCATCGCCCTGGGGTCCCATGGTTCAAATTGGGATTGAAATGCAAGGCATGCCATTCGCCACTGGCGGTGCGAGCAAGCAAGATCAATTCCTCGTCAAAGGTGTCTTGTCTTGTCTCCCTTGTGTGGCCGGAGAATAAAGGCATTGTTTGTGCGACGAGCAAATGGAGGCTTTGTATGTGGGCCTTCGCACCGGCGTGGGAATGTTGAACATACCTAGTGGAGCCAAAGGGTAAATCTTTCTTGACTGCCTGCCGAGTCAGAGGTAGGCTGGCCGGGGATTTATTTCAGAGCCAGCTGGATGGCAGCACTGCTGTTTCTTTGGACCTTGAAAGTCGACGGGATCGTGTGCTCAAGTGCGCGTGGTTAGACAAAACTCTGCCGCGTTTCGTGGATCGAGATCTGCTGCTCTTGCTACGAATCGACCAACGTGAAAGGTGATGGCTAGGAGAGTGACGGGAAAGTCCAGGGTCCACGAGCACTGCGTCGTCCGAAAATGACCAAAGGAGGGTGAGTGGTTGAAGGAGTATAAAATGCCAATGAGACACCGGGCCGGCTCAACAGATGCGAGTCAAGAAAAGACAGCTGGAGAAAGAAGGTGAAGAGGCGGGGTGCAGAAGGAGCCGGTGATGGAGAGAATGGCAGTTTGTTGATTTAAAGGAATGGACTGGAGCTGAGCTCGCAGAAAGGACGGATGAAAAAGAAGGTGAGGGTCGCGAGGGAGAAGGCCGCTTCCACGATTGGGAGTTGTGATGGTGAAAGGAAGGGAAGCCTCGAGACAGGTAGGGCGAGGGAAGGTGTGGGTTCTTAGCGGGTGGACTGCGAAATTGGGTCCAGACCCACCCTCGAAGCTGGTCAGAATTGCCCAGAATTGAGGGGGCAGATAGATCCCAGCAAGTTGGTCCCGCCCGTCTAACCCTTCACACGTCAACCCTGTTTTTCGACTCCCTCGTCGCAAAGTCCTTGCGCGGGGGTAAAATTAGCAGCCCTGATGCAGACCTCAGGGTGAGATGGCTGCTTGCCGAGAGGGGTCCATGCAGTGAATTGACAACCTTGACTTCGTCCCACCACCGACAACGTGACAGCAACAAACACCCTGATCTTCCTGCCCTGAGACTCGGCCAAGCTCCCTGACCAACCCCGTGGCGCCGCCAGAACGTTCGGCCCCAACGGGATGCCAGCGACGATCCGCCATCGCATCAGCGTGGCGCGAAATCGCTGCGGGGAGAAAGGGTTCTTTTCGGCTTGCATCGCGACACAAATGTATCGAAGGCTGCCCACTAACTAACCCGTTAAGACACACGGCGCTTCAGGGCAGATTCCCTAGCGTTTCCTCAGATTGTGCCACGGCAGGCCGTCAATTGGCCCCTGGAAATTCAGCAGGTGTTCATCCCATGTCTCCAAACACGGCGCTTTCCCTCTCTCTCCCTCTGAATCGAGGTGGCAGTTGTTGGTTGCTTTGGGTGTTGCGCACACACCCGTCCCCCAATGATTGCCTTCCCAGGTTCTTGGCGTCTCTCCCGTCCCCCTGCCTTAGTCCCTGTGCGCCATCCCGGTTCTGGGCGCCTGCACCCAGCCTAGCCAATCTGGTACCTTGCAGAAGTGCGGAGAGTCAGCCAATGGCGCCAAGTGAATTCCAATTGTGGGCCTTCGTGCCTTCATGAAACCACGCCAATCTCAACTGGGGGCCGTTAGATTTGCCTTGCATCAGAACAACAACGCTTTCCCTGGTTGGTGGAATATGGATTAAAACGATAACAGGTCTGTTGTCAAACAGCAAGACTTGTCGCAGAACACCGAACTGGCGCTGTTAAGCCAGTATCTACGACTGGTTTGGTTAGAGCTAGGCCGCTAACAGGACGGGGTGCTGCCGGCGGGCAACCTCTTAGGTTTTCGTTAGTAGAGGATGACGGCGCCCTTCAGCTTACTAGGAATGTGACCCTTCATCGAGCAAGGTCCACATCACCGAAACCCGACCCCTTGGTGATCCTCTCTCAAGAACTTGGCGATGGGATGCCTCGGTCTGTCAATGAATTGAGTTTGATTCATCGCAATGTGCCATTTCCCTAGCCTGCTAATATGGGCCGACCCTCAAGTTTGCTTCTAGCGGATCTCTGTTTGCTGCTCGGATCACTACCTATAATGGTTGCTTCACCTCAAGCCACGGTACCAAAAGCGACATACAGCTGAAGCCGGATGTCCGTCGGGTCGGACTGGGCACTGCCACCACCCAGTTTTTTACCATGAAAAATTGCGAGATTATTCGGATTTTTTACTTTCTCAGGTCAGCCTCTCCTCTCCATTTGTTTCCGGTCTGTGATGTTGGTCGAAACGAGACATTGATAAGCTTATTTTGTGGGATAGCTATGCCTTGCAGATGGCACCGGCCATGCTGGTCCCCCGTCGCTGATCGAGCAAATCTCTTCTAGATTCAATTCGCCCCTTGCCGGATCTGCCCGTAAACCTAAAAGATGCTGAAACCACATACTAAAATACTGACGGTCAACTGTCGGTTTGTGGGCGACGCATAAGCTAGAGACAAACCGTTCCCGCAGAAAGCGCACCTTAGTCTGTGAGGGACGCGACTAGATGGAGCCGCATGTTTGGCTCGAGCGCAAACTAATCGTCCTCAATCAGCGGCAGGCTAAGCAGACGATATGGCTGACTCCCATGACGAGGCCATTTCGACGCCCAACTCAGCACCTCCTGGAGGATACGAGGATTGCACACCAGAGCTCACAGCACAGCTGAAGGGTTGTCTCGCCTAGCAAATATCGGGTAGCGCTGGTTGGTCCACGGTAGCAAATCCTCAAAACATGGCCAAGCAGGCCGCGAAAAGCGGCGGTTGGATTCAGCTACAACATACTATCTGGCTGAGGGCCGACCCAGGAGCGGCCGATATGTTGGCCTGGGTTGAACTGGCCATGTCGAGTGCTGTCAGACATCGGGCTGAGTTCGACACACGCTAGAAAAGGACGCCAAGAGGTTGGCAGTGCGGAGACAGATAGTGCATGCTTACTCGATTCCAACCTTCTCCACTGAGATGCGATCTCTCAATGGCATTTGAGCGTTGAATTCCAGCTCGCGACCCGCAAACGCACGACTGCGACAGGGCCGCGTCCCTCCGCGTTCTCGTGTGTGGTTGCACCGCTTTCTTCGCTCTCTTCAGGAATCTGGCCGGCCACGGAGGATGTCTTGGACGCTGCCAAAAGCGCTGGATTGGCCACGTCTGCCACGGTTGCCATGTCGTTTAGTCAACATCCACGCAGTCCCATGCTATGGGGCTGAGTCTTGGAGAGGATGTGCCGTCACTTTGTCGAACAGCCGTCGAGTCTTGCGCGACAGTCCGCGTGCTGCTATCGCTTGTGGCCTTACGCTTGGCCAACTCTGGCCTGAGTTATGTCTCGGCTGACGCTCTCAGTCTCAATGGAGAAGTCCATCTCTCATGCTTGCTAACAAGTGTTTTGGCAGCTCGATATGACTATGCCTTTTGGCAACCATCCGAAAGACGTCGACTGGTTGATGCACCCACTGCATGCTGGAGTGCTCAACGACATGCCCTGCTCTCCGATTGTCTTCTCACGTGCCCTTTCGCTGTGTATTAGCCTCTTTGCATTCTAGCCTGTCACCGTGAGGTATTTCGATAGTTGTATTACTTGAGCTGCCCACTGCCCACTGTTCAGTCGAGGGGGGGCTTTCACTCTACCCTTGCTTGCTTACCAGCTGGTGTCCGCGTTGATAGGGAGTGTATGTATGGCGTACGCCTACGGCAAACCGGGATCTCGTATGGCCGTCTGTCAGAAATAGATTGCCCCGTGCCGCGCGAACAGAGGTCGCGCAGCCAGGGCGGCATCGCTTCTTCACCCGGCCACCAGCCCGGAAAAAACTCCCTAAACTCCGCGCCGCTCGTTTGCCGGAGGACGACGGCGGAACAAACCCTCCCCCGGGTATCTAGCGAGGTATCAAGTCACCTATGGTGAAAACCATGCACCTTAAACCAAAATAACGAGGTATCAGTAGTCATCAAGTGTGCTGTTACACCGAGACATACGTCAACACTTTCAGTCAGAGCGAACTGGCCTCTCAGATAGTCTTCCTTCCAACGCTGTGCCCCTTCACCCCTGCCCATCGGTAGCACTGGAGCACAGGGATCCGGCAATCATCGCCCATGCAGGGTCTAGCTTTTGTGAAGGCAAGATCTAATCATGGCCTGCCCCATCGAGCGTGGCACACTGCTCGCCCCGAGACAGTCTTCCTCATCAGCTCCGCTATCGCCCCCGACGAAATTCGGGACAAGCTTAGTAATGTCTTGCCGTGATCATTACAGCGTAACGGTGCCTTGGCTATGTGAGTCAGGGGGTTAAGCTTGGTGGCTGTGGATGACACGGTTTGTAACCGTAGGCCTTGTGCTGCTACTACTAGGAGCTCGGGGCGCTTGTGCCGCTCCTACCTTGAGTATAACTGCCTATCGTTGACCACCCGGAGACATGTCCGGCCAGTCTGAAACACACTCGAAGTAGCAAACCGAAGTTGATCATAGTGTTATCCTCCTATCGCTTGAGTTTATTATTTGACATTTCCGTTCTGGCGGCGTCGTGCTGACTGCTTTTTGACATGCTTTCGCTAAGGCCGTGTGACCTGATAGTCTGCCATGGGACATGATAGTTTGTGTAGAGGTAGTGCTTTCGGGAGCCTGCTCTTCCGGGGAGAACCCTCCCAAAGGTACCCACTTACTAGTAGCCGTAAACCAGGTAAAGCAAGATGAGAGCTGATACCATCTTGTGCTGAAACAGCGAATACTGCATGTTTAATATGACAGCGTTTGGAATATAGAGTGCTGCCAGACGCACCCATGTTAGCCGATGGTCCGGATTATGCTTGTTTAAACTCTTGATTGACGTGAGTATCTGATGTGCATCGATGGGAAATGCTGAATATCTTAGCTGATGTCATTGGACCCCGGCTTGGATGTGGTGCAAACAAGTTGTCAAACCAGGTCCCCCAATCTTGTGACTGCTACACATGACGGAATTGGGGTTCAAGTGGTAGAAAATTGGTCAGAAAACGATAACAGCGAGGTGCAGCACTGTCGAGGCCGACGTATCTGGAGAGAGATGAGCTGCCACATGAGGAAAGTAAGCAATATGAGTATGTTGAGAGGGACAAATTCGTCATGTTGGTCGTCGGAGGGTGGAAAGTTGAACCTGTATACTGCACAGCCCAGATAGTCGTTTCCTATCTTTTCCAGTCTACCTATGTACAGACAAATCCTGACAGCATCGCCACCCGGGCCCGGATCTCCCGGGACGACCAAGGGGGCTAATTCTGTCACAGCTGGAGCAAAACTCAAAGGTACGCCATATGCTTCCCTTACGATGCCTTCGGCTTGGCCTCCTCCTGTCCTGTAATGAACGGCTTAGCATGAGAGGGAATTGGGTAGTGTGCGAAGATCATCTTCTTCCTCAGGTGCACAGGTGTCGATTGGGGTGGTTGATCTGGGATGACCTTTTCGAGACCCTGAGACGCATATATGTTAGCAGAACATTGCGGGAGGGTAGGGGAATGGACTGCGTTATATCGCCTGCCATCGGATCGATGCAGCGTCTTGTCGGATCAACGTACCAGCTTCTCAAAGGCACATCTGTTCAGGTTCCACTCGGCCGGCCGGCACTGCCACAATTGGTGATTGTTGTCGTCGAGACACTCCCAGTGAGCCCGGAACTGCTCTAAGCAGCTGGTGTTGAGGTCCTTGATGCTGATAGTTCACCGTCAGCACTGGGCCAGTGGCGGGGGTTGTTTCAATTCAGCGATCCGGCTACTCCCCTATTGAGAGGGATGCATACACCATCACGTAGGGGGTACCTACACACTCCGGGCGCATCTGGTAACCCTCCGCCCCTCCTTCAGGCACTCGAACTCGCCCTTGCCCGGGTTCTCGGTCTTGCACTGCATGTAGTCGTCATTGTAGTCCTTGCACCGCGTGCCGATGAAGAAGGATGCCGAAAAGAGAGGAGCAGACGTGGCGCCGAGCTCCTTGACCTTGGGGATCGAGTCTGGGAGGGGGGTGGTGTCGTAGAGGACCTGTTGGTTGAAGCTGGGGAGCAGGTCGTCAGTTTGTCAGCCCAGCGCACTCCGACAAAAGCAGGATTCGTGGCCCCAGGAGAATGGTGGATAGGCCAATTCGCTCCCGAGCGACGGTGAGGGTGCTTGGGGTACATACACGGGCTTTCGGGCGGCCATCTTGGCGGTGTTGGCGGGCCTGGGGGCGATGCGAAGCTGGGCTTTGCGTGGTTTGGAGCTTCGACGATGGGTGAGCCTTTGAGGTTGAGGTTCCTTGGATGTGGGTCGTGATTGGCTTCCGTGATTGGCTGGTCTGTCGCGCGGCTGGTTCGAAATCCTCAGTGGGGAACAAGGCCGGGCTGCGACGTGGTGAGGCACGGGGAGCTTTGGCCCTGCCCTGTGGGGATTTATTTTTCACTTGTTGCAGGCTCGTTTCGAGTCGTCAGTCTTCGCACGCGCCAGAATTTCGAGGCGACTTCGCTCTTGAGGACCCTGAACGAGGCGCAATACGGCGATATCCATAAGACGAGCCACAATACCTTCAGCTGCCTTGCTGCACCATTCGCTAGCTATCTACAGTGTGCCATCGCATTCCTTGGAGTCCTCCATCAACACCTTGTTTTTATTGAGCCCTCCTCCCGGACAGCCAACAGCATTTCGCTCCGCCGCGCGATTGATCTCGTTGATACTCCACGACAGCCATGTTTACGTCTCTTAACCGGCCAGCGGGCCAATCCATGTACGGTGGTGGTACAGGAAGCTTGTTTGGACAGTCGCTGGCAAACAACAATGTAGGTGCTCGCTACCATGCGATCGACCGCTTGTGAAAGTTTAACAGGGCCGTTTGCTGATGCGGATACCCAGCAGCAACAGCAACAGCAGCAACAGCAGCAACCTGCCACATCCTCCCTCGGCCAGTCGCAAGGACCCGCCAACCAACAGCTGGGCAGTTCGCTTTGGCAGCCGGGCAGTCTCACAAACTGTACGTTTCGCCCAACACGTCGTTGAAGGCCCCCTCCATCTCGTCTGTTGCGCAGCTTGCAGCAAACAGAAAAGATGCGTTTCGCTAACATTTCCCCTCTCCGCGCGACCGCAGATCAGAAGCCGATCCCCGAGCAGATAAAGGTGATCACAGAAAAATGGGATCCTAATAACCCGAACTGCGTCTTCAAGACGTATCTCTACAACAAAGTTGACGAGCACGCGGTGCCGCTCTTCGGACCCGGTCCCCACGAGGACCCCAAGGAGTGGGAGGAGGCACTCCAGCACAAGCCGGCGCCCAACTACATACCCGTGCTCTGCGCCGGCTTCCCGTCCATCGTCGCGCGCCTTATGCTCCAGCGCCGCGTTATCAGCGAGTTCAACAGCAAGATCCACGCCATCAACGCCAGCCTCGACGAAATACTGTCTCGTCACGACCTCGAGCACTCGGTGCGCGCCTTAAATGCGCGGAGAAGACATGCCGAGTTAAGCAAACGGTGTTTGGCGCTGGCGTCAAAGGTTCAGGTGCTGCGTAACCGGGGATATGCTATGAGCAGCGACGAGGATGAGCTTCGGCAGAAGCTGCAGACAATCGACAAGGGCCTGCAAGACCCGGCACTCAGCGCACGTATGGAGGAGCTGTGGAGTCGGCTGATCGTCCTGAGGGGGTATGCAGACAGTCTAAAGGAGGAGATCAACAAACCTGGCTTCGTGGAGAGCGATGGTTTGGGCGAGGAGATCGAGGGGAAGGCGAAGAAGGTCAGTCACTAACAACTATTGGGATTGGCATTCACAAGCTAACATCAGGACAGATCCTCGAGGACTACGCGAAACAACTGCAGCATCTCAAAACGCAAGTCGAGGAGGCCAAGAAGGACTACGAGACTTGGGAGCAGGTGCACTATCCATCCCCTGCTCCTACACAATCCTCAGGAGTGCAATGATAGGGGGTGGGGAACTGTTGGGCGTCGTTGGTGGGCTGTAACTCTGTACTTCAGCGGCACGCTGAGCATGAAAATAGCCTTTCGGTGGTATGATAGGATGCATTACTGGCGTTGGTTTGGTGGGCACTGAGCAAGATCGTGTGTTGAGCAAATGGAAGGTTTCAGGATGCAAGCTTGCGGCTGTCCTACACTGTGATATTCATATACAGGGCCAACTAACGGACCCATGCCCGTAATATGTCCCAAGCTCTAAGTTGTCTATCTTTGCGTCGAACGCCGGAGTTATGAGCTGCCACCATCCCTATAGTGGCCCCCACATTGTCCAGTCCCAGCGGACTGAAAGGGACGATTGCCCTCACCGATGCCTGGGGTTTCGTGGTGTGAAAAGTAAACGCTACCGTTGTCGACGCGCTGTAGTTGTTGAGGGGGAAACCGACCAACGGTACCATGCCGCTCTATGCCATGTCATGCCGTATATGCGAGTCTATATCGCCTCGATTTCCGGATATTGGTACAAAAAATGTTACAAGAGGGGGTGCGTTGGTGGGTGGCGGATCTAGAACATCTTCCACACGGCGTCGATCACGAAGGGAGCTGATAGGTATTCGCGGTCAGCAATGGTTTCCCTGGCGTTGTGGATGAAGGATTGCGAGCTCACAGAGGTAGAGGGCGGCGGCTGAAAAGACAGCACGCTGGATGGTAAAGCCGGCCTCGGCCTCGGCGGCCTTGATCTCCTCGGGGGAGGCCTGGGGGGGTTGGACTGGTGAGGTTGGATCTGTGTTAGCGGGTCCTCTTGGATCGGGGCGGCTGAGCCGGGATGTGTCGCCGTTTATCTGAGGAAACCGAATGCTGCGAGGACTTGGAAGAGCACTTACATCCGCCGAACATCTTGTTGTTGATTAGGGCAGAGTGTTGAGTGGTATTGTTTGGCTGTATGGGGGTCGGTTGTTGCCGTTGAAAATGTCGTCAGAAAACCCGAGTCGCGATCAGAGCAAACAAAGGACTGTGGTTTATCGGCTCCTCAAGGTCCAAGCCCATCTGAAATTTTTAAATGTTAGAGTGACGCCACTGGTAGCCGCGTGTTCGCCTAAGGCCTTGGCATCAGCGGGTCAGTAAAGTCATGGGCACAAATACCTGGATAATTGACAGCCAGTAGGCCCTGGTGGCATGTCAGGTGCTCTGGCTGGTTGCTCGCTGTTAGCGTTACCTCGGACAGCTGAGCTCTCGCTCTCCAGCAAACCCTCCATTCTTTGGAATTTTACGCAAATGCCTATTCTCATCGCCATGAAGGACTTATTCTAGTATGGCCATCGCTTTTTTTGCATTTATATCGCCCTCCCATTAATTCAATTTAAAGGCGCCCCCCGCCACTTCATCTCACGCACTAGCAAACGATCCAGCGTTTGGATCGCTAACAAATGGCCGGGGCGTCCTTTGACCCACTCCGGCCCGAAAAGACCCGACCTAGTTGTTTACCGATATCAGCTTCAACTGTCAGTGGACCGATAGCGGTGGGCAATGGAGCAAGCTCTCACACACCACGGACGAGGCAGGGGCAGAGGGATGAGTGTGCGGAGTGTGCGGTGTTGGAAACTGCCCTTTCCAATTCCACATCTTCACCGACTCTTTATCTCTTTATCTTTACCTCGCGCAAGAAACTCAACCTCGAATCACTTGGCCATTTCTCACTTTGTAGGTGTGATCTGCGTGCGGTCCCTGCGAATTTGAATTCGGGTTGGGTCAGTTTTCTTTGACGCCAATTCTTATTTCTGCGACTTCGCATTTCGCCTCCTAGGTTCCTAGGTTCGTGGACTTGCCTGGACTCAGCTAAGCACCCCGTACTCAGGCCCCGACCGTTTCGAGTGGCTGCAACTCCACACAATTCTGCTCCGTCTTCCAACCCCCCATTCTCAATTCTCCATTGTGACGGTGGACTTGGTGGATACTGATACAAAATGGTCGAGCTCGCCTGACGGGTTCCTACGTAGCCTGCACTGCCCCTCCATCGACGTGCCTGACTCGGCACTTCGCGTCTCTTGGGAAAGCGTCATTGGCCGACACACCCACCTCCAAGTCGTGGGGAATACGCCGGCGTCGGGCTTGCCTTGTTTCGACTTCTTCGCTTTGCATCACCACCAAATCTGCCGCTTTCCAAAGTGCCGTTTGCTGCTTGCTCTCAGCCCAGAGTAACCAGCATAATGGCTACATCGCGACAGGTCGGTCGCCTTGGCCAGTCCTTGGGAGCCTCAATGATGGTTTTTCGCAGTGCCGTGTCATTGAGACACCCCTGGATCTGCCACGCCAACCCACGCGGTCCAGCTCTGCGCCGCAGCATTGCCTCCGTTAAACAGCCAAGATCGCACCCGCCCGACTTGTCTGTGGATCAGTCGACGACAGGCAAACCCTTTTTGCGACTACCCGAGCTGTTTCCGGTACGCGATAACTTCGCCAGCCGTCACATTGGCCCTGATGAACAGAGCACGGCCCAGATGCTCACGGAGCTCAACCCGCCCGTCAAATCCATTGATGAGTTCGTCCAGCAGGTCATCCCCCCGGATATCCTGTCGTCCCGGGAGCTCTTCCCTGCCCGGCGTTTGACCTTCGCTGCTGGCTTGGACAGGGCGATCCACGAGGGTCACCAGGAATGGGAAGTGTTGAAGCTTGGTCAGCTCGCTGCCGCGCAGAACGAATCCAGCAACAAGAGCTTTATTGGTGCCGGGTACTATGGCACTCTCGTCCCTGAGGTCATCAAGCGGAATGTTCTCGAGAACCCCGCATGGTACACCAGCTACACCCCCTACCAACCTGAAATCAGCCAAGGCCGGCTGGAATCTCTGCTCAACTACCAAACACTTGTGTCTGATCTAACAGGCCTTCCCATCTCCAACGCTAGTTTGCTAGACGAAGGGACCGCCGCTGCCGAAGCCATGACCCTGTCATTGAACGCTCTCCCCGCTTCCAGGGCCAGACGGCCAGGGAAAACATACGTGATTTCCAACAGGGTTCACCCCCAGACCAAGTCCGTTCTGCGCAGCCGTGCCGAAGGTTTCGGTATTAACATCCAAGTTATGGATGTATCCCGCGACAATCTTGCCGAACTGGAGGCTCTAGGCGACGATCTTGTCGGCGTTCTGGTACAGTACCCAGATACGTTTGGGCAAGTATGGAACTTTCAAGCACTCGCCGATCTTGTGCACAAGCAAGGCGCTTTTCTCAGTGCTGCCACGGACTTGTTGGCCTTGACGATGTTGAAGCCCCCCGGCGAATGGGGCGCGGACATTGCCTTCGGCAGCGCCCAGCGGCTTGGTGTTCCTATGGGCTTTGGTGGCCCACACGCCGCTTTCTTTGCCGTACAGGAGAAACACAAGCGGAAGATGCCTGGCCGCCTAATTGGCGTGTCCAAAGACCGTCTAGGGGGGCGAGCCCTCAGGCTGTCTTTGCAGACCCGCGAGCAACACATCAGGAGAGAAAAAGCGACGAGCAACGTCTGTACCGCCCAGGCATTGCTTGCCAACATGAGCGCATTTTATGCCGTGTATCACGGTCCCTCAGGCCTTCAAGCCATCGCCCGGAAAATCAATCTCGCAGCACGGATTCTCCAGTTTGCGGCTCAACATTATGGGTGGAAAACGTTCAAGACTGTCGATGCAGAGTCTGACGTCGTGCCGTTCGACACCGTTATTATCCTCTGTCCAGACCACGCAAAGGTGTTCCAACGCCATGCGAAGAAACAGGGAATCGACCTGAGGTTTATAGGCCCCCACATGGTCGGTATCAGTGTTGATGAGACTCTTGAGGAAGGGGATTTGCTCTTGTTGATCGACATGTTCAGAGAAATTGCGACATCCTCGGGTGTGAACATCCGTGCCAAGACAGATCCCATAGGGTTATTAAGATTATATCTTGAAAGCCATCAGGGAGCTGTCAACAGCCTCAATCATATCCCAGCACCACTACGACGAAGCTCCCCGTACCTAACTCATCCCGTCTTTAATACTCACCATTCGGAAACGGAGCTTCTCCGGTACATACACCACCTTCAGTCCAAGGATTTGTCACTTGTTCACTCGATGATTCCTCTCGGTTCATGCACTATGAAGCTCAACGGCAGCACCGAAATGGCGCTGATTACCCTGCCTGGATTCTCAAACATGCACCCACACGCGGAAAAGTCTGACATCAAGGGCTATATGTCGATAATTGGAGCGTTAGAGAGCCAGCTCGTGGACATCACGGGCATGGATGGTGTTTCCTTGCAGCCAAACTCGGGAGCGCAGGGTGAGTTCGCCGGTCTAGCCGCCATTCGGAAGTACCACCAGCACACAGGCGATGCCGCTCGCGATATCTGTCTAATCCCTGTTTCCGCACATGGCACCAACCCTGCTTCCGCGGCCATGGCGGGTATGCGCGTCGTACCTGTCAAGTGCGATACAAAGACCGGCAACCTCGATCTTCCTGACTTGGAGGCCAAGTGTGCCCAATACTCGAGCCAGATTGCTGCCATGATGATCACTTACCCAAGCACTTTCGGCGTGTTTGAGCCCAAGATAAAGAAGGTTTGCGAGATTGTGCATTCGCACGGCGGCCAGGTGTACATGGATGGAGCGAACTTGAACGCCCAAATTGGCCTCTGCTCTCCCGGTGAGATTGGTGCGGACGTTTGTCACCTGAACCTGCACAAGACCTTTTGCATTCCGCACGGTGGTGGTGGTCCAGGAGTTGGACCCATCTGCGTCAAGGAACACCTGATTGAGCATCTTCCCACGACCAAGGTCCTGAGCCAAGATGAACTCAACCCTCCGGTCAGCAGCGCGCCGTATGGAAGCGCTAGCATCTTGCCCATCAGCTGGGCATACAACACTTTGATGGGTAAGTTTAAGAACTTCTTTACTAGATAAAAGCTAATATTAGTGCAGGGGCTGAGGGACTCAAGCGTGCGACACAGATCACCCTCCTCAGCGCCAACTACTTGCTTAGCAAGCTCAAGCCGCATTACAAGATCCTGTACACCAACGAGCATGGTCGGTGTGCGCACGAGTTTATCCTCGACGCTCGTCCCTTCCACGACACAGCCAACATCGAGGCCATTGACATTGCCAAACGCCTCCAGGACTACGGTTTCCACGCGCCCACTATGAGCTGGCCGGTCCCCAACACGCTTATGATCGAGCCGACCGAGTCCGAATCCAAGGAGGAGCTAGACCGGTTTGTCGACGCACTTGTCAGCATCCGTCAGGAGATTCGCGAAATCGAGGAGGGTAAGGCACCCCGCGAGCGCAACGTGCTCAAGATGTCGCCACATCCCATGTTGGATATTATTTCTGGTGATGGTGAGGGCGGAGGCAAGTGGGACAGGCCGTATAGCCGCGAGAAGGCCGCCTACCCGCTGCCGTGGTTGAAGGAGAAGAAGTTCTGGCCCGCCGTCGCTCGGGTAGATGACAGTAAGTGGGATGGTTTGACATGGTTTTGAGTTGTTACTGATAATCTCGCAGCCTATGGTGATTTGAACCTCTTCTGCACATGCCCGCCGGTAGAGGACACCACAGGCGATAACATTTCTTCAGTTCAGGAGGACTAGCTCGACTATTTCCAAACTCTCGGGCCTTTGGGTGGGCTCAACTAGAACTGGTTGTGGTTGTCACAGTGTGTGGGGTGAGGATTGATATGATCATGTCAATGTCCGAGGTGCATCAGGCGTTATGTGGGTGCTATTTGTGAGACTGAGATGTATGGTTGCTTTTTTTCAACACAAGTTCAACCGATACCCAATACACAAGAAAGCTGGCTGAATGGATGTTTCAAGAGAGACAGGCGGAGGGTAGAACAGGGGCAGGGCAGGGCTATCGTTTCCAACAAGATATGCATTGAGCTGGGCCATTCAACAGGACGGAGTTCAACTGGACTTCAACAGGGCAAAGGGACCATAGATTTGAGTACGGTGGTCGGTTAACGGAGAATGGAGTGTCTTTATGTTGTACACGGATTGGGATGTCACTTTTGGGATCATGAAGCGCGCTGGACACGAGGGGGATTTGTGAGTTCCGCCAGTTGCGTTCAGCAGCCAGAGAACTGACATTGCACAACAGATGAGTGAAACACGATCTTAGCATGCTCTGATTTTGAAATCATTCCCACTTGTCAATGTGATTGAAGATGGCATGGTATTGTGTCCGCCGACACTCAATTTCCCTCCCCAACACCCAGGTATCTATCTACCCTGTTAGCTCTCGCTTCCGTTTTTATTCTATCGTCGCAGAAACCCCCAGACCAGACACATGAAAGCAAGATCCGGACGCAATGCAATCCAGAAAACCCCCCCCCCTCCCTCCCGTACATAGTGTAGACCCTCAAGCCTCAAAAAGCAACACTAGCGAGTCGTCGCCCGCCGTGACGATGCGCTCGCCCGTCTCACCCTGCACAAAGCCCAGTACGCCGCCACCCTCGCCGCCCCCGCGATGGCCCTTCCACTCCTTGGCCAGCGGTGTCGCCGCCGGCGCGCCCCCGGCTGCCGCCGCTTGGCCAGCCGTGGCGCCCCGCAGGTCCCACCGCCGCACCGCCCCGTCGAGCCCGCACGACGTCAGCAGCCACCCCGCCGCCTGGCTCGTCGCCGACTTGACAAAGTCCACCTTGACCACTGACTCGCCCTCGTGCGCGCCCTGGATGTGCTTCCGCACCGCGAAGGAGCGCGCCGTGTCAAACACGACGATGCTGCCGTCCACGCTGCCCGCTGCGAGGAGCGTTTGCGGCGCGGGGGCGAAGGCGAGCGACTCGATGCCGTCTTGTTGGACGTTGAGGGCGGCGAGGATGGCGCCCGCTTGCGTGGTTGGCTCAGCTGCTGGGGTGGCGGCGCGCCCGCCGCGGCGCGAGGCGGCCGTTCGTTGTTGGGTCTGGGTCGCGGGGGAGGACAGGCGGGGGAGGCCGACGATGCGGACGGAGCCGCCGGCGCCGCCGACGGCGAGGAAGGAGCCGCTGGGGGCGATGGCGACTGAGTACAGGCCGCCCTCGACGGCGAAGCGCTGGTCGGCGTCGGTCAGGGAGACGACGGTCTGGCCGTTGTCGGTCACGAGCGACTTGGCGGCAGCGGAGCCCCAGACGTCGAAGACGTGCAGCGAGCTGTCCTCGCTTACGGTTGCGAGCAGCAGGCCGTCGGGCGACCAGGCGCCGGCGGTGCAGGGCCCCGTGTGCAGGAAGTAAGTCTGCACGATCTGGATCGGGTTCGCCTTGTCGGCCGCGTCGATATTGAAGACCCACACGGACCCGTCGGACGCGCCGAGCGCGATGCTGTTGGGGTACTCGGCTGACGGGCAGGGCGCTAGCCAGTTGACCTCCTCCGTCTCTTGCGACTCGCCCACGAACTTGAACTGTGCTGCGCCCGAGTTATTGACCGCGACGATGTACACGCGCAGCCGTCCGTCTAGTCCGCCGCTGGCGAGGAAGTCGCCGCGCGGCAGGGTGAAGGCCAGCGCGTTGATGCTGTCGGTGTGGCCGTCGATAGAGAAGATGGGCTGGAGGTCGGTCGTCTGGGCCGAGGTCGGGTCGGAGTTGTAGCTCGGGGGCAGCACGGGGCGCGAGGCGGCGCCTGATGTGTCGATCACGTAGCCCTTGCCGGGGGCGTCGTCGCTGTCGCCCTCGGAGCCGCCGGTCGCGATCAGGTTCGGGTAGATGGGGTGCTGGGCGATGGCGAAGACAGAGTCCTTGTGGCCGTCAAAGTAGGCGATGCTGTCGTTTTGCAGGAGGATCTCCTCGTTTCCGTCGCCGCCTTCATCGTCGGAGCCCATGGCTACATCACCGTCGCCGTCGGCCTCGTCGAGAACCTCCTCTGCGTCGTCGGCATCGAGCATGTCGGGGTCAGACTCCTCGGCATCGTCTGCGGGCGGATTGTTGTAGTGGGGTTTGAACGACGACATTTTGTCGGGTTGGGGCGCAGCGCGCGCCTCGTGAATTGCTTGGAACGAGGAGAATTGGGTGCTGGGGGGTCGCGGGGCGTGCTTCACGAGGGCGCCGGTTTTAAGAGAATTGGTCAGACACTGGCAGAGGGGCAGGGCACGGCAGCATGGAGAGGTGGGGGATGAATAATTTTTTGCTTGATAAGCATGGATCAATGGTTATCGCAATGGCGGGGTTCCAAGAGCTTCTCGCCAGCTGAATCAGCGCGCAAATTGGCCACCAGCGCGCTAGATAGCCGCACTCCGGCTCCACAATTGACGACATGACATGTTGTTGCTCGTGTTGGTCGATCATACCGTGATGTCTGACCAAAACACAAAGCAAAAAGTAAAAAAACCTCTCCAAAAGCTTCTGGTAGTAGTAACCTGCCCCGGAAAATCGAACCGGGACGACATTGAACGCCGGCAATTTCAGCACACACCAGACATCGTTAAGCAATGTCAGAACCCCAAAATAAAACCCTTCCTCTCTGCCACATGTGTCTCTCGGGGGCGGCACTGACATGCACGCTACCCTACAACTTGCACCGGTTTGGTTGAAAACTGAGGCTGCTCAAGCCAGACATTAATTACGGGGCCACTGGGCTGCAGAGGCTCTGTTGCTTTCACCGCATGGCATTGAAGCCCTAAGTCCCGTTCCATGTCCTGTTTGGGCTGAGTCTCTAGCCAGGGACGCTGACAAGCTCCTCAAGGCAACCGGTCAATTCATTCAAGACACGACGGTCAACATGGTGGTTAATTGTGGATTGACTGAGTGGCCTACAGCAGGTGCGAGAAGTAGCTGGAGATATCAAAATGGAATAAATAATATTTTTTCAAAAATATTAGAAGAGGGCGCCTGCCCCGGGCTCTAACCGGGAGCGGGTGGTATTCCGATAAATGCTCTGGACCTCGTATGCCCGTTTCTTCATCCCGGAGTTAGGCAGTTACCTGGGTACCGAGGGGCTCGCCGAAACACTGGGTAACTTGTTGAAAAGCCCAGCGCAGCCGCCAGGCATGTAGGCCTGATAGCGGAGCTCTTTTTTCGCCAGGCCAGGGGTATGGTGGAATTCATGGCATTTCTTTGCAAGGAATTTAAAGAACTATATTCCTGCATATCTCCCATTGCACATCTCAAAAATCTTGCCACTCTGTTCCTCTGTTGCGCGAACTTCTTACGTCTCACTCTCAAACAATCAAGTCAGGAGAAGGGCATTGGTACTTGCAAAGCAGCTGGCAGTCACTCTGTCACGACAGTCAATCTCTCATGCCTGACCACTGGCAATAAGCTCATCTCGGGGACGGTGTTATCTTGCGTCTTGTGACTGAGTGCTATCTTATCGGCTGCCTCTGTTGCATGCCCAAGCGGCAACTCTCAGTCTTTCTTCACATGCTACCTTCTGGGCAGATGCTCACACAAGGAGAGAGCAATACTTCGTTGTACCAAAGGGAGTCTGTTCTGCAAGATCCACAGCGCTCGTCTATCTGCGCTCCAGACCCCTGACTGCGCTCACCATTACGCGGATCAACTAGATCCGGCAGCCTTGCAAGACAGTCTTGCTCCATGGAGCGCACTAATCCTGATACCTGATTTCTCGGCGGCGTTTCTCTGCGCCATGGCTGTTGCTGTTGGTGAGAGAAAAGGTGAGAGAAAAGGTGAGAGAAGGTCAAGAAAAAGAATTGATAGGGGATAGGGCCACGAAATTTTCTGGCGGGGAGAGGGAACTGTGCGAATTTCTTGGGCTAATTAAGTTGCGAAGGAAGGAGCAGCCAGAGATATCATCAGGTAACGGCAGGAGCGTTCTGTCCAGAGGCTCGAGGGATGGCCCAGTCATGTTATAAGAGAAGACAGCGGGGCCCACGAGTCGTGGCCCACGACGACACAGCACATGACCCCAAGACGGCGCGCTTACTTACGTCACGTGTTTGTTGACGCCAAAAAAGGGCATTGAAAAAAAAAGCACAATCCACTGTTTACCCCGACACAATGATGTCACTATAGCAATACTGTTGTTCAACGAAATCCCCACCAATGTTGTCGCGCAAATCAGGTGCCAAGGCTAAATGGTGGATAGAGCGCTCCCTGGAGCAGTCATGGATCTGGATCGCAGATATAAGAGCGCCTGCAGCACTCTCTCTCTTGCAGCAGGCCCAATTCAAGACAACCACTTCTTTAGTGTTTTTCAACCATCTTGCGTGTGAACACACATAGAAAGTGTCATAAATGTCTAAACAGAACTCCATACAATGCGAAGAATGCTCTAGTACACCGAGTCCATGCTCTGAACGAAATCCCGACACCCCCCTTGTTAGCGCCCCCAATCCAAACCTACAACCCCCCTACCAAAAACACTGCCAAAACAACACCCGCCAATCCCATCCCAACACCCCTTCTCCCCTCCGCCGCCCCAGCCGTGACATACGTATAAGTAGCCGCAGCCCCAGGAGTCCCCGTCCCCGTCCCGGTCAAACCTACGGTCCCGCTAGCCGCCGGCACCCTCTCCACAATCCCCGTGATGGTCGCGTTCGCCGCCCCCGAGACCGTCGAGTACTCTGGCGGCAGAGAGGCGACGATCGGGGCCGCGAGGGGCGTGAGGGGGGTGCCGCCTGCGAGGCAGGTTGCGGGGGCGTGGGAAGTCGGGGAAGGGGTGGCTGACGACGACGAGCTTGAAGGGCAGGCAGTCGTGGAAGGCTGCCTTGCCTTGATGGTTGCGGTCGCGGGGCAGTTGGTTGCGGCGACGGTTTCGATGCCGGTGACGACGATGAGCTGCGTGAGGGAGGGTGGGCAGTTGATGGCGGGGACACGGCAGGATGTGAGAGTGTCGGTACGGGTGACGGTGGTGAGACATCCCGTTGCTGCGGCGGTGGTGGTGGGCGCAGGCTTGGGGGTGGGTATGTTGGTGCCCAGGCAGGTAGTTGTACCGGCCGTGGCGAAGACGGTGCTGACTGATGGGCCCACGTCGAGGAGTTCGTCGTCGAGGAGGGTCAGGCTGGCTTGGGCGAAGGCGCCTGCGTTGGACTCGACGTCGATGAACAGTGCCCGGCGGCAGGTCCCGGGCGCGGTGTTGCGGACTTCGCCAAAGTTGACTTCGACGAGAGTCAAGGAGGCGCCAGCGCCGACGTTGCCCTTGACGAGACCGACATCGGCAGAGATGCTGGCTTCTGTCCTTAGAACGAGGGCAGCAGTTACGTTGGCGGCAGTGCTGCTGATGGCAACGGGAAGGGCCGAGAAGGTGATGTCGGGGCTGCAGGGGCTCGGTGTCAGTGACCACATGTTATTTCATGGGAGCTCGAGGGGATAAGTACGCACAGGGTTTTGATATCGGCCGATGCGACGAGAAGCCCGGTCGTCGGGTCGACGTCGATGTCAATCTCAAATGCCAATTGCGCCCCGTCCGGGATGCACAGTTGGAAACCGCCCGTGAAATCGACAGCCGTCGTCAACGACAGGACGATGCTGAGCCCAAGGCCGATGTTGGCTTCGAACCCACCCGACTAGAGAAGAGGTTAGCAATTGGTAGGGCACAGCGGAGCAAGGAAGGGAACGCACTATGAGGTTCAACTCCGGGTCGAGGAACTTTCCCAGCCTGAAGGCGACGGTCAAGGTGTTGGAGGCCGACACACCAAAGTCCATGTATGCGCCGACGCCGTCAAATGTAAGCATGACACCGAGACCATCATCGCTGTTGATGTCTGCGCTGATGTTGCCATAGGTCCTGCAGTCGTTGCAGTTGAGCGAGACGGAGACGGTGTCTTCGGGCTTCACATCGACGCTTGGCGCCACTGGAATTGCAACCGGGGGTTCCACCGTCCAGCTCCCCGAGAATATTGATTCATCCTGGGCCTGAAAGGCAATGTCAAAAACCTCGCTGCTTTCGCTCCTTCTTTGTACCGCGTGCGACAGATTTGGGCTGTGCGAGGGAAGCTGGAGCGCGTCGGAAGGAGGCAGTCGCGCGCAGGCGCCAAGCGCGGCCAGCAGAGAAATGACCGAGACATTGGCGAGCATAATGGGCGATTTATGTAGCTGTGTTGTGTTGCATCAACAATACTCAAGAATGAAGTGGTTTAGCAATATGATGCAGGTCAAGGGAGGCCCGAGAGTTGTTCGCCGTGGGCAAAGGAAATATATGAATGCACAGGCTGATTCTGTCCAAGCTCACCATGGTGCTTGCGACGCTTTGCTGGAAAACATCCCCAAACATTGTGCATTTCTGCAGTAGCAATGGCAGACGAGATGGAACCAACAGACTGAACGCCCCCGGCCGAGCCACTTGAGACGGGGCTGATGGGCCAACAGCCTTGCCCAAGTCGCTGTGCTGAAAAATCATGCGAATGACGTGCATCCAATGGCATTGCTCCTATGCCGCATGGAATTCCAGGAACGGTTTCTCGGCAAGAGCGCACGTGGAGAGCCTCAGGGCTTTGGGCAAAGGGACGTCGTTGGGCATCGGTCGACCAATGGCATGTACATGCATTGCGAAAATAGAGAGAGGCTCTGGCATGCGGTTGGGGGAGGCGGAACCTGGCTTGCAGGGACGAAGGATGCGAATCCCATCATTCAGCCCCCGCCATCTGTTAGTTGACAGCCCGTTTGCTGTTTTGCTCAAACATCGTAATGTCTCAAGTCGTGAGAGGCTTACATGACGGTTAACTAGGAGGTCTTTTTATCAACTTTCTATAGCTTAACGCAGCTTAGGGCCCCGCTTAGCAGCACGGTAACAGACTGTCGCTTGACCGGGCGGTCTCCATATTGCTGCTTTCAAGATGGGGTATCAGGCTAGGATTGACGCGTTGCCGCCTGGTTATAGGCCTTCGCATTGTCAGGGGCACGTAGACATTTTTTTGAGCCCGAGTACACCTTGACCACCCTGTTTCTGAAGCCATAGGGTTTCGCGTAGTTACTCGAGGGCAAGATTCAAAGCCTCTGCAATTGCCAGCATTTCGCCGTCTTTGATATCCGGCATCCTCGGTATATACTAGGCACGCGCAAGAAATCTTCCTCTGGTCCGTTCCGGGGGGTGGTAAACAACCGCATAACCGCCTTGATCCGTCTTTTTGCCGTCTTGTCTTCTGGAAGCGTCCGCAAAAATCTTTTTCATGCAAGAGTTCGGATATGGCCACGCCGATCCCTGTTCCTCGGTGGTGATCGCGGTGGACTGTTCCGATAAGTTAAAGGAGTAGTTACCCCTTATCTAGCCAAAAGCGCTGGTTCAAGTCCGGTTCAAGCAATTTCTTTTTAATTTTTTTTTACAAACTCTCTTCATGATAAGTTACACTAAACTCTTATTCATACATTAAATATATAATAATTGAGTCAGCAGATAAAGGGCAGAGAAGGGCAGACGCCAATTTTGAAGCAAAAAAGCGCACCAAAGAACAGTGACTTTAAAGTATTTAATAACCATCATGAGACCCATCCCAGCATTGCCTCCGAGATACTGTCAAAATAGATGCTGCAAATGAAGTGACATGTGATGACTTGTAGTAGTGTAAAAGCTATGTTGTGGAGGAAAAGGAGGAGTCAAACCCAGTGGCTTTCGCGTCGTGTTTTTGATCGAGTTGCACTGACGCTGGAATAATCTCTGGCCTGTGCTGGGTGACGATATCGCCTTCCTTCTTGGGAATGGCTAGCCAATAGCATCCGCTTGTGTAATTCAACCCCGGCTGCCGACGGGTTAGGCTGAGTAGCCCGTGCCTCTCCCTTCCCCTTTCTTCAACTCCGACTTAGGCTAGACCACGCTCAAATACGAGGTTTTGCACCGGAACATCAAGGTCACCTCCTTTCTTTATGTTCTCACAGACGACCTCTCACAAAGGCATTTTTTGCTCATTTTTTTGCGCAAATGCTGTATACAGCTCGAGCTTCCACGGTCAAAAGTCCCATGGGCCATTCCATTGATCCACAGAGCCACCAGCAGTGCCACGAGCAAAGCCACGATATGCAAATCTGCATTGGTAATAGTATACATGGGCAACAATGAGCTCGGATGTCGTTCTAATGCTCTGACGAGCAGAGAACTGTCCAGATTTCCCAGTACACTTGATGACACCGGGTTCAGGTTGCCTGCCAACTTAGCCACCCCAATACCTCCTATTTCCCCAATTACCTCTGTCCATGATGCAAAGTCCGCCCGCCTCCGGTCACCTAGTTCGTGAATCTTTTCCAAGCCGGGCCATTCAGCAGCCTCAATATCACAGCATATTCCACGTGGACAAGGCATATCCTGTCATGCGCCTGCGATTTTGCTGTCGAGCGAGTTAATGGTCGACAAAGATAGGTATTCTACCCTCCGGAAGTGCGTTGGTCTCCTCCCTATTTAAATCAGTGGGCAGTTCGCACCAACCTGAGCCTTCCCCGGGAGTTCCTTTACCATCAGTACTAGCCGGTTCAAAGGCTCAGGGGCTGCCAAAGCCCAATTCCGCAATCATTTCGTCGTATGAAGTGATCAGCGAGGGAAGTTATCCTACACATAATTCGGTCTTCAGCTCTTTGTGATAGTTTTTGGGCTGGCCAAAGCATCTTTTTACGAGGCCTCATTGCCTCGGGGTTGGAGAAATTCTGGCCCAAGGTGTCATAGGAGTTGCAAGCTTTGAGATCGGAGTGAGACTTGTCCAGGGCCTCAGAATACCCATCAGCTGACTTTGACCCGCTTGCAGTGGTCAACTTCTTCTGCCCTTCTTTGGGTTACTGTGCACATTCCCGCTCCCGCTTTGACTCAACTCGAGTTGGGTTTAAGTTTTGTCCCACCACCACCTTCAATCGCGCGTCCTTGGCCTGACGCTATCCCTTCGGTCTCTGGTTGACAATGCCTGCCGTTGAGCTTTGGTCAAGTCGGAGCACGAAGACCCTGGTTGGCCTTATGCCAAATGTCGCGGTGTCATGGCATCCGAAATCACAAGACAAAAATCACAAAACAACCCCCCATGTCCACAACCTCAGACTCAACAAACGCGGATGAAGGTTGGCATGGCAGTTGGCGCACAACCATTTACCCCCCAAAGTCCGGCATTTTGTAGAATCGTGTCGGGGGCGGGTCGTGTTTCGTCAGTATCTCGGAGCCATCCAGATAATCAGGCGTAGCAAATTCTCTGACATGTCGGGGGAATAGGCGTTCTGTGTTGGAATATAATCATGCAAGAAAAGACCGAAGGATCTGATAAATGCGATAAAGTCATCGTATAATCGAGGACCGTCTTCTATCTCCATGTCAAATTTGAAGGCATTGGAGAGGAATGTAACGACGGAAGAAATACACAAAGAACTTGACGTAAAGCGGAGGAACAGGGCTCTCTTCCTCTGTCCCGACGCAACGATCGTCAGTCTTTCTGCTCCAGACGTTAATCCGGCACCAATGTGCTCATAGACCATACTTACTTCCCCCCTCCTTTTTTTTTTTTTTGAGTTGTTGAGCGGGTAAGGGATGCTCAATCGTAACCTCCATCTTCTTTTCCCCCCTCAAAGCGTCCGGGATCAACCATTGGGTTGATACTCGGGCGGCAGGGTGTGGAGAGGGATGTCCTGGAAGACATTTCAAAGAAGACCTGAAACCTCGCCGTCAGGGTAGGGAGTTAGTAGTTGTTGGAGGGGTAGAGTTATATGTAACGCATGAACCAAGAGAGGGTGTTGGCTGTTGAGTCGTGGCCCTCCTGTGGTTAGTCAGTATAGTTGAAGAGAAGAGGGGGGGGGGGGGGGGGACCGGGGACGAACTCACACCATCATGACGAATATCTCATCAAGCTTAAAAGAGTTGCGAGCCAATATCCGCTTCCTCCTTATGGAGCTACCCTGAGCTCGTTCGGCAACCCACTTCTTGAGACACACCTCCTAGGCACGCCGTCAAGACATCTCAAGGATGCCACAGCAGATATGGCGGACTGGCTTAGTGTCGGAATGGAAGGGTCCAGAAAGCGCTAGAACTGAGGATTGGTAAACTATTTGCCGCCATTGACAATTGCGGGGCCTTGAGGGTACAATAGCAATGGCCTAGAAACAATTACTTCAACTCCGACGGTGATGCTATTCGTGTCTTCTGCCATGGAGAAGCGGGTACTGACCAGCGCTAATGACGTTTGCCAGCATCCAAACCCCCTCAGAGCACCAGAAATTGGGGGGGGACGTTTTGGGCTCAATCAGGGCTCTGTCCTCCGCCGGAAGAAACGACCAGCAAGCTACGGTACCCAAAGGAAAAGAATATGAAGAGGGTTGACCCTGATAACCCAATCAATGCTGATTTGGCCGACTGTTTCGGTATCCCACTCGATGGCTTCAGGTGCCACTGCCTGATCTTTGTCAGCGACAGTCTCAAGGGTGTCTCACAGTAATTTAGTCCCCAGAATAAAGTATAGGTGAATGGGTTGACAGCGGTACGGCCTAACAAGGAAAGGGGACGGAAATAGAGACTTGACGGGGGACGAGAAGTGGGTTTCATGGGACCCGGGGGAGAAGAGGAGAGGAGGGGGGAAGCGGGGCTGGGTGGTCCTAGTTTCAGGACACGGGAGCCCAAAACTGGTTCCTCACGAAAAGTGGAAATATTCCTTTCCCGACAAATCTGGAGGGTTGACGGGAGCCAAGCAATGAGGCGCCTGAAGCAATTGTGCTGCTGAACGAGAAGACGAAGTTTTAATGTGTGTGAATGCGGAGAGGACACACAAGGTATGGTGAACTCAATTGGAAGCAACTTGATTAATGGCTTGTGCAGCAGCTGCAAATATTAGGTTTCTACAAAGGCAAGAATAGAAGAACTCAAGCACAGGCATCGAGGCATCAATATGAATGGATACAGGTCATTCCGTATGGCAGTGTTCGTGACTTCCAACTCTGAATGTCGGTGGGGAGAGTCGGCAATGGGGTAGCGTGGCCACCGGTGCTGGATCTTGCAATACTTTCTTACAATACCTGTGCCCTCTCAGAGAGTCCAATCACGCCTGCTATTTCAACACATTTGCAAAGACGGGAAAATAATCTCAAATGAAGTGGGAACTTTCTCAGCTGTATTGCATTGGGTGAAGTGTTTGCAGAATTATGTGACTGACCATGAAGCAGGAAAATGTGCCTTGCGGCTCGAAGTCGGCAGAGGCCTAGAGAACGGCATTTTTAGCTTGGTGCAATTTAGATAGAGGACCATCGGGGTGGATGGAAGGGACTCCTGGCTTCAGTGGAAGGCTGAAAGTTCACTACCAAGCAGGCCCCAGTTCAATCCTGGGTCGGCCCTGTAAATATCCTTTCCTCCTTTTTTTTTTTTTTTTTTTTTTTTTTTGCAAATCAACATCAGCTAGCTGCTCTACATATCGCTCATCGATGTTTATATCTAGCTTTTGTCTTGTGCATTATTTGCTTGAAGCCTTCATTTGACACTTGGTCTCTCAGTGGCAGAAACTTATCCCCTTGATCTCCAAGAAAGCATCAATGCATTGTGCCATCGATGCAAATACGATACTGCTGTCGCAAGGACCGCGACAGTGAATGCTAGCGTCGTGGAATTATAATTTGGTAGTTGCCAAGGCAACACCCCTTTTCTGGGCCCAGATCCCATCAGTCATGGATTGGTGCCATGTTGCATTTTCCGATAGTACCACCAATTTGTATTTGAAACATATGCGGCACAACTGCCGCAGGCGGCATCCCGGCTATGCGCTCGCCCTTTCGGCATTGGGCACCGAGGCTTCTTTTGCTGGCATAGAGAAAAAGAGGAGGATTTAGTCGAACTCCACCATGGAGCCGCGCCAAGGATGCCTCCAGTTTCGTCGTGATATTTTCCTTGATTGAAACAGGAGTGCTCGTGTCCACCTGCCCTGACCCGGGACCACAAAACAAGTCTGTCGCGCTGGTGCTATGGAAACCTTTTCCGACAATCCCAATTTAATCGTAATTTGGTGTCCGGTCCTCCACCACCGCTATTTAGGTGCCAGGTTTACCAGCACGCACAATCAGAGTTTTGTGTCATGTTGCCAGGTAGCCGAGTCCTGGTCCTTGAGAGACAAGATAACGTGGCACAAAGAACCATCACCAGTGGACTTGTCAGGTCCACCAGGAGCCCACTGCCAAGGAACACCAGCCACATGACGTTGCTATCATGTGCTGTCTCACGTGCCAGTCGACTTGTCGCCCCCGCCCGCTCTATCTCACGTGACACAGCTTGAAACCAGAAACAGGGCTGCTAGCTCTGTTTTGAACATCAAGGGTTTCGTTCCGAAATCGGCTGCTGGCAGTGAGCATCCCCCCTGTTGAAGAGTGTTTGCGGTTGGAATGTCGATACAGATATAAGACACTAGTAGCAGCCTAAGCAAATTCCAACCAGGCTTGGAGGAATTGTCCGAACGACCGCTTCTGGTTCAAGAGTGAAACTGCGGCTGCAAATGGACAGATACATGGGTCGCGGTCGCCTTCGTCGGCACAGCACAATATCACGGAGCAAGCGAAGGGTCATCAAAACCAATGAGTTGTTCCGGTAAGCTATAAAAGGGGCAAAGAAACAGAATCCCCTCTCACACTACCAAAAGTCCATGAGCTTGCATCGCTTTCGCCTGAATCACACACGCCTTTTAAGGGAATACCGACCTCACGACCTCCGCGTCATCCGACGCGGCCAGTCTGCATCAACGCTCTGCTTACTCCTCGACGCTCCCAAAGACCCTGCAATGTTGTTAGCTTAGCACACATTTATCCCGGCAGACGGTCTGAAACATACGTCTCCATGATGATACCGGTAATGCGGTATGGGTCGGCATTGCTTGCTGGCCTCCTGTCCTCAAAATAGCCATATCCCTTGACACCGACCTCACGGGGTATCCGAATGGATGCGCCACGGTTGGCAACGCCCCAGGTGAATGTGTCGATGGCGCCAGTCTCGTGGCGTCCCGTGAGGCGCTTGTCATTGTCCTCGCCGTAGACGGCAATGTGCTCCTGGTGACGGCCCTCGAGCTTCTTGATGGCTGACTCAATGTGCTTCATGCCACCCTCAACACGCATCTCCTTGGTGGAGAAGTTGCTGTGAAGACCTGCGCCGTTCCAGTCGCCGGGGATGGGCTTGGGGTGTACTGACACCTTGGCGCCAAACTCTTCAGAGATTCTGTAGAGAAGGAAGCGAGCCACTAAAGAGCACAGGTTAGCACATTCCAGGCCTGAGAGTAACCAAGATCCATGTTCTAGGTCCTCGCTAACGACATGCGGGATAAAATATTTGGCCCGGAGGGGTTTGTTTCACGTACCCCAAAGATGGTCACCCACTATCAAGAAGTTAGCTTGGTTTGCTTTCGAAGTAGGTATCGGGCTTTCGTTACTTACTTGCAATACCTTCGCAGGGGCCGACTTGGAACTCCCATTGGGCACTTTAAGAAGCGGGCGAGTTAGCATCTTGGTGTCATCTTGTCAAAATTTGGGGTCCAGGTTACTCACGGCATCACCTCGGCGTTGGTGCCAGAAATGTTGATGCCCGCATACAGGCAGGCCTTGTAGTGAGCCTCGATGATGTCTCGCTGGACGACCCTTTAATTGTGTTAGTAAAATGGTAGGTATCGGGGTTTGTTGTCCCCACCGGTGGATGAGCGATTGTGCTTACTTTCCAGTTCCGACACCACAGTAGTACTCGCCCTGGGGTGCAGGGAAGCCCTATTACAACACTGTTAGAACTGAACCCGATGTTGTCGGAGTTGGTTGGAACCCCGATATGCAAACTCTGCATGGAAGGAGATGATTTACATTGACGGGCCAGCCGTAAGGGCGATCGCTGAGGTCGAGGAGCGTGAATTCCCTGGGGAGAAATAATGTCAGCATGTTGGCGCCGAAAGGAGTTGGATATAAGTCGTGGAAAAATGCGTACTGCTCCAGTCCGAACCAGGGCTCATGAACGGCGTGGGCCTCCATTAGCTTGGCGCATTCGTGGCGGTAGTTGAACTTGTTCGGGGTGCCATCGTGATCCCAGCATTCCGCGAGGACCAAGATATTCGGGGCGAGACGGATGGGATCCTGAGTCACTAGTAATCAGCACCAACCCAGTTCATCTGTCGTTTTGCATGGGGATGAAGGACATGAAAACTTACGGAGAAGACAGCAATGGGCTTGAGGTAGACATCGGAGTTCTCGCCTGGGGCCTGGCCTGTGGAGGAACCATCAAAGTTCCATGTGGGCAGGTTCTCGGGCGTCCACTCCTGCTCCTTAAGGGTCTAGTACACATGAAGGTGTCAGCATCTCTGGACACCAAAGAGACGTTGGTCCTTCGTGTGGCATGCTAGCCGCGGGCTTATGTCCGACATCTATTTCGGAAAGGGCCTGGTGATTGGGTGAGCTTACCCGAGACTTGGAGCGAGTGGCACCTGTGGCATCAATCCAGATGTACTCGGCCATGATATTGCCCTTCTGGTCGAGCTTCATGTACTTCGACAGCTAGTTGGGACAAAGAGTTAGCAGGCTGCAGTTGCGACGTCTTAGGCAGCACAAACTTACAGTGTCGGTACGGGATGTGAGGACGGCTGCCTGTTCATGGATAATATGGTTAGCGAATGATCGATCGCGAGACACGGCGCGGAGCCCCTGGCGGGGTTTGCAACGGGCAAACGATGTTGGCTGGCGACGGAGGAGTCATTACCATGATTGCGGTTGTGCTGTTGCGTTGCGTCGGGTGTTGTGAAGGGACGTTGGCGAAGGTGCAAGAGAGAACAAGTGCTGGTGCGATGCTATACGGGGAAAGGCCTCAGCAAGGGTGTAAGGAAGAGCGGTTACGAGGGAAAATAACACAGGGGGGGTGGCAGCTTCAGGGCTTTTATCTGTGGGCAAGCTACCAAAGATAACGGTGGGCTTCAGGGCAGGTGGTGGGGTGGTGGGTGGGTGGGGTTGTGGCGAATGTGGGTGCTCCGATTGCTGTGGGTGCAAGCCCCCGGACGCGGGGTACGTACTGCAGTTGCCGGCAAAAGTGTTCAATGTGCCAGGTCCTGTTGGTAGTTACTGTGGCGGGTTCACGAGTCACCTCCGTTGTCGGGGCAAACCGGCCCGCCCTGATTTTCAGCTCAGTCAAGAACCTGACCTAATGTGCCTCTCCTGGGTCTGCCCTCTCAGAAGCGGAAGTCAAGCAACTGCCATGACGGCGTCTTGGGCCCCTCAGCCTGCCTCCCACGCGCAAAAAAGCAGCGAAAACTCTGCGTTCAATCGAGGCAGAGCGCGGCATGGCCTGCTGAGCAATTGGCGATCAATTGGTGGACGGCATCCCTCGGCAGGCTAGTCTCGAGGGAATAACTTCCATCTGCAGCACTCCAGACACGAGGGGTCGAGGGGCCGAGGGGTCGAACGTGGGATGACGAGGCGCCGGGTCCCGCTTATTACAGTTCTAGCTTTTCGTAGCGCCCCAGACGGAGCTGAGGCATTTGTCGGGTGGCCGCTGCTCTGGTCCTGCGCCCTCCCCGCCTGTCATCGCCTGTTGTCGTGCAGCGCAGGGGGAAATGGAAACACCATTTTATTATTATTTCTCTCAACCTCGCACGCGACATCCGACAAAAGCGCGACCAGAGCGCATCGCCTCTCAATTATGCCTCAGAATCAGCCAACGAGCCAGCGTCCACAGTTGGCGTTGCAAAACCCCATTACGAACCAGAGACACACCACCCGCCAATTGGATGTCGCCCTGCGCCTTCTTATCAGCGGGAGCGTCCAGTCAATGCCCGTTACCTAATTGGCCCAGCCATGGCCCTGTCACCAGGCCGTTCCTGGTTGGCTCGAATGCAGCATGCGCCAGCTAACAGGCACATCCCCACACCAGCATACCAGGGGCATTCCCATCGGTAGGGCTTGGGCTGAAGCGTACTAGTACTGTGGAATTTCCATCCCATATATCTCTCTGTATGCACACTCGAGGCTAATGCCCGCAGTTCGAAAAGGTCGGGGGAAGAAGATGGCCGTGGCTGCCCCTGGCTGCGCTGCCCTCGGCTTCATCCCGCCAGTCATGTTGTTTGCAAACAGTCAATCTATTACATACATGTGGTTACATCGTATGCATTGTGCCTCCTGCCTCAACCAGCGGCTTGCTGTTGGGCCATGTCCCAACAAACGGTGCCTGCTTCTGCCTTGCAGCCTCCAAGACATTGGCAGGGGATGATCTCGTTTGCAATGCATCCAAGCCGGAGCACTTTCTGACACATGGATAGGCATTGTGCCAACAAGTTTGCCTTTGCATCAGCGGAATATCTGGCAACTTCAGACTGCGTTGTCCTCTCTTCTCGGCAGGCAGAGCAGAGTTTCCGACATCACCAGTGGCGGCAGCGCATAGAGCCACTGTCCATGTCGATGTTTATTGCATAATCGACTTCGCCGGGAGGAGCACCATGAGGACTCTTCAACGTTGTCTAGCTATCGGTGCGGAACGCCATGGCTCTGCGGGAACCCTTTGACATCCACACGCACTCTTTCTCAGGTCCCTGTTGCCACAGCCTCGCACCCCGCAACTTATACTTCTAGGAGCATCGACCATGTCTCCTACTCGCCGGGTATTACCGCCAACCCAGCCGGCGAAGCTGCGGTCTGGTACTGGGCTGTAACGTACGTCGATAAGATAAATCCAGTTGTCCGAAAAAGGCCCTCAGTCCATATGCCCGTTGCTCTGGTGTTGATCAAGGACGTTGCGCGAACGCCTTCTGGCATCTCTACATCTCCAACCTCTCGCTACACGACGATTTACGCAGTTAGTTTGGAAACTCAGCTAGGCATGATAACTGCAAGCAGCATCGCTGCCTTGGGCGCTGCTCTACTCCCCATATAAGCTCGTAGCACTCGGTGTGCGAGCCTGTTTCCAGTCGACCATTGGGTTTTGTTCACAAGGCTGGGGGAGGGCCTAGTGGGTTCGCGGGACAGGGTCCTCTGCCAAAAGCGGCTGACCCAAGCAGGGAAATCTGCAACAAAAGCTCTGGTAAGTAATTGGATAATAAACCCTAAAATGCTGGATATTTACCTTGGTTTACGGGCAATCCTTCGTTATCCTCGTCACCTTATTTGCCGCCCTATGGGAAACGGCCCGCAGTGCTCGGGTAGCGCGTCGATGTGTGGTCCCCGGTCCCAGGGTGACTTGCCGGACCTCCCGGCTGTTTGAAGTTCATGGGAATCCGCCTGCCGCCAAGCAATCGCCAAGATTACTCAACTGACGGAAGACAAGGCGAAAAAAAAAATAGAAATAAAAAAACACTCCCCACAGTCATTTGTGAAATAGGACCGAGAGGGACGCGGAAAGAGTACCCGAAGCGCGGGTTGGTTGATCTCTATCAAAAGACTTGGCTTCATTGGACAATTGTTGAGCGCGAAGAACGCGACAACGCATGCCCCGGTTCGCATGTCTGCGCTCCCCAGCCCCACCCACCATGTGCCCCACCCGCTTCCACCGCCTTTGGATCCAAATTACGCACAGACCACTCGTGGCACTGGCATAGAAATCCATGGATTCTGCCGCCCTTTCAGACCACCACTGATGATGCACTGCAGGTCACAAACCATCTGCCTCGACACCAACTATAAATCGCCAACGTCGCCGGTCAGCCTGCATTGCTTGTATGAAGTCAAAGCGCCTCCTAGAAATCCTGATACGAAGAATTGCACTAGGTTCTTAGTTAAATTGGAAAGTTAAACCTGCAAGACTAGCCATTCCTCCGTCCCAGTTTTCAGACAGACTGCTCCCGTCTTCGGGCTGTTTCATCGGCTGGGTGGGCCGGTCGACATCAAACGCTGACAACCAAAGCAAGCACCACTTCAGTCAATGCTCTCCGCCTTGAGAAGAGATGACGCTAAGCTCGCCTTCTAGACTAGGAAAAGATTCCTCGAACGGGACCTGTCAACTGTTGCAGACACAAAGAACCGAATCACGTCTTGTGCCACACCGAGTCTGGTAGCTTTCCAACGACTAAGAAGCAATTTCCTGACAACTCAACGTAGCTCTAAAACTTCAAGACCGACAAACAAACTACGGCGCCTTGTCCAATCCGGCATCCACATTCACAATGGACGTTGATCTGCCAATCAGGTACTTGCTTGACTCCGACAGGGGTAAGTTATGCCAACCAAGAACAGACTCCTCGCTCCAAAACCTCGGCGTCATCTTCATCAACAACCACCACCCGCTCCATTCGCCTTCGCGCCCATTTCACAAATCTCATACATATCGCCACCGCTGCTGTGTCCGGCTGGTTCCCTAGGGCTTACAGCAGTACTGGTCTTTGGCAAAATTTTGTGCCGCGGATTGCGCAGCCGCACATGCCGCCAAAGATGGTCGTTCCGGGAGAAGCCCTCTGGCAATACTTGCACCCGGCCTCGGAGCAGGAAACGTCCTCGGGACTCCTATCGCCGCTGGAATCTTGGTGTTTCCCCGAAGCAAGGTGGCGCTTCAGGTCAGGCTGGGAAACGCTGCGAAAGGGGCAATTCTCGTACCGGCAGGTGTACGGGCGGCAAATCTGCTCCATGTGACGCCCGCGGTGCTGGTTGGCTGCGGTATTGGAATGGAGGTCTTGAACTCACGTCAGAGCACCTGGGGTAGGGAACGCCACGTTGCAGTGCGCGTAACATGCGGCTTTTAGGGCGTTGAGTGCTGACCGGACCCAGGGCCGTTTCTGTTTGCGGTTGGCGGTGCTTGATCGGGAAGATCTTGGCATCAGATTTAGGTCCCTTCTTGGCGCCGGATTCTCCAACCTGGTCGCAATATACTGGTCTCGGTCTTTGTTCGAATGGCACTTCCACGGAATCTGCTATGTTTTGTACCAGATCTGGCTGGGCAGCTCCAACACGCTCCTTCTGACTTGACTCCGACTTGAGGGGTCGGAGGCATCATTATTGAACCCTTCGACATCACCAGCCTAGGATCCACCCAGAGCCATATCCTGTGCCGCAAAGCAGTCAAACGGCCGCCCCATATCCTCTGTCCAGCACGGCACTGCAGGAAATGAAATGGGGTCCGAGGAGCTTGCTGAAGATTGCATCACTCCGTCTTGCATCAAGTCGTTAAGCCACTGGTCATTAAAGCCTGTATTGGTAGGCGCCAGGAACCGTCGGCGTCGAGCTTTTGTGGCAGATCAAGCAAACCATACGGCGTTTGCTGGAGCCCTGACGGTTCAGTTTCCGGGGGAGCTGCGCTCAACAAAGGCACAGTTTGCAGAGCGTCAATAACGCCCAATGTTGCCTGTTTGGAGACCAGGTTATTCTAACATCGGAATACATCCGGTTGATAATTATCTACTAGGCCTGGTGACGGCTCAAGCATCAGCATTTCCGCATCTTGGTTGCTTTCGCCACCAGGCCTGGTGTGTATCAGCGCACGCATACTCCGGAAACAGATCGCCGCCAAAGCTAAGTGCCCCGGCGCCGCCGTGTCCCAGAGGATCCAACAGCATGCCTGATGACGAAGCAGGAAAAACACCTGCGGAATATTGCGGGGGGGACGCCTTATCACCCCACTCAAACATGACCCTGGGACCAGGGAATAAAACCAGCCCTTTCTCTAAAGAGAAGGACTAGAAATCATTCCAAATAGAACTAGGAACACGGTTAGGTAGAGGTAGGGTAGAGAAGGTCCTTCCTGGGCAAAACCTTCGCGAGATGTCTGACCTTGCTTCATCTCCAGACAGCGTGGATGCAAACACAACATGAGTAGCTTCACAGGAAATGTCGACCGATTTTCGTTGACAAGTCCTCACACAATTGTATTGCCCTTGAGCCTCGCGATGTCGCGCCAGGGCGTCCTGGTACGTGTTCCCGCAGTTGTAGTTGGCCTGGCCGGGGTTTCCAAAGGCACCTGAGCTTGACGGGATCAGGCTGAAGAGATCCATTCCCTCTGGGAGTAGCTTATGAAGGTTCCAGGACCCCTGAACCTTGGGCTTGAGGGGCGCGATAAAGTCGGAGTAGGACATGTTGACGAAAGCCGAGTCCTTGAGGGTCATGGCCGCCTGAATTCACTCCATAATCGGAGGCATGGACTTCTGGCACTCTAGTAGAACGGAGGGAAGCTCATTCTCGTTGCGATCATGTACGACTTATTAGGGTCAAGCGCGCCAAGTTGGCCTGTTGTCCAGAACAACCTAGCAATTAGGTGCGTCAGCATCATTTCCTGCACTGGATGACTATCCTCTGCCAAGTCGACGTTACCCACCGGCACAATCTCCCCAGACTTTGGTTTCAGAACAATCTTTCCAATATGCTTGCCAGATTGCAGCAGCCTGAAAGCCTGCTCTGCTTTCCCAAAGGTATAAGCATGCACCGGTTGAGGCGCCTCAATCTGCCCACCCCCAATCAGTTGGCTCACAGCGTCGTAGATACGTCTCATGACCTGCAAGTTGTTATTGATGATATGCAGGAAGTCGTTTTTCTCGAACTGGGCCAGAGTAAGCGTTTGTTGCAATGCCGAATCTCTTTCCACGACGAGCACGGTCCGTAGAACGGGTTTTGATAGTTTTTATCATCGGCTGCCGTTATGACGATGCTGTTCGAATGGTTTAATTTATCGTTCCAATCAGGGAGCACGACGTCGTTCCCGATATAGCCCGTTCGGCGGAGGAAACGCGATATTACTGTGACGACACCAACACGCCTGACCACCGGCCCGGATCCGATGTAGGACCAGCCCCGCAAAGTAACATACCTGCCGAGGAAGAGGTAAATCATCCGTGTGTGAATAGAACTTGAAGTGTCTCCTCACTCTTCTTGAGGAATCTAAACTTGAATACGATTTGACAAAAGCGCAAGTCTTGGCTCTGGCACGACACATCCGCGTAGTACAAAAGTGTATGTAATCAGTGGCAAGTATAAGCGTGGTGGGTGATATAGATGGCGCGACTACAACTGCCTTGTTCACTGTTGTAGTTGGGTCCAACTTGAGCAGATACGGGCGAATGAATTGCAACCTGGAACTATGCGAGGCTTAGCCCATCCCACCCCTCGGTCAGAATAGCGGCAACGAAAAAAAACCCTACTACCTAAATCCGTCTCGATAAGGAGTATTTGCCCCATTAAATGGCCGAGGGTGATAAAGTTGGCTGAGCGGAAGTAAAAAAGTCCCCAGAAATATGAGATGAAGTCGCTTTATCGAATCTGGCTAGATAGGGGTAAATTGGAACATGAAATCTAGAGCCCGATGCCGATGTTAAATAAATAATATCTGGTAGAAGAATTATCTTACAACAATGAAAAAAACTATTGTACCGGGCGCTGGAACAGGAACTTTAACAACACCCTTCGGTAGCATCTCTCCTCCCCCTCTCCCTGGCCTCACCTGCCCTCTTCGCCAGAAACCCCAACAGGGCCATGCGACATGAATCCAGATAGCGTCTGCAGGGACGTGGGGGACTCTAGCGGCTGCTGGAACGGGCTCATTGGGCGCAATGGCAATGGAACCGCCGGCCCTGACACCCCTGGCAAACTGTGGGCACGTACGCCAGGTGGGCAGGAAACAGTGAGTGTGCTCGAGTTGAGTCCCGAGTGGCTGCATGAGAAACATCGGAGACTTAATCTGGATATAATCGATGTGCCAATGTTACAGCTGCGACTCTGGTTTGGAGAGGTTCGTCATCCATAACAAGCTTTGCCCGTGAGAGGAAAAGGGGTTCCAGTGCTATGAAACAGCTACGGGCCAAATGGTTGAGGTAGAGGATATAGTGGCATAGGTAGACAGTGGTGTCATGGTAACAGCGGGGTGGATAATATAATATGGCCATAGAAGCGAATGAGGTATCCATCGAGAATGCTAGGTTCTAACCGGGGCTTAAGCCCGACGCGGTGATGAGATCTGAACGCTATAAACATATCTTCCTGACATCTGCACTGGGCTTGATGCCACGCCCAACGCCCAAAATGCTAGCTTTGCCGATGTAAAAGACTTGGTCTAAATTCTGTCAGCCATTGGGTAGTTTGAGGGCCAAGTCCAGCAGCCCTTTCCCGGAATCATCCATAGAAAGGGCGCGACCGGCCGGCATCCGTCGAAACGCCGCGCATGCAACTTGCGCGATAGAAGCACACCTCAAAGCCCTGGTATCTTCGCATATAAGCCATCATACAACTTCCCAACCCACCCTAGGGTCTCTCCTCCCCTTGCCACAACCCCCAGTCCACCAACGGCCCACCCGGCCGCCGCAGCCACGGCAACAGTGTTGATCAGCAACAGCCTCCTCCTCCTCCTCCCCCTCTTCTTCGCCTGCCTACCGACCGTAGCATTCCCCGTCCAGTGTTCCAGCTTCCAGTCAGCGCCCTGGGCAAGCCCGAACCACTTTGCCCATCCCCACACCATATGTCCACAACCAAGACCTAGCAACGCTCCGTATGCGGCCCACGACGTGACGGGATGCCTGACGAACCCGTGCGCAACATACGCCAGCCCGATATTGGCACTATCCCCCTCAATGGCAAGCGGGAGCCCCCGGTTGACAAAGACGTGTGCGGCAAGAGAAACCGCAAAGCCGTAGCCTGAGGCGGCGATGTAGCTGAAGGGAGGCCAGCCGTCGCGGAGGGTTGACACGGGATGTCCACCACCGCCGCTACTATAGTAGCGGCGTATGTTATGAGAGCGGCGGAGTAGGCGGAGGGCGATGCCGGAGCCGACGTGGACGAGGATTGGGAGACCGACGAGAAGGGGCTCGGAGAGGGGGGTCTGGTAGATCTCGCGGGCGAGGAGGAGGTAGGATTCTGAGGCAGGTACTGAGCGGGCGACGAGAGGGATTAGGGAGGTCGTGGCGAAGTGGAGGGAAGCGAAGACGGAGAAGGCGTAGGAGGAGTAGCGCTGGACGCGGGTGACTGGAGGGAAGGGTTTAGTCCTGGGGGTACGGAGTAGGTAGGCAAAGAAGGGAAAAAGGGTCTTACGGTAGTAGATTGCGCCATGGCCGCTACCGCTGAGGCCGAGACTGTGGGCTGTTGAGCGTGACTTGAGGGACGGTATCGAGCCGGAGAGGGAGCTTTCGTGCTCTTCGGGCAGTGAGGGGAGGTCTTTTTCTGTGTTGGGACCCAGTTCTGGGGACTCAATTGGTGACGGGTCGAGTTGTATCAGCGAAATGAGCGTCTCCTGCGACGCTTTGGGGCGCAGCGATTGGGAATCCATGATGGATAGAGAGACAATATACCGGCGTGGCCGGTGTGCCAGTTGGGTGCTTCAGCCTCAATTCCTCAGTGTTTTAGTCACGGTTTTGTTGAGCGGCCGAATGGCCGGGGCCGACTACGGGACTCAGCGTTGAGCCGCTGCAAGGCTTGTGCCCCCTGGCAGTCTGGGGTTGGCTAGCGTCGATGAGGTGGGGGGGGGGGGGGGGTCGGGTCCTGAAACCCCACATTTTACAGGGCGCAGATTCAACTTGGCATGGAGCCCGTGCTTCCATCGATTCAACTCGAGCAACTTCCATCCATTCAATTGCTCCTGTGACTTAACTTCACCAAAGTTTTGGACAGCCTCGTCATCACGCAACACCACTTTCCCTGATACTGCCTGCGAAAAGCCAAGCAACAGGAAAAACACGCGAAATGCCTCCAGTAAGCTTCCAACTTTAACCACTAAATCATGACCCAGCATCGACTAACCAAACCCCCCCAGCGACACCAAACCCTCCCCCCAGCGCAAACGACGTCTGCGCGCGAGGCGCTCCAGTCCTTCTACTGCCAGCTCTGCCAAAAAGGCTACACTCGCATGAACGATTACGAAGCTCATCTGAGCAGCTACGACCACAGCCACAAGCAGCGCCTCAAGGACATGAAGGCCATGGTGCGGGACCCCAACGCCGCCGCGCGCGCCCGCCGTCAGGAGCAAAAGGCCGAGGGCGTTATCAACATCAAGCTCGGCGAAGCTGCTGGCGCAGCTGGCGGTGGTTTCAAAAAGGGCGGCTTCAAGAAGTCGGGGTTCAAGTCGGCTTTTGTGCCTGTGGCTGGCGATGCCCCCGTGGCGGCTCCTCCCCTTGGGGGGAAGAGGGATGATGTCGTTATGAAAGAGGTGGGGTTGGAGCCGAAGGGTGGGCCGGCGCCTAAGAGTGAGTTGGTCGAAAGTGATACTGAAGATGAGGGCTACGAGGTTTACGATCCGAGGAGGCCAACCGACTGAAAAGTCTACCGAATTTCATCCTTGCGCCTCCTTTATCATGTTTGGTTCAAGGATGGCAATAACTACAAGCATGCCCGGGCTCGCTGTTTCCCCCACTATTGGGTGTATTCATTCTAAGCAATTGGGGGTGTGTTTCAACTTGGAGGCAACCTCTACTCTATACCCAACCCCATTTCCTGGACCCTTTCTTAATCCGACCAAGCCCGTCCGCCAAGAACACCTAGGCCATGACACACCTTACGGGACGCCATGTGGAGAAAGCCAGAACTTTGGCTCAAAATCAGACAAATCTTCCTCCACCAAACCGAAGATGTGGCGATTTCCCGAGAACCAGTTACCCAACCGCGAGTTCTGATTGGCATCCATGTCTATGCCAGAAACGTTACTGTCGCCAAAGTTACCGTTTTCATTCCCGGGAACTTGACCGTGCTGCGGCATAAACCCTAGCTGGCTTAGATACATATCGATGTCGTTGCCGACGAGATTCATGTCCTGGTCTTGCTCCTGCCGCGTCTTAGCCTCCATGTAGATGCGAGCAACATTGCAGAGGACCTGGCACACGCGCCAGAACTTGTCGGTAGCCTTGGAAATTTCGGATACAGCCTGGAGCGAGTTGGTAAAGGCCTCAAGGCGGGAAAGATCTGAGGTATCTGAGGTCTCAATGATGTTGCAAAAGAGGACAATCACGGGGACAAATGGGACATAGAGGACCGTCCTATATGGCGCGAACCGTCAGCATCTCCCTCGGAAAGAATGGAAAATCTGCAACCCTTACCAGTGCATATATCCTGCCATGGCATTCAAGTTGTTACCCGCGAGGCGCATGCAGTCGTGATGACTCTCGAACGCACTGCGCGCGGCATCGATACACTCGGCGTTAAAGGTCCCTCGTGACCCCGGCGGACTTGGGATGGCGCGATGGATCAAAGTCATGGCCGAATGATAGATGACGTGATCCGACATGGCGCACATATCGATCGAGTACGGGTTAACGCCTTCAACCGAGATCTCGGGGAAGCCGCGGGTGGGGCCGCGTGCCATGCGGATCTGTTGATTCAGGTCGTTGCGCTCACCAGCTACCGCCTGCAGCATGCCAATGAGCTGCCGGGCGCTCTCGACGCGCTGCTCGGGCTGCCGCGCCAGCGCTGCTGGGCTGTACAAATTCTCGTACGCCTTGCCCATGAACTCGGCGTGCATAATCCACTGGTTGAAGACGTCCGCCCACGCCCCGCTGACCATGTGGTGGCCTAGCGTTCGTGGAATCGTAATGTCATAGTCCTGGATGGCCGACGCGCGCCCGAAGCGTAGGGATAACGCTCTGTCGATCAAGTAAGTGAACCAAAAGGATGCTTGCTTGGCGTTGTTTGCGTGTTGCTCTTCTACTGTGGGTATTTTGCCAGATGGCGAGATCCGGTGGTAGCCGAGCGTTTGGCAGATGATGGCTGCGGCTGAGTTGAGGCGCCAGGCGAGTGTGAACTTGGAGATTTCGACGGCATAGGTAGCCTGTGGAGGGTTAGTTCAGAGGCGTTAGGGACGGGTGGGACGGAGAAGTGGGGCGAGAGAAGGGGATATTTACGCCCATCAACAACACGTCAACACTCTCCCTTCGCTCGGGCATCAGCATCGGCAGGTTGGCGAGGGCCGTTTCCAGGTTGTCGCGGCACATGTCCTGATACCCGCGCAATTCGACCTTTCTCGCCCCCTCGGCAGACCAGGCTTTCTCTTGGAAGAGAAAGTAAAGGCCGCTATTGACGATGGCGAAGGAGGTGAGGCTGAAGTCTTCGGTCGCGAAATACACCCTGCGGCAGCGCTCGTTGTATTTATCGCTCATAACGACGCTGCACATGAGTGTGAAGCTCACAGGGGGTGACTCTACTCTGCCTCGTTAGCTGTTTGTCCCCTCTTTTCGAGATAACAGGGGCTGTAGATGTTACCCTTCAATTCGCGCAATAGGGAGACGACAAGCTGTAACGGAGGCATGGGAAGGTCCCGGAATCCACCCTTGGGTAGTGGCTGCACATTCTCAAAGTGCGACTCGTGGCTGGTGGGGCGGTTCTGCAGGGCTACGATCTGATGGAGCGACGACAGAGCCGACTCCATGTCGGGGTTGTGCTCACCGTCCCGCGTCACAGCACTCTGGAGGAAGTCACTGGCGAAAACAGTCTGGGCGGCCATAGACGAGTTGCCCTCAAAGGCTGAATCGAGGTTCTCGTCATCGCTGAAATCGCCATCGCGGTCCTCAATGTGGCGGCTCACGCCATCTCTCGTTATAGACGACGGGGTGCCGGTGGTATTGCTTGTCCGCGAGGCCGAACCCGACGGGCTGTTGTGGTCAGACGGGGCGGTGGCGGCTGTGGATGCGGGTACGGATGGATTGCGGCCGGCGAGAGAGACAGTCAGGTCACGGAGCATGCCCTCGATACCGGCGAGACGCGATTCAAACTGGTCGATCTTTCGCTCGCTGCATCACAGGCAATGGCACGGCGCCCGAGATCAGCAAGCATGTTCCCCTCATTGATGGGCTGGGTCCTCACTCACTATTGGGTTGATATCAAGACCCTCTGGCGGGCCTCTTTGGGCCTCTGGCCGGCCCCCGTGGTGCTGCATGGGCGGTCTGCTGTCTTGCAGTTGGAGCATGGCACGTCTTTGTCGCATCGTATCTGTTACGAGTGAGCTAGCCAGTCTCATGGGGGGGGGGGGGCTGGATCGGCACCCAGTCGGCCGAGGGGGCAGAACGTGCCTTTCGGAGGCGGCATTGGTTGCACTACGGGTGCCGCGGGTTAGCGATCCACTGGGCCTTTTGGTATGTGGCACTTCGGGCGCGGCTGTCTTGGTGGAAAAAGGTTGGGGTTGGGATGGTGATGGGAGGCGAGCAGTACAGCGGGTCTCTTTTCGGGTATCAAGGATTTAAGGGGGAGTGGACGTACAGCTCGTCTTGCCACATTCTCGGGGCTCTCGCTGTGGTCTCTCTCACCCATGTCCATCTTGGTCTGTTGTTTGTATCTGACAGTTGATTCTGGGAATAATATTTTACATAAGAAATCCGTCGGCCATCCGTGGTCCAACTCTGAATAAAGTGTCCCTTTTTTTCTGCCCTGATTCCCCAGACTGGGCGGTGAGGTGGTTGGCAGGCGGGTGTTAGCTGATGTTGGAGCTTACGCGGTGGATTGGAACTCTGAGCGCAGACAAGGCTAGTTCTAGAATAGATGGGGGGACAGACGGGGGTTGCAAACGGGGGCTTGCTGTAGCCCGTTGGTCTTGGAGAAAATGCAGGACTCGCGGACCCCGCGGACGCCCGAGCCCTTCCATCCTCCTGCGCATCTGGGCAATAGGTTGGAGACAATGAGGGGCCGCGCTGACAGGTACACGGAATTTCCCTGTCGCCCTTCCTGCTGTGCCCCACCCGCACCAGAGCACCCCATCCAAGCCCGCGTAAAGTCGACGCCCCGACACCAACCCGTCTCGGCGAAGACGCCCTAATCTTGCAGCATCGCAACACCCCTCGACGCAACGCGGCATCGGCACCCCGTTGGCGCCAAGAGTGCCACCAACGGCTGGACAGAAAAACGATCTATCCGCGGACCCGTCCCCTGCCGGATGACGAGTCCTAGAATTTCTCGAATTTCTGGAATGGGCAGCAACCAAACAGTTCCTCCGCTCCGGCACTCTTTTGCGGCGCTGCTGACCGACCGCCGGCTCTATGCTACCTTTACACTTATCAAAGGATTGTCTTGTTCTTTGATGCAGCATTTTTTTTTTGGGTCAAAAACGGCACGATTGCGCCCACCGCAGACCCATCGAACACCATTGAACACTATGTTGTGCCTCGTTTACCGTTGCGCTTAATTCTTAATTGACCCTAGACTCCTCCCCAGGCCAAGTGAGGACCGCAGCGATGGTGGCTGCCAAATCGAGCACTTCATCTGAAGGCCATGTCGTCAACGTCGCCGACGGCGATCACGACAATGACACAGCGACCCCGGCCCCGTCCAATCACAGCAGCACGACAGCGAAACCTCAGCCCAAGGCATCATCCGCCTTCCGCAGTTATATTGTACGTCCCGTCTTTGCGCCGTGTTTTGGCGATGCACGTCATGTCGCCCCGCAGCCTGGGCGACGCTGTAGTTATCTTTAGGTGCTTCCACAATGTGTTGTGCACGGATTGTATAAGACACGAAGTCGATGGCTATGCTGACTAAACAATTGGCTGACGGACTGTGTGCAGCGAGTCTTTGGATATGCCGATCGATTGGGCTGGACCATCAACGCCATCTCCCTGGTTGCCGTGATTGGATCAGGCATTGTGCTGCCGTTGATGAACTTTGTCTTTGGCCGCTTTGTTACCGTCTTCAACAACTTCGTCATTGGCGCTGCCATGCCAGACGAGTTCCGCTCCGGCATCGACCAGTATACGCTCTATTTTGTCTACCTCTTCTTGGGAAAGTTTGTCCTCTCGTACATCTGGACAACACTGCTGTCTGCCAACGGCATCAGGGTTGCGCGCTCGCTCCGCATCGACTTCCTCAAGCACACGCTCCGGCAGGAGATCGCCTTCTTCGACTCGGCCGAGGGCGGTTCCGTCTCCAACCATGTCACCACCAACATCAGCCTGATCAACCAGGGCATCTCGGAAAAGCTGGGCATCGCCATCCAGGCGACATCCACCTTCGTTGCCGCATTCGTCGTCGCCTTCACCGTTCAGTGGAAGCTGACCCTCATCACGCTCTGTATTGTGCCTACCATTGTCATCGTGGTAGCCATCTGCATGGCCATCAACACGTCCCAGGAGAAGAAGATCATGGAGGTCTACTCAAGGGCCAGCCAGCTTGCCGAGGAGATCTTTTCCACCATCAGGACGGCCCACGCCTTCTGGGCGTACCCAAAGCTCTCAAAGAAGTATGGCGATATCCTTCACGAAGCGATACCTGTCTGGAAGGCCGTCAGCCCTAACATGGCTGTCATGTTCTCGGTCGAGTTCTTTTGCATCTACTCGGGCTACGGCCTGGCCTTTTGGCAGGGCATTCGCATGTACCACCGCGGTGAGATTGCCGAGCCGGGCAGCGTTGTCACGTAGGTCCATTCCGTGGGGCTGAAAGGGGAAGATCCGAGACTAACGTCGTCGCAGTGTCATTTTCGCTGTGCTCCTAGCTGCGCAATCCCTGACCCAGATTGCGCCCCAGACGGTCGTAGTCTCAAAAGCCGCGGCAGCTGCTCAACATCTGTTCGAGATCATCGACCGCGAATCCAAGATTAACTCCCTCTCGGACGAGGGTGCCAAGCCCGACGAGTGCAATGGGGAGATCGAGTTTCGCGATGTTGTGTTCGCGTACCCCTCGCGACCTGACGTCCAGGTGCTCAAGAGCCTCAACCTTGCCTTGCCAGCAAACAGGACGACGGCCATTGTCGGAGCTAGCGGCTCTGGCAAGAGCACCATTGTCGGTCTTGTCGAACGCTGGTTCAGCCCCCTGAGTGGAGACATTCTCCTTGACGGCCGCAAGGTTGAAGAGTATAATATCCAATGGCTGCGGACTAATATTAGACTGGTCCAGCAGGTGCGTTTCGGTGTGTTTCTGTGTTGTTGACATTTTATTAACTCCTACGTTGTAGGAACCCGTACTGTTCAACGGTACCGTCTTCCAAAATGTCGCCAATGGCCTGTCAGGGACGCCCATGGCCGATCTTGACGACGAGCATAAACGGAAGCTTGTTGAGGATGCTTGCCTGGCAGCGTTCGCACATGAGTTTATTGAAGAGATGCCGCGTGTAGGTCTAGTCTACTCATCTTGACCGTCCCGGATGGCACTTACATGAATAGGGGTACGACACACAAATAGGAGAGCGAGGTGCCATGTTGTCGGGCGGCCAAAAGCAGCGCATCGCCATAGCCCGGAGCGTAATCTCAAATCCCCGCGTACTTCTCCTCGACGAGGCTACCAGTGCCTTGGACCCCAACGCCGAACGGATCGTGCAAAAGGCGCTCAACAACGTCGCCGTCGGTCGAACTATGGTGGTCATTGCCCACCGTCTGTCGACAATCCGAGATGCCGACAACATCGTCGTCATGTCCTCGGGGTCAATTATCGAGCACGGCACTCATAACAAGTTAATGGCTAGTGAAGGCGCCTACTCGAGGCTTGTTTTGGCCCAGGACCTCGGCCAGGATCGTGACGAAGACGACACAACAGACAAGGAAGCTGGCATTACGGTAGACCCCATCACCATGGCAAAGACAGTCTCGTCTACAGCTGCGAGGGGTCAGGATAGCCCGGGCACCCTCGAAGAGGGGAAGGTGGGCCCCAACCACAGTTTGTTGAAGGTCCTTTGGATCATTGCAAGGGAGCAGATTACGCTGTGGCCGACTTATATCATTATGCTTATTGCCTGCATAGCAGCGGGTAAGACACCTCAACAGCAACATAATCGCGGTGATTTCTGACAGCAGTTTCCAGGGTTGACATATCCTGCCATGGCAATACTCTTTTCACGGGTGATGGAAGCTTTCGCACTCACAAGCGACGCCATCCTCGAGAAAGGTGACTTTTACTCCTTGATGTTTTTCATCGTTGCGCTCGGCAACTTTGTCGCGTATGCCCTCATTGGCTGGTTCTGCAATGTTATTGCAACAGTACGTTATTGAGTCTCTGCTATGGCCCTAGGTTACGCAATTTATTGACATAACCGTCGCCTTATAGCAAACCATTACATACTATCGTCACGAGATCTTCAACAGCATCATCCGTCAGCCCATGAGCTTTTTCGACGACCCAGCCAATACGACCGGTGCCCTGGTTACTCACCTCTCACAAGAACCGCAGAGTGTTCAGGAGCTGCTGTCTTACAATGTTGGCGTTATCATCATTGTCATCGTCAATCTGCTCTCCAGCTGCATCCTCGCTATCACCGTGGGTTGGAAGCTGGGCCTGGTTCTCGTCTTCGGCGCCCTACCTCCGCTTGTCTTTTCTGGATATGTACGAATTCGCCTCGAGTTCAAGCTCGACGACGATACATCTGCCCGGTTTGCCAATAGTACAGCCATTGCGTCCGAAGCTGTCCTGGCGATCCGGACTGTGGCGTCCCTTGCTCTTGAGAAGCAAATTCTTGATCGATACGAGGCGAGTCTGCGCAATGTCGCGAAGACGTCCCTCAAGAGCTTGGTGTGGACCATGTTTTGGTACTCGCTAAGCCAGTCGATGTCGTTCTTGGCCATGGCGCTAGGCTTTTGGTAGGTTGGTTGGCTGTTGTGTGAGAGAGTTCTTGGTCTAACTTGTTGTTAGGTATGGCGGTCGACTTCTATCATTCGGGGAATACTCTGCCACGCAGTTCTACACCGTGTTCATCGCCGTCATCTTTTCTGGAGAAGCTGCTGCCACCTTCTTCACTTACAGCACAAGTGAGACCTCCACCAACCCGCCGCGGTTTCGTACTGGCCCTAACCTCTTGCAGGCATCACCAAAGCCCAGCGTGCCGCCAACTACATCTTCCGCCTCCGGGACTCCGTGCCCCCCGAGAACAAGGATGACAACCCACCAATCACCGAAAAGCGCGGCGAAGGCGGCGTCCAGATCGGCTCCCACGACCTCGAGTTCGCGTATCCAGGCCGGCCAACCGCCAAGGTCCTCAAGGGCGTGTCGCCGCAGGTCGAGCCGGGCCAGTTCGTCGCCTTCGTCGGCGCCTCGGGCTGCGGCAAGACGACCATGATCAACCTGCTCGAGCGCTTCTACGACCCGACCTCGGGCGCCATCCTCTTCGACGGGGTCGACTCAACCACGGTCCACGTCGGCACGCACCGCAGCGCCATCGCCCTGGTGCAGCAGGAGCCGGTGCTCTACCAGGGCTCGATCCGCGAGAACATTGCGCTGGGGGTTGCCGAGAGCGAAGACCCGGCATCGGTGTCGGATGAGGAGATCGTCGCCGCGTGCCGCCAGGCGAATATCCACACCTTTATCGAGTCATTACCGGAGGGGTTGGGTACGCCGTGCGGTTCGCAGGGTCTGCAGCTGTCCGGTGGACAGAGGCAGCGCATCGCGATTGCGCGAGCGCTGATTCGGAAGCCGAGACTGCTGTTGCTCGACGAAGCCACGTCTAGCTTGGACACCGAGTCGGAGCGGGTGGTGCAGGCGGCGCTGGACGCTGCGGCCAAGGGCGGGGAGGACGGGTTGGGCGTCAGGCGCACGACGGTGGCGGTGGCGCATCGGTTATCGACGATCAAGGGGGCGGATCGCATCTTTGTCTTCTCGCATGGACGCGTAGCGGAGAGCGGGAGCCACGAGGAGCTGCTGGAGGCTAGGGGCATGTATTATCAAATGTGTCTGGGACAGAGCTTGGATCGGGCGGCGTAGTCTGGGTTGATGCCGTGTGAAACATCGAAAAGATCAATAGAGTAGAGGAATTGGATCAGCACGCGTCCCTTTGGAGTGTTGACGCCTTCCAACCGAGTCTTGACACGTTTGTTCACTTCACTAACAGCTCGGCATTGCCATCTCCCAAACTCAATTAATATTAATAATAACTAACCCAGTCTAGTTTTGTTGTCTACTGGATGGACAGACAGACGGGAGTCTTAGTTAGACACCCGATCGTACCAATACCCATTGAGCGCGATGGGGGGGTAGTTGCATTGGAGTTCGGTGCTGTCCCACCCTTTGCTGCCGGTAGTTCCAGTCATGCAGTCATACCTTGTTGTCCCGTCCCAACCGAGCCAGAACTGAGTGCATGTGGAGTAGCTTGCGCAAATTGCAGCGCAAAGCTGGAACACGGTGTTGAAGAGTGGGTTTGGGGCTGTAAGGCCGAAATCCAGGGTTTCATAGTTGAAGGGAACACATTTAGAAGTGTACGTCGACACGAGGCTGAACGACTCTCCGGTCACAACCACGGGGCCCACCGTGGCCTGGACGGTGCTGGTCACCGTCGCCGTCTCGGTCGAAACGACGGGCGACACGGTGATCTCGGTAACGTCGGTGCTCGTCGATGTCGAGATGCTCGTGTACGCAGACGTCGCCGTCACGGTCGGGGTGCTCACGGTGATGTAGCAGCTGCAGGCCGTCGAGATGGCGGATGCGGCAAAGGTTTCGAGCGCTGTGCGTCGTGTTAGATGATGCATGAGTTGTTTGATATTCTGGCCCGGGACGGCAAGTTGAACAAACCTCCAGGAATCTCGACGCCTTGCCGGGCATCAACGGTGCGGGCCTTGAGGGGAACTTCGGTAACGGCGAGGCGAACATAGCTTGTAACTGTCCTGACTCAATGTGTTAGAAGGGCTTCGAGATTCATCTCATGGCTGGGCCCGGCTGCCAGCGACTTACTGAGTCGACGTGCTCGTCAATATTGTCGTGAGGCTAGTCGTTGCCGTTTGGGGGTCCGTGACGGTATCGGTCACCGACGTGACGACTACGGTGCTGAGGACGGTGCTCGGGAAGACGGTGACCGTCTCGGTCTCGATGCCGAGGAAGCTGGAGCAGAACTCGGTGGCCGTGACGTCTTTGAGAATGGAAAGGATGGGGTTCCTCTTGCACTCGCAGGGCACACGCGCCGCCGCCACCAAGACGGGCGCGAGGCCCAGCAGGAGCAGCAGAGAGCCGACAGCGCGGCCGGGATACATCATGGCTGAAGAGTCCAAAGTCGAGACTTCCAAGTTGGGATGAGACACAGAACCCACTAGGCGAACCGTTGACTCGGGTCGCACAGTTATATGCCTACTGCCTTCCCCAACCGGTCTCGGATACCAGATCAACGACGGGGATCCTGCCATCAAGCCGTCCTCTATCCCCAGTCAAGGCTTCTGTTGTCATCGAGTCTCATTTTAAATGCGGTGCAAACAGTCTAGCCTTTACACTAGAATTCTCCACTGCAGGAATGCATGCTAGCCACATCTGTGGCGCTTGTGCCCCTACCCACGTTATACAGGGTCCACTCCTTGAACTTGCATGAGGCTGAGGCGCTTCCAGGTACGATTTGCGAGATTGGCAATCCAACATCTCATCCCGCCGGCGACACATAACCGATTACTATTTGTCTTAGTAGTACTTTTCTCGCGAATCTGGTCGAGAAATACGCTGGCTCGTGCGTGGTACGCCCCTCTAGTAGTACCGCGCACCCAAAACCACCCGATAGTAATGACGAGAATCGAAATGTACGCAAGGAAGTTGACAGAGCACGGTCGAGCTGCAAATTGCCTGTGGATTTCAAGCGAATCGATGTCGCTCCTAGAACCATCGATGTATGATGTCTGTGGCTGCAACTGCGAGCGCGAGCGCGACCGTGATGGTCATGGTGAGGCTGCAAATTATGGTGTTCAGGAGTTGAATTGTGTGTGTGTGTTGTAGGCCCCACCAGGTCCAGTAGCCTGCTTCGATTTTTGTGGCGTGCTTGAGAGGGGTAGGTAGGCACGAGCTAGCCTATTTCTCGACCGGATTCGTTTTCTCGGCGCATGGTGTTGAATCCTTTCAATTGAGGGACCTTCGCGGACCCCCGTGTGCCCCACCCCCGCAAAGGCGCCGTAGGCCAGAGTGCCGTCGATAGAGCGAGCGCGCCGTCGGCATATCGTGGGAAGGAACATCACTGTGGCCCGTGCAATGGTCACATGGACAGTTTCCATTCCTGCGTTTGACGACAACTGAATGGAAGGGCGTGCCCCAATGCAGGGGTACCGCGGAAACGGAGCTGTTAGTGACGTTGATTTTTTGCGTGTAAAAACCGGCCTCTCAACTACCCCCTCTCTAACAGAGACCGACAGGTAGTTCTACCTTGTAGGTGCCCAGCTGCCACGGAACATGAGTGACATACATCAACTTCCATTGCAAGGCCACTTTTTAAAATTAAAGTTCATTAACAGCTCTTCCTCCGCGGTACATGGTACAATGGTCATTCCACTCTCCTCGCCTAGCAACTACTGCAACCTTGGACTCACAAAGCATTCACAATTCCTGCCCGCTACTCGGATTCCACGAGTCCGAAAATGCCCTCAAACCCGCGCATTGTCGCTCATATGCGGCCCAAGACCTTGGTTCTGACAATAGCTAAGCGAACACGGCATCCAATGCTTTCAATGAGTATCAAGTCCGTGGCATAATATAAGACCTGAGTGGCCGTTCATTCAATGTTACGCAGAGAAGATGGCTTTGCGAAAGTGTCCTCCTTTTTGCCCACAATGCGCCTCAGATCGCAAGTTCTCATGGTGGTGGCCATCTTGAGATATACGGACGCGCGCCCTCACGAAGACCTCTCCGTCAAGATCAGTGGCGGCGTTGTTCACGGCATAGTCGACGACACAACACCAGCCGTGCGTCAATTTCTCGGTATCCCGTATGCGCAGCCGCCCACCCACAACCTGCGGTTCGCGCCGCCAAAGCCAGCCCTGCCATTTGGAGAGTTGGAGGCGAAACAGCTGCCTCCCAGCTGTATGCAGTACATGAGCAATATCCCCAGCATCATCACTCGTGACGTTCTTGAGTTCAACCTAGACGGTTTGAACGGCACCACTGGTCCTATCAGTGAGGATTGTTTGACCCTGAGCATCTGGGCGCCATACGAAAAGGGAAAGAAGGGCCTCCCTGTTGTGGTCTTCTTTTATGGGGGAGCCTTCCTTGCTGGCGGTGTTGGTGTACCGTACCAACTGCCAGCGCATTGGATACAGCGGACACAAAACCACATTGTGGTGTCATTCAACCACCGGGACAACATCTTCGGCTTCCCTAACGCAGCTGGACTCCCTCCAGAGGAACAAAATGTCGGTCTTCTGGACCAACGGTTAGCCATCGGGTGGGTGCGTGACAATGTCGCGGCTTTCGGAGGGGACGCGAACCGGATAGGGGTCTGGGGTGAGAGTTCCGGCGCCGTGGCCATTGCTTACTACAGCTACACCTACAGAGACGACCCCATCGTCAATAGCTTGATCATGGACTCGGGCAATGAGTTTGTAGATATCCTGACCGTGGACCCAGCCCACGGCAACTTCACGTTTGTGGCTTCGCAACTCGGCTGCGGCAACCTCAGTCCCGCCAAAGAGCTTTCATGCATGCGTCAAATCGATGCACATGTTATCGAGGACTTCATCTACACATACTCGGAAGCAGGAAAAGTGCCCCTGCTCACCTTTTCCCCCGTCGTGGACAACCGCACCGTCTTCACAAACTACACCGCCCTCGCCCAAGCCGGGGAAGTAGCCCGACTTCCCGCGCTGATCGGCAGCAACGCACAGGACGGAGTGCTCTTCGAGCCATACAACCCCGACGGCGTGGATACGGCTTCCGCAGATCTTGTAACATCAGTCTGGTTCTTCTGTCCAACCTACCAATCAGCCAAGGTCCGCATCGCGGCGCACACGGGGCCTGTATACCGCTACTTGTATGCGGGCAACTTCACAAATGTCAGCCCCAGGGGCTGGATGGGCGCCTGGCACGGCGCCGAGCTGCCGCTTGTGTTCGGTACGCACCCGCTGTACCGTGGCAACTCGACCGCGCTCGAGTACGCAACAAGCCATGCGATGCAGGACGCGTGGCTTACTTTTGTAGCGACGGCGGGGACGAAGACGTCAGTTCAGGGCTGGGATGCGTGGGATCATGTCGATGGCGGCGGGGTAGTGGAGTTTGGTAACGGGGTTCCGGCGAGGTTGATAGATGCCGGTGAGATGGAGAAGAGTTGTGGTTCGGTTGTAGGGTGAGTTATAGTTGTATTTAATGGCCCACCAAGAAACCGATGGTCCCTACAAAGACCCGAAGAACTATGTCTAGGCACCGAGAGAAACATCCTCCACCAACACACTGAGATTCTTCTCCTGCGTCGAAACAGCCACATCCAACCCCGGATTCCTCTCAAAGAAATTCACCGGCTTCAGCCCCACCATCATCTTCTCGCACGGCATGACCGGCCAGTCCTCCGCGCGCGGATGATGCGTACTGCCAAAGGTATGCCACAAAACGATATCCTCATCCCTCACCCCGGCCCCCTTTTTATCCTCCTCCCCACCATTCTCCCTCCGGCGCCGCCGAATCCACGAAGCGATCCCCTCCCCGCCCGTCGACTGCATTGTAAACTTGCCCGACGGAAACATCTCATCGTCGTGGTACCTCGTCACCCACACCGCGTGCGTCCCAAACTCGGATCGCCGCGCGTGGAAGCTATCCGGGTGCGCGAGGAGGAGGGCGCTGTAGCACGGCACCAGCTTGAACCCCACCGGGGTGCCCGTGGTCGGGTTTATCCTCGACTCGTTGACGATCTTGAAAGTGCGGTTGTTTGAGTGTTTCAGGTCGAGGCCCAACTCATGCGCGATGGTGGCAGATTTCGTGGCGTACCCGACGCCGTAGGGGTTGCTGGGCGAGAAGGGGGTGGTGTGGGACTCCTCGACGACGAGCGAGTTCCTGTGGCTGTCGAGGGCCGGGTCGATGCGCAGGCAGAAGAGGTGCTGGTGGTAGGGCGCGAGCACGCCGGGGGCGACGACGGCTCCGTAGGGGACGGTGTCGCCGATGGCGATGGGCGCGGTTGAGAGGATGCCGGTCGCGCGGATCTCGTAGTGAATCGAGGCGTCTTGGCCGAAGTAAAAGAGGAATATGTATTCGTAGTTGCTTACGGTGATGATGGTCTGCAGGACGAGGAGGCGCGACCGCGTCACGACGGCGTTGCCGGTGCGGAAGTTGGTGTGTTTCCACAGGATGCCGTCGTCGACTTCGTGGCAGCAGATGACGTTGGGTAGCTTGAGGGGGACCCCGGCGAGGGTCGTGAGCCATCCGTCGAAGTACTTGGTTTGTCCGAGACAGTCGCATCCTAGCTTGAGATTGTTGGCGCAGGCGCCGGCGCCGTCATTGCCGATGTCGAAGGCTGCTTTCCTCACAAAAGGGCTTCGAGGGTCGGCGTAGGGCACAAACATCTCGGAGGGGGAGAGGCGGTAGAATAGGCTGCGGCCATCGTAGCGGATACCATGCAGAGTCATTCCCTCTCTGTAGTTGAAGCCGACCCGCATGGTCCACTTCTCCCATGATATGGAGTTCGCTGAATGATGAGCCATCAGGCTGCACAACCTGATACGGTCGTGTGCTGGTCCGACGATCTGCTGAGAGACTGGGGTGGTATTCACTCGACTCGTGAATATTACGGCGGTCGAACTCCTTTGGCCCCCCCCCCCTGTCGCAGATTGTCCATTCTCGCCAGACGGGAGGCGATAAACCTTTGCGACCTCCATGTCCAAGGAAATTTCGGCGCAAAGGTCTAGGGGGTATGCATAGTAGTTTGCGTCTGGGTTCGATGAGAGCCGCATGTAAAACCAGCACTGCAGGCCACGTTAGAATCAAGAGCTACCCCTGAATTATCCTTGCAGACCTACTATGGTAATGCGCTGCGACATGTTCTCGCCATCAGCTCCGTATGTCCAAGGCTCAATCACCACAGTGGCTTCATCCGGAAGCTTCAGGGCCTCGATCTCCTCCTTGACGCGGGGGTGGGCCAAGCATGCCAACTCCACCTTTCGCATAAAGTCTGCGTCAATATGTGGGTGGCTATTTGCAAGACCTTCGAGATATGTGATTTCTAGGATATCTAAGTTGACATGAAACTCGTGGAACTTTTGTCCACGTATGCCTGGACTCTAGCGATGCGGGCTGGCGACTTGGGGGTTGCCCGTTGTGGGCTTTCGTGTTCATTGTAGGGAACTTTTGTGGGGAGATGGACAAAATGAGAAATAAAGGATGGATAAAGAGCATGCCCCAAAAAGGGGGCTTTTGACCGGGTCGCTTGGCAGAGGCCGGAGAGTCGGGTTGTCGCCCGGCGTCGGAAAAGATCAGCGCCTAACGGTAGCTGGAGCCGTTGGGTCGCGGGATCGGCTCCCGAGCCCGTCTTAGGTTGAACAAAGATTGGATGAACCAAGACCAGCTGAGCAATAAAATGGAGCTGATTCTCTCTCCAATTCCAAAAACATCTCCACGCTGTCCACGACGCTCTTCTCAAAACCAATCCAGTCCCTCCCGAGCAAGCCCTGTGCCTCACTTGCATCGAACTTTGATGCGATACTAGCCGCTACGCTCTCTCCAGGGTGTCTTAGCTGTATGATACCCTTCCTCTCTGGGTACCTTGCCCTCAGGATTTTGGAAATGCCTTGTGGCGACACTGAAGAAGAACCTCCGACCAATGTGTACCGCATATGGTGATCTTGGCCCTTCTCGATAGCCCGAAGCACCAAATCGGCCATATCCCGCACGTTGATAAATGTTCCGCGTACAGGCGAGAACTCGGGGATTTCCCCGCCGTGGAGAATATCATAGATATCTTTGACGCCCATGCTCAGCCCAGAGATAGAGCCCGGGATGTAAAGGGGCGGGCCCAGCACCGGACTAGTTTTGTCAGCGATTTCCTCCACTCTGAATAGGGAGTAACTTGCCTAGGGCACAACGTCGCCATCCCAAACGGCGGTCTCTCCTTTTGGAACTCCTGAAAGGCCCTGTCAAAGGCTCCATCGGCGCTGTTGTCAGGAACTTCGGCAAGCTCAAAGCGGTCGCCGTCGTGGTACTTTCCGAGGTCTCAATGAGTGCATCGACGGCAGGGGTGGGCGCTCGCACGGTACCCCGGATGGCGTGCCCGACCTTGAGGCAGGTGGCTGCTGCGTGGGCGGCGGTGTAGCCGTTGATGCTAGTAATGGGGATAAGGTGGCGGCTGGCCGATGGTGACTCACTGAGGGGGTGGAGATTGCTGGTTGGGAACCCCTGGCAAGAGGAGGGTAGTTCCTGCCTCCAAAGGTGACTACAGATGCCAGGAACGAAGGGCGCCAGATGAAGCCCAGTTTCGGTCGGCTTCAATGCCAGAACATGAAAGTCAAGAGGGGTCTCAGCCCTTATTCCCGTGAGAAACCGTTCTTTTCGAATTTCATCTAATAATCTTTGTTATTCCATCATGCCCCCGCCTCAAAATACCTTTGGAATAGGGCTCTTGAGATACGCCTTCAGCGGCGTCGTCCCATTAAAATCCAAGCCCACAGCCTGCGCGAAGGCCTGTGCCACCAAGTCTCCACCCTCGGGGCTCGTGTGCGTGTGGTCTTTGGGATACAGCGCATTCGTCTTCTCATTTCCCAGCTTGAGATAAAGCGCGGCAACAGCCTGGAAATGATCGACAAAGCTGGCGCCCTTCCCGACATTCTTAGCTGCGCTCGCGGCATACGCGACAAAGCGCGACGCGCCCGCACCGTACTTTCCGCCCTCCCACATGTTGTTTGGCGTCTGGCTGCTGACGATGACACTAGCGCCCTTGGCGATGAAGCTCTTGGCCGCATTCTCGACGTAGTAGTTGAAGGTGTACACCGTCTCGCCCGTCTTGCCCGACTTGCACGTCTCGCTGCCGCTGCCCGGGCAGTCGCTGCGCGCGTTGTCCGACGCCGAGTTGGGCGACCCTCCGTCGTTGTGTCCAAACTCAATCACGACAATGTCGCCCGACGTCACCAGCTTCTCAAGCTCGGTGAAGCGCCCCTCATTGGTGTAGCTGCGCGCTGACCGGCCCGAAATGGCCTTGTTCACCACCGGGATCGTGAGGTATCTGCCCAGGTACGGACCCCATCCTGTTTCTCCGTCTCAGAGTTGCGCAAGTTTGAGGCTAGAGCTAAACTCACCATCAAGCGGGGCGCTCGTCTTGGCCATGGTGCTGTCTCCCGCGAGGTACACTGTTGGTGTTGCGCGCTTGACGTCGACGGACCGAGGGCTGCCGTAGGCCCCCACTGCGAGCGCAACGACGAGCAATGTGAAATGAGACAGCATGGTGAGCGAAGCGATTGAACTGAGGCTCGTGGCTTGGAAGCAAGAAGCTTAAGTTTCCCTGCCAGGTTGGCGGGATTGCCCTTATATCATCGAGGCTAACCAAATCACGGAGAAGCTATCCTGTTGCCCCGTCGGAGCGACTCGCTAGGAGGGAGACATCCGTAATTTTACGGCCAACAGGGCGACACTTGGTGGTTGTCGCTCCGTTCCGTGGCTCACAAGGGAAGCTAGCGCCTTGGCTGTCATATTACGTTGCTTGACGGCTAAAACCATGGCAGAAGCCCTCGAGCTCAATGGTGGCCTTGAACGTATTCTTGCCGGGTGAAATGATACGCGGAGAATTTATGGCCAAACCTCCGCCTCGGTAGCCGGGCTCGTGTCCGCCGAGTATAATAGCGGCTTGATATAGGTGCTCATTCTCTTCTCCACGTGCAAATATTATTTTGTCTCCCGAGTATTGTTCTCGCCAGCCCACCCAAACCCACCACCCCTAGCTACTTTTGCTCAGGGCCTGCTGAGGTATTGTCAGCAAGGTGACTGGAATTGGCTCAGACTAAATTGGTAGTGTTTGTATCGAGTTTGGAAAATGAAAATCGGCAATCTTTCGCAAGGGTGCTAAGATGGGATGCTCGTAGCATCTTGAACTGCCTGCACATCACCATGCCTGTACACCAATACCAGACACATGAGGCCTGGCTACAACAGCTACAACAAACTGAGTTCAGCTATTTAACGCCATTCACTTCAACCTAATGCCTTTTTCATCGTTTGCTAACAGGCCTATCAGCCGCATCTCATAGTGATGCCACGAGTCCATAGAATTTCTAGCAGTAAAATACGAGGTACCTGTCCATCCAACCCCAGTAGCTCTGCTTGTTCGACTCTAAGCACCCCATACACTTCTGAACACGCTTGGTCTCAGCTTGCCAATCGATCTTGGCGCCCTTCTTGTGGTTTTCGATCAGCTCGTGAATGACAGGACGTGAGCATCTTATCCCCACTCAAAACGAGTCAAATACCTCATTGATGGTTGTTCATGTTGCTTGCCATGTCGAATGCTAATTTGATATATTTAATGGCGGTATTGATTTTACCAAACGGCGTGTTGCCGCCCTCGGCATCTTTGACGATGTTGTCGACCATTTCTGCAACAAGTGCAAAAACATTGGCTCCCTAATCTCAGGGGCTCCAAAAGGCCTTCACACAAACAATCAACACCATCAACGTCCCAAGAAAAGGTCTCTCGAACCATCACAAAAGGCCTTTTTACCACCTAGAAATGCCTTCCATTCCACCCCGAAGGACTTCACTCTCAACAATGCAGTCTCATCTCCTTCACCATGGTGGAGGTTTTCAAGTTGTCTCGAGGTTGGAACGGCACGAGTGCAAACGAGTCATCGAGCAAAACATCCAACTTGCGGTCTGCTTCGCTCGGTCGCGCCTTCTGATTCTCTGCCGGGGCTGAGAAGCGTGGGGGGGCGCGGGGGGAAAGAAAAAGAAAACCCCTTTCCTTACCCGTAGCGATGCCATAACTTTTTGTATCTTGCACTCTTCTCCAACTCTTGACTCGTGGTTGCTGAACTTCCACAGGTACCAATCAGCGGCTGGCCCGAACTTGGTACCTTAAGTATCGGTTGGCGGGCAATTTCTGACTGCTTACTTAGTGTATCGAGATTCATTAGCTTCTCTCGCCTTCTACCGCTCGCCACCCAGGCCGGACCCCGCGGGTAGGTCTGACATGGGCTAGTAGGAGCTTGAGCTGTCAGATTGGCTCTAGCATTGCCAACACAACTACTGCACCCTGGTTGCACCCTGGCTGCACACAACCAACTCATGACAGCCGAAGGATCAGTTAGCTTATTTGGAATGCTTGTGTTGGCACCAATCCGGCCCATGTCCGCAGCTGTTGGCAGATCAAGCTGCCACTTGAACAAACTGTCGGATTTACGGACATCGGACGTCATCACAGCAATTGAACAACAAGAGGGAAGAGGCCTCAGCGACGATTGAACATCACAAATAGGCCATCGCAATGGAGCATCACCGAGGTATTAAAGGAATGCGCCGCCTGCTGGTTATCAGCAAATTCAAGAGACTCGCCTGTACTCTTTCATAACTGCACTTCAACTCTTCTCCATCATGCTCAGCAGCACTCTCCGCGTAACTCTCTTGGGGCTCGCTATCGCCGGCGCAGCAGCGAAGCCTTTTGACCATAACTGGTGTCGCCGGATGCTCCGAAGTGACCTTCATCGGGAAGGCTGGCACCGGCCAAAACCTGGTCTTTGACTCGCCCCCCCCGGATCCCAACAACTCGACCGACATCATCAAGTTTTCCAAGAACACGTGGCGCGGTATTCAGCCGACGTATACGATGGGCCCGGCGGGGGGAACCTACGAGGTTGCTGGCACATACTGCTTGCCCAAGGTGTCTAAGAAGAAGGCCTCGCTCTAGGTCCTCGTCCACGGCATCACGTACAATAAGGAGATGTGGGGGGGGCTGGGGATTTGGCGACCAGTACAACTGGCACAAGTTCGCCAACGACCGCGGATACGGGACCCTTGCCATCGACCGCATCGGCTACAGCCTGTCATCGCATCCCGAGCCGCTCAACGTGGTGCAGCCCAAGCTGCACGTCGCGATCATCCACCAGATCTTCCAGGCCGCCCGCACCGGCGCGGGGCCCTCGGGCGCCGTCTTTGGCCGCAAGTACGAAAAGGTCGTCTACGTCGGCCACTCGTACGGCTCCAACATCAGCTCTGCTCTGGGCGCCGCGTACCCCGCCGACGCCGATGCGCTGGTCCTGACCGCCTACAACAGCGTCCTCGTCACCCTGCACAACCTGTACGACGCGGTGTGGGCGAGTGCATCCGTCGCGCGCAAGGAGCGCTTCCCGGGCCTCCCACTCGGCTACATCATCCCGACGAACTTGACGGAGCGCATCGCAGGCTTTTATGCTGGCGACTACGACGCGGCCATCCCGCCCGTTGATCTCGATCTCGGAGATATCGTCACGGACGGTGAGGTGGCTGCGCTCGTGAGTGTTCTGACGCCGGCGGCGGCGTATACCAAGTCGGCGTATCAGCTGTTCATTGATACTCACAACAGGCTTGATGCGAGACTTGGCTTCTAACTTCCTTGTGTTTGAGAGGAGGATATGAGTAGAGGAGGAGTTGCACTTGTGCATTAGATTTCTTTTAAGATATTAATACCAGCTGCCTGCACAGAACCCTCAGCTCCATACCTTCGTGCCGATGATGTAACTTACGAAGGACAACAGCTAAATCCTATTATTGGGCACCATTGTTGGAGCCCGTAAATCGACCGGTCATTCGGATATTTGCCTGTCTATCCAATAGTGCATCGACCAGCCGTTGGCCATTTGCGTCTTCGGCGAGGCGGCCGTCAAAGGCATTATTGGCGATGATCTGGCAGGCAACGAGAGCCGTGCCGTGGTGCACACCCGTAATACGTGTCCCACCAGCGTTTGCAGGACCAAAATCGACGCGCGAGAGCATCAACAGAAATTTATTCTGGTAGCCGGGATGGAGGAAGTTGATACGCGATCGGGACCGCAGCTCCTCCGAGGGAGGCGGCAGAGCTCGATACGGTGTGGCCATTAGGAATAGATCGACGAAGGTTGGGGAGAAGATGACGAATTTGGTTGGGTCTAGAGTGGTTTCTGTGCGTGAGGAACTTGCAACATGGGGATGCCGATTATGTAACAGTTCATATGACTCAACGAACAATCAACCACTTGTTTTGGCCATTGTTTGCCCACAGTCACGTGCGCCTTCGGCTTGGCAAACGTCTTTTCGAGCGCGCGCTAGTGCACGAACCAATCTAAAAAGGTACATCGGCTGGTCTGAGGTCTGAGACCAAGCGATAATAGCAAATGTTGTCAGCTGAACAGCCAAAATGTTGTTTTCAAGGCTGGTGATGTCATTGTCTCACACCCGTGGGACGGCGCGATGGACGCCTTCGACTGCTCTTGCCCTGTTAGCAGCCGAAGATCTGCAAGCCCACTTCCGCTTGGCAGTTACACTATGTCAAACACTGCCTCTCCAATGACGTTCGTGTCCTTCCCGTCTCGGTTTTGCAGCTCTTTGCCTTCCACGGTGCTCTATATGAACTCCATCGGCGCAATGTAAACATCACTTTATGTTCAGTCCTTAAGTTACCAGTTCATTGATTTATCAGCCAGACCACCTCACGCAATCATGGGCTCTGTGGATGGTCCAATTCCCGAAGGGATAATACTGCCCACAATCAAACTCGACACCACACTCGCCGAACTGTACAGACGCGCAAGTCCTAAAAATGCCAATATCCGGCTAGGTCTTGTCTTCTGCGGTGTCAATAGCGGCCTCGATCTCAGTCCAGACTTCCCTCGCAACACCAAGTTCCTCTACCAAGACAGCCCCTTCAACACGGTACCTCGGCGAGAGCTGACGACAAGAAATGTCGACCTGCAAAAGTCGCTAGCTATGAAATATCTCAGCCTGATTCCCCAGCGGGATGCCTTCATAGCTGGTAGTGCCCCCGTCATCTTGTTCAACATGGGCCAGACCACAGAACAAGTTGAGCATGACCGACGAGAGGCCGAGGCCACCATCTCCGTCCTGGATCGCTCGCAGTACCCCGAGCTGGTCTTCTGTCCTGGCCCGGAGAGGATATCCATGAAGGAGCACGGCATTGACAAGATCACGTACAAGATAGTTCTCGACGGACTCGAGAACTACCCTCTTACTCACAGCCTGGAGATACACTGGTACCTCAACAGCAAGGCAGCCCTAGCTCTATCCGGGCTTCCCACTCCCCGAGTCGAACTCATTGAAGCGGAGGGATTCGGGCCCTTGGCCAAGTCCTGTTGCACGATCTGCACCACGGACAAAGGAGAGATGTTCTTCATCCCGGTAGGATGCACCGGCAACCGCGGAAAGTGGCTCAACGAGCAAACAGCCCGCGTCATTGACGCTATCAAACGCCGGCCTATCCCGTTTGTCCTGAAAAACCAACAGACCTTTGGCGGTGCCGGGACCTGGGTTGTAACATCAGAGGAGAAAAAAAAGGAGCTCCTTGATGATTTCTCAAGTGGAGAAGGCGCCCTCCGTAAGCTGCTCTCCCAAGTCACCGAAGTAAACCACCACATGAAGCCTGGGTCCATCATCATCAGCGACCTCGTCGCGGATCCGATCGGCGACTATGGGCTGACATTTCTCACAACGGATACCGGCGAGGCGGTCTTCCTCGCCGCCTCGGAACAAATGACCGACGACAACAACGCTTGGATTGGCAGCACCATCAACTACTCGCATCAGCAAGAGCTCCACGATAAGTTTTTGTCTTTGATGCAGAGGACCGCCAAGTACGTCGCCGATCATGGCTATTGCGGCCCCGTCGGGATCGACATTCTCGAGACGAAGGAGGCCGGGCAGACGGCGAGCCACAACGGGGAGGCAACGGCGTATCATATCGTCGATCTCAACGTGCGGACTTCGGGGTCGCTTTCGCTGCCGCTTTTGAAAGGGCACTTTTCAGACCGGGGACTGAGCTGCGCGAGTAGCTTTTCCATCACGGTGAAGGGGGGGAGGGGCGGCTTCATCCGGAGATGGAGGCCCGAGTTCGAGTCTGGGAAAATGTTCATCTTGAGCTGGTATGAAGATACCGAGACGAACGAAAGCATTGCCGATGTTGTCGTTGGCGGCGAGGATGAAAAGGCGTTGCAGCGGCTGATGAACAGGGTGAGGAACACGACGGAGGACGTGACATTTTAGGACAACCCGCTGGAGTCTGTCCTGGGGTGTGGTTGAAGGAGCAAAGCCTCCTATTTCGGTAAGAAGCTGTTGGGAGGCACAGCAGGTAATAATGCACTTAGCAACCGCGGAACCAAAATTTGGACAGGTCTTGAATGCAATAGCACTCTGCTCTCTGACCGAGAACAGGGGAAGCATCACTCAACCTGTCCACGTGCAACGGCTTCAATGGCTACCGATGGGGATATTGAAGACATAGCAGTATCTTGGACGGCCAATCCCATCGTCAGGCCACTGACTTTCGAGCCATGTAGATTGACCCCACAGAGGAAAGAACCCGGGAAGGAGTTTGAACATCTCCAAGAGACCAGCTGACTTGCAATCGCCAGGGGTCAGAGCTCCCCTGAGCTTTCCCCGCAGTTTGGTTGATGCGTGTCAGCCGCCCGTGAGATCGAGGCATCAGGCCTAGAATAGTCACTTCGGCTCTTCTTTTCCGTTTCTTTGCAGCAGCAAAGTTCCGTGCTTTTAAAGGTTGGCTTATCTTGGGACGGATGCCAAACCGACGTGCGTCTGAGATGGGGGGTCCCAAGTACGAAGGTCTATTGTCTATTGTCTCTACGAGTGCCTACTTTGGGTCTGTTTCCCCAACCCAGTGTCCCCTGTTAGCCCCAACAGGGCCAAATACCGGGCGGTCGGTCTTTTAAATGACCCCCGGCAGTTGACTTCCCACATCCCCCAGCGTCACACGACAGGCCACAGACATGCTTACCGTGGCCCCTATTCGCTCCCTCGTGGTTTGTCACAAATGCCAAAGCTCTCGGCTCCAGACTTTGCATTCGATAGGTTCCCCAACCACCCTAGCATACCCCGGCAAGCAACGACCGAGCGTGCAGCTCCAGGGCGGCGGAATGGAGCTATTCCAGGAAGATCGGTCTGGGGAAAAGGCGGGACGCGGGGACGCGTCCTGGGCCAATGGCACGCCAGCGTCAACGCTGTTTCCTCTTCTCTTTGAGTCGCCGTGCAGCTAAACCGGCCGTGGTAACCCACGGTTTACGACACCATTGGTCCTGCCCCTGTGCGCATCCAGGGCCTTGCGCAGGGTCGTATGTTGTTTCCCAGGAAAGAAACATGCTGCTACTCTCGATACAAAGCGTGTGGTCTACTTAAACTTGACGACCCCCATCCCCGTCCGAAAGGTTTGCCCTGCCGCTGCTGCATCATCCATACGCGTCTCCCCCGACTCAATTTCGACACCCAAGCTGGGCACACACAACAACTTCGAGCCCCAGATGGCCACCACCGAGCCTATCGCGACGAACAATGGGGGGATCCGAGTCACACACGACGAGGAAAAGGGCCTGCAGAGAACAACGACGGGCGTGACCATGTCGCCTGAGTTGTTCGAGAAGCTCTACCTCTCGCCAAAGGTTCCACACGTCGGCGACTACAATAGGCGCTTTGCCAATCCGACTGCGCTTGGTTTTGTCGGGTGAGTCCCAAGCAAAACGTGATCTTGCTAGCTCTATAGAGGTGGATGGGCACTGACACGGTGTCGCGATGCAGTTTCGTCATCTCAACCTTTACCTTCTCCATGATTTTGATGGGATGGGGCGGGGCCGAGGGATTCGCTCCCGTCGTGTAAGCCTCCATTTTAGCAATTTCCACTCTCAACCTGACTAATACCACAACAGAGGCATCTTCTTCTTCGTCGGGCCGCTCCTCCTCACTTTTGCCATGGTCTTCGAATGGGTCATGGGCAATTTCTTCCCCATGATGGTCATGGGGCTGTTCTCCGTCTTCTGGGCCAGTTTTGGATTCCTCCAGCTTCCCACGCTCCAGCTCGGCGCCGCCTACGCCAGCACGGCGGACCCAACCGGCCTCGGCTCGCCCAAGTACAACGCCGTGATTGCGCTGTACCTCATCGTGTGGGGATTTGCGCTCTTTACCTTCTTCATCTTCACCTGCAAGATCAACACCGTGTTCGCCGCCATCTTCTTGCTTGTCAGCACGGCGTGTTGGGTCCTCTCTGCGGCGTACTGGAAGGTGTCTACTGGTGACTTTGAGGCCGCTGGGAAGCTTCAAAAGGTGAGCCATTTTCTCTGCCTCCCGGTTGTCGTGCAGTGTCGGTGCTAACCAATGTTTGGATCACAGGGTGGCGGAGCGTTGCTGTTTGTCGTGGCCATGTTAGGCTGGTATATGTGCTTCATCATCATGGCTGGGGAGATGCGGATCACACTGAACCTGCCGGTTGGAGATCTCACCCGTTTCTGGCCGAACACAGACGTGGAGTTGACCACGCAGGACCCTCATCGCGATTGATTCGAAGACATGGGACCCGGATGATCGGAGAATGAGAGAGATTCAAATTTTCAATACAAACTACACTGCTGCCCACCACGTCCCGGTTCCATGATATATTCCTTCTCATGTCGGCGAGGATGAGGTTTGCTGGAACCCCAAGCGTGGGTGTGGGGGGTGTGCTCGACTATCAGATGCTGATTGGAGAGCCAGGGGCAGTTGTAACAGGTTGAAGCTGCGCAAAACGCGGCAAACCTAAGGCACGGCTTGGCCGGCGCTGACCGGACTCTCTCTTCGACCGCCTGTTTCGCACCGTCCCCCCGCACCATCAAGACGCCTCCGAAATCAATCTAGGCTGGCCGCAGCTTGTGCTCATCGACTCCAACCCGCGGTACTGCACTTTGGCCAAAACACTCCAAGATTGGGAATTTCAGAAGTGGTTCTTTAGCTAGTAGAATCTGGCTATAGAAACTGCTGGTAATATCCGTAGCCAGTGGTAGCCAGCCTTTGTAATCTACCAGCGATGGAGGTGGTCCGAAGACCTTCGGGGGGCTTACTGTCGTGGCCGCGTGCTGGCTGTCGTGGCCCCATACAGTCAGGTAGCTGGTTCGATTTGTTGTAGTTGGCGGAGTTGGTGGAACTGGCTGGCCTTGGCTAGCAAAGACCAGCTAGTCAGATGTCCGAACCAGCCGCCGACAATTTTACCATCGGCCGTAACCGGGCTCAGGACGAAATACAGGATGGAGAACCACAAGCTTAAAGAGACTATTAGCAGCATTCTCGAGAACGGGCCATTTCACGACGGATCAACTCTTCAAGTCGAACGCCACTCGCGATGCAAAGCTGTGACAAAGACTCGAGATGCGTTCCATAATCCTTGGAACCTTGTGGAGCGGCGCGACCAAGCGAAAAGAAAGGACAATCCGACTGTTCACTACGGCTTGATTGCTTCCGCAAAACTAGTGGATGAAGGATGCCTGGGTTCGAGATACCTTGGCATCCGAAGAAAGGCGCTCTTTGTTTCGAAATGGAAGCAGCCGGACTAATAAACCACTTTCCATGTTAGTAGTCCAGGAAATTTGCGACTACTCTGACTCACAGAAGAGCAAGGATTGGCAGGGATATGCAGCCATGGCAGCGGCCGCATACGCGAAGGATCTGCTCTCTGAGCTTTCGACTACCAGGGGTGAGGCCGAGAAAAAGATGCAAGAGGTCATCGAGAACAGTTAGTGGTCTACTAATTTCCCGTTACGGTTGGATGGCGTTGAGCTGGCCAATTTCCCACTCAGTCTCAATCTAGTCTAGGACGATGTGTTCGTAATCAAAAACCCAGATGAGCAATAAAGAAGCAGAGGAGACGGCCGCAGACCGGTCAATGGCTGGACGCCGGCGGTCGGACAATGTTTTGCTACGGGATTCCTGGAGCGGGCAAGACAATTCTGAACCCCATCGTTGTTGATGACCTTAGCACATGATACCAAGGTGGAGAAGCTTTACAAGGCCCACGCAGGGAGACGAACGCGGCCCTCGACCGACGAGGTCATATAATAGTTCCAAAACACGCCACTGAACTCGATTCAAGATCCTTCATCATCATGTCTCGATAGGTTCCTACTAGCCAATCTATTTCTCACCTCGCTGAAGGACAAGCCTGCAACCCGGAGTGTCAGAACCACTCCCGAGCAGCCCCGGCGCAGTGAAGCATCATCCGAATCCGAAATGCAAAAGGTCCTGGATCAGGCGTACGACCGCGTTATCGCAACAATTCGAGAGCAGAGTGAGGGGAATCGAAATCTTGCAAAAGAGGGTCTAACCTGGGTTGCCGGCGCAAGCATACCTCTAAAGGCCATAGAGCTCCAGAATGCACTGGGAGTCAAAGTCGGAGAGAGTCCGGGCTCGACAAAGAAAAGGGGCCACAAGTCAAAAAGATATTGTCAGCCTGCGCAGGACTTGTCGTATTGGACGAGAGAGCAACACCATCCGCCTGGTTCACGACACAGCACGAGAATATTCGGTCCATCAAGACCAAGTCTTTGCTGTTGGTACTTGGCAGGTCTCGGCGGATCTAGAATGCAGGGAAACAGGAGCACCGAAGGCAGAGCAGGGCCTCAAGGCACCAACCATACTTGCCTTTATCGTGTCAGTCTCTCCCGCCTCTTAGTTCTGTTTCGCCTTTTTGGTCGGGGTCTCGTCGACCACGGCGCCTCCGCGCGTTGACTGACCACCGGGACGAGGCTGGAAATACAGTTTAGCGCTGTACTGAAGGTGAATGTTCAAGATTGGAGGAGCAGGCCCCGCCGTCCTTGTCGATGCTCAGACCTCTTTGCCACCACGTGAGTATAAAGCCGTCCAACCCCGCACTCATTTGTTCGCAAAACCAAAACAAAAGCACAAACAACAAGCACATTCCCGATAACACTTTCCCATCCCACCACTAGGTCGCCTTCAGGCCTTTCTCACACCACCTTTCTCGTCATCAGATACTTAAACCCTTCCCTTTCACGCTCTCCCCAGTTTCGCCCTGTTCAGTTCAGTCAACAATTTCGCCCTGCTCAGTCGACATGGAGCAACCGACCAATCCCCCCACCACCACAGCCACCACGAGTGACAGTACATCCGCCATGGAAGACATGATGAAAAATGTTATAAATGGCATCCTGGAATCCCTCGCGCAGACAAAGGAGCTCCAGAAGTCGGTCGCTGAGCTCCAGACACTTCCTGCGCAGGTGAAGCAGCTCCAGAAGTCGGTCGCTGAGCTCCAGACACTTCCTGCGCAGGTGAAGCAGCTCCAGAAGTCAGTCACCGAGCTCCAGACCGATGTCGCTGGGCTCAAGACTGATGTCGCTGGGCTCAAGACTGATGTCGCTGGGCTCAAGACTGATGTCGCTGGGCTCAAGACTGATGTCGCTGGGCTCAAGACTGATGTCGCTGGGCTCAAGACTGATGTCGCTGGGCTCAAGACTGATGTCGCTGGGCTCAAGACTGATGTCGCTGGGCTCAAGACTGATGTCGCTGGGCTCAAGACTGGGGTCGCTGGGCTCAAGACTGATGTCGCTGGGCTCAAGACTGGGGTCGCTGGGCTCAAGACTGGGGTCGCTGGGCTCAAGACTGGGGTCGCTGGGCTCAAGACTGAAGCTGGAAAGAACACCCGCGAATCTTTGGAGAGAAATATCAAAGCATGGTCCGTAAATGAGCCCCTAAAAGCCCAATATCACACTATACTAACAATACATTCTATAGCATCAACAACAACATTGCATGCCTTGACAATTACAACGCATCCCGACAGCCTCAATTCTATAACGAAGCGAAAATGGTTCCAATCAGCCCAATGCACGGCATAGATACCAACTCTCCGATTAAGGACTTCCCCAACTGCCTTGCCGAGGTTTCAAAGCTGGGGGGTACGTATTACTAAAAGCGGTGGAGTGTAAGATCGAAGAGCTAACTCGGGGTATACCAGCCGCCAAGGAGAAATTGATCTTGGAATCTCTATATCTGCCGTCTAGTGGCCGCTCGCTTGAGCGGCAGGATCGCATCAAAAGACACTGCGGCATCCTGGATTGAGCTTCCGCTAACGCTCGTGTTGGTATTTGTGCTACTTCTGGGATTGGGATTCACATAGCGTATGACGTCAGAGGGAGCCTGCGAAGGGTGGATGGCAAGCTACTCTCTCTTCTCCCTCTCACTCTACCCTCTGCTGCATGTGCCAGGCAGAGAAAAACAGCGGGTTATCTCGCTCAGCTGGAACAGCTCCGCATTCAGTTGTGACCCGCTGTGGGAGGGAGGCATGAACAGAGGGGGGGGGCACATATGGTAGGCAGGCCTGTGTATTCATTGTTCTTCTACTAGGCGTTTGGTAGACATGGGGTTGGGAAGATGGTGTTATTGAGGTGGTAGTAGTGTGCTTCAGCGGCTTCCGCCGCGCCTATTACGCATAGATCAGTGGGCAGGTCACGTGTAATAAAACATTTATTGGGCATTGTCCGTAATAGCGAAATAGCGTGGCGAAAAGTTAACTAACGTGGTACCCGGGTGAGTCGCGCACTTTTCCACAACCACGCGACAAAACACTTCAATTACACAACCACAATAGTGATAATCAATTGCAACTACTCATCATCAGATACACCAGACAATTCTTCATCCTCCTGACAGGTGCGTGCATTGTGCCCAGTCTTCCCGCAAGTGCCACAGCGCCTTTGACCTGTCTCGACCCTCTTCCGCCACCGCTGTTTTCCCACTTATCATGTTCTACCTACTCCTGCGCCTCCTTCCGGGCCAGTATATCCTATACATCTTCTACAGCAAGTGACCCTCCAAGCTATACACATGGTTTTTTCTTTTGGTCCTCTGGCGCTTGCTAAGGGCCTCGTTTACCTTCCATAACGTACGGACCTCAGCCGTCATGAGGGTAACCGAATGCGCCAAAACCACCCTTCACCATTGATACACTCGATCACCATTGCCCATTCCCGACTCCCAGGTTAAACTGCCTTGCCGCGCCCACCTCGATCAGAACGTGTAAAAACCATAGATATACAAATAACGCCCATCAAAAAGCTGTCTCATCAAAGTTGTAGAAATCGCAATCCTGGATACCGTACTTGGCTCGTATGTTGTACACAAGCTTAAACCACACGTCAATAAGCTCTGGACCCTCGCAGAGAGCTCTTTGGATGTCGTAGACGCGATTAAAACGCGTCTTGAGCTCTGGTTGTCGTGTGATGAAGGTCTGAGCCCAATTCTTGCCGACAGGTTTCCCGCCGCGTTCTGCAAGAAGCAAATTGGCCATATCTTCAACACCAGCCGGGTGAGGCGAAAATCCTCACGAATCTAGCCTTGATACATACTGGGCAACTGCCTCCTATTTTAAGTCTGTCAATCGTTGGGCGTTGCTATGACAGTCACGTCGTGAAATGCGACCACTGATTCTATCGCGGAGTGTAGCTTCGGGACATTATAGATCTTCGCAGCTTCGCGGCGACTTAATCTCTTGTCACGTCTAAGTGATTCAGTTGCGAAGATGATGCTAACCCTTGGTGGTGGAGGATGATGTCAAAGGTAAGGTGTCGCGTGGTTGTGGAAAAGTGCGCGACTCACCCGGGTACCACGTTAAGATAATACGGTAGTTATAGTAAAATATACCAATATAGATGGGGGCAATTCCGGAAAAGCCGAGTCTGCCCTCCAATGACGACTGGTGACGGTGCGACGGAGCCGCCATGATGTGCGAATTGGGGTGGCAGTGGAAAAAATGGAAGGGCGGTTGGTGCCTTCGCCTTGTGACACACTAGCCAGCTATGAAGTGGCTGGCTGTAGTGTCGGTTAGCGTGGGGGGGATGGCAGTAGGGAGCGGCCGTGAATTTGATATCTCGCCACTGCCAGCCTGGGACGGGAGGTGGAAGGGGGGAAACTGGCATGGATTGCGGCAACTACCACCGCTTTAGCATGTGCAGTGTTTTCAGACCACCAACCACCGTAACCGAATGCCTCGCTACACAGTGGACCAGACCCCTGATTGCTGCTGTCAAACGGTCAAAATATGTAAGCAATCGGATTGATTTATATGATGGGCCTGTGTGTTGTATTTCTTGGAGCAGACCCTGCGCGCAGAGCCTGTTTTGTGTGGCTATTAGTAAGTTACCAAGATGGTAACTACCCCCCTGCTAGCTGCCAAGGCTGCTCAGTCGTCATTCCGCCCCTAAGCCCTTCTAGCTCGGCCACGTGTGAGCAGTCCGAGGTTTAGAGGACCTGTCGTTCGTCACGCTGGGTTGGCACTGGGATTGTACGTTAGTTGAGTGAAACCCAGAGAAGAGGAGGGGATTACTCGTACTGCCGTAGGCGGTGCGAACACGGCTCTTGGGGGAAAAGACTAGGATCGAACTGCAGCCGTAATAGCCGCGGGCGGGGGCAGCGGAGGGAGGGAAGAAAAGGGGCGTGCGAAGTCAAGAGTAATTACAAGAACAAGACGCCGACCGACGGGGGAAAGGAGGTCTATTCAGTAGGTGCGGCCGGCCAATCAGGGCGAGGCGATGGGGGTGGCCGCGCCCCGATTGGGAAGGGCGCCATTCCCCGGTGCGGCAGCGACTTCGCGATTGCAAATTTAACAGTCACCAATTTTCAACAAATTATTCAGTCATCAACTCATAAAAAACGAATATCTCTCTGTCCGAGGCAAATCGCCATGTCTGGTAAATAGCTACGAGGAAGGTGGGTAAGCCGGCATCGTTTTGGCCTCTCCCACTTAGTTTGCAATATCCAGGGGATAGAAACTAAAGTTATCAAAGTAGAAATGGCCGTTCCTGTTGTTGATGGAGCTGGCCTTGAGTTGGAGCAGGTTGGAAGCAGCGGTAGTACCGCATGTGAAGACATAGGAACTGACGCCCTGGGCCCAAGAAACCGGCGAACCTGTCTGACTGACAATGGTTACTGTGCCGAGGAGGACAGACCAAGTATTACCGGCTCCGTTGTTGGTGGCAATGCTGTAATCAAAAGTAAACTCATATTTCTTACCCGCAACACTAGTAACACGCGATCTTGTTAGTATTGCCCGTCTTTCCAGACCGGGTGTGGAGGGAGGACTTACCAAACCAAGTTCTGGCTGACAATAACGGCCGTGGTGGTGCTCCCGGTGTTGCCCACGGTGTAGAGGTCAAGCGCATACTTGCTGCCCGGGGCACCACCCAAAACGACACTGGCGGTATGAGCTCCAGTGCCCGCGGTAGCCACGGTCCACCCGTTGAGGTAATTGCTCTCAAAGTTACCATTTGTGCATACGGGTGCCGCAGCGACGGTGACAGACGAGACAACCGTGGTAACCGAGACCTGCGTCTGCGTCTGCGTCTGCGTTGCCGTCTCGGTGACAATCACCGTTGTGGCTTCAGTCTCGGTCTTGGTGTGAGACGACACCGACGTCTCTGTCTGTGTCTGTGTCTGCACCGTGACCTCGGTGAGGGTCTCGACAACAGTCTCTTGGACCGTCTGCGTGGCCGTCTCGGTGACGCCGAAAGCCGACATGGTTGTCTCTGTCGTCGTCTTCACCTCGATGACGGTTGCGTGAACGGTCTCGACGACGGTCTCAGTGATGCTGTGGGATGAGGTGGAGGTATCGGTTTGCGTTGAGACCTCGGTGACTGTCGCATGCACAAGCTCGACAACGGTTTCGGTCACGGCATGGGCTGAAATGCTGGTGTCGGTCTGCGTGCGGGTCTCCGTGATAGTCAACTCGGTAACAGGCCCTGCGAGCTCAACAGTCTCGGTAAAAGTGTGCGTTATCGGATTGTCCGAAATAGACGTATCAGTTTGGGTACGAGTGAACGTTTCCGTAATGGCCAACTCCGTCACAGGACCCGCGAGCTCGACCGTCTCTGTAAAAGTGTAAGTTATCGGGTTGTCGGAAATAGACGTATCAGTTTGGGTGCGAGTGAAGGTTTCCGTGATAGTCAACCAGGCCCCGCAAGCTCGACAGTCTCAGTAAAAGTACGAGTTATCAGGCTCTCGGAGATGGATGTGTCAGTTTGTGTGCGAGTGTGTGTTTCGGTTACGGTCAACTCGGTAACGGGCCCGGCGAGTTCGACGGTCTCTGTAAAAGTGTGAGTGACGGGGTTGTTGGAGATGGACGTGTCGGTTTGTGTTTGCGTGTGCGTCTCGGTAATGGTCAACTCGGTGACAAGCCCCGCGAGCTCAACAGTCTCTGTAAAAGTGTGAGTGACAGGGTTGTTGGAAATCGATGTGTCGGTTTCGGTGCGAGTATGCGTCTCGGTAATGGTCAACTCGGTGGCAGGCCCGGCAAGCTCAACAGTCTCTATCACGGTGTGCGTCACAAGGTTGGCAGTAGAGGTGTCGGTTTGTATGTGCGTGTGCGTCTCAGTGATGGTCAATTCGGCCATAGTGCCCGCGAGCTCAACAGTCTCAATGACAGTGGCCGTGACGGCCGAGGCAGAGATGGCGGTATCGGTCTGCGTGTGTGTCTCAGTGACTGTCCCGACAACCTGGATGATCTCGATAACGGTCTCGGTGTACGACAGGCCTGTCTGGGTCGAAATGGCGGTAACGGTCGACACGCCGGCGGGGAGAGTCTCGGTCTCAAAGGTCGTGATGGTTGACATATAGACCGACGGAATCTCGGTTATGGTCACGACACTGGCAAGGCATGACTGCAGCGACGGGGTGGCGCTCTTCTTGATGCATCCCTTCTTCTTCTTCTTCTTCTTCTTCTTCTTCTTGGGCGCGTTCTCGGTGAGCACGTTGACGGGGCTCGTGTTGTCGCGGGCCACGTTGACGGCGTCACTAGAGAAAAATAAGTTAAACGGGTAGTGCTGAGGAGGGCTGAATTTTTTGTCTCACAAGGCCCGTTCAAAGAATGTGGCGGCGGCACTGCCAATCAGCAGGCTGCCAAACAGCGCCAAAGTGGGGCGCATCGTAACGGCGCTGAACTAGTGCAAAAGAGTTAAGTTACTATGGCAGGAAGTGTTCAGGCGAGCCGTAAGCGAGTGTAAGCGAGTCCGAAAACTGGGTTGCGAAATGCAAGCAAGAACTGGAGAAAGCCATCGACTTGCGCCATGACGATCCGCTGAGACATATATCAACGGCGACGCCAAGACACTCTGCCTCGATTCGCGATGGTCTCCCTGACGCCTTCACCAAGCAAGCGAGAAGCGGTTAGACTGCCAGCCGCATCGCAAAGCGCATCTCAAGAATTCAATAGTTGGTACCGTTGGGACACTCGATTGGCCACACACACGTTCAGGGCCAAGGCCAAGCCTTCCATGGCCACATGTGTGGGCGAGGGGTAAATTTGAATCCAGAAACCAAAAGGCAGCCAATGCGACTGGTGTGCCGCCTGGATGTGTGCCTGTGTGCCGAGGCAGGTGCGCCAGGGGAAACCACGGAGGGGTATTAGACCCCTGAAATCCGCTACTCCGGGACGCAAACCAAAAGCACGAGGCCTAACGTGGTGCAAGCACAGCCCTAACTCGGCGCTAGAATCTCTGCGTAGTAGTAAAATTAGAAAAAATCAACCTGTCATGTCTGGGGGTGGCGGCTCAAGACCACGCCCATGAACACCCCCCAAACTGCGACGCTAACCCTACTCATGACAACCAAACCACCACCCGAATCCTCCGGCCGGAGCCTCATCACCCTAGCCAGCACCCTGCCCAGCACACGCCTCGCTTTAGCCGCCTGCTGTACTGTGACCATGACTGCAGAGATCTCATTTGATATGGGCGATAAATGGACCGAGTGACGTGATCAATTCAATTGGGACGGATGACGCGGCATGGAAAGTGAAGTTCAGCCTCATAAGCCTCTGGATCACACCGTGACTCCCCCATACATGGCCGAGACTGCGATACTTACTTACCTGGCAGGTCGCCCAGCGCAAGCTCACTCGCCGTCCCAGAAGCCACCGTGGATATGTGATGTTTCCTTGCGCTCTATATCTTTTGACCCGCAACTCTCAGGGTCCCCTCCCCTAGTAATGTGATGAATGTTTTCGGCAGCTGGGCCTATCAACAGAGACGTCGCGACAACCCTATGTACAAGTATCCCGCACTCCGAAGCGCTGTCTATGCAATCTCGGACTCACAACACGTCAAAAACCCGTCTCATGACTGGAGCTTCTGCACAACCGCGGCAAAGTTTGCGTTGCTAGCCAAGGCAAACTCATGATTCCAGTACGCGTGGACATCGTGTACCGGGAAGTTTGACGTGTTGCTGTTCGGGTTGCTGGGCCTGAGGGGTGAGTACGCAAAGGCGACACGGTTCTGAGCCTTGGGCTGGAGATAGCGATTGCCACCCTCGGTATTTTGCCACGAGGTGCACCCGGTGCACTTGGCCGTTACCTGCCAGTGAGTGCTGTTGGACTTGGTACCCGTCTTGAAAACTGTGTACTGCGATCCCGCGTAGGGAGTCGGGCTGACATGGGAGCTGGGGAGCGTCAGCACCTGAGGAACGTATCAAGGTACCAATGCATATACTTACTTGGACCAGCGCGAACTAAGGATGACATCTTGGTTGTTGGAGGCTCTCCAGACGGCCAACAGCGGGTTCTTAGCCATGCCACCATTCCAGGCAAATCCGGCCCAGCCAACCTCGGTCGGCACGACAATCTGTATGACAACATCATACGGGGCATACGAGTCGACGGCATCCGGCACCGCAATCCGGAAGGTGACGCCACGCCCGTCCGACTTGTACAGCCCGACGTTCTGCGAAAAGGTCAATCCGGTGTCGGGGTCCCGGTAGATAGTCGAGGCCATGGCAGCGGGGGCTGGAACGAGGTCAGCATCACGAACTGAGAAATACCGGCGCAAGCCCATCCCGGCAGGAGAGCAAAGTTCGCACCATTCCCCAACAAGGCCGCGATGAGCCCGATCCACAGAGTCCAAAACATGTCGAGTCCCGGCGCGTTTCCTCTTGGGAGCGTCTAGCTACGATGCACGATTTCGACTTGTCGGTGACAGATGGATCGGATGTCGGCACTATTAGTGGCACCCGACAGTCAGTGGGTGCGCAATTGGGTCTCATGTGTCTTGGTCGCCAACATACCTTGCGCGACCGAAGCTCAATCGGAATCCGAACGGGCAGCAGACAGGGCGTGTGCGACGGACTCGGGGACGGGTCGACCTGAACCTTTTGTTCAAAGGCCAGCTTCTTGGGTCTACGGCTGAGTGCGGAGAAAAGCTGAGGACGTTGTTGGACGCCGAGACATACAGGCAAGGTGTACTCATCCCATGATTAAATATAGTGAGTGGCTTAAGGACGAGAGAACGGTTCAGCGGTCCAGCGGTTCAGGGCCGTCAGGGAGGGTTAGAGGGGCCAAGCTCGACAGCGTATGCCCGTTGGACGGGTTTAATCGCGTGACGCCATCTGTTCAGTGGTGTTAATCTAAATCTAGTCGGAGAGGGCTCCTCCTGGCAATTGTCCAATTCCCAAAGACTCAACCAGTACCCCCAACAGCCATAGCTGCTCGCTCGACGGATCCCCCATCCTGGGTCATCCTAGGGCCATCCTGGGCCTATCGAGCGACGACTGGCTGTCTGGCTGTGCGGGGTGCCGCGCGTGGGCGGCGGCAGCGACAGCTTTCCAAGATGATGTTCCATTTTACCCGCAGATTGGGCCAGAGGACGGTCGAGGCATTTCAGAGGACAACCTCCGAGGGTTAAATGGCAGCGGTATATTAAAAAGACGTCTGCTATAGCCGTCCAAGAGCCGCACTCCCGAAGTGGAAGCGGGAGAGGTGCGCGCAGGCAGAAAATCAAGTGCGCTCGCAGGGGCGTGCCGGGGCAGAAAGTGTCTAGAAAAGAAGGGTGCGATGCAATCCAATAACGAATTCAGTGCAGTGCTACTCTGCTATTTCCAGGTCGACATTTCTCGTCTGCGGCCTTGCGGCATGGACAAGAAAGAGCCATGGGCAAGAGGCAACCTTGGGAAAGGTAGGCATGTGGCATGCGCCTTCCCAGTGATCCTGCCAGTCCCTCCAGTCCCTTCCAATCCTTCCACGAGCCCTTCTAGAAGCCTCTCAATTGCTTGGCACCTTCCACGCTCTGCCTCGACGAGTCACGGCCAGTCACTTGACTCTGGTCGACAACATTGCAGAATTGCAGGGCGCCAACCTGCAAGGCACGGATCGCTCGACGATCACCGAGCAACGTCTGGAAGCAACGTGAGACGGCTATCATGTCCTCGAACGGCCCTACGAATGCCCTCTCCGACAATGTCACCGTGGCAGCAATTCAGACACGACGGCCATCCCATATACGCTTAATATCTCGCCGCCCTTCTTCTCCCCTCGAAGCAGCTCGGGCACTCTACTCGCGTTCCAACTGGACATCCAGCCGCCCCCGGGGAAATAAACAAGGGAGACAATCTACGATTATTCGCTGACGGGTCCTTCTCCACGCGGCCACTGCCAACTTCGAATACCAGTTGAGCAATTACACATCCCACCGCATCCCATCGGCCACAACATCGACTTGCCAGCCCCATGGGTCCCATATTCCGGGTTCACACCTTCTTGGCACGGCCAATATCGCCAGACACCACCCTGTATGCTTGCCATGTGTCATGTGCCACTCGTGGTCGACACAACCATCCACCAACCCCTCAACCCCTCGTTCTCCAGGCTCGGAGTCCATCACCCATCCCCTTTCTCTCACCAGCCAAAAGCAATCGAGGTAAGACCTAATGTACCTCTTCTTTCTGTTCCATCTCGTCCTCGAAGGGTGCACTCTGTACCCTCTGCACAACGAGCTTCACGATTGAAAGCTCGGCGTTATTCTCTCCCCCATCGTTGCTCCAGGGGGCATGCTTCCCAACACCGCGGAGGTTCAGTGTGCGCAGCACTGTCTCAACAAAGATGTCCGGCAACGTGGCCGCGTCCAAGGCGCCACGTTCGGGACTACCCTTAATACAATCTCAGGATTCCGTGGTCCGAAAGGGCGTGAGTTCGAATCCTGCTGCTGTCATCTTCAAGGTCTTTTGAGCTCGGGAAGATTCATTTTTTACCCATTCAGTCTTTCCCCGCAAGTCCCTCTGCTCTGAGCGCCAGCCCAATCGTCCCCTTGCCCTTCGGTGCTCACATTATGGCCCCGTGGACGGGACGCGGAAGTGCAGGCCCGCCAAGCCGACTCCCACTCAGCGTGAGTGTCAACCCTCTATCGCCTGCCTTGTATCGACGATGACATAATGTAGAAACGAGTCCATCCATATCTTGGCTGACAATCTAACCCGTGGAGCCAAGGAGGGCGACGCGGGACCACGCCGCCTGGGCACGTTAAAAATACCGCCCGTCATCCCATCTTGCAAAATAAACCTAGCGCAAAGAGATGCAAGCTGGATGTGTTCTAAATAATCCTGGTTAGGGGCATTCTCATTGTCATACTATAAGAAGATCATGTGGCAAGCAGGTCTGAACCATGGGTAGCGCTAGAGCAGTACAGATATGTTGAACTTCGTACTCTAAATCGCGTGCGACTTGGAGAAATGAGCAAGATATCACAACGCAATCTACCCGCCGGTTTCCACACTGCAGCAGTCGTTTAAGCCTCATAACTCCCAACTCCACCATGAAGCATGAAAATGACAGACTGGAACGTATGGAACGTAGCTCGGCCCAAGGCATACTCAAGGCATACGCCGACATGGTGGCACTGTGTAACATCAACCTAGCATCGGGATCCACGACATATTACGCGCGATGCAAAGAGATTTCTAGAAGAAAAGGGCTTACGACACAACCGATAGCAATCCACCACCTTCAGTATTACAACGAGTACCCAGCTAGTAGCGCCTCTATTCCGTGTTGTTGTCTACCTTTTGGCCAGCACCCGAGACAAACACTCAGCAGCCGCGAGGTATCGTTGCAACGGAAGCGACTGGGACTCTAACGCCATATTATTCGATCAGCGCTGCATCAGGATCCTGAATAGATTCCGCCTAAGAGATCGCGTGGGTCGACGTCAATATCACAGGCCGTTCACTGCCTATTAGGTATGCAACTGCTCCGTACATGTTCACTGGAGCTGTCGTAAGAAATGGCATACGGGTATAAGAGTGGTCTAGCCGCACAGGGCAGAGAGATATCCTTTGCCATAAAGTGTGGCAGGAGCGGATGTAGGTTATGAATTAGGTATGGATCCCATAATATCCCGCCTGTCTGCTCTCGACAGCCAGCAGCATGATCGGTCGAAAGCAGGACTGGGAGAGAGATTTGGCATGGCCATAAAGAGTAGAGGGCCTCAGGGTGTCTTTCTGGGAGCCTGTGAAGTTCGGCGTGGACCGTGTCGCTCAGGGACAAGGGCAACGCAACTAGCAACAGTAACGCGATGCTTGTATGGGGGTGTATCCGCGGAACCTAGAGTTGGGCTGGGTTAAAATGGGAATTGGGAGCACCCCGTCGTCGTCGTGTACGACTCGCCCAGGGCCCGTGGACGTCATTGACCTAGCCTCTGAAGTGGTTGGCCGTCTGTGCGATGTGCTTCGCTCTCTCTAGCAGCCACTGAGTTTCTTTTGTTGGTATCTGCGTGCAAGCCTCGACCAGAACGCAAACAGGCAAAGAAATGGGTTGCAAACGAGCTAACCTCAAACAAGGCACCAACTCCATTGTTTTCCACCCATGTACCCTGTTGAAAGCTTCACGATGAGGGTGGTCAGCTTCTTGTCCCTTCCGATTCCTTCGCATCAAACCCAATCAACGTCGGGCCCATAGAACCTAGCGTACTCTGAAACGCCATGGTCGCTTTCCCTTTTTGGTCGCTCTGAATCATCGTGAGCTTTTCTGGATAGCACCCATCCAGCCTTCGGAGATGGTAGATGCTGGGTTGGTGTATTATGGTTTTCTCGCCTGTCTTGCTGCACATGGCATGCCGGCTAGTACAGGTCCCCTAGTTGATCGGAGGAAAAGTGGTCCTTTACAGGGCGTTGCCTCCAGTTAAGGTTATCTGTTTCGAGTCTGATCGCGTTTGGCCGGGGGCTGCATGTTATTTTCCATCTAGCATTACCAACGTGCCAGCGAAAATCGCAGCACAAATAAGAGAATCTGCGAAGAAAACAGTTATTGATTTGTTTCCCAACCAAGTTGAAAGTGATGCATAATTCTGAGTGCCCAGCAACATTGTCTTGGACTTCAGCGGATGCTACAGCGCCTAAAATCACCTGGCAGCTGAGCATGGCGGAAGGTTGGGCGAGGCTAATCCGGGAACAAAAGGAACAAAATTTCAGGACACCTTACAGCGTTTGGAACAAAACAAAGAAATGCAGCTTGGGATGTTGTACTCCGGCGTGAGCTGGCACACCAAAACCCCACTAATTGAGTCGAGTATGCACAATAATCTACTATCGCAGGTGCGGCTTCGCTCATTGCTCTCAGGTGGACGGATGCATGATTGGCAGTTGCGGAGTCCGACTTGTGATGTTTGGAGTTGCGCGATCATCTCCGTCACCGTGGAGTCCGAAAAAGGAAAAATAGAGAGGTGGGGGATTGGTCGCGCATGTGAACTAAGGTCAACCGAGGCTTGGTGGTGTGAAAAATAACAGTTGGCTGGGCCCGCTGGGGTGGATTTGTGTCGAGTCGGGTCTAGATCAAGTTGTCCCAGCACAACGGTTCCGATGAGGGTGTTGGCAAAGGAGTTGGCGATTTCTTTGTGATGCCTCGCTCGCCTTTTAGGCACTTGTCAAATCTCGCTTCGGAATGCTGTCTCGGTTCATCACGGTCGCCGGATTGTGTTCGCTGTGTCCACTGAGGACGACGCTGGAACGGCCGGGTCATGGGTTTTGTAAGAGGAATGCGAGCGACAACGCTTTGCAAAAGTGTGCTGTTCACGATAATTTCCCGTGATGGCCTGCATGTACTGCTGCGGCTGAAACCGCAACGAAAGACGCACCTGCTAACAATATGGGGGCGGAGACTTCCGATCACACGACTTGTGGGCCAACGAACCAGACTGGGTCCAGACCCACACGGCATCCCCCCAATCGTCCCATTTCTGTGCTTTTTGTGCCATTTTACACTCAGTACCATTTCTGTGACACCCACCCATCCGACACCCATCCGAGCGATTTCAGCACCATCTCATTTCACACCAGTCAGAGTGGCTTGCCAGCCCCAGGAGAAGCCATCGCGATGCTTACTGCTGGTTCACCACGATCATGAACCACAAGGGCGATTACTAGCTAGTCCCCAGGCCTGCCGTCCTTTGTCTTAGCAGCTTCAGCTGCAGCTGCCATGGCTGGCATGGTGTCTCAGTGGACTTGTATTGTGTTTATCTGCACACCTTGGTCCCGTCGACCGAATTTGTCGGGAGGAAAGATTCCCCGTGCTTGTTGGTGGGTTGGTCGGGTGCGCTGGTGGGGAGCAGCGACCGGGAGCTGAAAGAGCGCATGCAGGTTCTGTCTTCTCGATCGCAGCATGTCCCCAAGATGCATGGGCTTGGTCGCGGGAAAGCGGCTTTGTGGTGATAGGGATGGCAGTTGAATCTGGAAAGGCCTAGGAAAGCCTGGGAGATGCTCTCGTGGGCCCGCCGGGCACCTCCGCGGCCAATCACGCCGCGGGGATGGGGAAGCAATGGGAGTATTGGCAGGCGCTGTGGGAGCGTGCATCCTTGTCTCGAGATACGTCACAGCGTCCTGACGATCCAGACCTGGCCCTCGTACGACTGATGAAAATAAATCGTCAGTTTTGATGCTGGTTTCCCGTCGCAAAACGCCCAGAGTGTTACGCACCCGTATCCATCCGCACCCATGAGCGCCTATCCGCCGCGCCTCAGCCGGCGTCCAGCGATGATTTTGCGAGATGCATCCCTTTGCGTCCCTTTGCATCCATCTGCATGCCACCGCTCTCATGTCAAATAGACCCAAGCTCCCCCAGCATCACCCACCTTGGTTACGGTCCAGTTATCCAGTCTCCAACACCAGGACAAAGCCAACAACCACAACCACCATTGCAATCCATCTGCCGAGGTAACACCACCTCTTACCTCCCTTTGCACACTGCTAGCGCACCACCAACCTCATCCCACCCAACATCGCCACTGCAATCGGCAACCGTTCACTGCCCACCCACTATACCAACATGGATACCATCAATTCGTCGTTACCGTTCGACCCGTTTGCAACACCCTTTGGTACTTCTGGTACTGTTAGTTAAACCTATTTTTTCTCATTGCCCCGTGTCTTTCATTTCATAAGTTGAAGAAGGTAGTGGCTTTCGCAGATCGTGGGACTTGTGTGCGCTTTTTCTTACAGAACACCAACACTGACCATGTACGGCATAGGTATTCAACCCAGACTTCTCGCCAATATCTCTATTCAGCCCTCAAGAAGACTTTGGTTTTAGCACCGACTTTGCTTCAGAGTCTGCCGGTTCTCCCGCATCACATATTTCGCCCGTGTCTCCAGTCTTGTCGGCAAGCTCGTACGGCTTTCCTGCAACGGACGAATGGACATCGTGGGATACAATTGAACACTCACCTGAGCCTGAGAGCTTTTTCAAGAACAGAACCTTTGACGGTTCTCTGATCTCACCCCTACCGCCCCGGAAGCCATCCCTGAGCCCCGCCATCAACCCAATGGACCTCACAGTCCCGCTAGCACCGGTCAACTATTACCAGTCACCACCGACCGTGGCAACTCCTCTATCCGTCCAGCAACCAAGCAAGGCGTCAATCACACTTCCCGTCGAGGTTGAGCCGGCCAAGCGCTACCCTTCGCGCAATCTCAAGCGCAAGTCTTCAACCTCAGCGTCAGAAGAGGGAGAAAGCTCGCCAAAGCGAAGTTCCCTGTCGCCACCACCCACCGCAGGCAGGCATTCGGAAAAGGAATCACAGGCACCCAAAAAGACAGCACACAACATGATCGAGAAGCGATACCGCACAAACCTCAACGACAAGATCGCTCAGCTCCGCGATGCGGTGCCGGCCCTGAGGGTGGTGGCCCAGCGTCTTGAGCATGCCACATATGATGACGCCGAGGATGGCTTCATGGACCAAGACCTTGGCCTCGCCCAAGTTCCCAAGCTCAACAAGGCTACCGTTCTAAGCAAGGCTACCGAATACATTATGCAGCTCGAGGGGAGGAACCGGAGCCTCGAGACGGAGAACAGCGCGCTCAGGGGTAGAATGGAAGGCCTCGAGATTCTCCTCTTGAGTAGGGGCGGCGCAGCGGGCGTCTGGAATTGAGCTGCCCGCGACTATATTTTGTTAGTTTCTTTTTTTGGTGGTCGGCTGCATCTCTGGCGTTTCGAGCGGGTTTGGAAAATTTAAGATACCACTGGGATTGGATAGGATGGGGGAGAAAGGGCATGTGTGGGTGCGCCTCCCCTCTCACTACGGGTTGTTGCGTTGCAGCAAGCGCGGCTTGCGCAGGATGGACCACCTAATCTGCCTGTTATTTTCTCAATGCAAATATTTATGCTCTGAGCCATTATGGTTCAGTAACACGTCACTATTTCTCTTTTATTGTCGAGCAAGCAGCGCATCAACGCCTGCAGCTTCTCTTGCACTCGCGCATGTCCTGTCAGAGAGAGGGGTGGCTGATATTAATCTCCGTCCCGAGACCCTGTCCGCCGTCGCTCAAGCAGTTGCGGAGTTGTCGTGCTTGTGTAGCCGGCTAGGCTGCGTCTTTGACTGGATGCTGTGATCAAATCACAAGGCACGATTTCCTGGTAGTACTTAGACTGTCAGTCAATTCTGGTCAGCCTCGAAACTCTAGCATCAAACCGGCCCCCAACAAATCACCCAGTCGGCAGCAGACGCTTTTTGTTCCACAAGTTCGAAAATGGCTAGGATCGGACTGACTTTTTCGGGACAGGTTTGCTTTTGTCTCCCGATTCACGCCATCTGTCAATCGACTCCGACCACGGCTCACACGAGACATGGACGGCAGCCTGGGCTGTTGATTTACCATGTCTAACTCTCTATCACTGCAGCCACCCGGGGCAGAGTCAGGTCACCTAGATCGCTCGATTACTGAGCGGCTGGCGGGGAAGTATTCCGTTGAGTGTACTCGGATCTCCCCATGGCGCCCGAATCTCAAACAGCCGTCGATTTCTGCTGCTAACGGCCCCGTGGCTTGGCTTTCATAACCTCGCCCCCAACATGTGCGAGAAACGTGGCTCACCAGCAACTGGTCTCATCTGCAGCAGGGCGCAACCGAAAAGGATCCAATGACATGGCTCCGATCCCAGCGTTCTGCTTGCCCTCCCACAATCGAGACCCCCCTGGGCACCAACAAGCGACTCCGCAAAACGCCATGTCGATGGCGGACGCGCTACATGCACGTCGCCCTGGCAGGACGTCTGGAAGCCCGCCCGCGGGTTCGCTCAACTGGCTACCTAATTATCTCAACGCGTGGAGCGGGTGCGTTGCGCATGCAGTAATAGGGACTTGGAGGAGTCAATTCGGTGATACGGCTGCTACCAGAGGGCTCTTCACGAGACACTCCCAATCCGGCGACCGAGCTGCTCGTACCCATGGTCGGGTCTCGGTGGAAGACCTGGACGGCCAGGGCGGGAGACATGATATTCATCCAGTGGTCGTCTCCTTGCGCCAGAACGGCGGTTAGCCTCGTTGAGAGCCCGAGAGCCCAACGAGGGAGTAGTCTTGACTCTTGTTGGCGGTGCTTTATCCGTTGGCGAGTTCATCTCCCCCCCTCCTCCCCCCTATGGTTTTCGAATACGTACGAGTCTTCAGCTGCTGGGAGTTGTTGCTCGGAGGGCAGGTTCTCACAGCACGCGATCCCGCAAACAAAGCAGTATCGATGCTCACAGGCGTCTCAACCATCTGCTGTTTGTTTTCCTTATTTGGTACTCACAGCGCCGGCGCCGTCATCCGTTGCCCGCATACCACGCTGTCTCAGCCTCTTGCCTTTATTCAGACACAGACGAGTCCACAGAATCAACAATTATGCGCAGCACCGCGCCCAACAACATGCCCAACACATCAAAGATGGGCCCAGAGATGCATGAGACGCCGCCAGCAGAGGGTGCTCTGGGGGCTGAAATCGACGCCCGCCTCTGATCGAACCTATCCCGACGGCTTCCGATGGGCAGATGGCTGTGATCTGGCTTTCATCGACCCGTCGTGGTTGGAAGTGTGGTCTAGTGTAGACGGGGGTGGTGCTATCAGCTGCCAGCGATTCCTGCCCAGGCTTTCCCGCGGGCTCTCTGCTCTCTCACGGGCCTTCTCGCCAGAGAGGGCACCCGTGAACGATTATGGGTCCATCCCATCACCGACAGACGACATCCATTCCCGATATTTTTCGGGAGATGCGACAGCTGATTATCTCGAGTTCTGGGCATGGCAGTAATCGAGCCTATGATCGTTCCGGGTACTATCAAGAGATGGGTTCTCGAGGTTGCGGGTAGGGCGCCATCGCCAGATTGCTATGGTCTAGATGCTTTCACCGCAAGGAGAAGGCATATTCCGCCATTGCCAAACGGAAACTATGCCGCTGTTTGGCAGAGGATCTGGTATCACGGGGCGGAATTTGGCGAGACCCAGGCCATTAAACATCTGAAGCCACGCAGTCTCGGGCAACCGAACGGCTTTCGGAAGTTCGGGATCATGGCTCGGCAAAGAGGCGAGAAAGAGGTTGCGGCCGACATGGTACTAATTAGACGTGGGTGATTCGGCGCGGTGTCGGTTGTTCAGGGCCGACTCAAAGGCTGTTTCCAGCTTGTGCCGTTAGGGAGGCCGGGGCTCCACGCCATCCGGAGTATCGACGACGGGCGAGGATTGAAGATTTGGCGCTCTGAAAGCACATGGCGATGGGAATTCGGGCCCAGGAGCTTGGTTCATTACATGCCAGTTTGCCGACAACCGAGCCAGCCAGCGTCGAGATGGCCAACGGAGGCTCGAGTGTATCATTGTCAGTGATGCAGCGGAAAGGCGAGTGCAACCTGGATGCGATGCCATCTGACATCCACGGTCTGTCGGGTTGATGCCGACGGCCTCGGTTGTAGGCCAAGCGTCAGCTTGTCATCGTTCTGGGATCAATGGTGAGGTTGGGGAACTTGGCCTCGGCTCACCGGCAACTATGCGTCCGCCCACAGTACCCAACAAAGCATGAATTGTTTCTCGGCGAGTATTAAGCACCGATAGTTCACATTCTTCAGTAAAATCTCCTCATCTCGACCATCACGAGTCAATTTCCTCAGCCACGACAGCAACGTCGCGACGCAGATTCGACCAAGGCCAGCCATCGGATCCGAGAGTGGACAACAAGCGACAGCAACTTGCCGATACTCTGAGCACAATGTCGGGACCAGAACCACCTGTGACGAGTCGCCGCCGAGGGGCCGTCTCCTGCGAGAGCCAGCGAGAGCTCTGGTTTTTGCAGCGTCATGAGGACCAAGAGCAAAATACCGTCTTTTATCACCCGCAAGGTCGGGTTGACTCGGCATCAGAGGCCACCAAATGTCAGCAGAGTCAGAGTTTGGGGCGAACCCAACAATGCCAGCCGGGCCAGAAACCCGAGAGCAAGGCAAAATCGAAGGGGAAGGTCTCAGTCCTTGCCAAAAGCGTAAAAACGAAACTCAGGTATGTGGGAAAGCCCGTATCCAGTCTCGTCGTTTCCCTTTCAAGGACAGGGCCGCTGATACGATCAGTTCAACATATTCGGCGTCGTTCCACAACACCCGAGACTCGGAGTGTCCGACGGCCGACCTCGTGGTATTATCTAAATTACCATCGCATACCAACATCTGATACCTCAGAGAGCAGACCACCGGGCTGTACTTGTTTCATTTGTTTCAAGACACACAGCACCATGGCCCCAAAACAGTTAGGGGCTAGGTTAGGTCCAGCAGCACCCCCACCGAGAGCAGCCAGCAAACAAGACGCCTACCAACGCGGGGCTGGCCCCCCAAAGATAAGGGAGAGTCGATTCAGCAACATCGAAAACTCTTGTCATACCACATTCACTTATGCCGAATGCAGGTTGGCGAGGACATGAATTTTGAGTGGACGAGAGACCCTGGCGCTTTCTTCTGCATGGATGCCAGGCCTCGACGGATCAAATCATCTCAGCCAACACGGTGGAACAGGCCTGAGCTGTGCTTGTTGTTCGAGATTAGATAAAAAGGTGATTGAAAGTCGAGTGTTTGAAAGGCTGTGTGAAGGTCATCCGCCCAGTGTTGTTGTTGAGATATCGTGCCCCGCCAGCACAGTGATCTGCTTCTGCATTTACGGATCCGTACAAGTCTCAGCAAAGCAAACACCCCCACCCGATCAGCCAACCGCCCATCATGATGCTGTACAACCAGCCCCTCCCCCGCCCAGACACACTCTTCATAAACCCCATCCCCCCTTCTCCTCACCTAATAACACCTCCCCAACGCCGTCTGGATATAAACCCGCCCCCCCTCCTCCCACCCCTCCGCCTCCCCCACACCCGCACCTCCCCGACATCCTCCACCGCCGCGATGCAGCACTCTGACAACCGGCTCGCAAAAATCAACCCCCCGCTCCAGACACTCGGCGTACCGCCCCACCGCCGCCACGCAGCACGGCGCGTGGCCCCCCATCCCTTGGCTGTACGCCGAGTGCCGCCCCTGGCGGAAGTATCCCGGCCCGGGGAAGAAGCGCTGGTAGTGGTGGTGGTGGTGGCGGCGCGGGGCGGGAGTCCGGGTTTGGGGCCGATGACGCGGGGTGGGGGATCGTCGGCGCTGGCCGGGGGACACCGGTGCTGGGGTTTGGCGCCGCTGTGGACGGAAGGCTGGGCCCGGGGTGGGGCTGCGTCCTCGGGGGTGGTGGCGACGTCGGTGGCGAGGGGGAGGAGCGGAGCGGCGGCGGGTGTGGGAGGGCCGGCGAGGGTGGATCCGCACGGGGGCCGGAGACGGCGATCGGCCGCCCGGCGCGGAAACCCAGCTCCGCAACCTCGGCCGACCTCGCGGGGGGCTGTCGGTCGAGTCGTATGAGCAATAGCCGTCGGCGGCGTGCTCCGGGGGACGGTTCAATGTTGTGCCGCCGGGGTGGGTCGCGGCTTCGGGACTGTCGGGGCCGGGACATGCGGGCCCAGAAAGTCGGTCCGCGGGTTGGGCGGGTCGCTGTCGTAGTAGTAGTAGTCACGAAATATTGCTTAGGTGGTGTCGATGGGCTTTGCTGGTGGTGAGGTTGGGCGTCTGAAACTTGTCCTTGCGGCGACGTCCCTGGTTGTCGACGTCGCGAGTCGTTGGCTTCGCTGCGAGCTGTATGGTATGTTTTTCTTGGTATACTTTGCCAAGCTGACTTTCTATCAGCACCGACGGGGATGTTTCGAAAGACTCAATTACAGAATTCTTACAGTCACTCTGCCCGCCTTTACGCTAGCTGGGAGGAATGGATTGGTTGGTCATGCTGGCTAGTACGTATGGTTCCGGCAGCAGGAGCAAACACGTAAGTCGGCAATCTTGCCAGTGTGATACCATAGGTATAAAGGGAAGCAAGCCTTGCTTGGAGCCTACCCTGGGTGCTCCGTCTGTCTGCGCATGAAGTGACAGCGGCGCGCCGGCCATCTGCTGCAGCATCTGCCGCCGACCATCGCCGCTCGCCGAGGCCACGAGGGCCTCCTCGACATTGACTCCCCCTAGGCTGTGGCCAAGGCTGACCCGCGGCATCCATTCCTCCCCTCTCACCCAACCCCGCCTCCCTCCTCCAAAAGGCGTCCTTGACTTCCGGTCATGACGCTAACCCTCCCGTTGTTGAGCCCCTCGTCGCAGGCGTAGTCGCGTAAGGATATTAGGATTTGGTTTTGGATTTGCGCTTTCTTCAAAAAAGGGGGTTTATAAGTTAGCGATCCGGGAATTGTCAAATACTACGTGTATCAGCCAGATTGAGGGTAGTCTAGTGGGCGCGAAGCGCTCCGTTGGCTGCGGAGCGCTCTTGGCAAGTGGCTCAAGCGCTCTCGCAAGCGTGGAATGCAAGCGCGGAATGCTCCTGGAAGTGCTTATGTAACTTGACAGGAATATGGGTAGAGTGAAAGTCACAGCCAGAGCAAGTCCAAGGCCTAGATGACTTTGCTTTATCTTTATTGTGAGGCATGGGGTGAATAGCTGAAAGCCCCCACGTTGAGAGCTCGAGCCATACAACCGGCATCTCGACCTCCGTTGTCCCTGTTTCTGCACCACAACAACACAAACTTGGCCCGCGCACAAACATCACAAGGCACGCCACCCATTCTCAACCTCACGGACTCCTAGCGCCAAAATGACGCCCAAGGCCGATGCCGACGCCGCCACCACCGCCGCCGACATGTCAGACTTTAACCTTGCTGTCGAGGCCTCTAGTAACTCGGTAGACGGCTCCGAGGGTGCCACTGCAGATGCCGACATTCCGACCATTGCCCCGAGGGTGCCTCAGGTGGTATGTGTGCCCAAGTTCCCATTGCCAGTTCTATTGTAGCCAGTCACTCTGACCATACCTAGCTTCTCACCGACGACCTAGGCCTGCTGAGCTCATTCACGACAGGCACGGTATCTCGTTGGAATGGCCATGCCAACCCAGTCCCGCCCTCGGTGCACCCGGCGTATTGGGAGAAGCTCTACAACCGAGCTGATACCTTTCACTGCCAATGCTTGCAGAAACAGTTCAGAGAGCAGACGGGCAAGGACAACCGCAAGCGCAGCCTCGAGGGCAAACAGAAAGACACCCATTTCAGAGCTGCCATCCTGGGGAGGAACAAACAGAACCGGGAGGCTCGCGTGACTTGGTACTTGGCCCTGGAGTATCTTGTCTGCGACCTCGTGCAGACTGCCGAGTTCGACTTTCCTCACCCGCTCAAGAGGTTAGAGGAAAAGAACGGGGGCAAGGCTAAAGCCTTGCGCCAGACGCGCGTTGGGTAGGTGCCGTGCATCCGTATTTGCCAATAAACTGCTAATAATGCTGCTGTTTTTTTTAGTTTACCTCGAGAATTCTTCGATTTTCTAGAGTCCAGGGCGGGTGTCAAGCTTTGCCCTCGGGATCAAGTCGACCCCGTCGAGTTGGATCCCCATGATCCCTGTGGTCCCAGATGGTATGGGGAGGGGGAGTTGGTCACGACAATGGTTCTATCATAGAAGACGTCCATTTCCGTCTTCCGGTTCCGAGTAGCTGGGAAAGCTAGCTCAGTGGCTAACAGGACAACCAGCCAAGTAGCGAATGTACATTACCCTTCTCCAACCGAGCAGTTGGGAAAGCAGTAAACACCATGGTAAGAATAATCCACAAGCCAGCCGTGTTTGATAATGGTGAATGCACTGTTCAAGCTGCCGCGGCCTTTGGCCAGGTCACGGTCCATACACAGATGGCATGACGCTTGCACCAGTCTGTGCATCCGCAGTTCCTTGTGTCTCTCGCTCTGGTTTCTTCGTTCGATTCGGCAGAAACCAAACCGTAAGGTGGTGGCGATTGGGTGTTGTCAAGCGAGATCTGCTGTGCTCAATACATCTCGAGGGCTCTTTACGTCCCATCTTTTGTCTTCGCTTTCGTGTTTCCCCACGTGATCTTGGCCCGAGATGCCTGTTGTGAGTGAGAGTGGGCCGTGCTATGTGATACGGCGCGCCTTTTGAGATAGCTTTTGCTTTCTTCTTCTTATGCACTACTCTTCAATCATCCATTAGAATACCACACCCAAATCCCAAGCCGCTTTCAGGTTGGGCCGTGCCTCCTAATCATCACCTTTCTCGGGGAACTTGGATTCTTCTATTATGGTAGGTCTACTCCGGCCTTGCTTGATCAATTTATCCCTCGTCGTGTCACAAGATGCGGCGGTCCCAGCTAGTAGACGCAGATTCCTCCAAATGATTCTCAGCTGCCGAGAGAATCATGGCAACCCTCTGCCCACCGTTATGACACGTTACCCCGGCGTCCAGACCATGGTCCGTTCTGATCTCGGCGGTCTGAACATGAGCAAGTTCGTCGATAGGGAGCATCGCGGGCGCGGCGCATACAGCGCATTGCCGACTTTTCCTCGGTTCCCACCTAGACACGCGGCCAAGACGGCAGCATCATGGTTCATGGAACCATCCAGACCGTTGTGCAACGGGGGCCGCTTTCCACCCCGAGCAGAGCGATCAAGCTTTGGCTCCCGGGCGAGTTTGCCCGACCCCTCCACAACGAGTACGTTTCTCCCTTCGATTCTGAGCAGAGCCCACATGCTAATTTTGATCTTCCCGGGGCCGACCAAAACCGCCCTGCCAATATCACTATCCCGTATGCCGGCACCCTCTCCGCTCGAGCCCTCGAGCGGTGCCGTTTTGGTGGCCGGGTAGAGCCTGAGATGGATGGCAGCGTTCACGTGGGCGGTGGCAAGCGATCCTTCTCGACTGTTGCGGGCAGCAGATTTAACACGGCCCAACGAGACATTCGGCTCCCTACCTGACAGCAGCCAGCGGCTCCTAGGCGGTTATGCCGCGGACGCGCCCGCCATGTCTCGCCCGAGCTTTGCTCGCATGGCGAAACCGGCCGAGGCTATCGTCGCTCCTTGGGCCCGCCTTTTGGCTTTCCAAAAAAAAAAAAAAAAAAAAAAAAAAAAAAAGGAAGTATTGAAAAGAAAAGAAGAGAAAAGCCGTAGGACAACGCCATACCCGGCGTTCCAACTCATGTTTATTTGCTAGCATGCGACTTGAAGGCTGCGAAAATGACAAGATACCTTCTTGCCCTCAATAATGTCTTGAGAGATGCTAGGGATGCCTTTTCTGGATCCGTATTGGAGTTATTCTTGATTACCCAAGAATAATCACATTGCCAACATAAGCTACACAGATTTCATCAAGTTCTATATATCATGTGTTAGTTCTATATATCAGGGCGGGTCCGTTCCGTTGGCAGCCATTCTTTGTTATAAACGGGACACATCGGTGACTCGACATGTTCGCAAACCTTAGGTTGTGGGCAGCATGAGTGCCCATTACTAAGGTAGTCTCTCTCTAAAAAAATAAAAAAAGAGCCTCATCTGAAAATGGTTAGCCTAAAATCAGACTCGCTTCATCCCACAGCAATGTGCTAGTCTAGCAGGACGTTCCTTACATGCTCTCCATATTGGCGTACTGAGGCGCCGTCGATGTCAATCTCGCCATCATTTGCGCCTGCCTCACGACACTGAAGCCTCTCCTGGTACGCGTATTTCCACGAGCACTGGGCCCTCCTCATGCCACACCTTACACTTTCGGGTCCTCCACGATACGTTGAGTCGGGGGAACAGTCACCGTGGAGCGGACACAGACCATCACCAGAAGAGGGCTGCTTCACCAGACTTGACGACGAATCGGACCAGTCTGCCAATGTGCTTTCCCGCCTGGCCACATATGGGATGGAGAGCCGCCCGCAACAGGTATGTGAGCTCGCCATCAAAAGCACATGAGAAGCTAGGGTTGCGTTAATTCCTCCGTGGTTTGTTTTCTATGTTATGACCATGACATTGGTATAGTGGGGATATCCCTGGTTTGGATTGGATATCATCACAGCTGGGGTTGGGTGGGATAAACCGGATAGGAGGAGATCGAGGCCGAGATTGAGGGCGAGGGCGAGGAAAAATTGGATCTCGAGCAGTATTTAGTCATGTCAGCGTTGATTTCTCACACGCTTGCTCCTACATATGTTTTCATGATAACGACGTATACCACCAAATACACGTGTTATAAGCCTATTTGCGTATTAACGATAGGGCCTGTATACGTATTGGACTTGCGATCGCAGTCGCCTCTAATCAAGTTGTTGTTGTTGTTCGTGGCTATAGCGCCCTTAAGTTTCTTTTCAAAGACCAGGACAGAGTACAAAGCCGCGCGGTGCTTAGGCAGGCTTTTGGAATCCCGGTTTTCTAGAGGCTTTCGTAAAGTTCTTTAAGATACCTACCAGTAGCTCGTCGGAGCAGCAATAGACAGCGTCTTGCCCTAGGGCAGCTTCTGGCGCAAGGATATACGGCTGCCCATCCCACTGCCCTTCCTGTTGATCACCCTCCTGTCATCTCCGATTGATTGCAAGCGCACCCTGCCGCCGTAGACATCTCGTCAGCATCACAGGCAGAGCGAACAGGGAGGGGGCCTCATCGAAGGCAATTGATGAATTTGAGGAGGCACTGGGTGAATTTAACAAACAATTCAAGCAAGTCAGACGAAGTTGATCGACAATCCCGGAGGAAAGGAGCATGCTTGGCTTCATAGCTTGCATTTTTCCATTATGATGCTTAGAAGGCAGGGTCTCTTGAGCATCTTCCAATGATCAACCCCATCTCTTCCTCCTCCGTCAATATTCCTCTACTTTGCCAGCTTGTATCCCATGTCCACCAAAACACTGGCGCTCACAGAAGCCAAAAATCCCGCCCAAAGTCCTTCCTTGAGATAAAACCGATAAAACCCCAAGACCAATCCATCTTCATTCCAGATGGTCGAACCACATGTCCCTTCCGGTGGCCTAACCTTGCTCTCGTTTCCCTCCTCTTGACCTGAGTACATCCAGTCATATACCACATACTTCAGATCGCGCTCAGTAGGGTGTGATGAGGACCCATGAAGCCGGACTGACTGGGCGACCACGGATGCCTCCATGTTGCCTGTGTAGGGGCAGTCAAGGTAGCCGGTGGTATATGGATTCAGCACATCTTCTGAGGTTCGAAGCCGAACGAACTTGGGCGTCACCCCCGCCTCGGACTCGAAGGGTTCGTTGACAAAATTAACACCATCCTCAAGTCTCAACAAGCTGATGTCGGTGAAAGAGATCTCTACCTCTGCTTTGGCGATGGTGCGCTCGGGGTGGTCAGCCTGCCATACTGTCTCATTTTCGCCAATCCCATGGGAGGCACCTGTCATAAAGACATCACCAGTAGGGTTCTTGACAAGAGCACCTGAGGTAGTGCTGAAGATAGCAGGGTGTGCGTGATCACGCAACATCTTGCTGCGGATGAGAACCCCGGGTCTCACATCATCATAGGCTGTAGTGTCGATGATACCAGTCATTGGATTTGGCTGGATGACACGCTTGGTGGGAAGATCTGCCCATGCCGGACGCTTGAAATCCTGATCGAGGAAGTACCTGACAGGACAATTGGCAATCTTGCCGGGCAACTTAGCTCTCACGGCGCTGATGACAACATGATTCGGCAGCACGATGCAAACTGTGTGCTCACATGTATGCATCAGCTCCAGGATGCTAACATTAGGAAGTGACTCTTCAAAATAGCGGTTCAATTTTTCTGCTAGTCCACAAAGACCAGCGTCCGAGAACCAACCAGAGTGGTTACTGAGTTCCCTGCAAATTGATATCTTTGGGTTGCCATTAGCCTGGCCAGGGAAGATAAAGGCACGTCCCTCCGTATCAGTGGTGATAGTGAAGGGTACGCCGCCAATGCTGAGCGGCCACGGGCTGCTAGGGAGCTGCTCGACTTGAAAGATTAGGTGAGATCTGCCTCGCGCCTGGGTGACATTATGTGTCCCAGGGAAGAGATTGAGCAGCAACTTCGAGACATCGTCAGTATCAATGCTGACTGTGTGATCTCGAAGATCAAAAGGCAGCAAGACGTGCCGGGCATGCCAAATGGCATTTTTGGTAGCCGGCTCCTGCTTATTCTCGGGCTCTGGATGAGCATGTGTACACTCCTCCTCGATTTTGGCCTCACCGCTCGGGGATAGTTGTCGCGGAGGGAAGAAGGGAAGGACGGAGAAACTCGCGCCAGAAGAGGTGGTACTTGGTTGCTTGGTGGGAGTAGTGAGAACCAAGACCTTCTTTGACGCTGACTTCTCAGCCGAAGGAGTGATCTTGCGCTTGTTCTGAGGCGTCGCCGACGGGGCAGGCTGACTGTGCTCGGCGGGCGAGACGGAGAGGCGAACGAATGACATTTTGCTCTCTCCAGTCGTTGATCGTTCACCTAGGAGGCTGGCGAGAACAAAGTGAGAAGGGATTGGTGGTGGCTGTGACAGGATTGGCAAATCGGAGGCACAAAGGCGCAGCAGTCGTTGACCAAATCAGCAGGTTTGTAGTGTAAAGAGAAAAAAACTCTGCACAATAGAGCGTGGGGCTGAAGGATGGGTATGCTTTGGCTTATTGATAACGCTGCTTGTCTGACTTGTGGCCTCAACGGAGAGGGCTTTTGGTGCTCTTGGTGGCGTTGATTTGTCGGTCAATTCGTCGAAATAAGCTCTCCTTTGGGTTGAATAGTCGCTTGGTAAGGCTGACTGTTCAGGGTATCCTACACAGGCAGTGTAGCCGTTGTAGGTGTGGGGTGGTGGTGTGGTGTGGTGTGGTTGCGCGAGCAGTGGGCCTTTGCAGGGTTTTGTGCAGGCTTATCTTGGTGGGGAAAAACCTGATAAGCTGGTGGAAAGGTCGACAAACCGGAAAATTTGGCGCGCACCAACAAAAGTCGGAATTTTGCTGCAAGAGTAGTACCGTCGTGTAGCTGCGTTGCAGACGAGTCGAAAGAAGGTGTTTTTAACCCAGTGCAGTGGTTGCGCGAGGGGTCATAACCTATCGCAGGTAGGCTCAAATGTGATGGTATTAGTGAGGGATCTGCCCAGCCCAGAAGCGGTAACCTAATCGGGCAGTGTGGACTGCTAACCGGTTTCCAAAATAAAAGGCACTTAATACCAGCAAATACAACATGACCAACAGTGATTATATGTGATTGCAAGTAGCTGAAAGTACCATCAGCCCACTACCAGCTAGTAATTTGACCCAAGTTGCTAACACATCTGCCATCCGCACTACCATGAAATCCACCATTGAACGCGGTCGAACTGTTAGTGGGGCTGTTAGTACCACGAGCACATGCCACCTTTTTGGAGTGCCTTTTATTTTGGAAACCGGTTGACTGCACGCTCGGGAGCACCTCCCACACTCTTCCCTCTTTTCTTCTCCAGCACTGTTTCTCCCACCTTACCCGGCCGTGACAAGTGGGTCTGTTAACGGTGGTTACTTGTATGGGCAAAGGAAAACGGTAGTACGTACTTGGTAGTAGACTAGTGTCCTACAACTGGGTCTAGGAGCGGATCCTTGCAATATACACCTGATTTTAAATCATGGTAACTATAGCCGAACTCACCTCGGCTCAGGGAGGTGCTCGCTTTGCCTCACCTCCTGCTCAGGCTCTGCGACTAATCCGGACTTGGTTAGAAAATGTTGTGGGGGGTGACTAAATAGGTAGTTGGTCGCTAAAAAGAAAAGAGCCTCATTCGAAGACGGTTAGGCCAAAATCAGGCTCGCTTCACCCTCGGCTCACCTTCAGCTCACTATTACTCACCCCTAACTCACCATACCACAAAACTGTCAACTTTACACGACGGGGGACAGGTTTTAGGCCAGATAGCGCCGGCCTATTTCCGGTCCCTCCTTGGAGGGAAAAAACGGTAGTCCTAAAAAAGGGACTTCGTAGCCAGCGTATTCACCCTCCGTTTTGAGGTTCTGCATTGTGGTAGTTATGCCTGCCTAGGTACTGCGTAACTGATCTTTCCCAGTTGTGAAAAGGCGGTTTAATCCGTCCTCTACTACCTACTGCACGACTGCTCTTTCCAGGCGCCGGTTAGATAAAGAGGCAGTTTGATCTTCCTTACCACCTACCACACGAGTCTTCTTGGTGGCCGGACCTGTGAGCTTGTGAGTTTCTCCACCAACCCTTAGTCAATTCATTATTAAAGTTTAGCAGTTGCATGCTGGTCCACCCCAGCCGCCACGCCTTGGTCCTGGATCTCCAGGAGAAGTATTTAGCCGCCTTTGGCAAAGCCACTGGCTCACCTGTACGTATTTACTCTAGTCATATAAGCCTGTAGCCCAGTATTATACAACAAGAACCATGTTCTCTCTTCACCTCTTAGTCCTTCAAGTCGAAATAAACAGCCTCATCTCAAACATACCCAAGCCCTTACATCTTACAAGTTAGTTTCCCAGGAAGCTGGGTGGAAGACCAACTCTCCATCCCTCACAAGTCCCAACTTCCCAACCTGCCACGAATCCACATGATAACCGAAGCTGGCATCGTCGGGAAGCTCGGCCTGAACTCGTTGGGCGTCGGCGTGACGCAGAACGCCATCAAGGCCCGGAGCGGTCGCCTCGCCAATGGTCGTTTATTGCACCGGCTCGACGCCGAGAACGATACCCCCTCCTCGAGAAACCACCCCTATTTCTCTCGAAACCGCACTATCCCCACCTCAGCTCCAAGAAACGCTCTCTTTTTCGCCAGCCAACGCGGATTCCACCATCAGTGGCGAGATCCCCTTCGTCGTCGGTGTCGTGGGCGCCTCACACTCGGCCATTCTCGTTCTGAAGAACCTTGCGACATTGGCCGAATACCGAAGTGGAAGGCGTCATGCTGGGTCAATGTTGGCACTGAGACTGGGAGCCCATTTAGGCAGGCCTAATGTCAGAGTTGGCTTGAGGGTTCCAGCCAGCGCCCAGCCTATCGCTGTTAAGCCAACCTACAAGCCAGGCAGCAGTCAGCACAGGAACAGGCTGAAAAGGTTGGATTTAGAGAGGTTGAGCGCCACGTTGGGGACCTGATGCTGGGGAGGGTTAACTTTGCAGGAGCATTGCCTTGCTGGACAAGTTGGAGTTTAGTATCAACGCCAACACTTGACTGTATTCTAGTGCTTAATGAGGTGAAAGAGCTGAGACAGTTGTGGGAGGAGGCGTGGTACGAGGGGAACAGGGTGGAGGAGCAGGTGTGATGGGAGAAGGAGGAGGAGGAGTAGTTGTCAGTCTTTCGATTCTGATTCTAGCCTCAACCATGGATAAAGCTAGAGTAGTATGAAAGAATACAAGCCGAGACTACCCCATAAACGCTGCATTACGCACTCCCAGCGGCCGCTTCACCGTCAGCGCTGCCATCGGACGATTGACTGAAGTTAGTCGACGATGTGGTTTTGTTGGAGGTGTTGGAGCCGCCGCTCGGGACGCGCTGGCCGTCGGCGGCCCGCTTCGGAGCTTCCTGACGCCGTCCGTCTTCTTCCTCGGTAGGCGGCAGCAGCGGTTCCTCGGGCCACATCATCCACCGGAGAACGTCGCGCGCAACCCCGACATCCCAGCTTGCCAATCCCGTCCCGACAAAGAAGGACCCTCGATAGGTCAAGCGCACTATTGGCGACGAGGCTTTGGGGATGCAGGCGGCTTGGACAACACGTGCATATATGCCAGTAAAAGTAATGACAGTAACCTAATAAGGTCAGTATACTCACACACCTGAGAGAAGGACTATTATTAACCTTAATAGGCCCATCCTGCACATCCAGCTCCCATCCATCAAACCGTTCCGCAGCGTTCCAGGCATATTGCTTGTTCATCTGACGACACAGGAGGGCGAGGCAAGCCAGCATCTCGCTCCGTAGGACACATGGGAGCGTAACGCATGCCTGATTGCCGTAATAATGGTCTGCCATAATGGCAGTCCAATGGCCAGGTCGGGCAGGCGTAGTATATCGTCTTTCCCATTTTTCAGGAATCGTCGATCGTTCAACAACCCACTCGCCCTTCATGTTGCCATGAGGTCTGCGTTGATATTGGCTGAGGTAATCTTCTAACGGGTCCCAGGCAAAGCTAAGAAGTAATCAGCATAAGCTCCCGCAAAGAGAAAGAAGCAACTAACTGTCGGAAGTCACCAAGAAGCGGCCGATACTGTTCCTCCACCTTCATCATTGCATCCACCCACATCCTTATGAATGCCTGAGCCCACACCCGACCACACCACATATTATTATCTCGTATTCCGCAACAGTACGTAGGGCGCTTGAGAGAGCGGCATTTGCGAAGCGCATCGTCGAGGCCGGGAAGCGGGAGCATGGGCGTTGCCATGGGCTCGCTGGAGCATCGAAAAGGACCCATCTTCTCGATCTCGTGGAAGGAAAATCCGTCGTCTGCTCCCACAGCAGTATCATACTGGATACGGCCGAAGATGGATCGTAATTCGCGCTCGAATGCCGCCGGGTCCACCATGTTTGCCATCATGATACATTGTTTTGGGAAGACATGTAATCTCGCTTTCCAGAAAAATGCATGTATGCACGTGTCTGTGACATAATGCAGTGGTGCAGGGTTGATCAACCCCACACCCCGCACGGCTTCGCTTAACGCATTTTCTTTAAGGGCCTCTTTTCTTGTTACGCACTTGGCAACGCGAATAATATGCTTTGACCTTAGCTTCGCACCGCTCCCCCTCCCCATCATCTAACCCACCATGGAGCAGGCTCCAGGGCCGGCTTCAATACCAAGAAAGGCAGGCTACAGACTGCGGCGGATTCCCAAAAATGTTGGTGAGTGGCGAGAAGACGCGGAGAGGCTCGGCCTCAGCTTGCGTTATCTGTCTGACATTTGCTACCAAGGTACGCTTTTGTTGTACCTAATTCGACCATGTTTCTAACTACTCTTAACAGGACCCTTCTTGGCTTCGAATGTCCCCGCCGGATCATTCCTAACCGTACACGCTATCTGGCCCAAGCGAGAACCGGCAGATCATGCTCTCCAAGCTCTCATCACCAAGGATGCCCTTCTCCAGGAGGATGCCGACTGCGCTCGCCACCTTTTGGACGTCAGTGCGCTGGGACTGGGCAAGCTGGAAACTCTAATGGATTTGATCTGCATCCAAAGCCGGCCAATTACTCCTACGCAGACGATTGGGAGCCTGGGAGATCAGCTAGGCCCCTATGCACAACTTGTCAGTTTGCACAACCTATTGGACCGGCGTCTCCCATCCTTGCCACAGTATGAAGCCCCGCCCTGGGTACTTGACGCACCAAGAGCCCCCAGAGTCCGAAGAGAATATGGAGGTGCTTAGACAAGTCCTCTGGTGGATCTAGTTCACCGCCGGGCTGATTGGTGGACTGACGACGGCATACCCACGGCCGCTCACCCCAGGACCTCGACCATTTCCTCCAACGATGACGATAATAGTGACGGCCAAGGTGGCTTAGGATTTCTCATCGCCGCAGACGCCAACGATAGCGCGGCGGCTACCGACCTGCCCCTACCTGCACCGTGTAGCCTGACTGAGACCCTTGTTATCGATTTCCTTGTTACCTTTATTGCGGCTATTGCAACCCAAATCCAGCCTCCTACGAGGATTCCGGTATGTGTAGCCAATGTGTTTGAGCAGACCTTTCAGTTTGGCCTGGTGTCCGGTGCCGATAAACCCGCGGCGTTTCGTGCGCGTACCGACGGTGGCATCCCCCTGGGCCAGCATAGGAGCATATTACCAGTGATCATCTTCGAAGGCAAAAGCGCCAAACGCGACGGCAACAACAACAACAAAAATTCCGTCTGAGCTCAACAAACTATGGAACATGTAGCATTTATCTGGGAGATAGAGGAGCGCGAGGTAAGCAACTCTCACTGGTAACCGGATCAACATGCAAGACATACTCATATGGCATCTGTAGCACCGGGAGATAGAGGAGTGCGAGGTAAGCAACCCTCACCAGTAACCGGATCAACACGTAGGGTATACTCATATGGCATCTGCAGCACCGAGAGACAGACCCCTTCCACCATACACTTATGATCGCCCAGGACGCAGACGAGGTCTTTATTAGCATAAGCTCCTACACTGATGCTTACATTAGTTACTTGTTTAAGGCTTACATTAGTTACTTGTTTAAGCCTACACCGGCTGCAGTCCTATCACTGATCGCTGATGTAACCCACATGCTGGAGATTCAGGAGTTTGGCCCGTTCAAGATCAGCACGAGAAGCCATTTGCGCCTGCTGGCACATATCATACTAGCACTGCTGGTAAAGGAGCTGAGAGGACTCAAAGCGGGTACAATAATTAGATCTGTCTGGGAAGAGATAGGCGGCGAGCATGAGAGCGATTGAATATAATTGTAACACATACCTGTAAGTGTAGGCATCGTGGACTCCCCCAGGAGCGTGCAGAATACTAGATAAAGAAACACCTTCCCATGTCGTGCGCGGGGGCCGGGAGGATTTGAGAGGCGGACCACAAGAACCTGCAATACACCCTCCCAAATGCAAGAAGGTCCTGGCACATAGAAAAGAGTGACTGGCCCTCCTCTGTTCAGAGGAATGGGCAGGCTTCAATTGATCTTCTTGCAACCCCCTAACACCAACAATCTGTTCCACCACCTTGCAGTGCCAACCCCTATCCTTGTTACCTTGACGCCCCACAGCGTTACACGTAACCCGACCGGATCTACGTCGAACTATTGTGCGGTATGGGCGGGATTGGGAAGACCGAGACTACGGCCGAGTATGTGTATAGCCGCAGGGATAAGTTTAACGCTATATTCTGGGTCCAGGCCGAGGATACAGGCGGTATATAACCCTAAAATCGACACTACGAATTTCCCTTTTCTTCAGAACTGAGCAGTTGCCGCCTTAACCTCAGCCAGCCTGAGCGATTGTGAGCCTTATTTTGGGCCACTCCTGTGCCTTCACCTAGCCACCCATCTATTCCGACCCCTAGGGCAGTGACAGTCTATTTTTTTATCACCAACTTAGGCTTTGGGCCGCTTCTAGGCCCTGAACCCACTTCTTGGCCACTGAGCCCACCTCAGGCCACTGATCCCAATTTTGGGCTAGTGACGCCCATTCCTAGGCCACCGATCCCCCCCTTCCAGAATATACTAGTACATACCTTAGGACGGTATACAATATCCTAGCTCAGAATTTGGGATGGTACACAGTATCCCAGTCCAGAATTTAGGATGGTACATGAGAAGCCCAGTACATGATGGGACATCCTACAGCAAATCAGTACATAACAGGATGTCTCAGAGCATACCAGTATATACTCTGGGATGATACATAATATTCCAGCTCAGATTTTGGTATGGTACCTGGTATCTCAGCTAGGAATTTGAGATGGTACATCCAACTACTCAGAATCTATTTACTGAAACTATTCTATATATAGAACCGCTCCGGTGGGTGTTGGGCCTGGTATTTTTCTAGTGTTGCGGCTTCCGGCCCATTCCTTCGCCGTGATTGTGCGCCGGCGTCCCCCCGGAGGATGAAATGGATAGTAACCCAGGGGAGGAGTTCGTCATCACCGCCACAAGATTATATAAGATGATTCGATAAGGACTTCATAAGACTTAAGATTTATCGTGGACATGCCAATCAACCTCAGCATTATGGTTAAGTCAGTAAGACTGCTGACGATTAAGATGAGTCAGCTACTTTGGTCTTTCGAATGATGGATCTCCCAGTTATCGCACGGTCGCAGTTGGAAGACCCAGAGCTGATGCTCTCCGGAGTCTAGCTTCAGTGGTGACAAGTGGCCACAGCTATGTCCAGAGCGTCGCACAGGGAAATGACGCGAGGAAAATAGTTCGCCCTCACAGTAAGGGGTCGCCGCAGGTGGGAGGGACTGGCTCCGATAGGTAGCTACCTACCTCATCCGGTTCTGCAAGTTGCACAACAGGGCCATACTGGATTGACCCATACAGGAAGTCATGGCGTGCGGGAGCCCGGATCTGTTCGGGTTGTTCCACACGAGGAATGGGCAACTGACTGTATTCATGATCGTAGAGCTCTCGAAAGGTGGCGATAATACTGTCAACTTGCTCTGCAGTCATGTTTTGATCCAGCCACTTCTTCCGGAGGGATGGGTAAAGTATCTGGGCTGCCCAGTAGACTGGGTTCTCATTCAGGGTCTTCACGTAGCCTTCCAACTTCGCGATGGCGTGGTTAAAACTTTGTTGGATGAAAGTGGCACCTTCGTCGTCAAGGCCGTCGTTCAGGGGTTCAAGGGTAAGTGGAGGCATGTTGACGGGCCTGGTGGGCCAATTGCGGTACCCTGGCACCTCAACTCCATAGCCCTCCAGGTGGCGTGGCAGTTGGCCAGCGGTGGCACGTTGCGCGCGCTCGGAAGCAGTAGCCGGCCTTGCAGGCTCCTGGACATCTTGTTGAACTGGCGATGGCCGCAACAGTGGGAGGCCAGGGCCAATAAATGGCGCGAATTCGAGTACTTTACTATGGATAGTGTGTTGCTCACGCAGGCCGGAAAGAAGCTTGTGTGCAATAGGTGCTACGTCAGCGATATTAGGGCCGTTGCCCTCAAAAGACCTTCGTTGCAATCTTAAAGGGCTCTAAGGTTAACTTCATGACAGTCAAAACGGACCAATCGTCAGAGGTTAACACATCTTCAGGGGGGACCATCTTGGATACTGGCCTATTACGGGACCAGGTAAAGCAAAATAGGTCCAGGGGGTCCCGCAGCTGAATAGCCCTCTCGATCATGAAGAACACCGAATTCCAACGGGTATCGTTATCAGCCTTTAGCTGAAGATGGCCGCGTTCGTAATTGAAGAAGGCCGCGCCGAAGTCTTCCTCTTCCTCTGGCAATAACTTCCCACTCGCGATCCGCGTGAAATCCTCGCGCCGTTGAGTACTGCGTCGAATCCAGTGGACGAGGTTGTGTAGTCTTCCAACAGGGCCGCGCTTTCTCCATTGCTCAGGGAGACCCCGCTCTTCCTCAGCATCTGTATGGGCCTGGGAGTCAGGCTGAAGCGTACGCAAAAGCCCAGTACTCTTGCCTTCAAGGAAAGCCTTCGCAACAAGGTTCAAGATGTGACTGAAGCAGCGAACGCGGCGGGAAGACTTCAAGGCTGTCAGGCTGGCGGGATCGAGGGTCGGATTGAGGCGCTCCACCAGGCAGTCGGTACAATAGTTATTACTCGTGGTGGCATTATCGGACTGGAAGTAACCGATCTGTTGTGTGATATCGAATTCTTCGGCCTTCCTTTCCACTGCTAGGGCGAGGCCTTCACCACTGTGGGCACCAAATACCCGCTCCAGGCCTAGCAATTGTGTGTGGAAGGTGTCAATTCCGTCGAAATAGTGCACAACTACGCCCAGGAGCGATAGGCCGTTGGGCGAGGTCCACAAGTCAAAAGAGAGGTGCTTCTTGTACGGGGAGGCGGCTAGGGATTCTTTCAGTTGCGTGTGCCCTTGAAGATGTTTCTTATCGACCCAGGCCGCGATGGTCTTCCCTGTCTCCGGCATCAAAGTGTCTATCATTCTGCCGTTGAGGATAGAGAGCATGGTGCGGAACTCGTGGTGTTGCACCGCTTTGAAGGGCAGGTCGGAATCCACGACCCAGTTGACGAGCGAATCCTTGAAGCGGTCGGCTGCGGACCGGGGAATCGCAGGCCGGGCTGCGGCTGCGGCTGCGGCCAGTTGTTCCACCACAGTCCCCTCTTCTTGTATGGCCGCTCGGAGCCGTCATCGCTATTGGTGTTGTTCTTGATGATCCGGTGTGCCGATCGGAGGTGTCGGGCCGCGTTTGAAGTCGAAACAGGGTTGTATAAGCCGTTGTTGCAGGCCTTGCAACACCAAAAGAAGCCTGTAACGGTATCATCTTGTTGTATCTGGGCCAGCAAGTAGCCATGGGCGCTGACCCAGGAAGTGCGGGGGTGCCGCTTGTGGATCCAGTCCTTCAAGATGTACCGGTTTCCTTCGTTCTAAGGAGGGTTGCATTGCGGGCCTGAATTGAAATACCAGCGGATCGAGCATTGATCAAAAGGGTCTGACTGGTAGTGGAGGAAGCTGTTGCAACCGTTGCCAAGGATTGCGCATCGCTAGTAACGGAAGCAGTGTCGGAGGTGTTGTTCGAGTCAGCCATGGTGGCGATTGTGGTGGTGGGCCGAAGGTGTGTGGAAAAAGCGAAGATGTAGATTAAAGTTAAAAGTGCTAAGATGGCTGCAAATAGCGCAATTGACTGCGTTCGAAGCGCAGAAAAAGACTCCATCTGCACGCCCATTTTGCCCGAAAACCAGGGAAAAGTGGGCATAAAGTCAAATGAAACCAAGTCAAATAAGCGAGCCGCCTTTTTTCGGAATTGGTTCGTTATTTGGCTTAGCTTGGCTTATTTAAATTGGCGTTATTTGGCTTGGGTAGAGCGCTGCCAGTGGCATCGGCTCACCATCGCCCACCCCCCAGCTCACCATACCACGAAATTGTCAACTTTACGCAACGAGGGACAGGTTTTGGGCCAGATAGCGCTGGCCCATTTCTGGTCCCTCCCCGGGGGGGGGAAACGGCGGTCCCAAGAAATGGACTTGGTAGCCAGCGTATTCACTCTCCGTTTTGAGGTTCTACATTGTAGTAGTCATGCCTGCCTACTGCACAACTGATCTTTTTCCAGCCGTAAAGAGGCGGTTTGATCCATCCTACCACCTACCGCACGACTGTTCTTTCCCAGGGGCCGGCTAGATAAAGAGGTAGTGCAATCCGCCCTACCACCTACCACACCACACAAGTGGTCCTTGACGTCGGGCTCGTAAAGGAAGGGGGGACCACAGAATATTTGTGCACCATTCGCCAGTGATGCGACTCCCATTGTCGGCGGAGATGGTGCAGGATGCGGCGCTGGGGCAAGGGAGCCATGGACCTGTGACGGGTACTGGTGTTGAAGGGCATATTAGTTATTCTATCGGGAGCAATGTGGAGCAAGGGCTTTTCTGGACGGTGTTGGTACCTATAGAATTGCTGTGGTCAGTTCGTTGTGGTGCACAATAGATCGGCGGAGACCAAGTCGTCGTGTCCCGTTCGGCGGAACGCCATTCCAAGTATTACCAAAGTCATGAACCCAGCCGAGCCCGCGCCGCCGATCCAGTCTCTTCCGCAAACGAAGTCGCTCCCGGCACGTACGTAGTAGATCTCGCCACGCAAACCCCCATTGCCTCGTTCACACCAACAGTCATTCCCGGCCCACACACCGTCATCGCACGACTTATCACGACCCGGCCCCAAGCCCAATTCGAACACATACAGGAACGAAGACCTCGGGGCCGGTCGCCCTCCAGAACTCCGACGTACCCCTTTCCTCAAACCCCCTACCAACCGAAGACCGCTGAAACAAAACCAACACCCTACACAAATCAAACATCACACCCAACAAGTTTTCCTGACAGAAATACCGGAGGCTACCCAATGCCACCGAAATATGCGGCGGGATCGAGATCCAACACGGCCCAAGAGTCAGACTTCTTCCCTGACATACCTTCAAAAGGCACCTCGGGAGCCAAAGCGCCGGGTGAGCGGGGTGGGTTAAGGAGGATATTCATGTTTCGACTATGGCATGTCATGGCAAGAGGTTGTGCAGCGCAAACACAGCCTGAAAAGATCTTTTGCGTGATGGATTGCTCTTTCTACTAACAAAGGAGATCTAGTGTTGTGGTAACGAGTGTGGGTTTCAAAGTCTTTGTTGGCCTGCATCGGCCCCCTTTTCTCTTCCCCCTTCCCGACTCCCAGCGGATAAGATAACGCCGCAAGTCAGCCTGCCTCCCAAGCACCTCCCAAGCAACTAGTATTCCCCCAAGGTCCTTTATGCGAAGTAAATCTGAAGACAATCTATCCGTCCTCCGTCCTTTTATGTGTCGCATAACGCCGTGGGTGTGATGTTGCCATTCTTCCCCTTGATGATTAGAAAACCAAGCCCGCTGTGCAATGCAATTACCCTACAACCGGAAAGACCAAAGACAGCAATGCCCCTTCCGCTGTTGCGCCGCAACGCCCAAACGCCTGACGCCGGAGAAGGTAGAACGGGTGGTTCCTTCTCCCATGACTTTTTCAATCCCGACATTCTCCCAAAACAGACACCAATTTTTTGCTTCTCTCTCCTCTTTACAATTCTCCACCCCCCAATCACTGCAACCCCAACGGCAACGTCAACGCACTCCTCGATCCATGCTCCTTCCCCCACGCATCAAAGTCAAACCTCGCCGCCCTGGTCGGCTTAGGCGACAAGAACTCCCTGGTCCTCCGCGCCGAAAAAACAGGCGACACGCCCCGACTCCTCGGCGCATCCGGAAACCCACACTCAACCGTCCACCTCCTGGCCGGCGACATCCCCCTCACCCCGCCCATCGGCGGCGGCAACGGCATCTCCACCTCCTCGGGCTCCTCATAAATCTCCTCCTCCCCGCCAAAAAACCCTCGATACCCACTCTCCCCCCCCCACCGCGACCTCGCCACCGACGGCGCCCTTCCCCGCCGCGTCGAAACATCCAGCACAAGCCCCTCCTCCCGTCCCAACGTCACCCTCACCTCGGTCCCTCGCCGCGATCCTGCCCCGACTGAGAACACGGACCGCCGCGTCGTCGACCCGCCCCGCCGCCGCCGCGTCGGCGAGCCTTCCAGCAGCCGCAGCACGGGCGGCCGGTCGTCGTCAAAGTCCGAATGTGACGCGTCGGATGACGCGTACGGCGACTCCCAGTCCTCGGGGCGCCCGCGCCAGATCTCGCAGACCGTGGTGGCGGGCGAGGAGCGCCGGGCCGCGCGGTCCGGGGCGCCGATCGAGGGGCGCGGGCGCGGGCGGTGTGGGGAGGGTTGGCGGGTAGAGTGGTTGTGGGGGGGGGGTTGGTGGTGGTGCGTTTGGTGTTGGTGGCGCTGGGCGCTGGGCGGGGTGCGGTCGCGTCGGGAGTGGCGGGCGGTTTCGGGGTTAGGCTGGGCGAAGGGGTTGGGCATGGCGTCGTCGCTTTCGTCTTCGCTTTCGTAGCCGTCCTGGTTGTGGTGGCGCGGTTGGGTGGTTGGTTGCGGGTAGTGAGAGCCGGTCGGCAGTGGCCAGGAAGATGCGTATCGAGGCTGCTGCTGCTGCTGCTGTTGCGGCCACGCCGAGCTCCGAGAGACGGCCGACACCACTTCCGTGGGGTAGCGCGATTCTCGGCTTGATCGGCGGGGCGGCGAGAGTTCCAGGGCCAGCCTGGGCGCGGGTGCTTCGTGGTCGGACTCGGAGTTACCCAAGTCGGAGCCAGAAAATTTGCCCGCTGGCCCGAGGTCAGCGTGGTGTTTCCTGCGGGAAACGACCTGGGGGTGGGCTGTACCTCCGTGCTGGCCCTGGACATCAGACCGGCGTTGCTTGACTCGCGGGGGAGAAGAATGCTTCTTGGACGGCTGCGCGACCTGGTGAGTTTGCCAGGCAGGCAGACGCTTCCCTGACGGCGGGGATCGGCCTCGGGAGCTGGCAGCAGCCGCTGGTTGTTCCTCTGACTCTCGAGCAGCCTGCTTCGCGTCCGAGGCGGAGAATCTCCGCGGAAGCTTGTGCTCTTTCAGAAGGACCAGCGGCCGCCGCCCGTCCTCAGGGTACTCCTCAATGTAGGGGGTCCGCCTGCGGCTGGGCTTCTTCCCGGTTGCGCTCATCGTCTTCTTAGCCTCCTTCTCCTCGCGAGACAGCCCGGAGCCGGTGCTGGAACCTTCCGGTCCAGACGGCCGAGGCTTTGGGGGAGGCAACTTGTGCTCGGCGCCGTCCTCAACATCCGTGTTGTGGTCCTCCTCAAACTCGGTGGAATCTTCATCAGACTGCGAGGCCACACACAAACAGCGCACAGGACTCGGGGGCTTGCCCTTAGGCGACCCTGACTTGGTCTTCCGCTTGGGGCTCGCCGCCTTGGCGCTGGTGATCTGCTTCAAGTCGTCGCTGCCCTTCCGTCTATGTCCCTCATAGGCATAGTTGACACCCTCGCTCTCACCTGAGTCGTAGTCGGTGGTGGTGGTGTCCTCGTGGCTGTCCATGTTGGGCGTATCCATGGTTGGGCGTGGTCACTGCTGTCGAAGGATCGTGATATTGCTCTGTGACATCCACATCGAGGAGATGGTCTTGACGTCGGGCAGGTCGAATATGAACATCATTATTGCTACGGTGTTGCTCTGATCGAAGAACAGAACGAGAATCAAACCAAAAGGTTGGGCACGCCGGCACGGGGTTGAAATATGAAATTAGCATCTGGATCTGGGTTTGGATCTGGTCTAATCTGGAACTCTTGCAGCCCAAGTGGCAATGCGTCAGGTCAACGTCAGGTCAACTCAGGTTGCAGCCGGCAATAAGCCTCTGCTGCGCTCTGTCGAGTAGCGGCCCAACACACGTTTGGCCCAGAAGGGGAGTCCAATGGCAGGGCAAACTCACGGCACTTTTAATCTAGTGCGTGGCAACCTTTCGGGGAACCTCTTTCGAAACGGGATAGGACGGGCTGTCTGCTCTCGCCTTTGATTTGCTGCAACCCCCGTCGGTGTATCCAAGTGCAGACTGCATACGTGGTGGAACGGAAGCGGCACCCTTTCTTTCCAGACGGGTTCGGCCTCGATCAATGGGTAAACAAGAGCTGCTCACCTCGCAGCGACCCGCCATATGCAGCCAAATGAGGATGAGCAATGTCTGATGAACACTTGTTCTAGCCGAGACGTGGACCGTTCGGTCACTGAGCCGAGGCGCGCTACGATGCAGGTGAGCTGAAACAGGAAAGACTTTTTGCAAGGGTGGGAAAGAGATTAGACAAATGAGATTTACAGTCTATTTGAGGGAAAGGGGGTCTACACGGATACCTAATAACTGAAGTCATTATGTGTGGCCCAAGGGCTGAAAACGCCTTGCGGCCCGAGTTTCTGTTTGGTGGTGCCGATCCAAGACAGCAACAACAACCCCGGCCAACGGCACTCAGCCAGCAGGCCCAAGGCACATTCCGAAACTTACCTTTTATCTACGCTGACGCCGTCATCATTCAAACTTGTCCCCGACAGGCCTTTCAGCACTCGCTGGTCGGCGACGACCACGACGACAACGACGCTTGCGAGGGTGCCTAGTCGCTGATGCTGCCATCTGAGTCCTCAGTCCCGTCGTACACGTACCTGAAAGACTGGCGTGCTGGCTCCGGCTCCGACCGCGACTGGCGTCGCGGCTGCGGTCGTGGTTGGGCCTGCAGGGAGTAGTACCCGTGAGGAGCTGGGTGGCCCTGGGGAGCCGGAATGCTCCGAGTACGTGGAAAGCCTTGTTGACCAGGATAGTTTTGAGGACCGGAAAAGCGTTGGGTACCGGGAAGGCTGTAAGCGCCCGAGGGACCCAGGGGGCCTGGGAAGTCCTGAGGATCCAGGGAGGCCTGAGGATCCGAGACGCCTTGAGGGCCTGGGAAGCCCAGAGGGCATGGGAAATCCTGAGGACCCGGGAAGCCTTGAGGATCCGGGGAGTCCCGAGGTCCCGGGAAACCCTGGGGCTCGGGATAGCCGGCGCTGGGGCGTCGGGAGGGGCCGGCGTATCCGGCCTGGCGGTGGCTACGAGGCTCGTCATTGATCGACGCCCCGTTTAACCGCGCCGACCGCGAATCTAGGAACCGGTCTTCGCGGTGCTGGGAGTGAGAAGGGCGGCGCTGGGAGTGAGAAGGGCGGCGCTGGGAGCGAGAAGGGCGGCGCTGGGAGCGCTCCTGTCGCTCTGCCTCTACGCACCCCCGACAGACATTGTCCTGGAGGTTGCGCGAACTGTGGCCGCAGCAGCGGCAGACCTCGTCCGTCTGTGGATAAAACCTACTGTTCCTGAGGAGGACGTTGGCGTTGTGGAGCGGACAGAAGGGGTTGTGACACCCGTACTCGTGCGAGTGGAAGTCGTAACAGCTGTTCCTGCACGCATCGTAGTCGCAAACCGAGCACACGATCTTATCCATGCTGTCTTGTGTGTTTTTACTTTTGCAAGACAGTGTACATAGGTGATATACAGTGTAATTGCGGAGTATGTCAGATAGTTGAGATCTCGAGAGGTTAAGAGCGAACTGCTGTGATGCTGTAACTTGTCCATAGCCTGACCTTGGTGTCGAGTTTTTAAATGGTCAGCTATCCTTGATTTCAGCTCTGTCAAGTACCGAATGATGTTTCTGTACTCTAACATACTTTCTCGGCTATTATAACGGGAATGAGAAGGACAATGGAGAGGAACAACAGAGAGCAAGGTGCCGTTAGCTCCTTTGCTTGCCGTGAACAAAGAACCTGGTCAGGAGGCTCGGTCAGCACTTCGTCCATAGTAACTCTTGGTGAAGATGTTATCAACGTGGCGCTCCCATGTACCGAGATGCGATCTGGGGCAAGGGCAAGTCGACAAATGCCCAAATAATTAGATGGCCAAAATTTCACATTCCTTGTTGCCGTTTGCCCAGCTAGCAACCCCAAGATGAAGAGCGGTGGTATCATTTCAGAACCTGACGCGAACAAAAGAACGATAAATCGCAGCCCAAAATAACCAAAAAATAAAATAAAAAGATAAACATGCGAAGAGGCCACTCGGTCATTACTGACTCTTCTTCCCCTTTTTCTTCCTCAGACCCTTCTCTTGCTCCTCGCTCTGCTCACCAGCCTCGTCCCTGTCCACTTCGACAAGATCGCTCGAGTTCCCTCCCACATCCTCATCAGTCGTCTCGGCCTTTATCTCGGCCCGCCCGCCAAGGACCTCCTGCACAATGCGCTTGCCCTCGTCCATTTCTCCATTCACCGCCCCGCAGGCCATGCACTTCCACGACCCCAGGTCCGCCAGCGACTTTGTCCCGGGCGGCGCCTGCCCGTTGACCAATCGACAACGGCCACAGATCAAGACAATCCTGTTCTTGGCTGTTGTCTCGTCCTCGCCTAGCAACGTGTCCAGAATCCGATCGTACCAGTGTGGTTCCGAGGGGGCCGCCATTACACCTGACGGATATTGAATGCTTGGGGGTGGAATCTTTCCATCAAACGCATTCGGGGCGAACTCGGCCGAAGCATCCGCGTCGAGGCGGGGAGGTTGGGGTGTTGTGCTGAAGGCTCCTTGCAACCGGGGTTGCGGGGTGCCAGGGGCAGAGACAGGTGGTCGTTGAATATTGGCCGTGGGGGGCGGAGGCATGTTGGTGCGGCCCGGGGTTCCTCCAAGCTTCCTCTGCGCCTTGCCTTTCCCCTCCCCATCTGTGCCGTCGTCATCTTCCCCCTTTTTCTTGCCTTTCTTTGGCTTGTTTTCGGAACCGCCGTATTTTTCCAGCAGCTCGAGGGTAGAGTCGTACTTGGTTGCCTCCTTCAGCTTCTGGATGGTCTTGGTGCGCTCGGTTTGCAGCACCTTCAACCGCGTGTTCAGTGTGTTGATGCGATAGTCGTAAAGGACCGTCGAGATGGTCCGGACGAGGTAAATCAGCACAGGACCGCCCGCCATACCAGTCCACTCCAGAGCGCCCATGTTTTTCCAGCCGACCACCAGCATGAGCACGATGGTGTACACAAGATACGCAAAACCGAGATAGAGGGTGCATAGCACTTTTACTCGTCGGGAGGTCAACCGCACCTTGTCGAGCTGGGCCTGGGTTGTGGTGATCTTGGCTGAGAGCGTCGAGAGCGTCTTCTCGAAGATAGCCGGGGAGGAGTCCTGTTTCTGTTCAATCATGCATGTTAGCAACATGAAGTGGTTTGTTGGTATGAGGTCTGGCGGAAACCTACCGCCCAGGGCCAAAATGAAACCATTTTGACGGAGCTCAGGCGGTCAACCTGGAAGCCAAGAGTCTTGATTGAGACGCTGACCCCAAGATGAAAAGTTGGGACCGAAAGGTAGAGCCACGGGCAGCTTAGAATGAGGCTCCTCTTGGGCGGTGGCCTGGCAATGGCGCCAATTTCCCAGCCAGGGAGAACTGGCTTGTTTGGGTGCTTCGTCTGCGCAAAGCTGCTGCGCTTCGTGGGATTCGCTGTCGGGGATTTTCTGGGCGTGAACTGCAACAGCTCAGCAGTAAACTCAGGCTGCCCACAGGGCTCGTGCACGGTGACCTCATTCGGCGGCTACAACGATTTCCGTTTTAACGGGGCACCTGGGCAGCTGGGGAACCGGCGATCTACTCTTTTGCCCCCGACTAATGGCTCGCTCATCAGAACCAGAAGACAGGCCACAGTCGAGCACAAGCTAGAGAATTAGAGAACAATCACTACGTATTAGGAATACCCCGTGGATCAGTGAATGCTATTATGCGACTAGACGAGTACTGACAAAGATGTCAGCCTCACTGCACGACCACCCCTGCGCCCAGCCGCTTTCGAGCTCCCGAGGAACAGAGTCTTGGCGGTAACTATTGGGGTGTTCGAGCCACTAAGCAAGCTAGAAGGCTGACAAGTTGTCGCATCGCAGCCAAAAAAGTAATGGCAAAACGCCAACTGTCAGGACACCCCTTTTTCATCCCTTTCTCACAGGCTTGCGTAGTCAAGACTGGAATTGCATAGAATTGCAAGACGGGCGCGTCTCTTTGACGCTACTGCGCCAATATCGAAACGCTAGGTTTGGAGTTTAGGTTCCGTTGAGGTGCACCTTCTTCGCCAATCCACTGATCCACTTGGCCACTGTCAATAACCCTGGGCTCCCGCTCCTTCCATGAGCTCCGTGGGCTCCGTGGGCTCCCATCAATAGCCCCTGTCGGTGACAATGGACATGTTCCAGGTAAGAACTCAACTCTCTCTCATCATCGGTTGTCACAGCGCTTTGCTAACCGCGGCACAATGCAGAGACTGAAAGGCGCAATCGATCGCCAGATTGCCGAAGAGCAAACAAGACAAAAAGCACCTGCCCCTCCCCCCAACAAACAGCTGCAACCTGCGGGTTCTGCCTCAGCCCAACGCTCCCGATCATCAAGTGGCGCAGGAACCCAATCTCCAGCCCGCCGAGCCCGAGCAGCCAGGAAGCCGAGCGAGGACACCACTAACGGAGCAGCTTCTAATCCCGATCCCACCGTCTTCGAGGCCGCTTTCGTTATCGACGACACCGACGAATCCGGCACACCTGCAAGGGTAGCGACACCTGTCCCAGCCGACAAGGAGGCGCAGAACAAGAACGCCAAAGACATGGCCGAACCACAGAAGGAGGACAGCGGCGAGGCCGTCAAAGCTCCTTTCCCGACCGCCGAACTAGCTTCGGTGCAAGTCAAACTGAGGAAATTGGAAAAGTTGGAAAAGGCCTATCCAGGTTGGCAGCTCAGTTGGCTATCCCTTTCGTCTTGACCCCTCTAACCACTCGGTAGAACTCCTCCGTTCTTATCGTCTAGCCCACGGCCGCGTCGCATGCATCGAGCCCTTCGAAAAAGCCCTCAGGGAGAACACCCCCATGACCAGCATCAAAGAACCAGACGCTTTTGTCGAATATCTTACTCAGCTCAATACCAAAAGTGATATGGTCATGAAGGAGTTTAAACACGTGTCGATTGAGAAAGATGTAGCTGAGAAAGGGCTGGCAGCCTCTCAGAAGGAAGTCGCAGCTCTAAAAGAGGAAATCGCGGCTCTAAAGGCTGCGAAATCTGATGGCACGACAGCAAGTGACTCAAAGGCTGAGGGAACCGCACCGGCCGAAACCGCACGCCCCCAGACTCCGACTAACACCCAATCTTCCGTCTCGCGAGTTTTAGGCGTATTTTCTCCGAAGAAAAGTGTGCAACCCAAAGAAGCCCAAGAAGAGGACAAAGCCGAAGAATTCTTCTCTTACGATGATGAAATCCCCCAACTCCAGGCCGACGTGGAGAAGAAATCAGAAGAGATCCTTAATCTACAGGCCGACGTTGAGAAGAAGTCCGAGGTGATTCAAATCTTGCAGGCTCAGGTTCAGGACCTAAAGAAAGAGCTGGACCTCTCCAACGAGAATGGTGCTAAACTTGACGAGGTCCTTGCAGCCAAGGCATCAGTCGAGGAAGAGCTCAAGGTTGGGAAGATTGAAGTCGTTTCCCTCACAGAGCGCCTCGTTAGCTCGCAATCCCGGCTGAAGGACCTTGAAGCAGAATTAGAACTAGAAAAGGACAACGCAACCGCCACCCTCAAGCAGCAGACGGTCAAGCTTACCGATTTTGCTTCACAGAATAAGGAACTGGGAGCCCAACTCAACGCGCTCAACAAGGCGACCGCTCAGGCTGACAAAAGAATTGAGGACCTAACCCGATCATTACAGCAAGAGACCAAGAGCAAGGAGCAACCCGAAAAGACCATGCCTCAACAGCAAGCCGAAGATGCCAAGAACTCGCTACCCACACCCGCCCCTAGCGTAGCAGGCTCCCAGAATGCCTCTCTTGCAGTCCCAGCACCCACTGGCTCTAAGAAGAAAAACAAGAAGAAGAAGAAGGGCGGTGCCGGCGCCCCTGCTGCCCTGGAGTCCACTCCGAGCGAGGCATCAGACCTTCCACCGCCTTCCCCCGTCGAAGGTTCGGTGAGTGGGGAGCTACAGGCCGAACTGGCCCGTCTCCAAAAAGAGTTAGCCGAAAAAGACCAGCAGATCGAGAAACTGTCGAAGCAACGCAAAACGGAGCAAGATTTGCGCGAGGAAATCGAGACCCTGGAAGACAGTGTTAGGGAGATTGGCCAGGACCACGTTGAGGCAAAGCGAAAAATCAAGGAGCTCGAAGTCGAGAAGAAAGAGTTGAAGGAAACGATTTTAGCGCTCGAGAAGGAGGTCGAGAAATCTGCATCAGCGACAAAAGACACTTCAAAGCTTCTAAACGAGCACGAGTCGCTCAAAAGAGAACTTGACGACTTGCAGTCGAAGTCGACAAGTCTGCATTCAGACTTGGCAGCGGCACAGAAGTTGGCTCAAACTCGCTATAAGGAGTTGACTGATCTCCGCGACGTTCTCCAGAGAGCGCAGCCCGAGCTGAAGAGCTTGCGCCAAGAAGCGGCAACGCTCAAGACCACCAAGGAGGAACTTGCGGCCAGGAACACGGAGCTGCGTAACCTTGAAAAGCGCGAAAAGGAACTCAAGACGGAGCTTACTAGCACACGGAGTTTGGCTTCAGACCGTGAGGCCGAGATCAAATCCTTGCACGAGAAAGTCACGGCAGAGACGAATGCTCGCCTTCAGGCCGAGAATGAGAAGCGCATTGCAGGGCGTGATCTCCGGCGCGCCGAGGCGGACAAGATTGAACTATCAGCCAAACAAGAAAAAGCCGCGCGAGAGTTGCAACAAGTCCAGGAGGAGGCCGCCAAGCTCCGGCCGCGTGTGGTGGAGCTCGAAGAAGAAGTATTGAAACTAAAGAGAGACTACGACGTTCTCCGAGAGGATGCCGAGCTCAAGACAAACCAGTACGCCAATGCCCAAAAGCTGCTAGCTAGTATGCGCGACCAAACAGCCGAGTTGGGCACCCAACTTAAGGAATGCCAGACACAGTGCGAGAGCTTGGAGGAGGATCTCGCCGACACGCACAAAATGCTCAACGAGCGGACGCGCGAGGGCCAGTCGTTCCGCAGACTTCTGGAGGAAGGAGAAGAGCGCGCCGTCTTTCAGGCGCGTGAGATGCGCACCAAGCTAGATGCTGCTGTCGAGGAGCGCGATAGACTCGAGGACGAGTCGACCACGCTTGCTCGCCGGAAGACGCGCGAGACAGAGGAGCTACGCCAAAAGATCCGTGACCTGGAGCGCGATATCAAGGAGCTGGCGAGTGAAAAGGATGACCTCGAGAAAAAGGCGAAGGAGTGGAAACGGATAAGCGACAAGCTCGAAGAGGATGAAGGAAAGGCCGGGGCCGAGGCCAAGGAACTGCAAGCTACGGTGACGCAACTGCGCTCGGCGCTGGATGCGTCAGAGGCACAGGGACGCAACATGGAGACAAAGCAAGCCGAGCTTAGGAGGAGCCTCGACGAATATCGTCAAAAGTACGATAAGCTGAACAAGGAACTCAAGCGGCTCCAGGCGGCCGCACAACCGGCTGCAGCAGCCAAGAGCCCGAGTCAGGCGTCAGCCGCCGGCATGTCCCAAACGGACACCAGCTACGTGAAGAATATCATTCTGCAGTTGTTGGAGCAGAAGGACAACAAAGTCAGGGAGCAGCTAGTGCCAGTGTTGAGCAAGCTGCTCCTTTTTGATAGGTGAGTTGTCATGCCCATCATGATGTGTTTGCCTTGCTAATGCCCCATCCAGCAACGACGAGCAAAAGTGGCTAGCGGCTATTCAGAACTTGAAGGGTCGATAGTGGGGGGTTGGAGGCGACATCCAGCATTCTCTGTACTGTATAAAACTTTGGTTTAATGCTGAAAAACATAGCGACAGGCATGAAAACACTCTGTATCAGATAGGAAGCCCATGCATCTCTTGTTTTGATGCCGTTTATCGGCGCTTTGACTCCGTCTGCTCATGTTTATCTCTCACTTTTTTTTTTCCTCTTTTGCTGTTTTTACTTTGGGTTGTTATTTTCCCTTCCTCCCTTCTCACAGCTTGCCCGTCCTCTTGGAGACTCAAGCCCCGCGGCAGGCAGCTACTGAGTTTGTATGGCATCGCGTGGACCTTCACTACACCCGAGAGCACATGCGATGCGGTGTGGCAGTGGCGCGATGTGACAAGTCGCTTTGGCCAGTGCCAATCCGTATGGGGAATGGGGTAAAGGACGTAGGGGCACACAACTTTGCTGGGACTAGGGGGGGGACAAATTGGGGGGGACGAGGAGTCCTACCTAACCTAGGATACTTTTCGTCGAAGATGGCAAGTCGGAGTTGATCCGGACGATACAACACAAACATCGGTGAAAGAGAGGCAAGAGAAATAGACCATGCGGCAGGCATCGACGGGACGGTGACGTTCGCGAGGCGGCGCTCGGGCTTGATTGGTTCTCGATTGTCGCACTGTGCTTACTGCCTGGCGACTGGTCTGTCGCGCCCGCGGCCGTGCCGCCGTCGGCAGTGTAGGCCAAGACCTGAGAGCGTTCGAGAAGGCAGTTTGTTTGCGAGATTTTCCGTTTCTGCTTCCGTCTCTAGCCTGATCGAGAGTGTGGGTTGGGGATGGGGTTTGAGAATTGGGTGGCCGGGCACGCAAGAGCGGAAGCGACTGGAGACTCGGACAGCTGGCGGCTGTTGTGATGCGGGCTGCGGGTTGGGCAACTGGCGACGGGCGCCCCCAGCTAAGCTGAAAGTATCTGCCGGAAGCCCAAGCCTATATCCCGCCGGTAACCCTACACCGGATACCGCAGCTCAGACCCCGGGAGCAGAGGGTACGGTACGCTGGTAAGGTTGTGGGGGAGGGGGCGAGGTGTCCAAGGGAAGCGCCCTTGTACCTTACCCGCCGTGCAGACAGATGCACCGTCCGAGCTCGGTGTCTGGCGCACAGCGAGTGGGCCACAGGTGTGCCGCCGGTTGGTCGGACGGTGAGTCTGTGTACCGAGCCATGTCGGTGCCTCGCTAACTCTCTGGCTCTGCGAGCTGCGCGAGCACGACATTAGCTGGCCCGAGTCTAGCAAGCAGAGCCGAGCCCCGTATCTGCGGTGCAAAGGGAATAGTCACGGTAGTGTACTACAGGATCTGATCGCATGTGAATCATGTCTTCGAATGCGTCCGGCGCACTGTCCAGCTGAGGCTCTCTCTCGACTGGTGCCACTGGGCCGCAGGACTCAGTTTTCAGATGTCAGTTTTCAGGTCGCGAGGGCTACGTTTAGTATCAAGCCAGCTGCATGTGCCGCCCCGAATGGAACGCGCCGGCGCTTCCACTTCGTGCGTGCTATCGAATGTTTCGTTGGCGACTGAGACACGGCGGGCAGGTGAGGTGGATCGGCACTGCGTTAGCTCGACGCTTTTGTCGACCTCTCCGGAAGGGGCCTGAGCCCTATCGCATCCCAGGACTCTGATGTGCCATCTCAACCCACCCTCTTCCCTCCTTCCCTCGCGTCCTCCTGCGATGCTCTGGCTGGTCGACAGCGTGGCCATATGGCGGCCTGGGCAAACTGGGCACCAGCTGACTCACGGGGGGAGGGTCATGGCCTTGTTTAGGTTGTCGCAATTGGGGTATGGGATTTTTCTCTTGGCCAGCGCGTTGCTGTTTGCCATGCTAGCCGCTTCTCCCTCATGCCGCCGGACGAGAGCTGCATGCGGGGATCTTTTACTCGTTTAACAGTGCCAAAGGAGGATGGCGGGACGCCAATGGGGAGATTTTGTGTCGGGGGGAACGGGGCCTGATTTGTTTGAGTCGTTGCCAGTGTGACTTGATTTTCCCAAGCCGAGTTGCCTGCCGGAGTTTGGGACGGGGGGGCAGCAGGGAGGCTAGGAAGAAGACATCGTGAAGCCGGCGGCAAAGGGGACGGAGAAGGAGCGCGGTCATTCGTGTGTCGCAGGCACAGGAAGAGAAAAACGTTTCGTTTCGGCCGGCACCGGATCACCTCCGCCCCCCTCAGTACATACCCTTTACGTTAGCCCGCCAACCCGACCCCGCCATTCAGGATGCCATTTGGAGAAGCTCACGGCCGAAAAAGCAATATGGGAAACTTGAGCCGTCAGGAACCAGGGTGCCCTCGAAACGATATTGATACTGCGCGGCATGTTGGGAGCATCACACCTCTTTCTGGCTCGCTCTGGCCCGTCCCGGCAGTCTGGGAACTGTATCGACGTGTCAGTGTTTGCTTTCTCAGGCCTGTCTCGGGAGTCATGTCCGGGTTACACGGCAAGCGGTTGTCAAAATAAGGCGGACTCATTACTTAGCAGTACCCTTATCTAGGCCGATTTTCACTGCCAATGTAAGTACCGCTAAGTACAGTCACCCCACCCCTAAAGTCATCTGACAGTCTGAGGCTAGCACCTCCGAAATGCGCACTATTATTTGTCCCCCAAGCTATCCTGCACAGCTGTTATAATCTGATAGGAGCTGTTAAAGCCCAACCGCTAGCACGGACCACTAGCATTTTGCATTCCCGCTTTTTTTTTTTTTTTACAACCGCTTGCACGACTGCAGACCGTCGTGATGTGGGACCCGCAAGGCGCGTCTCTCTTTTTTTCCTTTTTCCCCCATCGCCTATTCTTGACGGTGTGACAGCATGCCCCCTCTCACCTCCCCTCCCCTTTTTTTCTCCGCGATTTGATCCAGGGAGATCACGTCTCCACAATAAACTCCAGACTTGCCCAGACGCGAAGATCTCCCACCGCCTCCAACGCGGGTTATGGAGGGACGGCAGCGGTTTTGATTGATGCGGACTCGAGCGAATCTCATTCTGCAACGGGCGTCCCATGCCCCATCTACCAGATGCACGCACGCAGGGTGCCCAAGTGAGGGCGGCATTGCAGATGGGGCATATGCAGCACGCAGCACGCAAGCACATCAACAACGGCAGGGCGTTTTCTAGTGGTCTTATGTCGTCGTTTTGCTTTTTCTTTTTTTCTATTACCTTTGCCCGAATCTCCGGCCGTTGAGCCGTGTGGTGCCGTGGTATGTGCTGCGGCGCTGCGGTACCTGAGTGACCTGGGTGTCCTCGCCGCGGCCGACAGGGTAGGAGAGCAGCAGGGTAGGAGGGCAGCAGGGTAGGAGGGCAGCAGGGTAGGAGGGCAGCAGGGTAGGAGGGCAGGCCTCGTCGAGGCCCAACATCCGAACATGTCGTGTGCCCTGTCCTCTGGGGGGGGCAGATCATTGCGTGTTGGCACTCGGGTTACTCCGTACCCGGGTAACAGATCAACGACGGCGAAACAGTCGAGACCGTGTTTATTCACCTCTGTTATCAGATCGGATGGTAGCCGTGACCATGAGGTCTCATGACTCGCCCATTGGTTTGACTCGGCCCATTCACTCAAGCATGCCCATGCCCATTCACTCGAGTATGCAGATGCCCATTCACAATGGCGAGGTTGCTAACAAAGAAAATCATGGCTCCGCGGTTGCTATAAAGGCGTTGGCCATGGCCCGAACCGGAGCGAGTGTTTGCTTTCCAAATTCCTAGTCCATATCAGCGGGAGTACACAGTCTTCTTATCCTATATACCCCCAAGCCGCATCAATCAGCGAGATTACCTCACTCTTCAACGCCATCATCATGTTCGGCAACCACGCTGTTACGGGTCTAGTCAAAGACGCCATGGCCGACGACCCTTACAAATACCAGTTCGGCTTCGGCAACCACCACGCCACCGAGGCCATTCCTGGTGCTCTTCCGGCCAGTGGGACCAACCTTCCGCAGAAGGTTAGATATGGCCTCTATGCCGAGCACTTGAACGGCACATCATTCATCTCCTCGAGAGAATCAGTATCAAACCTGTAAGTCGTATGCTCCATCGACAGCACGCCAACCCGCAACTAACGTCATCCTCAGGTGGATGTACAGGGAACGGCCCGGGGCACCACACCGTCCCTTGAGACAGGTCCGGGAGCACAATGAGGTAGGTGGCTCTCGTTCGATGGGGGCAACTTGCTGATGAGTGTCGACTTGGCAGATCGAGACCTGCTTTCTCCCCACAAACCCCAACGTCAGCTTTACACCACAAGCGTACACATGGGGGCCACTACCTGCCCCCAAGACGAACCCATCACGCAGAGGCGGAAACACAACCTTTGTCCAAGGTTTGAAAACCATCGGCGGTTATGGCGACGCCACCCTCAAGGAAGGTCTCGCGGTGCACCAGTACGCCTTCAACGCCGACATGAACCGCCAAGCTTTCGTCAACCACGACGGTGACCTCCTTCTCGTCCCCCAACAAGGCGTACTCGACATCAAAACCGAGCTCGGCAACCTCCGCATCAAGCCGGGCATGATCTCGGTCTTCCCCGCCGGCATCCGCTTCTCCATCAGCATCGTGCCCTCCCCCTCCCAACCCAACCCCCCCTCCCACGCGGTCGGCTACGCCCTCGAGGTCTTCGGCACGCGCTTCACCCTGCCCGAGCTAGGCGTGCTAGGCGCCAACGGCCTCGCGCACGTCCGTGACTTCGAGTACCCCGTGGCGGCCTTCGACCTCGAGCCCCCCGGCATGCTGCCGCCGTTCGAGGTGACGGTCAAGCTCGGGGGCCGGCTGTTCTCGTACGCGCAGCCGCACACGCCCTTCAACGTCGTGGCGTGGCACGGCCGACACGCGCCATTCCGGTACGACCTCGCGCGCTTCGCGCACCTAAGCGCCAACACGGACCAGCTCGATCCGACGGCGTACTGCGTCCTCATGGCGCCGAGCAAGTGGCCGGGGGTCAGTGTCGTGGAGTTTTGTGTGTTTGGGGAGAAGTGGGCGGTCGCGAGGGATACGTTGCGGATTCCATACTATCACCGGACCATGGCGACGGAGATGTGTGGGGTTATCAAGGGCGTGTATCAGGGGAGTGTCCGGCCGCTCGAGGGGGGTGGGTTGAGCTTTGAGCAGAGCTATATGCCCCACGGCGAGAGCTATGAGGCGTATGCGCGGGAGAGGGAGGCGAAGCATGAGACGGTGAAGGTTGCCCAGGGGTTCATGAGTGAGTCTTGAGTCGGGAGAGCTGTGCACCTGAGTAGATGTGCTGACGGTGCTGGCAGGTTTCATGATCCATGTGCCGGCTCACCTTGGCCTGACCAAGTGGGCTATGGAGAACCACCCCGATATTCGACGTAAGTGATTCCTGCCAATTGGTTCAAGGCATATCAACTGACACTTGACTGAACAGCTGAGCGCCCTGGCCTGTGGGACTCGTTCCACGGCCACCTCCTCGATCACATCGACGATGCCAATGCGAGCCTGTCAAAGGCAGGCATGCCGACTCTCCAAATACGTCCCCTAACACCGCCGGAGAGCCCAACTGGCAGTATTTTGCCCGAGCAAGATTGCGAATCAGGTCTTGGTGACGTTCCCATGAACGAGCAGTAATGAAATGAGTTCAAGAAGGTTGAGAGATGACCCACCCATTACATATCACCTGGAATCCGTAAGAAGCTATCTCCTTGGTTATTGTGACCGGTGCACGCAGACGCATCAAGGGCCACTTGATTAGACTTATCTTAGTTAAAGAAATAAAACTTTATGAAACCTTCTCGTGGGCTCGTAACATGATGGCCATCAACGTACCTTGGTCTTCTGTAGGGTGATGGGGCGCTATAGCAGATAGAAAATGGTTAGCGTTGACGAGAACGGCAATTCGACGTCGAGATAGCCCGAGGTTGCAAAGCGGCCCGAGCCGAGTGTCTGTTGCGGGGAGGGAGAAGAAGAGGTGCTGAGTAAAGGTAGCGGGGAAGGAAAAATCGGCTGCAAAGTGGAAAAGGAGGGCTCATTCAGGACGGGATCTCGTATCTGAGCTGGGCCAATCGCGGCCGCGGCAGTGCCAGCAGGTGCGCTAGTGCCTCCCGCCGCCACCTGAGGCTGTCGTCGCAACACTAAACCCGGTGGTCGAGGTTGGTAATGCAGTGTGTGGTCGCCGCCGTCCCTATATATGCCTGCTCTCCGTCAGCGAATGCCAGCCCCACCGATGGCGAACCTACCTGGCGCTTGGCTTCATCGGGGGGCGGCAGCCCCCAGGTCGCCAATGTGACGGGGCCAGCGAACTGCTGCTCCAGCGGCAGGATCACGCACGTCTTGCCGCCTCGAAGGAGGTGGGAATTGGAAACCGGCCCGTGTGCGGAACCGCCGGCGGAGCAGGCTCTGACCCATCCGTTACCGTGTACGTTGTACACAGCCGAGTCGTGGTCGGTCGGAATCGGGGACGGCGGATCGGCGAAAACTGGCTTTGCTGGGCGGCGAAGCCGAGTTCCTGGCGGCGGCGCGTCGCGGTCGGTCGTGATGGCTACGCGTGGCCATCGCCAAGGCAGATGACGTGAAGTGAGCCACACGGACTTAAAACCTGGCGCAAGGGACGAGAACCGAGTCCCCAGTTCCGGGTGGCGAGACTAGCTTGGTGTAGGACGGTTGTTGAGGCGCGGGGAAACTGGCTGGGAGGCGGAAAGCCCCGCGAGACCGCTTTCTGCACAGACCCTTTCGTGATTGCCCAGCCATCATGCATCAACTTCGCGCTCATTAGCGTGGGAGTGTAGGCATTTGCCCATCTCCGGTTTCCGTTGAAAGGCTGCCTCTCAAATTTTGTTTACTGAAACCTTAAGGTCATCAGCCCATGGCCAAGTTCCCGCTAACGGCCAAGCAAACTGAAGAAGGCCTTCGGGCCTTCATTGACTCCATCGATCCAAACGCTGTCTGCAAGTTGGCTTCCCGGCACAATTCGTCCAAACCTGCTGGACATTTCGAGATGCTGCCAATGGGAGCTATAACGTCTGTTACTTCGTCGAGTTTGAAGACGGTACCAAGTGGGTTGTGAGGCGCCCACTGGAGCCTTACATTTCCAATGTCTGGGACAAAGTCCAGAGCGAAGTTGCTACGGTCCGGTGTGTTTGTCTTGATATTTGACCTCGCCCCCCGACTGGCTCTGACCAAGCAGTAGCTATGTCCAAACCAAGACCACGATACCCGTACCCCATATCCACGCCTTCGGCCGCGTCGGGGCTGTCGACGACAAGAACCCCACTGGACATGCCTACATTATCCAGAGCTATACCCCCGGCCAGTCGCTAGATATCCTGGCCTTTAGGAGGACGGGTCCAACACAGAGGAAATACTTATACTCGCAGCTTGTCATCTTCTTCGCTCAATTACGCCAGCAAGAATTTTCCTATGCAGGCTCCCTGATGCCAGACCCAGATGGCGGGACGGTGCCTCGGCAGGTATTTTTGCCGCCTACATGGCTTGCAGGACTCCGGACAGGGTGTCAGGAGTGGAGTACCAGATCGAATACCGCTGGTTTCGCGACGCCCTTCAAGCGGGTACATCTGAGCCTTGCCGTCAGCTCGCTTTCGAAAGGGACCAGAAGCTCCCGACGCGAATCGACTTGCCTTTAGCCGTCACGCTCAGACATCATAGTTGTTTCGCCAACACATACTATAGGGGCGTCTTTCCCAAGTTTTACAAAGGTTCCCGGGAGTACGAAGTCAACAAGTTCTTCGAGCGCGATGGCAAAGATGAACAATTCTCCCTTGGCGTTCAACAACGATTGATGGTGTCGGAACGGTTCATTCGTTACATGGCGGAGAACGGGCTCACTCCGAGCCGGCGGTGCAGAGAAAGGCAAGAACCCAGCGAGCCGCCTATTTCCGATTTAGGAGACACTACGGAGTATTGCTTTTCTAGACGCTGCTTGTCCTCCTGGAGCTGCTCAAGATCGTCCAGCGACACCTTATCAAGGTCCCCTTCCAGTTTCTCAAGCTCTCCTTCCCACAACTCCAGCTCCTCTTCCGCCTCCTCTATCTCTTCGTTGATCTCTGTAATCTTTTTCTGTGCCTTCGTGGCTGATTCGTCGATATTGTCGGTCTCGCCCCCGCCTCTTCTCTCCCTCGATCGCGAAGCGCTTTGCGACATCATATTTAGGAGATCTGAGTTAACCCTTGCGACGAGACCATTTTGCGTCTCCAGCTCGCCCTTTAACTTCTCGATTGACTCCTGGTTTCTCTTCGATCGCCTTCTTCTTGTACGCCGCTATCACCTCGATCTTGACGTCGATCTCCGCGATCTCTTCCAGTCTGTCTTCGAGGGTTGCCATTGTGATGAGGTAGTATCGTCAGAACTCGGAACTGTGTCGAGTATATTGAACCGTACCTCGTAACAGGTACGCAGTGTGGAGAAGGTTCCTACGGGGTCGCTGCCATAGCACGGAGCAGTGCCCGGCGGCAAGACTGTATACTAGTTCTGTCTTCTACCCCGCTTTCCTCTTTCCTGAGATCCGGGGCACGGGAGCGACCCTTCAGTGGTGGTGTTAAAGTAGCTGGTGCCAGGCGGCCATGCAGAACCGCTACGCCCGATCAACGTTGCACTGCAGCATTGTGCTGTCACCGCAATATCTGGCACGGCAAGATGGAAGCGGGCTTTTGCCTAGTCCAAAACGTTGAAATCGACTTCCAACTCGCTTATGGTCAAGCCGGGATGTCGAATGCACAAAGACAAAACTCGCCCGTCACCGGCACGCCCGGCCCCGGTGTCCGGGTTGTCATTGGTGCCATCGCGCGCATGCTGGCCGAGAAAAAATGGCCCGCCTGCGGAGCGGACCCAGGTCCCTCTAGTCATCGTCGCCTGCCGGTGGCGCTGGGCGGCGACCCGGCCCTCATTATGGCGCTGACCGACCTGCACCCGGTCACGTTTCTGCGCAGAGCCAGCCGGCTTGGCTATCTCGCGAACATCACGTTTTCTGTTTTCCTTTCTTTGCCGGACCCCGGAAACGCCGGTGGTTTTGTGGGGCAACGGCCCCAAGTAGACCTTCGCCCTGGTGGCCTCCTACGCAGAGAAAGACCGCCTACAGGCCCTCGCCAGGAACAGGGAGGCCCCGCCCTTTGAGGCTCCCCGGAATAGCAGCTATGCATACCTATCGCGATGCGGCCCATGAGCGGGCTCGGCCGCCGTCTGCACGAAGCATAGGGGGGGGACTGATACCTTGGACTCCGGGGCCGCAAGGGGAGGTTCGCCCCTTAGTGAGCGGCGGTGTATGTGTCGTAGTCGCATGTTATCTGGGCCACTCTGGAAAGGGCTGATCTGGTAAGTGGTAGAATGGAGTCACAAGACGGCTGAGTCACTGCTTGGTACGGAGTAAACAAGGAACTAGATTGCTACTATTTGAATACTTACCCCTACTGGCAAAAATCACAGCACTCGTGGAAGGACTCTAAGCTAGCGTGTCGGACTGAGGACGGCTTCGATGTCATGCATGTCGAGAGCGGCCAGTTCTGCGGCGAGGTTTCGGTCAACGGCGAGTTGATCACGGCGGCTGCCTTTACACACGACGGAAAGCGTGTTGCGGTTGGCGACTATACAGGCCAGGTGTGGCTCTATGATGTCAAGGCGGGGCGGATACAGCCAAACCCTGACGGAGGCTTTGGGTTCAGCTAGGAGACCGACGAGACAGATGACATGGACGGTTCCGAGGCATCTTGACATATCCGCCAAGAAGTTGGCACGTGGAGCCCTGTTCGGCCTGCACAACATACGGAGAGGACCCCCAAGCACGGCGGGCTTCATGACTATCTAGTTGACCAAAATGGAATCGCCCAAAGTGACTCCAGATCGTCGTCCCGCTTGCAGTACCCAGGCCCGAGCCGCCTGAGAACCAACTCACTGCCTTCCTCTTTTAAAAAAACTGGCACTTTGATAGAATGCTCGCTGCGGCATGTGATCGGCACCTGGCTATCCCCGGTAGGTACCATGGTTATCGATGTTGTCCAAGATCATCAACCACGGAATCGAACTCTTGGAGACAAGATGCATGCGCCATGTCAACAGTAATCTCTCCTTCCCCACCGCCGCTCGGCCTTCCATGCTTTCGATCCTACTCTAATTTACTTCTGTTGTCATAGCATAGGGATGCATCAGAAGACGGTAAGCCGGGGATTGGCTTCTCAACTATGGCCATCAAGCCAAAGCCTAGTACTTACCGCCCGTCGGTATATAATATTGTAATACATCTGCCGATAACGTGCTTTATAAGCGAGCGACGCACTACTTACCATCCTGTTAGTTTTGGAGGGCAAATACGCTGGGTACTAGACCCATCTTTTGGGCCCCCGGTTTAAAGGTAGTATATTGTTTTAGTTTATTTAGAGGGGACCAGAAAAGGGTCTCCCTTTTCTTGCCTCGTTCTTGTCCTTTGACGGAGGGTGAAGGAGGCCTAAAACCTGTCCCGTGAGAAAGAGTCGCTCAAAGTTAATAAGTTTTAGAGAAGCGAGCCTGGGTTTGGCTAACCCTTCTCGGACGAGGCGAAATATTTTTTTAGAGAGCGACTACCCATACCTACCTTACCGACCTTGGCAGATGGAATTGCTTTCGTCAACCCGCACTTCGGAAAGACTGGTCGGTGTCAACGGAATAATTCCGAGGCCCAACACACGTGTTCCAGCGTCGGCAGGTACAGCAGTTCCCTCAGCCAGAAAGAAGTTCACCCTCAGCAATCAGGCTGAACTGCTCCGTCCCGAAGTTCTCACAGAGGCGCGTGCTCGACGCATGGGAGCTGCTGCCATTTCAAAGATAGCTTCCATTTCGGGCAACACCTCGCTCACAACTGAGAAAGATGCCAGGGGAGGGAGAAGAAGGACGCCTTCTTAGCACAGTAGACCAGTCGGCTAGAAATAGATAACCCACCTCTGCAGAGCAGACTCGAGCATCTTGCATCACTCTTCGTATTTTTCTCAGACTCACCTGTTCCGAGTATCAATCGACTCCATATCAAGCACATCCGAATCACGGCATCCTCTGCCCCCCCCCCCAAAAGCATCACGCCGGCCAGTTAGCAGCAGCCCCGTCATCAGCAACCACCTCGGCCTTGACTAGCCTTTTCACCACCAATCACCCCAGCTGTCAAGTTCACCATGCGCGACCCCACCCCAGCCGACGCGGTATTCAAGGTCTCTATGGATGAAAACCCATGGGTGCTCAAAGCCAAGATAATAGACAATGCATTCCCGGCAATTGACACGAAGCGTGGGATCAGTCCCAGCGAAGACCTACGCGCCGATATTGACCTCAACCGTCGGTTCACGAGTTCGAAATGGAGCAACTGGTGCTGCACCGGCCGGGTGCCCAACCCCTTCTTTCGTGAGATCACCGAGTACAAGCTCAAGATGAACCTCCTCAACCCATACGTCCAGCACGAGTTCGAGGCCAAGAAGGAGATGATGGAGAGGGCCATGGTGCGCGAGCGGGCTCTTTGGGCGCTCAAGCAACAGCGGAAAAACATGGTTGTCCTTCTTTACAAGATGGAGAGTTTTACGGAAGCAGCGCAAACCCTCAAGGAAGCCGGCGAACGTCCGACGAAGAAGGAGCTGGTCTGAGGCTGAGGTGGTTGAAATTGGCGGAAAAACCTGGCATGTATTTGTATGATGAGCTTGATAAGCCTTTCCCCCTTTGCTGAATGAGGGCGCGGACGTGGCTGTTGCAGTCTTATTGCCGCGTTGCTTGTTGCTGCGCGGGCATTTCATTGTTCAAGGAGTAGAGTATGCAAGGGTTAGACTAGCAGAGAGGTAAAAAAGAGTTATCCGTTATCGGTTAAGGTAAGGTAGTGGACGAATCCAAGTCCGTGTCGTTGAGAGCGATCGTCACGCGCCCGGCGCCAAAACATCTCAAACCGAAACACGGTGTAAGTCGAGTGCATGGCTGTTATTGGTGCGGATCCGTAGTGGTAGAAAGGTCGCATAAAGAAACAATGCAAGGCCTGAAACAACTGCGATATTAATTCCGAGTGTTTGGTCTCGGCGACTCCTTGGAAGCAAGACTGGGTGCTCCCTGCCGCAGTCGACGCTTGGCACCGTACCGACAGCAGCCCCAGCAACCGGCTGCGGGGGGTGACGGGGCAATGGAGAGAAATCCACCGCGAGTCGTGTTAGTTAGTGGGTAGATCGAGGAGGGGATATCAAGGAAGGATTGCTATCAATTAATAGTGCGCTTAGCTAATGAAGTAGGCGCATTGCTATTGAAGGTCTGCTAATTACCGGCGCGCCGAAGCATCATCAACGCATCGACACTTGGCGGGCTCACGGACGGCAGCTGGCTGACCGTCATTGTGCTCTCCAGCTGCTCCCATCGGAGGGGGCCGCTGCCCGCGTGACACAAGGTACTGCGACCAAAGGGCGGTAGCTTGAGGGGGGAGCTGGAGATTTTGAATGAATCGGCTCTCGCCTCGCAGCAGCGACTCACGGACCAGGCGGTCTCGTCCGCCTCCCCAGCTGGCGCCCCCCCCCGGTCCTCCAACTCGAGGGCCTGCAGCTTCCTTCTAGCGTCTTGGCGAGATAGGCGGCCCTGCCCCACACCACCCACACCACAACTCGGCTTTTCTCGACGATCAATTGGGTGCGTCGTTTGGCTGCTCCATCCAGCCCTAATCTTGAACCAATCTTTACTCGATTGCAAGAGCAATCACTAGATCAATCAGTCACCTTCTTCGGATGCCCCGAGTGCGATTCTGCTCACGAAACAGCACCGCTAGACCGCCAGGAGAGACGCGCAGACTCGAACGAGATGAGCAAACTCTGCAGAGCCCAAGCCGGGGAGGGTCCGGCTGCTGTTCATCGCGCTTGAATCTGCCATCAGTTCAATTCGTGACGGTTCGTCTCCTCTCGGCCGCTGGTTATCTGTTACCCCCCCCCCCCCCCCATCAACGGACCAATAGGACTAACAATGACACCAATGACGCCTCGAGCCAGCGGGCCAGTCAAAGCTATTAGCTCCATGCATCGTGGAATGCCTGCGAATGGCTACACTGCGTGGACTGCTACTGTTCCACCATCCTACCGGGGAAACATGTGGCAGTGTTTTAGGATGGAATCTGTGGAAGCTGGGGTGGCGACGCATGGCAGAGAGACACCTCGCTCTCTCGGCGCAGATCTTGACGCGCTGGGCGGGACGGAGACAAAGGGACGGGGGGACACTCGAGGGGTTGCCATCACGCACCTTGCGCACCCGCCACCTCCTCCCTGGTTGAGGTGAGTATCTGCGGCCCCATCTGCAAGCAATCCCATTCCATCCCAATCCATACCAACCCCGTTCCCCTCCCCCAAAAAGGCTCTGCCAAGGCGCAGGACGCCATGCTCCATGCTTGCTAGTACCCGGACTAGCCCATCGCAGCCTTCACGGAGCTGGCCACTGCCAGGCTTGCCTCCCCGGCCAGGCCTGGGTCAGCAGCGGGATGCTGCGCTGAGAGACTGATACACCAGAGCTCGCTTTGGGAAGCTGAAGCCCGAACGGCCAAGCTCCATTGCTCAGAGATAAGGGATTTTGTCGATTTTTAATTCCAATCATGCACACAGGGTCTCCCATTTGCCTTTTGACTTGGTTCATAAAAGATGGGGTTTGCCCTCCAGCCTCGGTCGATCGGTTGTTCTAGCTCTTCCATCTCGTCACCAACGCCTCCATCATTCCCGTTGACACATCGGGGTCCGACTCCCGCTCGCGACGTGGTGAATCCTCGCCGTGGTTCTCTACATAAAAGCTCGCCCCTGCGCCCGCCTCCCGTTTCTGACCCGACCCCGTCTACGCAAACCTGCGTCGGTCGAAAATCGCCGTGTTAGACCTGTGCGATCCTCAGGGAGCTGTGTTGGGAAAACACAAGTTTGTCGAAAGGCCGACCGCGAACCGAACCAATACATACACGCCACCTGCCTCAACAACCCGCAAACACCGCCAAGATGGGTTGGATACACGAGACCAACCTGAAGATCGCCAAGAGCCCGGTCGGGCGGTGGTTCAGGCTGGAGAACTCGGGACACGTGAGGCGATTCCCAGACTCACAAGCTTTCAGGCTTTACATGGTGGATTCACCTTGCTAAACGGTGCCCGCCCCACAGCCCAATGAACGCAAGGGTTCATACTTCTTCACCGAGATGCGCGCCGGTCTCGCGACTTTCTTCGCCATGGCGTGAGTTGTCTCTTTTGTTTTCCCTGTCAGCCTGGGTGAATCGTGAACCGGCTCTAACCGACATGCTAGGTACATCGTCGCCGTCAATGCCAGCATTGTCGCCGACAGCGGCGGCACCTGCGTGTGCACCGACGCCGAGGACCCCTTCTGCTTTGCCAACGAGGAATACCTGATCTGCAAGGCCGAGATCAAGAGAGATCTGATCACGGCGACCGCTGCAATTGCCGCCTTGGCCAGTTTCTTCATGGGTCTCCTTGCCAATATGTGAGTCGGGAAGTGAGGGGTACGTGCCATGATTTGCGCCGCTGACAACCAGCAGGCCAGTTGCTCTCGCTCCGGGTATGGGTCTCAACGCCTACTTTGCATACACCGTCGTTGGATTCCACGGTGACGGCCTAGTCCCGTACGAGGTTGCTGTCACGGCCATCTTCGTTGAAGGCTGGATCTTCTTCGCCCTTGCCCTTTTCGGAATGCGCCAATGGCTTGCTCGCGCCATCCCGCGGTCCATCAAGCTGGCCACCAGCGTCGGTATCGGCCTCTTTCTGACACTCATCGGCTTGACGTACTCGGAGGGAATTGGTCTCATCACGGGCAACAAGGCTACCCCCGTCGCTCTTGCCGGGTGCATTCCCAGCACTCTTACCGAGGCCGGTACCTGCGGCGACGCGGACAAGATGCGCAACCCGACCATGTGGATCGGTATCTTCTGCGGCGGTGTCTTCACGGCTGTCCTGCTCGCTTACCGCGTCAAGGGCGCCATCATCGCCGGTATCCTCCTCGTGTCCATCATCTCGTGGCCCCGCGGCACCCCCGTCACCTACTTCCCCTACACCCCGGTTGGTGACGACAGCTTCGACTTTTTCCGCAAGGTTGTCGGCTTCCACCCCATCGGCAAGGTGCTCGCCGTGCAGCAGTGGGATATCTCCGAGTACGGTTCGCAGTTCGGCCTGGCCCTGATCACCTTCCTCTACGTCGACATTCTCGACTGCACGGGTACTCTGTACTCGATGGCTCGCTATGCCAGCCTCATCGACGAGGAAACCCAGGATTTCGAGGGCTCCAGTGTTGCGTATGTCCCCCCCTCGACCTTGCTAATCGATGCAATCAACTGACCCGCTCCTGCAGCTACATGGTTGACTCGATTGCCATCTCGATCGGTGCTCTGTTTGGCACGCCGCCCGTCACCGCCTTTGTTGAGTCTGGTGCGGGTATCGGAGAAGGTGGCAAGACCGGTCTCACCGCCATGACGTCGGGCCTCTGCTTCTTCATCTCCATCTTCTTCGCCCCCATCTTCGCGTCGATCCCGCCCTGGGCCACCGGCTGCGTTCTCGTCCTGGTCGGCTCCATGATGGTTTCTGCTGTGACTGAGATTAACTGGAATTACATTGGCGACTCGCTCCCCGCCTTCGTCACGATTGCGCTCATGCCCTTCACCTACTCGATTGCCGACGGTCTCATTGCCGGCATCTGCATGTACATCCTGATCAACACCATCATCTGGCTCGTCGAGATCGCCTCGGGTGGCCGCATCGTGCCCCACAACAAGCACGAGAAGGATCCGTGGACCTGGAGGATCCCCGGCGGCGTGCTGCCACCGTGGGTCACTCGTCTGTCCAAGGGCAAGAAGGATTTCTGGCGCCAGGATGTGTCGTCGGTGGAGGCTGTCGACGAGGTCAGCGCTGCGCACGGCTCGGACCAGGCTTCGGTCCCCGAGAAGGGAGCCGACCTGTCCACGGCGCCAGCCAAGATGTCACAGGAAAAGCTCTCGTAGAGAGGAGACCTAGGAGGTGCGGTTTGGTGTGTATATGGGGCAGATTTTATAGTGATGGTTCAGTGCAGCGCGTGGGGTTTGAGTAGCGTCGGTTTTAATTCAAGTTGGATATTCACTTTAAATTTGTACTGTGTGGCGTATGATGCAAGCTAGTGCGCTGATGGTGCCAGTTGGTGTTTGCCCCGGACCGTAGACTGATGCCAAGCTCAGCTGGCCGAGCGAAGGGCGATCGGCCCGCCCTGCGAACTTAATCCATGGGTTCGGGATGTTACCAAGACTTCGGCAAAATTTCGGGTCGTTTTCACCCCTTCTGACATGTTTCTTTGGACGTCAATGTAACCATCAAGACGATATAAATATCCCGGGGTTCTACAAATCTTCTCGGGCATTTTTTTTCTATCTCTTCGCTTCAAGCTCCAAAAATGGCACAAATTACCATATCCTGCCTCTGTGGCGCCGCCCGCCAGACGCTGACACTAAAAGAGTTGCGGGGAGGTGGGGGGGGCCGCCCTCACTGGCCTGAGATCTCCCTCTGCCACTGTGACACTTGCCGCCACCTAACAGGCATGCTCTGCACCTCTTACACGCCCATCTCCTCGACCACTCCCCCCTCCCTCACCAATTTGGAGAGGTATTCCTCTTCTGCCCTGGTGTCAAGATACTTTTGCGCAACCTGCGGCTGCCACGTCTTCCGATCCAAAGGCGAAGCGTGGGAGGTCGCCACGGGGGTGATCACCAAGTCCCCCGATCTCGACTTACACGGCTCCCCGGCATGGCGACACCTCCACGTCAACGACACCAAAGACGGTGGTCTCGCCAAATGGCTCCCCCCTGCCCCTGAGATCAAACCCACTCAACCATCCCCGCGCGGCGACACCCTCCCCGCCTCATGCCACTGCACCCTCATCTCCCTGGCCATCACCCGCCCGAACTCGTCCAGCGTCCTCCCGCACTCCAACTTTCCCGATCTCATGCTCCCCTACTGCCGGACCGCGGAGTCAGTGGTATCCAACCCGTCGTCGGTAAAGTGGTGGCTCCAACCACCCCCTACCCACACCATTCCTGTCGGCAGCCAACCCCCTATCCCAACCACACCCCAAAACAACCCCATTTCTCCCCAATGTTCCCCTAATCAAGACGACCATCCAACCCCAGACGAAGACTTCTCCCAACACAGATACCTAGCCGGCACCTGCGCCTGCCGCCCTTGCCGCCTCGCCTCGGGCTTCGAGATCCAATCCTGGGTCTTTATCCCCCGGGGCAACATCCTCATCCACCCACCCGCAGACAACTCCATCCACTCATCAGCAACCGCGGACCTACCAATAGACAAAACAACAAGCCCAATACCCCTGGGCTTCGACACCATCTCCCCTACCCTCCTCGCAAGCTACAACTCCTCGCCTTCGGCCACGCGCCACTTCTGCCCCCGCTGCGGTGCAACAGTCTTCTGGCGGAACCAGGCTCGTCCCGACCTCATTGATGTCAGCACCGGACTGCTTCGCGCTCCCGAAGGCTCCCGCGCAGAGACCTGGCTCGAGTGGTGGACTGGTCGCGTGAGCTTTTCTGAGGACGCTAGAAACGAACGGACGGGTGCTGCTGTGTGTTGGGCTGAGAGTCTGGTCAAAGAATTGGAGGGCGGTATGGTTTCCGGTAGTCACTAAACGCTTGTCAAGTTTGGATATCAGAAAGGGTAGCGTAGGTAGTCAATGAGCCGTGAGGCAGATTTCTTGATAAAAGTACTGTACAAAATAACGCGGATATACCGCAGACTCTAGGCTATAATCTCATGGAGAATGTGCGATGGGAGAGCCTGAGCTAATTGTCTCATGGGGAATAAGTAAAGTGGCCAAGCGCCCTAGTCAAAGCAAGCCAATGCAAAACCATGCAAAACCCACGACTCCAACTCATGCACTCATGTTACCCCTCTCGTTATTCCCGACAGGGTGCAATGCTGTGCTGGTAAGCTGAGATGCGGTCAGCAGGATCATTCGAATCTGCATCATTGAGACATACATATTTGGCGTCTGGGACTAGACGATGGGCATCCAGTAAACTGCCAAAGGCTTGGATCCAACCGCCACATAGAGAGCAGAAAAGCTGCCTAACAGAGTTAGGTAGTGGATCGTAGCCACCGATCCTCGAGAATATGTAGCAAGTTCCGAGCAATGGTACTTTACCATAACCAGCCACGGGGAGCCGGGACGTAGCTTCTTCCTAGGAATGCTGACATGTGCGAATTTGGGAAGCGACTAGGCGGACTGTTGTCTGTACAGACGAACTTAAGACTGAGGTGAGACAGGGGGCTCCTCGGTCATTGGCGAGGTTGGCTGTTCCCGAGGCGTCTCGGTACCATTCTCCTGAAGCCTCAACAGAGCAGTTGCCTCGATCATAGGACCGCCAGCATGGCCGTCTCGCTCCATCATTGCAGCGAGGCGGGCAGCACGGCCTTCCTTCTTTCTGGGCACAGGAGCTCTGCCATTCTCCTGGACATAGAACTGCCGGAGCAAGGTCACGGCTTCATCACGGCCCCAGCCGCCTTCAACCTCGTAACCGGGCTCCACGTTCCCGCCATCTCCAGGGAGAACAGGTTCGACGGGAACATCAATATTATCGTCGCTCCTGTCGTCCCCAGAAGATATCTGGCCGTCCATCGTGACATTGATCGAGTAGGGTCGGGGGGGCAAGGCAGGCCTCTCGGGACCCTTGCCGTTCTGGGGCGCAGGTGACGGAGGCGCAGAGACCGTTGAATATGGTGAGTTTTTGTGGATGCGGAATACACCCCCCGTGCCTCCAAACTTGTCGTTAACGGCGCCAAAAAAGACCTTTTTGATCCCGAGCTGGCGGAGAAGCGAGGCACACATAACACACGGCTCGACGGTAACGTAGAGGGTGCACTCAGTGATGACGGAGCGGTTAACGCGCGGGGCTGGGTGAAGTTTCTGTCCGTAAGGAAAAAGATGGCCATCGCGAGGATCCACGTCGCCCCAGGCGCTAGTCTCCGGGCTGACTTTGGATTGGTTGGTCTTGTCGCCCAGCGGCATGGCCTTCGTCCCGGAGTCGTTCTTTGGGGCTTCGAGATCAGAGGCCGGGGAGTAGGAGAGCAGAGCACAGATAGCCATGAGCTCAGCATGTCGTGTGCCATTGCGGCTGACGTTTGTCGCGTTCATTCCTCGCGCAATCACGCGGTTTTTGTAGACGAGTACACAACCAACAGGGGTTTCGTTGGTCTTAAGAGCCAATCGAGCCTAGTAATGGCAATGTCAGTGGGTGTAAATCATAAAAGACAAGCAAGTACGGCGGATATGATGCGCCATACTGTAGCCGCCGTCATGTAATATGAGATACTACTGCGAAAGGGAGTCGGAGAAAATATTTAATCTGACGTTGATGTATTGGGAACACAACACCACGCATGGCATGGTTCCCTAATGAGGGGTTTGTATGAAGATGTCGGTCATGCTCAACCGAGATCTAGGGACCGGAATACAGACGAGCGCATCAAACATAGAAAGGGCAAGTCCAAGATACAGAAGACTTCCTGATCCTGAGACGAGATACTGGTGGAGCTAAGACGGGAAGGAACCCAAGGATGCCCAAACAAGACAAAAATAAAAGACTAGAAATGGGAAACAAGAAGGAATATCTCAGACGTACCATATCCAGAGCCTCTCGCATAAATCCACTATGAATAGCCCTCTCGGCCGCTTGCTCTGGTGTCTCTTTTTTAGCCTGGATCCGGACCGTGTCCTCGCTGGGCTTGATGGTTGCGGTGTCCTTCAGCTTACTAGTCTGCGAGACGTCATGCACCATGGGAACGGGCGGGGCGCGGGTGACTTCCTGTGCGGCGCTATTTGTGCTGTCTGACAGCGGCAGGACCCGGGAGGACTCGCCATTAGGGCTCTCAGCATCTTGGCCTCTGGCGGGTCGGAAGCGGGTGGCGTCGATGACAACGGGGCACGCAACGGTGCTGGGAACATAGCCATCAAGGCAGAGGCGCGCAGCTCCATTTCTCAGCTCAGTATCCGAGTCAGCAGAAGAAGCGGCAGTCGCATTCGCGGAAGGAGTGGTGACAGGTCTGGCCATTGTGTTTTCCCTTTTGGACAGCAACGAAAGTCGAGGCAGGGCTGGGATGATGTTCGGGATGGGAAGTTTCCTGGGCGGCGGGGCCGTGGAAGAAGATGAGATGGCGGCCATGGTAGTGTCGCCCTCTCGGTCCTCACCTGAGGCTTCGCCGTCCTGGGTGTTAGGTGGGGCGGGCTGGCTAGTTGCTGGTTTCGCGGGGGGAGAATCAGAAGTGGTGACGGCAGTGGTGCTTGGGCCAAGATCCGTTTGCCCTGGATTTTTAGAGGGCGAGGAGATGGGAGAGAAGATCCCCCAAGCTCGTCGAAAGGTCTGGCGCAAGGCATCAAAGACCAGAAAGAAGGCAGACTTGAAGAGGGCAAGAACGCGGCGGCCCGCGGCTAGAATTGGCGCTGAAAGAGCGACTGCCATGTTTCTCATGCAGGACTGTCCCTGGGCCATTTCCTGAACAACAACGCAGTCACAAGGGACCGGCTCCCACTCTCCTGTTGTGTTTGCAGTCGTCCTGTCGTAGCCGTCAATCGGCCACTATCGACAATAAATGTGGTAATAATGGGAGAGATGAAGAGGCAGGTGATGCCTCGACAACCTTATGTGTCTTTTGGCGGAAGGAGCAGTCCTCCAGACAACGGGAGTTGAGTCTGGGCAACTGCGGCTCACTTCCAGCTCCTTCTCTTCAATCCGGTCAGAGAGACTGCAGGGCAGGCACACCAGACCCAGAGATTCAGGTGACTCAAGTGTGTGTTGTGTGCTGCGAGGTGGGGCTCCTTGCTCAGACGATAGTCACCTTGTCTGTTTCCATCTCATAAAAAAAACACAATCGGGACTACTCTGAGAGAGAAAAGTCATATTGTTTGAGGTCAGAGACCGGTGGACAACGAACGAACAAATCTGTGCCGTGTTGTTGCACCTGCATCACGTTTAACGATGCAGTGGGCCACAGACCAAAAAAATTCACTGGGCGAAGAAAGCATCGTCCCGTTACATGCATAAGGCCCACCTGTCAAACCCTCTTTCTTGGGTCAAACAACCTTGATGCATAGCTCATGAATCAGTTTAGGTAATGACCCGGAAAAAGCGGTAAACGAACAGTCAACCACGAAGCAGAAGCAGAGGGGCTCGACTTGAAATTACGACGGTCTTCGCGGACCTGTTTTTTATCAAGAGACTGTTGAACTTGTACTAATACAACTATTCGCAAGCAACAAGTTGCGCTGCTCAACCGCCCTAGGTCTCCAAAGCCATCAAGCTCGTCCTTCTTTCCTATCGAAAATACAGGAAATGTACAAGGACAATGACATGTCTCGTCTTTGATGAACCTGGGTATCAAAACAAAACTTCGCTCGCTAGTGAACATGCAACCCGATGCCTTCTTCCCTGTAGCAACTGCATGCTTCACGGTCTTTGTGGACCGTCCATGCGTCCAATCCTAGTACTTGATCAAGCTAGAGGAGCTGAGGCGAGGAGAGAGCAATCTCAACCTCTGGGAAAGGGTACACTGCGCGACACGAAGCTTCTGCCCGAAGGCCTGAATCTTGGTCTTGACATTGTCGATGGTGCCGGCAGCAACTGTCGCGGGCGGTGAGCTCAAGCTCTTGCTCAAAGGCAGGGCAACCGATGCGGTTGTGAAGATGACCACGCTGAGGCCAACCTTCGGATCAGTCGTCGCCCCATATGCCAGTAGAAGAGAGACAAGGCTGATTGCAAAGAAAAGAGCGAAAACGCCCGAAAGCTTTCCAACGCCTTGCTGTATTTCCCCATGTCCTTGTTTCTTGCCACTGCCAGCTAATACTTGTTGTACCAGCGACGCCGAAACGAGTACGGTCGCCAAGGTAGCACCTAGAATCTGGGTGTTGGGGTCGCCAGCAACCATGCCCACAGACTGTCGGTCCGGTACATATACCGTTGCCGATTGTGTCTGCACGGCCAGTTGCCTCATCTCTGCGGCACCTGAATCAAGTCGTTCAGAGGAAGACTGATCAGAGAATCGAGAGAAGAGATCATGTCGATTATGGAGGAAGTGGTCAATCCGCTGCTCAGATTGTGACATGATAGCCGGTGAGCGGACAGCGGCTTGCTGAGTTAGGCCACCATCTGGAGACAAGCTCGGCTGAGTTGGTGATGGTTGTGGTGCCACAACGCTGCTGGTCAGCATCGATTGATGACCGTCGACCGGTGCAAGCAGATGATCATTTCTCGACGGCGAAATTTGGCTGGCTGGGGATGAGCGGCCTGGTGACGATGGCGACGCTGCAACAACTGAGCCCACATCGGGCGTTGCTTGGAGAACGCTTGCGGTGCTTGTGGGGCTTGTTACTACCGGGGCAGAAGACGAGAAAAGTTCATCTAAGCCACGTTTTTGAGGGTGTTGCTGGCCAACGGCGGATGCCAAGTAGGCACCAGGGAGACAATACACCGACGGGTGTGCGGGAATAGACCCGAAAACAGCGGAATCTAGGCCGGCACTGTCAGATGTCTGGCGTGGCGGCAAGAACTCAAGTACGCCACGGCCACCAAGGTCTGCACCTTGACCGTCCCCACCATACCATACCGCCTGGTCGGCGGATGGCACATCATGGACGACGGATGATGGTACCGGCGAGAAGGCCGCATAGCGGTACTCATCTAGTCGCCTAACTCCCGACTGTTGTCTGTCGTTTTGCGCCGACTGCGATGATGAAGACGGACTGGAGCAATACTCGTCCGTGTTGGCCTCCACAATGACTTCGGGGAAGGGACTCTGGTGGGCAACCTCAAGGCTGTTGGCAAGGCCATTCGCCTGAGGATATTGTGAGGTGTGCTGGCCAGAGCCCGGATTCTTCGAAACAAGGAGAGGCTCCTCATCCAGGAAGAAGTCAGCCGGTGGCGAATAGAGGTTGAAGTCCAGGTAGTTGGTGCCATGTGCTACACCTGGGTTCAGATATGGTACCATGGCATCTTGAGGTGATGCTTCGATGTTGACATCTGAGGCGATAATGGGTGATGGGCCAGCAGGCGCAGGGGTGAATGGTGTAAAAACCTGCGAAGGAGAGGCGGAGGATGAGCCCGAGCTCGGGGTAAAGAAGCCCAGTGGGTCGTTGGAGAAGTCGTAGTTGTCGGGGATATATTGAGAGTTGCTTACCAGCTCAGCCGGCTCCTGGTCGAACTGGACGAACTGGTTCCAGAGGTCATCAACGTTCTCAGCACCCTCATCAGAAGGCGAGGACGAAGACGCAGGCTCCGTGGTTCCGAAGAAGTCAGGGATCGTGAAATTGGCTTCAAAGGCTGGCTGCGCTTTTGCTGCTGCCTTCTTGGCCTTCTTGGCGGACTTCGTCTCAGAGTGAGACGATGAGGCTTGGGAGGCGGTCCGCTTCTTGTGGCTAGGATCGCAGCGGATCTTCTTCTTCTTGCAGGCATCGCAAGCCTTGATGATGCGCATGAGGTGAGCATGGTCTCGCTGCTCCTTGGTCTTGCACCCGCGGGAAGCAGAGTTGGTGACATCGAGGCCATCTCTAGTCATGATGCGCATGCCAGGGTGACCGGAGAAATCAGATGTTTGTTGCCTTGAGTTAGGAGGAGAAGCCTTCTTGGAGGCGGCGCGAGGCTTGCCGGCGACATCGTCGAATGTGTAGGATGGAGTGAATGCGGCGGGAGATTGAGTCCAGGAGCTCATGTCGGAGACAACGGGGGAGGCGTTGAAGCTGGAGCCATAGCCGGAGTCGTAGAGACCCGCAGCGGAGCTGGCCGGGGAGGCGGTAGTGAAGGAGGTAGCAGTGGAGACGGCGTAGAACTTGAAGGTCTCGCCGGTCTGCTCGGCGAACTCGAAGAAGTCGAGTGAGATGTGGGCACGCTTGTCCTGGATCGAGGCCGGGCCGGGAAGAAGACCGTGGATCATCTCATCGAGCTCGGCAGTGCCGAGAGCCGGGAGCCACTGAAGGGTAGCTCCGAGAGCTGGCTGGAAAACGGAAAAGCCGGTCATGTTGGCCATTTGAAAGACTGCCTCAGGGGTGTCGTAGGCAGACAGAGACACGGTGGGCGTAAAGGGGGGGTGGGGGCAAACGGGTTCACGTGTGGGCGCCAGGCCGGCTCGGGAGCACTGTCGCTCGAGACTGGCTGGGTTTGTGCAGTCGCGAAATTTGAGAACCCCAGCGTTGGGGTTGACTGCCCTGACACTTCGGCCAAGAGCGATGCAATATTGCAATGAAAACTGGTGTACTTAGAGTCTCGACTGCTCACTTCAAGTAGAGCCTTGTCGGGTGCGACGTAGGTTTGGTGGCGGGAAGACGCTCTACTGTAGCGGCTGCCTAGGTCTTCCGTCCAGGCGAGCAAACAAGGGAATGAAGAGGTTTTGCAGCGAGGGCAGCTTGGCTGGGGCTCTGGGTTCTGTGAGATGTGGATGAGAGGGAAGAAAGGGAGAAACGAGCATGCGGCCGTCCGAAGGAGTCACGGCCGATATTTCACTTCCAAAGTTGGATCCAGCAAGACAGGACGGGGACTGTCAGGGCCCATGGCGCAGCAGCCAAAGAGTTGTTCCCTCCAGCATTTCGGCGAGACGAATTAGGACTAGTGCCAATTTGTGCGGGGGTGGGACCAGTACCACACAATTTAGACTTTTCTGGTTGGCAATACCCCTGAGGGACTAGTCATCGCGCAGCTCCTACAGAATATTACCCAGCCGTAGTACTGGCTACCGCGATCGAGGTCTTCCAGAGCAATGTGCATGGCTGCAGAACACGGCGAGCGCTTTCTCACGCCCTGCCCGCTCCCACCCTCCATCACAACTATGCGTCAATCGAGAAGGGCCTCCAGAATGGCTCAATCCCCAAGGGACAGCAGCCGTCAATCGTGATCCCATCCTTCATTGGCTTGCTATTGGCCACCCCAGACCACCTTCCTCTGCAGCATTTGGCGATGACTCAAAAGTCATTTTGAGTTCCATCTGCAAGTCGCGGCGGTCCTGCCCTCAACGCAATTGAGTCAATTCGAAAGCTGCGCGCGGATCCCAGTGTGAACCATCCTCTCCTCCGCAGACTCGACATCTCCCCAAAGGTCGAATTGGAGCCCCTTACCCCACAGCCCTTCGGTTGCCTCTCATGCTATCCGTATAGCGTCGTGTCGTTCATCTCATCTCACGATAGCAGCCTCCTTCCCCACAAGGCGTTTTGGTTGTTCGCGAGGTTGACCACCCGGTCGCAGGGGTTCAGTGGCGGGCAATTGGAACGGTTCCTCGCCAATTGTGAGCCGGCCCAAGGAAGTGGTCCGTCCCTGGGGTTGAAGGCTGAAACGTGAGGTCCAAAAAGGCAAGCAACAAGCGACGAAAGCAACACAAACTCGGGGCCAGAGGGCGGGGGAGTCCACCCAACTCCAAAGCCCACGTCAATTGGAACGGGGTCCCATGGATTGACTCAACGCGCATCCCGCCCGTCCTCAGCACGCGCGAATGGGACAGGCCCAATTCCTATCTAAAGTGACAAAGAGTGACTCTTCCGTGTCCTGACTCTAATGCAGGCTTACTTTTGTAAACCGAGTGCACTGCTTTTTTGTGCTGCAGGAGAAATCAAGCTGCAGGGTGGGGTTTCTCGCGTTTCCGCCAGTGATGTCAATCCCCTCCCTGTACGCTCCCCTCCACCAATTACCACGGGTTGGGGCAGTGTCAGCTCAAGTACCGCAGTACACACAGCAAGATCTGATGCACCTCACATGCCAGAACGGCCCATTGGCGGCCGTTCCTATCACAACAAATGGCACATGCCGTAAAAGAAAAGGGAGACGCTCGGTTGATGGAGGCCTATGTAGAGAGGCCTACTGATTCAGGCCGTCGCCCATAGACTAGAAAAGACTCAACACCTCGCTCGCCCCAGAGAGGGATCCCCAACTCTCAACACCAACCTCGAGCCATCATGTAAACGCCGCGCCGAACGGAGATAAAAATAAATACACGCCAGGGAATGCAACATGTGATAGGGGTACCTTATTCGACACACCGAAGCGCCTGAGAAAAAGGGTTGACAAACGACACGCCACTGCGGGATATATGCAACCGGGAAAAGAGATAAAACCAGACAACCCCCTCTTGAATCCTTCTCATATTCAATAACTCCCTCGCCATCAGCCACATGACCAAAACACCCAACCTCGTCACCTTGCCGTCATCATCGCCAAACCCCCTCCCCTAAAATCCAAAACTTGCATCATCTCACCCTCCACCCTCCTCGAAGAGTCCACATCATCGCCCCGATGGATAGAGCCCGCATCCTCAATATCCAAAGGCCTCGACATTTCAAAAAGATAACGCATAGAGCAAGGCTGCTGACACTAGAGCACAGGTTAGTCCATGTGAATCCCAGAAACTGATCAAAGTCAGGCAAGACTACATACCCGATTGTCCGACTGTCCCAGCCGAAACCAAACATGCTTAAACAGCCACATCATCAAGAACCCCGTGACGATGCAAACAACCGACACCGTCATGACATGCGTGCGAGCCATACTTGACACCGTCGACGCGAGTTCCTTTGACCTGACGATTGACACACCTGTCACCAGCCAGTTTTCCATAACGATCATGGAGCCGATTGAGAATATGAGGAGCAGCGGAAGCGTGGCGAGGGCAGACCAGAACGGATGCGTCTTCAAAGCCTCGCACGTCGCGACGAAGCCCTTCATCAGGCGCGGTCCCCTGGCGCACTTCCCGCCATGGGGGCATGGTCCGCTATACGTGTCCATGAACTGAGAACGGGGGCTCTTTCTCGATGTCGCGCCTCCGGGCTTATCCTTGAACGAGTGGTAGCTCCCTCCACCGTTGTGCCCACTCCCGTGGGAGAAGCGTCCAGGGAAAAGAAGCGCCATGTCCTGTTGACCAAAAGTGGGAAAGGGAGAGTTGTACGTCGATCCATACTGGTCCATCAGGGATCCGTCCTGGCTTGGGATTTGGTTGGATGTCCCCGATGTCAAGCTCGGGGTTCTGAGGATGGTGTCAAGCCACCACTGTTCCCGCTGATTTAAACGCTGACACTGGACACAAGGTGATAATGCATCGATGTTCATCAGACCACACGGCTCATTCGAGCCTTTGTCTTGAGGACGCATCGCAGTGCACTTCCACATGAAGAAAGGACGTCGAAGTGGGCTGTGGTCCTGCTCGTAGTGACTTCGGAGTTCTTGGAGGCTGCCGTACTGCCGGTTGCAAACTTCCGAGAAGTGAAGGCCGGGGCTCGAAATGTCGTCTCCAAACTTGCATTCCCAGAACTGCGTCCTTAGCAGCCGTCCGATGGCGAGAGAATCAGGGCTGAATACTTCTGGATTATTGGGAAGGGGAGCTCTGGGTATCCAGAGTGGGGTCCAGAGTGGGGAGAAAGAGCCGGGACTCGGCCGCACACGAGGAAAATGATACAAGGGTGCTGTTGGGGCAGCCGAAGGGCGTGTCTCTAGGGATAAGAGGTCAAGTTCCTCTTGAGCATCGTCTTGTTGGTGGTTACCAAAGATCGGCACCTGAACGGTCGGTGGAAACCAGCCACCAACAGAATTGACTTCATGTTCCTGGATTCTGGGCTGGCGGGGCTGGCGGGCAACTGGGGGAAACTGCATGTCCTGAGCGTTCTGCGGACCTGGGCTGATAGAGCCATTTGCCTGCGCCATCCGTTTCCAGTTCTGGTATCCCGGCTCCCAAACGTCTTTGTCATAATGAATACACTACAGAACAATGAGCATGCATTCAACTGGTTGGGGTTAAGGATTGTATCCATACCGGCACCTTGCGCGCGCGGCATCCCACACATGCGCCAATCTTGCGCGTAAAAGCAGCCCTAGCCTTTTTGAACGGGCTCAGATGACCAGTACGTACAGCTCTCTTTTTGGGGGCAGGAGACTGTTGCTCGTCGATGGCCACTTCATCCAAGCCTTCGATGATGGAGTGTGCCGTGCTGACATGAGAGTGGGTTCGGGACATTGAGGTTGCTTGAGAGGGCGTCTCGGGTGGTCGTAGATGGCGGTCGTTACCTCCTTGCCCATTCTGAAGCTCGAGCGCAGCGTCGAAGGTCAACCGCTCCTCTATTCGGCGCATGTCGTTATACAGCTCCTGTATGTCGGCGGTCGGGAGAATCCTCCCTTCTCTCATGTCTTCGGAATCGAGCTTTCGTTTAGGGGGCATGGTTGAACTCGATGTGGACCAGCCTCGTCGGTGTGGGAAGAGAGTTCGAGCGGCGGAGGGAGGTGAGGCACGCAAGGCTGTAGTGTTGAAGCGTCGAATCTTGCGGCAGCGATAAAAGATAAAAGCAGTTGAGCAGGTAGAATCACAATAGGAATGACACAAGGAAAACAAAACGAGGAGAAAAAACAGCCAGCAAAAAGGGCCAGAGGGTTGGTCGGGTGTGGGAAGATTAAAAAAGCTCGGTCTCGGGGGCATGGAGGGGAGATGTACCTCTCGGTCATCTGGGGGATTAAGGCAGAACCTGAAGGCTCGCAAGGCACAGCCCCTCCAAGTCCAATCCACAACTTCGATGGCCACGCCTTTCCCCTTGTCCCACACGCTGGTGGCCGGAGCTGCGAGGCTTTTGGCTTGCCATAAGAGAATGGGCAAAAAAAGGTGGGGGCCCTGTTTTTGCCGCCCCTTTGGATTTTGAAATAAAAAAATGAAGAGAATGTCAAAAAGATGGTTGCCGCATCGCCCTTTTGCTTGGATGCGGCGCAAGGCTACCAGCACTTTGACGGCGAGCTTGGCAGAGCGACAACACAACACAAGCAAAAGGCGAGCGAGTGGTGGTGCGTGTGCGCGCATGTGTGGAGTGTGATCCCAAGGAAGCAAAGGGAGGCCAACCAGAGCGGCCCAAGGGGTTGAGGACGGGACCTGAGAAGCGGCCCAAAAGGCGACCTGAGGACTTAGTTCTGGTTCCCAAACACCGAACCCCTCGTTCACTGCCCCCCCCAGCTCAATCCCCTCTCCGCTCTCTCCCAGTTGCACAGCGTGACGACATGGCCAAAATGACCATGTGGCCGCGGGGGCTGCGTGCCGTAGCCGACGGATGGACCAGAATGTCAATCTGAATGAGCAACGCGTAACTTGGACGTCTTCACCGCCCACAGTGCGTTGCCTTTGCAATCCGAGGACGACGTAGACAGAGAGAGAAAGGGCGAAAGGGCGAAAAGGGCGACAGAAAGGCGGTGCGCGCACTGCTGCTTGGGCTGCTTTGGTCGGGCGAGAGAAGAATGCGGAGGAAGACGGGAGGGAATTGGAGGAAAGAGGAAATGCGGTCAGACGACGACAGCTGCGTCCCCGGTATGCAACGGGATTTCGACTTGACCACTTGCAACGCCCAATCGAGCGCTTCTCGAACGGCTACCAGCATAACCGTTGACAAAGCCCCGCTAACTGATTGCAATGGCCAAGCTCTCGACCTTGAGCATTGGAGCCTCTCATTGGACCGCCATTGACTTCGACTTTGGTACTGCTAAGATCATAGCACATCACCTTGCTCTCATCGGGACTAATGCCGCCATGGTTTAATTAAGGGCGTGCTACGCATGCTGTAGAGCCACCTCGTTGCTAACCTAGATTGCATCACGGTTGAGTTGGCGATGCTCTTCAGTGTTCGAGATAGCTACCTATCTCTGCTCATTAGATTAAGTGCACACCGTCAGCCGCCCGTAGTGGCCTGACGACACTTGCACTACCAACACTGGCACCCCCGTCGCAGGTCGCCTTTCAGCTCCAGTATTCCGCAGCCAGACTTTAAAACCCCTAGCCGAGAACAAAAGGTACAGTACATACATACATGGACGAGACCAATCCATGCAATTCGCAGCAAGGGCGTAGTATGCCTCGTTGACAAGGGAGCAAACCCATCAGGCTTGGCGGATGATTCCACCACCCCAAGCGCACATATCAACACAACCAATGTGCATCAACACAATAAGAGCCGTCCAAAAAGCAGCAAGTTTCAAATCTTCATCAAGATCCTGGCCGTCCACTCTCCAGCAGATCATGCGCCTCTCTGCTCCAAGGACCTCCAACGTTGGCCGACATGAAGCCGGGAAACGTCATCTTCCTCTTTGGACGCCCATCCCCAGTCGACTCGTGTCGCACCGTCTCGGGTGGTGGCCTCACTATGATAACTCGGGCCGGGAGAGATTCCACCGGAGGCAGAATGGATTGAGGAACTTGGCCAGCTGCGTGCGACTTGAGCGCGGCCTTACGTCCCCGGGTCGCCGGATTGACAATTTTGGGCGGGGGCGGAATGCTCGGGGCAACGACGGGCTGGATGGCTGGAGCGGGCTTAGTAGTCGGCCCGTCTGGCGACGAGAATTTATCAACGCTGCACGTGGGATTTGAAGACGGCCGGTCTTCGGGAGGATTAGCAGCCTTGTGCGACGCCAACTGCGCAACATTTTGACCTGCATGTGGACCTTCCTGGTTGCTGACCACAGGCCGCCCTGTGTCAGTTGAGTCTGCCTCATCGCGGGGAACAAAATAACGGGGAACGATAGCCGTCGTAGGCGCAGAGGCTTCGCCAATCCGGCCGTCTCCCGTGCCAAAAACAGCAGACTTGTGCCGCACCAGTCCCTGTCGGGTTGAGTGTTTATCAGTGTCTTGTGGCATGCGAGCATCTGCGTCAGAGGCTTGTCGTGTGTCACCAATCGTCGTTTTGCGTTGCTGTGGCTCGGGCAAGGAATTACCTGGGAACTCCTCGACCGCAGTAGGTATCTTATCTACTAAAGTGTCCAGCATAGCAACCGGCTCCGTCAAGGCTGCATTGGGACGAGCTTCGGACGGCGGCTCGGGATCCGAACTGGGCGGGATAGGAGTGACAGCGACTGGCGAGCTCGAGGTAATGAAGCCTATCACTTCTTTGCTCCTGATACCTCTCCTGCCCAGTGTAGCCAAACGCGGACCAACAGGGACTTGAGGCAACTCTTCATCAGAGCTTTCTTGGGACTCAGTTGTGCGCCCCCTTTTCCTTGAGTCCCTCAAAGATTCACCCTCCAACCCCTTGGATTTGCGGGTTTGCCTGGTAGGCCTCGACTTGGTCACCTCGGAGATCTCGCGGATTGGGGAATCCTCCTTGTTCAGAAACTCCTCCTCAGCATCGCGGGTACCTATCCTCTTCTTGTCAGAATCTCCATTCGGCCCTGGCCATTCCAGGTCTGATGGAGGCGGGTTATGGTCGATAAACTCGTCTTCAGTATGCTCGGGCACATCATACACCGCCTCAGCGCGCTTCAATGAATTGGTTTTCGGTTCCTGGGCGCTCCCAGTGGATTTATTGAACGCGTGAGGAATATTTTTGTTACCAAAGCCCCCATCATTAGCCCTCTGTTGCCGAGGTGGGGATGGCAATGTGTCGGGTTGTTTGGCTAATGCTTCCCGTGTAACAGGCGTAACAGGCGAGGATGAAAATGGGTCGTCTAAGAATGGGTTCCCGTTCTTAGAAGGTCGTTGTGGTTCTTTCCGCGGGATGACACGTTTGTCTGCGAGTCCCTTCGAAACTCCCCCTGGCGAGGTAGCGACAGGTTCTTCAGCTTTCGACTTCTTAGGACGCTTGACTTTGACTGGCACCTCAGAAACCATTAACAGGCCGCGCTTTTGCCGAGATTTAAGGCGTAATTTTGTCCGTTTTTCTTCCCTCGATATTTCAACTTCGGCCCGGGCCTCCGTAGTTTGAGCAAAGACATCACCAGGGCTCGCTTCTCTAGATAGCAATAAAGGCTTTGGTTGGGTCACGACCTTTTTCCGTTTCGCACTCTGCCGTTTCTGCTCGTCAGGTGCGGGACGCTTTGGGGCAGCGACAGTCTTTCTCACTCTCTCCCGCACCGGTGCCGTCTTGGTTGGTTCTGGCGTCTCTTCTGCTTCCCCGTCAAGTATAATGACCTGGCTTATACCTGGTTTGTTGGTGGTAATAGCTGGTGCTTTTGTGAGAGATTTAGCAGTCGTAGTGACGTTATTGTGCGATGTGTCTATCCACAACCCAGCGAAGTGCCTGCCGTGGCCCTCAGACGAGCTACACTTCATAGCAGCATTCTTAGAATGCTGAGGGGTGTTGGAATAGCCTGAGGCAACATGGTCGCTTCGTGTTTTCGGCTCTATGATGTGTTCATCAGAGTCTTCTGTGTCGGGAACTGCCCTGACTGTAGTATCGCTTGCAGAGTCATGAGAGGGGCGAGCAGACGTAGCAGGTACTGCTCGATTCTGTGGCGCAGGTGGCCGCCTTACGGGGGCTAAAGGGGCTCCAGACAAGCTCAGGGGCGTGCCAAACAAATTTTGGGCATATCCTGCTGGTTGGGAAGGCTTTCTTGATCCAGGACGTGGACGCGAGGAGGCTGAAGCTGTGTGGGTGCTGGATGAGCCTGGCCGAAGCGTCGAGCGACCTTCTAGTGAATCGACAGGCTCAACATTACGGGAACCCTTTTCCTGGGGCGAGGAGCTAATAAGTGCCGGTCGGGCATGCGGCACAGTAGGTCGTCGCAGAGGAGCCGAGCTCAGGGGAGCTGCGGACAGAGTAAGTGAGGCACCAAACAAGTTCTGAGCATAGCCCATTTTGCTGGGTGGTGTTTCAATATGCCTTGGCCGCTTGGCCGGCCTCGGGTCTGTTTGGCCGCCAGGCGTCTCGTTGGGTCTATGCCTTTGTTCGAATGGTGATTCTGTCGGGACAACGGCGCGGCCGTAATGGCCTGTTGGCGTACCCAGAACTTGGTTCATGGGACGATAAAGAGGCTGGAAACAGTCGAGAGGGGCATGAGGTCCAGGATTTGGCGACGGGTAGTGGATCGGCCGATGAGCAGATTGTGGTCGCAATGCTGCCTTTGCTTGGCGCTGCTCCTTCTCCTTCACCCTCTTGTCCAACAACTCTGAGAGATCTTGGTCCTGGTTGCCAACATAGTCTCCAACCTGAACAATGACGCTCCCTCGCTCCAACTCAACTTCTTCTCCTTCGCCAAATTCCCAATCGCGGCACCAATGCATATCTCCCACGAAATTGCCCCGCTCGTCGTAGACCATGACACGCCTATTGAATGTGTGGTACTTGATACGGCCATCTTGCCATCGCTTCTGCTTCCTGCGCAAGTCATGTGTGAAGAGACATGTGTATTCTGACACTGGCGCGGTGCTGCCAGGGGCTTTCGGGTCGTGCGCCCCAACGGCAGACCCCGACGACATGATGGACGGCATTATCGGGGCGCATATCGCAAAAGATGTAGGGTCGTCATTACATTGCCCAGGTCAGGCAGGAATCTGTGGGTTTGCTAATTTAGAGAGCGGCTAGCTTCGTGTCGCCAAAAGGTAGTATCAGAAGGCTTCTGCATATGGTGTGATTGAGGTAGGTGCAGGTGGGCGCAAATCGGACCGTTAACTGTTGATGTGACGCGATCAAAGGGACAGCGCGTTCTGAAGCTCGCGCCGTCAGGTGATGAGATATGCCCCACCTTCACCTACGGAACCCCCGCTTCAGCCCACTTGCGGTTGGCTCTCCCCACTTCGCTAGGTTTGCCAGGTCCCGTTTCGCATCCGACACCTCCTCCATGATGGGTGTCTGCACACCATGCAGCCTAATAGATTCCCATTCCGAGTCACCTCACCTCAAGTCCGGACTTTGTGTCTTTGCCTCTGGTTCCCGCCATTTGTACAGTGCCCTGCTGCTGCGCCCCAGCTGCATGATGTCGAGATGAGTAACGAGCCAACGGTTGCCAACCCAAATTTACTCGCCCGTGATACAGCCGAAAGTCGCCCAGATATTCGCTGGGTTTTTTGGTTTTTTTGCATCCTTCTAGGCTGCCAGAGGATGTGGCCCAATTCTCTTTCTTGGAAATTCACATCCCAGCTTTGCTTCCCCAGATAACTGTGCCCCTACCCTCCAGGCAAATCTCAGGCGCATCAATTTCATCCCACATCATTTTTCCTACTAAGAACGGGATCGGCGCATTCGTTGATTACGAATGCAATAAGGCTCTCCCGATATAACTACGCAACCTACTACCAACCTACCAACCAACCCTACCCCCCCTCCCAACACCCCGCACCGAGTCCACGTCGAATGCCCAACTGGCCAGAAATTCAGAATGCAGTCGATGCAAAGGCAGTTTGGCAAGCTCTTGCGCAAGGGGCCTGGTGACAACGCCAAAGTCTCAGTATTGCTTAATGATTACGAGGATGCCGACAACGTGTTGGCAAAGGTGCGCTCTCAGCATTGAGGTCGTTGCCCCTTTTCTCACCCGTTCCCACCGCTGACACTAGCCGCCCCATCAGCTTCTTGATGGCTCGAGGGCCTGGAGAGACTCCTGGGTATCTCTTGTCCACAGCCAGTACCAGATAGTCTCAGAGTATGAGGGCCTGTACGACCCAATTGTCGGTGCAACCGACGGCCACGGACGCGAATCCGCCCCGACGCCTCGGCCATTGCTGGTGCGCACATTCAAGCTCAAGGAGGCATACGGCGAGCTCAAGACCGAGCTGCTCCAAGAGATCGCCGTTATCGACGAGCGCATTCTCAAGCCTGCCACCGATGCGCGCGACAGCATTGCCCCTGTTCGCAAAACAATCAAGAAACGAGAGAACAAGAGGATGGACTACGAGAAAATCCAAGACAAGGCCACCAAGTTGCAAAGGAAGCCGGGCCGAACTCCCAAAGAAGATGCCGCTCTAGTAAAAGCCGAGGAGGAGATGGCACGCGTAGCAGATGTAAGGATGTTGCCAGGGCTCCAACCTAAGCCAAGGACTGACCTCGCTGCTAGGAGTTTGCAATCGCAGACGAGCACATCCGCGCGACTCTACCTCCCATCATAGCTGCTGCCTTCAGTCTAGTGCCGCCATTAGTATCCAATCTTGCCCTCATCCAGAACAGACTCCTGGGGCTATACTATACGACGCTGAACAGTTACTGCGAGGATCTCGGTTTCCCGTCACCACCCCCTCCAATGGATGAGGTGATAACAGCCTGGAGCAGCGCATTCGGGCCAATTCAACGCCAAGCCGAGTCTATCGACTTCATCGCCCGTGGGAAAGCAATAAACATGCCAATGAACCTAACCCACGACCCCAATGCCCGGAAACTCACAGCACCCTCAACCCTGCTGCCCCGCCGCAGCTCGTCAGGGATAATCCCAAGCACCAACACTGGCCCCCAGCCGCGCACGCTACGGATCCCATCCATGGGCTCGCTCCGACAACAACCCGAGCCCTCCCCGAGCCCCGTCTCGACCTACAAGAGGCCCGACTACCTCACCCCGACCGACTTCACGACAGCCACTGTCCTCGGCGGCGCCCCGATAGATCGCACAATGAGCCGATCCCCCGGCGGCCTCTCCCCCGGTACCTCTCAGGGCCGGGACTACTTCAGCAACAGGGACCGGCCCTCGACGGCGTCGACCGACGCCTCGGGTGTTTCGTACGGCGGGTACAGCACGCCGACGGGCAACGGTTTTGTCAAGAAGAAGCCGCCGCCTCCGCCGCCCAAGCGGATCCCGAGCACCAAGCCCGAGGAGTGGGTGGTCGCGCTGTATGCGTTCGCCGGTCAGGGCCAGGGCGACCTCTCGTTCCGCGAGGGCGATCGGATCAAGATTGTCAAGCGGACGGGGACGGACCAGGACTGGTGGGTTGGGGAGTTGAATGGGGCCAAGGGGAATTTCCCGGCGAATTATTGCAAAGCTTTATGATTGGGTGGGCTTACTTGGGCTGGAAAAGGTTTTTGGGGGTGTTTTACATGTTGTGGGTTCGAGATCTACCTATAATGACGTCGGGTGGTTGTTTATATGGTATAATGATGAAATGTTAGGACAAAACTAAAAGGCGGTGCTTGATGAGAATTGGCGATGCTAGTGCAGGTTGGAACTGATGTATACAGATGGGGGGGTGGAGGAGACGATAGGTTACCCATCGAGTGGTGAGACATGAGAACATAATTAATACCAGATGCGGTACATAGAGGGATGAATGGAAGATGGCTGAGGCGACCAACAGTATGCTTTGCCATTTAACTTTTGTGTGCGTTTGCTATGTAGTACCGTAGCTCTATTCGATGGTCATAGTCAACGAGGAGACATGAGGAGACGTACTTGCTTAAGTCTTGGACTTTTCAGAAGCCGGCGCTCATCTCATGTGATATGACCCAAAGCTTACCCCTTGAAGTCGTACTCGGATGAAAGCACGCGATAGGTACATTCTCTCTTCTCAAGGACGGGACTCTGATCGTCTATGGTAACGTTACCCTGTACGTAAATATAAGGAACACGTCATATCCACTCAAAATGATATAATGCGGGCAACAACAGGGAAATGCTATGGCAAGACAATATAAAATAGAAAGGAGACTGGCAAAAGCTAGTCTGCTCGTTTCGAACCAAGCAGACGTACGAAATCGTTTCGGACCCATACCACGCATGAGAACAGGGACGGTTTCTGGTTGGCCATGTCCATTCAGCGGAATGAACTACCACTTGACCAAGGCGGCCCCTTGTTAAGTCCAAATTGACATGGTGCCCTCAAATTTACACTGATATAGTCCCCAGACTTCCCCCATCACCTACCCGACCTCGGTCCCTATCAGAACTGCCACGCGCCATTATGACCTCTTAAGCTAAAGGCTCTTACTGCTGGTCTGGGGATAGCAATACTCTCGATCTATTTAAGAGGTAAAACTATCGAGTCATATTTTTTCGGAAGCAGACCGTCATTTGGTATCTTGACGAAGTACAATCTCGGTCGATACATATATTGGGCACACTTCTCGGCAATAACAGTCACAAGAAAGCAAATTAGTGGCAATATCAACACCTCACATTTAATACCAAGCAGCCAAAAAGTAGGGCAAAATAAGTCCTCGATTCACCTTGTCAACTACCATTTCACATTCCTTTTCCAGCACTCATTCCCGTGTCTATCTCTTGACCCAGCAGCATCTCCTTTTTTTTGTTAACCCACCGATGCAATGGTCCTGAGACTGCGTTATTTCCACTTATTCCATAATACCAGTGCCATCCACTCCATGCCCGGCATGTATGTGCCGAATCTCTCTGCGTTACCTGTCTATGCCATCAAGGACAACCAAATGCAGACACGGGAAGAGAAGTCTATTCTGTTGGATCACAATCCAGCATCCCATAATGCGTTGCCCATTCCCTTCTTCTACTCCCGAACCCCAAACTTGAAAGAAAAAAAAGAAATAAGTTTCCGGCATGCTTGAAAAGCCAGAAACAGAAAAACATCTACCATCACCCCCTAACTCCAGTTCCTGTGCGTCGTATGCTCTTTTTCTCTAATAAAAGGGGTATCACATGAATTTTTGGCGTCTCGGCATCCCGTCCGAGTTGTATGGCCATGATACCCGCCCGCTGGCTGGAAGACCAAACCAGATTGTAGTTACTCCGTAATGCATAAAGACGAGAATGGCAACAACATCTTGTGCATCGAAACTAGACAGACATTTAAATCGAGATGGGGGAGCATGCGTCTCCGTGCCGCTGTCTCCCATTTTCGGCTCGGACTACTCTGGCGACCTCGGCAACTTGGTGTTCGGCATCGGGGCCAGTCATCGGTCGGCCCAAGGTCAAATAGCTGTCGCCACCACCCTCCAGCGACATCGGAGTGACGGGGCCAGGACTTCCCATGGGTGCCAATTTCGGTGATCGTGGCTTATGATTCTTGATCAACTTGCCTCCAAGTTGAATGGTAGGTAATGACATTCCACCTATGATCTTTGACCCAGTTTCCGGGTCGTTCAATAACGAAGTATTGTTTGCTAAAAGCGCACTAGCCGCTACGGTCGCCTGCGCGACCATATCCCGCTGGTACTGAAGCAATCGGCGCTTGACTTCGGAGGTGGAGCGCGTGTGGCAGGGCTCGCGCCGTACCTTGGAGACCTGGGATTCGGACCTAGCACCAGATGTGGTCGCCGGCGGCTGTAGGTACTGGGTGTTGTTGTTGCTAGGCCGACGTTCGTAGTTTGATGGATAATACTTGCCTAGGGGAAGGGCTGCATTATCGTGTACGCCTGTGGGAATATACGACGATACAGGCGTGTGAGACCCAGACATGGCGGAGTTGACGGCGGAGCCTGCAGAGACAAAAGAGTACTCCGGGATAGTGCCAACGTGAGAACTAGGGTTGCTAGATTCAGCGGCTTGATGAAGAGACCGATGTTTGGCCTTGCTTGCGTCGAGGTGGAAAGGGTGTGGACGGCGAACACGCGACTTTGGATCTTCGTGTTGCGGGAAGTAACCACTAACCAATCACAACCAAGTAAGAAACTATTACAGAACACTGCGCACCAGGGACACGTACCCAGGTATGTCGCCTCGAGCCGAGAGGGGTTCAGGAGGGGTATCGGCCGCGGCGGAGTCGGAGTCAAGGTTGATCTTGCGGTTCGCGGGTATTTCAATGGCAATTGGCTGGCTGCGGTTGAGCCTCGGAGAGTGTGGAAGCTCTGAAATGCCTGCGAACGGTTGGGTTTTAGTGCTCAGTTCTTTCACTTCTATCAAAGAGTCAACAAAAGCCAAGATATCGCGGCGGGGCCTATGACGCAGTGTTTTGTAAGGGTGGCCGGTTAAGCGGCACAGGGATGGCACATCCGAGGAAGACGGACGGCGCCCCGCTAGCGACCGCTAGCGACCGCTAAGGAGCCGGTAGCGGCATTCTAGTCAAGAGACGCTGCCAAAGCCGCAACACAGTCAGGTGAGGGGGTCGTTAGGTCCCACACCGCCTGCCAGGGCCTTTGGTCGAGCTTCTGGCGGTGCCACAAGAACGAGCTCACCCAGGGCCACTAACCCCGCTGTGGCGGCGGATGCGGTTGGGCGTTTCGTGGAGCTAAACCCCGGACCCAGGGAACGCATGTCTCACTAGAGAACAGCATTCGCACCGCTCCCCGCCATGACGACAATGCAAGCCACGAAACTGCTTCAGCCAGTCAGGAAATGACGAGCAGACCTCAGCCGCCCGACGTCGTGGCAGTCGAAATAACGGTGAGTGGCCAATCTCCACAACAAGGGAAAGAGGCGATGTCCAGGTGGTAGGTAGCGCAACAAAGACATCGGGCAGGGGAGAACAAGAGTAGGAAGGTAGTCAACTTACGCTTGCCAAACAGTAAGTTGTCGCGTGGCGCTGAAGTGACGGCTGCGCGGCTAAATGAGGCTGCGGTCTGAGCCGATAACGGCTGTTCGTTGGCAGGTGTATTGCAGGCCGAGAAAGCGAACTGATCGTCGGACACGGAGCTTGAAGAGGCAAAGGACGCATCGGAAGAGCTGGATACTGTGCGTTGGTGCATACTCGGCCGTAGAGCGAAGCCTGCCGCCGGTCTGAACGAGCCCCCAAAGTTGGCCATATTGTAAGGATCTCGGAATCGGAGCTTAGGCCCGGGTGGTAGGAAGGGTAGCCCAGTTGGTATACGAACAAAATGTTCGGTTCTTCGTTTGTGGTCAGGCCGAGGACAATGGTATCGTGTGATAAGATCTGCCAATCTGCAAGCAGTCGATTAGTGGCTGGATCTCGACACTTTCGAGTGCGAAGAAGAAGAAACAGTGCTCAACGGGGAGCCACTGGTAAATATCTCGAGGGAATACTGTAAATGGCGAATTCTAATACCCCATCCCCGGATATTGAAGTGGGAAGGCACGGACTGCGGCAAGAGAATCACGGGATTCCAACGAGCTCAGATAGCGTCCCAATCCACAGTTGGGCCATAAGGCTGCTGTTCTCTTTCCAATGCTGGGTTGTCCTTGACGACAGAGGCGGTTTCAGATGGAAAGCCGTCCGTTGCTCAGGGATTTGTGCCGCTTGTAGCTTTCCAACAAGAACCCTTCCTGGAACCTGGCAGGAGGCAGAAACTTTATTGGGGCCCACTGGGCCCTTGTTTGCGTGCTTGGCTGATGACAGAAAATGGAAGGTACGTACCGCTCGTGTTCCCTCGGGACTTGGTAACCTTGAGGGTTTCGAATTCTTAGACGCTTCAAGTTTTGAGCCGCAAACCAGTGGTGCAGATCGGTCTCTCTTTGCTGAACAAACTGGAAACTGGGTTGGGTTTGCCCTTCGGCTAGCCGATGAAAGTGATGGCTGAAACCGACCTCAATATCGTCAGGGCAAGTCCGCTAATTTCCGTTCTCTTTCCTCACTCCTCTTGCGTGTAATTCGATCGGCCGATTTCCTTCCGTCTTTCAGACAAAACTTTCCCTTTATTCTAGCCAGAGGCCCAAAGGGTCGTGTTGTCAGATATGATGGCTGCCAGAGCGGGAGGACCTGACGCTGGTGGACAAAGACCCAAGCTGCGGGAACCAGGCCCAAATCTTCCTTTGTTTCCTGACGTTGCCGGGTCCGCAAATACTGCAAAAGTTCACAGCGTCGTTTTCCGGTCAGATTCGCGTCGTTGTTGCCGCTGGCAAGATCCAGCAGAGGCAAAACCGAGGTTGACCGGGGGCATCTGCCACGCAAGCTTTACCGTCTTGCTATCTTGCGCCACCACAGGCTACCAACACCACACTCAAAGCTCGACAAGAGAGCCGCTTCATGGGATGTGCTGCGTTGAGATGTACAGATATCGCGCGCCGGCTTGGAGATTTGGGGGATTGCTGGCAATAATAGGTAAGGTATTCGATCACGGTGTCCCCGTTACAAGGAACGGATGGAAGTCGGGAACAAAGTCACAAGTAAACCCAAGTAGTCTGGGGGAACCCTTGAGTACTTCCCTCATTTGCATTTACACTTCAGCCCAGTGATCGCTCTGCTCGACTAGGATCAAGGATGACATTGCTCCACTCCACCCTGCCGCACGCTGCCACCTCTGGTGACCTGCTGGCGCTGTGAGGTGTGGTCCCCAAAGGGCGGGAGGGACCCTTGAGCAGCGGCTACCTTGGCTGGGTCGGTTTTCTGAGGAATCCCATGTCATCGGCGACCTCTTGTCTACTTGACTGCTCATACCCGCCGTCGCTGTGGTCGCACAAGACTTACCTCAATAGTATCCTGCTGCTTACCCCAAGGTCCAAACGGCCGGGCAGGGTGTCAATCGTGGTTAGTATCGGGGTTTGCCAAATTTGACCACAATTGATCACAGCCGTTTCTCCGACTGACGGGGTCTCTGACCACCCATCAGGCTCATCAGGGTCTCCTTCGCATTAGGCGGATGCGGGAGCCCGGAACCACACTGGACGGATGGCGGCAGGCTGGCAGCACACCCCAAAATGCAATGCCTACGCCACGCCACGCGAACTCCCGTCGGCAAGGCAGCGCAGTGAATGGCCAAATTCTCTACCGACATGGCCTTGTTTTAAAACTCGATGACGATCCTGACGATGGCGATAGTGTGTCCAAGTTAAGTGGTCCACGAAGCTCATGTAGGCGTATGCAGAAGCTGCGAGGCGTGCGAGGCGTGCGAGGCCATTTATTGCGGCGGCATGCTATCTTCGCTGTCTTCCACTGCAGCCCTCCTAGAAACGGGACCGCCTGCCTCTGAACGCAGAGGATCCAAAGCCACTAAAGCCGCCAGGGTTCAATGAGACGTCAACCGCTCCCCGGCAGGTTTGGGAAGTGTGGTTGCCTTGCGTGCTCGCGTCGATACCTGGCCGGCCGTCGCTTCGTCTGGCCTCCCCGTTGGGGGGGGTTGACCGCTGATCGCTGCAGGTCTCGTACGACGGTCAAGAAGGTGGCTTAAGAGGGGGAGAAAGGCCATTTCTTCACTGTGTTGTGACAGCAAGCCACATATAATCAGGTCAATACATGACGCTGTGGCCTCGTTCGGCCTTGCTCCTCTGGGCCGCTCGCATATATGGCCGGCGTGGTACGCTTCAATATCGGGAAAAATTTGCTGACACCGACGACAAGGAAAAGGAAAGGTTGAGAAGGGGTGGAGGAGGCTTTCTCTGCATGCCTGCATGATCCTGGGTAGCCGCATCGCCAAGCCAAGACGTTATCGGATTGCTTGCGTTGTGAGGTACGTTTCTACGAGCTTGGCTGGCAGACATGGATAACTCGGCAAGAATTGGACACTCTCCCCCCTCAGCACCAACTGCGTCAAGGCGGCCAATCCAACCGATTCCGCGGGCCCTGCACACCTCCATGATGCTGAGAGCACAGTCGAGGCCAAGCAGAAATGTGCTCTGCGTCTTTCATGAAGCGTTGCCCCTGTTGTTAGGCACGTTAGCAAAAGACCGACCTTGATGGTTGTGTTGCTGCATGGAGGGAAGGAGGGACACATTTGTGTGGGTGGCCCATGTCCATTCTTGAACCCGCAATGGCAAGTTCAAGTTGAACGACTTGGGACGGGGTCCATGGCAACTGCGCTAGGCCCTCGATACCTATTAGTTCCCGTCTTCCACTTCCTTGGTTTGCAGTCGAACAAGTTGAAACAACCGGCGCAAACGTTTTTGCTGATCGACAAGGGATCGATGATATGTCTACACTGTCCCTATAAACTAGACTCAGCCAGGGCACTAGCAGATTCCTGGGAATTGAAGCGAATACGCGCCGGGTCCGGCTTTTTGTGGTGCATCTTCCGGCAGTTCGCTCACCCCTCGGCGCGGAGTGGCCAGGGCTCTGAACCCAGTGGTGGGCATAGGTGGGGTTTGGTCGGGGTGTGTTTTCCGTGCGGGACGGCGGGCGGTGCATGCCGATCCCGTTGATCTTTCTGTCTGTTGCCGCGGCAGAATTCGCGCTGGTGGCCCTCTCTTTTTGAAGTGAGACGGACGGCGGCGAGGAAATGGGACAAGGTGACATGGCGCAAACGGCTATGTTCCAGAGTCCGTACGTCTTCCTGCGTTTTCTCACCTAGCGGTGGGAATAGTATAATGGTTTTCAGCTTTCTATGCTGGAAGGCAATGAATTCCTCAATCATGGTATGCCACTTGGCAAGGCAGCCCCTTTAGCCCTCCGCTGTGCCTGTGCTTGTGCGCAGTGAGCTCGTGGAACTTGACCTGTGGCAAAAAAAAAAGGGTATGACGTCATTGCAGTAAACGGACGAAGTCATGGCGATGTTGGCCGGATGTCAATTGGATTCCCATACCTCCAGCGACTTTACATAATTACCACGGTTGCGCAACTTTTATTACCCAACAGCATATGATACAAGTCTGGAATGCCAAAGCATATCAATGCTAAAATATCAACAACTGCCCTATCCCATTATAGACCTATCCGAATAAGGGGGCTGTTATGAAAGAGGGCAAAATACGCTTGCCCAACAGGATTCATGGGAATTGACAGGTAAAAATTGTATCCTGCATTTGCATTTGCCTCCCTTTGGAGTGGAAGCCTTCAAGTTGTGCTCACAAAATGGTGTGTGAGAATCTTACTACAAGGATACGATTAAGGTATGCCTTCAGCTTATACCCGCCCTGGCATCTATGGATATTAGGTATTAGGAGGGGGTATGTGTACCTAACCAAGGCAACAATTACAGCGCAACCGGTGGTATCAAACGAAAAGCCAGTCTCATGTTGGAGCAACCCAAACACCCATAGAAAACAACTGCCCATGTTGGCAAACTTCCATTGGTATCCAATGATGGAAACCCATCACCACTTTTACACCTTTGCACGGCTGGTGAACCGCGATCTCCGCTCTCTATGCCCCCACCAATAAACGAAATGTGCAAGCGTCGCAATAAGCCAAAGCAGTGCGTTGGCCAAGACAACCCACACAGCGTTCTTCAGTCGCTGCATGTCGCCATTACCCTCGGGGTTTTCGTTGATATACATCTGGGTTATTGTTAGTCACCAATGCCGCCTGTAATGTCAAATCACCGGCCAGACTTACCTTTCCAAAGATGCCGAAGAGTGCGATCCAGAGGATGAACAATACCAAGTTCCATACCCAAACTAAGGCAAAGCGAAGCAAAAATGGAATGAAGTAAAGGACGGCCGTTATGGCAGAGAGACCACCAACGACCTCGGCATACACCTTGGTATTGTTAGCTGGAAATCCGACCCACAGACTTTGGGACGTCACATACCCATTTTCCGTCCGCGGGTTTCCCAGCCTTGGAGGCACGATTGAGCTCCACGCCATAAAGGCCGCACACCGTGATAGCCAAAACAAATTGGCCGAAATGTAGTGTTGAGAAGAGCAAGTAGCCCCATGACAGGCCGCCGACAGCCATCTTAACAAGTCCTAGTTTTTGGCGCTCGGTGGTAAAGGACCCTGGTGATAGGGGTTTCGGGTTCGGTTCAATAGTTTATTGATGCGCTCGAAAGAAGGTCTCGTGCGAGTCGGGTGGTCGGCGAGCGGTGGTTATATACCGCGGGGTTCCCCCAGCAAAGGGTAAACCTGAGAAAATCGTCCAGCGCTGCGGAGCCAAGAGCGACAGCGTGGTTTGTTGTCTACGACACAGCCGGTGAATCGAAAATGTCGCAAAGTAATCACAACTGGTGCCGTGCAAAGAGAAGACTTGGATGGAGGTCGGTTTCAAATACTTGGGCACAGCTGTTTTGGCGAAACAGCTGATCCACGGATCATTCTCGGGGATAAACTGTGTTGCTCTAATGACGTAATTGGCTATTTCTTCCGGATCGAGATCAAGCCCATCATTCGACCTGCAGCGGTCCCCCGCCAACCTTAAGAAATTTGACCAAGATCGTGTGTAGCCAATTGTGCCTTCCCCTAACAACACTTTGTCATGAGCCATTTCCAGGGTGACTGCCAACGTTCACAGATTTTTGTTCCTGTCACCTAAGCGACACACCACCCAGCACAGCTCAAGAGAAGCCCTCTACCTCGCCTCTAGGCCTCCAACTCATTAGCCGCGACAATATTGTGCCGATGTCGCTATGTATATATGCTGCCTCGTTGATTGACTGTTCATGCATCTATTTGCACTTTCCCCCAGGGCGGATGCGCTGGAACAACTAACGCAATTCCGACTTTGTTGCAGCCCAACGAGATGAGTCCTCTCAAGTGATGTGACCCGATCATGGAGAGGCCTTAACCCCCCCCCCCCCGGCGAACCTGAATGTTTCATACGGCGATCATGGATTTTCCTTTTGGCTAAACGCTATTCACCGCGTTCTGGTTGGAAATTCGACGGTTCGGCTGCGCACATTCTCGTCAGTTGGTTAGGCAGTTGGCCTCTCGGACAAGTGGATGTTGTCGAATTTCGCGGTCAAAGAAACCTCAGAGACGGCAAATTTGACGACAATGCCAATGAACCACCTTCTTTGTTTTGAGGTCGAGGAGCCTTCCTCGGCCCTTTCGGCAACTGGTCACCGACTTTGGATTCAGCCCTCCCTGTGGGGGGCAGAGGGGGTTTCATCGTGCGGTTAGCCGCCCTGAAGCTAGGCATGCCATGGTTGTCTCAACTCCAGCCTTGCGATGTCGACTGGGCATTGCCTCTGATTGTCGCTTTTGCTGGGCGAGAACAGCCAGGTGGAACTCGCGAGATCGAAAGTTCCTCTGCAACTCACGCATCACAAGGCGGAACACCAAGAGCTTTATGGATGGTGTCTTGCCTGTCCAGTCACCGAATACACAAGCCTCGCTTCGCCCAACAAGAAGACCGTGAATTGCGATGAAGTTGATATTCCTCATGATTGGATAACTAAAGCAGGAGAAACAGTGCGCTATTGTTTTGGTTGGTGTCCAATGGTCAATGAACAAACATGCCGTGATGGGTGCCAGGCAGCGCCCGGGGTGTATTGGGGTAGGTTGAGGCTCTGCGAGCCGCGTGGGAGTGTCAAAAGAATAAGAGCCTCATCTCCTGCAAATTTGCATCCGTCTTCGATTTTCTCAGACTTCTCGAGAAATACAATCAGCAGTTGAAAGAAGCGTTTAGGTAAGATCTCCTGCACCAAGCTCGTCAAAAACAAGGCTAACTAATAGTGATGGGATTAGTGGGCTTCAGCCACGCTATTATGTTGCACCACTTTCTATATCTGATACCTTGACAAGCGATATACCAGCACACACAATACGGATGATGTCAGAAAACCAGTAGCTTGAACAAACCACACATTGTGGTGTAACAGCTTACTGGACTTGGGTTTCGACTCATGCAGGACTTTTGACATTTATTCGTGTGTCAGGTCGCATTTTCGGCATATATTCGGAAGACACTCACCAAATTCCCTTCAACAGCAACTTGCACTCGTTGAGAAATCCATTTGAAAGTTACAGGTTGATTGATGGCGAGCCTGGTGAAAAATTCTTGCGACCACTGATATCGTGCGTGCTGGGTCTCATGACCGCGAGATGATGCGGGTGAAATCGTGTCACCGTGTCCCCATCCTCCTCACAAGATGTTCGCACAAGTCTAAATGATGTTGTTATTCTCGGAAAGGCAACCAGTGTACTTTTTGCGCAAACGATCATTTGCATCGACACACCTCATATTGTAGGTCCAGACCAAGTCGCCGCTCTATTCTCTTGAGATTTGTGCTGACACTGTGTTTGGGTTCTTTTGCCTGATAGCCAACTCCGAGTCCCCCTATTGGTACAAACTTCGAAGTCGGAACCCAAAACCGGCCTCGAAAAAAATGTATGTCGAAAAAAGCCGTGTCTTCAGAACCGAGCCCAACTTGGCAAGAATATTGGGCGGTCGTGCAGAGCAAAATACCACGCTCGGTCTTCGGTTCAGGACTGGCGGCCGGTGCAATGACAGGCCGGTCAAGGAGGTTTGCCCGTTCATTATACACTGATGCTACGGGCCACAAATATTGCAGAAGGGTGATTGTCTCAAGCTCCGGTTTCTTGCCCTCGGTGGGCAAATTCGACACCTCAGCCACTCACGTCACGCGGATGTGTGGGCGTTCAGTTTCTCGTCGGTCAACCTATCTGAAACGGCCTTCTCCTACCTATTGACTTCCCTTCCGGACCTTCGCAGTAGGAGTCAGGGCGCAGATTGCGCAGTAGCTTAGGGGCCCGCACTAGGCTTCCCAGGCCCCGTACGACGTACTTGTCTACTTGAGGACCTTCCGCCAAGGACTATTATTACATCTTGAAGGGAGCCCTGCGAATATCCCACTGAGGCAAAGAGGCGATGCAATTGGAAATGGCTACCTACGGACCGAGAAGTTACAGACTGCCTTACCTGAGCCACCCAGCTTCTTGCTGCGGCTTGGGGAATTGGCATTCACCGAACCTTTAGCCCCGGCGCGCCTCTTGCCCCTATTCTGAGGCAATTCCGAAGTTAAAAGAGAATGCCTCTCCCGCTCGAGAGGCCAACCATCCCAGAATCATCGACACTACAAGTTCGGATCACGCCTGCTCTTCAACCACCTGCTCCCAAATCCTAGCTTTGGCACTCAGAAAGAAAACGATTAGACTCTCCTAGCCCACCCTTGCGATGCCATCTAGCACAAAGTCTGGCAGCTCTCGCGGCTGTGGCCACAAGGGCAGCACCGTGAAACCCAAACACAGGGTAAGACACAAGTCCACTGGACTTTGAGGCTGGGCCTTTGCTGATATCACAGGATGGGGGATATACTGTTATACACACCTGGAAATGCGTAAGTGTGAAGATTTGGGGGTTCTGGTTTTCCTTACGTGCTAACAGCCTGAAATGTAGTGCAACTGTGACGTTGGAAACTCCGAGAACAACCCGTCCTGCATCGGTTGCAACCACGTACCTTGTAGCCACTGCGAAACAGAAGCTGTCCGGGTCCGCAACGATCGATAAACAGCGCCTGTGGCAATCTTCCACGCAATTAATGGGAGCAAAAATTGTCAGAGCAGAGGAATCGACAGGACAGATTAAACAGTTTGGCTCGCATGTCAGGTTACGAAGCATGGTAGATACCCTGGTCGGTTTTTAAGGCGAATCGGAGGAAACCCTGAGGTTTTTTTTTTTTTGGTGGAGTTCGAGAAATAGAAGCTGTGTGGCATTTCATCCTTTTGTACTCCCAATTCCCTCTTCTTATCCAATCCCAGCATTTGAGCCGCATCCCAATTAGGCATTTCTGCATTTTTGTCTCTCTAGTTTCAGTTTCTTATGTTATAAGCTCATTCTCGCGACCTATTTCGTCAACCGCACTTGTTTTTGGTGTAGAATCTGCGAATTTTTGGGGTCGTGCATTTCGTTTCCGTCTCAACATCAAGATATCGAGATCAAAGGTTTTCAAGCATAAATTTATTCGAATTTCAGTTCTAGCTTTGTCATTCTCACTCTCTTCCATGATGATGCGCGTGGAGTGGCGAGCCCGTCACGGTTGAGAGGTTTCGATTCAGATGTATTTCGTTTGTTTACTTTCCTCCCTACCCGGAGGCCGCTCGGGGGGTGTTCTTGAAGGTTTTCTTACGCCACCGAGCCTTCTCATGTTTGTGGGATGGAAACAGGTGAAGTGGGGGAGGAGGGTGGCGAAGTTTAGGGTGCCAGTGCTCAAGGGCAACTCACCGACGTCCTGCCGTGGCCCAACGAGACCGCTGTGACGGAATGAGCTGGCGAGGGAGAGCTTGTTGAGCAGAGCCGTTTGTGTGCTAAAGAGGGGGGTGGGTGTGGGGTGTGAGTCGAGCTGGGCCAGTCGTCAGGGAGACAGAGAAGCCAGAGTTCCTATTCAATGAAACCACGACAAATTACAAGGCTCGCTCGCCTGTGACCCTTGTCACCGAGGGGGCCCCGTTTGTTGAGTCCGCAGTGGAAGGGACACCATGAAGTTTCGTCACTACTCTCGCTTGGTTTTATCTTGGGCCCAGCTCGTCACCTCACAGGATCAGGCAGAGGGGAGGGGAGAAGGGGAAATAGGTCCTGGGTTCGAGGCAGACGGCGGGGCAGATTGGCTTTTTTGTGTTTTGTACGGACGAAGCAGGGAGCCGGTCTGAGGCAAGCAAGGTCCTTTTAAGGCAATCGGCGCCTTTGGCAGCATGTACGTGCACAAAAGAAGGCAACCACATGGCAGCCACGGCTAGCGTATCTCACGGAACATTATCCGCAAGGACAAATTCTGACGTACCAGGTAGTCCTGAACCTAGACTCAATTGGATTGTCTTGGCGCGGAATTGAGCTTCTCCGTCTTCCAATGGGCATTTGTTGTTGAAAAGGATTGATCAAGCTCAGATGCGGACCGATCCCTTATCGGGATGACCGCTGCATGAGAATTGGGCTGCAACACACAAGGCTCCCGGCTACCTGGAATTAAGGCAAGCAAAACAAAATATCCCAGCTTCACCGAAAAATTTTGTTATGATATTCTTAATGACGTGTGAGGTGTTTGACGCAATGCCGCTTGGACGTTGTTGCCTTGGGATGAAGCTAAGCATTTCAGGGGTCAAGAGGGGCAACCAAACTTTTGTTGAGATAGCCAAAATGATAGAGCAATTAAATTCGAGCTTTTGCGCGACTGCAGAGCCGCATTCGGTAGACTGTACAACATGGGAGTCGATGAACAGCTGCAATGCATTGCCGCGTGGCACGCGCGAATCCCCACCACGCGAGGTGCGCGAACCGCCGGGCAATTGAAACCACTATTTTCTTTCTCAATTGCTTTAATCTCGAGCCACACCGCTGTTTCAAACACACAGCCACCTATCAGTCATACTGGGTGACGGCACTGGACACAGATGTGCTAGAAAGCCACAGGATGTCAGAAACGCCGCAGACAGATGGATGGCGTCAAATTCGACCAACAGCAGGTAACTAATAGATGCAATGGCCTAGCAGAAAATAGATGACATCGAAGACGATCCATGGGCACACCCATCGCAACTGCCACCTGAACGGAACTGAGCAGGGCCTGCAACTGATGGATAGCACCAACCCCTCCTTCCGATTTGACCCCTCTACCTAACCCTTTGACCTCTCAACCCCTCCACCCCTCCACCACCATCGAGCTTCTCCAGCTTCAGCACACCTAGATTTTGCGAGTGACAGCAGCTGGTGTGTGGCACGACAGAAGGCACTGCGTCGGTCAAATTGATTTCGGGCCCGATAACTTGGAAAGAGCCCCTCGGTTCTTTTATCGACCGAATTCGTAGACACTCAAGGCTTACTTCACCAACCACGCCCAACAGCTGGCTTGTCACCTGGAGCCTGCAACCCAGCCTGGCCGAACTGGTCCAGTGTGGCGGCTTACCATACCCTCCCTACGGCCAAACTACCTCGTGGCAGCTGCAGGAAACCAGAGACAAGGTCAGAAAGACCGCAAAGGGACCCGAGCGAAACGCGGCCACACAAGGGCCTTTGCCGAAAGCCATCTCGGACAGGATGGCGGCCAACGCCACGGACCAGCATATCCAGCCCACCGTCCCGCTACCCACCCCGCCCTTCGTCATCACACCTGGACTTGACAACCTCAGAGACGTAGGCGGCTACTGTCTTGCTACTGAGCCTGACAAGGCTATCCGGCGCGGCGTCCTGTTTCGATCGGCAGACCTGACCCAGCTCGGGGACGAGGGTGTGGCTGTTCTGCGCCAGCTCAAGATCTCACACGTCTTCGATCTGCGCTCCGTGGCCGAGCTGAAGCGTGACGGCTCCAGTCCGGAATATGCCCAACTACCCGCTGGCTGGGGCGCACAGCGCGTGTTTGTGCCCGTCTTCCGCGATCAAGATTACAGCCCCGAGGCCCTGGCTGTGCGCTTCAGAAATTACAGCGATGGCGCCCAGGTTAGTCTTCCCCCTTTGCCCTTTGCCCGCGAGTGTGAGAAGTAAGCGAGCAACCAAGCTTGGGAACAGGCATGCGAGAGCATGTGCCATGGTTTCCATTTTCTGCTGCACCCATCCGTCTCGCCAGACTGCCGATGGGGCTGACGGGGCAAGCAAGCCAGCTAGGCGTGTATGGAGGGGGCGCCAATGCGAGGCTTGCAGGAGGAGGCTGCAGTGCAGCATTGTGCAAAACAACCCACGCATCACCAAGACCTAGCTGAGCTGCTTTACACTAGCTACCGTTTGCCCTGGCATTCTGCTTCCCACTACGCCCCATTTGTACCATGGGATTTTCCTTCTCCATGTGGGCGGGCGGGGGGCCGTTGTTTCTTTGCGCTCCTTTTCCTTCTGTTACACGCTTCGATGCTTCCGTTCCCGATCTTGTCATCTCCACCGGCTCTCTTGCCTAACTTGCATGCCTTGCCCAGCCCCTTTGATGTCACAGCAGTTAGCACAGAAGAAGAGAAAGAAAGCCCTGGACTGAGACGAGACACCTCGTGTGACTTTTTGTAGGGTTTTGTTCGCGCGTACGCCTCCATCCTCGCCGCCGCCGCTGATTCAACAAACGCTAGCGCGCCGTTCCGCACCATCATCGAGCATCTCGCCGCTGCGTCTGCCGCACCCACACCGGTATTGGTGCACTGTACGGCCGGAAAGGACCGTAAGTGACTAATGCCATAGTTTCCTGCCCGTTCCAGCACCCCCCTTCCCCTTTTCTCCTTGAAATAAGCACTCCCACAGCCACACTACGAGACTAGTATCAGGCACACTCATGGGCTCACACATACACACACTCTACCTCCCACCTGAACCTAACTGGAGCTCGACACCCCCCCCCCCCCCCCCCCAAAGTCTTTCCTCCTCGTCCTCAAAATCCACGCCGTCAAGCACGGCCTTCCGAGCCAGCTAATCCCACCTCACCTCTCCAAGTCTGACTCAATTCCCTTCTCACCACCCCCATCACTTACCACCGTCACCCTCTCAAACACAGGGCACCCGCCCCCAAGTACCGCCTCCGAGAAACTAACAAAGCACAACAAGGCACGGGTGTTATCTGCGCTCTCGTTCTGGCCCTCTGCGGCGTCTCCGACGAAGTCATCGCCTACGAGTACAGCCTAACAGACCTGGGCTTGGCGCCGCGCAAGGAGGCTATTGTTCAGCATCTCATTGCCGACAAGGCGTTGTTTGGCGATCGGCCGAGGGCGGAGCGGATGGTGCAGTCGAGGTATGTCGTTTCCTTTCTTGGCTTTCTGCTCGGGGGAGAGGGTAGTGCGTGGCCAGGGGCGCTTGAGGAGAGAGGGGGACAGCTAAGAGCCTGAACCTCTCTCTCCTGGGTCGGGCAGTCCTGAGACATCAAGAGACTTTTTGAGAGGAACCCAAAGTGGTCTAGAAATGGGGCTTGGGCTTGGATGGTGGATGGGTTCTGCTTGGATGTGAGGGCGGAGTAGTGAGGGTTGAACCTCTCACTGAGCCCCTGAATCAACACTTCCCCTGAACGACAACCTTTCCATTTCCCTAGCCCCCAATCACATACAATGTCAGCCAGCCAAGCTAACTAGCATTCAACAGAAAGGAGAATATGCTTGCGACCCTCGACATGATTCGCGAGAAGTACGACTCGGTTGAGAGCTATGTTGTTGATCACTGCCGCGTTTCGCGCGAGACGGTCGAGCAGCTCCGGCGCAACCTGATTGTCAAGACTGACGCCAACGAGTCGGCCATCGACTGGCAGGCTCACGCTAAGCTAATAGAGTAACTGCCTTTGCCTACACACAATACTAGACACAAGGCTAGACACAGGACCAGATACATGATAGACCATAGATAGAAATGGAGCGCCTGAGGTGTTTGTTTGGTATTTGTTCATTTCTTCATTTGTTTCTGTGTTGGACATAGAAAGCCTATGTGCTGTGGTATACAAGGCCCACCGCTCAGGGGCCGTGTTCTAGACTCCCAGAAACAGAAACAAGACTTTACATGGGGCTTGGGCAGCTGAACGATTAGTCTCCGCCATGCCTTTAGGTGGTAGATGGTACTCCCCGGCTTTCATACAACACGCCAAAATATTACAACAATCGCGGCACGCCGCCGTCATTAGTCTACCTTGGTGGGAATCTTGACCACAGCTCTCCTGCGATCATTAAACGGTACACCGTACCGCCAGCCGACACCTTTCCTCGACTTCCCGTCCTTTCCGGACGAGTCGACGTTAATCTTCTCGAACCGGAACTCGAACCGGCCCGATTCGATCCGCAGCTTCCTGGCCTCCTCGCGCTGCACGCGGAGATGTTCCTTCTCGGCGAGCTCCTCCTCGCTCTCGGCCGCGGCGGCGATGAACTTCTTTTGGGCCTCCTGCGGCTTGACACCCTCGGCGACGTCGCGCTCGAACTGGATCAGCTCGGGGATGCGCATCTTCTCGTCGGGCGGGAGAATGTGGTCGCCAAAGGCCTTGGCGGCGTCGGCGCGCGTAAAGTGGCGCGACTCGGACGTCGGCACAAACAGTTGCTGCTGGGTGAACTTGTGGACGTGGATGTCGTTGATGGGCTCAAAGGGCTTGTCGGAGAAGCGCAGGTCGGCCACGGGCACCATGCTCATGACAGCCTTGGCGTAAGGGAGGGCCATTGGCTTGAACTGTTGATAGGGCCATTCCGTGTCAGTAAATGTCTCTTGTTTCTGTAGTTCTGCGAATGTAAAGAATGCAAAGAGAAATGTGGGCTTCGGTCAGAGAGGCTCGCAACCTAAATATTTAACCATGTGTATGTGTCTTCAAGACTAATCGAATTTTTTATTGTAATCATCATTCGATGCCCATATTGTCGTGTGTCGTGTGCAGAGTGTAGCAGACAAGAGAAGGGGGAAAAACATACCGAAGCTTTCCACTCGTTCTCAATGGCCTTCAACCGAATCACCGCTGCCACACGCCGCATGTCGACGCCGAACTGGGCCGAGACGGCCTTGAGAGGCAGCCCCGTGACCATGACCGACTGCCAGATCTTCTCGCGTGCCTCCTCCGACAGGACCGGCTGGCTGACAAACTTGTCGTTTGCCGGAAACGGCCTCATTCTCGCCGAATCGCTCGACGACTTGACGCCGCCCAGGTAGCTCGGCTTGTTGCCCTCCGCGGGCGGGTTACGCAGTTGTTCCTTGACAGAATTCAACCACTTGTGAAAGTCGCGCTGCTTGCGGTTCATGTCGCGCGGCGCCGTCGTCGAGAAGGGGGCCGACGATGACGAGGGGGGAGAGAGAAGACATGATTGTTGGGGCCATGACGGCCGGCCTGCGGCGGTGGCTGTCCTCTGCGGTAACGGGGCTGCGTCGAGACAACTGAGCAGCTGCGGCGAGCAGCCGGTGTGTATCCGAGGTGGCATCTTTTGGCGGGTGTGAAGGTGGTGGATGAAGCCACCTCGGTTTGTTCAAAGATTGGAATTGCGAAGAGTTGCCCGAAGAAAAGTTGTTGGGTATGCTTTTTTCTCCGTCTCCACCCAGCTCTATCCACATACTCTAAGCTTGGCCAATCGCGGATCATTCGGCGAAAGGCGCCGAGATCTGGTCTTGCTGCGATTGGGTTAGTGCGCGGTCTTGGCAATACGGGTTAGGGTCGGATGCGTGGTCGTGTTGGTCTTGGCGCCAGCAACACATCATTTCTGGTCTCTAAAACTCAACTTGGGATGCACTCGAGTTTGAAGATATGGTGACGTTGAAGTGGTTCAATTGGTTTTGCTTTTATCACCAGCTTTCGCTGCATCTTCTTCATTTCGATTAGACTCGCTAATCGGGGCCAATTTGTCCTTGTTTCTTCTCAGTCAATAACACATCCAAAGTAGCAGACATGTGTCGCATATCTGCACTCCTCTCAAACAAGATGACACCCTCAACTCGACCATCTTTGGCGCTCAACCCCGGCGGTCCCAAGTTATTACCCTTCCCAACCGGGGTATCATTCCGTCCCACAAGCCCAGCCAACCGTCTTGGTATCCGACCTCTTTCCCCCACCACATCACCTGTTTCCATACCACCTTTCACCACGGTGGCTCTCGCTCTTGAACTGGTATTACTCTAAAACGTGGTTCCCCTTTCCGAAAGCCTTCAAGATATCGCAGTCGTGTACCCGCCGTGTTCCAAGTCTTCCTCCTTTGGAAACCCAAACTAAAACAATAGTAACACAACCAATGTCGCAGTCGCAGCCAACCCAAACAAAACAACGCTCAACCACCTGGTATGCTTTCGTGTACTTCATAGCCAAAGTCCCTTTAAACGCCGCCAAAAAAGCCCTTTCCTTTTAGGAGACATGTAACTCGGGACTCGGGATGGGGGGCTGTGATAAAATAAGCTCATAGGGCAAATTTAGCGCGCCTCAGACGACGACGTCTGAGACAGACGGTTCTTTTTCGCCTTGCTCTTCTTATCATCGCCATCTTGCGTATACTCCTTCCACTTCCTCCAGCCGTCGTAGTCGATCAGCGCTTGCATGCAGCCCCACTCCATGACTTTTCTCTCCAGCCAGACGTAGGTGACAGGCTGTAAATTTCTTTGTTAGTATCAAGTTTCCTCAACATCTAGCAGACATGCCAGGGCTCACCTTTGTCAAAAAGTCATTGCACCCTGCCGCCAACGCCTCATGCCTGTCACTCTGCAGCGAGCTTGCCGTCAACGCGACGATAATAACTGGACTTTTGAAGAGCTCCCTGTTCTTCAGCTTGTCCTCCTCCGCCGTGATATCTGACTCGCCCTTCCCGCCGGGAGCCACAGCCGATGCCGACGAGGACGCAGGCGATGACGAAAAGGCACCGATCGAGTTCATGCGCTCGAGACGGCGGATCTCACGCGTCGCTTCAAGTCCACTCATGACGGGGAGCTGAATGTCCATTAGGACCAGATGGAATCCGCCCGCGCGCCACTTGTCGACGGCCTCACGACCGTTCATAGCGGTCTGCCAGCGCACCTTGAGACGCTTGATGAATGCTTCCAGCAGACGTAAATTAATGATATTATCCTCCACAATCAGCACGTTGATAGGGGGCACCCCGCTTAGGACCCCGCCGTTGAGCATAACGGCGGGGAGGGCGGGGTGGTCGGACGCCTTCTTCTTCTTCGGCCGAGGTGCCGCAGGCCGCGGGGAGGCTGTTCGCGGCGGCGGGGTGGTTGACCTCGGAATCGGGATCGGGATCGGCTCCTGGGCGGGTGGTGTAGGGAGAGGCGGCACAGCGGGTGCGATTGGGCCATTGGCCGAGTGTTCTGAAGAAGCATTGGAATGAGTGCGTGAGCGAGGTTGTTTTATATGGGTCTGCTGCATACCGTGGTTTGCTACAGCAGTGATAGCGGCTGGATGGCCTCCTGCACCGACGATAACGGTTGGTGATGACGTGTGTTGCCTTCCAAGCCGTGGCCTGTCGGGACGCTCACGGTAGGGTCTGGATCTGGTCCCTCCAGGGGAGGGTATCTGGGGAACCTGCCCAGTACTTATGACAGACATGGCGTGTGGGTGAGCAGTGCCGTTAGGAATAGGAGCCGAGGCCGTGGGGAGCGTGTTAGGCACAGCACCCGGGCCGAAATAATCTGTGCCTGCCTCGACTGGTCTGGTTTCCTCAAAGTAGACGGAGGTGATGTGCTGGGCATGCGGGGGACCAGCCCGGGGAGACGGTCTTGGGGTACGGCGCTGTGGGATGTCGATGATCAATGCTTCTTCGACGGTCTGCCCACCTGGAAAATAGGCATCTAGAGTGCGGGCCATGGGCTCCTCAGGCCCAAGGGTGCGCTCCTGGTTCTGCTCGCGCGGTACTATCCTCAGAGTGAGGTCCGGGGCGTCAAAGACGCGACCAAGAGAATTGGCATATTTGAGCAGAATCATTCCGCGGACATCGTCGACTAGGTCCTCCTCATTGATCGTGACGAGGGTCGCAGATGCGCTCGGCCTCTTGACCCAAATCTTTCGCGTCACCATGTTTGCGCTGATGGGGAGGAAGAGCTCGGCGGTCGCGGGATCGAGTTCATCGGCATGTGCAGCACCCAGAAGAGTTCGAATGAGTGTGGTTTGGCGGCTGGGGAGCAGACTCTGCCGTCTCGGGGTGATGTTTGGAGCGGGGCGGTTTAGGGAGGACGAGTGGCGAAGCTTTACGGAGTTGTTGGGAGTGAGTGTTGTTGTTGCAGCGGCAGCTGCTGGCGTAGCAGGGAAGGTGTCGGGCGGGTCGACGAGTCTGATTCTGCGCAGGGATAATTCGGCGGGAGGTGCGGCCGAGGTGGGCGATGGGTCGTCGAATGCAGCATCGGCCACGCTTACGGACAGCGGTGGGAGGGCTTCAGTGCTGGTGCTGGTGCCAAAATCGTATGTCGAAGTATTATTGATGATGCTGAGATTATCGGACGAGTGCTCGTTGATGCGACAAAGTTTGGCTATCGGGATCCGCTGATCGTTCCCATTCGCGTCGGAGCCCTCGCTGCCAGGTGCCTTGGTCCCGCCCACCGGACGGGCTTTGGCGGGGTGCATGTTTCCGTCAAATTGGCCAGAACCCGTCGCATTTTTGGTGCCGTTGTCAACGGGGTCGACAGGAGGAGCTGGGGATGCTGCAGTGGTCAGGGTTTCCGCAATTGTCGAAGGGGGTTGTTCCGAAGAGGCTAGAGAAGGAGCACCATTGCTGTCGTTGATTGTGTCTTGGTCCTGCTGGCCGGGTCTGACGTCGGTAGCCAGGTCGGTGGTCAGCCCCGTGCTCGCCGTAGCTAGGCCCGTTTCCTGTTTTCCTTCGGCCTGTCTCAGCCTGTCTTGCCTGTCTCTCGGCTCGTTTGCCGTAGTTAAAGGCGTGGCATGTGCCCTGGAGCTGTGGCTGGATTTTGCGTCGCCCGCGGGTAGTTCTGGGGGCTCGGTGACTTCTCCGTGGTCAAACGACCGCAGCGAGGACGGGCGCCCACTCACAACGCATTCCAACACGGGGCGGTGGTTGCTGGTCGTCTCGCTCACGCTCACGCTCACCGTCTCGCTTCCGTCGCTCTTTTCGCTCCTGCCCAGACTGCTCGTCTTGCCCGCTGCTGTGATCAACAGCGGCACTCCCGAGCTCCTCCTCGGAAACTTGGCTCGCAGCTTGGAACGGAGGTCCCCCATCACAAGACGGCGCTTGTGGTCCGTGGCGACAAGTTTGCTCAGGAGAAGCATAAAAACGACGCCAACATAGGAGATGACACAGGTGAGGAAGGAGAGAAGGGAGCGGCTATGTCTCAGCAACCACGAGAGTGGGTGCTGAATTTTTTCTGCACCGGCCCTCGCACTGGCACTGCTTGATATTAATCGCACCGGGACGCTGCCACTGCTGCCACTGCTGCCACTGCTGCCACTGCTGCCACTGCCACTCGTGCGACTGACACCGCTTGCACTGCTAGCCCTGCTGTCCGCCCGTAGCCGTAACCCATCTTGCTCTCGTTGCAACGCCATAGCCAGGGACCACGGTTGCATGGTCCGGCTGGTACGGAGCTTTTGGAATCGATAAGAAAGCTTGGCGTGAATTCGATCGCCTTGGGAATCCCAGATCCTCTGGCGCATTTATGCCCATCCAAGCCGTCCCATTTCAGCAGTTGCAGCTTGGGGTAGCTCCTCGCACGCGACAGCCGCAGCAACCACACTCGTCGGACGCCCCGCCGGCCAATCAGAGCCTTGACAGCTTTCAGAGAGCTCCTGCCCATAGGGCACAGGGCAAGAGGCACATGGGAGCAGTTGCAAGAGCGCCCGGGGCGCGGGGGATACGCCCAAAATGTTCTTTCAACATCCATTGTTGATCCATCATTCATTCACCTATCTCCAACCCTCTCCTTCTTGTGTCAGGAGCAGCAGAGCAGCTCCCTCAGTTCAACGCCAATGCGAGACCGCCGCCCCCCCCAGCACAGCACTTCTAAACGGACCACAACAGAATCCCCAGCGCCGTGGACTGTACCCCAGGTACGGTCTGCTCACTGGCTGCTAACGGATCCCCTTTGGGTCTCTCCACCCAAGGTCCGCACCGCGTACACGTCGACATGTTGGCATCCTATGAGCGCCGGTCTTCCAGCAGACTGAGACTGGCTTTGCCCTGATTCTTTGTCCTCCACACAGCACGTTCCTGACTTGCTGTGGGAAGTCGGACTGCCAGAGGCTGCCACGTGAGCACCCCAAATGCACACACGATGCACCAAGGTTCCGGCGTTGTTGGTGGCCTGTCAGGAGACAGCAAGCCAGACATTGCACCCATGCACATATGCCTGGCCAGTGTTCCAACAGCCGGGCAGGCCGCTGCATCGCCTGCGGCACATAGAAGAACCACTCAATGGCCACAAGCTGTGGCGGGCTATTGCTTGTCCAGGCTGTTCCGCCATTTTGGACCATTTTGACAAAATGTGGGGGTGGGGTGGTGTGCTATGCCGCCAATCAGCGCCGTTTGACAACGCTGCCCAAGTGAGTGCCGTATTTGCTTTGTCTGCGAATGGCTTCAGCAGAGCCAAACAAGATATCTTGGACATGGGGATGAGGGGAACTGAGTCAGGGGAAATCGGGGGTCTAGATTGAGCGTCCACACAGCATGGCTTGGGGGAGCAAACAACCGCGAGATATTGGTTCCCGGTATAAGGTAAACAAACGCGCATTCTTACTGGTCAATATTGCCCGATCGCCAAATTCTTTGCCTCCAAATTACTTTTTCCATCCGTTTGATCACTTCCAAATCACTCCTTATGGCGGCCAGCACCCACCTCGCGGCACTCTGAAGAGTTGCCAGAACCTGTCTTTGGTGTTTGTCGTCTGCCTGAATCTCTGCCTCAGTCAATTGCTGCTGTTTCTGATTCTGGCTTTCTCTTTTTCCTGCACCCCTTGTTCTTTGAGTGACGCAAAACTGCCTGATCGCAACCCTTTACGGCCTTCAGCAGCAAATATAAGACTCTGTCTACTTTCCGTCCTTCCTCGACCAGCATGGGTGAGCTCGGCCAATCCTCTACGCCCAGGTTTATTTTCACCCACAATCCCGGTTCCACCACCGTGGAAAACCAAGGAGGCTTCATCTTCAAACCTAACAACAACTGGTCATCCCTGAGCACTTCTCTCCGCAGGGGCTCATTCTCCTTTGGGAGTACTTCTTCCTTGTCGTTGAGGGCCAAAAAGACACCTCCAGACCCCAGTTCTGAAGATTCTCTTGCAACGCCGCTTCTGTTTTCAGCGGGAGCCGGGTCCACATCGCCAAGTACCCCGTCTCCAGCGCCGCCGGTGCTGCCGTCGAGTTGGAACTTCTCCGCAGGAGTTGAGAGAAAAGGCCAGAATCTAGAGATTCAGGTTAAGAGCCTCGAGCCTTTTGCGGTACCCTCGGGCACGTTCTCATTCGGGGTAGCGGGTACATCCTCGTTACCGGAGCAAAAGAGACCCAAGCCTTCTCCGTGCGAACAGAGGCCCTCGGACAAAATAAGCGCCCCGAGGGAAGCTTTCTCTGCAGTCTATGCGGGCGGCACCCAAGCACTAAATAAGGAGAAATTACGAATATCCATGGCCGAGATTTGCAAGACCGCCGCCAAGATGGCTGTAGACGGGAAAGTCAAGACCCCCGTGGATGAAGCGGCATCTACCTCAAGCGGCGACATGATGAGCAAAAGCAACAGAGCCACTCCAAGTGAAGCCGAGGATGAAGGCGAGTATAGCAGTGAAGACGAGGTGGATTCTCGAGCAACCATGCGGGATATCCACATGCGCCTCCTCGCACATCGTCCGGAGCTGGATGAGCTCAATGAGGTCCGAGCGACGCCCATCTTCACCGAAGCGGTCCACAACTATGCCGTTGCCTTAGCGGGTATCGCTCCTGAGAAGCCCTTTAGTCAGTATGGTTTGCTCGCAGGGGACATCAGCGGGGTGACCCAAGATGGAAGCACGGATAACCGCATCTTCTGGAACATTGCCGCGCCCTCCAGCTTTTTCATCTGTGGCAGTCAGGGCTCAGGCAAGAGCCATACCCTCTCGTGTTTACTAGAGAATGCGCTTGCGCGATGCCCGGCCAACGTACTCCCACACCCCCTGACGGGTATTGTCTTCCACTACGATACCTTCATCTCGGACACGGGAGGCTCGCCGTGTGAGGTGGCGTGGCTGGCGTCGAACCTCGATATCAATGTCCGCGTGTTGTGCCCGCCAACCAATATTCGGACCATGAAAGTAAGTCAATGTCGGCCATATCGTCTGAGATGCCGGTCTGATCAGTGTCCCAGAAACTGTACAGCCGATTTCCAACCGTCACGGTTGAGGAACTCCGACTCAACGAGTCGGACCTCAACACTAAGCGCATGCTCGACCTCATGGCCGTCACATCCGGGGGCATGCCACTTTATCTGCACGTAGTGAACCGTATCCTCCGCGAGCTACGCGTCGAGCAGCAACGCACCGGCGCGACCTTCAGCTACACGGCCTTCAAGAAAATGCTACTTCGCGAGAACCTGACGGAAATGCAACTCTCGCCCCTGCGCCAGCGCCTCGAAACGCTCGAGTCCTTCATGGTCGAAGACGAAGCCAAAGCCTTCAACATGTTCTCGCGCAACTGCTCGGACAGCAAAAATCCCGTGCCTAAGCGGCGCACCACCCTCTCCAGGCAGGGGACCGACTGGACGCCGCGCCCCGGCCAGCTGACCATTGTCGATCTGTCGTGCCCCTGCGTGACGGCCGAGATGGCGTGCTCGCTCTTCAACATCTCGCTCTCGCTCTTCCTCGAGCAGTCGTCGGCCACGGTCGGCCGCATCATCGCCCTCGACGAGGCCCACAAGTACATGAACGACTCGCCCGAGTGCCAGACCCTCACCGAGGCCCTGCTCGCGACCATCCGCCTGCAGCGCCACCTCGGCGCGCGCGTAGTGATATCGACGCAGGAGCCCACCATCTCGCCCAAGCTGCTGGACTTGTGCAGCGTCACCGTCGTGCACCGCTTCACCTCGCCCGACTGGCTGAACGCGTTGCGGAAACATCTCGCGGGCGTGTCGGCCGGGTCCAAGATGCTGGAGCGCGCCGAGAGCGCTGCGAAGCGGGCTGCGGCGGCTGCGCGGGTGGGTGGCGAGGAGGGGGAGGATGGGGTTGTGGATGGGGCTGGGGCCATGGTGCTCGGGGAGGGGGATCCGGGGATGGAGTTGTTTGCGAAGATTGTGACGCTCAAGGTGGGCGAAGCGCTGATGTTTGCGCCGAGCGCAGTGGTGGGGGTGGAGAGGAGGGTTGGGGAGAGCTCGAACCTGGGAATGGTCAAGAGGCTTGCCCATGGGGTCATGAAGGTGCGCATGAGACATCGGACCACGGCGGATGGTGGGCAGAGTATCATGGCTGCCTGAGGGGGGTTGTCTGGTTGGCCATTCCCTGGGAGAGTTGAAACTGGCGGTTTGGAATACGAGGGCGTTTTGGAGACGAGGTTTCTTTGAAGACCGACAAGTTAATTGAAGTGGTGATGATACGCGGGGGTGGTACTTCGGCTATGGTTGTGTCTGGGTGGTAATCATGGCGTTTAAGGCGACAGACATCTGTGGACGACACGGGGGGGGGAGGGCGGTGGTTGTATTAGAGTAATTGTAGAGCAATCGCGGGTGTAGGTGTTGGTTGGAATAAGGTTAGTCAAGGTCCATGTGTGGATTTGTTTGGGCATGTTAGATTTATGGTAATTAGGGAAGGGCTGTACAGTCAGGAATATCTAATTACAATACATTTTGCCTTTCGCATTTCATGATGGCATCTGATCTTGGCATGTTTCGTTAATCGATCTGATGAACCCCTAAATATGGAATATGAAGACTTGGCCAATAAGAGTCGTGGCAAAGTCTTAATATTCCCTTCGTCTGAGCTACTACGTGCTCTTATATGGCTTCTTACCCAGCAGACAAGGAATGGTTGACTTATTGACGACATTTGCTGCATCTGAAATCACCGTGTCAAGTTCGCCGCAAGACTGTGCAAGATCCGGTCCCCGCACCCCGCAACCACAACAGCGGAGCTTTTGACTTTGCGACAACTGCTCGACAATGCATCAAAACCAATAAAGGGACATAACCATTTGTAATCACCAACATATCGCCATAGAAAGGCCAAGCTATTAGTTCGACTGCCGCCAAATATTAGAACTACAACTTCCCGCAGCCAGAGAAGACCTTCACCTCTCAAACACCTGATACAACCAAGTGCGGAATCGGGTTGTCTGGCAACATCTCATCAAATGTCACCACGCTTCGACTCGCCGCCAGCGAAGTTGGAATCAGAATCCTTCTCCCGCCCCCGGCCCCTGCCCCCCAGGTCCTCGGCGCAGCTCGCCCAAGTGCGCGCGCAAAACCGTCGGCGCGAGTACCTGGAGCGGAACCCGAGCTACTTTACCTCGACCGAGCACGAACTTACTGGTAATATGTTCCCCACCCCCTGCGCAACTCACCTCACCCTCTGCCTCCCCAACATCAGCCCCCCCCCCCCCCCCCCCCAAGCTGCACAAGCCGACTCGAACCATTCACATAAGCTAATACGTGGAAACAGACCCCCTCCTCTACGACGCCCTCATCCGCCGTTTCCAAACCCCCGCCGAGCGCGAGGCCGACGGCCGCGCAAAGGGCTACGCCCGCGTGCTCGAGGGCTCGCTCCTCCGCGGCGAGGAGCGGCTGGCCAAGATGGCCGAGGGGACGCCTGCGCCGCTGCCGCCTCCGCCCCCTGCGCTGTCGGCGTTTGGGTTTCTTGATGGACCGGGCCCGGGGGAACCCCCCAAAGCTGCTACCGCGTGTCAGCCCGCGGGAAGTCCGGATGCCGCCATGACGGACATGACGGCGAGCTTCGCCGAGCTTGTGGGAACGGCGGTGGCGGTGCCGCGGAGTAGGGAGGAGGGGAGGGCGCTGTGGGAGGGGTTTCTTCGGGAGAGGTTTGTGCGCGGGGGGGATGAGGATTTTGAGTATGAGCGGGTGGATGGGGAGGAGGCGTTTGATGTGTTAGAGCGGCGGGAGGAGGAGGAGAGGTGGTTTGATGAGGAGGAGGCCGACTGGGTGGGCGAGGGCGAGGGCGAGGGTGAGGGCGAGGGCGAGTTGAAGGGGGAGACGGGGGTTCAGGATTTCTAGGAGGGGGGGGGGGGTCGAGGTTTCTTGTAAGAGGAGTGGAATGTGGTTTGGGGCTGTGTGTATGAGTGAGCAGTGGGGTGTGGTTTGAAGCTGTTTATACGAGGTTTGGACGTCGTGGGGTGGTGTTGAACTGCCTCGTAAGGGGGCTTGGGGGCTGTAGGAAGGGGCATCAAAGGGTCAAGGCGGTCAAGGTGGTTCTGTTTCGGCAGGGGACGCACCCCATAGCTTGAACAGCGTGTCCTAGGGATGATGCTGCCATGGATTGGATGGTTGGGGTTCAATGGAGGCTCAGCCCTGGGAGGAAACATGCGCGCAGGATCGGCTTGTACGGGCGCTCTTCTTGTGAGCGACTCCGTCGGTGTTCGGGCACCTAGGTAAGGCAAGTCTTGGTCTGCGCGACGTTGGCGTTGCATGTCACTAACTCGATCTGCAAGGCCGGGTTTCGGACGAAAGGCGCATGACAGGTTCTTGGTGTATGCCAAGCATACCTCTCTCTCACACTTACGAACCCCACGATTGCTGTCTGATTCCTTCAGCTTCTGCCTGGGAACCCACCTTCCCACAACTGCCTGGCCCAACGACTTCGGCAATCAGCGGCTTGAGGTTCGAGAAATTGATGAACCTTAGGCATTCAGACCTGAACACAAAGACGCCCAATGTGCCATATGCGCGCGCAACCCCTGATTCGCAGACGTGGCACCAATAGCAAGACAGCACAGTCACCCACCATTTATTTCATTTCTCTCTTAAATTATCTCCTATGAAAAGGTAATTTTGCCTTGTGGGTAAGGTCCATCCCTACTCCATGCATTTTATGAAGTAGGCATTAAGATCCGCCAACGAGTCAGTATGGACACGCCCGACCTTCATGACCCGGAGGTTATCCTCGACAGTATAGATACGACTGCAGTCCAGCCGCGCCAGCGGTGAGATGTACTGCCCCTTATCCTCCCGGATAACCGCGATCGGACTACGAGTGATGCCCTCCTCGGGCTCGGGCTCGGGCGGCTCGACGTCGGCTGAGTACAGCACGACAAAGTCCTCGCCGCGGCCCTGGCTGCTGCTGCTGCTGCTGCTCGCCGTCTTTCCGCCCCCCTTGCCCGGGTAGTAGGTGGTGATGCTGAAGCACAGCGTGTGGTGCAGCCGCTTGCGGACCACGATGAACCACCGGAACTTGGCGTAGGGCGTCGTCCCGTGGTACCTGGGGCAGTCGTCGGTCCACTCGAGATCCAACCGCCGCCCGGACGCGCCCTCGTGGCCGGGCTCGAACCACGCCGTCTTGAAGATGCGTCCGACGGTGAAGAAGCGCTTGGCTTTGCCGACGGTTTGGAATTCTGGCCCAGGGGGGTTAATATGGTTACAATATGGGAAAAAGGGAAAAGGGGAAAAAGGGGGAAACATACGGTCGCTGAGAGGCTCTTCATATGCTCGGGGTGATAGCAGTGGTAGTTGTAAGGATGTCGGGGGTGTCCGTGGCCGGGCGTTGGCGGGTGTTTGGCCGAGAGGGATGTGAAAGACTCTGTCGTTTTTCTCTTCATCCTCATTGCCGCCGGCGTCGTCACCTTCGTCTTCGTTGTCGTTGTCGTTGTCGTTGTCGTTGTCGTTGTCGTTGTCGTTGTCGTTGCCTGGCTCCGGGGACGGCGGAAGAGCTGGTGTTTGTAGTTTCTTGGTAGCCTTTTGTGGAGACTGGGACCGTAAAGAGCCTGAGGCGACCGAAACAGCGACTGAAGGTGATCTTGGTGCTGGAAGTATTACCATGGCCTGGCCCATGTCGCCTTTGCTTCTTTGGTAAGCGGCGTAGGATAATGTTTTGCCATCTAAAATAACCAGTCAGTGTAAGTGAAGGCAACAATCAAAGCGGTGACTGCTCCTTGCCTTTTTGCTTGATAAAATCCTGAACGCTCTTGTCCCATTCCCATTTGTCTCCACCTGTCACTTTTGGCTGCGAAGCAGGAGGCGTGGGCTCTTCTTCCACATTTTGGGCGACAGCCGGATTCATGGTACTTGGAGCTATCTGAGAAATTGTCCGTGGTGTTGAATCCCTCATATCCCCATACGAATCCAGAACAAAACCTATTGTGATGACACGTCAGTCTCGCCGTCTTGACTTTGTGGTTGAGATAGCATCCTTACCTGGAGTCTGGCCAAACGTATACTGGCCCCTCGGGCCTAGACCGTTCGCGGCAGTCATTGCCACTTAGACGGGCAGAACTCGCCGCTTTGCAATGGTCGTACTTGTACGATTACGGGACAGGCTCGTGAATTGCCAAAAACATGGTTTGGATCTAGCAATGACACTAAGGAAATTAGCGGGGAGGCCTAGTATTTCTCAGGAGGACTCAGGAGCCAGCCTCGGGTGGTGATGATAAGGCTGCATCTTGTTGGCCAACTGTAGGTAATGACAGGTCACTCAACGCAGTTGAACACCACGAACTTGATGAACTGGCATGCGTTAATTCGGCCTAGGGGCAAAGAGATTGACCTACTTTAGATGAGGCTGTTACAAGGCTCATTTCAAAGGTGCATCTGCTACCTAAGCCCGGTGAAGCAGGATACTGTGCTGTTAGAGAGGGTAGGATCGCGGCTTTTAACGGCAAGATGTATCGCCGCCGTAGCCGCCGGCATACTTGAAGGTGAGGGGGTGGGGGGGTGGGAGCCTTGTTTCTTATGCTAGAGAAGCTCGTTGCTCCGTAGAGGCAGCCAGAGACGCCCCTGTTGTCCCAGCCCGTGCTCCCTCCCACACAAGGCTGCAGCTCGCCCGACAGAGACTTCAAGTCCCGACCGTTGGCCAGGATGGGGGGTGAAAAAGCTATAAGAACAGCCTTCCTGTCACGAATCGAACTCGCCCACCTCTCACGATCGACACTCTCCCAACAGGTTTCTCAAAGATCATGGATCTTTTGTTGCTACAAGCTGGGCAAATAGTGTGTCGGATCTAGTACGCCAACAGCCACTTTCCTCGAATGGGAGCTAGCCTGACTCGGATCGTTGCCCCGCCCAGGCATGCTTTGCTGTGCAGCGTGCAGCGCGTCCGTCTGCAAGATCCAGCAAAATTCCATTTGCCTATTTTGGTGGACCCTGTGATTGGCCAATTGTCCTCGAGGCGACGACACCCCGCCTTGCACGTTGATGATTTGCAACCATTTAAACTCGGCAAAGAACTTGAACTCACTTGGAGACACAGATCGCCCGACGTTGCCTTGCCTTGCCCGAAACTCCGACTTGGCCCAGTACAACATCGACTTGGCGATGCATCGCGAATGTTTGACAAACTGCAGAATCGGAAGTTGAACATGAGACTTTCGGGTGTCGCATACCCGCCCGTAGCCGGCATCCTCGGCTGCTGCATGCTCCCACTTGCACTGACGAACACGTAATTATTACACACAAACTGCTGACTAGGTATATAGCATCGACCGACAGCCACCATACTACTAATCCCGTGCCGGATGCAGAATTTGACCACAACGGCTTCCCCGAGCATATTGACGCACGCCAACAAGACAATCCGTTATCCTCTTTCGAAGCCGAAAACCGGACGTCCAAACACCGGCAACGCCTCCGGTTCGTCTCTTCTCCATATCGGCCGTCTTCAGTACATTCCTAAGCAGACCAGCCGCAGCCGGTCTGCTGCACCCGGGCGGCACCGGGGATACCCGTGCTCCACCTCACCGCCAAGTTGCTTACCGTCTTTGCCTGTAGACATCAGCGCTTTCTCACCTATCGCAGCTCTATCACAAGAATTATTTCCGCATCTCTCAACCAGCAGACATTGCAGCCACGTTTTGTCCTGCCATACGAAAGCAACGCCCCTTATCTCACAAACACCCGTTTCCCACCACATTTTCCCGACGTCATGTCGAATCAGCACCCGCCGAGCACCCAGGACGGTCATGTCCGCGCGGAGGGGATATCCCAGCAATTTGCAGCGGCTGCTAAACTGCATTTTGTTTTTTTTTTAATAAAAAAAAAAGAAAAGAAAAAAGAACAAAAAAACCAGCCAGTAGCCTCTTACAGCCATCTCTCGGGACAACACTCGTCCGCTTCAAGGGGTTGCGTGTCTCCCACGGGCCTATAGGACTCGAGCCGTGGTCTGTTGGCAGACGTGCAAGTGCTGCTTTCATGCAAGGGCCGCGAGGCCGTTCGTTGATCCGGGTCTGTTTGCCCCGAGGCTCGATTCTCAGCGAGATCAGTCCGTGACGCGGCTCTGCGTCTTTGGGTGATTCGGCATTTTCGGCAGTTGGAATAGGTACTGCTGAAGTAGAAGACTTGATGTCCTCGTCGAAAGGAGGCGGGGAGACGATAACCCCCCCCCGAGAATATCTGACTTGGGCCGTCAATCAGCTCCTCTACATTTCCTTCAAGATCAAAGCCTGAGCCCCGACCAAACGAGAGATCTGCGATATTCTCATCATATCCGTAGTTTACGACCGCCATCATGGTCCCCAGTTTGACACCCACAGCACATATAAACTTCAGGGAAACCCAGACACAAGTTTCCACGTTTTCAAAACTCTTACTACCAGACCCCTTTAAACCCCCCCTTTTTCCCCTTCAGGCATTCTCAGGGGCCAAGTCTTCAAATTTGTGGTGGGAGTTACGAACACAATGACAACACCCATGACTACCACAGAGCAGACACACCTTCAAGTTGAACCGTGATAGGATTCTATATCCAGTTTGAAAACCCCTATCCGCTCCCAGCGCATCACCACAACTGGAGGATACCAATCTCCCGATTCCCAGATAATCAAACACCACGCCCCACAGTGCAGAACCCCAACACAAAACACATAATAATGGTATCTCAGGACAAAGCAAACCCAGAACCCAAAATGCATCTAACCCAACGCTAAACCCAGCCATGCTCAAAACCATCCCCCCTTCACCTCACAACCTCCTACAACACGCTCCCCTCTCTCTGCGGACTCATCTCGGTCATAGGCACATTCCTCGTCATATCCCCGTGGTACGGCTGCGGCTGGGGCTGGAATCCCCGTCCAGGCTGCTGATACCCCCCCTGCTGCTGCTGCTGCTGCTGCTGCGGATACCCGAGCTGCGGCGACTGTGGCTGCTGAGGTAAGAAGTAATACTGGCCCTGCGGCAGCACTTGCTGCTGACTCGGAAAAGGCGAGTACAACTGCTGCGGCGAGTACGATTGGGCCGGCGGCGAATACACCTGCGCCTGTGGCTGCTGGGGCGGGTAGTACTGCGGTGGTGGCTGTCCGTCGTGTCCCTCGGCGATCGGAGGAGCGTAGGCGATGCCGTTGGCTACAGCGACGGGGATCACGGCGCTGCCGTAGGGCATCCCGGGGATTGGCGCGCCGTTGGAGTAGCCAGGGAGCTTCTGCGAGCTGGTTGCGCTAACGCCGGTGCCCTGCGGGGAAAGGGGCGAAGACGAAGACATGCCTACGCTCGCACCGAAGTGGCTGGGCGGGTACCCGCCGTTGATGACTGCTGGTTGTTGCTCTTGATACTGCGGCGGTGGGACTTGGGCGCCTTGAGCGGCGTCGGCGGACTCCAGATGCTTGGTCTTCCGGCGGGATCTCCACAAGCAGATGGTAAGGAAGGCGATCAGGATGATGGCAACCCCGGCGCCGGCCCCAATACCTGCCTTGGCACCAGTGGACAGTCCGCTGCTACTTGATTCAACAGGATATCGCATCGACCAGACAATGTTGGCAACGGCCGACGTGGGCTTAGATGTATCGCTCGCCTCGTCTTCCAGGCCTATTGTAAGGGCTGGAGGTGTAGCAGTGCTAGCCATGGATTTGTAGCAAGGCGTCTGACCACCAACATGGGTAGTATAGAGCCAATAACCACTGCATGATGTTAGATGTGTCAAACAACCGGGAGAAATGCGCATGCGTGGCCCTGAGAAGACATACTTGGGACAACACCCCCCTGAAATGGAATAATAGTCGTCGGCGCAATTCTTTAGAACGGCCTGCTTCCTATCTGCTGGCTGGGGAAAGTTGAAGCCGAGGGCGTTCCCACCGCTTCGGTCCGGTCCCGGCGTATTTACCGCGGGTGCAGCGGTTGGAGTGGCGACTGTGTAAGGGCAGCACTCGGGCTTGTCGCCCTGGCAGCCATTGAACCCGGCCCAATATGCCGTGCTCCCTGCGTCGACAAGCGTGAAGGCGGTCTTCTTGCAATCCCCCGAGAGCAGGGCCCCAGAGCCCTTGTAGTTTGGCTGCGCAGGCTGTTTGGGCTTCTCGATAGAACCTGCCACGGTCACGACTTTGACGGTTCTGGCACAATGTCAGCCTCTTGAATACGCTCCAAGCTCGTGTTCCTCGGGCGTGAAGCAGCATACTCAAAACTCAGGGCAACAGAAGCACTGTATGAGCAATTAGCTAACGTGCCCACTGAAGAGCAAAAATGGCCAAACTTACGGAGGAGTAATTTGGGCCATGGCAGTTGCTGGAACACTTCCGCATGTTTGCTCGAAATACGACAGCTGATACTCGCCCCAGTCTGCGCGTGGGTGCTAGTTAGCAGATGTTTAAGTTGCAAAAAGCGAGAGCGGTAACATGCCGACATCGCCCAACTCATAGCCGAGACATTTCCTTCCATCCAAGACCGAGGAAAAGCAGCCCAGATACGGGAGGCCGGAATCGCAGAAGCAGTGGTTCGCCTCTCTCCTGTCTGTAGCGTGGGGTGCGGCATTGTTGCAGCTAGTCAGTATATTTGCGCAGGAGGAGAGGGCGTCGATGTTCTGCATTGCCTGCGTGTTAGCCGTCACTCTTTTCGCGGGCCATTGGCCTGGCCCGGGCTGCGTGACATACGTAGCAGTTGATGTCAATGCCATTGTAGACGTCGGTTATCTCTCGCGGGCGGAGGACTGGATTGTATACGGACGCCCAGGTCGCAGCTGGTGTGGGCAGCGGAGGCAATGCTGCGGCTAACATTGTCGATATTTACTCAACAAATGGTGTAAGTCAACGAGAGAACGGGTATCGAATGGAGGCAACACCTCGATGGGCCTAGATCACGGCCTCGCAAAACCGGGGTGGAGAGGTGAAGATCTTGTGGGATCTCCCTCGAGAAGAAAAGGAAATTGGCACGGCACGCATTCTTCGGGTGCTCTCTCGTAGGGCCTCTCAGCCTCCAAAAACGCCGACGGGATCGGCGACGGGGGACACACGGGGACGCCATCAGCGTGTGTGCCTGGTCCATGGCCCTTGGGCCCTTGGGCCCATGGAAAGGAATCTGACGTCTACGGGCTAAGGTCGCAACGTCCAATGGGCTCGACCCTTTAATTCCGTAAGGGCTGCCGCAGGCTTGGTGATGATGGAAGACTGGGCCCCGGGTTGATAAGTTGACCAGGCCGGATTGGGCCATGGGGCTGAAAGAAACCAATCAGCAGCCCGGTGGCAGCGCTGTGCCTCGCGTTGTCCATGCTTTTGCACCGATAAATTCGACGGTGCCTGGACGCTCCCGTCTGCAGGGACGTTGAGCCAAGAGGTTTCGCATCTGGCCGCATTGGCCGCTCACATCATCGGCCACTATCATTATCGATCTTTATCAGCGCAATTAGCGATTCCGCGATTCTGTCGACTCCTTCGGGCGGGCGCAACGGGGTATAGCGTATTTTTGGGGTGTGGCAGCTGCAAGCGATCAGCGTTTCGGAATTGAGCTGAACGACTGGAGGCAGCGCGGAATACCAGCTTCAATCTAGCCTCGTAAGAACAACAGTTGTCTAGCGTCCGAGATCATTGTCGTGTCAATCGAAAGTCGAATTGCAAGTCAGATACAGTCAGTCGCCTGTCGCACCGCAGCAATCCGGCGAAGTCGTGTATCGGCGCTAGGTCAGCAATCGGTTATTATATGTTGGGCATGTGCTACACCCACCGTCCAAACCACCCTCCGCGCTGCCCTCAAATCCGCCTTCCTCCTAAACTGCCGCCGGCCACTGCCAACAGCCTGAAGCTCGACTGCGGACCCGTAACTGCGCCAACTCACTCCATCCCCGGTGTCCTGCAAGACCGTCCTTGCCCATAACGATCCCCAAGCCATCAACCCCCACCTCCTCGCCGAGGTAGGCCTGTCGCTAGCCTTCTACCATAGTCCCCTGGCCCACAACAGACCCGATCATCACCCGACCCGGTAACGGCGACAGGGGACCGCAGTCTTTGGGCGGCCGCCCTGTACCCCCTCAACGCCCATAGACACGCTGCATCCATCGCCACATTTTGTGCCCCTCGTCAGCGAGTGGCCACGGGCCGCACCGTGCTCGACCACGTCCCTGGGTGTTCTTGGTGTCGCTGTCGGTTGTGGCCAGCACTTTCTTCGCACCAGCTCTTTCCGGCGCCGCTTGGGGCGCCTTCCTACATTAAGTTTGCCATGGGGCTCTGCTGGCTGGCCCACGGGGGAACAAAGCCGAAGTTAGCATCCATTTCCGCATGAAACTGGGGTTCTCCGTTCTTTATGGTGTATGAGCTGTTAAAATCGATGACCATAATTCGAATCCCCGACGATTAGGTAATTGTCTAGCTTGCTGTCGTCGTGGGCGACCCCCAAGTTGGTCAAGGCCTGAAGTGACTCTAGTAGCATGCTCTCAACATGCTCCGTTTCCAACCCACCAGCCGCATCCTCGTATAGACCAATTCCTTCGATATCCGAGAGAACCAGCGTGGCAATCCGCTTCGCCGTAGTAGACGGGGACGACTGTCCCCTGTAGTGGGCGAGCCGTCAATAAATCGCCGTTTCGTTGTCAAACTCCTCGTCCCAGCCTTTCTTCTGCCTCTTCAGCACAATCTTGGGAGGTAGGAACCATTTCGGCCATAGAGCATGTTACGCAGCGGCATGGGCAGAAGACGTAATAACCAGAGAAAACGATCTGAGCAATTTAGCAAGACGCGGAGATGCACCACAATCGGATGGTGGTTGCGTATTGTCCCCTCTGCCAATACGCAGCGTATAAACTCACACATTTTTCATAACGCCAGGTATGGCGTTGCCTCACTCTTTTTTTTTTGGTTGGGGGGGGGGGGGTTAGAATTGCTGCCCGTCCTCACGAGCAATATCACATCACGTTTCGGGGTCTATGAGCGACGAACCAAGCTGATCCCGTTATCCGACCTGCGGGGAGATTCTAGGGCGTCCATACTGCTATGTTGCTGGCTTATCGTGCTGCGATGATTTTTGGCTCCCAGACAATTTTCCATCTTTCTGTGCACTGCACAAGGTCTCCCGTTGTTGTTGGTGCTGTCGTGTTCCTACGGAGCGTAGAATCGCCTTGACGGGTCGGAGAAGCAATGGACTTTGAAGGACAGGAAGTGGGTAGCAAAATATTGCACAGATTGGCTTTTTTTTTTATTTTACAAAGAAATCCTTCCCGTCATCGCTGCAACATAACCGAAGGAGGAGTTTCTTGTAGCGCATCCATGGTGTGATTAGCTGCTCGCAAAGTAGTTGGCTGATTGGCACCGCCATCGTGAGAATATTCCGAGACGGATACAGATGATTTTTTCAGGGATATCTTGCAGTTGTAGTCTCTCACATAGAACTCCTTCTAAAGTTGACGCGGGCGTAAGCGCCCCGTTTGATCGGCCCCACTTATCTAGGCACAAGTACCTATGGGGTTGGCGCATAACATTGTTGGAATCTGCCTTGTTGTAAAGGGGGTGGTGATAAGTTGTTGTAGTTGTGGAGCGAAAAGTTACAGGTCTGAGAACTGAGACTACGGCAAGAGAAGGCGCCTCAGCACGACCACCCGACGGGAAATGCAAAGGATGGGAGTCATGGCATTCGATGTGTATGGGGGTCACTCCAGTAAGCTGGGACGTGCCTGCCGGGAACGCCACAGCTTCGGAGCACTGGTCCCAATTCAACCACTGGCAGTCCTGTCGCCATTTCAAACTCGGGCCCGTCGACATCTCAGGCTCTCTCACCCGTCCCCTTCCCGCCCAGCTTGCCTATCTGCGTCTTTATCATTTCGCGTTTCATGGCGCCCTAGCAAACTATTAAGACATTAAGACGAGGTGGCCAGCAGGCAGGGGACACTGCTCTCTGCAAGTGCTTTGACACCTTTTGACACATTTGACATGACACACACCTGCGGTCTGCGTAACTGCCCCTCTCTTCACCCTCACCTGACAACCCAAACCCAGAGCTCACGAACAAGTGATGTCCAAAATTGTCGCAGTGGCTTCGGCATAGACCCCGCTGAGCCGTCCAGTTCGTCCCAGACCCGCCCAGTCCCATCCTCTCAAGCTAGCACTCGGGACGCTGGCCGAGCGGGTAAATGGGAGGATAAATAAATAAAAATGGGACCAAGACTTTCCATCTCGACCGACATCCACGCGGCCGCGGTTGCAAAAAAAAGAGTCCCAGCCTGCTAAGCAAGACTCCGTTAGGAGAGGCACATATTTCCATCCACGCTCTCCCCAAGCGGGCCCCGAGCGTCTGGATGAAATAATTTGCTTCCAAAGCGTGTATATATCCGCGAGGCAGTCCCTTCTCTGTCCTTTTCTCTATTCCAATCCATCCAAAGCCTCTCAAGAACAAAAGTCCCCCCGCCCCTCACACCCCCGCACAAGCTTCCCCACAGCCCGCTTCCCCAACTCCCCTCCCATTGTTCACCTAGAATCCCGCCATCACCGAAAAGGGACCCAACCCTTGAAGCTCAACCCACCATGGCCCCCCTCATCACGCACCTCTACACAGCCGACCCGTCCGCCCACGTCTTCGAGGGCCGCGTCTACATCTACCCGTCGCACGACCGCGAGACCGACATCCAGTTCAACGACAATGGCGACCAGTACGACATGGCCGACTACCACGTCTTCAGCACGCCCTCGCTCGACCCCGTCGCGCCCGTGACCGACCACGGCGTCGTCCTGCGCACCGAGGACATCCCCTGGGTCTCCAAGCAACTCTGGGCCCCCGACGCCGCCTTCAAGGACGGCAAGTATTACCTCTTCTTCCCAGCCCGGGACCACGCCGGCGTCTTCCGCATCGGCGTCGCCGTCGGCGACCGCCCTGAGGGGCCCTTCGTTCCCGACCCGGAGCCGATCGCGGGCTCGTACAGCATCGACCCGGCCTCCTTCGTCGACACGGACAATGAAGCGTACCTGTACTTCGGTGGGCTGTGGGGCGGCCAGCTGCAGTGCTACCAGCAGGGCAACGACATCTTCGATGCCTCGTGGGGCGGGCCCAAGGAGCCGTCAGGTGCGGGCGCCTACGCCCTGGGTGCGCGCGTCGCGCGCCTGACGCCCGACATGCGCCAGTTCGCCGAGGATGTGCGCGAGATCGAGATCCTAGCGCCTGAGACGGGCGAGCGCATCCTCGCCGACGACCACGACCGCCGCTTCTTCGAGGCTGCCTGGGTTCACAAGCGCGGCGACGTCTACTACTTCAGCTACTCGACTGGCGACACCCATTACCTAGCCTATGCCACCGGATCGAGCCCCTACGGGCCCTTTACCTACGGCGGACGTATCCTCGAGCCGGTTCTAGGCTGGACGACGCACCACTCGATTGTTGAGTTTGAGGGTCGCTGGTGGCTTTTCCACCACGACTGCGAGCTGAGCGGCGGTATCAACCACTTGCGCTCCGTCAAGGTCAAGGAGATCTTTTATGATGCCGAGGGCAAGATTGTGACCGAGAAGCCCGAATGAGCATGTCCCAATGTAATAAAGAAAAAAAAAAGTATTATAAAAAGGGGGTATATTGTATAGGTATGTCGCTGTCCTATCTATCTCTGGTATAGGGGGTAGTCTAGGTGGTGTCCAAATTCGGTATTTCAAGTAATTGTGCCAATCATTATGGGTGTGTGTGATATGTTAGTCCAAAAAATCGTAAAGCTCGTAAATATCATGATGCCACGCCCCCATTTTGTCGTCGAATCCATCAAACATAAAGAACGGTCCCATCCTGCCGATATGTTTTGTCTACATGGGCCAAGGATCACACCGCTTCCATGACGCCCGCCTTTAATTTGTTCAACGCATCCTCATACTTGCCCGGGCTGTGGTCTGTCAACATGCTCGTTCCAAACCTCACTTCCTTGAAGCGCTGCTCCACGTCCCGGATATACTTCAGCACAATCCTCTGCGCCGGGCGCCCAAAATTCGCCTCTCCTTCTAGGAGAAATGCGTCTCTCCTCAGGACTCGTGTGCTCTCCACAACAAACACTTCGCCAGGGGGCATCAGCTTCTGGCTCATCATACTCGCCCGCAGCACCTTCAGCGCTGCGTATGACCACTGCTCGTCTTCAAGACGAGCTTGCTCCTTGGAGGTGCCGTACCACTTGTCCGCAATGCCCGTCTGGAATGCATCCCAAATACGCTGGCGCACTTCGACTTTGGCCTCGTTGTTGTCGGTCTTGAAGGCCAGTGCAACGGCCTGGAAGTCGTGCAGGACGCCAAGTGAGAGGTACGGGACCAAATCATTGCCGTGGACGATACTTGTGATGAGGCCCCGAGTGGCGTGGCATAATGAAACTGACATGGTCGACGGCGGGCCGTAGGCAAATACATGCACGGGCCGACCCGACGGAAGGCATACATTCTGAGACGGACAGGTTGGTTGGCCATTACCCAGCAGTTTGGTGTGCGGGTCGGATGAAGTGATGAAAGAAGTGCCTGGGCCTGGCTCGGATAGCATAACGCCCAGCAGAGCCGTCACTGCTCCTCCCAATGAGTGACCTGTGAGCACGAGGCCGTAGTCGGGAAACTCTTCCAGTGCTTGTTTCAAGGTGTAAAGTACTCTTCCATCGCCGCCATAGAGCAGCCGGCGAGCGGAGGCATGGATTCCCTTGTGTACCTTGTACGTATTATGCCTCCAGATCAAGTCATCATAGTCGCACGTCATATCCGCCAGGACGTCCTCAAACCCTAGTGTCCCCCTGCAAGCCAGAACCACAGCCTTTGACTCGTGGTCGAGAGATATGTAATGCACGAGGGGCACACCTGTATTCGTTGAACCCGAACCGTCCGATCCACCTTGCGGATCGACAAACGAAGACAGAAGTATGCTGCTGGCGTCGGACTCGGTATGGTGGGCGAAAGACCGCAGCTCGTGATGCGTGTCGTCCAGAGCTCGCATGATCGGCATACCCCTGGCAATTCCCATGAGTTTGAGAAAGCTGGAGCCATAAGAAGCCGAAGCAAATCGCATATACCGCGTAATATTGCGCAAAAGGTGGTACTTGGGAAACATGCCATCTACCCTTCCAGCCTGGCGGAGGGTGCTAAGCGCCTCCATATCACTGAAGACACTCTTTTGTAGATAGTACGGCACCAGGGTCGTGTGTGATTCGTTGGTCCTGAGGGTGTAAATACTCGGGGTGTGGTACATATGAGACCTGGCACGCCGGTGATTCTTCCCTGGGGTATCGTAGGCACTCGACATATCCCTGTCTGACATAGCCTTCGAAAGCGGACTTGCGCTTACGGCGTCGTTTGACACGGCACACGGCGAAACAGGGCGGAACTCATCAGCCGGGGCGATCGAGTAGGCCTCGGTCTGAGATATCATCGAGTCCCGGCGTCTTTCGTGAACCGAAATGTAGCTAGCCCGGGAGGAGCTTCGTGGGTAAGGGTCGTCGTCCATATCTTTTGAACCCGAAGCTCGCGTGCCATGCGCCATACCGACCCGCTTCGCAGGTGCTCGAGGGGGTTCACGCTTCGGAAACAATGATGACCGCCGGCCAGGAACTGCGAGCTGCGATGGGGGACTGGGCCCAGCCTTGGGCTGCGTCTTGGTACCACGTGTGGCTGATGATGAGCTCTGCGGATTCTTGGTCGTTTGCTTTTTGCCAAGCCCCGTCTCAGACCCAGAATCATCTTTGGTGAAGAAAGAACCTGGTCTCTTTAAGGCACTTCGGAAGCCCCCCTTTTTCTCTGTGGATTTGGATCCAGGATCCGAGTCGTCTTTATCTCGCGATAGAAACCTGTTCAAGGACTGTCTCCGTGATTCAGTCGGAGGCTGACTGTTGATTAATGTCGGCAAGTTTGTTAGTGGCTTCCGGGGGCGCTTCTGGTTTGCGGCGTTCTCAACACTTCTCTTGGGCATTGTCGGGCTCGGGATTCGAGAGGGTCTGACCGATGACGGCGTCGACGAGCTAGAGGCTGCGGACGATGCGGAGCTAGGTCGACGGACTGGGGTGGAGATCCTGATCGGAGACGGCTTCGGCGGCAGAGGGGTTGGTCTCTCATCAGTTTCGGTAGCCGAGCCTTGTGAATCAAAATCTACCTCTTCGATATATCCACTGACTTGACTGATATCACCGTCCTCTTTCATAAACGAAGTTCTCCTCTCCCTGTTACGCTGAAGCCGATAAACCACATGGCAGTTCGGAGCAATGTGGTTCTCGGGAGTAACGGAGCCCTGCTGGCTCTTTGCCTGCGACGAGAGGTGCGGGTCTCTGCTCTCCTCAACCAACTCGACTCCAGGGGGCGGAGAGAAAGGAAGATCCTCAGCCCCACCGGTAATGTCCACCGTGATGGTCTTCGTCGTGTTGATCTGAGTAGTAATGGAAACTTTGGCGTTGTCAGGCAGAGACCTCATAATTTGACGCTTCAGTCGAACTTCGGGTAGGCTTTCACGGCCATCGTCGCTGTCTTGAGCCCCATGATTCTCAATTGTAGCAAGAATGTCCTCGTTCGGCGTGTTCTTCACGGCATGGCGTCCGCCTTCCTGGGATCTGTCCTGACCATATCCCCCGTCATGCACACCGTATAGCCTCCCTTCATGGATATCTACCCGCACGCCATTACTTAGAACAACAACATCCCAGACCGTTTCCTCAATCTGTAAAGTGCGGCTCTCCTCTTCAAGCAAGCGGCGACTCCATCTCCGCAGGTACGCCAGACCACATAACCCCAACATCAAATCAGCCACGCCGACCTTTTCTCCATGAACACCAGTCGCGGGGTTTTGGAATTCGCGGCGGATCAGGGCGATAATGCTCGCCATGGCTCGGGAGGAATCGGTCGATCCAAAGAACTGGTCGAGTGTCGAGAGGAGGAGCTGAGACGATTCAGAAAACAGGGCAATCGTCGTACCGGTCATGTGGAAACCGGTGGAAGTCCAAAAGACGATTTGGGACATGGTGCGGTGGAGATTCTCAAGACTCCTCTCAAGAACGCTTTCAGCGTCTGCCTTTCCTAGATCTGAGCTTGAGCGAGAAATAACATCTCTACCTGCCCTGCCGAGGATGCCCTCGAGGACAGCGCGGCCCAGCTCCAGGCTTGACAGCGTCGTGATCTTGGCAGCATCGAAGCCATAGCCCCCTATCAGCGTACTCATGCGCAGGGCAAAACTTGTCGAGCGGGTCGCAAAGCTGACGGCCTTTGCAACCGAGCCGGGAAGAAGAGTCTTGCCGGGGCTGGGATTGCTGAGGTCGTCAAACTGGGCCATGAACTCTTCGTTGGGTATGATGGACGGATCATCCTCTTCCATTTCCATCTCCACGTCGACAAACATATCCGTTTCAGAGTCCATCACTATGGTTTGTAAGGAGTGTGTATGTGTCGAGAATAGGGGGCCTGGAAGTGGTGTTTTTGGCCCGGACGGGTGTAACCATTATAAAGCACAACATCAACAGAAAACAAGGTTATGCATCAGAGCAGACCAATGCCGTTCCGGCAGATGAGAAGATAGGAACTGGTGGGAAGAGAGCGGACAGAAAAAGTTTCTGAAATTGAGATGGAAAACGTCAACAGGTCAGACAGGCATGGAGACAGCCAGACATGCAAGGTGGCGGCGTTGTTCCCGTCGCGTTGGTGGCATTTCTCATTCCTCCATTGCCTCCCGTCCATGGATGGTCCAAGCATGTGATTGCTGCGGGGGGTCATCCGCTGTTGCAGGAGAGCCCAAAGCGGCAACTACCAGCCCAAAAGGTTCGAGCCAGCAAACTGCCAAACTGCCGGCCAACCCCGCCTTTCACGCGCTTCAGCGCTATTGACTACCGTGGCGCCTGTGGTGAAGGCCAACTGCGCGATAGTCTTCGACAAGTTCGCACCAGACTGGAGGTTAGGGTTCGCGCCGTCGAGATCAATCAGTCATCTCGCTCATGATGACAAATACGACAGATTAAGGGAAGAAGCTGGTCTAGCCACCCAAGCGTCCTGAAAAAAAATCGACAAAGCCAACGGCCGTAAGCGCTGTAAACACGTGTAGCCCCGATCACTTGGGTCAGTCAGGGCAGGATAGAAACCAAGGCGTTGAATCCGAAAAGGAGACTTTCTCATGATCACGGCCCTTTGAGAATTTGCTCTTGCGGGCCTTAAATGGAGAGGACCTTGATGCATCTTGAGCAAGCAGTTTGAGCCTGCACAACTCAAGTGCTTCAACGCTATTAGGTCCGACAACTCGATCCTAGTGAACTCTACCTTCCGTCAAGTAATCAGCTCAGCATTCAGGAGGCCTACCTTTCAAGCGATTGATCTCACTTCTCAACATTTCTCTCTGGCTTCCCGCTTTTAGAGTCATCTGGCGCTCGATTGAACAACCTCTCTCGCCAAGCTTCCTTGGGACCCTGGCCGTATGTTGTTGATGAGGAAGAGGCGGAGCATTGAGCGCCATGAGGTTCCCCACCGCTATTAATACCGCAGCCTCCCGTCGCTTAGGCAGCACCTAGCTCCTTCCCGGGGTTACTAGGGACTGGTTGCAGCGCAGCAGCGATCAGGTTGCCGCTGCCGGGAGACATTGTAGTGCCGCCCTCCCGGAAACGGACGCTGCGACTCGGTGGAATGCTTTTTGATGATATCCGCGGATAAATCTCCAAGTCGATCTTGCAGTACATTTTTGCTCTTCACTCGTCTCCAGCTTCAGCAATTGGCATTTAGACTTGCCTCTCGCTTCATAGAACTACAGCATTACCTTTGCCAATAGATCATCCAGCTCATATCACCCAATTGGGCCTGCAGCACTTGCATCCGTTGACTTAGATTTCCGACATCGGGACGAGGACGCCAGAGACCCCGCACTCGAGTCGCGAGCATTCTCTCGATCGGTTTACCCGTTCCTCGTTGGTTTTTCGTGACAACAACACACTCAAGCTCAATATGGCAGGACAAGGCCTCTTCTCTGCGGAGCTTCTGTCTCCTGAAGTCCAGGCTGCGCTGCCCGCGGGGTACCAGCTGCGGGCACTGCGCCAATCTGACTACGACACGGGCTTCCTCGATTGCCTGAGGGTGCTGACGACTGTGGGCGACATCACCAAGGAGCAGTTCGAGGACCAGTACAGCTACATGACCCGGCAGGAAGGCGGTTACTTCATCCTCGTTGTCGAAGACACCAACCCTTCCCCGCCCCGCGTCGTTGGTACCGGTGCTCTAGTCGTGGAGCGCAAGTTGTAAGTACACCACCAGCACCAGCACCAGCACCAGTCCTAGTTCCAGTCCCAGCTCTAGTTTCCAACTGCCGCTAATCTCACATCTTCCCCCAAACAGCATCCACACCCTCGGTTCTGTCGGTCACATTGAGGATATTGCCGTTGCAAAAGATCAACAGGGCAAGAAGCTAGGCCTGCGCATCATCCAGGCTCTGGACTTCATTGCGTCCAAGACGGGCTGCTACAAGACCATCCTCGACTGTAGTGAGGCGAACGAGGGCTTTTACGTCAAGTGCGGTTTTCGGAGAGCTGGACTCGAGATGGCGCACTACCACGAGGGCCCCAAGAGTAAAACCCAATAACCGTTGTCGCCGACTTATTCCCAAAAATCAATATCGGGTAAGAGATATTCAGGGCAGTGGCGTCGATAGACCACACCACGGGACGGCCGATGGCGTGCATTCCGTGTACAACAGGGCAGCGAGGGATGATCGACACCATGCTGTGCTGTTGTCACGTTGGCGTGGGACAGGATAGATTAGCCGCAGAGTTTGGCTTGGCCATCAGCCAAAAGAGGCGGAGCGGTTTTTTCTTGCAATACCATGAGCATAAGCGACAATATCGGTCGGTATTATTGGGCCAAGAGCCAGCAATGTTTCTTCTCCCCTGTATTAGACACACATTAGACCAAATTTTGCTTCGGTTCTGCAATCCGGTGTCGCGGTGATACCCCGAGGCCTGAGGGGCCGTTGGATGGGTAGGTTGTCGCATCGTCGATTGCCCAGCACGCTTGGAGACGGCTTTGCGACCAACGAGGTGCTACATATGCGAGACGGAAGAGCGCTTTGGGCGGCGTCGTCGCATCGTCTGGTTGCTCGCCTTGGCGGCAGTTAGGCACGAACCCCGCAAACCGAGCTGCTGATCAACGAGGGGGGGTGGAGTTCGGGGTGTTAGCTGGCTCGGCACATTGGCTTGGTGCATCAGTCCAAAACCCCTCCCTCGCCCTCGACGCCGGATCTGACATGTGATGCTCCAAACAGGTCACAAACGACGCAAACGGGAACGCTTCCACTGGGCGCCAACCACGCCAACCACGCCAGCCCGCACCGAGAGGCTGGCTGGGGACCGTTCGATCGAAAATCGCTCTGGTCGTGTTGTTGCTTTTCCCCGGAGACTGCACGCCCTGTCCGCAAGCCCCATCGGAGTTCCTAGACCAGTTAGGGCGTAGTCAGCAGGCGTTGCGCAAAGCCTCGCAAAATGGCCCTATTCTAGACCAGGTCGAGGAGACGGGATGGAGGGCTTGGATGGAGAGCGGCGGAGCAATGAACGGTTTCAGCTTCGCTCTCTGCTCACTTCGCCCTACCCTACCTCGCTCCGGCCATCTCATCATGCGTCCCTCTCGTCATCCCCACATCCCTTCGTCTGTGTATGTGTCTCTTGTCTCGGTCTATATATATCAAGCCCACCCTCGCTTCTGAGGATGAACGCTCCCCTCCATCTCACCACCACTGGATCAGCCCATTGACTCTCGCAGCACATACACACACATATACACTCTGTGTAGATCCACCCCCGACCAGTCAGCTCCATAACTTGCACGAGTGTTCGGCTCCGTCTCCGACTCTCAAGCTCCACATCTACGGCCCGGACTACGGATATCCCCAACTCGAACCTTTACGGCGCTCCGGCAGCCTACCCTCGAGACGCAGCCAATTGCTACCGCTCCTGCAACCCAAATCGGTTATCTCGTTATCCTTTTGCCAAGCAAGGCCAAAGAATAAGCCGATTATTAAAAGAGCGCTGCCACCCCGCCGCCAAAATGGTTGAAGATCTCCACGCTTCCATTACCCGAGTGCGCCTTGCTCTGCTCCAGTCGCAGTTAGTTATTCTACACTTTTCTTGATATAACACCCACTTACCCCCCAATTGCAGAGTCCGAGAGAAGGGCGTTCCTGCTGCCTCCACTTCTCCTCATCGCCGCCGCCGGAGCACTTCTGCTGTCTATCTGGGATCCAAGGACGGAGTCCCCCTTTTCACCAAACAAAAGGTCGTTCGAGTGGTTTAGAGCTTTATCTTTGCTCTAAATTCGTTTTGCTGTATTACATCACCTTGTCATTTTGTATCAGGATTTCATCGAGCATTTCATCATGGGTTCCAAGGGTCATGGCATTGGCAGCAAGGATGGGAGTCCGGGTTTGGCTTCTGGATCTGGTTCTACTCGGCATTGGATTATGGGAACGAAGGCTTATGAGGCGCGCATGCCCCATCATGACGGCATCAAGGCTTTGTGGGAGACCAAGTGGAAGTTTCCTGTAAGTCACATCGCAATCGTCGTAACAGACTTGCAAGAAATACGGCTACGCGTAGCCTGTAGAAAACAAACAAAAACATCCAAGAACATGATTATTGATTCACTCCCGCTCTCCAGTGCTCCATCAGTGTCTACCCCTTCCATGACGGCAAACCCGAAGACTTTGAAGGCATCTTCACCCACCTGATTGAGGTATTTCCTCCTTCCCCCGCCCCGTCCCCCTTTTCTCCCACTAACCCCTGCCAGAACAACATCAACGATGGCACCTCGCCAGACTACACCTCGGCCTTCTTCCCCGCCGCGGAAGCCCTCACGGCGCAGGGCGACGCCGCGCTCGCCGCTGGCGACCCCAAGGCCGCCTCGGCCCTCTACCTCCGCGCCTGCACCGTCTACCGCATCGCCCGCTTCCCCTACATCACCGCCTACCCCGAGGTCAACTGCCCCGTCAAGTGGGCCGCCTGGGAGGCCCAGAAGACGGTGTACACCAAGGCCGCGGCCACGTGGGACGTGCCGCTCGAGGAGGTCGATGTGCCGCACGCGCACAAGCAGGGCGGCGATCGCGACGTGATTCCCGTGTATGTGCGGGTCCCCAAGGGGGAGGGGAGGAAGTTCCCTGTCGTGGTCCTGATGACGGGGTTGGATGGGTACCGGCCGGATAATACCGTGCGGTGCGATGAGTTCTTGGGACGCGGGTGGGGGGTGGTGGTGGTGGAGATTCCCGGGACGGCGGACTGTCCGGCGGACAGTGCGGACCCGGCGTCGCCGGACCGGCTGTGGAGTAGCTTGCTGGAGTGGATGGGGCGGGACGGGCGGTTTGAGATGGGCAAGGTGCTGGTGTGGGGGCTGAGCAGTGGCGGGTACTATGCAATCCGCATCGCGCACACGCACCGCGAGCAGCTAGCTGGGAGCATCGCGCAGGGGGCGGGCTGTCATTATTTCTATGACCGGGAGTGGTTGGAGAGGGCGGATGGGCATGAGTATCCTTTCAAGTGAGTTTTTGAGAGAGAGGGACTGGGTTGGGGACAGGGTGCTAACGGGAGTAGGTTGACGCCTGCTATGGCTATGAAGCATGGGTACAAGACGGTCGAGGAGTATAAGGAGGGCGTGCAGAAGAAGTTCTCGCTGCTTGAGACGGGCATCATCCAGCAGCCTTCGACGAGGTTGTTGTTGATCAATGTGGGTTGCGGTCGTTGGCGAATATGGATCCAGTCACTGACAGCAAGTAGGGCACGCTTGACGGTCTCATGCCCATCGAGGATTCCATGATGCTGTTTGAGTACGGCTCGCCCAAGGAGGCGCGTTTCTTCCCCGGTGCTCTTCACATGGGCTACCCGATGGCCAACGCTTCCGTCTACCCCTGGATGGAGAGCATCATGGTCTCGGCCTAAAGGATATCCTGTCTTGATGTCTAGCCAAGACAGATTGGTTTGCTGTCTGTGTCTGTCGTTCTCAGTGGTTATAGAACCGTTCTAAAAAGAAGATGCTGCGCGTACGGGGCAATCAAGTCATTTTGAGCTTTACCGTCCCATCCACCCACCATCAACCACCAATATGTGACCGCTGACATAGGCGCTCGCCTTGCTAGCGAGGTACACCGCACTCCCCTTGAAGTCCTCGGGACTTCCCCACTAACCACGCCACACCAGTCAGCTCACATCCTGTACCTTACTCAATTGACTTGTTGAAGGAACAACTCACCCTCCCAGCCGGTATCCTGGCACTTATACTCGCTAGCCTCGCCGCATCATTCAACAGGGCCGTGTTCATCTCGGTCTCAATGTAGCCCGGCGCAATGGCATTGACCGTGACCCCCCTGGCGGTCCACTCGTTCGCAAAGCTCTTGGTCAGCTGGCCGACGGCGCCCTTGGACGCCGCGTACGCAGGCACTGTCAGGCCTCCCTGGAAGGTCAGCAGCGAGGCAAAGTTGATGATGGAGCCGCGGCGGCCCGTGACGGGCGAGGGGTCGAGCTGCAGCATGTGCGCGCCCACGTCGCGCGACAGCGTGAAGACGGCCGCCAGGTTGACCTGCAGGACCCGGTGGAAGTCGTCGTCGGGGAACGCCTCGCACGCGTGCCGCGCCTGGATGCCCGCGCAGTTGACCAGTATGCGGATCGTGTGTCCGTCGGCGAGGACGGCGGGCACCAGGGCGGCTACCGCGGCGGCCGAGGATAGGTCGGCTGTGTAGATGTTGGCCTGGCGGCCCAGGGCGACGATAGCATCGCGGGTGGTGGTTGCTGCCGCGTCTCGCTGGGTTGGGGGGGTTAGTGGGAGCCGATTTGGGGGCGGGATTGGGTATGGACATGCCTGGACCAGGAGTATGTTGGCTCCGGCTTCGGCGAGGGCGATGGCCACAGCTTGCCCAATGCCCCGCGTGCCGCCCGTGACGAGCGCCGTGTGTCCCTCGAGCGAGAACATGTCCTTGATGCTTGCCATTGTTGCTGCGAAAAATTGTCGATAACCGCGGAGGGTGATTGCAATTGGCCTTTTGCAAAATGTAAATGTAAATGTACCTTGCCCAAAATCACTTTCTCGTCAGGCCTCTATGCGACCCGGAACCAGGCCGGCGTGTAAGTGGTCCTCGAATCAGATGCATGGAGGGTACCTGCTCCAGAACGCGACATCCACTCCCGACCCGCACCTTCCACTTCTCCTCACTGTCAACCCCGTGGCGGGGGTTCTGACACTCCCCACGTTTTCCACTCTACGGCGCAGTATGGGGCATCTCGCTCGTATCTATTTCCCTCAGCCAGTCGATGCAGCTGATATGGATTCCGCCATCAGACCCGCTCCGTGTGATCATAAAACCTTTTCCCCGTCACCCATGGCAAGTTCAAGCATCTTACCCAAGGCACCCCAAGTAGGCAAATGTGTGAAGCAGCCAAGGGAAAGATAACCGGGCCTGCCCGTTTTGTATATCCCTAGCTCGTTACCTATCTCCATGCCCATCTCATCACCTACCCCAATACCCATATCCATGCCTTTTCACAAACATTTCTTAGCCTACCCCTTTTCTCTCTAACACCTCCCCCTTTCCACCACCCTCCACCTCCACCTCCACCATGACAATAACAGTCCAAACCTCCGTCCTCCACGGAGCCCGCGATCTCAGAATAGTAATTACCCTTTAACCCCCCCTTTCAAAACCCCCACAAACTCACACCCCCCAGTCCACCCGCCTCCTCCCGCCCCTCTCCCCAACCGACGTGCAAATCGCCATCAAAGCCACAGGCCTCTGCGGCTCCGACCTGCACTACTTCACGCACTTCCGCAACGGTGACATCTTGGTCCGCGAGCCCCTGACCCTGGGGCACGAGTCGGCAGGTGTCGTCACGACCGTCGGGGCCGAGATCACCGCGCTGGCCGTCGGCGACCGCGTCGCGCTCGAGGTCGGCCAGCCGTGCGAGGCGTGCGAGCTGTGCGCGGCCGGCCGGTACAACATCTGTCGGGCCATGAAGTTCCGCAGCTCGGCCAAGGCGTTCCCGCATGCCCAGGGCACGCTGCAAGAAGTGGTGGTGCATCCGGGGCGGTGGTGTCACAAGTAGGTTTTTTGGGGGGTTTTTTTTGGGGGGTTTTCTTTTGCGCGGGGTGTGTGAAGAGCGGGGGCTGACGACCTAGGTTGCCCGAGGGTGTTTCGCTGGAGCTCGGGGCGCTGGTGGAGCCGCTTGCGGTGGCGCTGCATGCGTCGGATCGGGCGGGGATGCCCGAGGGCGCGACAGTTTTGGTGTTTGGCGCTGGCGCGGTGGGCCTGCTTTGCGCGGCCGTGAGCAAGGTGGTGAGCAAGGCACGGGTGGTGATTGCGGATATCCAGGAGGACCGGGTCCGGTTCGCCGTGGAGAATGGGTTTGCGGATGCCGCCGTCATCGTGCCCATGCGGAAGCCCGAGACGATTGTGGACAAGTTGGAGTTTGCGAGGGAGGTGGCCGAGTCGGTCAAGACGGCGAGGGTAGGGGACGGGGTGGCTGGGGAGGTTACGGGAACTTATGAGTGCACCGGCGTCGAGTCGTGTTTGCAGGCTTCGATCTATGTAAGTTCCTCCCGTCCGTCGTTGGGAGTGTGTGCGGCGTGTGTGTGCTAATGTGACAAAGGCGACGGGGCCAGGGGGTAAGATCATGATCATTGGCATGGGCAATCCGATCCAGGTGCTGCCCATCTCGGCCGCCTCGCTCCGTGAGGTCGACCTGGTCGGAGTGTTCCGCTACGCCAACACGTACTCGCGTGTTATTGAGCTAATGGCGAGTGGGGATCCTCTGTTACCAGACTTGACCAAGCTCATTACACAGCGGTTCAGCGGTATGGATGGCATCCGTGGTGCGTTTGACATGGCGGCTAGAGTAAAAGACGACGAGGGGAAACTGGTGCTGAAGGTCATGGTGAATATGTAGGAGTGTGTGGAACTACGGGACCAGTGCGTCAAGGAGCGTTCTGGCTCACAGCGTCAGTTGTTCACATCAGCCCCTGAATCTGAGCCGTTTCAGCGAACCCAAAACCCTGGGCAAAGCATTGTCTCAAAACGGCCCTCTATGGGATATCTCATCTAATAACGCAACATCTACGGCTTGTCGGGGAAGCCAAACTTGACACCAAACGGAGGGTACACATAGCGCACTACCTTGCCTTCCCTGACCAGGTTGTCTGAGTAGTCGTTGAGCAACTTGATGTCCTCCTCTTCGAGATCAATGAGCTTCTTGTTCTCCTCGATGCGCGCAGGAGTCACCGACTTGGCGAGAACTGTGCTACCGCGGGGGACTTGGATCCACGTCAGTGGTATTCTTGACCCCTTTTTCATGACAGCTCACGGGATTATAGAAATGTAAGACTTACTGTGGTAGCTCAGCAGAACGGTCGACGGCTTGACACCGTGTTTCTCGGCAATCTTGACGACGGGCTCAGCCGTGAAGAGAGGGCCGCCTGTGCTGCCCAGCGGGCTGTAGGCCATGATATGGATGCCCTTCTCCTTGCAGAGGTCAACAATCTCCTGCTGCGGCAGGGACGGGTGGTTCTCAATCTGGTTGACGGCGGGGATCACGGTGGCGTGGGGCAGAAGCTCCTCCAGGTACTTCTTGCTGTACTGTTGGGCATGTTAGCACCGGTTGTTGCTTGGGGGCGGTAAAGGACTCACGTTGGAGACGCCAATGGCCTTGGCCTTGCCCGTGGTGAGGAGCTCCTCCATCTGCTTCCAGGTGTCGACATGGTTATGGTCCCAGATAATGTCGCGCTCGCCGTTAGGCAGCTTGGGGAACCTGTCGTTATTCCCTGCGTCTCGTTAGTATCACCCTCAGAACCCCCCATCTCAAACACACCCGCAAAACCTACCATCAGGATTCATCAAAAGCGGCCAATGCTGTACCCCTTAAATCAGCCCCCACCCTCTCATCATCTCATCTTCCCCTCAACTCACCACAAGAAACAAATCCACATAATCCAGCCCCAAGCTCTTCAGGCTCTTGTCCAGCCCGAGCTCAACGCGCGTGTTGTACGTGGCCCACACCTTGCCGACGACAAAGACGTCCTCGCGCTTGACGCCCGCGGCAAACGCCTCGGCGAGCCCCTCGCCTACTTCGTCCTCGTTGGCGTAGCAGTACGCGCAGTCGACGAGCTTGTAGCCTGCCTGCAGTGCGTACGACACGGCCGTCTTGACCTGGCCGGGGTCCGACTGCCACGTTCCTGAAGTCTCGCGGGTTAGTATCGGCATAAGGAAGATGGGGTGAGAGGAGGGACGGACCAAGGCCGAGGGCCGGGATGGTCTGGCCGTTGTTGAGGGGGAAGGTCTTGTCGGCCATTGTGAGTGAATGGAATAATAGGTGCTTGGTGGTGGTGGTGGGCGGGTGGGAAAGGAGGCGTGGGATACGGCGTAGACAAGCCAGCTTTTGCGCTGTGTGTTTTCTCGACAGACGCGAGGTGGGAAAAAAAGAAAGACCTCAGGCGGTTCTGAGGGGTGCTGTGTGCCGTTTCAAGTGGGTATTAACCAGCCAGTCGAGCCGGCTAAATGGGCTATCACCACAGGCGGCGGGACCTGGGGTGAGATATTTTCCTAATGTAGCCTACGTATGTTGGCAGTGGAGCAAGTCCAGACACGACGAGTTCATGTCTGCTCGAGATAAGCTGCTTACAAGCCAGTTCCGCACACCCGGCTACTATTCACCTTAGTTGAGCTGATGATTAACTACCTAAACAGACAATCCGTCAGCATGGTGAAAGGGCGATGCTTTGCAACAGTACCATCGAACCACCGAGAACGTCATCCACTGCAGCGGTTCTGAGAGAGCTATCCAGATTCCAGACAGCTGCCCCTCCATTGAAACCCGAGGTCGACCCCGCGGTCCGGCACTCTGTCCGGTCATCGGGCCCTTGTCCCCAGCCCCGTATGGGTGGAGAATTTAGCTCTCCCCTCGGGTCGGGGGTAACGGTAATGTGTGCGGATTCCTAGCTACAATTTCATGATTGGGCTAAACCGGGAACCCGCCTCGGTCTAGCTGACGCCGAGACGTGGGCCGTTTAAAAAGGGGCGCGACTAAGCCCCTTTTACTAGCAGCACACTTGTGTAGGATGGAGAATTGGTGCCGTGGCACGTACGTAGACCTGAGTCTCTGAAAGAGCCATCCTGTATATAACCCGCTGAAGGTCTGGCGCCGCCTCTCTGGCTGCGTCCCATGCTATTTCCTACGTGGCTGACACACGCCCTAAACTCCGCACCCCCTTCCTGAGCATCGAGAGGCTGGCTCGATGAATCCATGAATAAAAAGTCCACCCCCTATTATATGTTATACTCATACCAACTCGTACCATGCGATAGTCTATGGGACGCCTCTGCATGCATCACTGAACGGAATAATTCTACACAATAAAACAAAACACGACACCATGTTGTCACTTCTCTACCCGGCAATCAATACCCAGAGCAGGAAGAAGATCATCTAGTTCACCCGAGTTAGCAGGATATTGCCAAGGCGTTACAAGTGACGTACCAGAACACCAAACATTTTGGCTACGAGCCACCTATTTCCCGATACGCGTGACCAGTATTTCAGCAGCTCCTTTTGCGCGCCCTCAACGTTATCAACCACATCCTCCCTGTTCCACTGTTAGAAAACTTGAAAACATACTCGGCGTTGTCAACGAATACTTACGTATTGGCGTCTATGCGCTCGATCATCTCGGACTGCTCGCTGACCATGGACGCAAGTTGTCCAAAGATGGAACCCAGTTCGTGAATGGTCGACTCGATGGCCTCGATAGCTTGGCCTCGCTGCTGGATGTAGCTGTTCTGCCCTCCCTCCTCCATCAACTGGAGCTGCATTTGCTGATCCGGCATTGGGTTCAGCGAGATGAGGTCTCCCCCTGGCGAGGGTGTTCCCCTATTTGGCGTGCCATACAGGGGCGATGCGGACTGCTGTAGTGTTGCATGCGAGTGTTGCCCCACGTTTGACACAAAGGCTTCGGTTCTTGACCTTGAAGCCTGGATATTCTTTGTTCTAATTTCGAGTACTTCCTTTGGACGAGTTAGAACGCGTCGTAGGTGCACGAAGGGCACAATCGTGAGCTTTGCCTACCTTGAAGTTCGCGCCGACATCCCCGAGCTTCCCTTGGAGGAGTAGAAGGATGTTCTTGTTGTTCTCTCCCTCCTGGTCAGGTTTCGGGTGGAGACGTTTAGAGAGTGTCTGAAGACCGCGGATTTTCTCGTTTAGGGAAGATAGATCCTGTTTAATGACGAACGTCAACTGTATCGGGTCAGCATTTCCCAAGCTCAACGGCAACGTTGATGCGCCATATCATCCCGGCGTACCTCGTTGATTTCTACCGGCCTATCGTCGAAAAGCGTCTTTTTCTTGGCCACTGCAGCTGTTAATATCCGCGACAGAGAGGGGGCGAAAACCCGTACATTGAGCCAGCTTCTGCAACTTCTCCATCGTCCCCGAAATGCCCCTCCCAATCTCGGCTGCCTGCCTCGCGAATTCGGATCTCCGCATTTGTCCATCGCCGCTTGCCGCGCTTTTCTGTGAGTCGCCGAGAAGCCTCTGGGAGCCGGGTTTCGTAGCATGCCGGCGCTTGGCATCGCTGACGATGTGGCGGAACTCGGCCGTCCGGTCGTTTATCGCGACAGCCATTTTTGCGAGGGTGCTTCGAGAGAGCGCGAGGCTAATCGAGAAGAGCAAACGTGATCGCGGAGTGAGGGCGGGAGGTTGCTATGCCCTGAAGCAACCAACGGGCGGGTGACGATCGATGGCTTGTCAAGCCCCTTGATGAGGAATCGCGACGTGGTCGAGTGCTGAGGGCTCGATGATCGGCAGTCACGGGAACCGGCCGATGCGTAAGCGCCGCGTCTTTGAAGGGCTGGTGGGGTGTGAGCGCAATCGTGGAAGGCGAAAATCGTGGGGTATCAAAAAGCGCTATGTCGTAGAAATGATGGCGGTAGAAGCGACGTGTTGAAGGTTGAAGTTGGATGTCGGGGCCACGATGGCTTGTGAGGTTCGCGATGCCGGAAATTGTTCAATGAGGGAAAACGTGGTTTCTGTTTCAAAACCCTTGATGTTGGCCCTTGCAGCCAAGTGTCAAGCGGGAGAGCTGCACAGTGTGGCTCAGCAGTGCAGGTCAGCAGTCAAAGGCATATTACACTGTGAGATGCTAAACCTGGAATCAGTGGAGGGGCACTGCCTTCCTTCCACAACAGAACCCTGCCCAGGGTTAACTTAGGCGTGACTTCATCCAAGGTTTTGTCTTGATCACTCAATTTCACCCCTAAGTCAAAGTCTCTCATTGTTACTGGGATCACCCGGTCTTGCAACAGCCCCAATTCCCAACAAAAGTACACTCTAGCCCTAGTTTGTGTTCCTGAACCTCAAAGGGCCTCTCTAGCATTTAAAAAGGCATTTCTAGTACTTTGGAAGACATCTTTGGCGAGGTACGGATTATTTGGAAAGGGTTTCTTGATCTGAAAAAGGCACCCCTGGTATCTAAGAATGAGATGAAGAAGTATCTGAGAACAAACAAGGGCTGGGACTATAACACTGCTGTCCGGAAGGGGTGCCCACACGATTAATTGGTTGCGGTTATCGCAAAACCAGACGAACACCCACTTGCTGTTTGTGACGACATTGCATCCTCGAGCCGATCTCTGCTGCCATTGGCAGATCCAAGCTTGTCCCGATTGAGGGGGTACGGGATGCGGGATGTGGCCCAGTCCCATAAGAGGGACACATGTTTGCAATTTGGCGATTGAACGCGTCTTATCCTTACGTGATACTATGCGCGATGTCATGACAGATATTACCTCTGGCAAATGTAAGCAGATGCAGGTCCTCATCTCAATATTTGGTGCTGGGCGGTCAGATCTAAGAGCGGCCACAGCCCTGTCGAAGGATGGATATCTGGTGGGCTGATGATGTCTGGGCATTCGCGTGCGGGCGCCGGCAGAGCGCCTGCATAATTCGGGGTTCCAGAAACAAAGAATCAATTCAGCCGGTGAATCAAAGGTTTTGTTCAGCTGGTTTGACACCGGATATGGAGTGCCACGGGGTGGTACAGAAAGAAAACGGCGTTTGAAAAGTTGGCCGGCGAAGGGCGGCGCCGTGGGCTTACGTCACTGCGCAAAATCGGCGGCCCCTGAAAGCCAGGATTCCATTTGGCCAAGCGCGACTGCTCCAGCGGTTGATGATGCGCTGCACCACTATTGTTCTTTCCGATAAGGTGTACTTTGTACTTCCACGGCAGATGCATTCTGAACTTCGTAGATACCTCCGCAGCCCGGACACGATAAAAACATGCGTTCTAAGCTTTTACCATTCGGCTTGCAGTGACCGTAGATCATATTGCCTACAGGTCCTACCAGTAGGTGGGTAGTAATCCATCAGCTTCCGTAGGCGGTTGGTAGGCTGGGGACTGCGATACTGCTAGGTGGTTGCTCGGCTCCGCCCACACACGCAGGCCGCAATCCTAATCCCTACACATAAGTAATCTTCAAGCTCGATGCTGGGTAGGGATTGTAGAAAACCCGAAGACACCTGTTTTCTGTCCGAATCTTGCCTGCTTTTCTCGTTACTTTAGCTTCTTGACGGTCGTTTGCCTAATTGCTGCATTTGCTTTTCCCACCAAATCTCCGACTGCCAGCCACTGGAATCAAAATCCAACACGCCATTGCGCGTTGCCCCAGACTGCACTTTTCGGGTGCGATCCTGCCGTGTTTTGCCGCCTGTGCCTAGCGATTCGGTCATCGGTTCCTAATTTCCTCGACACCTTTTTCCCGACCAAGCACCTCACACCTCCTCCAGGCAGTGTTACGGCCTGAGAATGTGTCGACGGATCCAGCGCATTTGAGGCACCGAATCGACGCGATGGATGCTAGCGGCACTTACGGAAGTGTCTTCGGCGGGAATAGTCAAATGTGAGCGGACAAGCAAAGGCCAGTGTTGAAAGCGACCGAGTTTAACCAGACCTTCTGTAGGCAACCGGGTGCTCCCTCGGCAAACAGCGAACAATACAAGGTCAACGTGAGCCGCCAAAAGACGAGGAAATGGGCCCAGTTCAAGCCGCAGAACTACGATGGGGATGACTGGGGAACCGACTACGACGATGCGCCAGAAGACACTCCTCCCCCTCTGCCGGCGAAGCCTGCCGGCCCACGACAGCCCTCAACTCTTCCGTCATCGAGACAACACACACCGACCGGGGTGACGCCTTTACATATCCAAACTCAACGTCTAATCTCCTCCCCGACGGGGCCGGCTTCCGCAGGTGGCGCGTTAGAATGGACGGGAATCGAGCAGATTGTGTCGCCCCAGTCCGTTGTCCCCCAGAGCGCTGCGGCTACGGTATCTAGCGTTTTTACTGGTACGCCATTGTCTGCTCATCCGGCGGCTACCTTCCCCCTGAGGACCAAGTCACCCGCGACACCTCACAGTGCGGGGCCTGTTTCGGCCCGGTTTTCCGTACGGGGGAGCAGCATTGGAGCCCACGATGCGCCGGACCCTACCGACACGGCGCCGCAGCTCACGTCTGCACCTCGTCCTGACTCTAGAGCTGACGCGCGACCGGCATCTCCTGCAGGCGTTACATCACCAACTTCGCCTAACAAGGCACTGCCGTTTATTCGGCCGGCGGACATCTACAAGCGCATGGAAGAGGAGAAGAGACAGTCGATGGAATCAGGTGGCCGTCCGAGCATGGACAGCATCACAGCCGGTGGTCGTGGCGATTACAACCTCACTGTGCAGTCAGAACCAGCAGACCAGAAACGAAGCGAGGAAGCAACGAGCACCAGCCGAAGCGCAAGACCGAGCCTGGCTCCTGTAGCAGAGAGAAAGAGCGAGTACGGCCTTGAGGGACTAATTGCTAGTTACGGCTCAGATGATGCGGCCGAACCTACGGTTGAGCCTGCCCCATGGACGCAAAGCCAAACAAGCGCGGCTGCAGCTGCCCCGGAGCAGCAGCGATCAAGGTCGAGCTCGCCCTTCTCCTCCAGTCCCAAACTGCCAGAGCTAGGGCGCATGTCTGGTTTTGGCGATGACCTTTTTTCTTCTACGCCCTCTAGGTTCCTCGCTGGTTCCTCACAAAAGCCCTCCGTCCCAGGTGCGGCGCAGTTCTCGGCTGTGGCTCCTCACTCAGCGATGGCTCCTTTGTCTGCGTCAGCGCCAGCTGTAAAATTGCCGCCGCAGGTATCTAGTGGTGCCGAGGGGGCTGAAGAGGTGGTGGTTCAGCCCGTGCAGCCGACCACTGGGATTCGTTCGACTTCCCCGCCCAACGACTCTGATCGGTCTGTTGGGCTTCCCTTGCAGCAAGGCCGCGCCAATGCGACGCAGCCTGCCTCCGACGCTCCTCAGCGGCAGGGTCCCGTTGCAGAAGCATCCCGGCTACCCACATCAAGTACCGGGAGCAAACAAACAGTTCAACGGCCCACTCTGCCGGGGAGCTGGGTCACCGAGACGCCATCAACACCAGGCGAGAGCGCAACACCTGCTGCCACTGGGACACCTCGCCGTTTGGCGCGCAGAGCTGTGGAATCTGGAGAGGTATCCCCATTGACTGAGGTAGATGATAACGTCGAGGACTCCCTGGCCAAGACCGCCAGGTCTCACAAGCCGACATATGACGGTATCAATGGTGGTGTGAACGAGTCTAGTGAACCGAAGCAGCAAATATCAACAGGCCTGCGCGCCGGCTCGCCACCCGCTCTTCACCCGCTCCGAATAGGTAGTCCCGCCGTGAGCACATCAAAGGAGATGGCTCCCGGGCCGAATGCGTCCCGAATCGGCGACCATGAGCAGACCCCTTTCCAGCCCTGGGATGTCAAGGATCACGAGCTCACAAGTCCCGCACCCAATACTGCAACTACCCACGGCTCCAATATGACTCCTATAGCGCCTCTGAATCCAAACCGGAACCCGCATCCAGCCGGTATTGCTGAGCAGCACTTCATACCGCCTCCGTCTTTCGATAATGGGTCGACACTGGATACAACTAGCAGTTCCCCGCTCAAAGAGAGCGATATGCTTAGGGAGGAGATTATCAAGTCGCTGAGCCCAATGAACCCATCCAACGACTTTCTCGATGTTACCGGGGGAACCACTGCCGCCTATCACGCCGCTGCAGGCCCTGTGCGAGAAAGCAGTTATCTTACGGATGTCTATGGCGACTATTGGGCGGCACCAGCTGATAAGCCGGCCCAGGCCCCAGTTGACTCCTCAAACAAGAACAACACGAAAAGGTCAACGGGTGCCCCGACGCCGCCCCCGATTGAGGCTGACAAACATGACGCCATCCCTCCTCTAGCCGATGCCGAAAAGATTCAAACTTCAGGGTCAGAGGAGCAGCTACGGGATTTGCGTAGGCGGTTTTCATGGGAAATCGCGGCAGAAGAGGAAGCAAACGCTCAGCGTCTGGCGGCGGGGGAACAAGCTGAGAGGCCAGCTTCTCGACCAGATGTTGACAGTATTGTCGGAGCAGGACCGACGTCATCGCTGGAGACAGAACCCGCAACATTGTCCATCCCCAAGCCTGACAACACTTCTACTCCGAGCCCTGTCCCTACTGGTGGAATATCGCATCAGGTTTCGCAGGCGAGCACTCTTCCGCCGAGGTTGGCTGCGGATGCACCGATTGAGCCGCCATCGCCCATCTCGGTTGTATCAGAACGGAATGCGCCTCCGCATGACAGCCGTAGGCTGTCTCTCGCCGAGCAAAAGTCAACGATGCAAAGCTCCTCACATCCTTTGTCTCCAACACCACCGATTGAGCAACATCCTGCTATTGTTAACGAACAATACCACCAGCAGTATATCCCAACCACGCCGATAAAGAAAGACATTGGCAGCATGATATCATTCCGCCAGATTATGGAGTTGTCTACGTACTCGGAACGGATCAATACGTATAATGAGACTCGACAGCAGTTCGCTGCCATGGATACGGGTCTCGATGACTGGATGGTCTCCATGGTTTCTCAACACCCGGAACATGGGAGCGCAAGCTACTCGTTCAAGGCTGGGCTGATGGATCCTGGCGTGGCGAACATCCAGCAGGGGTCGCAGGTGCCAATGCAGGTGAACGTGCAAACCCCCTACTTTCAACAACATCCGAATCCTAGCACTACGGCATTTGGGCAGGGACCGAGACTGGCAAACAACATGCCCATGCCTCCTACTCCACAGCATAGTTCGGGTGCTTTTGGGCACTCGGGCGCTCAGGTTAGCACCAAGGGCAAAGAGCTCTTCATGGCGGCGGGTAAGGCGGGCAAGGGGCTGTTGAGCAAGGGGAAGAGCAAGCTCAAGGGCGACAAGGTACCATTTTTCAATTCATAACTCCCGTGACTGCATTGACGAGACGCCTTTCTTTCCGACGAGGGCCTGGCCGGGACTGCGTTGAGGGACACGGTGGACACAACATACACGCGGACGGACGCAGCGTGTCACATTTAATCACTGCTAGGACTATTTTATTTTTTCTTGTTTGAGGGCACGGCAGCGCGGGCTTAGCCTGGTGCCGACAGTCCGACTGGCGGGGTGCTCTGTTTTCTTTTCACCGATTACAGCTTTTCCTCGGAGGGATCATGTTTGCGCGGTACGAGTTCGCTCTTGCACTCTCGTATAAAGTGGTGGGATTACGGCGGTGTTGACGACAGTGACGACGGAGATCGAAAATAATGTCGGGGTCCGGAGGTTGATGAAATTCAAAGAAACAAGGACATTTTTAAGCCATTGACGATGCGCTGTGTCTCGGCAGTGGAAGCGACATGGCGTCTGTCTCAACGGTGTCTGCTGCAGTCCCAGTCCCGGTCCAGGCGCCGTCTCAACTCGTCGCGTTTCGTCCCGTCTCGTGGGATCTGTCTCGTCAATTTACGCTACCGAAAAAGCCGCACACCTCATGTCTTTGGAAGCCGTGGGCTACCCTGTTGGGATTGGTGCGCACTGCTGGATCGCTAGCGACCCGGCCTGTTGCTGCGAGGCTCTAATGTTCAATGCCACCCAGTGGGCGGCCGCGGGATTAGCAGATCTTCTTGGGATCTTCCTTGGGACGGCCAAGGAAGGTCGCAGAGGGTCTCGGCTGGCGCTGCACACCTTTCGCACCTTTCCCTACCAGGCGATGCCCTGGTCGTGCTCCACGGCTGCTCTCCGGGCTCCACAGGTGCTGTGACAGTCCTATTAATACGATGGACCTTTTTAATACGCACATCATCCCGCCGCCCTCTGCTAGTTCGCTAACGGTTTTCCCTTTGCAGGACGACGAATCGCAGCCTCCACCCGTCCCAGCGAAGGCGGGAAGAGGGGCACCACCTCCCCCAGCTGCTGCAGCTAGAAAAGTAAAAGGCGACCGTAGAGCTTCATGGTCCATTGGCTTCAGCCTCGGACGTCGGGGACAGGATCAGGCCCCCAAGCGTGCTGCACTTTGGAATTCAGCGAATGCAGCAAATGCAGCGAAACCTGCGAAATTTTCAGCCCCCCAGGCACCCCTGTCGTTCCATGCTGCTGTTGGTCAGCGCCATCCGACTGACCAGGCCCAGCAGGGTGACCAGGGTCGACGCCTCCAATTTGAGGGTCTGCTCCAGAAAACTTCAACCGCGTCTCCTCCTCCACAGCTGCCTTCCCTAACGCGCATTTCGTCCTTTGACTCGTCGCTCTCTCGGCTTTCATCGACCGTCGCACACCCGCACCCGTACTCACACCCGCCACCCACGCCGCCAAAGCCCTTTGTTGCCGACCGCAGGGCCACCATTGGGGCTGATTACTGGGCCGGCCGCCGCAGCGACAGTGAGATTGAGCTAGTGTCGCCTATTTCTGACAGCCTCTCCGCACGGCAGACGCCCGCACCCTTCGAGCCTGAACCCGAGCCTTGTGAGGCCCGGAAGCTTCACGTACCACCACCCATCAGCAAGCAGCAGCCATCGTGGAACCCCTATACCGGAACGCCTCTCGTCGAGGAAGAAGGTTTCGACCTGCACGACGGAGACGGCGAGTTCCCTGCAACGGGAAGCAAAGCTCCACCGGGCGCTCTCGACAACCCACAACGTCGCGGTAGCAGGGACCTCGCTGCGAGCACAGCTCAGGCACAACGCGGAGCAGCACCGGGCCCAAGTCCCGAACGCGAAGCAACAGCGCCAGGCGACATATCTGACGAGCCGCTGGACAAGAATGCAACCGGCGGCAATAGTGCCAACAGCGACAATAAAACTGACGGCGACGGCAACGAGTCGGTCGTAGTCCCAGCGGAACACCTCCGCCAGGCCCCATCAGATTTGAGCCAGCTTCGCATTGTGACTCCCACGGCTGTCTCTCAATTGCAATTGCACGCGCGACCGGCATCCCTTCCTACACACGCAATGGCGGCCTACGCACAGAACCAAAACTCGCCGCGGCCTGGCAATTTTGCCCAGCAAAGCTACTATCAACAAACTCTCACACAGCAGCACCAGCAGCAGCAACAATACCAGCAAAGCCAGCAGCAACAGCAGCAACAGCAGCAGCCGCCGTCGCAGTCCAATCCCCATGTGCCACAGCGCTCAGGCTCCTTCCAGGAGCTGCCACCCATCCGACGGACATCCACGTTTGGCTCTTCGCTGATGTTGTCGCCCGAATCACCGGGAGGGGCGTTTTCGTCCGATGATAATTCCGACGTCAATCCATTCCAGCAGCGAGCGGGCGATTCACGGTCGGGGACACCCGCCGGGCAAGTTGGGGGAGCTCCACCACCCGCAGACTTGTCCCAACCACCTTCGGCACCGAACCAGATGGCCGGCGTTCCACACCAATTTACAACCGGTCCTCCCCCGCCCGGTCAATTTCAGAATGTCTATCGACCGACCCACGGTCCGATGCCAGGCGTGCAAGGCCAGCAATATCAAGGTCAGGGCCAGCCATTCGCCCCCCCTCAACCTGGCTTTCAACAGCACCCCATGCAGTCGCCACCCCAACCCAATGCACCTGGCCAGCCCGGCGTCCAGGGTCCACCAAGAAGCTTTTCGGGTTCGCCCGCCAACCCACAGCCCATGACGAATGCGCCGACCCCACCACCCGGGCAGGGCCAACAGTTTCCGGTGATGGGTAGGGGTGGTGGTCGAGGGGTTATGATGCCTCCCCATATGATGGCAAACCAGCTTCAAAGGTTTCCACCCCAGGGCGGAAACTGGAATTTGCAAGAGTCGCATCTCTCTGAGCCCCTCAACCCAACGAACCGCCATCGTTCGAATTCCAGCACTGCTTCGGTTTCGGGCGCGCAGCCTTTCTATGGCTATGACAAGGAGGCGGGTGTTCCGTCGACGAGTGGTCTGTCTCCTCAAAGAGAGAAGACCCAAGAGCCTAAGGAGCAGCCCGCAAGCGAACCTCGACCTCTCCAATCACAGCATCCAGATCGTAGCGAGTCGCCTTCCACCCCTAGGGCCAACCAAGCTTTGCCAAACAGCCAACAAACCCCGCCTGGCCGACCGCCGGGTGGTCCGTTGTCAAGGAGTGAGACTGACCAAAGTGAAATGCTGCCACCTTCGTCCATTCATGGTGGCGATGAAGGGCGGAGACGCCAGTCGGGAATATTCTCGAGCATCCAAAGAAAGTTCACAGGCGGTATTTCGGACGATGCCCGTCGTGATTCTTTCGGCAGACCTAGATTCCAGGGCCAAGTCGTCACTAGTGATGAAGTTTCCGAGGCGAGCGTTGTGACGGAGGATACGAGCGCGCAAAAGAAGCGTAATCCGTTCGCTCGCTTCAGAAGTATCGGACAGGCACCTGAAAATATGCCGCCCCACAGCCAGGAAAGCATTATCGCCCACAGCCCTGGTACTCCTCTTGGTCAGCGAATGCAGCCGTCGCCTGGGCCGCAGTCGCAGGCTCAGACGCAGGCACAGTGGCAGTCGCAATTTCCGCCACCAGAACAGAAGCCAGCGCCCTACTTTAGTACTGAAAATGGCTCGGCCCCCACACAACAGCCAAACCCGGAACGGGCCGATCTTCCTCGTGCGTCTATCTCTAGCAATTTACCCGGAGAGACGAGGCTTTCTATAAATGGTGGAGGTCAGAAGAAGGGCTTCTCTGTTTTAATGGGTAAATTCCGTGCCGCTAACCCAGAGGGCTCAAAAGAGGGACCAAGGCCACCGGGAACTTCTGCTTCGGTCAACTCATTTTCCGTTTCCCAAGGCCAGCTGATGCAACCTAACGGTTTAGGTCACCAGGAGGATATTATGCCTTCTTCATTTGGACGAGAGAGGAGCGGAAGCCTTTCCGGGCCTCCCCCTCCCCGTCCCTTCACCTCGGGACAAGCCAGTCAAATCTCGCTGCCGCAGTATGGGTCCCTAGCAGATGTCGACCCAGGAAGAAAACCTACCGGCGGGCTTTTTGGGTTTGGAAGATTCATGTCCCGATCCGAAGCCAAGAGGGCCGAGCCTCCTGCGGCAGCTGGCCGAGGCCAGCCGGGCCCCCCTCCACCTTTTGGCCAACAGCCCCGTCCGGGCCAACCTGGACTCGGACGAGGTCAACCCGGGCCCGTACCCGGACCCATGCCCGGCCAGCAATTCGGACCCAGCCAGCAACTCGGACGAGGGCAGCTGCCGCCCTTTGCACCTAGGCCAGGTCAATTCCCCGGCCAGCTCGGCAACCCAACACCTCTCGGCCCGGACGGTAGGCCGCTTATCGTTCCTGGCCAGTTCCATCAACAACATCCAGGCCAGTTTGTCATTATGCAGCCAGGCATGCTACCACCCGGCGTTCAGGGTCCACCTAACGGGCAAATGGTGTTCGTGATGCCGGGGCAACCTATGGGATCGCTCAAGGAAGAACCAGAGCCGCCCCAGTCAGCCGGCTCACAATCAGCCCCAAGTCTCCCACTGCCGTCCCAAAGCCAACCGACACCCCAGCAAGGTGTCCCCAAGCCTGACGCACCTACGCCTCCTGGTTCGCACACCCCACAGCTAGAATCTCCCGCCTCCCAGAGGTCACAGCCTGTTGCCGTCTCGCCTGCAGAGCAAACAAGAACCCAGACTGCCTCTCCTGCTAGCTTAAGACAGCCCGTACCCGGTCCTCAACCGGGTCCCCCGAGTCAAACAGCTCACCCTCTTCCATCCCAACTACGTGCCTTGAACCCTTCACCTCCCAATCAAATGGTAACGCGAAAGCCAGTGTCGTCGTCACCAAGACTTTCGATTGACCAGGTCAATCCCCAGCCTGGTACGAGCGAATGGGGCCAGGCACCTGGTCAGAGAACTCCATCGATAGTCTCGCAAGTTCAAATCCCACCACATACTGCGCAAGGGGCCAACGCCGAACAGGCAAAGAGAGTGTCCGGGCCTCTAGCTTCCCAGTCGCCTCCAAATGGTCAGAGGTTGTCTGGTCAGCAGCAACACTCTGGACCGACACCCGCCACGAGCCAAATTTCCCAACCAGCTTCAGTTCCCGGTGCATCACCGCGACCGTCAGTGCAGGGCGAGGCTCTCCAAGGGCCACCAAGTCAGCAGCCAGGTCAAGGACAACAGGGACCAGGTCAAACTCCTCCCTCTGGTGGGCAGGGACAAGGGTCTACTCCAATTCGTCCAGTCGGCCGTGTCATGTCTCAGGCCTCGGTTTCTTCCATCGCTTCTTTTCCCTCACAACCATCCCAGCCAGGGCAACAACCGCTGCCCCCCAGCGGGCTCCGCCAGGCGGGCATGAGCATGGCGGTCCCGAAGGAAAAGGAACAGAGCACCTTCGCTAAGATGAAAGAAATGGGAGCCAAGTCGTTCTTCAGCAACTTTAGGAGGGGAGATCCCAAGCAGGGAGTGTCTCAGCCTCAACTTCAAGCTCAACCCTATAGCCCTCAAGACCAGTCTCAAGGCCAAGCCCCAGCAGGGCAGCAAGGCCCGCATCCGATGCTGCCGATCCAGCTACAGCAGACGGGCCCACAGCCCCAGCTGCAACAAAACCCCGGCATGCCATTCCAGGGTGAGCAACAAGCTTCTCTCAATGAACCACAAGGCCCAAATCAGGGTCTCGTAAGGCAAGGTACATTGCCTCAGCAGGCTGCACCCGCGACGCTGCAGCCTCTCCAGCCCCAGTTCACGGGACCACGGCCTCTCCAGCCTCAGTTTACTGGACCTCAACCCATCCGGCCTCAGTTCACTGGGCCACAACCTCTCCGACCTCAGATGACAGGACCACAACCGATGCAACCCCAGTTCACAGGACCACAACACCTTCAACGCCAGTTTACAGGGCCACAACCTATCCAGCCCCAGTTCACAGGGCAACAGTTCGTGCAACCGCAGTTCATCCAACAAAGGCCACAGCAGCAGCAGCAGCAGCAGCAGCAGGGTCGCGGAAATCTGGAGCCGCAGTATGCTCAGGTCCCAATTCCCGCTGGCTATGGCTATGTTCGTGGAGAGGGGCATATCACCCAAGCACCGGCACCCTTCCTCGTCAGTGGGGGACAAGTATACGCTCTGCCGCCCGGTCAACCTTTACCTCCAGGACTTCAGCAGCAGTGGGCTCAACAGGGCGCTGTCCGTCCAGTGTGGTCCGGTCCCGCTCCTGGCCAGCAGACTATTCTAGTACGGCCTACCGGCCCGCAAGATCCTGCCGCTATTCTAGCGGCTCCTCCTCTTGCGATTCTTCAGCAGGGCCCTCCCTCTATACCACAAGCCCAAGGACCGCCACAGTTCCAGAACCAGCCTGGTCCTTTCGTGAACGGCGCGAATGCATCTCAACCGGGCCCTGTGGGACAGAACCAGCAGATCGCTACCCCAACGCCTCCTCAGTCGGTCGTCTCACCTCAGTTTTCCGGGCAACAAGCACCCGCAGCCAAAGCCCCTACTGGAATATCAACCCCTAACGGTTTCCAACCCCGACCGGAATACTCTCATCCTTCTGCTATGCTAGCCCAAGAGAACAACACCACACCACCACCCCAATCTCAGCAACCTGCCTACCCACTGCCAACGTCGGCTTTCTCACCCATCAACCCGGCCACTATCAAGCTCCAGAACCCTCAATTTTCCCCCTCGCTACCAGGACAACCTCGAAGTGGAGGTGGGCTCGTTCCTCAGCGTCAGCCAAGCGCCGTCAGCCAGGTGTCGCTGCAGCCCGGACACCTATCGCAGAATCTCAACTCGCACATCAGTCTCGCTGGACAGTCTCTCAACACGCCAAGTCCGCAGATTACGCCTGAGAGAGCGGTCAGCCCTGAGCCAGCGCATTCATCTACTCACGGCGATGTCCTTCAGGACTCTAGAGCTGTCAGCCCAGAGCCGCCCACACAGTCGCTCACGTTTGCTAAGCCGCCTACAGCGCAAGCTCAGCCAGTTACCCACGATGATGATGATGACTCGGTTTCAAACTACACCATCCAAACAGCGACTAGGATGCCCGCCCCCTCAAGATCATCGCTCCAGGTACAAGCGAACACTACACATATCGAAGAGAATATTTATGATGCGACACCACGCAATTCGACGGTGCCTCCTCAGTATCGGGAGAGCGCCGCCTCTCAAGCGCCCACTTCTCCCCGCTACGAAAGCGCGCCCAACAAGACGTTCATTCCCCACCCCGGGCCTGCCGAGCCAAAGTCGCCCAGCCCGCCACAAGAGAGAGCCGCGCCCAGAGCTCCCGAGCCCATCCAAGAAAAGGTGTTGCCCAAGCCTGCTCAGCCCATCCAGTCTATCCAGAACAAGCCGTTGCCCAAGCCAGCAGAAGAGAAGCCTGAGCCCGCTCAGTCCAAGGTTACACCGGATGCTGGGCCGTTGGTTATGCATTCCAACAACCACGTTGTCGTCGCTGAGTCAAGCAACACACATATGAATGGACATGATACGCCCCCCAAGGCGGCTTCGGCAGAACGCGATATCTTTGAGGCAGCCAAGCGCCAGAAGATGCTTCATGACCAAGAGGAGAAGATTCCCGTCTTCCCCAGCGAGCCCGACATGAATGTGAGACTGGTTAACCCTGTGAGGAAACCGGAAGAAGAGCTGCCGCAAATGACCGCGACCAGCTACCCCGGCCAGGAGTGGAATCCATATGGTGATGGCTTTGAGTGGGATGGCGAGTGAAACTACCAGCAGGCCGATCGCGTTCTTCCCTTTGTCATTTTGTTCTCTTGCATGTTTGAAGTTTCTTATTACCCCGTTGTTGGTTATGTTGTCTTGTGGGCTTCAAAAGCAGCATGTATCTCTTAGCATGTTTGAAAACTTACATTTCTTGCCAATGTTTTAGTCTAGCCTGTCATTTGTACCTATTGTTTCCTATGTTTTTATTGGTTTCGAGTCGTCAAAACCGGCTTTCTCTTTTGTCAAAAGTTCTTCGCCGTGTCAGACATATTTGGACCTTGTCCTATAGCTGATCTAACATACCCCAAGGGAAGCGTTTTGTAGAAGGGCGTTTTCTTTTATTCGGTCTTGGCTATGGAAAGAGAGAATTGGAGAGGGAAAGGAAATGCATGGTCGACTGTCCGCTGGAGACGGCGGAGCGAACCAAACTGCGAGTTATTACCTAGCTAAATTTAATATCTAGTTGCATGTTATGTCTGTTCTCAGTGATATCTTTTAGTACTTTGATGCGAAACCGAACTTGCGCAAGTCGACGGCACGGGTCACTTGCTCTCGTGGGGGCGAAGTCGATATCCCGATAGTGGCTCCCAATCGCGTAGAATGAGGATATTGTCATCTCACGTAACTTTTCTACTCGACAACCCACAAAAAGATATATCAAATCAGGCAGATGCAGCCGGAATAGATGTTAGTTCGATATGAACTCTCCCGCAGATCCCGAACATCTCCACATCGCCCGGGCGCAGTCTCGGACTTTTCTGACGACTTTCCTCCCGCCTTCTCGGCCGGTCAGGTTTCCGCCCCAATCACCTCACTCACACTCCCATGTCATGCATCGGCGTCGCGTGAGATCTTGAATCGCGAAAGGATTCGTTTCAGATATATCGGGCTGGCAGTGAGATACAACATGCAAGAATGCAAGATATGCGCGCGCGCGTGGCATGTGTGTTTTTAATTCTTCCTCATTACACAAGACGAAGGGAGAAAAAAACCGCCTTGACACATTCTCCACTCTCTATCCCCCTTCTTCTCAGCTACGGAAAAGAAATACTACAGCGTATTCCAACCCGTGTCACTTCACTGATTCCCCAGGGTAGTCCAAACCCTCCCTCAGTCTCCCCCTCACCCAGACCAAAAACAAAACCCCCCTTGAAATGCTTTCTCTTTCTTGCTCCCTTCACGCAATGCTCCCTGCCATTTCCGATCCTAAAACAAACTTATCATACAACTTCCCAGCGACCTCCAATGCTTCACCGTCCGTTCCCTCCGCCTTTCTAATGTCTGTTTCTCGACCGTCGAATACTCGAAAATGGAATAATGCAATGCTCCCAAAACGCCCAGACCATATTCTCGGTCTATCGCTTTTTGCACCTGACGGAAGAAAGAGGAAAAGGAAAAAACGACAGACACCCCGTATTATGATATCACACCCCTCCTATCCCTGACGAAAAGAAAAACATGAAAAAACGCCGTAGCCTTCTCCGAACGACCGACTATCCTCCATTATAGTAATGAGCCACTTCTCCTTTGGTGTGTCGTTGCTGTAACTAGGTAATAACGGTAGTGTATATAGTACACTCAACAGCGGATCGCAACGAGGGACTTGTATTATGGTGTGTATGCCGTCCACTCATTGTGAACGGCACTTGTGCGGTATGGCGTTTAGGGCATTAGTCAAAAGACCCGGGGATCATAACCGACAGGCGGTTGACTTCGTCACCTCCGGGAGAGGGTTCAGAGGGGGATTGTGTCGAGTTGCGGGAACTGGTCGGCGGGCTAGGTTGTGGTTGCTGTTCTGGCTCAACTGGAGCCGCTGGAGGGCTGATTGTCGGAACACTAGCATCGGCAGAATTATCATCAAGAGGTTCGGACGCCGGCGCTGTCGTTCTCGAATCCTCAGTCTCCAGTTGTGTCTCCTCCACTCTTGTCTCATCAGGCTTCGTCTCTTCCAGCTTCGTCTCCACCAGTTTTGGCTCATCCTGTTTCGGGTCATCAAGCTTTGTCTCCACGGTAAGTTTTGTCTCTGCCGGGCGCACTGTGACGTCAACAGGCTCTGCCGACTCCCCACCGTCATCGTGGCTTGGCCGGGGGCTCTTCTCTCCACGAATACTGGGGGAAATGCTGAAATTCGATTGGTGAAGGTGAGGCGAGGGCACCACGCCTCCGCCAATCCGACTCCAAAACATCTGCTCCCGTAGACGAACACTCTCTTCCCAGGCAGCTTTCTCTGCGTCCTCATCATCAGCCCGCCAGTGTCCATCCTTGACGATTCGGAGGAACCCGAGGAAGTCACAGGTGGAGCGAACACGGGAGAGGCAGTACTTGCAGAGTGGATATCCGCTCTGTGCGGAACCCGACTCGCTGGTTCGGAAACGGTGGATGCGGAGGTACTCCTCGTCCTTCCTTGACTCGCCGCAAAGAGAGCACGGGTAAAGCTCTGGTCTAATGATCCTGCCAAATCTTCCCGTGCTTGCAGCAGGAATGGGCTCCACGACCAAAGACCCATCTGTCATGGCTGTGAGAACGCTACGCCGGGCGAGCCAAGAGAGCCCCGGAGCTGTGTCGAATCGAAGGGTCGGTTCGATATCTTCTGTGAGTACTCTCTTGTAGAATTTTGTTTCCTTGAGGTGGGGTAAAGTGGGTGTTGGGGCGGGTGAGCCAATGCTAGAGGCCGAGACCGGTGTGATTGGAGTCTGCGGCGCGGTTACAGGCGAGACCCCCGAGGTTGAGATGGAAAAGTTTGAGCCATTGAACGGCGAAACTTGAGTACCCGCACTCAGAGACGTCAGTCCGGGACTGGAAGCGGCGGGCGGTATACGGGAGCCAGAAAGGCGTTTTGATGTGCGAATAAGGTCCTTGAAGTCGGTATAAGAGGCCAGGTCGGTACGGAGAACGGGCTGCAAAAGGTGTGTAAAGCTGGTCGGGTATGACGGGGACAGGGGCTCGGATGGGCTATGCTGCATGGCATCTGAGAGACCAATTTCTTCTCGTGTGTCAAACTTGCTGAGGCCTGGCGATGAGGGGACGGTAGGAGGAAACTGCTCCTCCTTTTCGGCGCTCATCAATTCCATGACGTGCTTCAGCTCAGCGAGCTGCTCTTGCTGCGACTTGAGCAGCCCCTCGGTATCTACGAGTTGTGCCTTGAGTTGGTCGTTTTTCCGGTGCAAAATGTCCTGCTCCATTCGCGCCTCCTCCTTGGCCGTAATAACCATCTTGTTCGCTTCTTCAAACAGGGCAGCCGTCAGATTCTCCAGCTCCTGCTCGATCTTCTTCTTTTGTTGCTCCATATCCAAACGCGCCGCCTTCTCTTCGGCAGCCCGAGCCAGGAGCACTGCCTTCTCAGCCTCAGCCGTCTTCCTTTTCACCCAGACATCGCCGGCCAAGACTTCTCTCTGCTCCTCGACTTGCTGCTCGAGCTTCCGTATCCTCTCTCGCGAGTTCTCGAGCTCGGCCCTAGTGACAGATAGGTTGTCATCGAGTGTGGTTTGGTGGTTGATGGCATTGATGAGCTTGGTGCTGAGTGTGGCAACCTCTTGGTCGAGGTCAGGATGATGTGGGCTGAGGGCGGCATCTGCGTTTGCAGGGCTCATAGCCCTGCTTCTCGGATCGGGGATGGTACTCATGTTGTTGTCGTCGTCGACATTTTGCTGAGAGAAGGCTCGTTTTGACTGGGGCGTCGAGGGGGTTGTGGGAATTGATTCGGAAGTGGAGGTTGGCCTTAGGGGCGGCGGTTGAGCCTTGGGAGAGGCGGATCGAAGGATGCTAGACAGGGACCGGTTGTGACCAAAGGCAGACCGTCCACTGGGCGGCACTTGGTGTGCAGACCAACCGGTCATGGCGACAACACTTTGCCAGAGCCTGTTAGTAACAGCCATGTGACAGCACAGTTGGAGATGGGAGGCGCGGGTTCTTCAAAACACCCCCATAACCAGGTCACCTGAGCAGCCAGCAAGCAAGCTTATCCTCTGGGGGGTCCCAGGGACGGTGTGGGTCCAATGGTATGGGAATTCACTTATATGAAGAAAATGTGCACATACGGGTAATCCAGTTTCGCGGGTGTCAAAGGACCACACCAGAAGCTGGCGGGTCCTAAATCAGGGGAGAGGGAGAGATAGCCGTCGATGGCTCGTTCCTCGCACGTTCTTCAGGAACGCTGCAAGGGTTAGTTCTGTGTTGTCTTGCTCGAGAAATGCGAGCACGAGCAGATTGCGGGTCTAGGAGGGCGTGGTTGAGAGCTCGCGTCCCAGCTCGGTGATGAGGTATGCGTGCGGGAGTGCGGGATTCTGCGGGAGAAATCAGTCGCATAGGCAATATGAGAGATGAAAGGTCCAATGCGATGACCGGCAAGCAAGTAAGTGTGTCGTACAGTTGGTTGGTCAATCGAAAGGAACTCGAGAGCTGCGAATGGGTCTGCGAAGGGTTTTGCGAATGAGCACCAGGATCGCGAATGCGAATGGGGGAGGCAGAGAGGCAAGAGGCAAACCAAGGCTGGGACGCGGCACGCGGGATACGGGTGATAGTGATTGCCCGCTGCTAACACTTCGCTTTGCAGGTGGGACTGCCCTGCCCATGTGTGGGCTGTGGGCTGCAGCAATCGACCCGAGAAGCAAGTGGATGGAACCGGGAAGCTTGCGGGTCTTGCGGTCCCGCTCCTTGCAGGCCGTGCGTGATGCAGTGACAAGGTGACAGCCAAGGGCTGCGATAGGAAAAGCGCCCCAGGTTTTGGCCCAGGACATTGGGGTAGCGCGCATTTTGGGTCCATGCATTCCTGGTTTTTACTCGAGTATTTATTGGGTCACGCTCAGCCGCCAATTTCTTGGGCGAAAACAAAAATCCCGTCATCCTCGAGCTGAGTTTTTTTCCTTTTGGCATCCTGGACGTTGGCAAGGGAGGTCCTTGCAGCCGCCCTGGCTCGAAAGTCAATTATCGTCTTTTCTTCCTTCGCTTCCCATTTTCTTTTTGGGGAATGCAGAAGTTCAGAACTTTATCAAGAGGATTACTGGTAAACGACGTACGCCAGACCAGGGCTGTGGCGGATCGACCGGCTGCATGTGTTACTAAGGCCTCGCCTTCCAAAAGCACGAGCCATCAGAGCTCACAGCGAGCCGCAGAACGGGAAGGTGTGAGTGCACTACCAATATTCACAGCGCTCAGCCGTCCCAATGTACGTCATTTTTACCAAGCGGCCCCGGAAGCCAAATGGCCAAACGAAACGAAGTGACGTCCATTAGGTATTTAGGCTAGGCATTAACCTGCAAAGTGACATGAATCATTGCAATTCTCAGCCAGGACCACGAGGGCGTAGTCTCGAATGTCATTTGTGAACTTTCTTGACGGAAAGTACGACTCGCACCCGCTCCTCCAGATGACTCAAATGTTGACAAGCGACCATCAAGCTGAGCTTATCGCTTCTTTTCCAACTGCAGGAGTGGTCGTCACCTCGGCCACCACCTCTGTGGTGGGGACAACCTCATCCCGTCTTGCACCGTTCCTACAGAAGAGTTCGACAGATCCGTACTTGTTGGTTGTGACAGCGCACGAGAGGCCGAGAAACCTGTAGGTCGTCAGTCTCTTCGTCGGACCCGTGATCCATTCAGTTGGAAAACCTAGGTATACCAAGAAATTCCATCAGCAATTCGCCTTGCACATCACCACATCACCACATCACCACGGCTTGCCAACACGCGGGACACGACATACCGATATCATCGCTTGGCAACCTCGGTCCTCCGACTACACAGTAGCTGTACCCCTCCGGTAGCTCACAGTCCCACCCGTCACGGATCGACACCAGAATGGGGTTCCATCTCAACAATCACTCCACTCGGGAACCGAAAAAGCTGCTCAGCCAGCGGCACGAGTTAGGTGTCATTTCGCCTGGCTCATAGGTTATCCTTTCTCCAGTAAGCTTCTCCAGCCGGCTCATATCGGCCTAGTCACAGTATTCGGTACAATTATCGGGCGTTCCGGGCGCCCGAGGCAGTCTCGGGTCAAATAGGTGATCAAACCTGGTTGGTTTAACTGAGGCAGATGTGCCCTGCCAATAGCTGTCACGGCCAGATTGCACGCCAGAGGTTGAGTTGGCAAAGCCGGCCGGCGCGCTGTTGTGCAGCTCCCCGGTCAGTGACAGCCCCTGAACAGTGAGACGGGAAACACACCTGACGCAGATGTACATTGGCCGCCGTATCTCTAAGTCCGAGCATCGCTTGTTGGTAATCGGGTTCCAGCGATGATCTCCTCCCTGGTGACACCATACTTCTCGCCCAGCGTGCCACACGTGTCGCCAACAGCCACTTGGTGGTTGGCGCACTTCTCGGGCAGGCACAGCGTCTGGCCCGCCCTGATCTCGGAATAGTACGCATCAAAGTAGTTGGCGCGCCGGGGTCGCGTACGCGTACCTGCCGGTCGTACCGTAGCTCGAGGTAAGCGAGTGGAAGGACGAGACGCGCTTCTCGTTGTGCCCGATGGGCCAGCTGAGCTGGATGACGAGGGGCCCGGCATGCACTCGTCGCAGTCGTGGGCGTGGCTGTCACCCGAGGCGCGCTCGGTTCGCCATTGGCCGAGGGAGAGATCGCAGTAGTTGCCTGTGTCTCTGTGTCTCTGTGGCAATGCAATCATACGTGGGAGTTGTGGTTACGAGAGACATGATGATGATGGACAGACTTGTGTTTGTAACAGGAGACGTCACGGAAGTAGAGATGTCTGTCGACAATATATGTTCTGTCAGATGTTCGCGTTTGAAAATGGTTGAACTCAGAGTACTCTGCATCCTACCTGGGTAGGCCGTCTGTTCATAGACGACCGTATCTGCGCTCTTGTCACAGGCCAGGAGAATCTTGGACCGCAAGTTCACGAGAAAGGCCCGGCAGGTGTCAGCCCAGACAGCCTCGACGCTGGAGGGGCTTCCAGATGAATTAGCAGGGTGACTTATTACCTATGTACGACTTTTTGAGTCTTACTGCCAGGCAGTGAGTGTGCCGGGCAAGTCGGTCTGGGCAAGTCGGTCTGGGCAAGACAACCGTGGTGTTGAGGGCCTCGAGGCAGGGCTCGCTGAGCCCAAATGTCTCGTACGGGGAGATATAGAGTTCAAACTGCTGAGCCAGAGTGCATATTACCCTTGGACACCATACTATGGTGTTGAGTGAGGTAGGTTTAATCATTTTGGCCATGGGGGTCTGAGCGGGGTAAGGCGAGTGAGGGATGAAATTCTGAGTTTTCTTTCAAGGTTGAGATATTTAGAAGGGGGCGATTAGGCGCTCTTTTGATTTTTGGGGCTGCGTTGGCTGAGTTGCTCTCTCTGAACGCGCCATGGTCGCCAACATCGTAAGTCATCATCCGTATTGCTCAGAGGTCCATTGCCAAGACAACACCTCCAGATTGCACCTGTTAATATACAAGTAGGCTGACGGCGGAAAAGCTCCAAGCATGTTGTCTGCAGCATACGTTACGTTTGACGAGGGACTTGAAATTGGCTTCCAGGGATTAGTACCTTGACCCCTATCTTATTCTTGTAAATAGGATGTTGAGTACAGCACTAAGGCATGATTACCCGCGTGTCCGCCGAAGCGTTAGCAGACTGTTGGGACCGTTGCCGTCACCATCCCGTCCCCCGCTTGGCATCTTTCCACAATGATGGAGCCTTGATAGAAGTTGAACCATGGTTCCATCCAGCAGACCTTCCGCTTTCGACATTGGTCACCTGATGGAGGCGCTGCCAGGAACTCGACGATTCTGTCGGGGAGAGTCGCATCACTCGTTGAGGATGTATCGGCCGCCAACATGCCCAATATTGAGACGTATGTTCTGGTTCAGGGGTAAGTCATATTTAGAGGCGCGCATAATGTTGGTTGAAAGCATCCGTATCATTTTACCCCTGAGTGGCAAGGAACTTCATGTTCTGGACTTCTGGTATGGGTTTTTCATTGGGCTTTTCATGGGGTCTGATGTGCATGCCGACGTGGTGAAGACGAAGGCAATATCGGGCTCTACCTCATTTTACCCTCATTTTGTTGTTCAGATTTTACGTAGCCAACATGAAGCTGCCCCTAGTCTGGGCCATCAACTTCTCACCAGCCCTCTGGGTTCTGGCAAAGGCTGTCTTTGCCCATCTCATGGTGAGCTGTGTGTCAGGACAGCAATATGAGCACACAAAGCAGATAGTGGAGGCCGTTCTGGGTAAGACTTCCGTCTGGGAGTACACCGGTGGCCGAGGTTTGGGCCCCATCGCTAGGGGATGAACATTCTTCTTCCTGCACCTCGCTTTTCCAGGTGTGAGGTTTTGAAGAGTCCAGCAAGTGAAAACCACTTCTCCTGTCCAGAGGAGGGTGGTAGTCGCTGTTGCAGTAGAAGGCGTCGCAGTCGTCACACTCTCCGAAAGCACATACGTCCTCATTAGAAAAGGTATCCGCATCAGGGTCCGGACAGCAAGGCTGTTTGTTGCACACTCGAAATGAGAAAAGAAAAGCACGCCTGAAAGGCCTTCCTAGGGCGCAATTCGTCCTGCCTGCAGAGAAACCTGCTTCCAGGTTCCAGTTCAGGCAGGTGCGACATCAAGTATTAAGTGATCCGGCTCCAGGCTCGACTGCCAAACCCACTCGAAAGAACAACTGAAATGGTCGATTACCTGCAGATCGATCCACCAACACCCCCCTCCATGTTTCTGGAAAAGGAGCTCACAATCAAGACTCGGCGGAACGTACCGATAAGCCCATAATTTAGAAGTTAGCTATATAAATGTACAGGTATATTTCGTTTCGCATTTCCAACTCTTTTTGCCTGCCTGTCTCAGCCCTGCATAGGTGCATTTGCTGCACTTCTGGCTTCCAGACCGATGTGTTGCATTAGCCTCGGTTACACAACCTCCGGACCAGGCGGGCCAGACACGATACAGCAGTTGTCGTGCGCGACACTAACTCGCCACCCATCCAATTATGTTGAGGTATGTTTGGTCGAAGTCATTACAAGTACTGCCCCCGGCAAAGTCGCCCAATGGAGCAGCTCGGCCCCTGCCCACGTTTGCTCGCGGCAATATCCAGGAAGCATATTCTCAACTTTTAGTTGCGCATCTTCTCCGCAGCACTCCCACATTCGTACATACGCAGGTTTGCAAGTACTAGCACTCGGCGGATTTTTTGTTTTCTTTTCCCCTTCAGATGCTGGTGTCGAAACTGCCGGGTTCGAAGTCAATCATAGGTAGGGTACGCTACCACACTGTGACTTGCTCCCAGTTCAGTCAAGATCATCTTATTTGACTAACTGGACTCTCTTTCCATCACCCTCGCCGTCACAAGCTGCGGGGTTGACTAAGCATAGACTAGTATCCTAATGGCTCTGTCACTGACTGAAATCGGCTGTGACTTTCAAGTTCCGCCGGTCGTTTGATTATTTTGTGTTGCATTGAGTTGTCCTATGAGCCCGAAACAGGTTTAACGCACCAAGCGATACCCTTTACAATGCCCATGGAAGCCCGAAGCCGTGGCAAGATCTTTAGTACAAACTGCTGGAACAGTAACCAGATGAATCTGTGTTCCTATCTTGGTCCGCCTGGCCGGTCACAATAACTGGTCAGGTATTTACCAAAGAGGGTCCACCAGACGACCCGACCGCAAATCCCTATCTATTATCCGTAGGATTTTGATTCAGTGTCACACGAGGTAGGTGACAAGGCAAAGATATCACCAACATACTTAACCTGCAAGAACTTGAAAGCTGACGGGCTCCGGTCCAGCAAGTAAAGATGCAGGGCTTGGCCCAAGTCTAGGGTTTCGGCGGGACCGCAAAACGAACAGCAGCGATGCAGCGCCTGCAGTATTAGTTCCCCTAGAAGAGCTAGGTGTACACCCCCGGCCGTCTAATATTGATACACGAAAAGGAGTATTTCGCAGACCGCAACGCACCCAGCGACCTAGCCCTAGTGAAATCTACTTCCGCAAGAAAGCCCTGACAAATTGCATTCCAGATTAGCAATACACACCTAATTACGGGCTGTATTGATGTTGCAGTCGGCGATTGAGTACTCGACGGCATCTCGAAAAAAAATAGGGCGTTGGCAACGCTAGCTGCACACTTAGCGCGGAATCACAAAAAGGAGGGCCAGACCCTCGGCTGGCCTATTTGCTGAAGTTGACCGGTCCACTGCAGCTTTCAGGATTTGCGGCTTCGGGATGGCGACTCTGGTTGAGCTGCCTAGCTGCCTAACATGGACCGCAATTGCCGCCCAAGACAAAGCCTGGAAACAAGCAGCGTGTCTTGACGCGCCAGGTTACGCATTCCTTGCGCTATTCTCCCCCGTGACCTTGGTCTCCCCCATGCTCTTGTTCTGTGGCGTAACCTAAAGGCTTTTAGCCTTTTCCCCACAAAATACCGTGGGTGCCACACATATGGAAGCGCTTATCTCAGTGCTGTTGTTGACCTCTTTTCACGTCAAGCCCGCAGATCCGGAAACAAGATCTTGGCTGCTAAAGCTGAGATTTGGCAGGCCATCATGATTCGGCTTCTACAATTCGTCCGATGAACAGAGGATGGCAGCTAACATTAGGATCGATCAGCTGAAGCCACCAGCCTCAGTGGGTTGTGACGTCTACGGTACTGCGCGGAATCCGCCCCAAAATCCATCGGCCCGGTTGACATTGAATTGTGCGACCCGGGGCTCGGGTATACCAAGATGTTTCCCCGTCGAAAAAGCAAGAATGTGTGCGCTAGACATATCAGAGGTATCCAAAGTGGGTTCAGCATCGGTGTGCGAAAGGCTGTCTAGCTTGCATAGTATGGCCAGTACACATTAGCCAACGGGCTTGCGGCGGCGACCGAGTGGCTTCGTTGATGCCAAAGGGGGTTGACCCAACCACCGGCCAGTCCTCTGCGAGTCTCAGCTGCGGCATCCCATTCACTAATACGCCGCCGTGGCCACGCACAGATTCGCAAACTTCAGCATGGACTCCAACTGGTTCGGCCCGGGCCATGGGATTTACTGTAATGGTGGTTATGCGAAATCGCAGCGTCCAGGTCCCTCAACGGGAGCGACACTCGGGGTGGCTTGAGGGAGTCTTGGACACCCGCATCATGTCGCTGTCTCCCAGGATTACGGGTTGCATTTAAACGACAAAGGCAAATGGAATACGATGGTAAGTTAGGAATGTGACAGGTCGGCACTGTTTTGCTGCAAAATATCGACAACCAAGAACCCTCCAAAGCAATGGCCTTTTCTCGCGCGAATGTCTTGGTCTCATTCCCCCTCCCCCTTTTATTCCCCCTTTACATCATTTTTTTGGCCCCTCTTTGTAAACAACCCGAATGCCCACCGCACTACCAAGCAGGGTGTCATCCACGTTCGCAGCAAACCACAAGGCATCAAGAAACCTGAACTCCTCCGAGGAGTTCACACGATATCGTCATGGAGGACTTGGCAGGATGGGGACAATTTATCGGCGGCGAGGATCTCGAGACATGGAACCTGGTAAATAAGCTCCAGCGGCATCCATACTCTGGAAGCCCTAGAAACTGACAAGCCGGCCCGTGGCGGTGATGGTACGAAAGCATTTGGAATTCGCCAGCATGTCTCCCTGGCTTGTCGATGGCCTGCAGCTTCCCCAGACGTACCTCATGCAGCAGGGTGTATCGGAGCCGCAACTGCAGCCCCAGTCGCAAGACGCATCTCTCTTCCCCATGATAGCCCTGGACGCGCTGGCGGCATATAACTTCCCTGCCAGTCTATCGCAGACCGGCTGGCTCCTCGACTACGACGCCCTCAACCCGTTCCCCTACCCCAACAGCAACCTCTGGCCCTTCCCATACTACGCAGACCTCCTCCCCCCGGAATCGCCCTTCACCCATCCCGACCGGCTCTCCCTCCTCCCGGCCTCCCCCCCCGGCTCCCCTCTGCCTCCCGCTCGATATCCCACCACCCTCCCGGGGGCGGCGGCGGCGGCGGACCGAAACGCCTCCCCCCCGACCTCTCCAACCCCCCCAGCCCTGCTCTCCTGCCCGACCACGGCCACCATCAACATCCAGAACACCTACTTCCGCTGCACCCTTGCGGTCGCGAGCGGCGCTACCTGCGGCAAGGAGTTCAGGCGGGGCTCGGAGCTGGACCGGCACGTGGCGACTGTGGTCAGTCTTTTTTCCTGCGTATTGTTAGACCCCCACCGCTGATGTTGTTGTTGTTGTTGTTGTTGTTGTTGTTGTTGTTGTTGTTATTATTGTTGGGGAGGGGGGTTACATTCCATCCCAACACATCGCCACAGAACGATGGCCGCCGCGCCATCACCGGAGACATGCTGACATGTGTCATGTGCCTCCCATACAGCACGAGCGCGCGCGCGTCGAGGTGTGCCAGCTGTGCGGCGGCACGCGGAAGTTCACGCGGCGGGATACCCTGGGCCGGCACATGCGGCGGGTTCATGGGCTGGAGGAAGGGGGTTTGCGGAAGCTGGTGGGACCCGTGAGGGGGGTGGTGAGGTAGTCAGGGGCATAGTCTGAGTGTGTGGTTCTTATTAGGGACTCGGAGTGTCTCACCCCAAAAGCTAGTCGCGTAACAAGACTTGAGCAAACGGAAGCCAGCGTACCAAAAATCCAACCCCTTTTCCCATGACATCCCAAAACTAAGCAAATGTGAACTCATCTCGCTAACCTAACTCCTCTCCCTCACTATATAGTCCATCGCATTCCATCACAACTCAAACCTCATCGTACACCCTCGTCAGATGCAATACTCCATGGACATCACGCTGCTGGCGGGCATACCCGAGCCGAGTTTCTGTGATGGATGTGATCGCCGACAGCGCGATGGTGGAATGTTGCAATAGATTCGGATGCACGGGTCACCAGGGCGTGCGACGAGGTGTGAGACGCAATAGACTGTAGTGGACGGACGAGGTGCGAGTTGCAAGGGACTGCAATGGACTGCAACGAGGGGTTCCAGGCGCCCTTCTTAGGTAGATGATCGTCTTGTTGGTAAACTCACTTGTCCGGGGCCTCGTGATACAAAGTGTGTCTTGTCGCCGAAAAGTCATAACGGCTAGTTACGCCTATGGCCTAGACGAAGCCGAGTCGGAGGCTCCACGCCGAAAGCCGAACCTGTCTGGTGCATCGACATACCCCCATCATCTCACACTCACATCCACGTCAACATAAGGGTTGTACTTGATGTGTTTACATTGTAGCTAGGCAGCTAACATGACAAAAGAGAACCAAATTTCCCTCAAAAACACCCAGATCTATCTTGAACCCGAGTATTTGGAAACAAATCTTCCTCCGAGCACCCTCTCTTTTCCGTGATTCCCGTCCCTTCCGGATAACGTGCGCATCTTTGTCATTATTGGTAGTACAGATATATGATGGAGATGTTCATAGCCACCGCAACATATGGGACCCAATGAGACACATGTCTCGAGAAAAGAGTCTAGCAAGTGGGAGACTTCGCAAAATAGTTTGTGAGATGTGTTTGGTAACCGATTCCCACGGATGGAAGTAACCCTACTGCACATTGCAGGCGGCTCAACAGGCGAGGTAGCTTTTAAGCAATGGACGCTTTAAGCCGCGGCAGCAGGGACGGCCTCGGCCTCGCCCTTTGTCGTCGCATCGTTCCCTTCGCTTGCCGGCTTTGCAGCCTTTTCCTCGCGTTCCTTCTCACCCTCGACGCTCTTGGCAGCGGCAATGGGCTCGTCAGGAACAAGGCGCACTGGTGTCTCTTGATCAACACCTATATATTTGGATGGTTAGCGACATGTTGATAGATAATGGCCAAGACGGGTCACAAACCTTGCACGTCTGGATGCGGGGGGGCAACACTGGCAGCCTCCGGTTCGATTTTGGCATCCGGGTTGGGGATCTCGTTGCCGTTGGCGTCAACGACACGTGTGCGTGTTTCGTACCGCGTCTTGAACTCAACCTTGCCTTCCAAGGCCTTGACTTGCTCCTCGTTCAAGATGTTGCCATTTTGGTCGCGGTACTCGATGCGCTCCTCACGGGACAGGATCCGCTGTCCGGGCGGGGGTGGCGCACCCGAGACCTCGGGTTTCTCTTCGGCGACAGGAGCCTGAACATGCTGTGCCCCTCCTACAGGAGGCTGAGCCGGTGGCGGGACCTGGGCTATTACCGATTTCTGGGGCGTTTGCGCCGCTGCGATTGAGGGCACCGTGGAATACGCATCGTACTATCGCCAAACACGCGGTATTAGCGTAGTTCCACAAGATAATGTCTCATCTTTAAGTTTCAAGGGACATCTTGGATGCTCATAGATTTGAAGATTTGCACCTATAACCATTCGAATGCCTGGCCCTCGGCATTCACAAACCGGCCGGCTTCTGTACCCCCTCAGGTAACTTTCTCTCAGTGATTGTTTCAGGCGGAATATCACTTACGCTATCCAGGAAGGTGTTGCAGTCAAAGTCCCAAGTGGTGAAGAGCTTGATACGGTTGCACTCAGACTTGGTCCACTGGTTGCCATAGGCGATGGGCGAGAAGAGCCAGAAGACAACAATGGACAGAGCCAGGAAGGCAGTGGCGCCTGCCCTGTTGACAATTGGGCGCTCTCTCAGACCAATACCGGGGACTCTGGCCGTGACAAAGTCATAGACCTGGCAGAATGCGATGATGGCAAAGTACAGAGCCGGGAAGTAATGATGGAGGAAAAGCTGTCGCTGCATCAGGTAGAACGGGAAGTAATGCAGCGCCCAGCCGAGCACCGAAGTACCAATCTCGTAGTCGAAGCGCTTGAACGTCGGGCTGGAGTAATCGCCGCAACTGCGCTGCCAGCGGAGAACAGCAATTCCCTTGAACAAGACATAGAGGACAACTGCCGCCGTGGCACTCCACCAGATGATGGGGTTACCCATGAGGTATATCTGGCGGTGGTCCTTGCCCCAGAAGTTGATTCCGCGGCGAAGAATGGGCCAAGACTCGGGGCGAGAATCCCACGCATGAGACTCAACAAGGCCGGCATTTGTTTTCCACATGACCTTCTGGAGCTCCCAGAACTTCCCAAAGAAACCCGGGTTTGCGTAGTTGACCTTGTCGGATGTCTCGCCAAGCAGCGGGTGCGCGTTGGACTCAATATACCACAGACTGTTTGGGAGAGTACCGCCGCGGGCGCAAGTAACCTCCTGCTGCTCCGAGGCCCACTCGGGAAGCTTGACCTTGTGGGAAAACAGAACGCAGCCCGTCATGACATGGACGAGACGGAACTTGGTGTCGATGGTGCGGAGACGGTCCTGAGAAACGCCACCCCTGGACTTGGACTTTACAATTTCGACGCGGAAGAAGTCGTTGGCGTCCCCGTCAAAGCCCTCATAACCATAGGCTGAAACCTCATTTTGCCAGTCGGCCTCGGTAATAGGAGGTCGAACATCGTGCGAGTGAAGGCGGCGGTGGGTAGGTTCGTGATACAAGCGGAGGACAGCGCCGTTCGTGATATACGGAAGCTCAGGGAGGTTGTTCCAGGCGGTAGTGCCATTGATGGGTTGACCGTGGATATCCAATGGCTGGGTCTGATTCTCGAGCAGCCAAAGGTTGTTGTCATCCTTGTGGGGGTACAGAGTGATTTGCTGCTGCTTGGATCCGGTGGGATACATGAGAGGATGCGAATGTAGATAGCCGCCCTGGGTGTTGACGTGCCTGATACTGACGCGGCTGCCCATCAGGACATCGGCGGGAACATCCTGCATGCCCTTCGAGTTGAGTGTGGACTGGAACTCGGAGCTCATAAAGCCGTCGCCGTCGCCAGGGTTCACAAGGCAGAGGAAGTGAACCGCAAACATGGCCATGTAAAAGGTGATCGGGATGACGATGAGGCAGAAGACACGCGCCGTGAAGTGCTTCGTAAGAAGACGAACCGAAACATTATTGTAGTCGCCGAGCAAAACCCACAGTTGGATCAGTGTCAAGCATCCAACCCACGCAATGGTGAACAGGCCGACCCACTTGACGCTGACGGTCATACCGAGACCGAGACCGGTCATGACAAGCCAGAACCACCAGCTGGGCTGGAAGGCCTTGGTGGGGCCGAGTTCCTGCTGGTTGCTGAAGGAGGTGAAAGCAAGGGCAGTGAAGGCGGTGGTGATCATCAACGGGGAGTCGAGGAGGATCAACCGCGCCTGGGTCAACAGTCCGTTCTCTATAACCAGGGTCAGCAAGTAAAACCAGGAGGTGATCGCGGCGCCCAAACATACCGAAGATGATGAGACCAGCACCCAGCGTGGCTGTGAAGGTACGACATCCGGCGGCCTTGAGGGTCAGGAACATGGTGGGTGCCAGAAGGACACCGCAGAGGGCAGGGAATAGGCGCATGGCGACGTATGGGACGTTGGGCTCGAGGTAGTCCTTGCCAATCTCCTTGAAGTCGAAATCGCCATCGAAGCCGGCGAGCCAGCCGAAGAGTGTAATCAGGAGTTTGGCCAGCGGAGGGTGAACGTCCATGAAGAACTTGCCCTTGATGTACTTGGAGGCGAAGCCACCGAAGCTGTCGCAAGCACATGGTCAGCAATTTATCTCGAGAAGCAATCGCTGGATGTTGGGGACACGCGTACTGGACCTCGTCGAACACGACGCTGGTGGGTTGGTAGATGCGGAACAGGCGCACGAGGGCGGCCACAGCGGTCACGACGAACATAACCTGGTAGTCAGAGACGGGGAGCAGAAAGACATCGCTGTCGTCGACTCCCTCGGAGGTGTAATCATCCTTGCGCTTCTGTGCCTTTGACTTTTTTGTGCTGGCGACCTGCTGCTGATGCTGGAGCTGCTGTTGTGGAGGCGCAGGAGACGGCCGTCTGGCCGACGCCTTTGCGCCGCCAGCGGATCGAGCCATGCTGGAGGATATCGATCGAGGAGGGCAGCCGTGTGGTGCTGCTGGATTTGTGGTGTCGGGTTGCGGTGTCCAGAGCAGACAAGCACTGGGCGCCGAGAAGAACAAGTAGCTTCAGCCGAGAACAAAGGCGAGCATCAACCGGGGAATTAACGAAAGTCGAGAAGTCAATGGATCATTACAAGGCCAACATTGGGTATTTGGCAAGCTAAAACGGAATTGATTGCAAGATGCAATAGAAGAAGAGAAGAACAAGGCTTTGGCCAGTCTGTCCGTTTCGTGGCTCGTCCTGGCTTCGACCTCGGGGCTGAAGAAGCTGAAGGTGAGGATGGAAAGGGGGTTGCAGCGAGTTGCAGCAACGTACTACTAGATTCAATAGCTTAAGTGGCCTCATCATCCCCTTCTTGGCCGTGCGAAAAAGAAGGCGACTCCCTGCCTAGCAGGGTAGGAGTGGCGGGCTGAGTCGGCTGGATGGTCATTGGCTGCCCATCTTTGCGCCACAGACCACTCCGCGACTTTCCAGGGACTACAGGCCCCCATTCCCCCCACTATTTCCCAGCTATTTTTTTTGTCTGCGCCCGACCCCAACGGCCAGCTGCAGTTCCCAGTTACAAACCGACGCGAAGGAAGACACTGTGCTTCCCACTGTGTTTCCATTTCCGGTCGTCCCCTGAACTAAGTACTTTTGCATCTCCATTGACGAATTGACTTTGGCTAGCTTTTGATGTGTTTATTTCCCGTGATGTGTAGGGACAAAGCAGGTGCCGTTATGGTATAGCAAATATCGACTTGGTGAAACTGTGTCTTGACGCGTCGGCAGGGAAGTCCGGCGCCAACCATGGAAATCTTGGGCGGCCAAATTTTAGTGGAGACAGGATTTCCACCCTGTGCACGGGCCATGTGAAACTAGACGCGGTCATCTCGACGCAAAGACTTCGAGCGAGTCTTTCCTGCAGCATTCGCTGCCCCGACGCTTAATCACTATCGCCCAAGCCGAACCGACGACACGACAGCAGCATCAGCGAGACGAGTAGACGCCCACCATGGCTGTTGCGACGAACGGGGACCCTGCGGCTGCCACGGCCGCGGTGCTGGAGAACATCAAGCCACCACCTGGCGTCATCATTCCTCCGCCTGGCGAGATTCGCGAAGCCATCGAGAAGACAGCGGGCTATGTAATGCGCGGCGGCCTTGGCCTCGAGCAGCGCATCCGAGATAACCACGGAAAGAACCCCAAGTTCAGCTTCTTGATGACAAACGCCGACCCGTACAACGCGTACTACGAATGGCGCAAGGACGAGATCAAGGCGGGACGGGGCACTGCCGTCGCCGCTGGTCGCGTGGGCGAAGCTGCCGCTGCCGCCAAGGAGGAGCCCAAAGGCCCCCAAAAGCCTCCCGACTTCCAGTTCTCAGCCCGTATGCCTCGCATGAGCCAGAAAGACTTGGAGATTGTGCGACTAACTGCCTTGTTCGTCGCAAAGAACGGGCGCCCCTTTATGACACAGCTTGCGCAGCGTGAGACCAGCAACCCCCAGTTCCAGTTCTTGATACCCAATCATACATACCACAACTTCTTCCAAAGCATGGTCGACCAGTACTCTATTCTTCTCCGCGAGAGTGGCGTCAACGGGGAGGGCACCAAGCTCCAGCAAGACCGCATCGCTGAGTTGCAGCGCAATGTCGACGACAAGTTCCACGTGCTGGCTCGCGCGAAGCAACGGGCAGAGTATGCCATATGGCAGGAGGCCGAGAAGGCCAAGCATGAGGAGGAAGAGGAGAAGAAGAAGATCGAGTTTGCCCGCATCGACTGGAACGACTTTGTTGTGGTTGAGACTATTGTTTTCCAAGAATCCGACGACCAAGCCAATCTCCCTCCTCCTACCACACTCAACGATCTGCAGTACGCCTCTCTTGAAGAAAAGAACAAGTACTCGATCAGCTCAAACCTCCGAATCGAGGAAGCATTCCCATTCGAGGATACCAGCTACAACGCTTTCCCCCCACAGACATATGGCACGCAAGCGCCTCCTGTACTGCAGTCATACAAATCCAACAACACGCCTCCGCCCCAACCCCCGACATATGGCGCTTCTTTCCCTCCTGGCAGCCGCACGCGAACAGAACAGGAGGAGGAGGAAATGCAGAGGATACAAGAGAGGGAGCAAGAGCGCCAGCGTATGCACCAAGCACAGGCGGACGCCAGGGGTGGCGCTGCGCCCATGAAGATTAAGGAGAACTATGTTCCAAGGGCAGCGCAAAGAGCAGCGAGCAAGTTTGGTTCGCAGACAGGACTGTGCCCCAACTGCAAACAGCAAATCCCCCTCAACGAGATGGACGAGCACATGAGAAGTAATTTGTTCCCTCCAAGCTACCCCCTCCCCCCCCCCCCCCCCCCAAAACTCCCAAACAGATGCTAACTCTGCTGTAGTTGAACTTCTTGATCCTCGGTGGAAGGAGCAAAAGGCCAAGTCTGATGCCAGATTTGCAACCACTAATTTGTCTACTGCTGATGTCGCCAACAATCTGAAGCGCTTGGCCAGCCAGCGGAGCGATGTTTTCGATGGCGTCACTGGGCAGCCCATCTCAGAGGAGGAGCAGGCCAGGAGGAAGAAGGTAGCGATCAACAGCTTCGATGGCAACCCTGAAGGCAAGAGCCAAGCGCACATCAATCAGCTCCAGACTTTCAACCTCGATGAGCAGATCAGGGCAATCCACCAGAAGTTTGCAGATAAGAAATGAGTTATCCCGAATTCACGATGACTCGAGGGAGCTTGGGCCCGCCTCGCTTGGCACGGTATGAACAGCACGGCCGACGGCTGGATGATGAGACTGTCGGGAACACAAGTCTGCATCAAGTCTGCAGTCACAGGGGCCGTCAGTCCACATTCTTGGAAAAAGGCGTTTGGGTGGGATGGGATCTGGCTGAAGGTGAGGAATATGCTTTGCCGACTATTTCGTTTTCGAAGCTCATAACAACCGGCATCACAGCGATTACACACGCCAGAGAATGGCCTGGCCTTGCTGCAAGACCACGAGCCGCTAGCAATCATTAGCTAAATTCACGGTGGGGAAGCGTGTAACTATTCGCGGGGAGATTGTAAGCTAGGCTATGTAGTTCTGAGAAGTTGCATATATGTCACTAGAAATGGTGTTGCGGGGCACTTTGCGAGCCGTATGCGGACCACCTTGACGTGCTGTGTGGCCAATGACACACGACAGACAATCTGCCAAAGGGTTCCAGTGGCAATTGTGATATGTACAAATTATTCATAGGGGAATTGGGATGGAGTTGACCGAAAGTTGGAAGGAGTTTGTTGAGGTGACGAGAATCATTCCATGCTTGCCTGCCGCAGATCATGCTTCCTCCCCCACCGAAACGCCTTGCCGGGATCATGGACTTGGGTTGCTGGGTTAGGTACTTGTTCTTCGTACCTCAGGTAGCTCTTGCCGGCTCCATCACATCACCTCCCCCGCCTTCCATTCCGAGACTTGGCCCTCACTCATCACGCTGCTCCTCGCCCACTCGCCTGCTCGCCCACCTGAGCACAAAAGGCACACGACCCAGCCCGCTTGCTTGCTGCGCACTATCGTCATCACGATTGGCCTCGCCCATCTGCCATCCTCCTTATCAACCAGCATCCCCATCCCCGCCCCTCGGCCTACAAGCTGGTCCCGCACATTGAACCCCGCGCTGCCACTCGCCGGTTCTGCTGCAGAGCTTCAGCGCGACCGCATCAACACCAGCAAAGCCAAAAAAAAAAAAAAAAAAAAAAAAAAACCCCCCCACCCATAATCACGTAGACACCACAGTGCCCCTGGGTTCCCCGGGGCCAAACCACCGCCAAGACGGCGTCCAGCGACGAGACCGCGGCCCGCGCCGCCGCTGCCGACTATAGCAGCGGCAGCGGCGACCCGCCGCAAAAGTCACCCACCCTGCCTTCGTTCCCCACGTCGCCGACAGGCTCGACAAGCGCCGCTGCCGCAGCGGCGGCGGCGGCGCGCCTGCACCGGCCCATCATGCAGTCCATGCCAGACACGCGGCAGCAGTCGTTTGACGAGATCTACGGCCCCCCCGAGAACTTCCTGGAGATTGAGGTTGGTTTGCTCATCATGGGTCCGGTATGAGTGAGGATGGCGGCTGACGATGTGGGGTGGGCAATTACAGGTTCGCAACCCGCGCACGCACGGCATCGGCCGCAGCATGTACACCGACTACGAGATTGTGTGCCGGACCAACATCCCCGCGTTCAAGCTGCGGCAGTCGACGGTGCGGCGCCGGTATTCGGACTTTGAGTGGTTTCGGGACATTCTGGAGCGCGAGAGCGCGCGCGTCACGATCCCGCCGCTGCCCGGCAAGGTGTTTACCAACCGCTTCAGCGACGACGTCATTGAGGGGCGGCGGGTCGGGCTCGAGAAGTTTTTGAAGATTGTCGTCGGCCACCCGCTGCTGCAGACGGGGAGCAAAGTGTTGGCGGCGTTTGTGCAGGGTGGGTGTTTTTCTCTTGTCCCCGACCCCCTTGGGAGAAAAGGGGGTGTCTATGATATGTGTGGCTGACTATGACACAGATCCAAACTGGGATCGCAATGCCTGGTGACCCGCCCTCATGGCCCATTTGACGGCCTCGTCCTTGCGCTTGTTGTCGCTGTCCGGCCCCAGTGGTAGGATTGGTAGGGCCGGTCCGCAGCAGCAGCCCCCGCAGCAACTGTCGCCGTCGTCGACCAAGATGCCCCGCACGCCGAGGAAGTTGCGCAAACGGCCGCCGAATCGGGTCCTGGAAGCGCAGGCTCAGCATAAGCTGTCTAAGTCGCGCAAGACGCCCCACCAAAAGATAGTCGAGGTGGAAGACGATGGATCGGAGTGATTATGTTTGCAGGTCCGTATTCGTTAGGGAGAGCGCGGAGCGGAAGAATCGATAACTTGGCCGCGTTCAGGGAGGTGGCTTCGTCATGTTTTCTGCTTGACGTTGATTTGCGCTGGCGAGGAGCGGAAAAGAAACCAGGCGTGGTAAGTATCCAGCTTTCTTATGCCTTTCGTTGAAAGGGGTGAGGTGGACCGACGACCGGTGGAGGAAAGGGGGAGTGACATTACCTTTGGCAGTTACCTGCACTTTTATTTGTATCCAGACCTCTGATTCCCGACCAGTTCCACATAGCATCAGGGCTTTCTTCTCTCTTTGTCGTATGGCTAGGGACGAAATCATTGACCTACTTCCTACCTGATCCTTGGCTGTGTCTGAGAAGAGGGGCGAGTCAGCTTGTTTAAAGCAGCGGAGTACCTTCTACGAGTGTTGCTCATCTGTCCATCGATTTCATGTGGCGTCTAAGGGCTCGATTTAAGCAGCCGTGGGTCACGCTTTTGGAGCTCAATAAGTGGTTGGGTCTAATGCCCCAAATGGCTTCCTGGCGGTTTTCTTTTTGACATGGAAGAAATACTTGGCCAAGTCCATCCGTTACCTTGTTCTTTCAGAAAGGGATTTAAGCTAAATCAAACAAATTCCGATAACTGCCACACGTCTCTAGGTACGTCTCATGCAGAACTGTCTGACCAGTACCATAGGAAGCGACCAAACCATCTGACCATTCATCATCCATTTCAAAACCACTGATGAGAACCCAACATAAACTTTCCAGGCCAATAAACTCGTCCTCCCTTGATATCAACCCCAAGTCCAATTCTTCAGGCTGCTTAAGGAACTCTAGTATTAATACCTTGCCGCCCAAGCCAAAGAGATTCAGGTTAGTTAGTCTCCCTGCAAGTATATATTGCCCAGTCTATGCGCGCTCCCTCAGTTCTTGCCACGCTGTCAGGCACTCAGCCTAAAGGCGCTCGAGCTACTGGTATAGCTTGCTTGAGAGGCTAGCTGTGTTGCGCCGCTTGTATAACCGTCCCAGACTATGCTGGCTACTTCCTCACTTTCAGGGATCCTGCCAACCTGGTTTTTTATAGAACATGGTTCTCTTTTTCGTGACCTCTCCAGATGGGCGGGGGGTCCCAACTTCTCGTATGGAGATCAAGATAAGTGAAAAAGGTCATTCGGCTCGATGGCCATCTAGTCCAAGGTCAAGCCACCCTGGCGTGCACGCTTGGCTCTCGCATTGTGGATGTAACTTGCGGAACATGTGGCCACGGCGATCCGTCTTAGGTTCAGGTTCCGAGGCCTTGCGATGCTCTCCAGCTTTCTCTTGACACCCCGAAGCTGTTTCTTCGATGCAACGATGTTTGTTTCCAGAGCCTCGGTGTCTTTGGCCATACCAGAAAAAAGAACTGTGCCGGATATATCGAGGTTAGGATTAGTGGTAGCTGTTGTTGGTTTAGGTGGCTGTTGCAACTCTCCCTGCTCCTTTGCTTTCCCCTTCTCCTGGCTGGCCCTTTGGCTTTTCCCCTCTAGCAATGGTGTCATCATCACTTCCCACTCTCTAACGAGGAAGAAGAGGAAGGGTCGATAGCCTTGACAACCAGCACATTGCCGTCGCCGTGAAATCCGGAATAGGTCTTACCATCCCTCCCACTCAGCCCGCCCTTGGCGCTGGCAACTCGCCCATGACGTCCCTCAAGCCCTCCCTCGTCTACAGCCCGAGCAGGTATTTCCCCGGCCCCGGGTCGTAGTCGGCCTTGTCGCTACCCAGCGCCTCGGGGTAGCTCGACAGGCTCATCGTCGTCGGTGTTGTGGCGGCTGTCGTTGCGCAATGCAGGTTGCAATGGCAGGTTGATTACAGTTTCTGGTTCGCTGCCAAGAATCGGGTTGCGCAACGGGGGCGACGTTTCGCTGCCGAAGTCAAGGAAATGCGAATGAGGTAAGGTCGAAGCCGAAGCTGGAGACGAAGGCTCCACCACAACCCTGCAAGCCCTCGTGCGCGCGCAACCTCTTGACCCGACTTCGCAACCACATTTGCCTGCGACCAACCACGGTGTGCCGAAGGGCCGTAGCAAGTTGGCGAGGCAATCAATGGCCGGCGGGAGAGGCGAGGGGTTCGGGTTGCGAGATTTCTAAAGCTCACCTGGTCCCGTCGAGAGGCAGCGAGCGAGGCGACGAGCGTAAAATCGAAATGGTGCATGTTGTCAGACATGTTCAAAATATTGGTTACTGGCCGGGTTTCTTGGCGGTCACTATGGGAAGGAGATTGCGGGACGGCTCCAAGAGGACCGAACTTAAACCTGATTAGAATCTCTAGTGAGTCTACTGCTATCACCATTCGCGTCCATAGCATCACCGAAACCTCTGACGTCGGGCAGACCAGGGATCAATGGTCCGTCCCCGGGCTTTTTCACCTTCAACTATATCCCTCGCTAGGTCAGACGACGACTGGTTGGTGCCTGCCACTCCAGCCAAGCCATCCCTCCTGCTGGCCATCGTACTCCTTCGGGGGCCGGGGCCGAGTCGAAGCTGTGCATGGCGCTAGGTGGGTCTTTGACTTGTAACTTGAAGTAACCACGACACGGTGACCAAGGTCACAGTGACCGTTACTTTGGATGGTTTCATGGATTGTCCTACAACTTGTCTCGAGGATTGATCTTGCCGTATGTAGAGGCTCACAGCCACTACTTCGACCTCATCAAACAGCTCCACGAAGATGGCATCAACATCTCGCGAGTATTACGAAATCAAGGAGCACGACTGCCAGTAGGAAGCAGTGTTCACCGCTTTATCCCACGGATGATGTATTAGGCAGTGCGCCTTTGCCATTAACCATAGCGGCACGCTTGTGCTTTCCACAGTCCGGGTCACGACCGGGTCACGATTGTCGATGATCTCAGGCACTTTCCCACGCTTGAAGATTGCTTGGCAAATCTCGAGCGTGATGTCTAAGCCGCCGCCAGTTGCCTCGATGCAATTGGACCCGAAGATCACCTTTGAAAGTACTAGCAGCACCTGTCAGTTAGGGATAGCAGCGGAGCTGGGCTTGCAGTGGTCGCTGAGCGGTTGACGATGCGGACCATATTCTGAGCCCGCTGAGTCCAAGTCCCTTGGGCGTCGGATAAACACTGAGGTCTTACGCATTAGGACCGCTGCCACAGACCATTTTGCTAGCTCGACATTGGAAAACAAACTGTGGTGAGCCATGGCTGGGGCTATGAGCAAGTCATAAAGGACACTATTATGCCTTCCTATAGCCTTGAACAGGTTGGCCAGGCCCTGTTCAAGCCTACCTACCGTTGGGAAGGCATACTCAGGCACGTTCAAAGGAGATCTGGCCCGCCCTGTTAAAGACCTCCCGGAGCCCATTGGCAAGTGGTTTGATGCCAAACGACTCATCAAACATCCCATAAGGCGTTTGCCAACCCCTTACACATCACAATTCGCACTCTCAAAGACCCCAATTCACGTCTCAAAACCTCGATTCAACGCGTCAGGCAGCCACCGCCGCCGCCCCCTTTGGCGGTACAAAAAAGGCCTCCCCAGGCCCCGGCCCACGCCTTTTCTTTACCCAATTAACACCCGTTCCGACGCCCCGAGATGCCCATGTAATCCTGACATAATGTTCTACAAGTATGTAACCAATGCCCCTTATTCTCCCCGTCTATGTGTATCAAACAGGAAATATAAAAATACAAAAACGCGCCGTGGTGCCCAAATATCTACAAGTCTGAACTTTGGGTATCAAGTCGGACAGAAAGAGGGGGCGTGAAAGCTAAAAAAAAAAAAAAAAAAACCCAAAGAAGCCGGAAATAAAGCTAAGTAAGTGGAGAGGGCCAATCTCCCAAAGTGGGAAAATCTCCCAAGAGTGCCAAAAAAAAAAAAAAGCAAGTTTCGCTAGATGCCGTGGTTCGCCGCTACCGGTTCCCTGAGATTTGGGTGTACTCATACATGGGATTTTGTACATGGATTATGATATTCGAGCCGAGATCAAACATGGTGGGATCTGGCTGGAAGGTGATGGCGTGTCGTCAATTGATCGTCGCTGTCAATTCATTAGGGCTGCGTGGTTCGTCCGTCACTATTTGGCGTCGAAGAGACGCAGGATGGCCTCGTACATGCCGAACATGATGGCGGCGCTCGGCACGGTCCGAAGGAGGTGCGGCGTCATGCCCCCGTAGAGGCCGACCATGCCCTCTTGCTTGAAAACGAGCTTGAAGCACTGGATCAGGCCAGTATACTTGGGCTTCTCGCCCGGCACGCCGGCTTGCCGGAGTCGGGTTCGGGCAACCTGTGATACCATGGTAAGTATTCTGTTCGAGACTTGATGGGACTTGAGAAAAAAACATACCTCATGAGGATATGTCAAGATAGCAGCGACCAGCTTGGCACTGCCTGCAGAGCCAACCGTTCCGGTCCAATTGACAGTGTGATCCCACCAAGTTCTCTCCCTTCCGCTGAGCTCAATGCGCTCCTCACGAAGCGCCAGCGAGCGCTTCATTTGCTCGTACAGCATCCACTGAAGCGTCGACTCGGCCACACCTAAATAACTCGCGCTCATGCCCTTGTAAAGACCGCGCATGCCCTCATCGCGCAGGATCTGCTTGATGCAGTCGTAGCTGTTCTTGTACTGGCGCTTGGCAATGCTACCGCTCTCCGCAGCGACGTTCTTATCGAGTTGCAGCCGAGTCTTGACCATCCAAATCGGATTTGTGATTGTGCTCGTCGTAATGCCTGCCACCACACCTGCCGAAAGGTGGACCCACGCGGTATCCTTGCCGCCATTGAGGTAGTCGGCGATGAGGCGCTTCCCATTACCGTAGGTGAAGAAGTTGATGGAGCGCGCGGGAACAACGCCGACCAGGTTAGGGCCGAGGCCCTTGAACAGAGCGCGGGGGCCTTCTTGTCGGTAGACGGCTGTGAGGATCTGAAAGGTCTCGCCAAAGTGGTAGGCCGCGGCGCGGATGGGGTTGAGGGGAGCGCCTGCGTGGGCAGCTCTGGAGGCTTTGAGTTGGGCTTGGTAGAAATCGGACTGAAGACGGGTTTTGAGGACGTCGAGTGGTGCGGTCAATGTGGCAGCTGTCATGCCTCCTACTCTATATTGGAAAACGTCAGCGTATGGCTCTGAAATGTTGTCTGCTTGCTTCTGTTCCCTAGAATCTCCAGAGTCTCCAGAGTCTCCGCCAGAGTGGGTATTCGCCTTACCCTCCGGCAACGAAATGCGCCCACGACTTCGCAAAGGGGTTCTTGTCGCTTCTAACACCAGGACTACCTTGGGCTCCCTCAGGGATGACGTCACCCGTCTCACGCGACTGCACCATGGGGAAGTCGTCGCCCGGCAGCTTTCCAGCGGCAGTGAAGGCGGCCATGATTCCTTGCCAGAAGACGGTTGTGGACTGGTCGCTCGGGTTCGTCGGCAGGCAGTGGATATGCCGGGTTTCTTTGGTGGAATTGGAGGTGATTGATTAGTTAGAACTTCATGCCAGTCGCAAGCGACAATGATTCCCACGTTGTGAGGGGTGTTAGTGTGGGAAGACGAGCGAAGTAAAAGAGTGCCCGATTTTGAAGACCTCCAGCAAAGAACTCCAAAATTCTTATCGCCGATAACAAGTTATCACAACTTTTTTTTTTGGTTCCTGACGCGTCAATGGATCACGCCGGCTAATTATCGGTCAAACCCCTGGCTCCAGCTGAGTGGGGCTGTGGAGCAACGTAATGCACTGGGGATTCCGGCCACCAAATGCGGGCCGCACCAAAACAACGCGAATCGCAAGAAACAGGATAAATTGAGCAAATGACACTATTCCCAAGTAAAATAATCGCCTGGAACTGGCATTTCTTTTCACATGATCTTCTCAAATAGCCCCTTTCCTCGTAGGGCGGCCCTCCGCTCCTTTGCAGCCAAATCCGTTCCTTCTCATGCCTCTCCTTTTTTGCTTTTCAACCGTCAACACCCTCGCCTCGCCGTGATGCTTCCTTGTTTGTTTCTTTCGGATGTTCTTAGACTTGTTGACGAGCTCCTCGCTAAGCACCTTTGATACCTTAAGCTCGGCAATAACCTGGATGGAGACCTGATGAAGCATGGGCTTGAGGGGAGCCGGGCACACGGCCATAAGGCTATCCACGGCATTCTTGAGCTCCGCTTGCACTGCACTGCAGGGGCAGCAACAGAGTGGCCGGTAACTACTTTCGGTACATCCTGGTTTGCCAGCCGTATGAAGACCTTCTCGGATCAAGGGGCACTAACCCAGCCCCCCCAAAGCACTGGGGATATTGTGCCGTATATCTTCCCTGGCCTTCTGATAGATTTGGAGAAACTGAAGGTTGTTGATCCGTTGACATCCGAATAGTGCCTCCTCACTAACCAGGGCCTTGTATCGCTTGGCCAAGAACCCAAAGACCCCTACATCCAGGGGCTGGAGCCGGTGTGTGGTATGGGGGGGCAGGCAAAGGGGTATGATTTTGTGCTCCTGGCAGAAGGTAATAAATTCTAGTGATACGCGACATGGAGTGACCGTCTCGTAAAAGAAGGCGATACTTGCCTCGCACATGGCCTTGCGTATGCTTGCCAAAGTGATGTAACCATTCCTGGGCGATCCCATGGTCGGTCCAGCCTTTGGGTGATACCCTGATCTTCGATAGTATCATCGGTCTAGTCATGTTGGATTCTGAGACCCTCGAAGATAGCAAAGGGAGGAAGGAGGAAGCAGTTGGCAGAGATACACTCTATGATAGAGACCCATTCACGGTTACTGGGTTGGGCCGAGAATGACTCGCCTTCTTCAACCGGTACGATGACTTCGGAGGCATCTCCGACCCCCTTCATCACGCCCTTCTCATCCATATTGTAGCTATCATCGTCGGTAATATTGTAAAGTAATCGTGTGTTGTTGAAGAGGCCGAACCAGTGCTTGATGGTCTTCTTGTCGGTCGCATCACAGTGGGCCTGGTCCATCACGCGTGAGCGGCGAGTCCGCAGCTCAGGGTTCCTCCGAAAAAAGCCAAGATACCGATTACGGCCCAGGGGCGCTGTATCCCCCTTTGCCGCAAGCAGTTGGCCGGCCAAGGCGTTGATAGTGGGTATGGTCATGGGCCAACCCCAGGCATCAAGCTGATAGGCGGCATCAACTATAGTCTGCTCCTCAGGGGCAGTCAGCCTTTGTAACCGCTCCTTTGCCTCCTTCATCGTTGGTTTTCCTTCCATTTGGTCCATCAGAGTTGTTCGAGGAATATCGTAGACTCTGACGGCATCACGAACAGAAGCAACGGTACCGTTCCGGACCGCCGAGAGTGCTTGTTCGATTCGATCTTCTCGGCAGGCCGCCGGACTCGCAGGGGCTTGGCCCCGCGGCGCTTAGGGGGTGCAGTAACGTGACGCGCGAGCGCCTGAGGCCGTCGGTTTGGCAGAGGGAGGTGTAGGGGCCTGCATGGCGCCGTGTGGGTATGCCGTGTAGGTGTGCTGTGTGGGTGGGAATGGTCTCAAAATTGGATTGCTTCCGAAACTCGCGATTTACGACGAGATGGTGGTATCCGATCACGGGGGAAAAAAGTACCAATCAATTGCCCCGAAGCTGGCGATTCGAAAGAAGTCAAAGATGATGAGATCGAGAGAGTTTCGGTGTTGTTGTTGTTGTTGTTGTAGTTGTTGTTATTTTGTTGCCATGTCACTCTTTTCTTCTTTCTTGAAAGTCACAGTGGGGAGGCTATTCTAGAAGTGGCCGGAATGCCAATCCCAGTGCATTTCGTTATCGGATAAACCTGTTGGGTCTCGGGTAAACACCGGGTAAATATGGAGATACCGCTTAGGGGCTCTTCAAGCAGGAGCACAGGGCCACGTCGTCATTGTTTACCTGCTTTGACAGAAATAGGGGGCTTCAGTACCCCTGACACAATACAAAATCAAAGACCATCACCACATCGTAACTGCACCACTTCAAAATTCCATCATGTTGTAAATGATTCATTTTTATTGGCGATGTGTGGCCGGAATACCAGGGCAGAAAGCCCTCATGGCCGACCAGGTAGGCTCTCAGCTACTCCTAAAAGCTCTTTGAGGGAGCTAAAGTTACCACCCAAGTCTACCAGGCGCGATATCTAAAATACAAAAGTGCCTGAATGGCTCTTCAATTTCCCAGAAAGGCACGGGACAAGACGCCCTCAATCATAGCGATCTCACGCATTGCCACCTCCTTCAGGGTCATTTTGCCCAGCTCAGTGGCCTCCGGGAACCCCAGCTCAAGCCACAGGAACCCAAAGTAGCCACGCTCCTGCGCAGCATCGCGCAGCTGAAAGGCGTTGCGACGGTACGTCAAAGACTGCGTACCCATGTGACGCGTAGTCTCCTCGCGAATGACTGCGATGTACCACTATAGGGATATTGTTAGCATCACAAGACATAAAAAAATAGACAGGAAATGCCTGATGTGGCGAGAGGAAGACGCGAAAGTAAGTCCGATACATGTTGACAGGGTCATGAACCTGTTGGGCAAGATAAAAAAACACATATCAAACATACCTCAAGAAGGTCATTGGGGACACCAGGCTTCGCGACGAGGATGTGCTGGTGGGCCCAGAGCTCCGCAAAGCGAGGCTGGTTGAACTGGGAAAGATTGGCATCGCCCCAGCCGGCCGCGAACGCAATGTTGTCCTTCTGGACAACTGAGAAGCCAGGGCACAGCATGGCAGCTGTGTACAGCCGCTTGAGCAGTTGAGGGGTCAGGTTGCTATCCTCCTTCTCTCGCCTGGGGTTGGGCTCGTTCAGACCACGGCGCAGCAAGTGGATGAGATTCATGGTCGCAGTGTAGATAACCCAGCGTTGGCGGATGGTGATGTGCTCAGCGGCGAACCAGGGCAGCTTCTTGAGAGTCGAGATCATGGTCTCGAAGGGGCGCTGGTTGCAGTCGCGAGCAAAGGGAGACTAAGAGAGAATTATATATGTTAGTGCTACTCAAGAGAAACAGGGAACAGCGAAAGCAAGACACGACAAGAGAAGGAGAAGGTACTTACGCGGCCGGGGGCCTCAACAAACTTGACCAGCATGGTCATTTCCTCCTCGGTGACGAAACCCTTGAAAGTCTTCCACGGCTGACCTTCGACGGGCTCCTGAATCTGGGGGATGGAACCGTTCCAAAAGATACCTGCGGCAAAGGGGAAAAGGTCTCTCATGAGAGCACCCTGGCTGGAAAGCTCAACCTCGACGGGGCGATCACCAAGGCGAGTCTGCCGGCCCTTCTTCTGCAGCTCATTGTGACGCTCGACTGCTTTGACCGCATCAGCGAAAGTCATGAACTCGACATAAGCATCCTGGGTCTTGCTGGTAACGCGCTCCATAATGATGTGAACGGGTTCCTCTGTGTCGTTCAGAATGCGGGAGTTGCGGCCGAGAAAAGCAATGATCTCGGTGCGGCGAGAGTTGAAGGGAATGTTCTTGATCTTAACCACGCCGTAGTTGGAAGGAATGGACAGGTTATAGCCCTCCATGAAGGGGAAGTTGTCTGGGTGCAGCGCAGCAGTGGCACCGGGCAGGCCATTGTTGCCAGAGGTGAGTGCGTTGAGCTTCTCGGATCTAGTGACGCGAACTTCTTCTGCTGCAGGGCCCGGAGCGACCTGAGCAACTTGGCCCTGCGGAATGGCCGGAAGGATAAGCGCCTGCGATGTAACGGCCGGGGCAACCTGGTTCATGACGGGTGTTGCCGAATTGGAGGACCCAGGAGGAGCGCTGACGCCGACCGTGCCTGCAGTGCCAGGACGACTTCCAAGGTTGAAAACCGGAGGCGGCATCTGGCCGTTCATACGAGGGCGCGGTGCGAAGTTGCGAGGCTCAGTTTGATTGAAGGGATTTGCAGGAACGTCAGCCAAAAACTGAGTGCCCATGCCGACCCGTTTAGAGGCAGGAGTCTCGATGGTCTTGCCCTTTGCTTTGTCGGACTTTTCATCCACATCGCCGGTATCGTCGGTGTCGTCCGTACCGTTCATATCCATGTTTCTCGGGCCTATGGTATTCGCGCCCATGTTGTTCGCTCCCATGATGTTCATACCCATGGAATTCATGCCCATGGTGTTCATGTCCATCATGTTCACGCCCATCATGTCCGCGCCCATGTTGCCGGCTCCCATGTTGTTGGCGCCCATGTTGTTGGCGCCCATGTTGTTTATACCCATGCCATTGTAGGCTCCCATGTTGCCGTTTCCGTACTGATTGCCCTGTGGGAAGCCATAAAAGCCTTGGTTGCCGTGAAATCCCTGGGTGACTTGGAAACCCTGAGCGCCAGGATGGCCTTGACTAAACTGGCCAAAACCGCTGTACCCCGCAGGAAAAGGATAGTTAGGGCCGGGATACTGCTGGCCGATGATCGTGGGCTGGTAAGGCATGGTAGCCGCGGCCGAAAAATGCGCGTGGTTTGGCATTGAGGCGGGATCTACGGTATTGTAAGCTTTATTTTTCGCAGCTTTGGAAATCGAATCATAGTTGCGAAGCGACGTGCCATTGGGAATCGGAAAGTTAGCCTGGGTGATGTCGCTCTGGGCTTGGTGCTGAAGGTATGAATAAGGGACAGTATTATCGGGAAAGTTGGAACTTCCAGCAACACCAGAGGCCATAAAGTGGGCAGACAAGCCGCCAGAATTGGCACTGGTGCGCGGGCCGTTGAAATTGTTCGCTAAGGGAGCATAGAAACTGGAAGGGAGTCCCTTGTTTCCCTTTTCGTCACGTTTGTTTTTACCTTTCTTGTTCTTGTTGGCTTGGTTGCCCTATCGTGTGTCAGTCAAATCAGGGAACATGAATTCTTTTGTGTATGAGCACCAAGACCGGCGCGCTCCGACAGGAGCGACCAACGGGCGCTTACCTTGTTCTTTCCACCTTTGTTCTGAACTGTAGTCCAGGAATTGTTCTGGGTAGACGAGCCGACTGAGCCCGAAGCAATGGGTCTGGCACTGTTGATCGAAGGCGACTTGATGATGTTGTTAAAGCCTGACTGAGAGACAGCGCCCTCAGAGCCAGTGCCCTCGGAGGCAACAGCGGAAGACTGGGCGCCTTGGGGGCTGCTGGGATCAGGGTGTTCAAGAAGAGAGACACCACCACCCGGACCCGCATCAGAGGAATCAGTCGAGGCGACGAATACGCCAAGGCGATTCTTGACCGGGGTTTCGGCGGCCTTCTTGGCCATTTCAGATGGACCAACGTGGGGCGCCATCTTGACGCAAGGCGAACTGTTTGAGATCCTTTAGGTTGAGCAAAGGATGATGCTTTATAATCCAAAAGTCAGCATGAACCTGCGATGATGCCTTTGCTAAGTCTGAGCCAAGGACGAAGGGACGTGTGGCGGTAGGTATGTTGAGAAAAAGTGCAAGTGAGGAAATTTGGGAAGAGGGGTGGGAGAAAGTTTTTGAGAGGTATGAGAAAGCAGGCAGAGGTCCGGGGCGAGATATTCCAACGCGTGCCAGGTCTGCTAACACACCGAGACCGAGACTCAAAAAGACACAGCGAAATCCTCGAAAAGTCGGTGGACGGTGACACTCCATCGTTGACAGTGAATGAATAGGTCGGCGACTGGCGAATACCAGCCACTGATCATGAAGGGGTAGTGCAAGTGAACCGAGAAGTTCTCAGACAAGGGAAAGAGAACGGAACCGCGCCCTACACATCAAAGTAGAGGTCAACTTCACGTACCTAATACTGGGGATATCGGTAAGTCCGCTGATGACTGGAAGTAATGTGGTTGCGAGGATAAGCTGAGGAGAGAAGTTGAGGTGGCGGTACGTTGAAGACGATAACCAGGATAAATGGAGTTTGGCAGTTTGAAAGCCAGCTGCTCCCGAAGCTAGGTACCTTGACTTTGATGGGTCAATACGACCGAGGCACTATTGTGCTATTGTGCTATTGTGGGGCTAGTCAAGATATTGTTGATGGTTGTCTCTGGTTGGGTGAGAGGGACGTGGGAGAGTGGTGAATTTCTGGGAAGAGGGCAAAACAGTCACAATATCTGCTCCAAAAGTGTGGCTAGTGGCAGGATCCCGACTGGTACGGATAAGAGAATGCGCAACTCAAAATCGCAGCCTTGCAACAAGCGCCTTTGTCTTTGACCTCGTTTGCAATGTCCCGGCCTGTCATCGACTCATTGCAACCTATTTCACGGGGACACCTATTTGGTAGCGACCGTCGAGTTGTCGAGCTGGATTATGCACCGTGACCAGTATCTTTCTCTCTTGACCAGAATCCGGTATCGAGCCTTTGTAGCGACACACTTTGTGATGAACAAGAGACCAAGCTCTATTGATAGCCTGAATGACAACCTTGAAGCTTCGCTGGGTAGACCTGGCTTGACTTTCGGCGCCACTGGCCTGAACTGGACCGGTCTATGATGAGGTTGCGACCAAGTATTCCTAGAGAGGAAGTTTCGGTTGTTTTAAAAGTCATTGGTGAGTCGAGACATATAACTGTGCGAGGAGGCCTGTCTTAGACTTCGAGAGTGTTCTACTCCCCTTTCCAGCACACTGTCAACGTCGGCATCCTCGGTACTTAGAAATTGATGCCACACGATCTGTACAGCCACGTTAGTGCCATTCCCATGGGTGTGTGTGAATGGGAAACTTGGAATGGAATGATGCCTGTGGCTTGAAACCCAGTCTGGGTGGAGAGGTAGATGGCCTCGTACTCTCGGCAACAATTGTTCGGGAAAATGGGGGGAAATGATTTCAACGTTATGCCAAGGCTGGGTTGCCGCCCGTACGCGATCTCGCTGTCCCAGCTATCGATTTGAAATGACAAGACATGATGTTAAGGGGCCGAGGAAGCTGAGAAGACAGCTCGGGGGGTCATCATCCTACGAGGCCCGTAACTGAGGGTCCGTTGGCCCTAGAAACGGCGCATCCGTAAATCCCCACGGAAGCAGGGCGGCCACAATCTTTCCTCCATAGGTAAGATATCTCTAGTCTCAAGATCTGAGACTAGTAAGGGACAGGGGGAACAGGGGTATAGGCAGGAGGGGATGGAATGAATCAAGGTCAAGTGACAAGTACTTGGTCACGACGGGGAAACAAAAACTTCTCGAGCCAAACTCTGTCGGCGCGAGGGCCAGCATGAAGTAATGAAAGTGGTGGGGACACCTCCAAAAAGGAAGTCGCGGGTGGTGCAGGTCAGCAGGTTAGTCATCTGGACATGGTCACCCGGAAGTCACGATGGGCCAGCAAGTCCAGCAGGTCCAGCAGGAACTTCTTTTTTCGCCAGAAACGCCAAGCGCGATGCGTCCGTCCAAGTCGTGATACTTGCAGGTAGTCTTCTACCCAGGTATTGGAAAGCAGGTCCCCGCCTGAAGCAGACGCCTGTGTACATAATTCATTTTGATTCCCGTCAACCCACGTAAGCATCGCTTAATCGAACTGGGAGGAGGAGTTAGGCTGAGCTGTTCGGAGGAATGGGGGGAATGGGGATTCAGGGGCTAGGGGATGTACATACTGGTGTCAGGAAAGACTCGGCAACAAAACGCGCCCGCGCATTCAACTATCACGGGTGTCAGTCTCTAGCCCAGCAAAAGCGAGAGAGGGCCGTACAAATAGCTTCATCTCTGAAATCTCCTTGTCCACTTCCTCCATGAACTGGATGATGAAATCGACAAGCTTATGCTTCAGCATTTCCTCTGTGTGGAAGTTGGTGATGAGGAAGGAGATGTCATAGCCTTTAATGGGCTTCCTCCGTAGGATGAAGAAGGACTCGGCGCGTTGGGTCAGGAAGCGGGTAAACTTGTGGACCAGGATATGTTCGATCTCGTCGGCCTGCTTGATCTTGATGCTGATGCGGATGCTGTTGATACTCGGCTCAATGAGCACACGCTCGTTCTCGTTGCGCGCAATCGTCAGGGGGGTCAGCAGCACCTCGGGCGAGGTGCGTGCCTCGACCTCGGGCACATTGTGTCGCTCGGCCGTCTGGGATGCGAAGTTGGAAAGGCAGAGGGCGGCCGTGAGACTGCTGCGTACAGCCTGGAGGTAGGGGCGGAGCGATTGCGACTGGATGGTTGCGACACACGGTGAGCTGGGCACAATAGGGTTTGGGGGGTTTGGCGGCGGCTAGTCTTACCATGGCACCTGTCTTCTGTCGGTCTCTGCTCTACGTGGCCCTGCTCGTGATTGTTCGGTCGGCCTCGGCGGTGCTCAGTAATGGTGACGCCCCGCTGTAGTCGGTCGGTGTCGTCGGTCGTGGACTCAGTTGCTTGGCACACAATCGCCCGGTTACGCAGCTACCAGATTCAAGGTGGGAGGGGGGGTGGGGCAGGGACAGGTACCTTCGGAGCGGGGTTGCTCTTGGAACAGGGGTCTAGGCTGTGCGGCATTGTGTGGCTTGGCTGTGCTCGATACGTGCAACTCCCCTGCAGCGACATAACCTCCCCCCGCGCCTTTCGGTTGCCTTCCACCAAAACCCACTCGGTTGGAAAGCCTGAGGTGACGAAGCACAGGGTTGCCTTACCATCCGCCAGACATAAAGCTCCCAACAAGCCGCGACGCACTTGTTCGTTTTCTTTCCTAGCCCCTTGTCCTGTGTTACCATTCAAACGTCATTTCAAAATGGCAGTCAACGGTACGACCTGCCCCTCCAGCCCCTCCATTCCCCATTTGCACGCTGCTGGTGCTGTCGGGGCTGCTGTTATGCATAAACAAGGTGGTTCACCAAGCTGATCGCGTCTTCACAGTGGTGGTCAAGCACCAGGGCAAGAAGTACGATATCGAGGTCGACACCGAATCTGTTGGCGAAGTCTTCAAATACCAGCTCTTCAGTCTTACCGGAGTCGAACCCGAGCGCCAAAAGATCCTCCTCAAGGGTGGGCAGCTCAAGGATGATGCCGACATGGGCAAGCTGGGCCTCAAGCCTGGCCAGGTTATCATGATGATGGGAACTCCGGGAGAGGGCGGCGGTGCGATTGTGCGACCAAAGGAAAAGATAAAGTTTGTCGAGGACATGACCGAGGCCGAGGCGGCGCAACAGGTCGGCGCTACGCCCGCTGGCCTTGTCAATCTGGGCAATACTTGCTACCTCAACTCGACTCTCCAAACCCTCCGCTCCATCCCCGAGCTCCAGGATGCGCTCGGCAAGTATGAGTTCCGCAGCATGAGCGCTATCGATCCCATCCCCCAGCTCGACCTTACAAACCAGCTCAAGGATCTGTACAAGGGCATGTCCAAGACGCAAGAGGGCATGCCTCCGTTTAGCTTCCTGAACGCCCTCCGAGTCGCATTCCCCCAGTTTGCCGAGCGTGCCAAGAATGGACACGGCTATGCGCAGCAAGACGCAGAAGAGGCATGGTCGCAGATTGTAAACCAGCTCCAGCAGAAGCTGCAGCTGCCGACGGGACCCGACTCCGGCAGTGATTCCCGCAACAGCTCATTTATCAACCGGTACATGGCAGGCGAGTTCTCTACCGTTCTCGAGTGCGACGACCCGGCGGCCCTCGAGGTAGGTGAGGAGCCAACGACATCCAGTGAGGCGTTCCTCAAGCTCAACTGCCACATTGACGGCCAGACCAATCACCTGCGCGATGGTATTCTTAACGGTCTTACGGAGAAGATTGAGAAGAAGTCGGAGGCGCTGGACCGCGAGGCCGTCTACACCAAGAAATCCAAGATCTCACGCCTGCCGCGGTATCTGACAGTGCACTTTGTGCGCTTTTTCTGGAAGCGTGAGGTGCAAAAGAAGGCCAAGATCATGCGCAAGGTCGTGTTCCCGCATGAGCTGGACGCCGTTGAGTTCTGCACTGATGAGTTGCGCAAGGCGCTCGTCCCTGTCCGTGACAAGGTTCGTGAGGTGCGCAAGGACGAGGAGGATATCGACCGGGCGCGGAAGAGGCGCAAGAAGCATGTCTCGGATGTTGGCGATTCTTTCGACAGCACAAAGGGCGGCAAGAAGGACGGCAAGAAGGACGGCAAGAAGGCCGGCGGTTCCACATCTGCCGATGGCGACGTCGAGATGGGCGATGCCGAGGTGTATAAGACGGACGCCGAGTTCGAGGCTGAGAAGGACGCGGCGTTGCTGGCGGCCAAGAAGGAACTGTACGCGCTCATTGACCCGGAGCTGCGCAAGGACGAAGGCGCTAGCCAGTCAGGCCTGTACGAGCTGCGCGGTGTCGTCACCCACCAAGGTGCGAGTGCCGACAGCGGTCACTACACAGCATACGTCAAGAAGACTGGCCCCCGCGACCCGAAGACGGGCAAGGTTGGCGAGGAGGATGGCAACTGGTGGTGGTTCAACGACGACAAGGTGTCAGAGGTGACGCCAGACAAGATCGATGCGCTGGCCGGCGGCGGTGAGTCGCACTCGGCGCTCATCCTGCTGTACCGCGACATTCCGCTGCCGAGCGCGGAGGGACTGATGGAGTAGGCTTGTTCTTTGTCACGGAGCAGAGATACATGGCGTTGGCTTGGGCAGTGGTATCCAGGGTTTGCCGGATAACAAAACATGGTTGCGCATGGCCGGACATCATCGCACGGAGGAGTACGGAAACAAATGGAGCTCATCATGTCAGGTTTAGCACAGAACAAAAAAACACGGAGAACGGATTTGGCGCGAGCTAGACTAGGGCGCCTTGCACCGTAGACGAGAATTGATGATTGTGCTTGCTTTTTTTGTGCATTCGGGTGATTTGTAGAGGGTATTTTCCATGTGACTTGTGCTCTATCGTATATTCGTACATAGATACATAACCTCCAAGTTTTGTCAAGATGGAGATTTCCCCGTGTCTGCGTGTTGGAGCTGAGCCACCACTCGGAATGGAATCGAGGAATCCGGGTTTCTATCCCCTACAAACTCAAGATCCTTTAGCAACGCCGGAATAGCACCACAATACCAAATTTTGTGGTCTCGTACAAATGGACATAGATACATACATACATTGCTGTACCCGGCCTGCTGCTTTGCAGCTTTTCCATATTGGTGTTGTACATGGCCGGATAATCAAACAGTCCCGCTCCTTGAGCATTAGGTCGCGTGAATGGGGCGTGCCTCGAGGTGGTCTTCGCCATCACCGGCCTCATGCGCAGCTTCCCCAACATTGAGAGTCTGATATGTCGTGATCGGCAAGGCCCGCGACCAGTCGAGATATATTCAACCTGCTGAACACATCACCTCCCCGACAACCCACTCTCCCGCGCCTTCATCCGCTCGTGCAAACCCCCAATCTTCTTGTCCAGCTCCGCCTTTTGTCCGACCAGATATTCGCGCCGCTCCTCGAGAAAGGCAGTGCGCTCCTCCGTCGTGGCCTCCCGCATCTTTTGCTTTTCCTATTTCCCCCTATGTTAGAATTCATCTTCTGCCCATAAGGGATGGGGGGGGGGGCTTGCAGCCTTGACCTCCTGGTCCATCTTCATCACCGCCCCCGCCAAAGTCCCGATGATGATGCAGCCCGCAAACCCGGCCGTGACCATGTACCGCTGGTGCCGCGGCCAGCTGGCAAAGGGCCCGCGGAAGATGCGCGGGGGGCCGGTGGTCGGTGGGGGCGGTGGGCCCCTCAGGGCGGCTTTTGATGCTGCTGCTCCCGCGGCGGCGGTGGTGGGCTGTGCTGTTTTGATGGTGGTGACAGCGGCGGGGTTAGGTGTTGGTGGTGGGAGGCTAATCCCAGCGCCGCCTCCAGAGGGAGTCGGGGTTTTCTTCTTGAGGGCTCGTTTGGGATGAGGGCGCACGCTTTTTCGGGAAAGGGGGTTTGCGACCGTCATTGTTGAAGTCGATGCTGCTGCAGGTCGATGGCGCCGGCGAGCTGGGCCGGATCGTGGTGGTCCTCCGTAGCCCTGGACCTGGGGCTAGTTCTCGCCCCCGTGCTTGTGGCGTGCTGCTGCAGTGTTCGTCGTCGTCGTCGTCAGGGAAATCGGGGTCGATCGGGGCGGGTGCAGGTCGATTGGAGGTCGCTTCGGTCGGGGTTGGATGAAGTGAAGGTTGGAATTGGCGGAGTTGACGGAGTTGGTGACGCAGGTGCGGGTACGGCGCTAGCTCGAAATCTTCCACAGAGCTCGCCAAGCTCAGCGGGCCAGGGTCACCACCACCAGCGTGCCCCGCAAACCCCGTCATGGGAGCTAGGGGTAGGCTGAGTGCCCTTAGTAATCGCGCTGCCATTTCCCGTCTACTCCCTCTATTTCGGAGGTGGACGGATGGGGGTAGAGAGGGGATCTTTGCGTATAAGATGGATTGATTCTGGTGGCTCTTTCCCGGCCGTCGGTAGTGTTGTCTGTCGTCTTTTGCTGCTTCGCTCAATCGAGTCTAGGGTTGGCCGCTGAGATCGTGCCCCTGATTACCGAAACAGACTTGTTGGCGGGGTGTCTTGGCCTCGGGATCTCCAAGCGATCGGGAGACTTGTCCGGGCTCAGAGGGTCAAAAGAAAACGAAGAAGAGCATACCATCCATCATCGCCTGGGCTGCTACACCCCAGATATAAAACCGCGAACTCTCCGTCTGGTTCTGTCGCGCCCAACCCTGGTTAGTGCCCCGTCTCAACTCTGCAACGCAGGGGCCCAGCAACAGGCTAGTCTCGTGTCTCACAGAGTCTCACAACCTCAGCTGAATATGGCGACGAGCTAACCCAAATCCAAACTCTCTTATTTTACATTTTGACACCTTTAGTAGATAAAAAGAAACATGGCGACCCCCCGCGTCTTCATCGTCCGCCATGGCGAGACCGAGTGGTCGCTCAACGGGCGGCACACTGGCTCAACCGACATACCCCTCACCTCCAACGGCGAGAAGCGCGTCAAGGCCACCGGGAGGGCCCTCGTCGGCGATGACCGTTTGATTGTTCCCAAAAAGCTGGCGCACATGTAAGTGTGTGCATGTGTGTCTGTGTGTCTGTTGTGGGGTAGTCCGCTTGTCACTCGTCTCATGTTGTTTAGTTTCTTATCTGTGCAATGCGTACACGGCCGACGTGCATCATATGGACAGGGTCATGTCGATCATCGGGTGCAGTTGCCCAGCGGCATGCAAGGGCATATCTTCTAAACATGGGGGTGTTGACGGTCGTGATGCAGATACGTGTCCCCGAGGAAACGGGCCCAACGCACCTTTGAGCTCCTCAACCTCGGACTCAAGCATCCACTGCCTTGGGCTCCCCACGGCGATAGCCTAGAGGACAGTAAGCAGCTATGTGAGGCCGCGGTCGAGATTACTGAGGATATCCGGGAGTGGGATTACGGCGACTATGAAGGCATCACCACTCCCATTATCCGTGAGTTGAGGAAGCAGCAAAGCCTCGACCCGGCTTGGGATATCTGGAGAGATGGTTGCCCGGGTGGAGAGTAAGCCAAAAGACAACTATGTTTCGATACACTGTACCTTGGCAGAACCCACGTCGCTAATCAGTCGCCAACCTCCCTAGGAGCCCAGAGGACATCACCGAGCGCCTGGACCGGCTCATTAAGGACATTCGGGACAGGTGGCAGGCGCCAGTCATGGCGGGTGGTTCGGTGCCGGGCGACGTGCTCGTGGTAGCACATGGCCACATCCTTCGCGCCTTTGCGATGCGTTGGGCGGGCAAATCGCTGCAGGATGGCCCGACCTTTCTGCTCGAGGCCGGCGGCGTGGGAACGCTGAGGTATGTTCTGCCGTCTCGCCTTTCAGCCCATGTTGGTATACTGACTGCTCTCAGCTACGAGCACCACAACATCGATGAGCCTGCCATCCTCCTTGGTGGTGCTTTCATTGTCCCCCTGTAGAGACACATAGTTCTCGATCGTTGTCTGCTGAGCTGAAAAAGCGGTTATGGTCTGCGGTTGAGTACCTTATGTCCTGGCGTGTCTTTCGCGTACTCGGCGCTCTTGAAGCAGTAGATGAGCAAGCGAGGGTCAGATCTGCCTAGGCGCAAGATGTCCAATTTAGTCATCATCCAAGATATCCAGTCGAGAACTCCAACATCTGTACGCCAATCATTGCTCGCTCTTCAAAGGGTTAGGGTTATGATGTAGTAGATGCCCAGAGACAGCACCATACTCGACTAAGTTGCGCTGATACAAAGATAGACGGTGATAGGATCGGAGAGAGCAAAGCTAGGTCCTTGTGCAACACGCACGGCCCATCTCTCGACGCGGTCTCTGCTGCAGATGGCGGGTTTGGGGAAGCATTTGAAAGATGCGATTGGTAGACGTGTGCCATGGCATGTTGGAGTGATGGGATGACAGTCCATTTCGTCTTGTTCTCTAGCCGCAAGGGGATACTGTGGTCTAAAGTGGCAGACGGGGAGGGTGGCATCCGGAGGGTTTTTCGGTATTCCCAGTGGGTACCTTGACGGGCGGCGCCGGCTACTGCTGTCACTCACTAGTATCCTCTTCTTTGTTGGCGACTTTTCGGTTGATATTATTGTGTCGAGATTGGCAACATGGAAGGCAGGCGCGACGTCAACACATGTTTGTACCTTCCTCTGCAGCAAATCTAGGTCTCGCACTAGCCTAGCAGCTAGGTTTATCACTGCCATTGAAACCCTCGGGTGTTTCGCTTGCCATGGCGTAAGACGATGAGGATACATGCTCTTTTTGGTCGCGGCCGGCTACTGATATCGGAAAATTCAAGCAAGGTTTCCGGGGCATCCCTCACGTGTCTGCTCAACATTGCCAATAGATACATTTTGGTTTCCCTGCCAGTGTTCCCCTTCCGACACACGTCGCCAGATTCCACCAAACTCCCTAGGCTCGTCTTCATCATGGCCTCTCGGGCGTTGGTCGATAAAGGCAGGGACCTTGTGCCACCTACCCAGCCGCCCATGCTCTTGCCAGAACTAGAAGAGCTCGAGGATTTGTGCGCAGAGTGCGCGAGGCTTTGCTTAGACTGCCTGAAGGTAGCTAGAATTCATGGCTTTGCCTGGCAAGCCCTCGCCAGACATACCTGGGTTCGTCTCACGCAGCTTCACTCAGCTTCGTCAACAAACCCCAACGCCCGATGAAGAGCCCCCTCGTCACACTGGCCCCTCCCGACCCAGCCCTCTCGTCAACCTATGCACCGAGCTCCTAGTCAATATATTCGAAGAGGCATGATACCTAACCATCGTCCATCATGCACACGGAAAACCGCTAACACTGAGTCCAGCTAACCTGGGGCCACGATCAGCCACTCCTTGCGATTACGGCTGTTCGGTTAACCTGCAAAAGGCTCAATAGCATTGCAGTACCCATAGGCTTTCGTTCCATTTATTTGACCGACGGGATTCTCTTGGCCTGGGAGTTTGCCCACAAAGTCCACCCCTCGGCGCTTATGAGGTTCTCCCTAGCGCCTTTGGAGTCCTCCCCCCAGTGTCGGCCACAGGAGCGCTTCCTAAACCAAATCTATTCCCATACCCGCCGAGTCGCCATGAACAGTAGGATTTACCAGCAAATCGCAAGAAACATACTGGATCAAATAATACATCTCCAGGAAGTCCGGTATAGCCGCCCCCGCGCCGCAGGTACCGAGGTAGTAGTACATATATATTAACATGCCTCTACTAATCCAGCTGGGCCGGTTTGGACGACTATTTATACAAGAACAGACCGGTAAACGTCTTTGGTTTCAATACGAGCGGGGAGTTGAAACAAAAGCCGAGACTTTACTTTGACAATATCTATATAGGTTATGCTGCTACCCCTATCCAAAATCTGGTCTCGCTGAATGCTCGGCACCGCGTAGATACGCGGCTGGGATACATAAAAGGCGTTCTCGTCAAAGCCCCGCTACTCGAGACGTTCATTTACGAGAATCCCCATCGGGGTTGGCAACACAGCTTCGAGTTTACCGGCGGCGAGAGACTCCCGCCCTTCGAGGAGCTCACTTTACGTATTTATGAGTGGACTCACTCTGCCAGGGATGTCTCCATGCATTGGGATTTTTCCCAAATCCGCTCGCTCAAGCTCGTATCAGTTTCCATGGTCAATTTCCTGAACTCGGTCGACTTTGACAACTTTTCACAGCTACAGTCTTTCCACATCAATGGCGGCAACATTATCACCCCTGCCAACGACCACTATGAGATTACCGAGAAGCTCTACACACTCATAGGGAAGCACATACGTGCATTGCGGTCCTTGGAAATTGCCTGCAGCACCGCTCTGTTTCCCATCTCAGCGTTACTAGCACACGCTACCACGCTACAGAACCTCAGGTTACGCGACTTCGCCAGCTTCTCCGGCTATGGCTTGGAGGAACTCCCGTGTATCAGCTTTTTGGACTTGACGATACTCTCCCGCGGCATGACCGCCCTCGAGTCCTTACAACTAGACATATTCATCCGCTCGGTGCCTACCAGAGATGCCAGAGATCCGACATTTTCGGTCTTGGCAACAGAGCGCACGAAACCGCGAGACCGGCGAATACCCGCCCCGTATCTCGATGCCATCTGTGCATTCCCGCGGCTCCGCGGGTTGTCGCTGACTGGCGTCGTAGCTGTCTATGAGCGTATGGTGACCAGGCATCTCATCCTCTTGGCCGATCAACGAAAGGTCGACCTGGCAATCGACGCTGGAAAGGAAATGATGTGCTACTTGCATGATGTCAAAGCACGGAACGGTGGCCCGATGTGGTATGCATCCATTGTTTTTACCTATTAGTATTTCAAGTGACCCTTGCGTCTGATGTTCAACTCCAAGACAAGCGGGTGGGTGGTCCTAACAGAGAACGTAGGAACAAAGCCGGATTCAATGTCACTGGAAACGACCATCGTCGTGGGCGTCCCCAAGGTTTAGAGGATGACGATCCTCCGCTCAACGGGCTTGAGTTCAAGAAGATCGACTTCGATCCCGGAAAGGAGTACACGATAGAAGACCAGTATGAACCGACTGGGTTTACTTGGGGCGAGAGGAAATCACTCCAGGGACGTATATATTGATTGCTATACTGTCTGATTTGACCATGATTGCAATTCTTAGATATTTCACGAACCATGATCTATGAATACACCAATCTCACAACAGCACCTGATTTTTTATCTAGAACAGCCTCTGCACCTTGATCCCCTCATGCCATCTCCGTCACCACGGCCTCTGTCCCTACATCAAACACGTCGCTCTCCCCTGGCCAACCCCAAAACGAAAACACCACAAACCCCTTCACCCCGTCCAAAGGCGAAGCCCAATCCTTCACACCCCCTTGGCCCCCCTCGCAATGAAAACCCGCCTCCTTACCTCCCCGCCAGGATGGGGTCTCTGGGAATGGCCATGCCCATGGCCCTCTCCATGCTCATCGTGCCCATGAGCATGACCTTCCCCATGAGCCTGCCCATGCCCCCCCGCCACCGCGCGGTTAAACACAACCCCGACCTCCTCCAGCCGAAACCCCTCCCCAGCCCCAGCGTCCTCAAACATCCGCCTCACCTCCGCCTCGGAAAACCCGTGGTGCGTGACCGTGTGCGACGCCGCGTGTGTGGACTATCCCAGGGCCGTTAGTTTGTACTCCCCGGATAGGGAAGGGAAAAAGCAACGTACCTCCATCTTGTCGTGCGGCAGAAAATCGATGATCATCAACACGCCGCCAGGGGCAAGCCGCTCCACGAGGCGGCGGGCCGCGAGGGAGGGGTCGTCAAAGTGGTGGAAGCCGAGGCCGACGGCGGCGAGGGTGAAGTTTGTGAAGGGCGGGGTGAGGGTGGGAGAGGGGGCCGGGGAGAGGAGGTTGCCTTGGTAGGCGTGCATTTCGGACGGGGTGAGGCCCTGGTTCTCGGCGCGCGTGTTGTAGGCGGCGACCATGTTCTCCGAGAGGTCGATGCCAACGCACTGCGTGGTGTAGGGGGCGAGGGCCTGTGGGTGGATGTTAATGAGGATTGTGATAAGGGGATGGGGTGTTGTTGGAATGGTGTGGTTATTTTGGTGTCTTGGGATAGGAGGCAATAGGCTGCGGCTGCTGGCACCGGCAATGGATGGGATGTGGCTTACCCTAGATACTACGAGGCCATCCTGGTTAGCAATGTCTCCCAAGTGGCTTAAAATGTCTTGCTTGTCGTGTAACAGCATCTCAGAGTGGCTTTGGTGGAACATGGCCAACTCATCCAGTCCACAGTAAACAACAATACGAATGAACTTACCAAGACCAGTTCCACAGGCATAATCCAACAACCTCACCCCCTTTTTGGTGATAGACTCTTCGTTCTTGCCACCCTCTTCGTCGCCGTCATCATCACTGTCGTCAACCCAGTCGACCCCAATGAAATCGAGCCTGGACCGGATCTCCTCGACGAGCTGGGTGAGTGTCTTCTCATGCCTTGCATCGTACGAAGCGGCTTCGTTGCTGGGAGGTGGTTAGCGGGGTGAAGATGACCTGTGGAAACATGTAGCAGCTGAGGGCAATACCACGACTCATTCCCACCTAGGGTTGAGTGAAGTGGTCGACTTACTTGAAAAACTCCTTGTTCTGTTCAACCGACATGTTTGGCTGTTTCCCGGTGTCTGGGGAATCTTTTGGTATTCAGGGGTAAGGAGTGAGAGGGTGTATCGAGATGCTGCTCAGTTGGGAATCGAGTTTCACAGAAGCGGGACGTATAATAAAAGGGCTGAAACTAGAAGTCCACGAATGCTTGTCTCTCGATCGTGGAATTGAGTTGCGTCCCTCAAAGTTGTCTCGACTAGAACCTTCCCCGCAGACCCAGATATAAACCCCATTCGGAGACTTATTCACCACGACTCCAACCCCTCTCTCGGAGACAAAAAAAACATCACTTTCCCCAAGCCAAACAAAACAACCAGATACAAAACCACATTTTCCTAAAACTCCCCCTTCCCAAAGTCTTCAATTATGTCATTCCCCACCCCCAAAAACAATCCGATCTTCCCGCAGCCCTGCCACAGTGTGTGTGCCGATCCAGAGATCCGACCCAACCCGACCCCGAGGGGCAAGGGAGCTCACTCAGTCCCCTCCCCTCCAGGCCAACCCTCTAAACCCTTTTCGACCCGGAAGGGTGATGGGATGAGGATGCAAAGTCCTGCCTCGGAACGGGACGCCGCTGCCTTGGCTGCCCATGCCATTTCTTCCCCATGGGGATGGACATGTTTTCCTGCCTTGCTGCCTCTCTCCCTCCTGTCACGGGATTTGTTCGACAAAAACGCCGAGACGACTAGCGTCGGAGCATCGCGTCCAACCATCAACTGCTAAAAGGCAAATACAAACCAGTGGAGAAGGAAATAAAAGCAAGGCGAAAAGTCCATCCATTCAATCCCCTCCTTAAAGAGGGAAAAGAAGAATCTTTGCCGATATGGAACCTACATTGCACCTCCAGCACATGCAACTTGCACCCTAAAAACCACACAATGTCTCACCAAGCCCTCCACACACATCGAACCACCAACCTCTCAACCGCTGCACCCCAATGGAAAACGGAAATTGAACCCGCATCATCATCCAAACCGTATATTCCCCGTTCCCCCATAAGAACCAACCAACACAAGCACCCATGGAAGAAGAAAGACATGGAGCCAGTCCACTTCCTTCACCGACTCTCCCACAACACCAAAACTCTGAAAATAGCAAATCTCGCAGACAGAAAGGAAAGAGAGAAAAAAAGGTTGGTTTGCTCTAGCCCTACTAGCGCAGTTTCGCCTCCCTACCCTCTACCAAACCAACGAACCATATGGTCCCCCCAAGGCGGCCATGGGAAACGATCCCCGCCAAAGCCCCAGCCACGGTACCGTCCGTCCATCCCCTTCCGGACGGGAACGGCGGTAAGCACTAAAGGGAATAATAATAAAAAAACCACTCGCTTGCCCCCTGACTGTTCGACAGCATGGATGGATGCCTGCTTAGCAGTCCCAGCATCATCAGCCAGTCTTCCCCAAATGCAAACAGAGAGATAGGAATGGATACTCCGCTGATAGCAAGGCCAAGCGCAAAAAAAAAAAAAAAAAAAGCACATGTAAACGATCGCGAAAACGAATGCACCGCATTGCACCCCCCCTCTCTCCCTCTTCCTTCCTTCTACCCCCCTTCCCAAGCCTTTTTCTCCCGTCCAAACAAACAAAAAACCCCCTCCCGATCCCCATAGCTGCGGCGGCAGGTCAAACGCGGCTACGGGCACGGACACGGTGAGCGGTGCGGTTGCGGTGCAGTTCACCACGTCGCCTGGCCATCTAGGGGGAGAGGGGGAGGGGAGAGAGGGGAAGATGCATGGCCTCTCGCGTCGGTCCGCAGTCACAAGAAAACCGTCCATGCGGGCCACTCTGGGCTGGGCCTTCCCCTTCCTTCCCCCTCCTCCCTTTCTAACCTAACCCCGGGCGGCTACAGTACCTTATTCTACCCCTCTGGCATCACCATTCACCACCACCTCCAGCGACCATGTCTGCCCTGAAACTTGACCGCCCCCGGGGATCGCGCCAGAGTGTGTGGCATGCTCTGGTGCGATATCACCCGCATACCGCCTCTTTGTTGTCATTTTTGCTTTTTTAGAATTTTCTTTCCCTTTCGTGTTCCCGACCCGGGTCAGGAAGCAAGAGAGGGGCGCGGAGGAAATGGGATCGATCGCCCCCTACCGACGATCCAGATAGGTAGAGAGACGCACACACACACACGGGACACGGGACACACGGACACGGGAGAGGGGGGGCAAAAAAAAAAAAGAGACCAAAAGGAAAGAGAGAATTCCCTCACATGAGAAGAAGGCTGCGGCCCCTGCTGCAGCAATCAATCAATGCCTCCAATGTTGCTGTCGTGGCATGTTGCTGCTGCACGGCAAGAAACAGCAGGGCGAGCTTGTTTGGCCGCTCGAGGCCCTGTCGAGTGCTGTGCTGTAATCCGTACTTTGGATACTGTATGAAGTCGGTGCTCACACAGAGGGACACACCTCTGGAGGCGTTCGTTCGAGCGGGGTTTTGACAGCGCGGGGAGGCAGCGACAAGAAAAGATCAAGAGAAAAATCCAGAAGGGAGGATTGCGAGCCCTGCTCGGATCTATTGTCTCTTTGGGGACGGGCGCGCAGGGTTTGGTCGCCAAAAAGTTGGTTGTGCTGGGCTAGCGGCGGGAAGGCTTGATGATGTGCCTCCCTTTTTTCCTGGGGTCCGCGTCCTCGTCTCACAGGAACTTGGTTCCCTTGCCTGCACCCGTCCCGTCTGGGGGGATGGGTGGGTGACCGAACTGTCAGATCTCACCTTTTTCTTCTTCCTCCCCCTCTCCGCACCTTTGGCCGCTGATGGGCGTTTGTTATTGTTTTGTCCTTGCTCATGCTCATGCTCATGCTCCTCGTTCCTCGTTCCTCGTTCCTCCTACCGCTCCCGTGGCGCGGCCTGGTACAGTAACTATGCTATTAACCACGCCGCCCCCGTTCGCGGCAACCATGCTACCTCGACGTGATCCTCTCTGTGCAACCACGGTGTGACAAAAGATGCGCGGCTTTCAACGGGTCTAGCCTGTCCTCCCCCCTTCCCCTTGCCCACGCCCAGGCCGTCCCGTTTATTGGGCCGCAAGGACAGGGCGACAAGATGTAAGTTATTACCGAACTGCGATCCATGGGATTGATTGCCTTTGCCGTGCTCCGTTGGATTCACCTGTGACAAGAGGGGCGCCGTCGTCACTGGTTGGCCCTGATCCGAGAACCGCCGTGCTGCAAGAAATTTGATGGATTTATTGAGTTATCACAACGCCAAACTCGCTCGCCCCGACGTGCTTCTCCCAGATGCATGTGCATGTGTGGTGTGAGTCGATGCGGACGCGCACTAGTGCGAACCAAGAATACCGTAAATCGTCGCTCTCGAACCTCAACTGACGTGAGAAGGGGTCGTTTAGGCATTGAAGGGGGAAAGGTCGAGGCGAAGCTCTCACCGCTGTTTGTCATGAGTCTTGTGCTGGCGCAAATCCGCCCTCTGCATCTTGTTCTTTTCTCCTTCTCCGGCTCGACGTCCCCTCAGGCCCCAGCACAGTGAACGTGCATCCGTTGGAATAGCTGTACCAAAGGTTGCTGCTTGGCAATCTGAGTTGCAAGGTTGTGACAACCGCCATGTCCGCCCGTCCACCCACTGCACTCGCGTCTGTGTGTGCAGCTGGGTATCGCGCGCACGGGAACAGGGGTTTGCCGCTGTCTCCTTGCCTGGCTCGGACCATCACGACACGAGAGATCCCTATATTGCCGGCCAGTACCGGCACATGGCGCCTGGCTCCTGGCTCACCGACCAGAGCGTAAAACTCGACGTGTGGGGGGGTCGCAATGAAACGGAATCCAGATTAGGCTGTGGGAAGCATTGCCTGCCATCATACGCCGTACTGCGTCCGCATCCCATATCCCGTCCTGCCTGGTCCTGTCGTCTCCTGTCTTAATCCAAGTGACATGGCTCGTGAATCCGAGCTGTGTGCCCAAGTTTGTGTCCGTCCAACCCGTTGATCAACCAATCAAGGGATGCAACGCAAGAGCCGATCGATGACAGCACGCACACCCCAAAGACAGCCCAGCCAGCCTAGTCCAGCACGGTGGAATTATTACTTTTCCCCCCGGGCAGCCAGCCGGGGATCTCAGCTATTGATGGCATACAAGTCGGCGCCGGATGACCTGATTGAGCTCAAATGAAAAGGGAAGCTAGCAAGCTTCCTTCGGACATGAGCAAGCTTCCTTCGGCCGCCCACGCCCGCCTATGCACTTCGGTGTGGGCTGTCGAAAATGGCATCATGCCCAGCAGCGTACACTAACACTAACCCATCACAGCCCCTGAGATCCATGTCGGATCATCTGCCACCGGCCGTGTAGTGACTGCCTGCAATACACCTGTGTGTGTTTGTGCACTTGGGTTTATTGAATGTACGAAGCAGGAGCAGAGGCACACCACAGGAACGGCGGTGTTATATAGATTGGCAGGCGTGGTGATGTCCGAGCCGTGCTGACCAGCCTGCCTGCCTGTCTGCCCTGGCCGCTTGGTTTCTCAGCGCTTAACGGCCCCTCCGTTGTGTACCGTCCCGCGTCTGTCGGGCTGGGTTCACGCCGTAATGACGGCATACGTAGCGCAGGCAGCAAATACTCCCCCAACACAACATTCAGGGGACCCTAGGAAGATCGGTATGAAAAAAAAAAACCGAATTTTTTTAAAATAAAAATAAGTGCTGTAACTTGCGCTCGGGTCGTTGAACATGGGGGTGGTGGTGTGTGTGGTGCGGTGTATCGATTCAAACCCGAGTGCGAGGACTTGGGCTCTGTCACCGCAGTAGTGCCAACTTGGACGAGGGGTTTGAGGGCTCTTTGGGCATGTCTTGCGCTGAGCTGGGTGTCCAAATCTGGTCTGGCGGTGGGAGCAACAGGTAGTGCGCCACCCAGCCTCGTCCGCTAGACCTGGACGGGGGGACCTTATCGAAACTGTTAAATCCTCCCGTCTGCTCGGATCCTGCTGCACATAATACAGCAATGGTGTATTTCAACAGTAGCAAAAAAAAAAATAGGCAAATATGCCAGCGGTACTTGTTCCCAGTCCGGCAAGAAACCGTTTAGCCTCCCTCCCGTCTCTTCCCCCTTGGATTTTCTTGGCCGCCTCTTCTCTGCCGAATTGCAGCGCGAAAGGGTAACTGCAGGCGTGAGGCAATGACGGGCATGCAGCGCGCCCCGGGACGAGCGGAACGGGAAGGTACATTTGCGGCCTCCATTCGCAACGTGGTCCAGCAGGCCGGCCGCCTTAGGTTACGTTGTTTTCTGCCTTATCTACCTCCTCTTGGGCGTCGGGTGTCGGCTCCCCGGCTTCCCTGCCATGGCCTCCTTAGAGTTTGACGGCTTGCCCTTGCCCTTTTTCTTCGATTGATGCGCGGTGGTGTGCAGTGTGCCGTTTGCTTGCGAAGTTGCGTTAGTGTTGTGGTGTTCGCTTCGGCTTTTGCCAGGGACGGTGAGTAGATCGCCGATAGCAGCCCAGATCTGGTTGTTTCTGACGAGCCAGCGGGGCATCGAATCCCCTGGCGAGCTTGGTGAAGTGGAGAGAGGTGGAGAGAGTCGACGCCATCGCATCGGGCCAGATCAGCCCCCGGCGCGCAAGGGACGAAAGAGCACTGCAGCGATTTGACAGGACCAGTTTGCCAGCGCGCAATCGCAACCCTAGCGTCTTCGCCAGGCGAGCCCATCGCCCTAGCGCCAACGCCAGCGCGCCCAGGTCCCCCAGACCGGCCCACTGCGGTCCCACTTGCAAGGAAACGGAAGCCGAAGCCCAGGACGGGCCACACCTTCTTTTCTTTTTCTTCGTGGTCCCTCGTCGGCCCCCCCCTTCCCCTCCCTCGTCACCCCCAAAAACACAACCCCAGCCCCCTCCGCCCAGAAAGGCGCCGATTGTTTTTCCCACCGGAAACCGCGCGCGGAAGGGAAGATGTGGAGTACAGGAGACTGATCGCACGTGACCGCCAAGATGTGCGTTAATTCGCCTCAACCCCTGCACAACGACCCGGGAGGGGGGGTGTGTGCTGAAAAGACTGGGCATCGGGGCGAGACCCCAAATGAACCTCGTCGAACCAACTGCATCATGACGGCGGGATGATGGTGTGTGCCAACCCCCCTCCTCTCTTTTCCCCGCCTGATCTCGTCGGTCGCGTCTGTCTCGCCCGAGTGCTGATGATTGTTGCTTGACTCTCTTTCTCAGACCGCCTTTTCGTTAAACTGTCTGTCCGTGTTGGGTGCGCCCAAATTTCTGGCGCCGAGTGTCGTGCCGCCCGACTGCATCGCGTTGGCTGACCCGGCCACATCGACACCGCACCATGGCCGCCGTTCATCCGACATAGCCCATCATCATCCTGCGCCGCTGCAATCACCCGTCTTCGGATATGGATGACCACCATGACCTCGTCCGCTTGCCGCCAAAATGTTTTCAAAAATAATGACTGCCTCCCCCAGTTCTCCTTTTTTCAAACACCTCCGTCCGGCCGCTTCCCCTTACGCCGCAACACCCATCTTCGAGACGCCGATTGTTGAGCATTCAGCCCCATGGGTGGCTTTCGATGCCGTCCTCAACTTATTACTAGTCGCAGATAATAAGCCTTGCCCCACGAATCCACTGGACCGCCCTGTTCCCACTGCACCTCTTTACATGACGCTTAACAGGTTGTCTAACCCGAGGGAATGCACATGGTTACAATCCCGCAGGCACCCATTGCGGCCCAAAGCTCCGTTGGCTTTAACGCGCCACGACCCCATGCCCCGCCATGCCCCGGGTATGAAGATGCCTGGCCCGAGATGGTCGAGAAACGAGACACGAAACAGCAACATCAGCAACATCAGCCACGCGCCATACCGGACACGTAGAGTCGCGAGTGAGCGCGCGGTTGTCCTGTCGTACACTGCCAGTGTGTGGTGTATGTCAGTGTTTGATGGTCTTTGCCAAATGTGACTTGTCACCTTCCATTACCGCCAGATGGCTGTGAAGGGGGCGAGAGTGTGGAATATAAAGAAACTCGCATCCAACAAACACTGCGTCCGAGAATAGGGCGGTCGATGGTAAAATGATATGCGAGGGACGTTGGTCACTATCCCGGCTATCCACCAGCGTGCCTCAACCCAGCACAGGAAATTAACGCACTCAAATGGCAGCTCATTTGCATGCTTGATGGTGTCCGCGATGCCTGCGTAGAACAGTTAGGCCGTCAAGATATGAAAACCGACAATCCAGTTCAGTATTGCCATTCAGCATCGTGCCAAAAATTCCAGGTCTTTGTCATGTGAAGCAGAATAAAACATGCTTATTAGGGATTCAAGAAGAGAGTGCCGTTATTGTTGTGTACTTGCCGCTCACCATGACCATTATCATTAGCCGTAGCATGCTGATAATGAGGGCCGCCAATGCATGATAACGCCCCTTTGATGGACTTGGACCACCCTAAGCTACTTGTAACTCGAGTGCAGCAACTGGAGAGTACAGATCATATTTGTCACAACGACTAGCGTGGCATCCCCAGCTGCTGTTTCTCAGGCGATTTCGACCGATAGATTTGCGATCAAGTGCTGATATCGGCTTCAATCTGGAGATAATCCGTGCTGGCTGTACCCGTCATTGGGATCACGTCAGGACAAATCCTCATGAGTAGAACGTGTGTGCGAAGTGTTTCAAACTGTAGTAACCAGCTGTCGAACGAGTGATTGGTTTGGAATATTTGATAGAGGTTAGGCGTGTAACGAATGAATCCATATCATCTCTGTTGTCAAAGGATTCGTCAGAGCTCATGCATCGTGGCTTGGATGGCTCCTTGCATCCTCAATGTCAGTGACTAGAATCCCACAAGCCCATTTTGGTTGCTGGCATCTGGGGGATCATCATTCCCGCAACTCCCACCTTTGACAAACATCAGCACAACAAGTCCCATTATAGTGTTCTGGGCTATTGGGAACTCGGCTGCACGGACTTCGAGATTTGCGCGAGGAAGAATACCATCGATCGAGGCAAATAAAAGCCAAGCTCCAATTGTGAGGCCGGCCGGCACCTTGGGGAAAGCCCTGATCAGGTTCGTTGGCTGTGATAAGGTTTCCATTCTTGGCTGGTGCTTGGGCCTGAAGGGACCCAAGACAAAGGAACGGGCGCGGGACGTTCCCTCTTGCCGCCCGAGGATCCTTTCCACACTACGCCTGTCGCTAGATTCAAAATCCATTATAATTGGGAGAGGAGGGAGGCCGGGAAACCAAGACAACCTACCAGCGCTGCCGGTCCGCCGTCTCATCATTCCAATCCCTCGATGTTTGGTCCATGGCCAATCTCCTCGTTCTCGTGTCTTTGTCCTGTCTCAGCGTTCTCAAGACCTGATATGTCTTAGGTGCATTTGCTCTGGCGCAATTGAGAGACCTGTTTTATGCCCGACATGTTGATCTAGAGTCTGCGGGAGCCCGAATTGACAGAGACATAGTCACTTCAGACCTGTCTGAAGCATACGGAATCAGCTGAGTCGACAGTCGCACCACCCGGGCCGCTACAGAAGAAACCAGTCCTTGTACCACATTCTGCATAGTAGTGTATGAAAAGCAGGTCGCTGCTGGTATCTGTCGAATCCCTCTGTTCCTTAGGGCATGTCTCGGAGGGGTAGAATCCGTGCGCGACGCCGTAAGCCCATCTGTCCTGGCCTACCTGGCTATTGCTCAAAGCGAATGAGCCTAAATCCACAGATTGGCGTGGTTCCGGCTGGATTTTGTGGTCGGCTGGAAGTCAACACTAAACACGCTGCATCTCCTCCTCATTCCTTCATTCTCTCTACATTTTTCTGCAACAAAGCAGCAGCTAGTCGTGAATGACCTGTTTACTGGTCATTTTCACGCCCGATCAAGACTAGCGTAAGGGAACCAACAACAATTTGCTCCTGTGGGCTTTTCGCGAGAGCATCTCAAAGACGCCATGGCCAACCGCCAAAATCGGTCGGGGAGTGGGTAGCTGGGCCGGGGAGGATCCTTCTCTTGGCGCATGGTGAGGAATGTTTGCATCCCTTTGAGACTCTTCACCACTCCACTCGACCAGCATTCTCATATTTCATCAACAACCTTACAGGTCCAATCTCAGCTTTGCTCGGCCGAGGGTTGCGCGCCGTGGCCTTGCGCGAGGCGATGTGAGCGTCAGGCTGAAGTCTTTGATATCTCAACGCCGGCATACATGCAACAACCACGGCGATTATGAGTAAGAGCTGATGTAGGTTGACAAGAGGTGTCCCTGTTATGCCTGTCGAGTGTCTCTTCCGGACGCAACGGCCCGTGTCTGGATCCACCGCCGTTTTGTGATGTGGGATGGATGGATCTCAAGCCTCAGTCTGGGGGTCGGGCCGCGGCCCAGTTACACAAGGTACCGTTTGGCGCCGGATGCCGAGGGTGACTTCGCGGCGAAGTACGAAGTAGTTCTACTTCGTACACATGTTGCATTGCAGGCACTCTGGCCCGCCTGCAGTTACTTTCCCTCATTCAAGGCCCAGGCAAACGGCAAACATTGGAAGATGATGCGAGACAGGGCTAAGCGCATTTCTCGTCACAAGCTTGTGATGCGCATCAAAAGAGTGCAGTGTTTCTTCACATCTGACCCAATAAACGTTCGGCTGAGAGGTGCATACAGCGGAGCCGACATGAGTGCGAGATCATCAGAATTGCAGGCCATGGCACACCACTGCAACTCTGCAATCCTCTTGTTGGCAGCCAAGTTGAGAAGGAGAGACCCATCACCCTGTGAACTGCCAGGATTTTGTCCCCGAACTGATACGCCCAACGCAGTGAGCCGGTTTCGGTGTGAGGCTATATTCCAGGCTTTTTGGGAAAGCTGGGGCGTGATCACTGAGGATTACACTCTCAGTTTCGCAGGACTCCTGAAAAAAAAAATTGAAAAAAATAGAGGCTTGACGAGAGAAGTGTAAGAGTCTAGGTAGCTATATGCATGTATGGTCGAAACGGTGCCATGATGCAGATCTGACGAGCCTATAGGAGCCCGGCTCCGGAAGAAGGATGACGGGATGAGCCTAAAGGGGAGCGGGAGGTGCGTCTTCGCGTGCCGTCACCAGCCCATCTATCCGTGGCTGGGTAGCACGCGGATTCCTATCGGGATAATTTTGCCTTCCACTCAAAGGTACAAACCAAGGAGCACCCGCCTGCAGCATGGGCAGATCTTGCATGGCGTGTGTTTGTGTTTCTTTGTTTCCTTGACCCTCTCCCTTGGCTGTGGGCGGAGAAAAGGATCTGGGACGGGACGGCGTGGCGATTCGGGTCATGTCTAGCGGCAGAGACGGATGACAATCGGCTGCTGGGTCTGGCGTTTCTTTTCTTATTTGGACCCAGGGAGACACGGGATGCGGGAATGCGAGCACGGGCAGGGCGATACCCTCGCACACCCGCTCGCTAGCGTCATTCCATCGGGAGCTTCCCCACCCGCTTGGGCTGCTGCATGAGCTGCACTGCCCCGTAAAAAAAGCCTTCCCGTTCGAGAGGTTTCTTGTCCCCAGGGGTTGGGACACAGAGGCAAACCTGTCATTTGCGGCAATGGCCTCTTATGGTGTGCCATTGGTCTTGATGCTGCTGCAAGAACCGTCCAGCAGACTTGCGACCCGGTCCCTCACTCGTCCGGAGCACAAGCAGCAAACACCTTACAGACCGCGCCGCACCCGCATTCGCCTGCTGTCATTTGGCGAGCTTTTGCCCCAGCGCCGATGCCCCGCTTTGTTGACCATGGCAGGATGCCACCGAGTGGTTGTAGCGGGGGTGGAGGGAGAGGCTCGAGGGAGGTTTCCCCTGTGCAGGTGGTAGGGGGGAGGATATTTCGCACCTGTTTTCGGTCGCGCCGTCGCGCTGTCATGAGAGGATAAGCTGAAATACCAGCATTAGTTCGCGAACCAGCAGATGTCGAGGGGAATGTGTAGTGGTGGTCTCGGTACACACGCGGTCCGATGAGAAGGGCAATCACTCCTTGTCAATGCGTCTCGGCCCAGGAATCCACAAAGCCTCCGTGATCGGGAACGCGGCGTACAAGGTATGACAAGGATGCCATGTTTTCCCCCTCGATGCCCCAGCGTCCCGGTCCTGCCCGCGCTACACCGTATCCAGCCATGATTCGCGATCCGCTCTCACGAGGACATGACGGAATGTGACGGGGGAGAAGCGTAGCGTGTGCAAAGACCGATAACGCTAGGGGCGCAAGAATAGCGACAGCCGAGAGGAGCTTTGGGAGCGAATCGTAGTCACATTCGGACGAACTCACAGCTAGTGCGATGAGGTGCGGTGAGGTGCGGTGTGAATCTGGAGGTATTGCGAACCAGTGGCGGGCTGCGCATCCATCGCCGCCCGTGTCGATTGCCGCTGGACTAACTACCCGCTGTCCAGGGCACCGGGGCGCGGGAGCGTCCAATGGCTTCCCGATAAACCCTGCTCGGCTTTTTCCCCGAAGAGATAGCCTGGATTTCGAGAAGCGAATCGAGAGGTCACAAGAGGCCACAAGCGGGCCTGGAATCTTGGAAGCGTCAACCTTTCGTCATCGAGGAGGGGCACTCAATCAGTGGCATTGCCCCTCCTGCCCAGTCATATCATGGCCAGAACAACGGCACGAAGACACTTCCTTTGACCCCTTGCCCTGCTGTGTGAGCGTGGTTCTCTGGCGGCAATTCGGATACGCCGTTCGTGTTGCCTTGGAAATTGTCTTGGAAAATGTGATATGTTCTGGGGAATATGAGGGTCCTATTGAAGCAAAGCTGTCGCCATCCGGAGGGCATCTGTCAGCGTCCGTTGCCCAGCCCTGGTTACGGTGCATCTTCGCCCATGCACGTAGACGGAATTGGTCGGAGGGCCAGCGAAGCGACTCGCCGTGACCCCCTCCATCGAGATGCTAGATGGTCCCGAGATGATGTCTCGCCCATCTAGAGCGGTCGGGGACTTGCAGTGCTGGATATTAAGCCATTCGTCGGCCCGGATCGTTTCGCGGGATCGACAGGAGGGGGGGCATGGGAGTTAGGAGATGGTAGGAGTCCGAATAGCGTGGCTCACGAGTAGGAGATACAACTTGGTGCCGCCACCACTTGGCTGCAAGACGCGGTAGGGGAGGGAAAAGCAGAGACAGGCTGAGAGACAGGCTGGGAGACGTTGGGGCTCGATGCTGCCGCGTCCCGTGTTGCCGTGTCGTCCCTGAGAATGGCCATCTTCTGTCTTGGTAAGGGTGCGAGATCGATCATGCGAGTCAGACCAAGATGCGGTGCTGCCTGCCCCGTCCCTTCTTTCCTTCCTGGGACTGAATGCTACCTCCTTCCCTGTTCCTTCCCTTCCTGGAAACACCTACGGATTGGTAACCCCTTCCTTCTGCTCAAGCTCACCGTGCTGCCTTCTGATGACTGAGGTGAGTGAGCAATCATAGTCATCCAGCAGCCACTGGGTAGCACATAGTTACTTCAGTGCACCAGAGGCGGGTGGCTGAACGGGCGGCACGCAGGTCCGTCTTGTATGCAAGGCCCGTACATAGTACAGACACACACACACACACACACACACACACACACACCACATAGCTCGCACAAACAATATAAGGCAGTCCGTCATCTCGTGCCTTGTGCCTTGGGCCTTGACTTGTCAAACGGATTACGCAGTGCTTTGTGCTCCCGTGCGCTGGGCTCTGAGAGAGACAGGGAGGCGGGGAGCTTGGTCGGCAGGGAGCTACTTAGGGTTCGCACACCCTCTCCTTGGTCGAGCGACGAGTAAAACGGCGTTTCGGCCCCGTTGCTCTCGATCGTCTCGCTCGAGTATCCCTCGACTGGTGGTTTCTGGGTGAAGGCGCGAGGCTGAGCGGCTGCAAGTGGTCACTTGTCTTGATCTCACGTAACGGTGTGGCTATTGTCGGCCCTTTGCTATCACAGGTGACGGACGTGACGGACGGGATGGTTTTGGCACTGTTTTTTTGTCGCATTCTGTTTACCCACTGGGCCGCTGGCTCGCGATGCCGTCTTCGACATTTAGCCGGCCTTGCCATTGCGCAGTGGAGCTTTTGCCAGTGTCCAGGCCCTCCGCCAAACAGGAGCACTGCTTGACAGCGAAAGTGTCCACATTCAGCTGACCTCGACTCCAGGTAGCATGGTGTGTACGGTGCTGAAGCGAGGGGCCTTGGCGGCTTGGCAGAACGGTGCCTCTGCTAGACAAGCTAGGGTCGCTCTGACGAAGAGGCGGGAAATGTTTCGCATTCGTCCGACTCCATCTGTTTCTTACCGCAGTACATCACGCAGCTGACGGGACGGTCCACGCTTGCGACCCTGCGGTAGGTTGTATGTACCTGCCCAGCACTCACCTTGTACCAGAGGTCGCGGCATCCAAGCACCTGTCGCTGCATACACACAGTACACGACCGTTGAGTGCTGGCGATGGGTCATCTGTTTGGGCCCAGCCTCCTTCCCAATCCTCCCAGTCTTGCTCCCTCTTGCTCCCAGACCTCCAGACACAAATCTTCCTGGCCGGGGGGCTACCACATTAGTGCTACGCACCCGTCAGGAGCCGTCCGCGGCGCGCGTCCATGTGCTCGCGGGATAAAAACACGCTATGTTGTTCGTAGTGTGTACTTCGTACACTGCCACTGCCTTACCGTCTCTCCCGCCTCTGCGGAACAGGCGATCCTTGGCCTGGTCGGGTCGGGTAGTCTACCCCACAGGGGCCGGTGAGATGCTGGCCGAGTGTGGCCCCAACGTGCCGTGCCCTGGGCTCCCAGCTCGTCCTGGGTGTGCTGTGTGTTCACTCCTGCGTAGATCCGTCAGCGGAAAACATCGAGGCCAGTCTAGTAACCAGTAGTCCTGAATCATGATTTCAGCAAAAGTCATTAGGCCTGTCGGGAGTGCGAAAAGAGTGGCTCTCCGTTTTGCCAGCACAGCTTCTTGCTCCAAGTCTCCAAGTCCAGTCGTGAGTCGAATGTGCTTGCCTCGCCTGCCTCGCCTACCTCCTGGACCACGCAGACCGCGCCTGCACACATGCTGCACACCTATCCTTGGCCCAAACGAAGGACTGCGATCCAATCTCTCAACCCTCCATCCCGGCAGATCACAAGTCGTTCTGGTTTTCTTCTTCTGGCAAATGCTGCGTTTCGACGCAACCCGTCAGTATTTCTCCACCATTGATACCCAACAGGCCCATCTATTTTCTCGTCTGCTTTGTTGCCCCTCACTCATCAACCAGGGTTCTTCAGGATTCCGGGCAAATCGGGGCTATAAGTGCTTCTCATATACACGCTGCCCAGCGGCAGCACCCTTTATCAGGGTATGACCCGAACGGCACGCTCTCACGCGCTTGATCCCAATCTCCGTCCTAGTTCCCATGCCACGCTAGGCATCGATGCTAGTCAGCCGGAATACTGAGACCTTTCAAGCCAGCCTTCACGTCGCCGTCGCTTGAGGTGAGATGCAAAGGCGTTGCGTCGTATTTTCGAAGCTAATCGCCGCGGGAGTCGCAAACACCCACATAAAGGGGCAAAACGAAAGGCGTTTGTTCTCTAATCATGCTCGAGGAGCATTGCATCACCAAGGCAGTTTAACCAAGACGCCTCAGTGCATCGGCATGCCATCGTCCTCGGACTCGCGACATCAGCTGGCAGCCAACACTGCATCCCCAACAACCATCAGTACCGCCCCGGCCCGAGTGATCCAGTGAGATCGAGCGGGTGCATGCATTGTTAGAAGCCTGCCAGCGCCATCCCCCCTCGAACCTCTGTTCGGCCTGAATCCTTCCCGCCGGGCCCTCTGACAGTCGACTCTGAGGTGAGAGCGAGCGAGCTGTCGAACCAAACCACCGGCCGGAGAGGCGCATGAGGGGAAAGCAAAAAAGTTGTTATCTCAAGCCATCGTCATTTTGTTGCCGACATCTTTTTTATTCGAAATTTCCCTACGTTGAGTTGGTGGGTGGTGTGAACTCACCTCACCCAACCTTGTTGCGAACTGCAATTTTGAAGCAAAGTGTTCCTGGCTGTCAAATGGCCCCCAAACCCTAGCCGGGCAAAGGCAGAACCTACCCGACGGGAGCTGGTGCTGGCGTGCCGTGTGAATTAATACACCATCCAGCGCAGGAACGGTGGTGCCCGTTCAATCTGGACAACCGCCTAAGAACGGTGCAGCGGAGGGTCACGCACACAGCTACCCAGGCTTCCAGTTGGCTGGCCAGCTGGCCTCTGTTCTCGCGTGGCCTGTAGCCTGGCGGCGGAGAAAACCCCGAGGGAGGGGGCGACAAATAAAGACGGGACCGACCCGCTGACTGTTGGAAGCTTAGTGCTGTGTAGGTATTTTCTGCTTTTTTATTTTATCTTTTCTGGGCTCTTAGGTCCTGCGGCCCCAGCTGCGGCCATTGTGCATCTGCCGCCCCGGTGGGTTCAACAGAGAGACTTCTACAGGCGCAGGCATCGAGAGCTCTTTCAACGGCCTGGGATTTGCCCTTTACACGTGTCGGCTGGCCTTGGCTGATTGGTAGTGCAGGCCGCACCTGCTCGGATTAGGCAATCCAAAGCAAAGCAGCAGCAGCAAGCAGCAGGGAATCCCACAGTCCGCAATCCGCCAACGTACCTCAATCCACACACATCGCGCTTCAGGTTCGAGTCGCTGCGCTCACTCCCCCCCCCCCCCCCCCCCCCCCCTGAAGTACCGCGGTACATACCTTCTCCAGGTCTCCCCCTCGCTGGGACGCTGGGACCAGCCGCACCAGCCTACCAGCCCACAGCTGCCCAAGCCCAAGCCCACAAACCCACGACGCCAGCCGAGCCAGCCCGCGGCACAGGGTCTGTGCTGGCTAGGTCGCCTCCACCTGCTCCACTGTGTGCACCTGGACCCAGCGCCTCCACCGCGGCAGCAACCACGCCGATTGCAGCCATTGCAGCTCCCCAGCAGCTCCCAGCAGCCACACCCATCGCCGAGTGGGAAATCTGGGACACGCCGCCTGGGGCCTGTGACCCGCCCGCAGCAACAAGAAGCACACGCAGCACCGATCCGTCATAAGCCGCGCTCCCTCTCCACCCATGGAGACTTTTGGCAGCCCTCTCAGCCCACCTCTTGCCCACCTGGCACTGCATCCATTGAGTTGACGCGAGCCCTGGCAAATCTGGGTCGAGCTGGTCAAGCAGGTTGACGGCCTTTTTTTCTCACCACCTGCCTCGCGCCGCATCCACCCTCCACCTCCCGTCATTTTCTTGATCCGTCTACGTGCGCCTGCAGCCGGGAACGGCGACACTTTATACTTGCTGCGTGCATCGTCCTCCGTCCTGACCTCCTGGCCAACAAAAGGTACCGTGCCTCTGTGCAACTCGAGCAGAAGAACCTAGCGCACCCCCTCGTCTGCTCACTCCTCCCTCTCCTCCTCAACGGAACGCTCTGTCTCTCTCCATTCAAATACCCGCGTGGACCGTGGGCACCAGCCGAGCCCAAAGCAACGCCCCAGGCCATCTGCCTCGTCCTTCCCGTCCGTCTGCTGTGGAGAAATGACAAGGCTCAACAAACCAGCAACCACAGCAAGCAACAGCAACTAACCCAAGACACACAGCAGCCCGCATCCAGCAGCTAGCAGCAGCTGTCCATCCATACTATAGTATAGATACCAGCATCGCCGTCCACCGCTTGGCCCCCCAACGCACTTAACGCACTTGTTGCATCCAGCAGTGGCATTGTAGGCGGCAAACAGAGGACTCATCACCTTTTACCTGCCCGTGCCCAGCTGTTCGTCGTTCTGGTCCTCGTCGGCTGTACCGCAGCGCAGCACATCGCCCTGCACGGCACCGTACAGACACTGTACCTCTTGTACCCGCGCCGCTCGGGGCCTTGGTCTGGAAAGACCTGTCACAAGGTACGTACACGCAATCTCGAGATTGGGTTCCAGGTTGTTTGCATCTTCACACCTCAATTGCCCGCATGTTCCCCCCCTACTGGGAGCGGTTGGGACATGGCGATGGGAGCGGAGCGCCCTGCTGGGAAGGGGGAGGGGAGGCGGTCTGGAGAGACGACACGGCGCGAGGGAGAGGTCATCATCTTCCTGTGCTGTGTGTGCTGTGTGTGCTTTACGCTCTGCGGGCGACTAAGCGACGGAGTGACTTGGAATTTCTGCGTTTCTTTTTTATCATTCGGTCGAACCCGCCGCCGCAGCGTTCTTAGCATGTGCACCACACACCTGTCTTCCTCCTCCACCACCTCTTCATCCCCCACCACTGCCAGCCAGCTCCTCTTCCTGCCTACCCGTTGCCTTTTTGTTTCTTGTCGCTGTCAGCCAACGCCTCGCCTCGGCGCCCGCCTCATTCACAGGCAAACGAAGCTGTGAGTGCGGGTTGATGCGCTGGTCCAAAGCTTGATTCGCTGCATAAACCCTGTCTCCTCTCTGCGGTCTCTGGGTTTGGAGGGGGGGGGGGGGGGGGTGGTTTTGAATTTTGTAACTTTTTTTTTCTGGGGTCTTGACTTTGGGGTTTCCTTGTTCTGGCGGGAGAAAAAAAGTCACTTTCCCTGCACCTTTTTTCCTTTCAGTCCAGCCGGTCTCAACCATTCGCTTCGAACTCAGGAAACTAACCGGGACCTAGGCCGTCAGCAACAAGGGAACTCCCGCCCCATTGAAAAGGGTCGTTCCAGTCGCCTTCCCGGCACGCCGTACATCATTACCCGCTCTTCCCTTTTCATTCCGTGGCCGGTTGGGATTCTCCCCTTTTGGGCCCCTCTCGCCTCTCATACCTGCTTCTTTCTAATTCACCTCACATTCCTCCCACCTCTTTTCTCCAAACACCCAACAACCCCCCTTACTCGTGGCATTCCACTAGCCCGGTCGTCGGAGACCCCCTCCATTGCCGCACCGCCGCTCTGGTGGATTGCCGCCTTCCTAGTATATCAGAAGGCCCCCCCTCCCCCCCCCCCCCGCGCCGCCGCTGGCGTCCATCCGTCTTTGACGCCGCCCCTGGCCTTCAGCCACCAAACTTAGACGCCAGGAACTAGGGAGGATTCGCCCTCCGCCTCTTCGTGCTTTTACGCTCCTGTTCTGCCCGCCCGACTACTTCCTTTGATTCTCACATTTCGCAAACGCGCCCATCCGCAGGCGCGCTTACGACCCCTCTCTCAGTATTGACTGCGAAAGCCCCATCTTTATTAGTCCAGCAATCGCACGAAAATCTTCAACCTGGCGCCTGCCACAGTTCACCGTAGCATGGCAGACGACCTGCGTGGAGGACGAGGGTATCCACCAAGAGAGAATCCCGACGATTCGCACTACCCCCCTCCCCCTGACGACGAAGACGACAGAAGGCCACCGTATCAACAGCCGCCTCCAGTTGCTCAGGGCGGCATGACTCTGCCTTCGCTCCAATACCCGGCCCCCGGGGTTACAGGGTATGCGCCCGAGCCGCAGCGGTATCCGGAGCAGCGATACGCATCGGCAGACCAAAGATACCCTCCCGACCAGAGGAGTTGGTCCTCCGAGTCTCCAACAAACCCGAACGGCTATCCACCACCTCCATCAGAGCAGCGTTACCAGCTACCACCAGTCCACGCACCCCAAGACCGGGCTCGATATGATGACCGACGACAATACGATGAGCGTAGGCAGTATGACGACCGACGACAGTATAACGATCAGTACTTCCAAGGCCAGCCACCCCCATATGGCTACCGATACCCGCCGGGGGCAGCTTATCCCCCCCCATACGACTATGCCCGCGCCGGGGCAAACGCACCCCCTCCAGCTGTTCCCCAGCCGCAGCAACAGGCTGCCCCGAGGCAACGGACATCGATTGCTTGCCGCTATTGCAGGAAGAGAAAGGTACTTTGCTGATTTTCCAGTTTATGTCGAACAGCCCACAGGAAGGCGGTTTGGTCGGCGTGCTGACATACTTGAACTTTAGATTCGCTGCAGTGGCTACGCGAACACCAACAACGGCAAATGCACAAATTGCGACAAGCTTCGTATAGATTGCGTATTCCAGCCAGTATCATCGAATTCGTCTGCTGCGTTCGTTCCTGTGTCGGCAGTCCCAGGAGGAGTACCACCCGGAACGCCGCTGTATGGTGCATATGGCCAGCCATTGCCCCCGGCGCCTGGGCAGCTCCAGCAGCAACGGGCTTACCCCCCTCTGCCCTCCGATTATTCGCAAGGGATGCATTCTCCCACGGGACAATATGCTCCGTACGATGACAGAGACCCCCGAGACCCCGGACGGCGTAGAACGCGCCCGCCAGAGGAGGAGCATGCTCTACGGCTGCCACCTCCAAACTACCCAGTAGACGAGGATCCTCGTCGCCGGTCTCCCGCCTCTACGCACAGCAGCGCCACACCCCCGACCGCGTATCGTGACCGTCAGTATCCGCAAGGCTACGAGCAGGACAGGACTCCGACTCCCCATAGGAATAGCCCTGGTGGCCCGCCACCTCCGGCCCCGGCTCAGTCGCAATCACAGCAACCCCCACCACCATCTTCTAGCAACAACCCAATGAGCCTGAATCATCTGATGGGCCCAGATTCGCACGATCGCAGTTCAAGCCATGACATCGATAGGAACATGCTGGGACGATTGAACAAACGGTCCTCCTAGAGTAGCCAGGAGGGGAGGGGGAGGGGGGAGGGGGAAAGAGTGGGAATTCAAACCGATTCGGCCGAAGCAAGGCTCCTTACCGGAGGTTTTTTTCTTCAACCTAATTGCGTTCAGGGTTCGATCTGCTGGCCAGTGTTTTCGTCCTCTTCAGTCGCCTTCTCTTCACAGTCACTATATTTTAAGCTATACCCGGAGTTTTGACCTCCAACACCTTGCCGGCATCCTTTTCGCGTGGGACGGCCGTGGGATCGCAAGAATTACGCGCGCGGGCAGCATCGTGGATTTCGGCTTCAGCGGGTCCTTTTGTCTCCTAATGTTGTTATGACAAAATGCTGGAGTGCAACTCCAGCCTTTGCCTTCCATTCCGGGACTGGCGGGGTTTCTGAGGTTCATAAAAGGGAGTCCAGTTCAGCAACAGGTGGCCAACAGCAATGTGGTGGCTGCTTGTACTCGGAGGACTTTTCGTTTTGCATGACGCTATGGTTTTTTCATCTGTCTTTTTTTCTAATTATTTTTCTTCGCTGCCTGTTCTAAGGCATGCACGTCAAGGGAGATTGTCAAGAAAGAACGGAATTGCCTCACGGCGACGGCGGGAGAGGAAATCGTCATTTTGCTGTTCAACTGTTGTTTTGCAGGTTTTATCATATGGTCCTCGCGCTCTTGGTTGGGGTGGTCTTTTGTGTTCCTGCAGCGAGCTTGCTTTTCAAACTCTTGGCTGCAAATGAGTTGTTTGATGTCGTTGTGCTCAAGGATATCTAGTGTGGAGGACTGGGCAAAGCGGGAGGCGCCAGCTTGACGCAGTATTCCGTGTGTAACAAGGGCTACATCACCAAATGAAATTCACATTGATTTATTTCTTCACGACTAGGACACGAGTCAAGGCTAGGACGAGCTGGACCAGCTTGGGGCACCGGGGCGCGCCGGATCGCGCCTCCCAAACTCGCCCTTGTCATGCAGTTGAACACTAAAACAAGGTTGGGCTGCCTTCGCGGTCCGGGCTGTTAGGCTCATGCCAAACTCCATTTCCCACCCATTGTCTCCACAACTCATGCCACAATCGCCGCCGCCTCTATGGCTCGTCCCAACGGCGGGTATTCTCACCTGATGACGGAATCCACCGTGGGAGAAAGGAGCGAGCTGAGGAAAGCCGGAGAATCCTCTTTTCGTGTCCCCACCCCTCCCCCTTCGTGCCTTCCCTAATCCCTAACGGATACCACCCTCGGCTTGTTAGTTTTTACCCCTTCGTCTTGACACCTGGGGACTATCAGGTGCCGACTCTATTTTTACCAATGTGAAGATGAAAGTATTCGTTGAGTCTTCCCTAGGGGTCTTCCCGGTTTGCCTTTTCTCACCCTCGCCTCGAGCAACTAGGTCGAGCACCTCAATATGGATATAAGTTAAGTTTGTCCACTACAGACGCCTTGTTGGAAGCCTTGTCTCAGTAAGCCGCGGCATCCCCCCCCCCCCCCCTTTTCCTGGGAGGAGCCCGGCCGTTGGTTTGATGTCGTGGCGCCGTCGCACGGCAGAGGGTACGGTATCACCACGGCATGAGTGCGCCGCACTGTGTGTGCTGACTTGCCTTATCATTTTGTTTCTTGATTGCTAGCTTTATGATTTGTATGTGGGATTTTTGGCTTGTTTGTGTGACGCAACACAGGTAGAGAGGAAAGCATGTATTTGGGCGGGGACGGTCCGGATGGGGGCCGGACCTAGCGGCCGATGAGTCAGGGGCCGGGCCGGAGACTTGTTCGGGGGTTTGGATTTCAATGGGGTTTCCTTGGTTTGCATGTGCTACTGGGAGTGGGGTGTTTTGTTTGCCGGCTTTGCGGTGGTGATTACTTGTTTACACTACTAATGCTCCAATCTTACTAGGTACTTTCCTCGCTTGCTAAACCTAGTGTCCCAGCTGTTAGTAGTCAGACCAATGGGTGGATCTCCGCTTCCTTCCTCTCCCTCCTTCGTGTGCTGGGAGGGGGCTGATGGGGAAAAGGGGAGCCTTGCGCGAGTCATCAAAAAACGTGTTCGCGGTGGGCGCCCGGGCCGGCCTGCCTACGTCTTCGATCCGTCTGCGCAAACCCCTGTTACTTCCCTCCCTTCCCTTTTTTTCTCTGCTCTGGCTCCTTCACTTCAGCTGGGAACGAGCTGGTGGTCCGACGGGGCACGGGGCGTGTGCCGGTTCCAGCAATAATCACACACACCGCTCCCCGGGGGAGGAGAGGGAGACAAGGGCCCGCCCCCCCTCTCCCCATCAACACCGCCCCGCCGGATTGGAGTGCCTAGTATATGGGAGCGCCCGGGATACTCCCGCCGGGTTAGGCCTGTCGGTGCTGCGGGAAAGGGGGGGCTCGGGCTCGATTGGCCACCCATCATGGATGGGCGCGCCCCGATGTCACGGTGAAAAATGCGAATCAGCGCCCATCCTCCCGAGGCCAGTCCCCCCCCCCCCCCCCCGCACGTTTCTTTGGCTGTTTCGTATCATGTGCAGTAGTGTCCCTGGCATTACATACGACGCCTCTCCTCTTGAGGAGGCCCGGGTTGTTTGAATCTCCTTGTCGCAAATCAGAATTGCTTCCACGCCTTGCCTGCCATGTGTTTCCAAAGGGGGGCGGGGTTCGATAATCAACATGCTGTGGCTCGGGATGTCCCCCTTTTTGTGGCGCCAGCGGGATTGAAGCTGCCGAGACAAGGGCGTATGTACCCTATTGTCCTACCGCAGCCATGAAGCTTTTCCAAGTCCCTACTACGTCCCAATGATTGCATCTCGGTTTCCCCCTAGGCCTAGGTAGGTGGCATTCAGTGCAACGGCCGAGACCGCTGTTCCAACAACTCCCTTTCGGGCCCCTTTTCGGGCCCCTCCCCCTCCTATGCATAAGCCGCATTGCTCTCCCGGTGGGAGTGGGCGGGCAGACAAGGACGCTATATCCCAGGGTCCACGAGCCCTACAGTAGCAGGAACAATAGTAGGACGTGACGTTGTGGACGGACGGGCGGGCGGACGGGCGGGTGCGGTTACTAAGGGACTGGTCTCCCCTCTTTCGGGCAGGCCGCCGGAGAGTTACACTGCTAAGGCATGTACTATGATGTGCTTAGGTACCCAACCGCACCACCGCCCCTCCCTTCTCTCCCTTGGCTGCTGCCGCCAACACTGCTGGTAGGAACTTTGTGCTCGTATCCTCTATTGGAAATTGAATAAATCATATCCAACCCTAAATAAACAGCCCATGTGCGGCGCGCAACTGGGCCGAGGCGGCACCAACTAAGGTGCGTCATGGTGGAACATGACATGTCATGTTCTTTCCCGGTGGGTTAGTGTTGGGGTGGCACTTATAGGGACCCAACTATCTGACGCCGGGCAGGTGAGGCAGGTAGGCGTGTTAGCTGCTGTGCGTGGGAAACTTCAAGGTACAGTACATGACGCCGCTCAACCATCTACGCAGTACACACAGGGGGCTTGGCGATGCACGTTGGAAGGTTGGTCCCCACCGCCGTGGTACCGAAAAGAAGGGGAATAAAAAGGGCAACGGCTGCCGTGTGACGTGGTACAGGCACAGCGGCAAACGCAAAAAGGGGCACTGCAGTAAAGCGCCGGATTCAACGCGGTCACTGGGGTCTGTTCCGCCGCGGTTTGCCGTCGAGTTCGAGGTTTTATTTGGCAGTAAGGTAGGTGATAATACAACATAGGCGAGGTACCTGATGGTCAGTGGGGTGTAGACAGTGTGAGGGGAACTTGTGCCGGTGTTCTGGAAGTCAAAGTATTTTCAATGGTACAAGGGTGTTTTGCGTTTGCATTGCGGCAGCAAATAGTAGAGACCGGTGATTGTGTTCCACAGAAGGCAAAAAAAAAACCACGCTTGGGGATAGGCTTCCCGATAGTACTTCAATATATGGCGTCGGGCTCGAGCGGCCTTGCTTCCGTCGGAGCCTTTGTTGTATCATGCCGCCTATTTTCTTTGGGCCCGTGTGGGATGGCGCGGTCCGCTCCTGTCCTCTAGTGACCGCAGGAGGGGGAAATATGGCAGGTGTCTCTTGCACCCGAATCCATACCGTCGAGTAGCCCTAGGTTCCTTGGGCTATTCACACAGATATCAGCTCTGAATGCAAAAATAAACTCTCAACCCCAACCGTCCATGTTCCGCAAAAGCGCTGGTATCAGCCTAAAATCCGATTACAGGCCAGTCCCTCCCGCCGGGCTAGGAACCAACCTCATTGTGTACTCGACGTCCGGATACGGTCGCCTCCTCTCTGAGTTTCGCAATGGCCGCTTGGCTGCTGATCTAGCGAGGGTTCGCGCCTACGCCCCGAGCCCTGACCCACGGCACAGATGGAACCGTGGAAGACCTTGTGTGGGAGCCAGGTCGGATAAGCCAGGCGAGTGTCGACGCTACCCTGGGAGAGTGGAAATTTGAAAATAAATAAAATACTATCTTACCAGGACGATGTTCCAAGGCGATGCTGACAGCGCTGCGGCTCCGTGTCTGGGTACTTGGCGCTGACAATGAATTGGAAACCCAAGGAAAGAAGCAAAAGAATTGACTGTTGAAGAAGCATTTGTGAGCCAGACCGAGAGTCTCCAACAGCAGGAAGGATCGTCTGAAGTGGTGTGAAATAGAAAGATCCACCGGCGCTCGAGACACACCCTTCGAGCCACGATAGAAGGTACCCCAGGTCCCAGGTACCATTTCAGCTTTTCAACTTTGCAACGCCGAGTCTGCGACCGTAAACTAAAGCTCCAACAGCCAATACTCCAACGAAACTAAGCGTCATCCTGCTCCAAACCTTCCAGCCTTCATGTTCCAAGAGCCTCTTGACAAACATGCTCTTTTTCTAGCTCGGTTGGGCAGCTATTCTAGCCACGTCACACATCATATTGCGACTGTCTTGAAGCAAAACGCCATCCAAATCGCCAAACCACCAAGATTTACCAATAGCAGTTGGGCAACCCTTGTTTCGAACCTTATGCACTCGACTCTCGCCGGGGAGTACCACAGGTTCTCCACCTTTCCCCAGCAAGCCGTTGCAAGCGATCAACCTCCAGTGGAATTCGTCGGCTGACCTGTTCTCGCCTTAGTGCCGATAGCTTCGCGGGTGGGAAATTCCCAGGCGACGCGGATTGGACTATGTTCTTGCTCAGAGCTTCCCGTCGCCCAAGTTGCGCCCAACATGCAAGCTTCTTTCCAAGGGAGACGGGCCAGGAACCCCACAACATACCCAACACGGCGGTGGTATATCGACTTAGCCTGGCGACGCCCATCGGTTTTGCCAACCGCTCTGGCCATTTTGTCGAGGCTTTCAGACGGTCCCGGCCCATCTGTTCCAAACATTGAACATGTAGCGGTACCTCCAACTGGTATGCGGCCGAGTCGACGAGCATCGGCAGTGTCTCCAAACTGTGCATAGGAGCACTAGGGAGGTATGCGGGACATCGTCTCATTTGCCGGCAGAAAGTGGAATATGTGCTTTGTCCAAGCGCTTGTACTGACTTCGAGGTCGAGCAGTGCCCTTTCTCGACAGTGAGCGGTCGCTTCGTCTCAAACCCGAGGGGCCCCAGGGTGATTTCGCATTGCCGGGCCAGTAATCCAAGGGAAACGCCAGGATTGTCGAGGACCACACCGCCCCTCAGATCATAGGGTCGCCTTCCGAAACCAAGCACTGGAACGCTTCCGCAAAAACATATCCGACAGCGCCGTACGCAGTTTCCGTCATAATTCGGTAGTTCCGGGTTTCGTCTCGCAGCGGCACGAGGGGCGATGCCAAGCCAAACATCGCCCCTTTTTCCAGCGTTGCAGTCAATCGTCGGAGAGCCCGACGATAGATCACATCCTCCAAACGGAGGCGAGTCCTCACTTCCTCGATGTCAAAACAGACAGGACAGACCCTAGCTAAAGTCGTTCAAATAAAAGTTCTTGTGGGGACAGTACATGGGTCCTAAGCGTCCACGCTTAAGTATGCCCCATGCAAGCTAGACTATCAAGATTGGTAGAGACACCTCTAGGTAGTTCTCGACACACAGGTGCGTCGACATTTCCCCTCTTATATTTGCAAATGGTCCGAGTACGGCCTCAGAAGTTCGCAGCCCAAGGTCAAGCGACCAGTCAGAAGTTGCCTGGTGAATGAGCTGTCATTTTCTTGGCTGTTGTCCGTTGTCTTACTCGGCCCTACGGGGTCGAATCTCAGTGCCGTTTCTTTGATTTCCATTGACGGCCATGTCAACCCCTCCAAGGCCCGATGATTGTGTTGGAGAGCTACATACGACCTTCTTCTGTTTGGAAGTAGATGCTTGAGAGAGAGTATTTCGATGGGTTCTCTTTTGAATACGATCCTTCTCAAGGGGCCGCCATTTCCCTCGTTCGTGGCTCGCGGATATCATCGGATTGTGAGGTTCGTGGCACGGCGTATCCCCTTTTGGCAGCAGCATGCAGCTCCCCGTCGATACTCCGGACCTGGAGGCGGTGATACCTGCTTGGCTGGGATACCCCGGCTTCCACAAGCAAATCAAGCAGCTTTGTTGGTTTCACCCATATCCATTTTGGTGCGTCCCTCTCTCCTTGTCATTGGGCATATGCCTCGTGATGTCCTGCGGCGCTAATGTTGACGTCGGTCGTGTCGATGCGGCCTGCCCGGCATCGACGCCCAGAAGTGCACAGTGTGCCGGCAGATCAGCATGTACCTATGGCCGCCATAACTTGATGATACGGCCCAACCCCAATTGCACAAGCGTGCATGTTAAACCGGGACTCAGCAGATATCGGTTGGTTGATTGGAAGAGAGACTGAGAGACTGAGTGGGAAGCCCGATAGGCTCAAAAAACAAGAAATATACACAACACGCAGAAAGGGAAGTCAACAGCTGAACCTACAGCTGCCGACTCGCAATCATAGAGATGCTAAGAACCGAGCTCAGGACCTTTCGCAGTCAGAGGCTGCTAAGCGAGCGCTCTACCAACTGAGCCACATTCCCCGTGCTTATCGATGCAGTATGGGGCTCGGAATTATACACATGAATCTGAGAGCCGAGGTGGATTTGTGTGGAGTTTAGTGATGCTCCAGCAAGAACACCTTCGACTGGGAACCCACTGCCTCAAAGAACCTGCTCCGACACTGCCGAAGGGCTGGAACACTGCGATTTGAAAGACTTCAATTCGCAATCTGAATTCAATGGCAACACGATCAAAGGAAGCCATAGATCGAACCCTGCTCTGTACCATAGCTGTGTATAGACTTGGAAAACAAAAAGAAAACAAATATGATCTGAAGAGAAAATATGATGCGCTAGCCGCGAATCGAACGCGGGGCCCATCGATGGCAACGATGGATTTTACCACTTAAACCACTGGCGCTGTTGTCATGATGAGGCGTTTTGGTGAGGGCTAGATCCCTACATGTGGATGGATGCCGCACTGGTGGAGTTTGACCATGGAGCCGAGGTCGTGATGGAGGTTCGTTTTGACCCCTGACCTTGGGATGGTGATCCGGGAGAAGTGTTAGGGTGCAGGGTGTTGTGGCAGCAGCCTCTGCCGTAAGTATAATCCGCGCCTCAAGTGTGAATCCTAGTGTTAGTTACTCTTGGAGAGTTTTAGCTGGGTGTTGGTTGAGCGATTGCGTGGTCACGAGGGGTGAAGTGTGTTGGGGACTGGACCCGAAGGATGTAGACTGGGTTTGTCGAGGTGTTGCAGCTTGGGATGTTGGAAGACTTGAGGGCGCCGTTTGGTGTGATCGAGCTTATTTCCATTGTCTAGGAGGTTTATAATGATGGTAGCATTTCGTTGGATCGGATCTGAAGTTTTGTGAGTTTGCCTAGGTCTTGAATGGTTGGCAATGGCGTTGTAGGGTACGTGGATTTAACGCAGAAGCTATATTACCTCACATTTGCAAGTACATTTAGGTTGCAAGAATTCACCCATATCAACTGAAGTCTAGTTTCAATATTGAATACCCAGCTCACACTCGCGGCAGAGCAAGAGTATACCCATCGCAAGACTACCCTCTTCGAGATACAAGACAATGCGTAACCACCAACACCAATACGGTTACACGCTTACTTAAACCCCATCTCAACACATCGAGCATACGTCCAGCACATCAACGTCAGTCAACAAATACCGGCAAACTCGTACATGGAGATCACAACCACATACCAATCACAGTCATATCTAGCCGTTCCTGCGATATAAAAAAAGTAGATAGAACACCGCTCACGCTGTCATAATCATTCCGGTTCGGCCAGGGGGCGCAGCTACCGCCAAGAACTTAAATCTCAAAAAAAAAACCCATGCCTCATATGTCTTGGCCAGCCCCTGAATTACGTACTTGTAGGTTGCAAATGGCACGCCATATTTCCCTGCCCTTCTCCTCATATCCCCTCACCCCCCCTAATACCGATAAACATTCCCCGGCGGCTTCGGCGGCGTTGCTCGATACGCGTCATTTTCATTATCATATAACCCATCATCACTCACGGGCGTGACCGGCTCCGCCGCCGCGCGGTCCTTGCCGTGCGTCGAGGGGTTGAAGCCCGGGTGGAAAGGCTCGTACGGCAGCCTCGGTAGGTCACCGCCGTCGTTCGAGGTCCTCCCGGGCCGCCGTGACGACGACGCCGCCGATTCGGTGCGCGGCACGGGGTCCCGGAACGGGTCGTCCACGGCGGGGGTGCCGGCGCCTGAGCGTGTGGGTCCGACGGTGTCCCACGGGTCGGTACCCTTGCCTTTGTAGACGGGGGCGCCGGAGCCGGAGCCGGACCCTCCCGAGGCACCGACGGGTTTCCGGCTTGGCACGGGCGGGCCCGGGACGCTGCCTTGTTGGGACGGGGGCGAGCCGGAGGGTGGGGGGATGCCCCACCCGCCCCTACTTTGGTCGCCACCGGCGTGCTGTGTCGCCGGGCTCGAGGTGCTGGAGCGCTCGGTGCTCGTGGGAAGCTGCTTCTTGGCGTGCAGGACGGCGCGCTGGTGCTGGTTGAGAGCGTGTTGTAGCTGCTCGTTGGTGTCGATCAGGCTTTCCATAGTGTCGTTGTCGGGTGATGGGTCGTCCGCCGTCATGTAGCCTTGGATGCTGCGCGACGCGCTCAGACACCGGTCCGCAAACTCCTTGATGAGATCGTTGTGCAGCACCTCGGCGGGCGGCGTGCAACCAACGACCTGCTCGAGCAGCTTGGCCGAGGTTCGCGCTTCTTCGAGTCGGTTGGCAAGCTCGATGGCGCTGGGCAGCCGTCGGCTGCGGTGAGTGCGCGAGAAGTACTCCTGCGAGTGCGGGTCGGGCTGCGGGTTGAAGGGCGGAGCATTAAGGACTCGGGGGTTTGGCTCGGTGGGACGGCCCTGGTTTGACGTGTTAGCATCTTGCCCCTATTTTGCCTCTGTCATAGCGGCGAAACCCTCCCCAGGCATTACTTACCCCATAGGCCTTGTATGCCTTTTCCTTTTCCTTTTTCCACATTTCAATGATCAAGCCCAAACCTTCGTCGTACCCCTTTGTATTCTCAAACGAGTCGAGCGTCTCCATCAACATTTGGCGCACATGGGGATCTCGCCCAGACCGCAGAAGCTCCTTGCTCGCGTCAACAAACTTCTTGTCTAGGTTGCGTGTAAAGGTTTGGCCTGGGTTATCGGACAGGATGCGGATCAGCATGATGGCATTGTACTGGAACGACGGTTTGCTCCAGTAGTCGCGGTTTAGGAACTTGCGAATGACACGGGCGCATTCGGCGGCGGCGGCCGGGGATGATTCGGCGGCATCGACGATAGCGGGGAGGAAGGTTATGTCGTCGCCCTGTGATGGATCCTTATAGCCTCAGTTGACCATTCCCACACACACACATACACACACGAGACGAGCGGCAGAGGAACTTCTGGGCCGCGATCTTGAACATACCGAGGAACTGCCCCCTGATTCGCAGAATTGCCTCTGAAGCACCACGCCGAGTTAGTAAATCTGCCGTTTCGTTCATCCATCAATTGCTGCATGTCCATACCACTGCGCGCCCCGCGACCGCCTCGGGAGAATCGCCATTCGGATCTGGCGTCGGCGTCGGCTCGTCGTTGCTGTTGCCTGCCGCGAAGGGAGGTCTGTCAGTAAGCAGATACGCGCCGCCACTTGATTCGGCAAGATCGCCGCGCCGAGCAGGTCAGGGGGCCGGAGGGAGGAGGAGCTCACCGAATGCAGGCCGCTTCTTCATGGTGCTCAGCACCCTGTTTATGCTGAAGCCCTTCTTCATGGTGGGTTACCACTGCCGGGAACCGGGCAGGAAATGGCAGGATGGGAGGGTGTGTTCTGGTCTGTGTTTCAGTGTTCTCCAGTCGCTGTTACGCGGAGGGGAAGGGCGAAAGACGCGGCGGCTGCGGCTTGTCGCACAATTTTAAAAGAGAAGCCGAAGAATAAAATGGGGGGCTATAGGGTCCGTTCAGCTCGATTAGAAGCTCAAGCCAGGCCGGGCTTTTTGTTGACTGCGATTTACGGATATTGCAACCTGAAAAAGATCAATGTCCAAGCGCAGGCAGCTGCCAGTCGCAAAGGCGCCTTCTCCAACAATCCAGCGGCACTTCCTCAGCTGTCTCGCGTAACGAGGCCGTTTGACGATCCGGGGTAGAGGCTCGACGGCTGGCTCCAGGCGTCGAGGCAGGTGGCCCCCCGCGGACGAATGGGGTGCGGCGGCAGGGTTTTTGTTTCGGCGCTTTGCGTCTTGGCGAAAACAACATGTGTCTTTAGCGACGACCTGGCGAAACACGCTTGGTGCAGAAGAACAAGAAATGGAAGGAAGTCGAGATACGGAGGTGGTTGCGTCGGTCTTTTGTTTTCGTGCCTGTTGAGAACCCGCCGGGGGGGACGTGTTTCTTGAGGACAAAAACACCAGAGCCAAGATTAATCTGCATCAGGTTGATATACGAGGGTATCCGTAAGGCGAGGTGATGTGTGTGTCACTGGCACTTTGTCACTTGTGTCATCGCCAGCGCCAGTGTGCAGAAACCACTGGACCACAGGTGTCACCGCCAGAAAATCTCAAGAAAATACCACCCCTTATATGGACAGCCCCCATTGGTACCCCACCAACATCCAATAGTGAATCGCAAAGGGATATGCAAGATAGACTAACAAAAGCGATTGCGTACCCCCCTCCAAGATGCCGCCCGTAAAGATATGTGGAAGATGTGCTCAGCAGTGCTCAAAAGATCGCCAAGACCTCTCTACGCCTGCACAGCCTCAGAACCTCCACGCAAGCCTGCCGCCGTCACGAGTGGCAACTAATCGGTAACAAAAGGATGGGGACGGGGGAAACGGCTATTGGGACTGAGATACCCATACTCAGACTATATGAATGCATTTTCCAACCTGCAAATTCAACCCGGTGGGTGTAATGGTAGCATGTTCCGCGATAACAGCTGGTAGGATCCTGCTGTTTCTTCGGAGCCTCTGCCACCTGGAAACCAATGGTCACAGCGGCTGGGTCTTGTTCCTGCTGAGGAGGTCCCAGTTTAAATCTGAGTCGGTTTTTTTTTGTTTGTTTAGTTGGTCAATTTTCTTTTTGGTCCTTCTTCACCCTGGCGTCACCTGTCAAAGGCCCCCCCATATTCGGGAAATGCGGGAGGGGCTTGGTTGGTGTAACGCTATTACGCACAGCATGCTTAGCACTCAGCACTTGGCACTTGGTAAACCTAGGACCACGAGGTCGCATCCTATCGCGGCGCATACCTTGTCGGATTGCCCTGCGGAAAATGTATATACAGTTGATACAGCGACGAAAGTTGGGTCTATTCGCCGACGCCGAAACTGCAAAAGCCGATCAGTGGGGTGCTGATTCAACTTTAGGCCGCGTACTCTAGCTCCTGACAGAATAGTATCCAACACACCGCACGTATAGGTACATGTGATCGGGAATCTACAAACCAACAAAGACCACTCTAGCTCCAGTACCCACACGTAGTGACGAGTCGGCCACCATGGCTGCCCGGAGAAAATGCAAAACCCATCCCACCTTTATCAACGCCGGGCCCGGAGTAAACAGCCGCCGACCCACCACCCTCTCCCGCATGCATAATACCATTCAATTATTCGTCGGCTCCATCGTCGTCGTCGTGAGAGATATCCTCCACCACCAAACTTCCTCCCCTACCCATCTTCTCGCTGATCGTGACTGATTTGCTCGGCTCCAGTGTTTCTCGTGGCAGCACAGATGCAATCTGGAACGCATATTTATGCTCGTACCCGTTCGGCTTCGCAACCTTCTCATCCGCTAATGGCTCCTGCAAGAGATCGTAGCACTCGACAAAGGCGTAGAGCTCCTCGAGCGAAGTCTCACTGGCGAACTTGCGGATTACCCGCCCCCCGCCCGACGAGACCGACATGTTTAATGCTAATCGAACTCCAATATTCGGCTCGGCGGCAATGGTTGCTGCTCGCCATTTCCGCCACTGCTGCCGCAGCTCCTCCTGCCGTGCTGCCGCTTCGGCCTCCTCAAGAGCCCGCTTCTCTGCCTCCGCCGCCGCCGCAGCGGCTTCCTTCCTTTGACGCGCTCTCTCCCGATCCCGGGCGAGCGATCGCTCGTATGCCAAATCCTGCTCCGATCGCAGGTTCCGCACGACAGCTTGCGAAGCTCGCTCCAAACGTACCCCGTCAAGTTCAGGGGCGTACTTGGCGATTGCGCTCTCAATCCCAGCCAGATAGGCGGCGGGGGTCATAGGTCCCGTCAGACGTTTGACGATGCTCATGCGTGTGCTCCCTTCCTTGGGAGTGAGACAGACTAGGCAGGAGAATGGGTACTTGGTGCACATGTACTCGCTTGCCACCTGGTATGCTTCCGAATCCAAGACGTTTCCGCCCCAAACAATGACATTGTTGGCTAGGTCGTTAACAAAGCTCACAACCTCGGGCGAGAGCAGCGTGTTCTTGACAAAAGACTCCGTATCATCGTGCTCGGGCGAGATCAAGACAGTAAGGAGGAACTTTAGGTCCTTCTTGGCGGCATCGAGTGCCTGGGCATGCCCGCCGTCGAAGAAGACCAGGTCGTGCTCGCCGTACTCCTCGATGAACTCACGCCGAAATCGCTCGGCGGTTTCCTTGGGCAACGTGACCCTCCGCTCGCTGGGGGCCTTCCAGCCCCTGCGGATGGACGATGTTACCGCACGCGGCCGGAGTGGTCGGGGCAAAAACGAGAGTATGTAGAAGACGAAGCGAATGACACCGGCCAAGACCTTGTAACCTATCTGGAAAGGCGTAAAAATGACGGCAAGAAGGAACGGGGGGCGATAGATTACGGGTAGTTGGGGGACCACCCTCGGAGCTGGCTCCGGCCGTGGTCGCGAGGTGGAGGAAGGTCGAGGGCCACCGTCCAGGAAGCTCTCTTGCAGATTTTCATGGCGAGCCGAAGCGCGGGGCGAGTGGTTCCGTGCAGCTTGCGCTTCGGCGACTAGATCCGGGCCTTCCCCGTCGAAGAATTTGGCGATGGCAATCTAAACAGTCAGCAATGGCGGTCCAACAGGAACAGCGATGGGGCGACGAACCTGGACATTCCATTGCGATCTTTGGAGTAGAGGGACGGCATCCTTGATTTCCTGGCTGGTAACGTCGGTATACTTCTGTAGGGCTTCTTGCTGGCCGGCAGAGAGCTGGCTGATATCGAAGTCGGCGGCGCTCGCCATTGTAACTATTGCTTGTTGGTGGGGTGCCAGAGCGAGAGGAGCTGTCGATGATTGAGTGTGGAGCGGCAGGGAGTGACGAAAACAAATCAATCCATCGGCATGATAAAAATGGATGCTCTACGTTGTACCGGTGTTGCGCGGGCTCAACGGCGTGTTGCAGAAAGTGTTGAATGGTGCTGTCGTGTGGGAGGTTGCAAACAGTGGGTTCAGCAGCTCAGCCTGGACCGGGAACCGAAGCTTGGCCAGAGGCATGTACCTGGCCTGGAGGCAGCCGCAGTGGCAGTGAGTGGCACGCAGCGGCACAAAGTGGCACAGACCGGGGGCCGCAGAAAGATGAAATGTGATTTAGATGACTTTGCCAGCAGTCCCTGCAACAGTGGAGCTCAGCAGCTCCCGAATCGAAAGTGTGAAGTTGGATGAAGTCAAAGATTCCACGTCGACCTGGCCGATCAGGATGCAGCCAGCTTGCAGGTGCATGCAAGAGACAGATGAGGTCAGCGGGTCCCACCCGTTACTGTTATTCACAAAAGGGGGCCACTCGCACAGTTTAGATGCATATTATTATAGGCCACACAATACCATGCATATACCCCCGTACTTGATTGAGGTTGAAACATGGAAGCGCGCAGAGTCAGGGCTGGGTGGCCTGTGCGCGTCGAGGCTGAGGAGCGTGGGCTCTTGGGTGGACGAACAGCCGGGCGACTGCATTAGCGCGGCCTCTGGCGTCTCTCCGGATTTTCTTCAGCGCTTTGAAGCGCTCTGGGCGCCCACGACACGCCTCGCCGCTTTGCGATTCAAATCGAGCCCCCGACCGCGGACGGCGATTCGGACCCTTCCTGCCGACGCGACCTATTTCTTTGTCTCACCACAGCATCGCGATTGAATTGAGAGGCAAAGGACTTAGTTTGCCGACTGCTGATACTGCGTCGCTGCGTTTCTTTCCATGGGTGCCTTATCGCCCGTCCAGGTCGAAACATGGGAGAAAGCGGCGAGAGCCAAGTAAGACCATCTTCTGCCCCCGCTCTCCCCGTCTGTCTCTTCAGCCCCTCTCCCGACTGCAGGTTGCAGACTCGACGCCAGACTCGGCCAGAGACCCCAATTGCGGCTTGTTGCGCTGCGCGACTCGATCCAAGTCCCGTGCTAATGTGCAATGCGCCCCAGGTGTTGTAGAGCCGGTCTAGGGACTGTCCCCTTCCTTCCCTGAGTCGCTCGTCCGCCCACGATGGCCACGACGCGCTACACCTCCAACGACCTCCGCCGGCAGGTCGGGTCGCCGAGATCAAAGGGCCGAGGTGCGCCCCCATGGCCCCTATGTGCATGTTGCACCCGTCTCTGAGCACCATCGCTGATTGTCTCGCCTGCGCAGAAAACAAAGATACGCTGTGTCGCAATGTTCTTATATATGGTCATTGCCGCTACGAAGACCAAGGATGCTCCTTCAATCATAACCAGGACAAGAGTTCCTCTCCCCAAGCGGACTTGTAAGTGGCACAGACTCTTCCCGTCCAAGTATGGAGGCGGTCCCTTACACAGGGACGAGTGGGGAGGAAGTTTGGAAAAGGGAGGGCAGGTACGATAATTGTGCCGAGGCTTAAGCTTGAGTTGAGTAACTTCTGGCCGCAAGCTTCTTGCGACCTCTCGAGGGTTTGGGAAGGAATAAAAGACGGCGCCAATCGTGGTTATCTCCTCCGCTGAGCCCGCACCAGGCCGCTGCCCCATCCCCGTCAATCTCATTTATCCTTCATATCACTATCGCAATTATGCCACACTCTACTGATCCCAGGCTGACCGTCCACAGCGGCTCTAAAAAGACATTCAATGTCGAATCTCCATCTTTTACGCCGTCAACTCAATCTCAGCCCACCAAGAAATCAACCTTTTCCTCCCAAGCCGCCAGTGCTGCTCCGTTCACTCCCCGTGGAGTCAGCAGTGAGTCTTCTCAGCAGAGCGTCTTGGATATCGCCGAGTCTAACAAGGGCTTTTCAGCCGCGCCAACCTTGCCGCAAAACAGCGAGGCCACACTACTCAACCCTGCGACGATTCGGGAGTTCACCCCGCAAAACTACGATGTTGGGACCACGGTGAGTTGCCCCCTTTCGTTGCCAGTCCAGCGAGTTTCGCTGACAGTGGGCTAGACCTCTGGAAACGTCGTGGCCCAAGATAACGGCGTATACAATGACCCTTTTACCATGGGCTCCATAACTTCCACGCTACCTTCCACGGGCCAGTTCAACCCCTACGCCGCAGGCGATCATGGTGCGATGGGGGGCTCAGGAGCCACGTTCTATCCCCAGCATGGGGCCTTCTCAGCTGCGCCCCTCCAGCCCCCAAATTATCACCTCTACACGCCCTTTGATTCGCACCGCCAGGATCTCCTACCATGGCAGCGCGCTACATACGACTTCTTTATACCAGACAAACTCCGAGAAGAGCTGCAGAAGAAGATGTTTGCAACTCAGCAAACACTGCCAGGTTCCCGGCTCCCTCAGTTCCACCATTGGCATTCGCTAGTCCCGTTGGACACAACTGGCAGAAAGAATACATCCTCGTTCGACTACCCAAGTTGGATGTACAAGGCTCAAAACAGCAAGACCGGTCGGCACTATGCCTTGCGGAGGCTTGAAGGTACGGTGACATTAACCCCTTTCAGTAGCGTGTGTTGACATTTGCTGCCGCAGGTTTTCGATTGACAAATGAGAATCCAATCATCACCGTCATGAAAGCGTGGAAGACAATCAAGAACGCAAACATTGTAACCGTCCATGAGGCTTTTACCACGAGGGAGTTCGGTGACAGCTCGCTCATCTTCGCATACGACTACCACCCGCTATCCAAAACATTGCAGGAGCAGCATTTCCAACCAGTCCAAGGGGCTCGGCAGAGAGGGCCAACTCTGATTCCCGAGAACGTCCTCTGGAGCTATATTTGCCAAATTACGAATGCGCTCAGGACCATCCACAACAACGATTTGGCCGCCCGGTGCATCGAGCTTGGTAAGGTCATCGTCTCGGAAAAGAACCGGATCCGACTTGCGGCGTGCTCTATCCTAGATGTGGTGCAGTTTGAGACAAATGCTCGGTCTATCCAGGAGCTGCAACAGGAGGACCTTGTCAAGTTCGGCAAAGTCATTCTCTCACTAGCTACCAGCACGCCAACGAACCACTTAACGAACCTCACTGTGTCACTAGCTACAGTGGCTAGCAGATATTCGGCGAATTTCAAAGAGGCTGTAGCGTGGCTTATCTCACCCCCAGCGCCGGGTGAGACGAAGAGTATCGGCCCATTTATTGGCGGTATTGCCTCTCAGATGACCAATTACTTTGACCTCGCCCTCTTACAGAACGACGAGGAACAGGCTTATCTTGCCAAGGAGTTGGAAAACGGCCGGATCGCCCGCATTATGATGAAGCTGTCCACCATCAACGAGCACCCCGACTTTGCCGGTCAGCCCAACTGGTCCGAGACGGGCGATCGGTACCAGCTCAAGCTGTTTCGCGACTACGTCTTCCACCAGGTCGACGCCGAGGGCAAACCCGCCCTGTCGATAGGACACATGGTGAGAGCCCTGAACAAGCTCGACGCGAGCACCGATGAGGCGGTGCTCCTGACGAGTCGTGACAATGAGACGGTGTTCGTGCCCACATACCGAGAGCTCCGGCAGATGTTTGATCGCGCGTTCAATGAGCTGGTTAAAAACAGCCAAAACGGTGCTCCCGGGTCGTCCTAGGATATGCCCCGTCAGCCCCCCGAGCTAACGAGCTCTTTCGGTTTGGTCGACGATCTTCAGCAGAAATCTCACCCTCACAGTTCCGAGTCTCGTATTCCCTTTGTGGGGAAGCGAAGGTGGCACCCACGACAGCCACTAGCGACACGGACAGCCTGGCTCGTTGAGAAGATACCTCAGACCAGGAAGAAATGGGTTGATAGACTGCGAGGAGGAAAAACAGTTAGCGAGGTATAACCAAGGAGCCATGCCCAAGAGGAAGGTTGAAGGCAGGCACCAAGAGACAGGGGAGCGGGCACAGTTGAAGACACCAAGGAGCGTGGTATTTGGGTAGTCAGGTGGTAGAAGAAGCGTATCTTGCGGTGTTGTTTTCCTGAGGTAAAGAGGAGATGATGGGAGAGTGTTTCGTCGGATATCAAGTATATGGGTCCTGTCAGCGAGGAAGTTCGGAGGAAAGCCATGTATGTGCCTTGAGAACAAGTTGAAAGCGGACTGGAAAGTAGGTAGCAAGCGTTTCGACAAAGAAAAAAAAGCATTCACATATCATAACTACGGTCCACGTTCCGACACGCAAGTTTTAGACATGCTTAGTATTTGTTTTGTTGTCCTTGTGTTGCGCTTGAAGGTACCGCCGCCCGTAGACGCCCAAGCATGGACATTGACACTGGCCAGGCGAGTTTAATCCCACATTGTCGCACATGCCATATTGAGGGGTATACATGATTCCAAAGGTTCGACGCAGCTGTTGCTGACACCTTTTTTTGTCGCTGTAGCCCCCATAACACTTTTAGGGGCAGGGACCCCTGGCCGAGCCCAGCCCTTACCAACCATGATCATGTCTGCTTTTCCGTTTGTCGCGCCCTTCAGTCATCACCCTCTTGCAAGAAGGGATTCGCTATCACCTCGCTGCCGTCCACGGGGCTGATGACCACGAGGAGGGTACCACGGACAACGACGAGGCCCAGCGACCGCGTCGTCTCGTTTCCCTCGTCATCTGCTCCGCCCGTCAGCCTCCAACCATACCACCCAACCCCCGACTAAGGAAGAAAGAAAAAAGAACATACCTCGAAGCGCCTCCTCCACCTCGTCGAGAACTAGATTCATCAACGCGTCGTAGCCCTTGAGAACACCCGTTACTGCAAAAAGTCAGCCCCCCGTCTCCCTTGAGTGCAGACAAAACTCACCCTCCCGCCCCCCGTTGAACTTGACCGTCACCCGCGCATCCATGTACTTCTTGAGGTCCAGTATGTTCTCCTTCTTGGGCCGCTCCTGTTGTGTGTTGCCGGCACCTGCCGCACCTGCCGCGCCGCCGGCACCGCCGCGCCCGCCACCTCGTCCGCCGCCTCCCCGTGGCCCGCCGCGCCCGCGGTAACCTCCACCGCCACCGCCGCCTCCGCCTCTGTCTGCCATGCTGGGGCGGGGGATAGTCGTAATTAAGGGGGGGGGGGGTTTTTTATTAGTATGTGCGTGGGGTCGGGTTGTTGAGTTGTGTCGGTTGGGGTGGTTGTGTTCGTAAGTGGGGGCGGTGGTTGCGCGACGGACGTGAAGATGGGATTTAGTGTAGAGTAAGTAGCTGGGCTTGCGGTTTAGCTAGACCCCGCGACGGGGTTTACCTTGACGGGGGCCGGGGGAGTGTGGCTGGTGAGGATGTGGGGGTGGGGTGGGGCTTATTATTGTGCGACGACAAAGTTGGTCAAGCCACAATTTGGGAAAAGGTCCCAACACGCGCGATACCTAGATTGGATGCGCTTCTTCGCTTCTAGAAGTGTGCAAAAAGACCATTGGTTGATTGGGGATTTCACCCCGCAAAAAAAGATACCCCTGGCATCCTGGAGATCTCCACAGGCAATAAAGCGCAATGCACGTCCTGTATACATATTGTGCATACATTCAAAACTATGGATTGAGCAATTGAGCCTATCTGCAACCTGCAGCATTGTGACAATGATAACGGGTTTTTTGCTGGACTTGTCGGCAACGCCCCCCACTCGAAGCAACCACCATGTTTTTTGCGTTGGCCCCTTTGGTAATGGCACTTGCAAAATCAGTGCCGCCCCTTTGCTGAGAAAAGAACCTGAGCACGGAGTGAAAATGAACATGAGGCTTTGGCATTTACACATAGGATCAGAGTGGTATACCGGCGGGCATAAGCGGAGGCATTAGTTAATGATCTAGTTACTGTCAGACCAAGGACTACAACATAGTTACGAGCATTTAACACCTCGTCCCTGGATACCCCTGGCGTTGCCTTTCAGGAAGCTCCTATTCAAAGCTATCATAGTCCGCCCCAAGAAGTATTATGAAACTAAACAAAAGCCTCGGTCTGGACAACAGTTTTGATCTGGCCGTCGAGTTCCGCACCATCAAGCACTCTGCGCCCCCATTTCCCCGCCCTGCAGGTCAAAGCTAGACGCCACCGTGGCCAGGATCATGGATGCTTGCTGCACTACGGAGGCTCGGTATCAGACGTTCCAGCACCAGGCGCTTCGGTATCGGACATCGAGTTGGATATCTGCGCTGTAGTAAAGGGGTTGGTTTCGGTAATGTGCTGTGAAGGGAGAGGGGGGAGCGGAGATGTGGCTCGAACGGGAGCGGCCCGTGGTCGTGGCGGTCGCCCGCCCAGCGGGGAGGGTGTTGAGGTTTGTTGGGCTGCTGGACACCAGCTGTGGCGTATTTAGACTCGTCGGGCCGTCCTCGGGCGACTTGATCCGGGGCCGCCGCTATAGCTCCCGCTCCGAGTAGAATGGCTACTCCCGCTTCGAGTAGAAGGGCTACTCCCGCTTCGAGTAGAATGGCTGCTCCCGCTTCGTTACCACTGAGGGCCGGGTCGCAAGCTGCCGGGCCCGCTCCCGGAACGCCATTAAGTTGTCCTCTTGTAGGCCCAGTATGTCCTCAAGCAGCTCCACGGCGCGCTCGGGGTCGGTGTGCGCCGGTTCCTCCTCTCTGTCCGACCCCCGGAGATGCCGCTGGCTGGGTAATGTCGTAAAATTTGGCGAGATAGTTTAGCACACTGCGCCGATGGTAGTTTGAGGGGCCTCGGAGGGCGTAGAACTCGTCGGCATGTCGGGGGAAGAGGGTGGGAACCGGTTCGATAGTACCGCGGCTAGAGTTGGGGCCGGGAATGGGAACGGAGCGGATGAGGAGCGTCGGATTCTTGAGGTTGCTGTTAAGGGTGCGGGCGGCCAACTGTAGGAGGTTGACATTGAATTCGTTGAGCTCGTTACGGAAGCCCTGGAACTCGTCCTTGACCTCAATACAGAAGCTCTGGAACTCATCCTTGGTGACAAAGGTATCCTTGACCTCCTTACGGAAGCTTTGGGGCCGTCATGAGGGTGATACTGGGATGATGATGTTGTGATGATGTTGCGCGGATGCTGATACTGGCGATGCTAGATGCTGGTGTTGACATTTAATTTAAGGTGGAACATGCGCGGTTGCACGTGACTGTTCCCCTGCTTGTTGCTTACGTCAGTGCCAAGACAAACACCATGGTCCGTGCTTAGGTTCTTTTCTCCAGCAAAGGGAGCGACACCGATTTTGCAAGCGACTGCACATTGATTGACATGACCCCCATGCGATCAATGGCACGGCAGAATGCCGACATAAAGTGCTGCTGACAGAAGGCAGTTGCGCGCTGCGATTCAGACTCAGAGGGGTAGGGGCCCGGCGCTGGTCGGACAGCACGTAAGATAGCCAAGCACCCAAGCCAAGACAGGAGGAGAGCTTGGTAGCAATGCTGTCTGGTCCATTCAGCCCGTACCAAGACCCCTCAACCCCCAAAGTTCAAACCATAGCCCCTGCCAGACCATAACCATAACCATAACCATCACCATCACCAACCATCAATCAGCCGCCGCGCCAGAGGCCATCGATATACGGATACTCAGGCTCAGATATAAGACCTGACATGCGGCCGGGCTTGAATGCAGCAGAGAGCCGCCCCGGGCTTGAGACGTCGCAGTGTTTGCCAGACGCGGACTTGGCTCAGGACTTGGTTTTGAACTGGATCTGGAAATGACGGGCACAGCAGCCAATTGAATGCACCCTGCAAACGACTGCGTACATACACGTCGACGACACACGATTGGACAATTGGCCATCTTGACGATTGCAGAGAGACAAACAGCACCAGACTGCGGCCCGGCTGGGGAAGAGAGAGAAAAAAAGCTGGATCTGTGTGTGTCTCTCTTTGCTCATCGTCGGTCGCGCATCGCACATTGCACATTGTACATTGCACATTGCACATTGCACATTGCACATTGCACATTGCACATTGCACATTGCACATTGCATCGCCCACCCCAGCAGCTCTCAGCAGCTCTCAGCAGCTCTCAGCAGCCCCGTCTGATCTCACCTCACCCGGGCTGAGCTGACCCGAGAGCCGCACCCCGATCTTGGCCCGCGGCCCAGGGCTATCGGCTGCCGACTCTCTCCTGTCGCGATGCCGGGTGCTCACGGCGGCAGCCCGGCAGAGGTGCCGACTGAAGCGCACAAGCGCAAGCGCGAGGCTGACGACGGCCACTCCGACCGCATCCCCCAGCCCCCGCCGCCCTCAGGTATGTTTGGGTAACTTGAACTGACGTACATACATCAGGGTATGAGGCCTTTCCGGGTTCAAGAGTCCCTGTCCCTGTCCACCCTCCGACGTGCCACAAGGACTCTCACCATGCATGGGTGCGAATATATCCCGCTGACTTGCTCGTCCAGGAAATGGCGCCCCCATCAACTACCTAGTCAGGGCCAGCCAGACCAAGCTGCGTCTTATCCAGGGCGATAGCGAGGCATTTGCCGATGTCCTGACTCTCATGAACGACTATGAAGGTATGTGTATCGATGGCCCTCGTCTACTGTACAGGCGTGTTAATGCGAATCCAGGGGTTCTAAGTCGCCACGAGAGCCTGGCCGCCAACCTCGGCGCAAAGCTCACTGCCCCTCGCCTGCTGCGCGCCATGGAGATTCTCTTCGAGGGCGCCATCACCGTGTCGCCCACCCTCTCTCCCCAGAGTCCCTTCCGGGACTCCCGGCCGTCGACCTGGTACACGCCCAGCTGGCTGGAAATTGTCAGCTTCGCAAAGTCCAACCCGACCGAGTTCAACCTGACGAGCACCCCCGACGGCCGCCGTGTGTGCCGCTTCCTCATGAAGAACGTCCACGTCGAGATCAGCGAGGATGACTGGCGCCTCGTCATGTCGGGCGTGCTCGACCGCTTCCCCCTGGCCTCCCAACCCTTGGAAGAAGACGAGACGGCCGAGCTCGCCACCCTAGACATCTTAGAACAGCGCGTGCAAACGCTCATCAAAAAAGCTGACGAGGTCGCCCGCAAGGCCCGCCAGCTAAACTACCACCTCAGCGGCCGCAAAGCCGCCATCACCTCGCGGCGCTCCACCCCCCACCCACAAACAACTGCCGGCTTCCAAGCAGCCATGACCCAACCGCCAGCAGCCCGCCCAACCTACGACCTCCACGCCGATCTCCTCCAACAATTCCTCACCACCCCCACCGCCCCTATCCCTTCCCAACCCCCCTCCTCCCTCCCCACCCCCTCAGAACCCCCCCGCCTGCGCCCACCCCCCACCGCCGCCCCCTCGCAAAGCACCCGACCATCCCCGGCCCCACCAGGCCCCGCCCCTTCCGACTCCCCGACCCCCACCCGGCCAGACCCAGGGGCGCCCTCCGACGACCCGTCGGCCCTCCACCGCCCGCTAATCCAAGCGCGCATCGAGAAGCTCGCGCGCGGCGATGCCATCACCCCGCCCTGCGACCGGTGCCGCCGCCTCAAAACGGCCTGCATCAAGCACCTAACCGCCTGCCAGGGGTGCACGCGCAAGCACGCCAAATGCAGCTGGAAGGGCATCACGGCCGAAGAAATCACCGCGCTGCACAAGGACACGCCGCCGCGGCCGTCGACCACAGCCCCCGCGAGCGAGGGGGAGGAGGGGGCGAGGGTATTGCGGGAGGTTAGCGGGCGGCTTCGGATGCCGTCGACATCAACATCAACATCGTCAGCCATCCCCGGAGGCGGCGGGTTCGATCTGGCGAGGATCCTCTTCCCCGACCGGGACGCGCGCCGCCGGGACGAGGACCGTGATGAGATGGAGGTTGATGAGGCGGAGAGTGCCAAGGGCAAAGAGCCGTCGTCGTCGGCGTCGGGGTATCCGTACCAGCAGCACTCGCTGCTGAGCCACATGGCGAGCGTGGCGACGGCGGCGGCTGAGGCGAGGGAGCGGCGGGGGACGACGTCCCGGGCGAGTAGTTTGGGCCGGGACTAAGATCGCCCATGGCTGTTGGACGAGCTGTATGGTGGTGTGGTAGTGCTGTACTGTATGCACCTATGTATCCAAGATGTGCTATACCCCTGTTTCTGCCCCTCTTGTATTAGGTAGCTGTGTTGGAGCCCCTTTATCTTCATCGGCAGATGATGTATCCAAAGCTCCAGATACAACCTCAGTCACTCTCTCCGCTGTACCCAAGTTACGAACTCCAAAGCGCTCTTCACAAGCTCCAAACAGCCAAAAGATCAAACGCTTCATTTTACAACTCTATCTCGTAACAGCCTACTATACCAATTTTCACAACAATACACCTCCCCTGTCCCAAAGTCTTCCGCCAGAGGATCCAGACTCGACGAAAACTAGGGACAGCTCAAAGTGGTAATAATACAAACATGAAAAAAGTCGCTTATCCATGCACCCCAAAGCATCACATCAACAGGAAAAGACCAAACAATTCGCTAATGACAACACCAAACCGGCAGCCTCAAATGCCGCCAAACATAACCCCACCCCAACTATCTGCCACGGCGAGGGGATTGGCTCCGGTCGTTTCGTGCACTGGATATGGTCACCTCCGTGTTGCCGACGGTGAATGTGAGTGAAGCAGCTGGTGGCTGACGCCGGGTTCTGTTGTTGCGTTGCCTCATTTGTACTAATAAAAACCGATTTGAGGGCTCCCTGTCGAAATCTGTGCCCGGCGCAAATGTAACATGTCTTACACGCCGAAGCGGGCCAGCGCTCTCGCTTGCTGTTGCCGTATCAGCAACTGCATAGTCACTCGTGCCATCAACAGATGTGCCCACGGCCGTCGAAGACGACGTTTCGAGAATTGTGCTGTCTCCTGATCCATCCCCAGATGCGTTCACGGCCTCCGAGGGCGACGGAACGGGCGGGCTTTGGTCGTTCGCGACCATCGCCTAGACCGCCTCAGACGGCCGGGGCTCCTCCGGGGGGTTCGCTTCGACGCTAGGATTTGGCCGAGTGGGTTCTCCCAATGAAGACACATTCTGGTTGCCCCCGTTATTTCTGGGTCTGACTGAAGGTGTCTCTGCAACCTCCGAAACAGGCCCCCTTGAGACTGTCGCAGTCCCTGGACGAGTCAGTATTCTGACGGGGTACCCGTGCCACTCCGGTAAGACTTGATAAGAGAAGCTTACCTCGGCTAACTCCGTGCTGTGAGGCCATTGAGAACGAAGGAAAACTTTGAAAAGCATTGGAGAAGGAGCGAGGCCCGGAAGATGTCCGTGGCGGGATAATCGGCCCCGTCATACTGCCATGCCCAATTGCGGGTGGGAAACTCATCTGCGAGTTGCCCCCAGGCTTCCTGCGATCAACGCCTTTTCCTTTGTCGGCTTTCGGTCCCTCATGGGAGGAAGAAGCGCCTTCCGAATTCACATCCTCCTCATGTGGCCCAAAAGGCCCATGAGAAGCGCTTTCCGAATCCACATCCTCCTCATATGGCCCAAAAGGCCCATGAGAAGCGCTGTCAGAATCTACATTCTCCCCAGAAGGCCCAAAAGGCCCAGAATGCCCAGAAGGCCCAGAATGCCCAGAAGGCCCAGAGGGCCCAGAAGGGCCGCTAACCTCTTCATCTGAGCTGGAATAATCACGCCAAGGATAATCTGCCCGATCTGCCAAAATTCTTCTCTTGAACTCACTCATGAACACTACTCCACTGCGTTCAGGGTAACGAAACTCCCGGCTCTTCAATTTGGCGTCGTGCAGGGCGCCGACGTGGCGAAGAATGTCGAGCCTCCTCGTTTCATCGTGGCTTTTATAAAAAGATTCACTGCGTATTGCAAGCTGTTGCATTGGTTCGCTTCTCCAGTACTCAGTGTTGTCCGAATCGTAGTACCAGGGGAGTTCATGGTCAGAGCTCGACCTGCGGGGAAGTTGTGGTGGCCCAGTCCTGTCCTCGGGCCTGGGCGGCAGCTGTGAAATCGAAAATGAACGCCCATGGCCTCCCGGGTGCCGCCCAATTATTCTCGGATTGCTAGCTGCTATTTCTTTGAAACGGAGCCTGCGGTTGTTTACCTTTCTTGAGGACTGGGAGCTGCCCCGGGAATGGAAATTTCGAGGGGGTACGACAAAGTTGAGGTTTGCAAGCCCGCGATCCGAAACTGAAGGCACGTATTCTGAAGTCTCAGCTGAAGCATTGTATCCCGAATAGCGGGAAGAGCGTCGGGAAGAATGCCTGGGAGTTGGGTCAAACCCCCGCTGGCTGAAGTGAGGAGGATCGCTTGCTGCATCGAACTGAGGTGTTCTTTCCGCTCCCGCGACATCTATTGTTGTGCTAACACTTCCACGGAAAGAGGGACTTCGCGAGATCCACGAACCCAACTCTTCTTCGGGGAGAGGTCGCGGGGTCCAATTGGGTAAACCCCCTTTGGGGATACGTCGTGAGGACGGCCCTGCTTCAGAGGTGTTCGGAGCTGACTCTCCTTCAGAAGAAGAGGGTGAAGACGAATCTTCTTCGGGGGCGTCTTGTGAAGATGTCTTTCCTCCAGGGAACCGTCCAACAGGGGGTCCGGGGGAGGGCGGCGAAGCTGACTTTCCTTTGGAGGGGAGTCTTAAGGACGGCCATGTTGTAGTAGGAGCGTGGGGGGATGAATCCTCTTCGGAGGGGGTTCTTGAAGGTGAATCCCCTTCAGGAGGTGCATGTGAAGATGCCCCCCCCTTGGGGAGGGGTTTCGAGAATGCGTCATCTTCAGGGAGGACTTTTGGGGAAGGCTCTCCTTCGGAAGGGGGCTGCAAAGATGACTCTCCTCCTTCTACTTCTTCCCCGTCTTCCTTTTCTTGCCCGCCCTCCTCGTCTACCCCCCCTTCCCTATCCTTGTTGACTTTCCTGTCATCCTTGCCCCCGTTGTCCTTCTTCCCGTCGTCCTCGTCCTCGTCCTCAGGCACTTCGAGGATCGGATTTAAAATGGGATCTTTTAAAATGTTAATATCCAGCTTACCACGCTCCAGCTTGCCACGCCCAGATGAACCAGTGTCTGTGGGCTCCGGATCTGAATCTGAGTCCTCTGGGTCATAAGTTCTCAAGGTATATCCATCACGAATACTGGGGCCTGTATCTTTTGCCGTGTACTCTTTGGGGTACTGGTCCTGAATCTCCGGTAGCCACTTTTTGCCCAGACTCTCGGGACTCACGACTGTTTGGGAATGGTTCCACATGGCAAACCTGGACAGCGTTATGTTGCTTTGAATGAATGTGAAGGGATGTCTCTGGCCGATGAATTTTGCGTGGACAAGGAGGCCGGGGTAAAGCTTGTCGAGTTCGAAGATATCCTCAAAACATTGTCTTTTTTCGCTCCAGAGCGTCAGGTCGATGTTCAAAAAGCTGAAGTCCCTGCAGTCGTGAACTTGTATTATTTCCCACTCATCTGGCTCATCGTATTTCGGCATTTTGGTGACCTTGCTGAGCTCAAGGTGTTGAATTGCCAGTTCCACCATAGCGGCACTCCAGTTCAAGAAACTGGGGGGAGGGATGTACCCATTAGCCAGGGCTTTGGGTGCATGATACAGGGAGGTCAGGTACAGACTCACGTTTTTGACTTGCTTTCAAACAGACGCCGCTCATTGGCGACTGTGTTCCACAGATACCAAATGACAACGAGCCTGTGACCACTGCCCAGCCTTTGGTGAGCCGTGACGTAGGCCAGATTCTTGAACTCGCTGGGATATTTGTGCTCCAGGAGCTTGTAATGTTTGACCCGCACGCCCCAGCGAATGCAGTCCTCGACGTAGATTCGAGCTGCCTCGACATTGCCATTTCGCCCCTTCAAGCATTTCTTGAGAACATGTTTCGTTGGTGCGTGGTTTGGATCCAGATGGTCGAGGCTAACCCCCCATAGCTGGTTAGATTCGCAGTTGTTTATGATGAGCGGCAGCTTTTTCCACAGCTGATCGAGTGGACTAAGGCTTCCTAACACTTCGGGCGTGCTTGCAGACTCTCCAGCTGTGGGCTCTCGGGGCTGTTTCGGGTCTTGGGTGTTATCACTTTCCTTCTGACCCTTCATCATCCTTTTCACTTTCGCAAACATATTCGCTAAGCAGGCTATTAGCAAAGTACAGCAGGGGACAGGCAACAACGTAGCAGGGAATGTCATACATTTAGAGATGGTTGGCCTCCGAGAGGTACCAGCCATGGGCTTGTATTGGCTTGCGGGCGCATCACCGGTGTTGAGGCCGGTGCTAGGGCCGAGCTGGGCGCCGGGCTGGGTGCCGGAGCCGGAACTCATGGCCTGATCTCTCGTGGCACGTTCCTCGGGGGTTAATTCATCGTGGGCGACACGTTCCTCGGGAGGGTCACTCTGGGATACAGTAGTAGCTCTTTTTCTGCGTGGAAACTTTGGGAACCTGGTGCCGGGGCTGAATTGAGTGCTAGAGCTAGGAGTCTTGGCTAGATCTCCTTCGGTTTGTTCCTCGGGAGGGTCACTCTGGGATGCTGTAGTAGCCCTTTTTCTGCGTGGAAACTTGAGGAAGCCGGTGCTGGGGCTGGATTGAGCATCGGAGCCAGGGTTTTTGGCCTGGTCTCCCTCGGAGGGTTCATCTTGAGAGCCATCACTAGGCTTTTTTCTGCGAGGAAACCTGAGCGGCATGACTCTGGCTATGATCCGGGCAGTTCGTGTAGGCTGGACAACCTGGACGGCCTCAATGGGCAGATATATGGAGCTGACGGCGTGGGATACAGGCACGGATCAAAAGAATGTTGATGTAAGTACTGCTGCCGCAAGCCTAGAACGAGTGCTTGATGGTTTTGGCTTAACGATGGCTACCGGAGAGCTACTCCAGCGTTTTTAGAGTCGGGGACTTGGAGCTGGGCGTGGGCTCCAAAATCGAGAACCGGCCAGTCAAAGAAGAAGCCAAGGGCCTCTTTCCCAGTCCACCCCCATTCCTGGTGACATCGCTGAGATATTGTCGGGAAGGTAGAGAGAGAAGATGCAGCCATGGCTACCGAGGCGGACAAGCTTTCAGCAAGAAGCCTTCTGTTGCTCGAAGTGTGATGTTGTGTGGGGTGCCAGAAGATGGAAGGTGCGATGGAGGTAAGGGTTGAGGGCGGCAGTCGGGCTAAAGCAGGTGTTCTCGCTTGACCTACCTTGTCCCTTTCTCAGTGCTATCAAATCTGGCCAGTGTCAGTCCTGCATCCAAGGACATTTCGAACCCTCTCCGGAAATGCTACAGCTGTATAACGGACAATCGCCCCATGGACGTTTTCCACCAACGGCTTCAAAATGGGTTGCCCGCTCTCCAACATTTGTCTAGCGAACTGTAATAAAAAGAACACCAAGTGCGAAACCCTCCGATTCATCCCATTTCGGGACCTCATATCGGTGTCTCGCATTAGGGCCGAACTAGGTGGCTCGATAGCAGTATGGCGCAGGAAACAGACACAAGACACACACACACAGGGACACTGGCAGTATTGGGTTATTGGCATTGCAGCTGCCGTCATGCTTATCTGCCTTGCCTTGTGCTGGCCACCAGTTTTGCATAGCGCCTTGTCCAAGGCAGAAAGTGCTCGATATGTGACAAGTGCAGGAAGAAGAGCAGGAGAAGAGAGTACGGGAAGGATCAGCTGGGAAGAACAGCCAGGGAGAAGTTCAGCAGCAGCTCAATGACTGCCAGTGCATCTCTCGGTTTCCCAGACGCAGGGCCGAGTTTTGGAGTTTGCCCAGATGTGGGCGCTGGCCAGGTCTCGTGGAACGCTGCGAGTGTTGTGGATGCCCAGGTGCCCAGGGGGTTTTGCCCAAGTCGGATCTGCAGGGGAGCATCTCCGATTATCGATTGCCGTGGTCACTCTAGGTTTCCGACGTGCCCCAGGTGCCCAACACACATAACCCACGCCACCCACGGTATTAATATCTGGCTCTACACATCCGAGACAAACGGGGAGCTCAAGATTCCACAGTCCGCAGAGGCTCATACTGGTGCTGCGGCGTGCGTATCAATTCAGGTCCGGGTCTCCGGTCTGGAACGCAGGATGACGTGATGATTGGAGCATGGCCATGATACTCTGATTGCTCGTTAGGTGTGGATGGAGGCGGGCCGAGACGGCCTTGTCAGACTCAGCTTGCCAGCTTCCCAGGCCATATGCGCCGTCGGATTACCTGTCCCGTCTTGCTGGAAAGTCATTGCCCAAGTCATGGGTCCATTTCCATCTCGCAACAGCCCCAGGGGACTCAAGTTGGGTTGTGATATGTGTCCCTGAGCCTGAGCAGAGTCTAAGGTACCAGTAGGGTTGCTTGCTGACAGAGTTGGACATATGGCTTGGGCTTTCTCCTTCTTGCACAAGCCATAGGATCAAGAAAGGGCTGATACGCCGGTGTTGATGGCAGCACCAGAGCCAGCAGACATGTTGGTGGAGCGGGGGTATTCCGCCTCGTTCAGCCGTTGCTCCCCTCGCTCTGAGGTGGTGAGGTGTCTGAGATCTCACTTGGCCCCCATGTCTCCCCCCCCCCTCCCCAATCTGCGCAAGTCCACACCTCGCCCGAGCCGCCGCAAGCTCAACCCCAAAGATTGATTGGCACCAGGGGCTGCAAAACAAGACGGGTTTGAAGCCAGCCATTCGGGGTTAACAGCGAGAAGCAAGCAGCCAGGACACGGTGGATTCACAACCACACACGGTCGAACAAAGCCGCGTTTGCGATGTAGTGTATGGTGTAGCAGGCAGCCTAAGGTTGAGGTAGCCGGCAGCTGCCAGCTGCAGGATTCAGGATTCCGCGAGACATGCACTTTGGCTTTGCAAAGAGTCCCTGCGTTCAGGTTCTGCCTCCTCGTGAAGCCCCGTCGCGACCTGGCCAGCAGACTCCGTCGTTATTCAGTCAGAGGCCGTACCTGACGTGCCCTGCCCTGCCTGCCTTTGCCAGGTCCCCGACTTAGACGCAGACCCAGTGTGAGCCCGTCACCCGCGAGGGCATTGCTGCAGCGGCAGAGCCTGGAGCGGCCGGGGCCGTGGGCTATTGTTTTGACTTTGGGGCTTTGGTCCTCCTATTCGGGCTATTGTGTGGTTCAAATAATGAATGGGTGAGGAGGGCAGGGCGGCCCATTCATTACCTTACCCCCCCCCCCCCCCCCCAGCCTCCCTCTTCTTAAATACCTTAGCCTGGCCGCCCACCTCCAATCCTTTCTCTCTCCTCCACCTCCCACGCATAACATAAGTCTCCCCACCCCTGTGTCCTCCAAACTTCAGGTCCCCAACTCGGGCCTCTTCTCATTTGCACGTTTGCTTCCGGTCTCTTAATTCTTCAGGATACTGCAACTGCAACTGCACAAACCTCAGGTTGAGCCATAAAACTGCATACGAACCAAACTACGAATATTCCTATTCCCAACCAATTGTGGATGCGGATCCATGTGCCGCTCTCAGCTCCAGCTTGAAGTGCTCAGCCAGCCGAATCTCTCTTTTTTGCGCATCTCGCTCACAGCCAACCCAAGGTAACAACCCCTGCACCGCCTGCCCTGTCAGCTCGCGTGTCGCCTCTGTTTTCGTTGCATCCGCAGCCACGCCGCGTCTGGCCTCTGCGCGGGCCGGCTCTTCCGTTCAGCCCAGGCCCTCCCACCACCGTGGAGCATCCCCTGGGACGCGTTTCACTCTGCCCCCGACATTCTCTCGCAACATCGTCAACATCAACACCGCCAGCATATCGATATCGTCCACCTCCGCGTCCAATTGCTGCCGCCATCCGCTGCAATGGCAATGGCAATGGCAATGTCATCCGAGGTGACAATGGCCGAGCTGGCTGTGCTCTCCCCTGAGTCGAGCTTCTCTGTCGCCGCGACCGATGCTTCATCCAACGCTGCCTCGTTCAGCTCCACCCCCCCGACAACAGTTTCTCCCGATAGCATGTCGCTGGCCTCCGACCCCGACGTGCCCAAGCAGGACACAATCACCGCGCCCCTGCTCGCCGCCGCCATCCCCCTTCTCGAAAACATCAGCGAGACAGAGCAGCAGGAGTCGGGCCGGCAAACCCCCGTCGGCCAGGCCATTGTCGTCGCCGATGCCTCCCTTTCCGCAGAGCCCCTGACCACCGGCCGCGCGCGACGAGCCCAAGCCAGCCTTCCCGTGTACAACCTCTCCAAACTCAGTGGGACGGCCAAAAACGGAAAGCGACGCGCCAACGGCGACCCAGTGCAAGACAAGAGGCGGCGCACCATATCAGGCGACACCCTCGTCGATAACAGCAAGGAGGGCGCAAGCGCATCCACGGACGCGCTTGTCGGGACGAACGAGGCTGTCAAGGAGGGCATCGACGCGTTAAACCCCGGCTGGCCCGCCCCCGACCCCAACACCCCCCCAGGCGCTCGAAATGCCAAAAAATCAAAGTCTGCCCCTGGATCCGCCCAAATAACGCGTCCTGCGACGCGTCTTTCGGGCGCCCCCGTCGAAACCCTCGCGACCAAGATCTCATCCCTTGGCAAGCGGGGCAGAAAGACATTCGAGAAGGGAATATCGCGTATTTCGCGCGAGCTGCTGCGCCTGCAGGATACCGACGAGTTTGCACATATTGACGCACGTCCGGTGCGCTATACGGTATGGAGCAATGGTAAATATATCGATCCATCTGAGCTAGAGGAGAAGGAAAAGGAAGCACAGTCCCCGCCCCGGAAGAAGGCCAAGACGAGTGATCAAAGTCCAGCCGCTGCGGCTGCAGAGTATAAAAATGTTACTGAAGAGGTCGAGAAGAGGGAACCCAAGGTCCCTGCCTTGCAAAAGCGACGCGTCAAGAAATGGCTGGACAAGGGACTCTACGCGGGACAGGAGGCGCCTCTCGATATCTACAAGGGCCTAACGGCGCAGGAGAAGAAGAAGCTCTCAACCCTCCCGGAACTGCTGCCGACCGGCAAGCCCAACAAGACTCTCCCCACACCCATATTCAATGGCCTGCGCATGCTCATCCACGGCCGCGACTTCAAGTTGCCGTTTGATGTCTGCAGCCCCCTCCCGCCCGGCCAGCCCAAACCTGCTGCCTACCGCACCATGACGAGAAACCGCTTTGTGGGCGATGCCGGCGCATACTGGAAGAAGACGCCCCACTTTGAAGATTTTGCTTCCCGGTGCGTGTGCAAGCCCGAGGACGGCTGCGCCGAAGACTGCCAGAACCGCATCATGTTGTATGAATGCGACGAGACCAACTGCAATGTCGGCAAGACGCACTGCCAAAATCGCGCATTCCAAAACCTCCAGGAGCGAACGAAGAAGGGCGGCCGGTACCGCGTTGGTGTCGAGGTGTACAAGACGTCGGATCGCGGTTACGGTGTTCGCAGTAATCGCTGCTTCGAACCGAATCAGATCATCATGGAGTACACGGGTGAAATTATCACGGAGGAAGAGTGTGAGCGACGCATGAATGAGGTCTACAAGAATAATGAGGTGAGTCAGGTGTGATGAGGACGTTTTATCGGATGAAACTAATGCGGTCCGCAGTGCTATTATCTCATGTCGTTTGACCAGAACATGATTATTGACGCGACCACCGGTAGTATCGCGCGGTTCGTCAACCATTCGTGTTCGCCCAACTGCCGCATGATTAAGTGGATTGTGTCTGGACAGCCGCGGATGGCCCTCTTTGCTGGGGACCGGCCCATAATGACGGGCGAGGAGCTCACGTACGACTACAACTTTGACCCCTTCTCCGCTAAAAACGTGCAGAAGTGCCTGTGTGGCAGTCCGAATTGCAGAGGTGTCCTCGGCCCCAAGCCCAAGGAGGTGAAGCCTCCCAAGCCGCCCAAGGACGAGAAGAAGGGCGTCAAGGGTTCGGTCAAGGCTGGCAAGCGCAAGCTCAAGGAACTGCTCTCTGGTGATCGTGACGATGAGGATGACTCCAAGGCGATCAAGAAGCGCAAGATCAAGGCGGCAACAGGCACCGTCTCTAAAAAGACAGCAGGGATAAAGGCGGCCAAGGGCGCCGCAAAGGGTTACGCGATGATCAAGCGGAGCGTCTCTGCCGTTTCAATCACCGCCAAATCGAAGTTCACAGGCGTCTCGTCCAAGAAAACGGCCGGCCGAATGAGCCTGCAGGTAGCGCGCAAGACACCCACCAAGGCCAAGACAGCATCAGGCACCCTGTCGAGCAGCTCGAGCCTAACAACCATCGTCGCAGCCGCGACAGTCAAACCCGCCAAACCGACCCCCAAGAAGAAGACAACGCCCTCGGCCAAGAGCACGCCAAAGTCAACACCCGCCTCAGCCAAGACCGCCTCCTCTCGCAAGCGCGTCCCCTCGCGCAAGGCCCTTGAGGCGACAGACGACAGCCCCGCCACGCAGGAAGAGGACGAGGAAGAGGAGGCAACAGCGAGCGCAGAGAAGCCAAAGCCCGCGGCGGCGAAGAAGGCGAGCCCAAAGGCCAAGGCCGCCGCGAAGACGAAGCAGACCAAGATGACGCCGTGGCTGACCAAGACGCCCGCGCTCAAGGTCGCCAAGGGCACCCCGCCGTCGTCGGCCAAGTCGAACAAGTCGAGGAACGGGCTCGATCTGTCGCGCGGAGCTAAGATACGGCTGGTTCAACGGTCGCCGTCCAAAGTACAGGAGGTTTATGATGGGCCGAATTAATGTGGTGTAAGAGAGTTGCAAACTTTCAACAAAGTGCAACATGGGAATGGGACGGGAGTTAAGAATGTATGGATGGGTGGGCGGTTAAGGGGGGCATGGTTTCTCCATTAGGGGAGTCAATGGGGGGGGGGGGGGGGGGGAGGATAGGAACAGGGAATTGGGACTGGCTCTGGAGTTTTTATTTCTACTGTTTTCTTCGCGGTTGTTGTTGCTTTGCTTCGTCTTGCGGAACAGGAAAGGATATCACACTTTTTTTGGTCGGGGTTGGTCAGTCGGTCTCGGGCGGGTTGACGGCGTTGTAAACTGGCACTGCTTTTTCTCCCATGCGGGGGGGGTCTTGTCTCTGAAGTTTTTTATTATTTTATTATTCGATCTTTTGAACTTTTTTGCATCAGATGGGGGTGAAAATGGGAAGTGACACTACGGTATGAATACAAAACGTGGTTTTGAGACCTAATTTGGTGACAGGATGAGACGCGTTTGTCTGTACACTATCTTCTGGGTGTTGCTTTTTGTGGAGGCAGGGGTTTGGATGTTGGCGGGAGGGGGTGGGCGTGCTGGATTTAGGCCTTTGGATGTGGGGGTGAGGGGATTTGCATGGAGAACAAGGTGTTGTGGGATTATTAGGAGGGGGCTTTGGGGAGGGGGGGGGGGGGGGTAGTCTAATGTGGTAGGAAAGTAGGCCTGGTGGTAGATGAAGATACAGGTTATTTGCAACAAGAGATGTGACGAAAGATATCGCGAGATTGCTTGCAAAGGTGTACAGCTTCGGTGAGCCATGTTTGCGGGCAGGTCCTCACAGATTCTTTTCCACCAGCAATTGCCCCCCCTTGCAATCCTCGATCCATCCCCCCCCCCAACACCGCTGCGCCCATCCCTTCAGGGCGCACTTTCAGCATTCCCGAGCCTAGACCCGCCGTTGGTCTCGTGCTACCGCCCTATGTCAGGGGTTGTCGTTTCTCACCGAACCCTCCCTCACCGTAGGAAGGGGGGCTCCATCTCACCTGGTCGATCATTGTCAAGGTGGGGAATTGAACCCTAACCCGGCTCCAACAAGGGAAGGGGGAGAGGGCAAGGAAAGGCGGGCGGACCATGGGCGCGCGCCCGCTTTCCAGTTTTTAATTTGCCCTGCATATTTGCATTGAACTCTGGGGATTGTTATAACGGGGATAGTGGGAAGCCTTGAAATGGGACACTTTTTTATAATTCTAGATTTAGGGAGGATTTGGGATTGCAAAGGAGGCGTCTGGCTTGGGGCCCGGGTTACCTTGCAAATGCATTTTTTCTTCTCCCTTTTGTTCGAGAAGCTTGCTCCGTAGCCTCGGTGTCGAAAGCCTCGCGTGGTCGGGGAGGGGGGGAGAGGGGGGGCGCGCTTGTTCAACTAGCTTGAGCTGAGACGAACTGGTTCGTGGCGCAGTTGAAGACCTCCCAGGCCGACTGCGGAGCGTGTTATCGACAAAAGTTGGGCATGATGTCAGGCAAAAGACAGCCTTGCTTGCTTGTTCCGTGCTCGTGTTGCAGCAAACGAGGGGCGGCCAGCTGAGGAAGATTTGAGATTGCGATGGATGGCGGAGTAGGGAGCTAGCTCGCCGCGGCGGAGGGGGTGGAGGAAAGGGTTGTACACACACTTACAGATTCGATAGTTTGTTTTTCGGCGGTTGTTGTTGTTGTTCATCGCCAACCACAGCACTGCGTTCCCCTTGATGCGCTGTTGTTTAAAACTTGCATCGGTCTGGAAAGCCACACCGACGGGTGGGGTACTGTCTCCCCTTTCCATGTGCCACCGCAGTCGAGTTGCGGAAGGTTGGGTTGCAGACTGCTGGCGCCGCGGGGGACTCGGGACTCTTGGCCGGCGACAAGGTACCACTGAGGCGGAACTCCTACCTCCAAGGTGAGGCGTGCGAGCTGTGAGACCTGTCTTCAGTGTCCGCGGCCGAAGCTACCGACCGGCCCACCTTAGGTGGACCCCCGCCTCGCCCCACTGTCGGTCTGCAAACCGAGTCAGGCCCGTCTTGGGGTTTTCGGGGCTTCAATAAAACGAATTAAAAAATGGGGGAAGTCTCGGTCAGTCTTTGCGGAACTGATCCCTTGCACGACACAATCAAGGCTCATCGTGAGCAAACCGAGTAAGTTCCGTCACCAGGGCAGTTTGCAATGTAACCGCCAGCTGGGCTGTGAGCTGGAGATGCAGCCCGACGACGGCGAGTCTCGTCTTGAAACCAAAAGTGAGCCATAATCTAGATCGCAAGTGAGAAAGGCGAATTTTTGCCTCAGCTGAAGGAACAAAAAAACCTTGAGAAAAATTGGTTGAACAAAAGTTCGGTCGCCCCCTCTTCAGCCCAATCCAGGGCTCTAGAACAGCCCAAGAACAACCTAATCTAGCACGGTTTAAGGCTAGGTAGCGTGGCACTGCATCCCCAGGGTCTGCTCCCTGCCAAGGGGCCATCACCTTTCGACGTTGGGACGGAACTGAATGCAGTCAAGGGAATTTTTCAGAGCAAGGGCCGACCGGGCAGACTCCCACAACAACCTGAACAAGCCTGAGAAGCCTGACGTCAACGCCTGTTGAGCAACGAGCCGTCCGTGTAGGCAACCTAAAGCGCAAACGTCGTCATCCCCGACTGCCGCCTTGAATCCTCAGTCACTTGAGCGCCCTCAGCGAGCGGAGATTACGCGTCCATCAAAACACGGAGACGCTTTGTGATGTCCAGGAAGGCATTTCCACGGGAGGAAATTCCATCAAATTGACAAATTACGCCTTTGCAAATGTCCGACCGACGATCCGGTATCCCAAGGCTGCGTCAGCACAAAACAGGACATGGGAAGAAAAAAAACACACACAACCTCAACCTAGAAAGCCGCGACAGGCGGTGTGCATGCAAGAGCGGCTTGCCGCTGTGACGAAGCCTGATGCTCGGGTCACGGTGCCTCGGCCCAGCCTGAGCTCACTCTCTCTCCCAGCCGGGTCACGTTCAATCCCGTCTCGAATTTCCCCGGCCCTCAAACAGAGCCTGGCTCAAGGCAGCTTGATAGCGCGTTGACACCCCTATGCATCATTACCGACCCTTTGGTTGCCTCCCGACTTGGCTGCACACACGAATCTGGAAAACACGCAAAGAAGACGGAGATCGAGGTGAGTTGGGTGATGGTCGTTAAACATGGCCGCTGTGTGGCATCGACTGCGCAGTGCCGGATCGTGGGGTGAGTGAGAATTGGTTGGTCTGCCGCCAAACGATTCCGATAAATTCCTATCTCAGGGGTCACTGCACCAAAGGAGCGGCTCGGCAGATTTGCACCAGAGGTCAAAATTGGTAGCGAAAGACAAAACTCCGACTACTTCGTACAACTAATCTACCTAATGCTCCATACTATCAATGACACGACCGAAAAGACCACTACCGACCGCCTCCACCGTGCATGCGTGAGCTAACCATCAGCCGAGTCTACCTCAAAAAATTGGGCCTGTTGTCCCCAGAAGCTGTAATGCAACAACAGCCGTCGCCGGAACTGTAGTCTAGAATGCTGCCGTAATCAAAGTTTCACGAGAGCCCCATCATGGTCAAGCCAGTACTCCTCCATATCTCTCTCAAGCGAAAACAAAGAAAAAGGCGCCGAAGGATTGTGTCGCCAAAGAGCAAAGATCATGTTGGTCCCTTGTGCCGCTGACCCCTCATATTGTTGCCATCCCGTAGAATTGGTGTTTCTTCGACCATCTTTGGTCTAGTGGTGTTTCCGGATCCTGACGCTTTCCCGCGGACAGGAACTGCATTTTTTGTGCGCTCTGGGAGACGTGCTGCAGTTGAAAATGGGGCAGTGAGTCGTACCCTCAGAGAGCGGTCCGTCGCCGCATTGGCACTGCGGGATGTGTTAGAGTCACGTCCATTGTAACTGGAAAGAGAGCGAGGACGTACACAGTACCACACGTCGATAACTACGGTAGTAGGATTTTTGCTGCCACCCATTGTAGGTTGGTGTTGGATAAATGTATGGAAAAAATGAGATGTGTTAAGAGCAGCGAGGGAGCTGTACTTCGTGATGTGTGTTGGATATAAGCCAAGAGCTAAGCTTATATATGTGGAAAGATGCTTGTGCTGGTGTGGTGAAGCTGGTGCTGTGAAGCTGGTGCTGTGAAGCTGGTGCTGTGAAGCTGGTGCGGCGAAGTTGGTGCAATAATGCGATGGGCAACCAAGAGTCAAGGCCGGCCTCCGAACCTTTATACATCCCCTCTCTTGAACTTCCAAGCGTAGGACGGGCAAGACCAAGTCCACAAATCATGTTTGCCTCACTTCCAAAGCAAATAACAGTGCCCCGGTACTGATAGACCGAAACCTGATCCGTTGGCTCGTTGGGAAAATAACAGGCAGCTAGAGCGGTCGCTGTGCAACTCCGCCATGGTATCCACTCAAAATCGGGAAAGGGCTAGGCAAACAGCAACGAGAGTGTTTAGTAGCAAGGCGTGTAAGGAGGCGCATGATCTCATGCCGTGAACGAACGTCCACTTGGACCTGCAGCAGAAGCTCTGGCTTGTTGTTCGCTCGAATCGAAGCCTTAAGACTCATTCTAACCGATGACATGACAACCTGATAACCTAGGAGGAACACATCGGCCAGTCAAAACGTGAAGTAGCGAGGTCACTAGCTGCCGCATGGCGAACTCGGGGTATCGTCTGGGGGGGGGAAGTAAAGAATTCGGTCAGTTCCGGTCAGTGCCTATGCCCGTGGGCGCAGCATCTAAGCTCTCGTCTGTGCTGAGAAAGTGGGCCATATATCGATGGTGGAAATGACAAGAGCCTAAGAATCAAATGTCTGAATGGCAAGGCCTGGTATCCGAAATATGGCCAGGGCGCGGGCGGCCAGCCTTGAAAATGTCGAGTTCCAAATAGGAGCAAGGGGCCGAGTTTAGGGCTGATTACCCCTCTTGTTCGAGACTCTGGATGCTCGTCTAAAAAACGGTTGCCCAAAGTAAAAGAAAGCAGCGGAACAGCTGGGCAATGACAGCTGAATTTCGAGCGATTGTTCCTGGGCACTACTCCGCAGCAGGAGTGGTACAATGTACTTCTTGAGGCTCTTCGGTGCACGGGCGGGCCACGCTGTGTGCGGGTGTGCTGTGCGCATTGCTGCGCTGCGAAGTGGCGCATTGTTTCGCTCCCTGCCAGTCATATCAGCGTATGCCTATATCCCGTGCATATGCATGTACTCGACGTAATATTCCGGGGTTATCAGAGTGCTTACACTAGACAGATCTCTGTCGTGCTGGCCCGCTACAGAGCCTTGTTTCGCTGTCTCTGTTTGAAACGAAGGACTGGCACTGCCATGATTTGCCGGGAAAGCTCACCGAGCGATTTGCCAGTGATTTCCGTACACCGTTGAGGGCTCAACGCAAGGCACAAATAAAACCGTTTCTGGCAAGGGGCTCAGCGAGTTGCGGGCTCAACATTGCGGGCTTGCTTGGCACAGCACATCGACACGCTGGAGCCTCGCCCAAGTCACGACGGGATCGGTCTGCAGCCTGGGCAGCTGCAGCGCGTAGTGCCAGACGCACGAAGCTCTGACTCATGAGGCTCTGCGCCTTTTAACCAACTAGACAATAGCGGTTTTCTACGACTCTGGTGGTGTTTGAGACAGTGATTGAATGGTTCCTCGCCGAGTGGTGTTGTGCAACTTGCATGGCTGTAGGATTCGATGTTGCTGTCATGCCTGTAGCAACTCACTTCGTGAGAGGCCATCGTTGAGCCGCAAGAACGTTGCGGTAAGCCAATGTTTGACCTCGACCCAACCTCCTTCGTTCGTCAGCAAATCAGAAAAAAAATCGACCTATTCTTTGCTAGGTGCGAAGTCTCGGCATTTGTTTTGACTTAGCATCGATGACTAAGCAAGTTAGGCAGCTTTGGGGGAAGTTTGGGGGTCTCAACTAGAGCCAGAGGACACGATCGAACTAGGTTTGCTGTAAAGGCGATGCAGTTCGACTGACTGACAGGTAGGAAATGAATGGGAAACGAAAGTGTAACCCAACGAAATAGTGTAACCCAACGAATATACAATTCCAAGCACAAGCCGAGGGGTAGTTGAACGGTGTATGCTGGGTGGACAAGCCGCGAAATTTAGGGGGTTCTTTGCTGCACCTCGAATGTCCACTGCCGACACTAATAAGCTGAACAGAAATAGCCGACAGGGGCTGTATCGAGATTGAGAATTAGGAGTCGGTGTTAGGGGCCAAGCTTTAGGTCTGTCGCTTCGAGCAGCAACTCTCGGTGATGAGACACCTTGGTCAACGTGAGAAGGCTGACCTTGAGACTCAATGTCGGTGCTAGTGATGCTAGATATGGCAAAATAGGGACTGCGGACATGGCGAGGATAACATAGCGCTTAAGGGGCTGCGATAGCAAGGTTAACGATAGCTCTAGGGACGTTGGTATCAATGTCCAGCAGTTGTTCTTTTCGAGAGTTTCGGGTTGACTGGTGCCTGGCGTGATAGTTGAACTGCCATCCATCCGTAGCTAGACGGGTGTCATGCCGTTGTGTATGGGCTCTGGTGAGTGAGAGGCTACTGGAACCCCGGCCACAGCTTACCTGGTTTCAAGTCCTGGACGACCGCCCTATATATACCTTTTCAGCTCTGGATGAGGCTCTCTTCGATGGGACATTCTCCAAGCCCAAGGCCACCACTGCCAGACCAGTCACACGCAACACGTCGCGTGGTCGATAGTTGCGAGCCTTCCCCAGCGAGATGTCATGCATCCACACCGTCTCGGTCACGTCGCGTCTGTTGTTGTTCGTGGTTGCAATCTTATTGGCGGCGGTAACCATGACATCGATGAAGCGGCTGAGATATACCAGCATCCCTGGTATATATGCCTTGCCAGCTCCGGTGATGGAGGCCAACCAAGACAACCACCCGGGCAGGCTTTGGTGAATGGCATTGTGTATTGGCTGTCGGATCAAAATGAGGCTCAACTCAGACATGCCCGCAGTATATAGCTTGAAGCTACCGAAAAAGGCAACACCGGGTTGGGTTCGGCCTTGGGTTGTGGTAAGCAAGACACATCGGCTTCGAATGGGCTGAAATTCCCAGTGGTGCAGTGAGGTACAACCTTGGCCATAACTCGCTCAATGAGTGACAGTGCGTCGCCTTGAAGTCGTAACCTTTTGCCACGGCGTCGGCTTCCACGATAGCCTCGGGATGCTGAAAGAATGCCGGACGTAGGGGATACAACAGAGCCGCGTTCCTGTGCATGACTGACCTAACCAGGCTGGGTAACCTGACCAATCATTGTAGCGAAAGGAACACTTGTTGGCCTAAAATAGGACCTGAGGACCCATAGTGTGTGTGCCCACAGGTGCAGGTTTGGCGTTTTGGCGGATTGCACTGCTGACTTTCCCAATTGGATTTTGGCATTTCCATCGTCAAATTCCTATCGCGTGATATATCTCAAGAGGGGTTTAGTCCAATCCCCAAACTCATTCTGCTTTGGGAGACAATCGAAAGATAGTTCGTTGCCCGAATCCGTCCCATATAACGGCAAATATGTCAGCCGGAGAAGTGGCGTCCAGAGCTGAGGTATTTGAAGGTGGAATTTGCGAGCCAATAGCCATGGGCATGGAATCTTCTCGTGGAAATTACTCCGAGCGCGGCAAATTCTCGCAGCTGGAGACGAAAGCGTGTTGCCATCTGGTGTGGGCCGAATAAGCCTGATTCAAATGCTGGGAAAATTCCGGAGTGATTTTCGCCAATGTGGTGGGTGGTGTTCGCACTCTCAAAATTAGAAACAGCAATCTGGTGAAAGATATGGGAGAGTGGATAGCGATGAAAAAACAGACTACCCGATAGAAAGGGGGAGGGTTGACAATTGCCGTTTCCGTCAAGTCAGGGGAGTTGGGTAATATTTTAGGGCTGAGGTGCATTTCGCTCCGTTGTAACGGTAAAACAAACCGTTGAGACCAGCTGGAGGAAGTCCGTGCCCTCGGGGTGTTGTTGTTGTTGCAGACGCGATGGATCTGCACAGATTCCACAAGGAAGCGCAACTGAGAGCTGTTCATGCACCTAAGAGAAGATACCTAAGCGAAACCACCAACGTCATCCCGCGCAGGCCAGCGCAACCTTGATGCGACTTCACATCAACACCGTCTCGACGCCCTTGGACGCCGCCAGGTCCAATCCGGCCGGCGAATCAATTGTGTCCCATTGTAAGCTGCAGTTGCGCCTTCGCCGATTGTCGATTTCTCTTTGTTTTCTTTCTTTGTCTAGTAGGGTTCTCCGACCAAAGACGCCACATAGAAACGCAACCGACAGCCGCTCCCCTCCATGCCCGAATAACGCGATGGTGTCAGCTCGTCGGCCGGAGACGAGGTGGGTGACACGGCTCATCCCATTCGTCCTGCTCGGCTGTCTAGTCTTCTCTACATATGCTTTCGTCAAACACATATGCAGTATGCAATTCCTCCCATGTGCCCCCAAGCTCCACAACTTTATCTGACACAGTGTTTGCTGCAGCCGACTTCTTCATACACAGCCGCCATGAGTTCCGCGCCGCAATCGCGTTGCTAGTCGTGTACTTTCTCTTTCTCGTTCTTATGTTATTGACATACTTCCGGCTATTCCTCGTCATCCAGTTCAATCCCGGTGTCCTCCCTCTTGGACCGCTAGCCGTGGAACAGCGAGCGAAGCAGAAAGAAGAGCGGAGGAAGAGCGGAATGTGTGTTCGTTTACGTGAAGGCGATCTCGAAGCTCATCAGTACGACATCTATTCATGGCCAGACCCCAAGCCCGACAGCCCAGGACTCGAGGCCTTCTACAGCAAAGATGTTTTTGTCTGCCATACGGATGGCTGGCCTCGGTGGTGTAGTTCATGTTACAACTGGAAACAGGACAGAGCACACCACTGCAGCGAGCTCAATAGATGCGTCAAAAAGATGGACCACTACTGTCCTTGGGTTGGCGGCATCGTTGGGGAAAATTGTGAGCATGCATATTGGCAAAATTGCCAAAGGGCCTCGCTAACCATCACATCAGCATTCAAGTTTTTTTTTCAGTTCACATTCTACACAACGCTGTACTGCGTAGTGGGAATTGTTTCCGCCGCGTTTAACGTGCACACCCTTATCATGAGTGGAGCTGGGGTAGATGGAGTTGTCATCGGCCTGCTGGGGGTAACCGCCTTCTTCGGTCTTTTCGCGTTCTCTATGACGGCCACATCGGCGCGGTATATCTGCCTGAACCTCACAAATGTGGATTACCTCAAGGCCAAAACCCTTGTTCATCAAGTCGCCATCCGCGTACCGCGAGGTACTCCGCCCAGCATCGGAAGGATTGCGTCCGGCTTGGATTACCAGGTCATTACATATCCCCTCTCAAGGCCAAAACCCGAAGCAACTGAACCGAGCCCGCAATCGTCGGGTCGGACAGTTATCGACGAGCCCGTTTCCCCGAGAGACCTTCTTGCGACGCGCACATTCGCCATTGTTAGAACCGAGAAGGGGGAAAATCCGTGGGACTTGGGTGTCTATGGCAACTGGAAATCGGTGATGGGTAACAACATTATCGATTGGCTGCTGCCTTTTAATCCATCGCCCTGCGAGAGCGCCGAAACCAACGAAAGTTTCTATCAGATGGGCCCACTCTATCAACAGCTGCGGTCCAGGTATAATCTTCCAGAGATACCTGCAAGCGAAAAGGGGGGGGTAGAATTGGACGAGCTTGAGAAGCAGCGAGAGCATCGAGGGGGTGGGACACGGACACGGAGCTCACGATGATGGAAAGATACCCAAAGGTTTTCTATGTAATATTAACGAGCCACTAGCATTTTACTTTCTTTGGTAGGTTATGGGATTATCTGGGGATATAGTCATGGATCGAATATATGTACATCCGTTTATAGCATAATCATGATGATCTAAGCCACCCTCAAGGGAACGTTAGTCGATATTTGCTTTCTTTAAATCGCCAGAAACAAACTCCCTCGAAAGTCTGACGTTTTGCGATGGTCGGAACAGCCCAAGTTTGAGCGCAGCAGCGAAACATCTGCAATCTGCTCCTGTTGTGGGATGTATAGGCTGTGGGCTCTGATTGATCTATTTTAGACCCCTGAAGATGCACCAACACAACAATACCTTGTCACGCAATTGAATCGCACCACATGGGGCCAAACCAAACTGAAATAACGCCGTTTGATCCGATGGAAATGAAGGATTCCTGGAAACTTTTAATAAGTGACACGCGTCTGTCTCTTGCTGCTCAAGCAAGTGATGTGAGGCTTGAGATCACCCAATGATGGGAAGGCTCTGACTACCCCTGGTGAATTTTGGTCTGCTTGAATATGATCAAAATTCACGTAAGGCTTTGTCGCAAACGGAGCCCGAACGTAGGGAAGCGACGGAAACCCTGGGTGGCCTTTGGTAGCCGGGCACGCGTTGACGGAGGGCGTTGCGCAAAGTCCTTTTGGTAGGTGTGTTGGGGCGTCGGGGACAGGCAGTTCCAGAGGTACCTTCCATTGCTTCGCCGTCCACTGAGATGGCAATAGCAGCCCACCCGATCCGCAACAAGAGAATCGGGTTGGGATCCACGGATCTTAAAGTGAGGAAGGCACTACTGCGGGCTAGGGGCGTATCGGGTGCTTGGGTGTCTCCAAGCAGGGGGTTTGTTTAAGTCGGTGAACTCCAAGCCCTGAACGGGCAGGGCAGCTCGAGGCCAATGCGTCCAGAATTATCATCTCGAAAACAACCCAAAACACCATCCTAGTTGCTCAATTTGACCACCTACTTGCCGGCCCTGCTATACCGTTTCGAAAGGCTGGGGATGTTCGCGGGGCGAGCCGCCACCAGCAATAACAGGGCAGATCGGTTCATCGGTTAGGCCTGCGTGTTCGCCGGGAGAAAGAAGAGTTGCCAGCCGACAGAACCTTGCGAGCTGCGTCTGCAACTGGACAGCTCCTTGACGGGAATCATTCGGCTCACACCGGTGTGCCGGTGAGCCAACGAGCAGCATTTCTCCAGGCGTCCAACCTCGACATCTTGCTCCCTCCAGCTGCAACTCCCCGTTTTCGAAGGTGCCCCCGCTATGTCGATTAGGCGTCACGCCGCCCCGAACGCCCAAGGGTACGTACCCCCACACCCTTTCAATGAGATGGCGTGGTCCTGCTGGCTTGCATGGCATACGTGCATCTCGCCTCCCGTCATCCCAGCCCTAGGGCTTCCCCAGGATTGTGGGGGAGGCTCAGCACCCGGAGTGCATCATTTCGACAACGACGACTCGTCTACGACGGGAACGTCACTCCATTGACTGTCGCCTTTCCATCCCAGTGCCGACCCTGAGAAATGTCAGCAACTATTACACTCTCCCCTCTTTCTAGCCGGTAGCCTCGGGGCCTGACGCTGTCCCTAGTACATACGCTTGAGAAAGGGGCACCTACCTACAACACCCAAGTACCTAGGTATGGGTACCTTTGACTATGTCAACAAACGAACATGTCAGCTCACGCACAACCATATCTCCATGGCTATGACGAAGTCAGTACAACTACCGCAACCATGTTCACACCTTGATACCACCGATACGTACTCAAAGTTCGACCAGCTTTCAAACTCTAGTTCATCATAGATGACAAGGTGGCTTCGTCGGCAAAGTAACTCTTGCAACAGCACGGTGCCTGCGTGCCAGTCAGCATGTATGCTATACACCAAAGCTGATCCACCCTCGACAGAAATGACCACGCCTACCTCGTACGGAACAGCTGAATACGCCCCATTAGCTTCGGCCCATCTACGTATTAGCCAACATCAGCACCGGGCACCCCAGAGACATGACGCATCAACATGGGGGATTGTGGTGGGATAAGAACAAAGAACATGAAGGGTGGGCACGGAGAGTATTCACAGGTGGCGGACGGTCACATAAAAGAAGTGGGATCGAATAGTCCTTTGATCTGATATAGCCACTGACCACCCTCACTGCCAGCAACAACGAACGAAATCCTCCGCATTCCATGAAACGATGTCTCTCTACTACTCCCCAATGAGTTATCCAAACCAGGGTGTCCTATCGGCCGATGCCAAGCTCGAGTGTACCCCAGGGATTTAGGCCGGGTTGCAGTTATCGCATTTCTCATGCTTACACATTGGGCATGACCCAGACGCGTTGGCATTGATATGTGCGCCGTCCTCGCTGCATTGGCAGCAGCGGAACATACCGTCGACTGGTGATGGAGTACCAAAATCGTCTTCTGGCTCCGTCCCAGGCTCCTCTTCAGAGTCGGAGGTTTTGGGGTCGGTTTGCGGTTCGTCGGTCGCCCTATGGATGGATATGAGCAACAAAAGCCAATGTGCGGATATTTGATCTTGCATACATCTTGAAACGGGCCGTCAGGTCGTGGTATATGAACGAGTTGTGGAGTAGAAACAAGCGGCGAAGACAAGCGGCGAAGACAACACAGAGGAGGCGGGTATCAATGGTTGCCCACGATCGTATTGCGAGTGCGGCTTGCTGTCGGAGTTCGATATTCCTCATGGTTGCAGTGGCCTTTATAAGGATTTTTCAACACAAACACACCCGGGCACTTGTGAGCAGACCCATTTAGAGCCGCATCAACACAGCGCCCGACTCCTAGATGGCACGACTCTATGGGTTACATCGGGAAGCGGAATGAACTCACGACAATTTCTGCCCTGGGCACAACAGTCCACTCGAACTAGAGCCAGACAAAGGGGCTTGGAAGCGAACGCCCATGTCAGGCGGGACACGAAGACACCGCCATTTGCCGGAGGCCGGTGAGGACCGTTGAGAGCTGGTTTGTTTGGTCGACGGCAATAATCAGGGCAGGCGATTTGGCCCAGGGTTGATGTGATGCCATCAGCCGGGCTTGGCTTCCAGAAGCCTTCGAAACGCTTGTTGTGTGGGCACCGGAACGCCTTGGGAAATGAGGGGGATGAAAGACGGCCGAAATCCCGATTCTGACCTTCCTCAACACCGAGCGAAGGTCCCTCATCCCCAGAACCTCATCTTGCGCCGCTAAGGATAAATGAGACATGCCGGCATCCTTCCTTGGCCGCGTGTCGATGCTGTGGACCCATGTTAAAGACTGTTGAGTGGTTGTGACGTCGGAGCTGATGTTTGCGAGCTGATTTTCAGGGGGCGGGATAGTAAAATGAGGACGCAAGCAAAATCGAAACGATAACTCTGCGTACTGCTGCAGCCTTACCGGCTTTTGCGACTACCGCCAGCCGGTAGCCGATGGCCCCAAAGACATGCAGCGCCACGAGGCATCGACAACGGCGAGCTGAAGAAAATCGATCTCGAACAACGTGAGCAACGTTCTGTATCTCGGGGCGGAGCTAGACAAGGCGTGTGATGCTCTACGGAGCGCTTCGCCCTCTTGTCATATTCCCGCAGGGCAAAGAACTGGAGGGAGGGATCGAGTAAGTGTGTAGATAATCGGAACTAACGCAGCGCGCTTGTGGATACAGGCAGTAAATAAGGTGGTCACGGCGACGGGGACCCCAGATGCCCTGCTCTGCGCCTCTTTGCCCGCAAAGAAACCTCCGCCCTGGTGTGTGCGAGTGACAGCTGGGCATCGGGGCATGGGGCACTGTTGCGAGAGTGCCCAGAGCCAGGATGACTTCATCAGACCTTAATATCTGCCTGTTGACAGAAGCTAAGGATTTGGGCCACCGGGTAGGGGGGTCCCAGCCTTGTCGGAACAAGTAACCCAGCCAAGCAAGCCGCTGCATATTTTGTCCTCCAGGTTCCCGACCAGCCCGGCTGACATCGTAATCAAGCTTAATATTATGGGACAAGGTACGCAAAGAGGCTATCAGGTTGGTGGCTGCATCCGGGGACTTCGAATAGATATGCCGCCGTTGGTATCTAGTGTGTGATGGGGGCCATCTAACAGCACAACTGTGACAGGCTGGGTCCGATGCTGTAGCTTCCAGAATGTGCACTTTTCACCGGGAAAAAAACTAGACATGCGTCAGTGGCCCGTAAAACTAGGTCGCGTCGGAGAACCTGCCTGACTTGGATGGACAAGGAGGAGGAGGAAGACAAACATGGCAGGCACTAGCAAAAGGACCACCTCCTGTGCCGGCTCTTGGACCCCAACGTGGTCTGCCGCATGTCAAAATCAGCCACCCGGAAACCGTTGCGTCTCTTTTGCGGCTCTTCCAACGCTGTGTCGGATGCTGTAAGCGCCCGGCGGCTTGCGTGAACGCTGGTGATAGCCTCGTTGGGTCCTGTGTAACCGCAGGCCCACACCCCCCAGATTATTTTCATGTGACGCGAGATTGAAAGGAAGATGAGAGAGATGAGAGCCGAAGGGGCACAGCATGGTGCCGCTCGTCCCATTAGTACCTTGGTCCTATGTGCGCGCTGCTGGCAAACACAAAGTTTTGATATGCGTTCTCATTTTCTTCTGTTCAGACCAAATCGTCCGCACCAATCGTCTGCGCCAATAAATCGGCTTGCAGCTTTCCCTTTCCCCATCGATCGACCGGTAGAGGAAGTGACGGCCCGCGGGAGACACCAAAGCACAGTCTTTTGTGGTAGATGTAGGCCGACAGTTCGTACAGAAGCCAACTGCAGGCGGCCTGCATTTCCCGCTGGCTAGCTGGGTTCTCTTGTACCTCACGATCTGGGGCTGCTCGACATCGCTGCAGGCAGAACGTGTCTCCGTATCCCCGTAGTTGATCTGCGGGCGCTTCCAGAGACCTGCGAAATCGTGATAGTGAGTATCTGCTATGAGTTTCCTGATTCTCTCTGTCTGGCAATGCCACTCCGCCCCGGAATTCCTGTTGATCGTCAGTTTATGCAAGCTGTCGGAACCCATCACACATAACTTACATTACACACACTTTTCCCACAAACTTTGAGGAGTTTAGCTCTCTAAAATGTCAAAGCGGGGGCTGCATGATCGCACGCGCAGGTGGTGATGTTTGGCTTGAGGATTGTCAGGGGGGGAATCACTGGACCCAACTCCCTATCACAGACTGAAAATTTGAGCAGGGATGTCTTCGCTATAAAGGGCGATCGCCAACCCTGTCACGGACCACGACGGACACGATATCGAAACATATACGGCGAAAAGAACCCTACGAGCATTACTATTTTGGAGGAAATTTGCCATTCGTTGTACTCCGGGTTGGACGAAGACGGAGAGGTTGTGATAGGGGCTGGCGGCCGCCAAAGGGCGGCGTCGTCATGCACTCGCCTCCGGCCCTCGAATCTCACTGTTCCCCATGCTGGTGGCTGGCTGGATATCCCGAAGTCAGGGGGCTGATCTCCGCTATTTTGTGCAGACGGGCTGCAGCCACATGTCGACTTTGGGTTGTGGTTGCTAGAAGCTGCAGCGATGCGACTGAGGGAGAGATACGCCATTTATGTGATGGGAGCATCTCCTCTTTCTCCTCCGACTTGATTGCCTACCGACACTACTGTGCACTATGAAAGCATCTCCCTTTCTCGTTCGGCGTGGTCGCCTCATGGGCCTCCCCGTTGCACAAAACCATTTTCTTGCAGACCGCAGGATGGACCATGAGTGTTCAAGATCCGGGATGAAATAGCTACTACGACAACCATCGTCTTGTTGAGCGCCCGTAGAAATGCTGCTAGGGCTGCGAGTCAGCTCCAAGTAGAATCTCTCGTCTGCAAAAACTTCTGATAAATAGGTAGTACGATCAATATTTCTAACAGAATTGGATCTGAGGCATAAACTGCGGTATGTCAGAACATATATGGAAAAGGGGGAGGGGCTAATCGAGGGACGGGCCGCATCATGGGCCAACCTGAAGAGGTCCGAGAGTGTTGACGGTCGGGTTGGGACTGCGGTCATCGGCTCGGGCGGACCAGGCGGCTCAGGTCATTCTCCTACTTTGCGCGCAATTTTGGTTGTATAATTGCGCAAAATATTTTCACCATGGTCTGCCTTATAAACTGTAACTTCCCGATAATATATCGAATCAAGTTTCGGATTGCTTGGGAGGAGTTCGATGCAAAGCAATGGGGTCGGGTGTTCTGAACGAATAAACAACCGGGTCAGACCCCCTGAGTTGAGAGTTTTGTCAATTTGGGGTCCGGATTCACCACAGGTTCGGGCCAAAGCTGATGAAGAGATAAATTTATGAGCATCAAATGGAAATTACTACACAAATAATTTGCGATTTACAGGATTGGTAGACTGACGTCGAGAGCTGTGTGGAATGAGGCAGCGAGTGTGGGGCACAATGGACGCCCTGGGGTGATTCGCGAGCCCCAGACCCGCCATAGATCGGCACTAACTTCCTCCGTTCCCTACACTTTTGGCACGGTTCAATTCCACCAAGTTCGGGTCCACGTCCAGGTTCAGGGGCAGCTCGTTCCATGACGCGACTCGGGGAAGTGCTCGATTCTCCCGGATGACCGACGCCAACTGACAACCGACAACCGACAGCCGAACTGACAACGGCCCATCGACAACTGCCAACCGAACTTTCTCAAGACTTGGGCCGGGTCGCGGGTCCCTGAACCAGACCGCTCCATCGTGCCGCAAATCGACAATGCAGCCCCCCGCCGCGATTTTCGGTGTCGATACTCTTCACCTCCCATGTCTTCCCCGCCGCACACCTTCCGGGACTCGTCCCCGGCCGGCGCCCCCGGCCGCAGGCGTTCCCGGTTTACGTACCGCCATCTCGCCCAGATGGCCGCATACAGCGCCACGTGCCCGCTTAGGGTCATCTCCCACATAGACCTCGATTGCTTCTATGCCCAGGCCGAGATGGTTCGTCTCGGCATCCCTGAGGACAAGCCGCTGGCTGTACAGCAATGGTGACCACACCCCCCCCCCCCCCCCGGGCCATACCCCTGGCATACACCAGAGACTGACTTTTACGTACGTTAAAGGCAGGGCTTGATTGCCGTCAACTATCCCGCCCGTGCCTTTGGCATTGGCCGCCATTGCACCGTGACCGAGGCGAAGAAGCTCTGCCCTAACCTAATCGCCCAGCATGTCGCGACCTGGAGAGAAGGGGACGAGAAGTGGGCATACCACGCGGATGCCGCCGAGCACATCTCCACGGATAAGGTTTCCCTGGACCCGTACAGACTTGAGTCGAGACGCATCCTAGCCGTGATCAAGGAGCAGCTACCACCGCACCTGCAGAGAGTCGAGAAGGCAGGCATTGATGAGGTGTTTGTGGACCTATCAGCACACGTACATGCCATCCTTCTTGAACGGTTTCCCGAACTGGCTCGCCCACCCCCCTACGATGACCCGGCGGAGGAGCTACCGATGCCCTCTGTCTCAGCCCTCGACTGGCAAGCTGACGCGCTGGTGGACCTGGATGACGAGCATGGCGAGCTCGACGACCCAGACTGGGACGACGTGGCCATCCTGATCGGTTCGGAAATTGTACGCGATGTTCGCCAAGCAGTCAGAGATAAGCTCCGCTACACTTGCGCCGGAGGCATAGCTCGAAACAAACTGCTTAGCAAGTTGGGCTCTGCACACAAGAAGCCCAACCAGCAGACCGTCATCCGTAACCGGGCAATACAACACTTCCTATCGGGATTCAAGTTCACAAAGATTCGGAACCTTGGCGGAAAATTGGGCGAAGAGGTTAGCCGTGTCTTCAACACCGACGCCGTGAGCGATCTGCTCGCCGTTCCTGCCGAGCAGCTCAAGCTCAAGCTCGGCGACGACACCGGCGTGTGGGTTTACAACACCGTACGAGGTATCGACACGAGCGAGGTGAACTCTCGTACCCAGATCAAGTCGATGCTCTCGGCCAAGTCTTTCCGGCCCAGCATCAACATGCTCGAGCAGGCCGCGAAATGGCTAAGAATCTTTGCCGCCGACATATTCTCCCGATTGGTTCAAGAAGGCCTGTTGGAGAACAAACGCCGACCCAGGACCATGACCCTCCACCACCGTCATAGCGCGCAAACCCGGTCCCGCCAAATCCCGATCCCCCAAGGCCGGCCACTGGAAGAAAAGACACTATTCGAGCTTTCCAAGGTCCTCCTCGGCCAAATCATCCATGACGGCCAGGTGTGGCCGTGTTCAAACCTGAGTCTGAGCGTCGGCGGTTTCGAGGAAGGCGTCACGAGAAACATGGGAATCGGCGCGTTCTTATTGAAGGGCGAGGAGGCACAGGCGCTCAAGGCGGGCCCTCGGATGTCGACGGCCGCAGACGCCAGCGTCGAGCTCCACCTGCCGGAGAAGCGACGGCGTATCGACGACGGTGGGATTCAACGCTTCTTCACGAGGGGGGAGGCATCTCAGGGGGCCGATATCGCGTTGGGCTCTAACGATGCCGCCATCAGGAAAATGGGGGGTCAAAAGTTGGGCAACTCGCGAGAGGAATTGTCGGGTGCGGTTGATAGCCCAAAGGGGCTGATGCCGGACGAGGCATCTCAGGATCAAGCCAATCACGACGAGACACCAATCATGGCTTACATGTGTTCTCGGTGCGACGCCCGTCACGACAGTCCCGAGGCGCTTCAGAGCCACCAAGACTGGCACTTTGCCAAAGACCTCCAAGACCAAGAACGTGTCACACCAACACTCGCCAACCGCGAAGCGGCGGCTGCAGCCTCCTCGCGCCCCAGCACTCGGAAGGCTGCTGCAGCTGGGCCGTCGAAGCGGCCCGGGCGGCCAAAGAAGACTGAACCCGGCCAAAGCAAGTTGAAATTCGGTTGAACGGGCTTATGCATTGCTCAGCCAGCTAGCCAATGCATCAATAAATAGTTGCCGACAGGAAGGAGTGGAGCATCTACGCAGCAGCACATGGACGGCCGGCCAAAATGAGATGGCGCTCCTAATCAGTAGCTTCGGGGGATGTATGCTCTCCCCGGACGACGAACGATGCATGTTGGCCGTATCTTTTGGGCACGCATGGCAGTCATGGGGTTTGCAGCAGACAGCACCTTCCTGAAACTGCAGAGTTTTGATGTCTCCCAAGACTCGCTTTGGGTCAAGTCTCAGGAACCAAAAGGCCAATGGAGGTGTTCATCGTACCTTGACAGCCGGCGCGCGAGCGTCTGAGGCGTCTCGAGGGTATAACAGTTGGCTAGCGGAAGGGCCGTCGCGGATCGACAACGAAACTTCCGGATCCCCGCCCTCCCTTGCATGGGAGCACAATGAGGGTCCAAATCGCACGGCGTCAAGTATGGCTTATGTTCCGGATGGGAGCCGGACGGAGGCACACTTGGGTTGCGACCACGACATGTGTGCAGCATTCGGGGGGAACGCTGACGTGCGCGCGGAACGGAGACGACGTTGGGATGCATGTCGAGGCCATGTTTCCTCTTTCTCCAGACTGCAGGGGCACAGCAATGACGCGAGCATGGCCGGTTTCTAGGCCGATAAGGGGCGCGCTGAGCGATTAGAGGCAGGTTGAGATCAGGACATTGGATAGTGAAGAGGATGCTTGTCATGTTTGTCTGACGACCTGGCATGTACGTGCTTTAGCGCACTACTATGCAGTATGGGCTTTAGCATACAGTGAGCGAGGCCAATTCAAGGTGGCAGGACGCAATCCTGAGGCCGTCTCGAGGCAGACTCGCAGCAGTCTCGCAGCCGTCTCGCAGCACCCTTCACGAGGCAATGGACCGCCTTGTCTGCCTGGTTTCTCAACATTCCCAGTGGCGGGTGGCGACGATTGGCTGTAGCGGCAGCACCCATCCATACCTGCAGGTTGGGCCTTGTGACGCATTGATACCCGACCTGGGCCAAAACGGGCCAGCTCCCAATCCCATTGCTGAGTCCACCAGACTTCTCCCACGCAGATTCCACTAGCCCGATGCAATGGCTCCCGACTGGTAGGTTACGCAGTGAGGCAGGATACAATCAATTGACCACGTTGCCAGCCGGAGCGTCCAGCAGCGTCGAGCAGCGTCGAGCAGCGTTAAGTGAGCAGGGTGACTGAGGGCAGGCCAATCGCTTGTCCTCTGAGGACACATGTCGCAGCCGCCGTCGAGTTTATCTGTCTCTCATCTCTCAATATGGCCGCACGGCGCCCTTTGGCCCCTCTGTCCCTCGGTCTCGGGCACTTGTTTGTGAGCAGATTGGCGGTTTCGTGCCTTACGGCTGCCAGCTCGACGAGCAGGTGTTGAGACCGCGTCGATAGATGCTTCCCCAGCATGCTGTAAAGACAGCGAAGACTGCGAGAACGGCGGCGGCGTGCTCCACTCCGTGGTTTTTTACCCATCTAGTGTTGAGTCTCCTGGCCAAGATCGCAGCGTCGTAGAGCGATCTCGTCCCGGGCACTGGCTGGTATAAAATCTTAGAGCGCCTCTCCCGGGTGGTGGGATGCCAATGCCATTTCCCCGAATGATCCCGCGACCGTTGTTCCACGTTCTGACCTGAAGGCTGTCTCAACCGACGGCACAGATACCACACAGCAGCCACCTCGCTACTTCACAGTTACCTGGGTTCTCCTGGATTCCCGGCTACCTTACCTCAGCAGCCTGACGCAGTCCAATCCGAAAGCCCAGCGCCGTCTCTGCCCAAAACGGGTCACCGAAACCCCACCAATCCAGAGCACGACAGCCAGACCGGAGTCTTCTCATGTCACTCTGTTGCAGGCAGCAGTCGGTCCCCTTTTGAGAAGCCCAGCCTGCCTCTCCAGCCCAACTTTCACTGTGTGATTTCCATAGATTGGCACCCACACCTTGTCCGTTACTTGAATTAGACGGCACCGTTTTCACCCTGACCCGTGCTCGGTGGCCATTTCACGATTTCGCCTACTGCCCTGGAACTGTTCCTGAGCCCCTACAGCCCTGAACTTCTGCGCCCAAGGCTTGAGAAATAGCTAGAAAGGGACGGAGAAATCCAGGCACCAGGCACTCCAGTGCTGCAGGTTGACCACCTTGACGCACTGACAAAGGTTCCGATGCGATTTCGACTCCACGCGACAAGTCGGACGGCTTGCTTCTCACTGATCGAAACCGTGCTGTTACGCCTGCTACCTTCTGTGTCCTGACACTTACACCGCACCGCTGCATGAGCAGACCGCTTTCGCTGCTCCGTCATCTCCGTTTCCTCTCCCGTGCCGCTCCGCCGGGCTACCTTTACTCACTCTCAGTGGTCGCTCCTCGCTCTGATTTCCTGCCTGCTGCACCTCGCCAGCCCTCGAACGCAGCAACCCACACCGGAAGGCGAGCCAACCACGCTCGCCCACGCCAGCGCGAGACCATACAGCTCGCGCATCAGAAGAAAAAAACTCTTCGAGACTGCGTGCTTTTCCGCACCTCCACGACCTCTCGATTGGACACGCGACCCTCACCTGACGTGGTGTTCGCTGTATCTCGCAGAGTTTCCGACCCGCTTTTGGTGCTGTCTTGTCAAGTCAAGCATCGGCCACCGTTCCAGCGTCCAGCCTCCCGGCGTTACCTGCGTGAGGTGCTAAGGTACCGAGCAGCTTACCCCGCCGTTTTTTGTCCGTGGCGAGGCACACAACGCACGCAAATCCACGCGAAGGTGTTGCATCTGCGACAGCCTGCGGCCACGACCCTTCCACTCTCATTGGGTGTTGCGCCTCTCCTACAGGGCCGCGCCTTGGTTCGCATTGGACCTTCGGCCCCCGTGGCCCCCTCCCTCTGGCCACTTGCAGGTGCTTTTTTGTGCCAGTCGTGCCAGTCAGGCCAGTGCCAGCGAACTTTGTGGTGGCAACCAAGTTTGCAAGGAAGGCCCCTTGCTCGTCGTGCTGGCGTCTGGTGCCCCCCCGCCGTCCCCGCCGTCGGCCATAGAGCGACGGTGCGAGGCAGCGCACGGTGTTCCCCGCAGCCAACTGGGCTCTGCCGTTTGCGCCCTGTCCGACAGAGCGACAGCCCAACGGAGGCGAAAAGCGGCTAGGAGGAACGACGGCCACTCAAGTCGCTCACGCAAGCTCGCACTGCCGTTGCAGGCCGCCAGTCGACCACCAGCACCAGTCACCACCTCCAGTCACTCCCAGTCACCACGACTGCGGGACCCACACCTGACAGCCCAACCCCAAGCGCCGGGTGCTCCCTGCCCATTTCTTCCACCACCACCCACCCTCCCCCCCCCTCCGGCTTCTCTCGTTCCATCTTCTTCCTGTTTTCCTGCTTGCCGCATTGACGGTTCCCTCTCCTGCCGCTGTTTATCTCCCTTGCCAAACAGTCCCTCCGGATCTCTGACCTCTGGTCTCCGGCCTCCTTCTCGCCCTTTTTGTTTGGTTTGCCGTCGCCCTCGACTGTTGCATCCACCTTCACCCGCCATGTCCAGACCAGGGAACAGGCCGGCTCCGGCCTCTAACATACCAGCGTCGGCGCGGCAAAACGAGTACTTTGTTCCCCGCGATGGCATCGACCGGGAAGTCATCACATCAGACATCTGCAGATACCTGGGCAACGACGCACTGGTCCGTCCTGGCACATACGAGGTATGCACTCTCATCTCCTGCTTGTCGTCCTGGGGGACCGTCTTGCTCACGACCCCTCCTCTCTGCAGTCACCAGATGGCCGTGTCACGCAAGGATACTTTATAACCGCCTATCGCAACCTGACATCGGTGAGTACCCGCAACCGTGAACGCGCAGCGCCCGCGAATGCCCCCCGGATCCATGACTGAGACTTTGCAGGCGATGATCCAAGATCTCAAGGCCGACTCAGCTCGGTGGGAGCAAGAGAGACGTGCGGCGTCCAGGACTTCAGGCGGAGGCGCTGGAGGTACAATGCACTCAGGCCAACCGAACGGCATGTTTATGAGAGGCTCTAACTCGCCCCTAGGCTCTCGGGAGCAACCTCGCGGGCAATCTGATTACAGCACATGGAAGAACTCGCAGCTCGACAACAACGCGTATGGCAGACCCCCGCCGCCCATCGACCGCATGGAAGTCGACTACGTGTCCCCTGGCCCCATCGGCGGCCCCGCCTACGGTAACGCGCCATACCCCGGCGGCCAGCCCGCGGGCTACCCCCCGACGGCGTACCCTCAGATCCACGGCGGCGCTCCTGGAGGCTATCCAGCTCCCCAAGGCTTCGGCGGATATCCGGCCAACCCCCCGACTCAGTACTCGCCAGGACCTCAGAGCGGCCCGGACAGGTATCCCCCTCCTCTCAACCCAGGTTATCAGGAAACGTTTGTCCACGGATCGAACTACCAGGCTACAGGATATCCCGGCCCTGGGCCCAACAGGATGACATCCTCGGCTCCCCCGACCAGGACATTTGGCATCACCGCCGGTGGTCCTGGCTATGGAGACCCAGATTCCGTGCCGTTCGGCTACCCACCCGCACAAAACCAGATCCCGACCTTCCCCAACGATCCGCTTTACGGCCGTGGTGCGTATAACACCACCGCAACAAACCCACCCCCGACTTCATCTGATGATTTAGGTTCCCCAGCAGGTACAGCGCCCCCTAGGCAAGGCTACAGCACCGGCCCGGACCCCAGCCAGTTTGAAGAACACCAGAGTCCTGGCCTTCCCAATGCCCCCACCCCCACCAACGGTACAGCAACTCAGTTACCAGCAGGTGGACCGTCAGCCGGGCGCCGCGATGCGGAACCGAGAGACCGGGAACACAGACACCAGTCCCGCCGCCCAGAAACGGAAGACCGGCACGCCGCAGACCGTGCCAGGCATCGCCACGGTCGCTAATCGGGGCCCGCTGATCATTCCTACTCCATCATCATCCATCATCACCACCGGACTCCATTAGCGAGCCTTTTCGAAACTCGCGAGAGTTGACTGTTAATTGCTTGCTAATACCTCGGGCCTGGAGTTCTTCGTTACCTATTTCTTTTTTCTCTCTCCGATTTCTCTCCTACCAGGATTCGGCTGCCAGCGTCTTGCTTTATTTACATCATCACGGATAGACCGGACACGAGGTTGGCGCACACCTCCAGAGCTGCAAGTCGCATCTCTTTGAACTTTTTTTGGAATATGAAAACCGGCGGCTCGAAATGACTCTCTAACCACACCCCACCCTACGCCTCGAGGACTTCTGGACCCTTGAACCAACCATGGTTTTTACTCGAATGGACATTCTCACCTTCTGCCACCGGCAGGCCCACTGGAACCAACCTTTCGTGGACGACAGCCTGCATCACTGAATGGCATTGCCGTCGTGTGACTTAATTTCTTGTCCAATATGATGTGTGTTCTTACTCAAGAAGCAGGGCACGGAGATGCATGATACCAAGGAACCGCGGACTTGCATTGGATTTGAGGAAAAGCGACTGAGCAATTCAGTTTGGGCTTTTTTTCTTTGCTGTGGATGAACTCTTCCTTGCTGTCCGGATCGGCCCTTAGGATCGACATCTTGCCTTATTATGAGGATGCGTCGACTTGAACCTTTCCATACCTTGCGTTCCCAGTGATGCGGGAGTCTCTCTGTTGTTGACGTCCCGGCCTCCACTGACTTGCGGATTTCGCCTCACGCCCATGACGAGGACTCAAATTGGCCATGGCCGGACAGCAAGGTGAGTAAGCATTTGGAAGAGTGTATATATCTGATGTCACCCCTTGGAGCACAATGCGCTACTCCGTTTCATATCTACGGCCTCGATCCATGCGAAAGAAGTGAAGTTTGAGCTCACTAACAGTACGCAGGCTGGTCTTGAATGCACTCACGCATGGAATACCATGATGGAAATTGTTCGCCCCCCCCCCCCCCCCCCATTGGACATTTGGACTTGTCCTTTCAGCACCTTGGCCTCAACTGAAAACACACCCCTGGAACTCTCCTTTTGGATGCCCTGGATACCCGACACCTCCCAAGGATTTCTTTTGCCGGACTACTGATGGATTACCGGAATCCCAGACCTATTGCTTCTTGCCAGTCTTCCCTGGACAAAGCGTTGAGCTGATGCGTGAACTTCAAACTTCATGACTCGACTTTGCACCCAACTTGAGTTGGTCGTGCGAAGGCAGCGCGGAACATCAATTGAGCAAAATATCTGAAGCACGGTAAGATCGAGCAGACCTGCTCCTTTCGATCAGCTGGACCTTGCACTTTATATGGCCGGACTCATCAGTGGTCGTCGTTTCTGCTTTTTACCATTCACTACCATGGCGCCCACCTGCATCGCAGTTGACCGGACGGTCTGTGACATGACCATCAAAGGCACCTCTTTTTCTCGTCCATCGGGATCATTTGATGAGACACTTTCTGTTCCCCATCGACATGTGCGTCCCAATGGTTTCCGTCAACCATCAAGGTATTCCACGGAATCTGAGCGTGTGGCAACTGGAGAGACTGTTTTTTCTCTCCTTTTCCAGAGGAATATTCCACGGGACTTTCTTTTCTCCATGGACCGCCCCAAATAAGAGGATTCTGGCGTGATCCATTTTACTACAACTCTATTGCCTTGTGGACACTCCAGGTCGGGGCGATGATTCTGTGTTTTTATTTCGCCCCAAAGGACTCCGGACAACAGGATATTTGAGCTCCAAGCCATGGATCGATTTGCTTCGGACAGGTGGACAAGGGCAATCGCACCGCCTCGCCCTCGGAGCGGTTCGGGGTTGCCTTGTGACAGCCATGGGACATTATTGTCAGTCATATCTCACCTTCTCTTGCGGTCTACCCCTTTCTCTCCGTTTCTCTTGTAGACTTCTCTCTGTGTGGTTGATGCGATATATATCCTTTGGGATGGGACTCGACGTCCAAATACATCAACATAGCAAGGAAGTTACTGACACCCCTCAGCAGCTTCTGGAGTTTCTTTTTCATGGGACCGGGGAATATTTGGGTTCTGACGGCGTAGGCCAGCTGGCACTTGTTTTTAGACCTGGCCTGGCCTGGCCTCGGTGGGACGGGATGTTGCTTGTCTTCGCCTTTATGTGTGTGTGTGTCTGTGTGTGTGTGTGTGCGCCTATGTGCCTATGTGTTTGTTCGTGGCCCGTCTTTTGCATTGCTCCGGGGGTCACATCAAAGTCTCATTCATTGCTGGGTGTCGGGTTTTTATTGGGTTTCTTCTATTTTGGCTGGGAAGGTGTTTCATGGGAATGGCGCACTTTTTTGTTGATCTCTTTCATATCTGTCGGTTTGGGGTTTTCTTCTCCTGTGAGATTGTTTTTTATCATCTCTCCAGGCATCGAGTGAAAGCAATGAATGGCATGGGTAACGATGATATGAAAACTCTTTTTGCGCGTTTTGGAGGGGAGAGTGAGAAAGTGACGAATAGTTGGCAAGTGGCAGTGGCAAGTGGCAGTGGCAAGTGGCAGTACATAACCCCATTCTGTATTTGTGTATCGCGTGTGTCTGTCCGTGTGTGGTGTCTGTCGGTGTGGCATCGGTTCTGTTAGGGACGATCGTGTAGACTGGGCAGGGGTTTCTATCTTATTCAAAAAAGAAGTTGTAAGCGGGCTGAATATAACAAAATTTCCTTTCGAAAAAAGGGGTTTTAGTGGGATTAATGCAATGCTTTTAAGTTGTAAAAACCTCGTGTTAATTACCTTAATACATGATGTTTTAACGAGGTGGTAGCTCAACTCATCACCCTCATTCCGCGTGGCATGTGTCTGACTGTATGTCCAACTAACGCAAAGTAATCTATCAGAATTGAAAGCTAATTAGTGACTTTTGGGGCTTCTCTCCCTCAGCACCCAGCAAATTCAATTCCCTTGGTCGGTACGATTGGGCTCCGTGGCTTTGGGGCCTGACTGTTTTGGACGCATTTGGGGCGGATTGGATTGGCTAGCGGATTTTAGGAGATGGGCTGGTGGCCTGTGGGGTTTAGAGGGTTTGGGGCGAGAATAGGAGAGGAGATGCTGAGTTCGGTTTTGACATGTTTTCCTACCAAGTGGGCCGGGTGCCTTACAGTGATGACGGCTAAGTGGTTTAACAAAGGCGAACTTGAATGTTCTTGAGACTTTAAGGAATAGTGAAAGTGTCAGGACATCATTTGAGGCGGTTCGTCAAGTCTACTAATAGTTTTTGTTTGCCTCGGATCAGGTGTTGGTGTTTCTTAAGTGCATCCACCTGGGAGCTAGCCTGCCTCCAATATCTGCATAAATGGGCTGGTTGATCAGTGGGGGTTTTGCGATTTTAAGGGACTCGAGCATCCCTCCCTTTCTCTCTCGCCCACGTTGACTCCCCCTTTTTTTCCCGCTCGAAACACGATCGACACATGAGTGCATGGATTTTGTGAGAGTGGGAAGCACGCAGATTATACAACTGACGGAAAGGGGGGGGCAGATGTCATGCCTCACAATGTGTTTGGCTCGGGCAAGGATCCATAACAAAGGCCGCTTGAGTGAATGGATATTTCTTGTCACAAGTCCCTGGTGCAGGAGAGGTGGGGATATTCCAGCTCAAACAGCCAGCCGCTGGCATCTTGACATGTCAATCTCTGGAGCTGGTGGGTAGCGGAGTTGGTGGTGTGGCTGCCCAGGAACGGATCATGGATTACACAGGGGAATAAGACACCGGGGTTGTGGTTATGTCTTTGTGCGTGCGCATGTGTTGTGCGGGCTGCGAGGGTCTGCGAAGCCCTGCCTGGTGCTTTTTGGGAAAAGGTCAGACGGCGAATGGGAATCTAGCATCAGGCTTGGCCAGTTGTCCACCTGTTGCCCTTGTCACCGCCTTTGCGGCATTGGAATTCCAACGAAGCAGAATCCCTGCGCATGAGCGAATGAGGGCATTGAGCATCGGCTCACCGCCCAAAGGCACACCTCGGGAAGATAATGTAGGTATCCACGCACACGACCGGATGCTGGCGGAAACATGGAATTGGCGGACGCCAAAAGCAGGCCGTGTCGATCTGTGCGGTAAGCCATGTGCGATGCGGTCGACGACGTCGGGTCGAGTTTGGCAACTTGGCGATGCCGTCCTTCGGCGGGAACCCTTGAGGCTGGCCTGGTACCCTGGGGCTGGAACTGCGACCCGTGGGAAGAGGTTGTGTTACGGGAACCTAGCAACCATGATCCTGCCCGATAAGGGCCCAAGGTCCCCACCCCAGGGTCTGGAGTGCTGTATTACGCCGCGTCAATATAGTACCCCCCATCATGTCGCTAGGTGAAAATATATATGTGTATCCGGATATCGGGCGGGTTTGTCGACAACGCTGACTGGGGCTGGTGATCGATCTGCTGTTTGGCGTGTGTCGGTGCATGGCGTATCGGCCGCTCAGACTGTGGGGTTGAGCGCTGCGGCAACAAGGGTTGATAGAAATGCAACAAAGGCGTGGAGGGGCACGAAATAGCATCAAAAGGTGACATTAGGTTCGCACCGCCCTGACGCCCCGCTGGATTCGCTGGATCTGAGCAACTCGGGGAGGCAACTGTAAGTCCGTCGGGTTGCTGCGCTGTTACTTTTTGCGTCAGCTCCTCTCCTGTCGCCGTTCCAATGCGAATCCAATGGAATCCAATGCCGTCGAGGGCACGGTCGATTCCGCTTTGGGCGTCAGAAGGCTGGTTGCAGCGGTTGCAGTGAGGTGAGGGTGCGCGTGAGCAACCCAAGGTGTGGGAAATGCCCCTTCCGATTTGTCTGACCTTGGGCCAGTAGAAATGCCTGACCTTTTCTCTGTTTTGTGTTTTGTGAATATCTTTGCACGCACAAAGTAAAAGTCGATGACAACCCCCGAGTTGAAATTGCTTGGGCCTCTTCTGCCCGAATCTGCCTTTTGAGACCCCTCGTTGCCCATTGGGACGCCATTGGGACGCTGGACGGCAGGAAGTGGGATCAGTGCGGGTAGTTGCTGCCCTGACAGGGCCTGATTGACAGGGCGTAACTGGCTACACAGCATCGAGAGCGTGAACCTGAACGCCCCTCGAGCCCCCCTCCCCCATTACTAGCAGACCCCTCTGCCCCCCCCCCCTCTAAGTTCATATGCCCCGCCATTCTAGAGCCTGTCCCGGACCTGCCTGGGAACAACGGAGCCAAATTTTGGCCCAAATTTTTTCCAAGCTTGGCCCACCCCTCGACCAACTTCAACCCTTCTGGTGCCTGTCATTTCCTTCCGATCACCACATTCATTCGCGCCGACACGAAGCGCCTTGATGCGAGAATTGGTCTAGAGAAGCCGCCCACGATGGATGCCACCGCCATTCGAAGTTGCATCATCGCCACCCTCGATGCTGACGCCGATGCCCGAAGGAGGGCTGAGCTCCAGCTCAAGCAGGTATGTCCTGTGTTCGCTTCCCGTCGCCGTGTTGTTGTTTTCCCACACCTTCCCCCGCCGCCGTGTGCCGTGTGCAAACCGCATCCGGACTACACCTGCGTCAGGCCCAGGCTAACCGCTGCTTTTGTTTTCTCACAGGCCGAAGAACAGCCTGGCTTTACCGATGTCCTCCTCGATCTTGTCCAGTCGGAGCAGAATGTCAACCTGCAACTCCCGAGTACGTCCTGCCCGCCGAAGCGGATGACGCCCCTGCCTCCCCTCTAATCCTTAACCCCTAATACACGGTCAACATACTGACGCGTCTACCAGCCGTCATCTACCTGAAGAACCGCGTCAACCGTGCTTGGCAGCGTCAGGAGCACTACCCCACCGAGTCGGTGATTCCCGAGGATGCGAAGGCGCGCTTCCGTGATCGACTGCTGCCGATTCTCGCCGGCTCCCCAAACCTCGTGCGCCACCAGCTCGTCCCCATCCTCCAGCGCATCCTACACTTCGACTTCCCCGACCGATGGCCGACTTTCATGGACTACACTGTCCAGCTGCTCAACACAAACGAAGCTCCTTCGGTCCTGGCCGGCCTCCAGTGTCTCCTGGCCATCTGCCGCGCATACCGCTTCAAGGCCAACGATGGCGACAGCCGTGCGCATTTCGACAAGATCATCGAGGCGAGCTTCCCCCGCCTCTTGGCCATCTGCAGCGAGCTGGTGAACCAAGAGAGTGACGAGGCTGGAGAGATGCTGCATATTGCCCTAAAGTCATACAAGCACGCTACATGGGTAAGTTCTGTGCCGAGAGCGCGGAAATGGTTATATCAAAGTTACTAACCCACTACTTCCAGCTGGAACTGTCAGATCACCTTCGCCAGGCACCTGTCAACCTCGGATGGTGCACCGTCTTCCTCCAGACGGTGTCCAAGCCGATACCCGCAAGCGCCATGGTGGAGGACCCCCCAGAGCGCGAGCGCCATCACTGGTGGAAGGCGAAGAAGTGGGCTTATTTTAACCTCAATAGGCTCTATATCAGGTATTTGACATCCCTGCCCCTCTTGGGACATGGCCTTTGTGTGCGTTAGCTGACACGTCCCTAGACATGGCAGCCCCCAGGCATTCGCCGAGAAAGCGAACGACGCCCAGGCCCGTTTCGCAAAGGAGTTCACAGCCCAAGTCGCGCCCGAGATCCTCAAGCACTATCTACAAGAGATCGAGAAGTGGGTTGCTAAGACCGTTTGGCTCAGCCGGCCTTGCCTGTCCTACACTATTGTGTTCATGGATGAGTGCATTCGCCCCAAGGAGATGTGGACGCACCTAAAGCCTCATCTCACCAACCTCGTCACCCATTTCATCTTCCCAGTTCTCTGCCTTTCAGAGGATGACGTTGAGAAGTTCGACGATGAGCCAGAAGAGTATCTCCACCGCAAGTTGAACTTTTACGAGGAAGTGTCATCGCCTGACGTTTCGGCCACAAACTTCCTGGTTACACTGACAAAGGCACGGAGGAAACAGACATTTGAGATTCTCAAGTTCATCAACGAGGTTGTGACCCAGTACGAGCTTGCGCCAGACGGCGAGAAGAACCATATCGCAAAGGAGGGTGCTCTACGGATGATCGGAACTCTAGCCCCGGTCATCTTGGGCAAGAAGTCACCAATTGCCGATCAGGTCGAATATTTCATCGTCCGCTACGTGTTCCCCGAGTTTACAAACCAACAAGGCTTCCTCCGAGCCCGCGCCTGCGACACTGTTGAGAAGTTTGAACAGCTAAATTTCAAGGACCAAAACAACCTTCTAACCATCTATCGCCACATTCTCGACTGCATGGCGGACCCCAAGCTGCCCGTCCGTGTGACGGCAGCCCTCGCCCTGCAGCCCCTGATTAGGCACGACATCATCCGGACGAGCATGCAACAGAGCATCCCGACCATCATGCAGCAGCTCCTGAAGCTGGCAAACGAGGCCGATATCGACGCCCTCGCCAATGTCATGGAGGACTTTGTCGAAGTTTTTGCTACCGAGCTGACTCCGTTCGCTGTAGCTCTGAGCGAGCAACTTCGCGACACGTATCTGCGGATCATTAGGGAGTTGCTGGAGAACAACGAGAAGCGGGATGACGTGGACAACGAGTATAGCGATTTCCTTGACGACAAGAGCATCACTGCCCTGGGAGTTTTGCAAACCATTGGCACGCTTATCCTCACGCTGGAGAGCACGCCGGATGTCCTCTTGCACATTGAGGGCGTTTTGATGCCGGTTATTCAAGTAACCCTCGAGAACAAGCTCTATGGTAAGGCGCCCACTCTCTCCGTTTTTCCACATGTTTTCTGACACAAGTACCTCTAGATCTCTACAACGAAGTGTTCGAGATTATCGACAGCTGTACTTTTGCGGCTAAGCAAATCTCTCCGACCATGTGGAGGGCCTTTGAGCTCATCCATACAACATTTAAATCCGGAGCCGAGCTGTACCTAGAGGACATGCTCCCTGCTCTCGACAACTTTGTGCAGTATGGTACTCCTCAGCTGGTGCAGAGCCCACAGTATGTCGAGGCACTATTCGAGATGGTCTCGGATATGTTCATTGACGGCAAGGTTGGCGGCGTGGACCGTATCTGTGCGTGCAAGCTCGCTGAGGCCATGATGCTGAGCCTCCGTGGCCACATTGACAATTGCGCTCTCGGCTTCATCACTATGGCGATGGGTGTGCTTAGCACACAGGAGGTCAAGGTTAAATCCTACCGGATCCACCTCATGGAGATGGTCATCAACGCCATTTACTATAATCCCATCCTCGCTCTCCAGATTCTTGAGAGTCACGGCTGGACAAATAAGTTTTTCAGCCTCTGGTTTGGCAGCATGGAGGCTTTCACCCGCGTACACGACAAAAAGTTGTGCATCATGGCGATCGTCGCGTTGCTCAATATCAATGCCGAGCAGGTTCCCGCGAGTGTGTCGGTGGGCTGGCCAAGGTTGCTTCAGGGCATCACGGTCCTTTTCACCTCGCTCCCTGCGGCGCTCAAGAGTAAGCTGATACCATTTCCCAACTCAGCTCAGGATCCGTTAGCTAACAAAAGCAGACCGTGAAGAAGCCCTGAAGGATGACTTCCACCTCGAGACTTCAAACTACGGGTACGATGAGGATGAGGATGAGGAGTGGAACGACGACGAGGCAAACTGGAACGCCGAGGAAGAAGCTGAGGAGGCCAACGACCCCAAGGACGAGAGCACTGCTTACCTAGAGTTCCTAAACGAGGAGGTAAGATCCTATCGGGATGACCCCAAGCCGCATCCGCGAGTTGACATGGAGGATGCTTCAGATCCGCAAGCTTGCTAACAGTCACTTTGATCAGGCACAAAAGTTTGGGAACACAGAGCCCGATTATTCTGAGGAAGAGCTTGGAGAGGACAGCGTGCTCCTAGAGTCGCCCCTCGACAAGATTGACCCGTACGGCGTCTTCAGAGCTTCGCTCCTGAGTAAGTCCCGAATCTACAACAACTCCCAGGCCAGGACTAACGCTGTGATAGAATTGCAACAAGAACAACCCCAGTTCTATTCCTCGTTGACGTCGCATCTGTCGGCTGATGAACAGGGCGTCATCGGTGCGGTGATCCAGCAGGCTGAGGCGCAAGCCGTTCTGGCTCAGCAGCAGGCATCTGCTGTTGCATCTGCAGTGAACGGCGCCAGCTAGTTGTGTCGCCCGCAGATATACCTTTGGGCTGAAACAGCAGCAGCGCATCTTCACTTGCACCTCGAAAGCCTACCTGCCAGTCTCTCCCTTCTGGTCCCGACGAACAGAAAATGCACCGTGGCGACGACACAACATACCCAAGACCCATTACCCCTTTGCCCCGGCGACCACATACCCCCACCCCTATCACCGATACTGACAGCGAAGTCAGAGCAGCTACCTGTATGCAATCGGTTACAAGTGTACCGAGATGCGAAGCGATATGTATGCGACATGAGGAGGAAATATCGAGGTGCTAGAAGGATTCTCGATATTTGTGGACGCTACCAGCGCTGGGTGGACCGGACGATGAAGAGAGCAAGCGCGCGTGGTTGAATGGGCGACATGAGGAGGCATGCAAATGCAACATGGTCGCTACTATAAAGTCAGCTCGGTGCCCTCGGTGGAACGGAACCGGCTTCGGTGTTTTTGTTCATCGTTTTCTCGCCACATTGAGCGCCATGGTTTTGAGTTGTGCTTGCCCCTTATCCCCCAACCCTGACCCTGACCCCCTTGACACTGGAGAGACGAGATGTAAAGGATGAAGATATGGGCAAAGAGTAAGGTTAGACACATCAAGCACATTGACAAGTAGTGGATAGCAATATCGGTACACGGCGCTAGATGTGGAACGGAGACTCGACCTTTTTGTCAGCGAATATGATTATATATCCCACAAATACTCCACCCAGTTGGGTCCTTGAGCCTCGCCAATTGGTCGTTTCATGCTGACGTTGGGTAGTCCTTGAGATAGGGTCTGGTGCCAATGGCCTGTCGTCGGAGTTGTGGCAGCAGGCTTCTTGGCTGGTTGCCTTGTCGGTTCATATGACAGGACTGGCTCGACAAGCCTGTACTTTGGCAGCATCTGGGTTTATATAACTGCAGCTACGTTATCCGATGAAGCATGGTATTGGTTAGCGGTGTGTCTTGGGGGGGGGGGCAAGGCATTGAGCTTTAGCCCGCCCTTTAGACATTGTTGTCTGTCTGTGGACTGGCGGCGAATGGAACAGGGAAGGAAGAAGTCGTTGGGCGGGACGCGTCAGTGAGAAACAAGTGTCTCCAGCTGTAGTTGCCGCGGCAGGCTTGGACAATCCCAACGGTCAGTCCCCGTGGTATTATTCAATTGTCTCGTTTCACTTTGTCACAAGTATAGCGACATGCCGGACTTGTTCAGGAATCTGAGCGAGCGAGCGTTTAGGGGTCCAGTCCTGCAATGCAATACCACGTCTTTCACTCACGTTCCGTGTCTTGTCTAGATGCACACTCCCCGCCGATGACCCGGCCGTGGTTGGACTCCCCCCCCCCCTCGCCGGACCCGAGGGCGGGTCGGGTAGCAGCGGGCCTGCCGCCGCCGCCCCAACCGGAGTGGCTTACCTACACTATGCATGTACTTGCCCACGGTACTAACTAGCAATCATGTGGCCCGGCCGTGGCGAGGGCCGGAAGGCGGAGCTAGCCAAGAGGGGGATGCGCAGAACGCCATGCAGAGAGAATCAGGCGGCGGCCCAAAAGCTAAGAGCTAAGGGAAACAACATGATGCGTATGTATGCGTGGGTGGCTGTTATTTGCTTGGCTGGACGGAGGGGGGGCCGGAGGAGCCGGGGGGGGGGGAGGTGAGGGGGGGGGCGATAAGGCTGTCAATGGGATGGGATTTGAGATTGGACCTTGAGAGTTTTCACGTGTTGGGTGAGGTTTTGTGGGTTTTTTTTCTGGGGGGGGAGGGGGGATGAGGATGATAAGGGAGGGTTTGGGTGGTGTATAGAGGATGATGAGACGGATTCGGAGTTCAGATTTGTTGCCTGACTGCCGAGAGGGAGAATTGAGTTTCTGGGGCATGGCGAGCTTGTCGCCTCCCCGCTTTGCATCTCACCTCTTAGCCAGCCTGCGGACCGACTTGCTTTCTTCCTAAAGCTCCGGAGAGGCGCTCATCGGGTTTTTCTGTGAACTTGGGCGGTACTTTGGCCACAAACACGCAGTCTTTTTGTCTATCTCTCCAGTGGTGATCCCCCCCTCCTCATAGCACTGAAATCAAATCGTATTCTGGAAAACGTCCACCAATGCAAGAAGGTGGCTTGCATACAGCAGGAGGTGGATTCGACCAGACAGAGGCGCCGTCAAAAGTACTCTGCGGCGAAGAGGTGGGTATCCAATACCTGAGAGGCCAGGTCATGTTAGCATGGCAGGAGGCATGGGGTCCCCGCGAACCGAGCTCCCCCCCCCCTCCCCCACGCAATGCAGGCTGCGGTGTTACATCCTTTTCGAGTCGACGTGCATACCGATTGCAATTCGCTCTCCTTCTTGCACTTGCAAATCGGGCTATACCCCTCCCCCCAGAGGGGGGGGGGCGAGCTGAAAAGCAGAGAATTCGCTCTTCCCTGTTATTTATATGGTTGTCGTATCCAACCGGCTTCTTGGCGCGGCGTAAAAAAAAAAACCGCAATGCACGATGTAGGTCTGCACAGAGATGGCCGCTTCTGGACCGTCATTCACTGAAAGCACCGTCATGATAGTGGCACCAAGTTAGCTCGGTTGTTTACGGAGATGGAGGGCTAAGTCGACCCCCTCCCTCTCTGGTGTACTGGTGTAAGAATACGATACCGTCTCTGACAGACGGTAATCTAAGGTAAATAAAATTAAAAAAAGGTGGGTGAGAGGAGCTGCTGGGGCAGAGAAATAGGGCCGGGCCGGGTCGCCAGGACCGTTTGCCGTTCCCTTCCCCATCCGCAAAGCGTCATCCATGGCTTGGTCTTGGTTCACGTCAGAGCAGATGTGAGATGATGTCGGGGCTGTCAACAACCGGCCGTGTATTGACATCATCTGTCATCTCGCTTTCAGTACCATTCGCTCGCGCAACCTAGCGTGTACGGCCGATCCCCTGTGCACCCGTCGTCAGCTTACATATCTTTGGGATTTCGTACCGGTTTAGTCAGGGCGAGTCTGAAGACCCGGGGAGCATCAATACTATGTGTCGTGATGGAGCCTCCCCGTGGCGGCGACGAGCTGCTTTGGGGTTGACGTCGGCCAAGCGGCTTGCTAGTTCCCCCCTGGTCTGGCACGCCCTTGAAGAGCCCATCTCCGAGGGACAAAAGGAGCAGTAACACAGGAAGGATTCTAGAAACGGAGGAACAAAGCCTCCTTCTCCCTTGGCTTTCCCCGGATCTTGGCTGTTGATGACGACGATGATCTCTTGGGAGGGGTTGGGCGCGGCACATTACCCCCCCCTTCGTCACGAACTACTGTCGTCTGGATGGGCTGCAAAGCGTGAACCGCCCGGCGGGCTGGACTCGCCCAGGCCCGGCTTCTGCTGTGCTCCCAAGCCACACACGGGAAAGCGCTGACAGCGGCGGGAGCAGTCTGGACTGTTGGAAAGATGGGTGCATGAGAGAAGAAGCACGCTTATCTTGGATCTAGAAGGGAGAGGCGAGGGAGGACTGCTGTCTCCACTTTTCGGGATTTTGCATCTGGCGCCGAAAACGCCAAAAAAATTAGGGGTGATTCCCTCGAATATGGATAATGGGAGTTACGTCGATCCACCCAGGTCTCTGGAACCTCCTGGTTCGTAGTCAGACGCGCTACCGTTGAGCCAGCGGTCCTCGCTTGATTGTTGAAGATAGCACCGATTTCGATTTCGTTGTTTGAGAGTGGGAGTTTCCCCATGTCAAAGGTTGCCGTTCCAATGCCGAGACTTACACGAGATGTCGAGTGCCAGACACTGCCAGATCCGTGTGTCTCGCCAATAGCAGCTCGCCCACCCGGGGCTACGAAACGAACACCAAGTCGCTGACAGACGAGAGGATACGGTGAATCGCACGAGGGGCGATGGCCATGGGAGTAGCAAACCCGGACGTACACTAGCTCCAGACCAACCCCAGGAAACCTAATCGAGACCGAGGCCAGAGCCATAAGCAATGAGGCGACATCCATCCCCTAACAAAAGCCTAAAGCGACACAAGAAATAGCGGAGGGGGAACTTAACCAGAGGAGAGAAGAGGGTTACTGACTTTCGGGGCTTACTTCATCTATGCAAAGGTTCATTCAGCCGAGTAGCCTACAACTGTCCCCCCTCCCCCTTCTTATGCCGACGCAAAAACTTGGGCCCATTCGTGTAGCATGGCCTTCGCTTCCTTGTAATACTCGTTAGATGAGACACCTTCAATGGCAAACCAGACGAGCCAGCGAGCGAGCCGGTAACGGTCCCCGTAGGCTGAGCGAACATAATCGGTACCTGCCGCCTCCTCAAACTGCGTCTTGAGTTGTCGTCCCCGAGCTGTACCCGGGTCGTCGTCCCGCCAAGCCCAGGTCCAAAGCGGCGGGTAGCACGACAAGAAGCAGGCAAGCTAGAATACCCGTAATGATTGGACGTGATGGATCCGAAAAAGCGACCGTATCGGCAAGAATATTACGAGGGGCAAGCAAGGTCAAGATGAGCCAGCGAGTACCACAGGTCACGAAACCACCCACTGGCATCAAGGCTCCTGTGCCATCCGACTAAACTCATGCCATAATGTATCCGAGGGGTCGGTAGCGTACTTGGCTAAACAGAGGGCCGAGAGCCATTGGTGGGGGGGGGTTCCGAGGGTGTGCTGTCGTCTGGTTGTGTGGGCGGTTGTGATGGTTGTGATAAAGGTGCGATGCGGACCGCCCCTTTCTCACTGTCCAAGACAAGGCGGCCCCCTGTGCTGCTGCGTATCTCAAGCATCTGCCGGAAGATGGCACTAAGCTCACGGGCGATGCTGGCTTTTTGGCCATGGTTAAGGCCTGGGAAACATGAGGAGAGATCAGTTCCGACAATCCAGTTTTGTATCATGTACAGCAAGCCCAGCGCATTACCTGCCGTTTTGTCGAATGTAATGACGGTAGGTACCGGGATGGCTATCCGGCCGACAAAGTGCAGGACAGCAACTTCGCCATCAACTTTGGCGCTATCAAATCTGGGAATCCGTACAATGTAGCGCGTCTCGCCAGCGGAGGTTCGGTCGTGTGAGGCCGATGATGCGAAAAAACCGCCCCCCGATAGGCGCTCAGCACAAAAACCGTTAACATCCGAATCGGGCCAGTTACTGGCGGCGAGGTCTAGTATGCGTGAGCAAAAGATAGTAAAGGGTTCGTGCTGGTAGACAACCGAAGAAGAATCGGATCTATCCGAAGAGTGTGAGGTAAAGCCAAGTTTAGCGGAGGCCATTTCGCAGTGACGGGCCCAACGGCCTGGCACGCCCAGTCTTTTGGTCCAGGGCACGGCCAGGGCGTCTTTTTTCTGCCATCCTGCAACCCCTCTTTCAATTGCGCCACGCAACAGCCTTCACTGCTTGATCCGCCCAACTGCACACGCAACTAGGTGTGTAAGCATGATCCTCTTCTTGCTGGGAGTCCAAGTGTCGATTTCCTCCTTGTATTGCTCCGAGTACTTGCCATACTCTATACTCCAAAAAGGGGATCCTTGAAGGTGCGGTTGATATGGGGCTGCAGGAAAGGTGATCCAAACCCAGTACTCGTAGCCGAGGACGTCGATTCTGTGAACTTTTCGCGCAAGCTAATACCTTTGGCCGCACATCACCACATACTACATTTTTCAGACCAGTCAATTGACTCTTCGCAGCCACGCTGGATAGGGGGACTCACTCTAGGTGGCGTTAGTATCGCGAGGGGGCACATCAGAGCCGCTTCATGAGATCGCGGCATTTTTAGGTATGAAGGAACACCGTGTAATTATCCCATTGGGCTGGGCGCTGAGCGTCAATGTATAGATCCGCTGTGAAAATTCTCCGTGATGTCGCGGCTTCGTTATTATTCATGATGATCCCAACATTAGCTAGTTTGTAGTTTATACTGACTGTCAGGGGCCAGGTTTGAGTCCGCCACGATATTATCTTGTAGTTATCTCCCATATCCTTTTGCACTGCGAATCGGTTGCTTCAGCGTCTTCTGTGGGTGGTTATGAGCAAACCGAATCGCTAGGACCCAGCTATGGCTTAGGCGTCTTTCTTGGTGTTTAAAAGTTGCCAATTTTCATTCTCGGAATGCCCAAACCACCCTAAACTAGTTTTAGTCACTTCACCGATGCCCTAGCAAGTGCCTGAGCAAAAAGCGGCGAGGGGTGGTGTGGTCGACCGGGTTTGGCGAGAAGCAAGATCGGGAGACGCAACAGCACAATGTAAGTTGGTAGTGCAGACAAGCCTAGGCGGCGGGGTAGATTCTTGCCCCCCGTGTTGCAAAATCCACCCGTCAGCCCCCGCCGAAAACCCCAATCCTCAACCAACTAACGTTACCGGGCCCATCAAATATTCCCATTCCAGGTTCTTGGCTCCTTTTCTCACCCCCCCCCTCCCCCGCCAAAACGCGCCCCAAAAAAAGGCACCGCAATATGAACGCTCCAGAACACCCCCAATCCATGTGATCCCGTCCCACGTGCTGAACGAACCGCCATGCTCCAACCAAGTAACGATAGGGTGATGTGACGATATACACAAGGCCCAAGCACACTAGCGGGACAAGTCGGAACAATGGTCAAATTGACAGCTGCAATCTCACCCTCCCGTGCCTCCCACCTCCAGCCTACCGGAATCCATCATGTATGTATGCAAAACATGCTGAAACCGATCAGTTCGCAATAGCTGGAAAATTGACTCCGACCCCGCCATCATCTGTCACATCCCACGAGGTAGCCTCAGTCGCCGTCTACTGGCTCACATCGCCCACAGGAGAAAGCTACCCATAGATAACTTGACATAATGTCCATTCATGGGCGACTCGTTGTTTTGGTCGATTGCTTTATATAACTCCGTAGAATAAGCCTCCGCAGCCGCCAAGCCAATGATTGCAAGTCCCAAGAGTTCCCCTTTTTTAAGCCGCGTATTACAAGTAGTACCATGGTTCCTATGCGCAACCCGTGATTATTCACCCTTCCCTTCCTGTCTTTGCTTTGCTCTGCCTTCCATTGACCGCGGGGAAATCGTACATTACGGGACTACACATTACCCCAACCACTTATATGTATGCCTGTGCTTCCTGCGATATTCGTCGAGTTTTCCGTTTCGATTCCCGACGAAGACCTGCTGATCTTCTCGTCAGACCTTTCCTTTCCGGAGTTCATCATGGGAGCAACAAAGGAAAAGGACGAGCAAAACTGGACCACGGGGCAAACAACAATGTGGTCATTGCCAGCTAAACGTGGTGTTTGAAGCAGACAACCAAAACAAAAAACACATGCAGCCCTGCCTGTTGCGTAAAAAGACATTCGGCCTTGCCACCGAGCCACCCATAATGTTTGTAACCCCAGCGATACCAATATCAGATGTATAATCAATCCGCAACGCCGGTATATGGTAAATGAACCCCCCTTCCCCTCACCCCTCCCGCTTGGTGCAGCATCCTAAACCCAAACAAAAAAAAAAAAAAAAAAAAGCCAAACAGTGGCCACCCAGAAAACAATTTGGTGCATTGGCGTGGTCTTAGTAGCCAGCACTTCCGGGCATTTTGCCGAGGGAGTGGGTAGTGGATTCCTTGGGGGGGAGGTGGTTGTGACAATACGTCTTCGAACCCCCACACTTTAAACTTGCCTTCTTAGACGCGTCGATACACAGGGAAGGATCGTCGTAGCTCTCCAACTGACAGCACTCGATGCCCTTGACCCATCGGTTCTTGACGACATCGGCAATCGTTATGCGCTTTTCCGGGTCGGGATTGAGCATCTGGAGGAGAACTCGTCGGAGGGCAGGCGGCTTGATACATATATCAAATGCCTGCACGAACGGATAATCCTTCTCAGTGAGAACGGCGTCGCTTTCGGGGTGCTTCGCCTTCCACCTATCCCAGCCCCGAACCAGCGCAAAGTAGTTTGGGTGAGCAGGAGGGTTCTCTCCAGGGCGGGCCTCGGCACGTCGCCATAGAGGAGCACCAAAGATGAGGTTCAGCATAACGATTGCTGAGCTCCACACATCAAGAGCCCGAGGATCGTAGTGACCAGACTTTGCCAAAACCTCTGGGGCAATGTATGGCTCGCTGCCACAAATGCCGGGCGCGCAGCGGCGAACATCGCCCATATCCCTGCCGCACTGACCGCCAGCCTCTCTGAGGCCAGGATGAATACCTGAAAATACCTCCGAGACACCAAAGTCGGTGATTTTGAGCTTGCTGTCGCCTGTTATGAGTAGGTTCTCGAGCTTGATATCCCTGTGCGCGATGCCGTTTGTGTGCAGGTAGTTGATTCCCTGCACCAACTGGCGAAAGAGACACTGGCGATCCTTTTCCCTGTCTTCGTTCTTGAGGAACTTTTTGTTGACTAGGCTGTAAAGATCACCTTCTTGGCAATACTCCATGACGTGGTTCCAGCGGCCGTGGTCGGTACATAGGCGAATGGTTTCGACAATGTTGGGGTGGTGCAAACTCTTGGCCACCGTGAATTCCGACTTGATCTTCTTCTCGTACTCTTCACGGGTCTCGCTCGATGACTTGCCCCGGAATTCCTTGACCGCGTAGAGCTCCGTTGGGGACCCCTTTCTTGACATCAACGTAACCTTGGACGTGGCACCCTTGCCCAAGTGCTTTCCGTGGCGGCCAAGGAACTTGTGCAGGTACTCGAACTCTGACGAGAGCTCAGCTACGTCCACCGTGAAGTCATCAGGCAGGCTTAGGCTCATGCGCCGCGCCTTCACACCGGTTCCCTCCTCGGCGGGCATTCCCCAAAGAGACCTCTCCATGTGGATAGTGTTGTTGGCGTCTTCAGGGTCCTCCTGGTCCTGCTTGGTAAAGTCGAAACTGCTCGCACGCCGTCTGTGCGGCCGCGTTTGCGGCCTTGCATTGCCATTCTTGTTGCCGGCGACGCGTGATCGTAAGCTGAATCCAGTGGCTGCACGTACCTTCTTCTTTCCGAAGAAGGCGTCCTGCTCGGGCACGGTGGGAGTCGAGGCCTGCTCTTTGGTCTTAATTGCCATTTCCAGCGGTGATCCAGGCGAAGGTGGAGTGTTGGAGCGGGTGGTAGCCGAGCTCTTGTTCATCGACCACCGACGAGTCGGGATTTTGCGCGGGGTGGAATGCTGCATATTGGTCTCGGATGCGGCTGTGCTGAGGCCGGGCTGCTGTGGTGTCAAGCTAAACGTCGTCTTGTCCGCTCCCGAATTGGTACGTCGGAAAAAGCTGGACATGTTGCGCTTAAAATTAGAAGTAGAGCCGCGAGTTGAACGTCTGGAGAGCGGAATAGGGGCGGGTTCCTGATCAGCCGACGGGGTTCCTGGGACAGGCGTCAGGAGGACTGCTGATGCTGCTGACGGGAGCTTCTTAAGTGGAGGTTGCACCGTGGTGTCGAGGTGGAGGGGTGGTTTAGAGCCAAGAACAGCGCTGGACCGTACAGTGGAGAATGAGGCGGCTTTATGGTCAGAGGAGGCGAGTGAGTCGTCGGTAGCATCCGGGTGGATGTCGGGATTTGCGAGGGTGTGAAAGTCCTGGGACTGGCGACCGCTTACAGGTGTGACCGGTTCGTTTGCGGGTTCACTCTCGGTTTCATCGCCTTCTTCGAGAATAGAACTGGTCAGGTCGGTGGGAAACTGGCGCGGCGAGGATGACAGGCTCGAAAAATTGGAGTTGGAGCTGGTGTTGGGGTTATGGCGGCTTTCTACAGCGATAGGCTGCGTTGTGGAATGGTAAGAGGACGAAGAAGAGGTTGCGACAGCAGACGTAGCGGAATCAGCAGCTGCTGGGTTCGACGCTTGATTGCAAACAATGTTAGAAGGAGAAAGAGGGAATGGCAACCTTTCATGGCTAGGATTAAAAAGAGTGAGGATACCTAAAGAAGAGGTCTGCGTCGCCGCAGCAGCTAGCATGGAGACTGCCATTGTGGGAAGAGCTTCGGCGGACTTGGTACGGCCCAGCAGGGCAAGTGGTATGGAAACAGAGAAGGGGGGGGGGCCTGGTGTCTTCAAGTGAAGACGTCAGGGGCTCGGACGGACCACTCACAGCACTCGCCAGATGCGGGCGGAGGGCTGAAGTGACCTGAAGAGACCTGAACCCAAAAGGGTGAACCCGGAAGGCACAGAAGGGGAGAGATGGCCAGGAAACTGGTTTCCAGGCGTCTCGATTATCAATCGGCGTTACCGATCAACCCTTCTGACACCCAAACTCTGTTGCACGCCGTCGCAGCTAACTGCAAGGGTACCACACCACTTTTCCTTAGGTGAAAGCTTCTTCCGCAACAATGGGCAGGCAAGTTTGCGTTTGCGCACCAGCTCAAGCGTGGGCTCTGGCCGAAAGGGGGGTGAAACCGAACGGCGGGAGACCCAGTGGACCTGAACTTGTGGACTCGTGCGAACTGGCTGGCTGCTGCTGGCTCTGCTGATATGACCAGCTCGGAACGGGGCTTTCGCGGGCGAGGCAACGGAGCGGTGGCCCTTTATATGAGATGCAGGCAGAATTGCTGCCCAGAATTGCTGTCTTGTATTCCGTAGCAGGACGGACAATCGTTCCCTGCCAAGCCTGTCTGCCACCGTAAGGCGAGATTTGTGTAGCCCTGCGCAGCAGTCGTGGCGCGGTGTCGAGGGCACAAAAACGGCCGAGATCTACACGGTGAAATGCCGGTTGGCTCGCAGCGTCTTGGCGACAAGCAGGACGAGTCCGAAGAATGGGAAGAAGGAAGAAATATCCGCCCGCGGGGCGCGAGGTTATAACGGCATTATGGGAGGCGATAGTCTGCTAAGAAGGTCTGAGGCTTTTATCCCGCGTGCAGGAGCAAGTGGGAGAGTGGGCAGCTGGGAAAGGTGATGTGCAGCTGGATCTGAGGGTCTCGAGGCTTTTTGGACGATCCTGGGGGGGAGGGGGAGGGGGTCTTTCTTGGGGAGGAGGGGCCGCTTGTTGGGGGGATGGTCCAGAGTATGAGGGTATGAGGCTTGTTAGTGCCGCACGTCGTATGGATGTACGGAAGAGTCGAGCATTGCCCGTGTCTGTGTCTGTAATCGGTATCAAGGGCGGGGCCTTCAGACGCGGGCGGAGTGGGCTTTGCTTGTGAAGTGCCTTGAGGGCGCCTGCAAAATGCTTGCAAGGTGCCAAGGCTCGCAGGGATCTACGGATGGGCTCGAGCTGGTCTACAGCAAATCGAGCGCCAAAACTCAGAAGCACGCCTCTCTGGTTGTGTGGCTGTTGGCTAGGTTTGCCTCCCTCAGGTCCTGCGGGCAGGTCTTGGGTAACGAGTAGCGAGCAACAGGAGTACCTCGCAATCGGTGTCTGAGTTTGGAAGCCGCCTAAGTCGCGGGCCAAGGAGAGAGGTACGGATTCAGGGATTCAGATGGGGCAGCAGGTACGGGCGGTACTTCCTAAATTTCAAGATTGCAAACGCCAAGGGTCTCCACTGGTCTTCGGGCTACTGGGTGCTGCCTCTACACGACTGGTCTTCACAGGAAGCTCAAGGGGGGGCGCCAGCGATTTGCAGCGCGTGCTGTAATTGGGGAATCGGAGCGATTAGATCAGTTGCATTATTAAACAAAGACCAGAGGCCAACAGCGACTCAAAACGCACTGTAGAGGGGTGTGCGGATGGAAAGCGAAGCGGGATCGGGGGAAGGCGAGAACCAGAACCCATCCAGGTGGTGTCGAGATGGAATTGCAGCAACCAGACACAAGACAGCCGGCCCAGCGGGCATATGTTGCGGGTTGCAGTCGGCCAGTCATGCCATGAAACCAACACTATTGGGCGCCGCAGACGGCCACCGCGGGCTGATGGAGGTGCGTGCTGCGTGCTGCGTGCTGTATGCTGCGTGCGGCGAGCTACGACCTAGCCCTGAAGCATGGAAGGATGGAAGCGGCGTCGGCCACCCGCACGGAAACTGACGAGAAATCGCGGAAACGGTCTGCCATTGCAAGTCGACAGATAGCATGCATGCCTCGTAGCACCAAGTCAAGTTCGGGACACTTTTTATCTCGAGGCCAAAGACAAAGGGGAAAGGAGAGACCGCGAGACCGCGAGACCGCGAGAGCACTCGGCCGACATGGTGGTCGGCATCCTCTCAAACCGGCCATTCAACCTCGACCATTGGGCGAGCCTTTGGGACCATTGCCCAGAAATGGCAGGTTACTCCTAGGTTGGCGGGTTCTTGTAGAGCCGCCCACACTGACCGCCAGAAACCGCCCGGCTGAGAAACAAACTGAGAAACCAGTCAGATCTATCTCCATTTTGGAGTCTTGGCTGGTCCTCAGAGCGTTTCGAGCCTTTCAGGTGTGTGAGGATGTCTGAATCGAGGACCAAGCACCCAAGACAACAGCGCTCAGTTGCGCAGGGTGTTGGTCGTTTCCGATCCCCATGTGCCAGCGGTGACTGCATAGAGTACACTTATTACGGTATCGTATCGCGGTATCTTGTACCGTACCACGTTACCACTCCAAAGTGGGATGGCGTGCACACCCCCACCACCGGGAAACCGAGCTTCCTGGCGAGCGAAGAGCGAGTGACAGTGACTGGCCACCTGAAGGTGGAGCGACTGATTGGCTTGCACGGCCCACACGGCACGCGGGCGCTTCAGCGCTTGCCTTCTAGAATCGCCGAGCGCATGGTTCGAAGTTCGAACAAACGTGAGGTCTTACCTTGCTCCATACCCCGAACGCGGATCACTTGATGGAAACCTGACCGCCAGCAAGCCATCAGCTGCGCGCGACTTCGTCTGCTTCACTTTGGTTTGTCTCCTTGTCGTAACCTGAATTTGAGTCTTTCGGGCGCCCTTCGCCGTGTCCCCCTTTGAGACCTGTCGTGCTCATCGCCAAGACGCTCAAGGAATTACCAAGACCGCCCAGAAATCTGTCGCAATATCAAGCCCGTGTCGGCTTCTGAGAGCGCGCTGTTGATCAGAGGTTGGCACAGAGGAGAGACAGCCGTCTGAGAGATAATGGCCGATCACTTGCTTGGCAGGACAATTTTTATCGCAAGGATTGATTCGCTTTGTCGGCAGTGTCTGTGCAGGAGTACGGAGTAGCTGGTTGAAGTTAAAGCTTGAAAATGCCAAAGTGTCTTCGGGTCGCGCTTGTCGCCCTCAAAGGGCAGCTGCCGACCACCGATTCAGCGGCGGCGGGTCCACCCCACACAGGATCCCCTGCCGACGACTGGAGAAGCGGAGCAGTTTGCTGGGCGTTGACGGCGGCTCCAGAATCACCGATACCCCGACCAGAAAATCTTGGGGTCTCGGCCACCTCACATGTTGGCTGTCACCGCCTCTGGTGTAGACTCAGGTCTAACCTGCGCGAGGACGGATAAATGGTCCAGCTGTGCACCTTCCGTCTTACGGCGGCCTGTTTGCCGGGAGGAGAAACGGGATAGGGATGCAAAAGATCCCCAGGTACTCCGATTCCCAAGTCCCTCACCTCGGTGGCCTTCCGTGCTTTCCTCAATCCCTAATCCCAACTTCAGGTAGCGGACACTCGGTCTGGCAAATCCCTGCCAAGAGGGGAGACAGCTGCAGTGCACCCTGCGTCATCGCTTGTTCGCCAGTTGAGGCGCGGGGCGTGGCTTCCATCATCAGCGTTGATCCTCTCCCTTTTGCCATACTAGCGGATCCACCACTTGTTGTCGCTGAGCAGGGACTACTCCTTCGTCTATGAGCATTGCATCATCTCGTTCGTGGCAGTTGGCCATTCCAGGAAGTTTGACGAGGGGTAGCGGCAGAGCAAACCCGAGCGCAAGCAGCAGTGCCATCATCGAGTTGTCCTGTAAGGCCCTGAGTCAAAAAGAGGGGTTCCCAAGACACGCATGGCGATAACGCCAGACAGGTAGAAAACTGAACGAGCATCAAGACCACTGGCCGGCCAGTGCTTTGCCATGTCCATCAGATGCCGCAGTGCAACAGTATGGACAGCAAGCGCCCAGGGCCAGACGACCCAGCGCTGGGAATAAAGTTCAGCCTCCGATTTGACAACAACCCCGTGACACGATACTCCAGCTTTGCTGAGGTTGACTGCCTGGTTACACGATATATAAGGTACACGGTACATTGATGTATTGTGCGTCCCTCATTGACTTCATCACGAGCGTCGCTATTTCTAGCGTCGCAACAGACTGAGGAGTGCGTGCTGCCGAACCGAGCCGTGGTTGTGGAATTGAACCATGGAGACGACCCCCGGGTAGCGCCTTCTCCGCAGTAGATCCAGACCACCCAGCTGCAAGACACAGCACTGGCATCTCGCATCCCCCAACCAGGATTCCCAAGGAGAAACAGAGCCAGACCAGAACTAAACCAAACCAAACGAGACGGCTCCCCGCCAGCGCAATCAACCTTAAGACAGCACAAGAGACATTCCGCAGGTCCTCAGCAAAATTTGACGACAACCTAACTGCCCGGGCTTCCTGGCGACGATCGGGCGATGGCGTTTCTTGGTATGTAAGGTACTCACCCGGCAGCCGTTGCCAAGAGCTCGGCCTCCGTCATTCTCAATGTTTGGTGTTGCACGCTCCAGTCTCACAGCGCCGCACAGCACCGCACAGCCTACCCCTTCCTTATCATTCGCCTCCAGAGCACAGATAAGCTTTCACAGGCGCAAAGGGCCCCGGTTTCCCAGCTTCCCCGATGCTCGATGCTATGCTCGATGGCGTCGTCGCTGCCGCGTCGCACCTCGCATGATTCGAAAAGGGTCCTGCATCGATAATGCTCAACAATGCTCGGGTCTCCCGTCCCCAGACATGCAAATCTCCTTGGACCCGCCAGACGCTGTGCTCAAAATGCGCTAAACCGGGAGCCTCTAAAAGGGCAAACCGCAGCCAACAAAATTGCGCTTTCATGGTCGCTGGTTTCACAACGCCTGCAACGCTGCTAACTGCTGCCCCCCACGTTTATCCTGATGTGATTCCTTTAAGTGGTTCGCTTGCTAGGGATATGCAGTAGTCCCAAAGCACACCCAGCACCAATCCGACCCGACAACCTCATGAACAACTCATTCCCACGGACCACAGGCAGCGATGTGACAGCTTGCATGGCACAATGCTCCCGTGCCTGTGCGCTCTGTGTTTGCGATATATCTTTCTAAAAGTAGGCCCCAAGCATCCGGCCAGCGTCTTGGCAATGGCGATAAGGTAACGGTAGTTGCTGGCTGCGTGGTGTGCAGAAAGGTCCAGAGCGAGGTCAGGTTCTCAAATCCTGACACGCCGACTCCACCTCGCTGTATGTGCATGCGCCACGGAGCACACTCGTCGGAGGACTCGACAAAGGTCTCCGGAGGACAGACGGCTGGGGTTTCGCAATGTCCAACCGCACGAGACCAGCAGTCAATAGGCCGCCAGGACATCCATGATCCAGCCGTCTTGGCGGTTGCGATCTCCCGTCTGGGCACTCTGTGGTCGTCTCGACTTGAGTCGATTCACTCGATCGAGCTGCAACGTCTGATGAAACTAGTATACAGACCAAGTGCACTCATCAGCACGCGAGCTTTTTTTTGTCACATACCAAGACTTCTGTACGCAAGCACAACGGCGCCTGGAGATGCAAAATCGTTCGGCTCGTCTGCCGAGCCAAGGCTTGGCTTGTCGGTGCCACACATTGCTTGTTTCCCACCTACATGGCACCCCGCACTCTCGATTGCCAACTCCTTCGGCCCCCTTCATCTCTCTCCATCGGCTACGGCTGGGACACGGGCGCGCGGTACAGAACGCCAATGAGGTGACCACAGTAAGAAAGGACGCTGTCGAGCTGCTGCATGACACGGCACAGGACAGGGAGGAGGTCTTTGCGGGCAATGATCGCAACGCAGGCTCTGTTCGTGGACCTGGTGGCCATGGTGGCCCCACGCTCAGGGTGAGCACAGCCTAGGCAGCCCATGTTCGCGCGTCTTGCCCAAGAAAGAAGAGCCTCACTCCCGTTCCATGTCAAGGAGCGGTGTGAGCACCCGCCGCCACGTACCGCTATCCTTCTCGCCGCGTACTTCCCCGACGGTCGTGTACGGCTGCGGGCTTGCGGACACCGGACTGCGTCCGGTTCTCCTGCCATGCATCGATCCGTGGGAATTATCGACTTGCCCGGGCAGCTGCAACGAATGAAATCGGCAATTTGCCATGCAGGCTTTTTGGCAGCTCTCTTCGTCGACTGGTCGCCTTCCAGCCCTGCTCGTGACCGGCTGCTGGATCAAGTCGACCGGCTCTTGGCAACACCGAAAATACGATCAGATGCAAAGCATTCCAGAAAGCCCCACGGTGGGCGCTCTCTCGACTTGGAATAAACAGCATGGGGCCCTCGAGACCAACGCCCATCACGTCGTGAAATGCACCAACTTCGCAAAGCAGTCAAGGGACTCGACACTAAAGCCTACAGAAACCGGGCGTTTCGTTCCACCACGTCTCTGTCGGCTCCTACGCCCTCGGCGATGGTGTGATATCAAGGATTTTGACCTGCCTCGTCGTAAATGCCTCATTTGTGTCCCATGAACGGTACCGCGACTTGTGTTTACACATTGGCCACATTCCCAGCTATCTGCTGTGGGGATCCTTTAGGCTAGGTCAGAGCGCCTCAGTGGCAAGTACCAAAGACTTTGGCGCCTTGGTAGTTCTTGTCAGATGCAGCCTTATGATGCTTTTCCGGCTCTCTCAACTTTAGCTTTCGGGTCCTTTCCACTGGTATTTGAGAGCTCATTAAGTGATGAGTTCAACAGCTCCGTGCGTCAATCTCGTCTTTGAGAAAGAAGAAGATCTGGCCAGTACCTGCATCGCAGTGATCGCCTTCCAGCAGACAGAGCTGGTAGAGTTGGGCTTGGCATCTTGGCGAGAGGCAAGTCGGTACCACGCGTGGTTGCGCCATCGCTGGCGGTGCCGCAAAAGTCTAATGCTGCTGGGCCCTGCACTTACACAAGCAGGCTGCTGTGGTGTGCGGGTTAGCTTGGCCTCGGCTGTCACCAAGTCTAAGTCTCAATGTTGCCCTGGCGCATCTTGGATAAGCTACGGAGGTAATGTCACAGAAACCAGTCAAGTAATCATGTCAGGTACGGAACGGAAGGCTGCTTCTTCTTGAAATTCCACATCTCGGAAGTCTGACTAATTCACGTTGCTCACACAGCCAGAGAGAGGGGTTGGATGAATTGTTCAGCAATCATGCTTCTGTAAGCAAGTGGGTTGGCAAGGTATCCGCGGTCCAGCGTACGTGTGGCAAGGACAGGTTTCCGGGGACTGCTAGCCGACGCCCCGTTTCTATTATTTGACCAGCGACAGCAGATCGACAAGTGCTGCTTGCGTACTACTAGGTGTATGTCTTCTGTGTTGTTTTGCTGCGCTGCTGCGGTTCGAGTACACGTATCCGTAGCTCCGCTGCCCAGCTCAGTTACTTTACCTCCGAGGCTCCGGCTGCAGGGTTTGGTTTGGGCCGGGGCGTTGGCTACGGAGTATCTTGCATGAATGGTGGCTTCTCACGCATACATACCGCGGTAGTTTTTGATGTGATGAGATCGGATGGTGGGAATTCGACAACGGAACTCAAAGGGTTTGGTTTGGGCCAACAGGTGGCTGGGTAGGATTCAACAAAAAAAACCAGGCGAGATGCATCGACGAACAACGAAACGCGCACAAAAAAAATACAGACAAAATCAAGATGGCGATTCGTCGGTTGCCAGAGGTGGGCCAGAGGACGTCATGTATAGCGATTGCGCCATCCGGGCGCCGACGGGCATGCGCCGTGCTCTTTTTCCGACAGGCGTTGAGGCGTCCCAACCGGAGCGGCACAGCAAAGATGAGGCGAGCATGCGGGCACGGGGCGCGCGACAGAGAGTTTGTGTGTCTTTCTCTGAGAGGCGAACCCTAGCGGCCTTTTTCTTGCGAAGAGAAAGAATCGTAAGTGTTATTCCCGGGGCATGCCGACTTTCCCGGGGCGCCGATCAACGGCAGCCCCACAACGACGGCGCGACGGGGCTGAGAGGGGGGGGGGGGGGCTTTTTCGCTAGGGAGAAATTGGGAAGGTAAAGGGGGGACCCGCTTCCCGGACGGGGTTGGGTCGGAGCGCTGGTGTCGGAAATTTTAGAAATTGTCGGAAAGGGTGAAATGCGACTTGTGGAAGTCATTGGGCTCTCTCATTCCCGAGTCCCCCCGTTGGAGAGCAGACTGCGGTTTGGGGGAGGTCCAGGGACTATCATCGTTTTCCGTTGTGGGCAGAGCGGAGCGAGGAGGCCCAGCACTAGCGCTGGTGCCGGCTTGCTGCTTGCCTCGGTGGGTTTTTTTTTATTTTTTTTTATCGAGACGTTGCCTCGCTTGGTTGGCTGTCAAGTAGAAGGGGCACGTTTCCACCAGCCGGCGGGTTTTTCCTGTATGTCGTTTGAGTATGTGAAGATAGGTGATGTGTTTTGTTTTTCCCTCTTTGTTTCTGCTAGCGCTTGCCCTTAGGGTTTTCGGTTTTGGGGGACTGAGTCAGGGAGCAGGCGATTTCTCGCCCCCCGGCGCGGGGCCGGAGTTGTCGGCATGATTTGGAGCGCGAAACTCGGGATTATCTCCGGGGTTGGAGTGACATGGGATTTCTAGCCTGATGTTGTGTTTCTGGCGGCGGGTTACACAATGACAAGAGAAGGGTTCCATCAACTCGGGATTGCCAGGCATGTCCTGTGGTTGATGGAATACGCCACGCGGAAAGTTGAATGCGTGGAGCTGTCCATGAAACCGGCGATGCGATGCTGCATGGTATTGTGACATGATATGTAGTGAAGGGACGCGTGATTACATGTGGGTGAAAATAGCCCTGGTGTTCATCCTGAGTTACGTCGGAATGTGGAGAGCAGCATCGGATGAGGCTCATGTGCTTGTCAGGGTTGCCGTCTCTGCTATGACTATTACAGCCTTACCATGCAATACGGTCAGGCAAGGTGTCAAAGGGGGAGTCTGGGGACACCGCATCATGTCCGTCTCGCTTACTTGGTCATCAGGGCAGATAACAAACACGACGGCTCAGGATGATATATCTGCAGTGACTCGGAACCGCGCTCCCGCCATGGTGCCTCGGTCCAGGGAAGGGGTGTAACACGCTTTTTAGCTGCATTTGCAGTGATACGCAAGGAGTGGTGTTGACTGGCGCTGGATAGTGTCCGTGGTGATGTTTTGGTGGCCATCCGCCGAAAGTGTGCGCTTGAGAAGTGTGGGCATCAAATCAGCATGGGAGACGTGACCACTTGTGCAAGAGAAGGCACCGCACGCATGACAGCTGTGGATCGTCGGACAGGGACGGGAGAAGGTCAAATGGAAGGTTTGGGGTTCTTCTGGGCTTCTGTTGCTGATGGGCCACATCATGTTCGGCCCAACGTTGTGTATAGGTCAAGCCTCGCGGTGACTCCCTGGGTAGGTGCGCCTCGAAGAAACGATATTTGTTGCGCTGATGGACTAGCAAGTCTTCGTTGAAGGAAGGAGCTCCCTCATTAATTCCTAGCTCATGGGTGTTTCTAATGGTATATCAATCTGTTCCCGGTGGTAACGTGGGCGGCGTGCCTTCCCCGTGCTGCTTCTCCCGCCTGAAACCTCATCCTGGCAGCCCCTTCACGCTCGCTCTTTCCCATTATAGGTAGTAAATCTGGCCGAGTTTTCTCTGCCATTGGATTGCTCTTGTGACGGGCAAAGCAACGTGAGATTGGAAGTATGATGCTGCTGCAGCTGGCATTCAGCCAGGGAGCACAACCCGCGCGACGTTCTCTTCGCAAACACCTGGATAGGCTCGGCCCATTGTTTGTAACCGAGCCTAAGCTAGCAAGACTCTTGATTAGAGGAGCATACCTAGTACGGAAATTCCTATTTTACTTCAAGGATCTCGGACTCTTCACCCTCTTCCTCGATATTGTTCAGACGCCATAGTGACGTGGTCGGTTGTTTCCCATCCTTGATGCCGATAACAACCTCGTTTTCGCCAGAGCTTGGGGTAATCCCAAGTCAGGTTCTTAATATTCTTGCCGTCCTGCGAGTATGGAACTTCGAGCACCACTTCTGGGTAGGCGGCATCTCGGCGTTGCAACTGTCCATCTGGTTCGCGGCGCACCCTGCTCTCCGGGATGAGCATCCATCTCTAGTCCCTGCCATAAACCCTCCAGACCTCGTTTTCTCTTCTACAATTTTCTGCGGCTGATCTCGGATGTCGTGCGTAAGGAGTCTTAAAGAATTTGTAAGCCGGAGAGGGCATTCGGATGGTGGGGAGGAATTTGCTAAATCATGATCGAAGTTATGGGCCGTCTGTACTTTCTCAGGGATGGTTATCTTACACTTCTTGACACACTGACCCAATGCCTCTTCAGCCCCAAGACTCCTTACAAGCTCATCGTACTCATATGGAGGTATTCGAAATAGTATGAGGTTCAGCTGGGGTATTATTCTTTGTAGCATCAGGGTATGTCCCGCCCCCGAAGACAGGAAGCGAGATGATGCTAATCCATTCCCCGATAGGATGATACCACTGATGCCATTCACCAAGGGAGGCTGCCCAAGATTTCGTTTGCGGATGATGGGAGTGGTAGCTCTGAGCAGATGTGATACTACACTCCAGCCCTGGTTTGTTTGTTCACGCACTACGTTCCAGGAGAGATACCCAAGTCCCAGAGGCTTCAGAGTAAACTTGAAGCACACGCTGAACCGCTCCGAATCAGCGTGGAATATACTTGTCCATTACTCCATATCGCATTGTCCAACGTGGGCGGTATTAGTATAGAGCCTGTGTAGGTCTCTCTACCCACCGACCCCTTTCCCGCAATACATTGCTTAGGTACTTTAGGATAATTATCATTCGAACGACAGCTCAAATGCCTGCGCAGCAACGAAAGGCCCTTTGAGGGCCTCAAGAGTATAGCATCGGCCTAGCAGGGCTTAATCATCAGACCCCTTGAATGTATCATACCATCTCCATCTTCGTCTTCGTCTGTTAAACCCTCTTTCACTGACTATTCTCTCTGCTACGAACATCCATTACTTCAAGTCCCCCCTTCCCCTACTAGAGAATGTCTCTCGTTTGAGAGTAGAGTTTTTTGTCTTCCCGTTCCCACGGTTTGCCCTTAGGGAGGACGACTTTTTGCAGCCTGTTCAACAGTGGGATAAGTGGTGCGTAGTATGGTGTGAAGTGATCGGCAATTGTCTTCATGAAAATCGACTCCTTCGCCACAGCACCTAGCTTCAGTATCGCCAACTCTTCTATGTCCACGTAGTTCCACTTGTCAAATTGTTGAACGACTCTGTTCTCGTCTGGTCCGTTACGGTGGACACATATCCAGAGCAGCACCCAGAAGAATGACTCGAGATCGTGCATGAAAAAATGCTGCTCGCCCAAGAGGCCCAGATTGCCATGAAAGCCCTCGTGCCGGTCTTGCCTTTCGCCCCAGTGGTAGCTTCCCTCTGCTTCTTGATAGCAAGGTCTAGATCGACCAAGAAGGCGGGCCATGACGTGTTTCTGCCGTCCTCGTTAATCATAATATTATTGATGGAGACGTCTCTGAAGGATGCCAGCCTTGAACAAGGACTCATGACCTTGGATACAGCTCTCTAGCGCTGCTACTAAAGCTAATCGATTGCTTGATTTGTAGATGGCCTTTCCGCAGCCACGGAGGATGACATGCTTATGTACCCGATTTGGCTGTGCCATGCGGCTAGCCTTCGTCGGTGACGTTGAACAAGATCGCTTGCTAGGCGGCAACAGAGAGTCCGATGATCGCTTCACGCTAGCGACGCTGCTGCGGCCTTCCCGTAGAGTGGTTACCGCGCTGGCGCTTGGTGAAAAGACCGATCACCCCAACCGATAGTTGCTCGCCTCCGCAATGCCCAGGCCGCCTCGAACACGTACAGTCTCGTGGTGGTAATACCGAGCCACACTGACCACGACTGGTACGTCTGGCTCTTCTTCACGATGGGCTTTCCAGCATGTCGTTGCCCGGCCGGCGATACATAGTGCCCGCTTCATGAGCTTATCGAGAATGAGCCGCTCTGGCTGGCCATTGCGCTGGATTGTCATATAACGTTGTCCGTTCTCGGTGGTGATCGTCGAAGCCGAGCTCTTCCTCGTTCATTCAAAGGAACCCTAGGATCGTAGATACAAACTGCAGCTCCTCTTTGTTAATGTCAAATTGTTCGGACACGGCCCCCCCAAGCCGATCAAACCCCTATATGAGGCGGCGGGCGTCTTGAGCTGCTAGAACTTCTCGGGAAACCCAACTCAAAGCCGCCAGAGGAGCCAAGCCAGGGCGGCCCAGTGGCAGGGATGCACCTAAGACCACTTAGCATGGACCTGTCGGTAGCAGGTAAGCACACAAACCCCCCTCGCACTTCTACGGCATTCCTGGCGTTGGCATTGAAATTATACGCTATCAACGCCATGAACCACCCACCACAACATGGCTTTTTTCGCTGATCGCCATTCTTGACTGAAGGCGTGCTAGAGTCGGCCCTCGAGGATACATAGCTTCAAGATACTGCCTCGGTGGTGCCTCCTCCCAACTCGGGTATTGACTGCCACCTCTGAGACGAAGATGACCATTTGGCCTGGCTTTGCACTGGCCAACACCACAATATGCCTCACCTGGGCTTGCGACAAGAAAGCGCGGCAGTCTCTGAAGATTGGTCTATGCCTTGGAAAAACACGTGAAGCCAGATCTAGACGATCTATGCCCAACCGACTGGTATGCCGGGCATGTGATTAGACAAATTGTGTCAACGAGAGGCTGCTTTTTCCTTGATGACGAACAATTGTCTCAGGGAGACAGAGACAGTGCATTCTTGCCAAGTTCGTAGAATACCACAACCGCCTTCCACAGAGGGGCGTTCAGAGGCCAAAGTGAGGGGAATATCGGAAACTGCGCCATCGCGTGCTCTGCAAATTTGTCGCTTGCAGCGCTCTAGTAGTAACTCGGTTCTTGTTCAAGATCCGAGGGAGACTTGGCGGCACTTGGAATTCGGGGTCCAGCCGCCAAGCTGGGGTACTGTGCATTCAGGGTCCAGAACCCTGGAAAGGCGATTTGGGAATAGCGCATCCTGCTGCGAATCCCATACTTCCGGGTTTCCAGTCCGGGGCAGAAGAAAACTGCGTGTGTGGTGTGTGTGTGTCTTCAATGAAAGCCAGGAGGATTGGCAGAACATCCAACGGCATATCCACACGGTACTGACAGCCCAGATACTGGTCGGGGAGGTGATGAGATTTAGTAGACTCTGAAAATGTTGCCCTCGTGATGCTTCCCCTCTTTTGTCGGTGAGCCGGTCTTCAGGATCACTGCCATGGCTTCCCACAAGGGCAAGTGCACGACATGGGTCTAGGTCTCGCCCACTGGGACAGGGATTTCGCTGGCGGCGGCGACGGGCCGTTCCCCGCAATTCCCTCGATGTGTCTTCTTTTCCTGTTCGAATGACTGCTCTTACTTAGTGTCTGAATGAGGAGATTCTTGGTCCGCTAAGCGCTGTGTTTTGGCAGGCTTTTGGCAATGAGAATGATTGCTATTGGGCTTTCTTTCCACTCAGCTGAATTGTTACAGGGCGCAAATAAGGTAAGCTACCTAGAGATGGATGGACCCTTGGGCCGGGGAGTTTGTACCGAATGGCGGGTGGTGCATCCGTACGGTACCGTGGTATCGGCTGCAGTGCCAGCACATCCATGCAGTTCTGCCTGTCTGCATTTCAGCCAGGCAAAACATCAGGACCAAATGTAATTACTGGCTATCAGATCATGATAGACTCTCGGGCTGTCATAGCCCAACTGACATGGCCAAATAACGGCGCGTGTCAATGATTAGTGAATTGCATCGTGTTCCGTGTTGTGGGGATCCTGAACTCAATAGACACGCTACTGAACTCTGGCGGCGCCCACGAAACGGCGGCCGACCCGGGCTTGAGGAACGGCACCAAGGCCACGGCAAGCCGTCCAAGGTGCAGATTGCAGAGCCTGGACTGGGAGAGAGAAGGCGCGCGAGGAGGTTAGCAAACGCGGCGGTGACAAAAGGTCGCAACTTGTAGGGGTTAGACAAGAGCCAGGAAAGGGGGAGTGGCGTGTCAATCGTGGGGAAAGAAGCCGAAAAAGAAACGAGACGCACCCCGGCCTGAAGGGAAAGCGAAGCGCAGCTGCCGCTGAGTTGGCCGACCCACAAATCCCATCCCAGGATGCCCCATTTCGTCACAAGTGCAAGAGCAACTTTCCCATCCCGCGCCTTGTCAATGCTGCCAGCAAGGCAAGGCGGGCACAGGCACACCACGCAGCGCAGACAGACAGTCATCATCCCTTCCCGTCTCCCGCCCACTCCTGGTCAGCCCCGACTTCTTGAACTCGTGCAAAACCACAAAACCACACAAAACCCGCAATGCGCCGTAGCCCTCTCACGTCTCAGCATTTTCACGCCAACCATACCATCAACCCGTTTGCGCCTGCCGACGGCGCCTGATTTCGACAGTTTGCCTGGTCCATCTCCATCGTTTACCCCAAGTTGCGCACCGCCAAACGTCAAGCTCCCGACCTATGCGCGGCTTCACCCCTCCAAAGCGCGCCGTCTCCAAACCCGCCGTCACAACCATCCAAACGGTCTCTAGTTCTCCCAGCGTAGCCGAGGTGCAAGGAGGTAAACAAGCGCCCTCTGACCGCTCCGACCCCCGTGGCATGACATCAATAGACCCGGCTGCTATTTACACCTTGAGCCATACGCCAGCATACTAATTGGCGCCCACTCCCACCCCGACCGCAGTCTCGAGGAACTCTGTCCCCTGGATCTAGATGACCGCTATCATGACGAGATTGCCGTCCGATTCGTTCTGGCCTTCGGGCGCTCTCGAAAGCGACACGCGCCTTCCCTTCCCCGCCATCACCAGCGAGTCGTCTTCCTCCGTCATATCTCCCCTCGCATTACCCCGTGGCGCTGTAGGCTACTTTGACCAATCCGTGGCCAAGGGTAACTCTAACCCCACCGCTGCGAGTATTCGAGGAAGCCGCGTCTATTCACCCCTCTCACCCGGTGCGCGCGGTCCAGCCTTGCCTCAACTTCCGCAATTTCTGTCGCCTCATCTCCCCCCAACTGGCAGAGAACCGCCTCGGCAACACCGTTCCACCAGCCTCCCTCCGACCCATCGCGACGGCAGCTCGGGGTCAGTAAGGACACGGAGTACTACGACATCGCCGCCACGGGCAGGCGCTGCTCCCGGGCTGATGCAGGGGTCGACGGTGAATGGTATGCCTCTCAGCGGAGTAGGCGCGCTGTCAAACATCTCTTTGCCGCTGGGTGGGTCCGTCACAGCCGGCCATCCCCGAACCACTTCCGCCGATTCATCAAGCGCGCCCTCTCAGAACCAGATGATCCGCCGCCTAGTGCAGCAAAATGGGCGGATTAGGGAGGCCTGGGAGGCTGAGCGCAAGTATCTCGAGGCAAACCGAGAACGTGCCGAAGAGGTTTACAAGGAGGAACGAGCACTGATGGAAGAGGAGCGAGCAGAGTGGGAAGATGAAAAGGTCAACCTGCTGCAAGAAATTGACTGGCTCCAGCAACACATTCACACGCTGGGAGGGGATGCCCGACGACCAAGAGCTACCAGCCTCACAGGGGCCAAGAACCCGCATGTGTCAGCGCACCCACTGCGCGGTGGTGGTGCTTGGGAGGCATCGCCCGAGAGCATGCGAAGCTCCATGTCATCGCAAGGAAATGGCCAACGGAACGTCATCAGAAACGCCGTCTCTCTCCCGCACCTTCAAGCCGATATTGGGCCGCCTCACCGGGCTCTCTTGGGGATGCCAAGCGCTCTGGATGCCTCGTCTTTTAGGTCCGGTTCCGGGTCGTCAGGAGAGCTGGCCTCAGTTCCTGAAGTTGACGATGGCCCTGTGCCCATTGTTGATGTTCAAGAGATTCATCCAGAGTTGGAAGGCATCCCGATCAAGGCCAACACCATACAAAAAGCCACCTTCACCGACACCCCGTCGCAGAACGGGTCGAAGTCTTCTAGTAGGGCCTCGTCTCCACTTTCGGGTCCCGATCGACCTAGGATGCCCTCACAGGGATCAAAGGAGCAAACCCTACAGGTTTTGGCCGCTCACGAGTCTGTCCGGCTTACCATGCATGCCGGTCATACTCCGAGTCACTCGCTTTCGCTCATACCGACCGTGGCCTCTTCTACCGTACACACTGCGAGCAGCAGCGGCGAGAGTACCCCGAAAATGCAACAAGCAGATGGCGCGATCAACCTGGGTTTGGCTTCGGTGGCCGAAGAAGATCCCCAGGCACCCGCCAACACCAGCGAGTCGCTCTCATTGGGCACCGCCAACCCAGATACTCTTGCCGAGTTCCACGCCGAGCCTGAGCCAATGCTTGAACCAACCGAGGACCGTGAACTCAGAGGCCCGCTGATGGTGAGAAATATGCCAGCTCATGACGAGATCTTCTTCCGCAGACTGTCGGACAAGCTCGAGGAGGTTTGCAAGGATGATCGATCAGCGCTCCCCGCTGTATTGAAAGACGTCGACCAAACGAGCGACCCGGCTGTTCCGCCGCAGGCGGAGACAGAACCTCCTCCACTCCAGCCCGAGACAAAGCCGGGATCCCAGCAGGATGTGGCATCCAGTGACGGCGCAAGCGATACCGGCACCGAGAAGGGGCGGAGCAGCCCCAAGAGCCAACAAAAAGAAGAGTTCGACATTCCCCTCAAGTTTAAAACAAGCATGAATTTTGGCACCCCGTTTGGTACGTTCCGTTGAGACACCCGATGGTGTATCTCGACGGCTACTCAAGCCGGATACAAATAAGCAGCAAAACAACAAGCCCTTCGGCAATAATTCTTGCACATATTTTTCTTTTTCAAGTCTGGTATTCAGACAGACATGACAAATCCTGTTCCCGGCGCGATGCCTTGCCCCTTTTGTTTCTTTTGCCTTGACATAGATTAGAGTTGAGCTTTCCTTTTCTTCCATCTCGTTCCCCGAAAACATGAACGATAAATTGCCGAAAATAGAACAGGGCTCGGCCGGGTCAGGCTGGGATGGGACAGCAAGGGATGGCTGGAGGGTGCATCGAGGAAAGGGATACACGCATACGAGCGACATCAGCAAGCCAGAATATCTTTTCTTTATGTCTGTAGACTGGAATCGGCTGGATTGGTTTGGGATTGGACGGTAGGGCGGCGGCTTTGTTACAAATCGACACTTGGGAAATGGGAGTGAGCTGGGCTGGGCGATTGGTGGTGGGTGCTGCCTTGGACGCGGGGTGTGTTGTTGCTCCTGTCGTCGTCCTTCCTTTTTGTTATTCTTCTCGACCACGGGTTGTGGTGTGTATACCTAGTAGGGATTGTCTGAATTGGGTTTTTTACTGGTTGTGGTTTTGTCGAAAAATACCCCCCCCCCCCCCCCTTTGTTTTTGTTTTTTTTGTTGTGAGAAAAAGAGAGATTCTATGCAAGTAGGCACATTCGAGACGAAATGGTTGAGAAACAATAAATTGTTGGTATTGTTATGTGGATGATGTGGGCTTTTGGTTCTTGGGTTATCGGTATGGGATTACTATGCGAAGCATCGCATGTTTTTTGATGTCTGAAGTTTGGGATGGTTAATGGTATCTTGTGGTTGAGAAAGGAGGTCGGGGAATACACAAAATATTTACCATGCGACCAAAAACAAAGCGCATCGAACCAAGGCAACATCAAAAGGGGCGGATTAATAATTCAACTGCCCATCTAGTCATTTTACCAGGAGGTACCGGTATCATTACGTGCCCGATCATCAATCTGTTTGGTCCTGCGCCGTTCATTGCCCGCATACATGCCCAACTCCAATGCCAAACATCGCTGGTGAACTGCAAGTACTACTACTATATATAACCCCCAACCAAATATGCCTAGACAATGGGTTCTCCCTGACAGATAGGTCATCAATCATGGTCATGGAACATACAAACTAGGACATCTTCTTCCCCATCAACTCGGCCAACTCATCCAACAGCTCCACCGTCTCGGCCGGGCTCGCGATCCACGCCGTCGTGCCGACGCTGCGGGCGCGGAAGTCGTTGGCGCCGGCGCTGAGGAACTGGTCGCCGACGTGCAGGGTGTTCTCGCCGCGGATGGTGACGCCGTCGTGGCCGTCGGCGGCGGCGGCCCCGCCGCCGCTGCTCGAGAACCAGCGCTGGCAGACGGTGACGCCCCACGACTTGTCGCCAATGTCGACAAAGACGTCGCGGCCGCCGTTGAAGGCGCAGAAGGGCACGCGGCGGCTGCGGCCGGCGGAGCTGAGCTCGAGGATCTTTTGGACCACGAGCACCGTCTCCTCGAGGCTCTCGCGCGGGATGCGCAGGTCGGGGGTCAAGGGGATGATGCCGACGGCGCGGTCCTTGCGCATGACGGTGGCGGGCAGGTTGAGCGACTTGATGCAGTCGCGCAGCGCGGCCTCGGCCACGTCGAGCAGCTGGTCAATGTCGCGCTCGTCCCAGCCGGCCATCTCGGGCGTCAGCCAGCGCGCGATGGGCACGGGCGCGAGCAGGTGCGGCGAGGCCGGGCAGAACTCGAACAGGTAGTTGGCCTCGCCACCCATGACGACCAGGCTCTGCTTCTGCGCCGGCGTCAGGTCCGCGCTGTTGGCCATGGCGTCCAGCAGGCCGTGCAGCCGCGCGTAGTACCGGTCGGCGGTGGTGTAGCCGGCGGCAGTGACGATGCCGATCTTGACGTTTTTGCGGAGGAGGTCTGCCGGGGGGTGTTAGTCTCTCTCGGCATGGAAAAAGGGGGAAGGAGTGGGTGGACAAACCGAGGAGTCTGGGGATGACGGGGCTGGTGGGCTCGAGGCTTTGGCCATCATCGTAGAGTGTCACATCTCCATCAAAGGTTGCTAGCTGTAGGGTGCCGTAGGTCGTCACGGCCATGATTTGGGCGGAGTTCAGGATCAAGCGGACATCGTTAAAGGAGGGTGAAACAAAGCGGCGCGAGGAGATGTATCGCTTGCGGTCCTGGAACTTAAAGGCGGCCTCAAGAGGCAGCCGTGTGAAGAAGGGCCCAATGCTCGGTACAAGTAGCTTAAGTTTTGAGGGGAAGGGGTTGTCGGCATTGTTTTGGTTGGCGACTGTAAGTGTGAGCGTTTCTCCTTACTTAGAACGGGGCCAGCATTTGCTTACTGTGGTCATCAATCATGATTTCGACATCGCGGAGAATCTCACTGTACCGGCGATGGGCCTCATCGCGGGTCTGGGGAGAGCTGTGGATGCCCTGCCCCTCAAAGACACCCTGGGGCTGCGAATAGAGAACGAAGGGCACGGCCAACAGACCCTTGATCCATTCTGCGAGTGTTGTTAACAAAACTGTATTTTTCTTGGGTGTTCAATTGATAGCCAGTTTGGGTTGTGCAAGTGTGCTATCTCTTCTGGGAGCTCGCATCGCGAGTGTTGATAACGAGAGTGGCGGTGAGCCCCACGATCCGCTCCTTAATTTTGACCCGTAGGTTCCGGGACAAACTTGCCTATGAGCTGATCTCGCCTGTGAGTCTTGAGGGCATCTAGGACTCAATCAGTCCATGCTCTGGTTGAAGCCTACGAGTATAGATACCACATACACTCGACCCGGTATCGTGTTGTCATGGTGGCGGGGTCCAATGACTCGGTCCAAGGACTCGGCGGGGCAGCACTTGTCGCAGAGCGGTGCTTGCCAATTGTAAACAATAACAATGAAACAAGAACTCCAAGTCTCTGTTCTATACACGTAGGGTATTTCAGAGAGAAGGGCCAAATCACCAAAGAAAAAGCAATTGTAGCACAGGATCCAAGCAAGAGGTGCCAAAGAAACTCGAGGACCAAAACAGACAACGAAGTCAATCCATGGACACATGGACCAAGATAACGAACGGCCTGCTGGGCTACTGCAGGTCGTGTTTAGTTCCCTTCGCTGGCGAGGAGCTCCCAGAAGGCCGCATGGCCGCCAATAGCCGTTGGCATGGAGTGATGTCACAGGGGCAATCCAGCACCGTCTTCACCAATCGGCAGCAACCCATGCAAGGCTCCCGACGCTCCTGCCACTGGTAGTTACGGCCTTGGCGCGCCCCAAAGCTTCTCAAACTCCCCTCCCGGAGGCGGTGCACCTCGACGGCTGCCCACATGACCTTTTCTTTCTGAGCCCATAACACTCTACTATGCGGATCTGTCGAATGCAATGCGGGGTTGACGGTGGTGAAGTGGCCCGTGCGGAACCCGAAGAAAAAAGGGAGAACCACGAAGCCATCACGTCGACTGCCCAGCAACTGAACAACCCGTGGACCAGACCTCCGCTGCGCACTTTTCTCCTCAGAACATGGCCGGCCGAAAAGAATGCGCGCATTTTGGAAGCCGCTTCGAAGTGACCAATATCAGGAGCATCACGAAAGCACTCCGCCCGATGACGGTATCCAGCTGCCGCTGACACCTCCCCTGACGGAGGAGCGACGGGCGCGGAAACCGGACACGTCCGACGTTGGCAAAGTGATGCAAATGTTCGAAGCCTGCCGGAGCCAGAAAACATCAGAGCACTACGCGCCGCTTACTTCATTTCGAGTACCTCCACAGGAGTACAACGAGCTCGAAAAGGGTCTTAGGGACTCCGAGACGCTGGGACAGTACGTCAACGACAACGTACGGTAAGTGCAAAATAATATTGTGCTGAGAAAGTGCTAACGGTCCGTAGCCTCGATTATGATGCAAGCGAATTCACCCCTCACCGTCCGAATGCCCTCTCCAGTTCACGATTTCTTCACGGCTCTCCTAGCGAACGAAATAAGAGATCAACCAAAGCAAATTGCGGAAAGAGGAGACAAGGCTGGCGAATTTGCAGCGAAGATTGAAGATGAAAGCTCGTCCTGCATCCTCTTACAGGAGAACATCTTGGATGAGAGCTTGGGAGCTACAGGACCCGTTGTACGACGCGAACCGGATGGACGGTTCCAACACTGGGATGCGGCTTACCCAGGAGTGGTGCTCGAAGTGTCATATTCTCAGGATGGTAGGGATTTGAAGAAGCTGGCGTCGGACTACATCCTACGTTCGAATGGCGATATCAAGGCCGTTATCGGCGTCGACATCAATTATGGAAGAGAGTCGACGGCGTCACTGTGGCGTCCAAATTACGTCGAGGAAGAGGGCGAGGAGTTCGACATCCTTGAAGTAAGAGAGGAGATTTTATACTAGGTCTGTTACGTCCTCCGATTAAGTGTTCAAGACTAACGTTCAGCCACAGCCGTTTCGATCTTCGGGCGGATCGCCCGCCGGCCATGAAGAGTCTTTTCCAGCTATGCCTAAGTGATTTCGCTACGGACGAGATATCAGGCGGTTACGAGTCTATTTTATTAACTATATCATTTCAACAACTCGCCGACTTTCTTACTTGAGCCAAGCTAATGTGTCAAGCTCGAGAGACGGAAAGCGGCTCACACGGCATCAAGTCAAGACGACAGACAAGGAAGCGCAAACCATCATCCAGTCCCGCTGACGAACTAAGGTCGGAAGACGAAGCCAAGTATCGTAGGCAGGAAAGTGATGTTGCGGAGCGCGCTGCGGCTGATGACAGGAATTATGAGAGGCCAGGGCGGAAGCGGAGGACGTAACGTGGTAGATGTCATGGCTGAGAAAGTGTTCTTAGGAGCGCCGGGCCGGCGGATTCTATGCCGAATTGCAGCTCCCCTCCAGCTTGACTTCGACCCAGCACGGGCAGTTCAGCTCCGTTATCGCTGTCGCTGTCGCCTTTTCTCGCCGAGTCATGGCGCGATGCGGGCCGTATCCCGACCTGAGAGGAGAAAGTCCAGAAGGACGGTGCGCATGTCAAGCCTCCACGCCTGTTGGTGTAACCTAGGATATCTCGTTAGTATTGCAGGGGAATGGTCTCGGCTACCTATCTTCTGCAGTCGCTTGCAAAATCGGTGTTGCCCCCTTTTACTAAAAAATGGGGTTTTTTATGGACACTAAACCTGGCCGCCACTATACATGGTAGAAAATAACGATCCGCATAGTAGAATGTTACGGGCTCTTCTTTGTCGCGGAACAAGAACGAAGCGTTTTTATTATGCCAACGTGTAATGGGGGAGTCATGAGACCGAACTCTTTGGTCGTGCAAGACCCTCTAACAAGATCCAAAGACAGAGACGCACAAGAGTCCAAAGAAAATGCAGCACCATGACACGACCGATCAAAAGATGCGAGTCAACAAAAAAACAAAACAATTATTTACACTAAACCCTCACCCTCCCCCTTTTGTCCCCCGACCTAAAAGTCCCCCCCCCCCCCTCCCCAGCAGACAACCGACCTCAACAGCGGTCAGCACTCGACGTCGACGTCCGCGTCAGACACCCCCCGGGACAAGCCGTCGCGCAGCCCGTGACAAACAGCAAGGTCTTGGGCGTGCAATTGCACGGCACCACGACCGAGACGCCGACCTGGCACGTCGGGACGGGGCAGCGAATGGCCGGGCAGTCGGCGGGGCTCGTCGTCCTGGTGATGGTCGGACACGGGGTGGAGCGCGAGACGGGCGGCAGCGTGATGATGGTGGTGGCGACCTGCGTCGTGGTCGCGCGCGCCGTGGTCGTGGGGCCGCGGCTCGTCGGGAGCTGCCGCCGCGTCGACGAGGTCGTCGGAGGCGGACACGCTAGCGCGCTCGTGCGGAACTCGATCCCGCACCCCTGGTACGGACACTCGGCCTCGCAGGGCGCGATGAGCGTTGCCGTGGGGACGGCCGCGGGACACCCGCACGGGTTGCGCAACGTCTGCGTGAAGTTGCAGTCCGAGAAGTCGCACTCGCGGCGGCAGGCGCGGCTTTGGACCGTTCGCGTGGCCGTTGGGCACGTCAGCGGGCTCTGCGCCTGCGCCAGGGAGGCGCCCGCGAGGGTGAGGAGCGCGGTGGTGAGGAACTTCATGGTCCCGGTGGCTTGTTTGTTTGGTTCGGGATTTTTATTTCTCTTGCAAAGGATTAGCCGGCTGTGATGGCGACCTGACTTGGCTCGGTGTCCAGGACGTCTTACCTGGGGAATCCAGCAGTTCGGACCTCTTGGACTAGTGTCTGGAGAAACCTGGTGGGATGGGCTTGTCGGGTCCGATGGTCTTGCTCCCCGGTGTTATTCCAAGTCTATTCCAAGTGGAATAAGGCGACTTGTTATATGCACGGCGCAGCTAGACTTCCCTCACCATCGTCAAGCCTAGCACCTCGTCTCCCATCAGCCACCAGAGAGATCCATATACCCTCCGGGTTCACCCACCCAGTATGGAGGCGCCGGATGAACTGGCGCCTCGTTATTGTTCCCCCCTGGGTGGCTCCCATCCCCGATGCTGCCCTGAGGCTGGCTGGGGCCTTTGCGTTCACATGGAGTGAGCCCAAGTGTGCCTTAATTACCCATTAATTCCAAGAGCAAAGCTGCCTGGCCCGGTAGGGCAGCATGCCTGAGGTAAGTCTTGGAAGCGGAAGGGCGCCTGGCTCCGGGCCGGTGGGCGGATCCCGTCCCATACACATCACAGGGACAAGGCCACCTAGGTCCACTTCTGTTATAGTTCGCGGAGGCTGTCGCCTCGATCTCGCGGCGCGCCCAGCCTCAGGGCCCCTCTCGATGCCCAGCGGCCGACTTCCTCGGGCTTCCGACGGATGCCTAGTCCCTAATGGTTGGAGCTTTCCGTCGCCCTACGTCACACAGGGCTTGGGTACGACGAGCTAGTATGTTATGCATACGCCACCACTATCGGCAACCGCGTCTCGGGCTATATTGGCAGACGGCTTGGTCGAGGCGTTGCGGGGTGTGTTATAGCGTCCCCTAGAGGATATCACAAGGGCGTGAGATGTTCTCTGGGAATGTGAGACTGTGGCAGTGGTGGCGGTGGCATTCTTCCGAGACTCGGTTGGAGGCGGCGGGAATAGCCATATGTCGCCAGGTCTTTAGCGATGGCTTGTCTCGGAAGAGTCTCTCCATTTCCAGAGCCTCCGTGTGGGCTCGCGTCGACTCATATGTAAGAGAGATACAAGCCATCAAACACGGGAGCTCCGTTCGTTGAGATATTAAAACACTGCGCGATCCGTCTTGGCAGAGCAAAGCAAGCAGCTTCGAGATGTGGCGGATGGGAGTTGCTCTGGGCCAACAGCCACACAGAATCGTCCGATGGCGAGGAAGGATTGCAAGGCCACTATCCAGGCCTCTTGATCCGCGGAGCCGTCCATCGGGACGAGCAGCCCATCTATCTATCGCCAGGGGGCAAGACAGACAGAAAAGAAAAAGGCACGACTTATCCACCAACCCAATCAATGAGAATTTGAGACACTCGAATCATTTTCTTCTCAAACCGGAATAAACACCACGATAGATTGCCTCGCACACACACACATACACCACACACACTGAACAGACGTTCGCTGCCACCCTCCATCTAGACGGACCTGCATCGCGTCGCGTAGCATTGCATGCTGCCCACAGGAAAAAACCCGCGAGGGCATGACGAAGGAATGCGCGCCCCGGCATGGTATTTCAGCCTCCTTTTTTAGCCTGTGTCGAGTCGATATAAGCCTGGCCCAGGGGAGGGGCAGAAAATGTCCAACGCAACCAGAAAGACAGAAAAGAGCACATGGGACGAACCAAGGTACAATCGAGAATATTCTCTTCGTCCTGCGTTCCATAACATGGGGTACACATCTCATTCTCCATATCACATTCAATAACCGCTGCCGCGTTTGAACAATTGCCCCAATGCTATTTTTGACACCCCTGCCGACCTCGCGTCTTCAATCTCCAACGACCGCCAGCCTTCACCGGCAGTCACCTTCCTCGATGCAAAGCCTGAGAAGATGGTATACCAAGTTCGGACCTGCGTACCTCGTGTAACATGGGGAGAAAAGGGGGCGTCCGGAGGGTGGTGTTGGCGGCAGTTGAGTCTTGGCCCGGCGTCGCCACGATGCGACGCGGTCAGACAAGAAAGATAACAACGACGAAGTGATCATGCAGCGAGGCTGCAAAGATCTGCGGATCTCCTGCAATGGACATCATCAGCAAAAACACAAATGCGGCCACTTCGCGGGGTAAAGACCAGGCCGGGAACCAGGAAATACAGCATCTATCCATCCCGCGTTCTCCAAACCGCACATGGGAGAATATGGATATAGATCCAATAATCAGAGTGGCCAGAGAAACAGTACGAGACTGTACCACTCCCCCGTGGGCGCGCCAATACTCTTAGATCATGACGCCGTCGTGCGGCCTTGAAGGGCTTGAGAACATCACATCTCAACACTGAATTTGACTTCAGAATCCCCAAAGAGCGCCAGATAGCGCCTCATGAGGACAAGGGGAAAGCATGCTGCAAACCGGGTATGTATATTGCCTTTGACTACCCCCAAATCAACAACTCCATCGTCTGAACCATGTCGGGATTTGTGTCCATCATACACCGAACATTTCGCCACCCATGCCCCCCATGTATACCAGGTATCCAGCTCAAGCCCTGCTGAAAACTCCCCGTCAAACCGGCCAAAACACATTTCCTATCAAACCAAAACTCCGACCAGGTGCTCAGCCATTTCCAGGTTCTGCCGTGCCAGCCTCTGGGATATCATCTGGCCCTGCGTTGTCCATCCAAGCTGAATAGTCATCATCATCATCATCATGACCGCCTGCGGCTAATTCCTTAGACGTAGCCTCGGCGTGTGCTTGGCTTTCCTCTTCAGCGTGGTTAGCGCCATCGTGAGTCGCGGTCGCCGATGCATCTTCATTTGCTGGCTTGTCCAAGTCACCAGAAGTATCGTCGGCATCTTCCACCCATGGCGGCATGTACGCCGGGCTGTGTGATCCGCTTAGGGGAGTTGTCGGCTCAGAGTCCGCAGGTGCTGCAACGACGAGCATGTTATCCTCGTCAGCTGCTCGCTCATTCTGCGGCCGCCGTCTCTTGGGAAGAGGGGGGGGCGGTACAGGCCGCCGCTCAGCCTTGTGCTCTGATGTCTCACCGTGCTGCCCTATAGTTGGTGGAGGGATTGGCTTTCTCCTGGGTACCGGTATAGGGGCAGTCTTTGTCTTCCTTTCAGGCATTGGGAGTGGCGTCCCTGGCGGTGGCAGTGGACGACCTCGCCCCATGGGCTGATTCAGGTCCAGTGGAGGCTCATTGTCGGTAGGAGGCCCATTGGTTATCGAGCCTTCCTTGTGTCGCTGTAGTGCGCTTAGCCCCCATTGCTTTGCAGATGCGGCGACGTTAGTAACGGCAGCCAAAGCAGTCCGCTTTTGTGCTTCGCTGCCCGCCGGCGAGCCCGGCGTAAGAGGTGTTGGTGTGGTATCGCGGCGGCTGAAGAAGCCCCTGGCGATAGACCCCGTTTGACTTTTGATAGAGCTCCTCGTGGATAATGACGGCGATTTAGGCCCGCTGTCATCGTGGCTTCCTGCCGACGACGCCGTGTTTCGCCGTGCTGGAGGTGTTGGGTCCGCGTCCTTTTCTGTATCTGTGGCTTCTCGAGAGGAAGCACTTGAGGACTGGCCGGATTTGGAAGTAATGTAAGGTTTGAACGGTGACAAGGTTGGACCCTGCGACGGAGATTGCGCCGACAAGGTTGCCATGGCTGATGCGGCGGGGCTTTCGTTGGGTGGTGAAGATGAGGGCTTGAAGATGTTGGCATGTGTCGCGTCGGTTCCCACAATGGCAATGGGCGGCTGCACAAGCGAGGCAGAAGGGGCGGATCGCGGCGTGGTAGCCTCGCTCTTGGCTTCGACTTTCACGTCGCTTTTGTCATTTTTGGTCTCAATGCTTGTCGAGGATGCTGTGGGGGATGGGTTTGCGTCGTCCTTGCTTCTGGCCGATAGCCTTCTCCCAAAGAGGCCGAGAGAGGGCTTCTTCTCAATGACCGGCATGCTGTGGCTCTTTTCCATGGACAGTAACTCACTCTCCTGGATTGCTTGGTGATCCTCCAAGCGGTCGACCTCCTCAAGATCGCCCTCTTGGGCGAGAGCGGTTTCAAGATCAATGGTGGACTCCACTGTGTCGTCGTGGAAGATGCCGCCCCTCCACTTCTTGTGCTCTGTGTTGAAGAACGGCATATCATCCCAAAACGGCAAGACCAAAGTCTCTGCAATGACTTCCTTGATCCTGCTTTCTATCTGCCGGAGAATGACATTGTATGTAATCTGACGAGAGCTGACAATGGGTTCTATCGTCATCTCCATCTTTGGCGCCTGCTGAAAAGAAAACCACAGCCGATTGCTGGGTGGTGGCTTGATCTTGAAGAGTATGTGGCCTTCCAGCTTACGGACGACAACTGCAAGGACGAGGTTGACTTCCCGTGCTTTGAACCGTGAGCCCAGATCGATCCGAACCGTCGCGGCAACCTCGAGACGGAAGTTGCCAGTATACCGTACATCGGCCTCAATGCCACATTCTCCCTCGACTGTCAAGTCCCTGAGACGGGGGTTGGTGATATAAGGGGCGGACTCGCCCGTTTGTATCCCCTTGATGGCGATGTTTGACAGAAAGGCGGGCCGCTTGACCCGCGCAATCTTCTTGGTGAGCTTTTCCCTGATGGAATTCTCAATGTCCTTGGTCTTATAGACCCCGAGAAACACCCTTCCAATTATGGCATTGAGCCACCTGGTCTGCATGTGCTCCTCGGACGAGTGAAGCTTCTGAACCAACGATATGATGTTCTTGACATCAAACTGAATTGGTGACGGCGCCTTTCTGTCCGCAGCAAAGGACTGCTCTTGGTTCCGGAGCAGGGCAAAGTAAAAATCCTCCTTTGCCGAGCAATTCTCCGAGAAGAGGAAAAAGGGCTTTGATAATTGGGTGTCTGGGGCCAGTTCCGGCCCATCCGCCTTCCGCGAGAGGCAGATCGCATTTCGCTTGATATACAGCTCACCCTCGGGTATGATTTCCCCTCCCGAGTATATGCTGATGTTGTGGTGTGCCAAGGATACTACATGCCGCACCTCGAGCTGCTCGTCGTCATCGAAGAGCATCAAGTGTCCGTGTCTGCGGCAAGGGTTAGGTGGTGACGACAGCAGCAGACTCCGGTCGGACATACCTTAAAACTACATAAAACACATTGCCGGCCTTTTTCGGGCGGTGGCTCCCGTTGCTCTTGGTGTCCAGGGGCCCCGAGACTGGCTTGCGGTCGAAGATGCTTCGGTACATGGTCTGGTAGACACTCGGGCTTGGAGTAGCCACCGTGGCAGAGCCAACGGGGGTCGACCGTTCTATCGGCTTTGCATTGATGCCCATCGGCGTGTACTCTCGGCAGACGGCGAAGTAGCCAGCCGACACATCCGAGTCATGGTGGGTTACCCGCGTCTTGGCCTCGTCCTTCTGGACGGCCTTGAGGGCATCGAGGTCATCGCCGGGCTGGATGAGGTCGTCGTCGGCGGGTGGTGCGAGCCTTTCGTCGGTCTCGTCGCGATGGGGAAATGTGAGGTGGGCGTGGGCCAGAACGGCCACGATGAGCAGGGGCAGAAAGGTGATGCCGCCTAGGAAGTAGGCTAGCAGGAAAGCTGTCCAGCCCATGATGGCGTTTGGTGTCGATTGACGAAGCGGATGGCAGCAGAGGATGGCCCTGCTACCTGCTCAGCCGAGGATGGGTCCGGAGTTGCATCGATCCCAGCAGCAAGATGGCCTCGGGCGGCGCATTGTACGGGCAATGCTTGCGTTCTTGGTAGCCGAGTTTAAGTCGAGCGTCTGAGGCCCAGGCACGGGCGGCGCTGGAGCGAACACTGCAGTGGCTCCGTCATAACCGTCAGCCACAGCCTCCCAGCCGCCTACCCAGGAGCTTCCCCACGGCGTTTCGATTGGCCCACTATGTCAGCTGCTATTCCGCTTTAGGCTAGCTCAAAGGGCCCGTCACGTTCAGCTCTGGAGGTCAGGGTGAGCTTGTGAGGTGGTGCGACGCTGATGCCTGGGCCTTGAGGCCATGCCGGCGAGGTTGCGACGAGCCTGTGACCCCTGGCAACGATCAAAGCATTCACCTAGCATACTGCCTAACCCTAACCCTCTTAGTGGGGGGAAATGCGTCCTCATGGTACTAGCGGGAATGCTTCCCCCTGAATAACAATAACTTAGGAATTGAAAAAGATGGGAAAACGCTCCGAGTCACTACGCCCCCTGATAGTTACGGGGCTTCGGTACCGAGCATGGACGCCCTAGGACTAGGTGATTTAGTGTCGGGTATTGAGGTAGACTTGTGCGTGAAGGCGTTGGTGTCTGCACTGTGCTGCGAAGGCTTGGGGGAGCGTGGAGATCTGGCTCGAACGGGGTAGACGACACGTGGTCGCGGCGGTCGCCCGCCTGGTGGGGAAGGTGAATCGAGGTGCGTCGGGCTACCGTCGCCGCCGCCCGCGTCGAGTTTCACTGGGCAGTCGGCCGGCGACTGGAATCTGCGCCGCTGCTCCGCCCTCATCCTCGGCTGATGGCGCCTGCCCCCGTTTGATGGAGGCGGGTTAGGGCGCGCCGGCAAACAGCTGAGCTCTCTCGCGAAAAGGCCTGAAATTGTCCTCTTGTAGCCTCAAGATATCTTCTAGTACCATGACTACGTACTCTGGGTCGAGCTGCGTTTCTCGGCCTGATCCAGAAGCATTCCGGGCAGTGTCGTAGAAGTCGGCGAGATAATCTATCATTTTTTTTTGGCGCTCGGTAGCTGGTTTCCTCAGCGAGGGAAATTGGCGGAGTCTGGTTGAGTGATGCCGTTATTAGGGCCGGGGGTGGGGATGGAGTGGATGAGGAGGGGCAGGATTCTTGAGGTTGCTATTGCCCGCACGGGCTGCCATTTATAGCTGAGATGCCCTCATTTCGCCGAAGCCAGTCATGAGCTCGATGATATCGCTCTTTATCGTGACGATATCGCTCTGCATCGTGGCGATGGTCTGGCGGTACTCCGCTTCCGTGACATAGGAGACCGTGGCGTTGACTTTGGCGTGGCGCTGGCGTTATGGGGTGGAAAGGAGAGAGATTAGGGTGGGATTACCTTTGACTTTATAATACAACCACTACTATAGAGCGGCCTGTTCAAGCTTGGGGGCTGCAGCTGGCCGCGTTACTTGCAGCTGCCTGCAAGTGAAGGGCCGGAATCGCTGCACGCGGTCGCGGTGCTGTGAGCAAGTCCAGAGCAGGTGAGGCCAGGGGTCACAGTCGCAGCCACAGTCACAGTCCATAGTAGTCAATTGAACAACAGCCAATTCAAACTGGCTTGTTAGCCATCACTATTGCTAGTTGATTGCTGGATTTTGTTTGTTGTAATTGGAAGGATTTGGTGGGGGTTGAATGGTGGGAAGTTAGAGATTGAAGTGGATTGAATGGATTGAAGTTGGGGCTTGCGGGGCCGCGAGGGGCTTAGTTGGCCGAGACCCGGAGAGCTTACGCTTCATCCGGGGCATCAGGGCCTAGATACGTTCGGCTAGTCCAGTAATCTTCTAGATCGGCCCATCAAACCATGCACGGAATTGTACTTGTGTGTGGAAAGCTTGTGGAATGTGCAGGGCGTTGGCCATCGTCAGGATCTTTGGCTTCGGCATCGGCGGGAGGGTCTGGCCGCTTGCCGTTGTGGAGCACTAGCAGCGCCCGCGCACGCCGAGCCAACGTAGGCCCGGCTAGTCAACAAAGCGGGCGGGCCTTGCGCCCTCGATCCAGCGGCACCGGTCCCAGTGGGAGCGCGTTAATCTGCATGAGGAAAGATAACGACGACGGCGACAACGAGGCGGACGAGATAATCCCTGGTACAACCGTGCAAGGACAACAGCCAGGGCAACAGCAAGCCGCCAGTCTGCCGGGGAGCCAGCCGACAAGCCGAAGAGCAGGGCAGTCGGCCTAGCCAGGGCATGGCAACGCGCGGTCGCAGCGTGACAACCTCTTCTTTGTGCTGCCCAGATTTGCGAATTCTGCCGCCGCGCCCGCCCTCACCGTCTGCTCAATCAAGTAATGGAATTTGGACAACGAGAGCCGGAAACGGGTGGGGGTAATAGGGCACACAGGACCGTCAGATTGAGACCAGGTCTGACAACGCTGTTAGGACTAGATTCATCCAGACAGCGAGACGAGAGCCCAAAGGGGTCGAGATAACATGGCAGCCAGACTCCCTCGGGCAACAGTCTGCCTCTTCTGGACATGGCGACCCAATATCATCAGACCAAAGCTCCATCATCACCCAATTAGACGACCGCGACAGCCCCTAGCAGACAGGGAGGGCGGCATTCGCCACGCAGGCTATCGCCATCTACCCGGCTGCCCGACACTGTCGCCGTCCCATGGCGAACAGCTGGTCCACGTCATGCCCAAGACACCCGAACTCGCTCCAGAGGGAGTCGGAGGAATTGGGACTCCAGTGTTACGAGACCGAGCTCGTCAGCCTTCTAAGCCGATATCTTCCCCAAGCCTAGCGGAAACCCCACTGCAGGACTAAAGGCTACAGCTGGCATACCCATGTCCCGCACCTTGTGCCTAGCCTCCCAGGCGTACCATTCCCAGTTTCACACCCACGGCTAGACCTGCTCTACGGCTATCCGACAGCCGTGTTTACCGAGGCGGAACGTCTGGCTCTACGTACGCTCCTCCTCCGAATTCCGTTTTATACAGGCTTGCGTCGATCTCCTGCTTCCCTTCTTCACTATCGAGTTCAAGGCTACGGCGGGTACCGGAGGGAACCTCTGGGCCGCCACAAACCAGTGTGCCAGTGCCTCTCCAGGCTGCCAAACAGCTCAACACGGTGCTCGTGGAGGCTAGGTGCAGCGGGCGGCTTGCGAATCTCTGTTACAGCCTTGGCGCCGACAGCAACCTTGCACAGCTCCATGTGTCGTGGAAGGACGGCGCAAGCTTTTACATGCAACAGGTGGATTCCTTCTTGCTGTCGAATCCAGAGCACCACCTACAGCCGCCCCCTTCTCATCCGCTACACCTACGAGTACGCGCGCTCCCAGGAGTCGCGCGATGTTTTCTTCCGAGCCCTTTTCCGCTCCATGGGGCTCTCCCTAGATGCAGACGACGGCTCCTAAGAAGACATCTGACTCGATTTGGAAGGCGGCCAGGTAGCAGATCTCCGCTCAGTGTTCTTCGCCTTCACCGACTATCTGTTGGATAATTTCTTCCTGCCCTGTGAGTGTATTCTTTTTCGCCCCCCATCCTCGAAATCTCGAATTCCGACCCGCGAACTGACGAGGATTGTGTCACCCACGAGTAGTGAAGGCCTCGACCAAAAGACGCCTCAGCCCTCGCCCGCATATCACTCCGCTGTCCTTAGAGCGCAAGGATCCGGGCTGCCCCAGGGGCTTGTGGGCACGCCAGAGCGTGTTTCCGCTCTACGGGGCGCGTGCCTCGTCCGGGACCGTTACCGCTGCGTGGTATCGAAGGGATTCGACTTCGCCGAGTCGGTGAGACGTTTCGAGCACGACCGCAACAACGCCCGGGAGACGATGGACAGCTCATGATCGAGGAGGAGAGCGATTTTCAGACGCTGGAAGTCGCCCACATTCTCCCGCATTCGCTGACCAAAACCAACCCTTTACTCTGCCCAGTCTTTCTAACAAATCATCTACCTATGTAGGACCCATCTAGAGAGGCCCCCTTGCTATTCTTAACATGTTTGACATGGGCGTCGCCTACCTCATCGAGGGCCTTGAGATCGGCCACCCGCGAAAGTCAATAACACTGACGGCCACTATCCATCAGCAGTTTGGCGGCTTTCAGATCTACTTCGGGCAGCCAGCAGCTGCTCTGGGACAGCAGGAGCCGTCGCCACGTACGTACCGCATCGGCTCGTTTCTTCCCCCGCAGATATTTCGCAGGAACCCTCTCTCCCCAACTCGGATGCTGTATCTGTTCAAGATCTGAACGATGCTGCTGGCAGTCCACTGCGCCATCGCGCACATACTCTACCTCTCGGCAGCGGGGGCGTACATCGATCGGATACTCCAGGATGTCGAGGAGCACGGCATACAGGCTGATGGCTCGACTGAGCTTGGCCTTCTCGTGGCCCTTGGGTTGAATCAAATGGCTCGGTGGGGTTGCAAGTAAAGGCCCTTAGCGGAGCCGTGCCTTCCCTTCCTCCACGAAGGCAAGAGTGTTTCTTGATCAATTGGGCCCGTTAAACCCGCCACCTGAAGAGGGAAGCACTGGATGAAGCATTACCTGAAAGCGGGAGAGTAGGGTTATCGCCGATGCCTTCGGCCTCTGGGGAAGGAGTAATCCTCTCGCTAGCATTAGTGGTGGCCGCCAAACTTGAGAAGACACTACTGGGGCCGAGCTGAGGCCGATTTTAAGGGGGTGGGGCGGGGGCTGCATCAAGACCCCGAAGGACATCGCGCATCGAGATCCCTGTGAGTGTAGGTGTATCTTGACTAGCCTAACGACTTCTAAGGAAAGGCGTAATAGCGGAGTATAAGCACCTCTGAACTATCTTCTCATTACACTATGTGGCGAGCCACTGCCACCACCACCAGCAGCGTCCAACCCCGCGCCAGCTGTCTGGAACCACCGGCGCAAGCAGTAGGCCCCCCGTTCCGTCGTTGCCGCCCCTGCAGCATCAAAGCCCGGGCTGCCGACAGGCGTGACGGGCATGCCGGGGGAAGGAGGGTTGTATTTGCTCTGCTGAGAAATCTCCTTGCTGGTTATCGACTTCATTTTTCATACTTCTACATGCCTAGCGTTTGGGGTGCCCCTTAATTCAAGCCTGTCGCCAATGTTCGTCCATGGGGAAAGCAGAGCGGCTTGGAATTCCACACAACATAGGGGACGCATTCTTAGCAAACTCTTCTCGTTTGTCTCTCCCCCATGAACGGTAGTGTAAAAGACATGAGGGCGACCCGAGCAGGCGGCTGAAGTCCTGGAGAACGCCTGGCCATCACCCCAATCCTATGTACTGGGATATCACATGTGCGTCGAATCAGACAGGCGAGGTGAAATGAGCCGCTGTTTGGTCATGTCATTGGTATTTTGTTTTCCCTATGAGCACTCCCGCATCCCGGACCAATTCCATGCAGGAGATCCTCTCTGTTCCAAACGCGATGAACCCCATGCAGAGAAAAAGCAAGTAATCGTCTCTAACACCCCCCATCCCCGATTTCTCTTAGATCGTGGTCTCGTAGGCAATCGGTGCCACCGTCTCGGGCTTCTGGGCGGCGGAGACGGAGACAGTGCGCGCCTCCCTGGGCATGGCGGGCTGCCTCTTCAGTTGGGCCGGCTGTCCCTCAACCTTGGCCTTTTTCTTGAGCTCGGCGTTCTGCTTGACGCGGCGGAGGAAGTCGTCGCGCGACCGTGAGGGCTGAATGTGCTCGATGCGGACGTTGATGCGCTTCTCGAGATATCTGTGCCCGACCTTCTTGTAGATGATGATGCCGACGGCGGACTTGGTGACGTTGTAGACGACACCGGTCTTGCCGTGGTAGACCTTGTGGGCCATACTGTTGTCCAGAGTCAGCATTTCCTTCCTGGCTGCTATGTACTGAGGAGTGGCCCGCGGGCGGGGTGTGAATCGCCTAGCGCGCCCTCCCGATTCCCAGATGTCGCAATATGCGTGGAGTTTTCGCTTACCCCTTCTGAACAGCACCGTTGACCTTGATGTCCACGATGTCACCGACCCTGGGGTTTTGTTAGCTGTTGCACTGCAATTGCCCAGCCGTTGAACCATGCCACCTACTTGTACTGTCTGAGGTAGGTCGAGAGACGGATCATACCCTTCTCTCGGAAATTCCGAGAGAAGGCATATCTCGTACCAGCACGGAGACCTGCGGCGTGACCCATATTTCCTGTTCGGGAGGTTTGACGGGAGAATCGAAAAAGTGAGGTCGTCGATGATTGCTGCAGGCTTCTCACGAATTTCGGGGGTTTGTGTGGAATGCAAAACTTGGGTCAAGATTTCCGCGTGGGTGACTAAGCTGGTGGGGCCCCACCCACCAGCAAAGCATTAGGGCAAGCTCGATGATCAGCACGGACCACCACAAATCCCCGTGTGCCCTTAATTTTCAGCAGCTCTTGGGCCTTTGCCAAATTTCCAATTTCACGACGACGAACTTTTGCCTCAACAACCAAAAATGGCGCCTCTCTCCTACTCGAAGACCGCCAAGGTCCCGCGTCGTCCCTTTGAGGCTGCTCGATTGTGCGTTTGTTGATCCTCGCCTTGCTACCTCAACGGCCTCTGCGCAGCAGTCGAGCTTTGTTGCTCGACTGCGGCATGCCACACATCACCGGCCACTGAGCACGAGCTTGCCTCTGCTTATGTCGATTGTGATCCTGGACTAACTTCTCGGCTCTCAGGGACTCCGAGTTGAAGCTTGTCGGCGAGTTCGGTCTCAAGAACAAGCGTGAAGTATGGCGCGTTCTGCTCACCCTCTCCAAGATCCGCCGTGCTGCCCGGTAAGTCTCCCCACCATGCAAGAGCGCAATACTCACCGCAGGACCAGCATGATACTAATTTTTTGTCTATCACAGTGAGCTCCTCACTCTCGATGAGAAGGATCCCAAGCGCCTCTTCGAGGGCAATGCTCTCATTCGCCGCCTGGTGCGCGTCGGTGTCCTCGACGAGTCCCGCATGAAGCTCGATTACGTCCTGGCCCTCAAAGCTGAGGATTTCTTGGAGCGCCGCCTCCAGACATGCGTCTACAAGCTCGGCCTCGCCAAGTCGATCCACCACGCTCGTGTCCTGATCCGCCAGCGCCACATCCGCGTCGGCAAGCAGATCGTCAACGTCCCGTCGTTCATTGTCCGCCTCGACTCGCAGAAGCACATTGACTTCGCCCTGACCTCGCCCTTTGGTGGCGGTCGCCCCGGCCGTGTCCGGAGAAAGAAGGCTAAGGCCGCAGAGAAGGGTGATGACGCCGAGGAGGAGGAGGATGACGAGTAGATTTGAGTTGCTTTTCATCGTCACGACAAGGTTCACGGCGTGCATGGCACGGGTTATGAAAACTGGTCTCGGGCAGGTACATTTGAGCCTCCTGGATGCTCTTACGGCGTTAGTCAGGTAGTGCCATTGAGTGCATCAGAGCAGCAAAAGAAATGCTAAACAGTCACCCACCAGTATTCAACACGTCCCTCTTGTGATATGTGATAAGTATATCTGCCTGCTGCATTGCTTCTGTAGGTGCAAATGAGGTGTTTCGTGAGAATCAGACTTCAACCAACCTCAACAAGGACATCAAAGCTCTTTTAAAGAGGAGCTGCATGAAGAGAAAACCGTGAAGCATTGACAGAACATGGGTATCATATCATTCTCTATCCAAAATACACTACTTGTCCCACACTTCCATTTCTTTGTCTGCGTTCCTCCCTGTCTCGCCTGTGCAGTAGCTGTTCTTGATGATGGAGTGACAGCAAGAGTATCCCCATTTGAAATCCGACCACCAGCTCCCCCATACCGAGTTGTGGTTGCCGATGAGAACATCCTCTGCATACTTCGACTTCGCCATCTTCCTTGGCGCCCCCTTGATAAGTCCCGCCTCGTCGTACTCAACATAGGTTTCGTTTTCAGTAATGGCCATCTCTTTCAAAGATTCGGGCACAACGGGTTGCTCGCCATATTGGTTGGCCAGCAGCTCGGCCCGTTTCCTCCGCTTCGTGTCTCTTTCCTCATTCTCCTTCTTCCGCAATACGGCCCCAGCTGTTGGGTTCGCCTGCAGATGCAAACTGGTGTCGCCTGACTTCTCCTGTGCCTCCCAAGCGTAGCGCTGGGCGTTCTCAAACTCGGCTGCCTCGCCTGAGGCGCGGAGGAAGCTCTCTTCAGCGAAGAGGGCGGCCGACTTGTCGGCGATGGCACCGGGATCAACAAGCGCCCGCTTCTTGGGATTGTATTTTGCCGAGTCCGAGTCCAAGTTGAGCAGGTACTTCGCCGTGTCCTCGCGGATGCGCATCGACTGTTTGATGGACTTGTCGCGGCCCATTTCTGACTCTTCGGCGTACTTGAAGCCTTCCTCGTATTCGTTCCTCGCCTCTTCGCCGTTCTCTCCATCCTTTTGCTGTTCTCCGTCGCCATTTTCGCCGTCGGGTTTGGCTTGCATCAGGTGCCGCCGCGCCTCTTCGATCATGTTGTACTCATCGACGACCTCCTTGTACTGCTTGGGGTCGTACGTCTGGTAGACGTCGCGCTTGGCCTCGTAGCCCTGCTTGGTGTCGCGGATGATGCGGTCGGCCTGGATGTCCCTACCGGTGAAGCGGGCGCCGACCTTGCGCGGGCGCTCGAGGCAGCCCTTCTTCTTGTGGCCCATGGCGCCGCAGTTCTCGCACGAGCCCTTAACCCATTTGGTCCGCGCGGGCCCCGTCTTGCGCCCCTTTTCGAGGAGCGCCGTCTTGGCCTCGTCGTCTGCGGCGGCCGCGCGCGCGCGCTGATGCCGCAGCGAGTCGTCCTGGTCCTCGAGCCCGCTGACGTAGAAGGGCTGCTTGCTGATGAAGGACGGGATGTAGATGTTGTCCTCCTTGCGGGCGGCGCCGGCACCCGAGCCCGAGTGCGCGGTGGCGCTGCCGCTGGCGGCGGCGCTCGCGGTCGCCGCCTGTTGCTGCTCTGGCCGGTTGGGGGCGGGCATCTCGGCGGTAGGGATGGGGGTTTGTTGTGTGATGGGGAGGGCGGATCGTCGTCTCCGGTCGATCTTGATGAAATTACAACCAGTTGACGCTCGGCTGGCGGCAGGCAAAAGGTTAATGGGCCGTGCACTGTGTAAAGCACTGTAAGTCCAAGCCTGCTGTAACCCTAACCCCGCTCGCTGACATGCACATGTTTTGGCGAGCGCCGCTTGCATTGGATTCGCGACATTGAACGCGTCTTGCATCGGTATCGGGAGGCAGCAATATCTGTGCGGAAATCCGCCTCGTTTATCTCAGCCTCATAGTTTTTTGGTTCAGCAAAGATGAGCAGTTGCGCCTCGTTCTCACCACCGGTCTGTGGATTGCCGTAAAAATGGATGTGTTCCGGGTCCGCCTGAACTGCATCGACTATTATCAGGCCAAACCATCGCGATACGACCCCCAGCTTCGCAATGACGTCCACATCACACAGCCCTCAAAAGAACCTGAAATTCCCGTCGTCCGCGTCTTTGGCTCAGGCGAGTCGGGCCAGAAAGTATGCGCGCACATCCATGGTGCCTTCCCCTACTTGTACATCGAGTACCGCGGAAGTCTGGACAAAGCGGCGGGTATGGACCCCCTGGCCTCATAAATCCGAGATGCATCTTTCTCACTGCTATCATAGTTGGCGAATACATCTGCCGCCTTCACCTCTCCATTGATCGCGCCCTGGCGGTTAGCTACCGCAGAGATGTCTACCGCGAGAAGCCAAGATTTGTCGCGCGCATCACCCTCGTGAAGGGCGTGCCCTTCTATGGCTTCCATGTTGGCTACCGATTCTATCTCAAGATCTACATGCTCAACCCGCTCGTCATGACCCGTCTGGCCGACCTCCTCCACCAAGGCGTCATCATGAGCTACAAGTTTCAGCCCTTTGAAGCCCACCTGCAGTATCTCCTCCAATTCATGACCGACTACAACCTGTACGGCTGTGGCTACATCGAAGCCTCCAAGGCTGTCTTTCGTGGCCCTGTGCCCGATTATAGCCACGATGAGGATTCTCTCGTTTGGAACAGCAAAACGATCCCCAAAGAATGGATTACGGATGACTTTTACCTCCCCCGAGCCAGCCACTGCTCCATCGAGGTAGACATCTGCGTCCAGGACATTATGAATCGCAGAGCTGTGAAAGAGCGGTCTTTGCACTACGACTTCATTGAACGGAACAGCCCCTTGCCGGCTGACCTGAAGCTGGTCCACAGTATGGCTGGTCTGTGGAGAGACGAGACGAAGCGCAGGAAGAAGCACATGGGAATTATCCAGCCTGGGAGCAGCATCTTCCCCCCCGAGGTTCTGGTGTCTATGTCGGCCGATCCACGCCGTTCGGGGGTTTCTGGTTGGATCCACGAGGAAGAATTTCGTCATGAAATCCAACAGTTGATCTTCGAAGAGGATAGCAGGATAGGCGGAAACGCGGCATCGTTTTCCAATTTTGTCCAGCATGTCCCCTTCGAGGAAACAGTGAAAACGGCGCTTGAGTCTGTCGAGGATCTATACCCGGAGAACCTGCTTCCCGCCCTCGGCCTCGAGCAACGCCTCTTGCAAACCAATCCAGAGGCCAACAATGTCGAAATCGACGAGAAAGGGATCACTGAGCTTGGCATTGGCCAGGAAGCTGGACAGCTCTTTCCCAGCGATTCTGAAGAGGACCTGGTTGTTGTTCGCCCTCTTGAGGATACCACTTCAGGAGAAACTGGTCAAGAGACGAACTCGGATGTCTCTAGCAAGCTTGCCATAGCCGATAACAAAGCGATCAGCAAGGCAGCCCAACCCGGTAATCGTGGTTCATCCAAAGAAGTGGCTGTTCTTAAAACAGAGCAACGAAAAGTACGGACTATCAATGGACTTAGTGATGGGTTCAATACAAGCGGCCTACGTTCTGGCAGACGTCCCGAAATCCCCATTTGCGCTGAGCTGGTCGCTGAGGCCAGGGCAATGGAGGTTTTCAGTAAGCCCGGCGGTGTTGGGCAACTTGACACAAATGAACCACCAGCCTTGAAACGTATAAGGCCAGCTACAGAAGATGGTTCTACGTCCAAACGTCAAAAACTTGACATCCGCGTTATGGACGAAACAGCGCCAGAAAGCTCAAGCGATCAAAAGTCGCTTGCCATTGCGCAGAAATCCGAGAGTCGCAAGAACGAGCCGCCGAGTCAATCACAGTCATCACAGCAACCGAAGTCTTCGATGAAGGGAAAATCAAGGGAGCCCGGAAACTCGACACTCAGCTTCACCGTTGTCAAAGACCCACAGAATGCCAACACCAAGCTAAGACTGAGCCAACAAAGCGGCTCACAGCCAAGCCAGGACAGCCCGCTGAAGAAAGTTACGTTCGACCCTCTACTATCCATACAGGAGCCTGCATCCACGTCCAACCAAAGCCCAAAAACTCCTACTTCGAGGATATCCTTGTCTACGCCAAAATCAGAGCTGAACTCGTCACCAAGGCTTTTCTGGAGTGGCTCAACGACAATGTTCGTTCTCAATAGTGCGCCACCATCGCTAGAGGAAGTCTTGTCGACAATGCGAATCAACAACTTACCAGATGTGATATATCAAGATGCCTACTACAGCGATGACAAAGATATCCCACCACGGCCCAGAGAGTACGCAGGCAGAGAGTTTCGACTGGAGGGCAGTAGCATCCCATACCTACCCGATTTCGATGCTACTGGATTGTCTGCCGCTTCATTTGGTATCAAGTCCGATGTCGCCCCCGATCTTTCAACGATGGAGTTGGCCTTTGAGAGACAGCGAAAGCAATGCACCTTGAAAAGCTGGGAGATTGCCGATATGCCTCCAACGTTTGATGAAGTCAGCGAGTGGTGGGCCGAAAAACAGAAGAGCAGCAAGTATCGTCAGTCCAGCTCATCTCGGCCACCACCCCCGACGCAAAAGATTGAGTTATCCCAAATCATGGGTGCAACCCCCAAAAACAAGGGTGGCTTCAGGTATTCTCAGAAGCAAAAGTCAACAAGCGTGCAGCATGAAGCGCAATACATGAGCACGATGAGTCTCGAAGTGCACGTCAATACCAGAGGGAGATTGGTGCCAAATCCAGAGGAAGATGAGGTGCAGTGCATCTTCTGGTGCGTCAAGTCAGACGAACACTCTCTGTTCATCGGCGGCAGTCAGTCCCCTGGCGACACTTTGGCTGGCATCATTGTTCTCTCGGAAGACGGTTCGCTAGCCGAAAGAATACGCAGGCAGACGTCCGCTGAGGTGGTTGAAGAGACATCCGAGCTCGACGTCATGGTTAGAATGGTTGAGATTGTCCGAGCCCATGATCCCGATATCCTGACAGGGTATGAGGTACACGGTAGCTCATGGGGCTACCTGGTCGAGCGGGCTCGGTTCAAGTATGACTACAATCTGTGCGATGAGTTCTCGCGCATGAAGTCAAACTCCCATGGCAGGTTTGGCAAAGATGCCGACCGATGGGGCTTCAACACGACCTCGACCATTCGTGTGACGGGGAGACACATGATCAATATCTGGAGAGCCATGCGAGGCGAGCTCAATTTGCTTCAGTACACCATGGAGAGCGTCGTTTGGCATCTCCTGCACCACCGTATCCCGCACTATTCTTGGCGCACGCTGACGGATTGGTATACGAGCGGGAGGCCTGGAGATCTGAGTAACATTCTTCGCTACTACTTGAGGAGGACGAGACTCGACATTGAGATTTTGGAGACCAACGAGTTGGTCCCCCGCACGAGTGAGCAAGCTAGGCTGCTCGGGGTTGACTTTTTCTCCGTATTTTCTCGAGGTTCCCAGTTCAAGGTCGAGTCGATCATGTTCAGGATCGCCAAGCCTGAGAACTTCCTGTTAGTCTCCCCGAGCAGAAAGCAAGTTGGTGGCCAGAATGCTTTGGAATGCCTCCCTCTGGTGATGGAGCCCCAAAGTGACTTTTACTCCAGCCCTGTTCTAGTCCTGGATTTCCAGAGTCTGTATCCCAGCGTCATGATTGCATACAACTACTGCTACTCGACATTCCTCGGCCGCATCGTGAACTGGCGGGGGGCAAACAAGATGGGATTCACGGAGTACAGGAGGAGAGAGGGGCTTCTCAAACTTCTCAAAGATTACATCAATATCGCCCCAAACGGTGTCATGTACACCAAATCAGAGATCCGGAAATCACTCCTGGCGAAGATGTTGACCGAGATCCTGGAGACCCGGGTTATGGTCAAGAGCGGGATGAAGCAGGACAAGGACAATAGGACCCTTCAGCAGCTGCTCAACAACAGGCAACTAGCCCTCAAGCTCCTTGCCAATGTTACATATGGCTATACGTCGGCCTCATTTTCTGGCAGGATGCCTTGTTCTGAGATTGCAGACAGCATTGTGCAAACTGGGCGGGAAACGCTAGAACGCTCCATTGCTTACATCCACTCGGTCGGGCGTTGGGGTGCCGAGGTAGTCTATGGCGATACTGACAGCCTGTTCATTCATCTCAAGGGCCGCACCCGCGAACAGGCCTTCGACATCGGTGCCGAGATAGCCAAAGAGATCACGGACATGAACCCACGCCCGATCAAGCTCAAGTTCGAGAAGGTATACCACCCGTGCGTGCTACTGGCCAAAAAGCGGTACGTCGGCTACAAGTTTGAGACGCGGGACCAGACAGTGCCCGAGTTCGACGCCAAGGGCATTGAGACTGTCCGGCGCGACGGCACGCCAGCCGAGCAGAAGATCGAAGAGAAGGCGCTCAAGATCCTCTTTGAAACGGCCGACCTCAGTCAGGTCAAGGCCTACTTCCAGGCGCAGTGCGCCAAGATCATGCGCGGCACCGTCTCGGTGCAGGACTTTTGCTTCGCCCGCGAGGTCAAGCTCGGCACGTACAGCGCCAAGGGCCCGCCGCCGCCCGGCGCGCACATCAGTGCCAAGCGCATGCTCGACGACGCGCGCGCCGAGCCGCAATACGGCGAGCGGGTACCGTACGTCGTCGTCGCGGGCGCACCCGGCGCCCGGCTCGTCGACCGCTGCGTCGCGCCCGGGGATCTGCTCAACAACCCGTACGCGTCGCTCGATGCCGAATACTACATCGGCAAGAATATCATCCCGCCCCTGGAGCGCATCTTCAACCTCGTCGGCGCCAACGTCAGGGGGTGGTACGACGAGATGCCCCGGGTGCAGCATGTCAAGCACGTCGATGCCGGCGCCGCCGCCGGGGGCAAGAAGACGCTCGAGTGGTTCCTGCACTCAGCGTCTTGCGTCGCGTGCGGGGTGAAGATGAAGGGTGCGAGGCCGAAGCCGCCGCGCGGCTGGGGTGCGCCCAGGGATCACGGTCCCCCCATGTGCAAGCGCTGCATTGCGGATGCGCCCGCGACCCTGGCGCGGCTGCAGAACAGGGTTGGCGGCGAGCAGCGCAAGCTTGCTGATGTCGTCAAGGTGTGCCAGAGCTGTGCCGGCGCGGCGCCGCTCGAGCAGGTGCCGTGCGAGAGTAAGGACTGTCCGGTGTTCTATACGCGGGTCAAGCAGGCGACGCGGGTGAGCAAGGAGAGGGGGCTGGTGGAGCCGTTGGTTAGGCGGTTGGCTGAGGAGTTGGATTGGTAAAAATGGGTGGGGTTTGTTTGTTTTCTTCTGGTTGTTTGGGCGGGTTGGGTTGGGGCATTGGGGTGGGTGCATGGGAAGGGCGGGGGGGGGGGGGGGGGGGGGGGGTAGGGGGGTAAGGGGGTGATATGGATATAGCAATGGACTGTGGGTGTTTGTGACCACAATGCATGGATTGGAGTTTTGGAAAATGTGTTGTGAATGAGACGAGATCATTGGTTTAATGATTGGGAATGTTTTGTGTCCGCCAAAGATCTGTCTATGATTACATTAGGCTAGAGACTCGAAGATATGGAGGGTAGATCGTTCTCAGGACATTGTCTATCGTATATCACGAAGAGTGAATTGACGGTTAAATGTGAAGTGCGTGCTACACTAAGCTCTGATCTCTAACTCTTCACCTCTCTACTTCTTGCACCTGTTCTCTGACCCTGCGATTTGCAGCCGTATTTGAACCTGCAGCTTGGCAAGCTCGCCAGACCTTACACCTGTGTCACACCACATCAGTGAGGCTATTCGCTGCCAGGGGGGAACGAATAAAGGGGCGGCGGCCTAGTTACTTAAAGAGCCGGTCTAATAGATTGAGGTGGATTTGTGATAGTTGTGTTGCTTTGGTGCTGCAAAGTAGATTAGTGGAAGGCGCTGTAATTATAGTGGTGAGCCCTGGAGCGGGCAAAGACGGTGAGAACTTTCTTTTGGTAGGGTCATCCGAGCAAATGAGAAAAGGTGAAAGCTGAGGTGTGGCGGCGACGTTTGGAGAGTCGACGGTGACATCCGCAGCCGCTGCCAGAGCGGGGTTTTCCAGTCTGCAGGCAATCTGGGGCCACTTGATCTGCTGCAGGTCGATGCCGCCCAACCTTTTCTCATCACCCACTGATCGTCACGACGCTGTCTCGACCGTTTTTCCGTACGCTCTACGTACGCCCGTCGCCGATCGTCCGAGGATTCTCTTCCACATTCGCAATAACTACCAAGAATACACAGAAACCCTGGTAAGTCCAAGCCGACGGCTTCGAGCCGAGAGCCACAGGCTTTCGCGCAGTCGCCGCAGCCGACAACCTGCGGCAGGATGATGCATCCGCCGTTCAGCCGAGTTCCACCAGCGAGGCAAACAGCACTCGTGTCTCCGGCCAGGTCTCGGGTACGACCGCCTCGGGCAAGGTAAAGACCGAGAGGGAGCTCGAGCGGGAGCGGAAAAAGCGGAGAAGCTGGCCAAGCTTGAGCAGAAGAAAGCCGCCCGGGCCGAGGCGGCTGCCACCAGTGCGAACAAGGCCAAAGGGGAGGAGAATGGGAAGGAGAAAAAGGCCAAGGCGGAGGTCCTGCCTCCTTTCGTCGAAGACACCCCGGCAGGAGAGGAAAAGCGGCTCAAGCTCTTCGACGACCCTTATTATTCCTCGTACCACGCCGCCGCCGTTGAGTCGGCATGGTATGCCTGGTGGGAGAAGGAGGGATTCTTCCAGCTGCAATTCACACCAGAAGGCTAGGTCAAGCCCGAGGGCAAGTTCATCGTCATACCTCCTCCAAACGTCACGGGAATCCTGCAGTAAGCCCTCCTGCTCGTGCCTCCCAGCCCTCGGCAGAAGGGAAGACCACGTTGTGGCTGCGCGGCTGTGACCACGCTGGTAAGATATCTGCTGCTCGTCGAACGGCAGGATCTGATGACTCCCAAGGCATCGCGACACAGCGTGGTGGAGAAGATGCTGTGGAAGGTGAAGCAGCAGACCAGGCATGATCTCGGCAGGACAAAGTTCATCGAGCTCGTCCAGGACTGGAAGGAGGAGTACCGCGAGAAAATCAACATCGCCTTCAGAGAGAGGGAAGCAGTCTTGACTAGACCAGAGAGGCGTTTACAATGGTGCGCATCCTAATATTGTGCCCCGGCTGCGACGCACACCGAACCCCGACAGGACGAGCACTTTTCGGCGTCCGTCACAGATGTCTTCGCCAGGCTTCACGAAGAGGGCATCATCTACAAGGCTAACCGCCTGGCCAACTGGGACTCCACATTGATGACGGCTCTCAGCAACGTCGAGGTCGACAACAAAGAGCTACCGGGACGGACGCTTCTCGACGTGCCAGGCTACGAGAGAAAGGTCGAGTTCGGAGTTGTTGTTCATTTCAGATATCCTATCGAGAACTCCGACGATAATATTGAAGTCGCGACGACTCGGCGACAGCGGCATCACCGTACACCCGGAGGACCTTCGCTACGCCCATTTGGTGGGCAAGTTTTGCTGTTCATCCGTTCATCGAATGCCGGGGACTTCCGATCGTCACCGATACGTATGTCGACCGCGAATTCGGTACGAATGCCGTCAAGCTGACCCCTGCGTACGATACTAACGACTTCAACCTGGGAATTACCCACAGGCTCGAGTTCATCAACATCTTGACGGCCGACGGACTGATCAATGAGAACGGTGGCCCGTACCAGAGCCAGAAGCGATTCGACGCCCGGTACTCCATCCAGGAGGACCTAAAGAAGCTTGGTCTCTACGTGGAGAAAAAGGACAACCCCATGTCTGTGCCACTGTCGGAGAGGACCAGGAATATCGTCGAGCCCATCATGAAGCCGCAGTGGTGGGTGAAGATGTCTGCTCTTGCAGGGGATGCCGTAGGCTGATGACCGTTCTATATGTTTCGTCTTATCTGCTTATACTTATCTCAGGTCAGAGCGGTCCAGACTGGCCAGATCAAGATCAGGCCTGAGTCGGCGGAGAAGAGCTACCTCCATTGGATGGCAAACATCAACGACTGGTGCATCTCTAGACAGCTGTGGTGGGGACATCAATGGCCCATGTATCGTGTGCGCCTCGAAGGAGAAGTGGATGTCCACGAATCCGACGACAGGTGGTTCGCCGGACGAACCGATGAGAAAGGTCAGTAGTCATCCTAACGCTGCGCGTCTAGTGCTGATTAGAACAGCCCTGTCAAAGCCGAAAAGGCATGGCCGGACAAGAAGGCTGAGCTGGTGAGATTATCTCTTTCTTCGTCTACACGATTCAGAGTTGGATGTTCCCTGGTAATTCTGCTGCCAGAGGATGGCCGGAGACTTACGCTATATAGGTTCGAGACGAGGGTGTCCTCGGCACCTGGTTCAGCTCTGGCCTCTAGCATTTCGTGACTCTCGGATGATCTTCCTCAGTATAAAGCCACCGTAAGTGAATGTTGACTCGGACGATTCATACCATCAACGAATGATTAACCCGACAACAGGGCAAGGTGCCGTTCTCTGAGGTTTTCTGCCATTTTCTGAGCTGAGTAACACCCTGATCCGGCGAGCTCGCGATGTTGACATTTATAGCTCGCGACTCTGATGGGCGGAAGATGAGCAAGTCACTCGGCAATGTTGTGGGCGTCATCCACGGTACCGAGCTCCAGGCTCTTCACGGCGAGCTGTTGGTGGGCAATCTTGCTGCCTCCGAGGTCAAGAAGGCGACCGCGTACCAGAAGACGGCGTTCCCGCAGGGTGTTCCTGGATGCGGCGCAGACGCTCTTTGCTTCTCTCTCATCGCCTACACCACGGGCGGTGGTGACATCAACTTCGATGTCAAGGTCATCCATCTCTACAGACACGTTTCTGCAATAAGATCTGGAACGCCTGCAAGTACGTCCTCGGCAAGCTCGAGACCGTCGAGGACTTTGTTCCCGCGAGGCGGCGGGCTCTTACCGGACATGAGTCTCTGTCGGAGCTCTGGATCCTCCACAAGATGAGCTACGCCGTGAAGGCGGTCACCGAGGTTCTCGAGCAGAGAGATTTCATGAGGAGTGCCAACCTCATCGTTCTGGGCTGCTCCAAGGGTATTCGGCCCCTGATGGCCGAATACTCGTCCAAAGGCAAGGCAGGGATCTTCATCCATGCCCAAAAAGCACCGTCGCACAAGACCGTGTCCGAGGAGAAGTCGTCGATTCAGCCTCTTAGTGGCAAGGGCGCCGCGGAGATCGAGATCCTCGCGCCTGCCGATGCCCGCCTTGCCGGCTGTGTCGCCTTCCCCGTGTCCAGCGCCGTCTCCGTCTTCATCTACGTCGGGGACCGCGTCGACTTTGACGAGGAGATCGTCAAGGCGACAAAGACGCTGGAGAAGACCCGTGCTACCGTCCAGAAGCAGCATAAGCTCATCCACGATCCGGCGTGCTTGAAGAAGGCCAACGTCTGACAACCTGGAAACAGCTGTTTTCCGCCCTTTGGAAGGGCTTCGTTGTCAAGCTTGAAGAGCTGAAGGATAAAATGGAGCGCCATCGCCGACTGATTGTCGAGCAAGCCTCCATCGTTCAATTCCAGGAATTGCAGAAACTGCGGGCCATTGCGGAAGTAAAGTTCAGCGAATTCCAAGATGAGTACCTGCTCAGGCGTTGGCCAGCCGTCCAGAGTTGGCTATCCGCCCACAACTCTTCGATTCAGCAAGAAGCTTGCACTGCCGCCAGAAGTGGTTGTCTAGGATCAGGGCAGTGGCAGCTTGCCGATGAACGCTTCAAGAAATGGTTCGACCCGATGTTTTGTTCAATGCCCCTTCTCTAGCTAGAGGGTATCACCGGGGCTGGGAAGGCAGTGCTCGTGTCCGCTGTCCTCGAGGCGGCTCAGGCTGTAGCATCGAAAAACCAGACCATGGTGGCTTACTTCTACTGCAAACATGGCGATAAGAGTCGCCCCAACCTACTTAGCACTTACCGGGGCTAATTTGTGATGGACCGGTCCCACGTCAGGGATGTTCCTCTACGCCAAAATCGTTGTCTTGTATCTCTATGGGCTCCCGCAGCGACAGGACTTTGTAAACAGTGTGCAGCCAGGGCGAAAAAAATGCGCTTTGGACCTCCTCAGTTTGGGCGTGGTCATCTTGAGTGTACGAGCGAACGCATTCGACCTACGCGTTCCCGATATCGCAAACTCACCCGGAACCAAGTAGCGGGCGTGAATGTTGTCTGGCTCTCAGAGACGAAATCGGAGAAATGCAACCCAGCAAGAGAGCAAAGTGCATGAACCATGCTATTGCTGTAGTTCCTTGATCCGCTGTTCCACAAGATGGGGTGTCGTGTGTATTGACGATCCTTTGGGTGCTTGTGACCAGAGGGAGGTTCTCCTTTGTTTAGCGCTTTGTAGGCTCCTGCAACGTGTGCTGTCCGGCCGGAGCGGCGTGGCTGTTGTTGCGGTTCAGGGGGCGCGGGAGGTGCGGAGTCAGGATACTGCCTGTGGTCCGGTGGAATGGGAGCTTCATTGGCGATATCCTCCTGGTCTTCTTCACCAAATTCATCCGTATCGAAGAAATCGTCATCGCTCTGTGGGGGAGAATCTGGAATAGGTGTGGCTTCAGGGGTTGGAAGCTCATTACCAGTGGCTTGTATGGGTGTAGATTCTTTTGGAAGAATGACTTGCGATTGATCTGGCTCCATTGGATCGTCTGGCTGGGAGGGCGGGTGCTCCATGGCTTCCTTGGGTTGTTATTGTGGGTGTTCGCCGGTGTGATCTTCACTTGTAGGTGGATGTTCCAGGGCCATGGTTCGGCCTTTGGTCAGTTCTGTTGATTGTGACGTTCCGGAGCTCTGGAAATACTTGCTCCACTTCGCTGACAGTAGATTCGTTGAAAACAGCGTCATGCCTTAGGTCGTCATCTTCTTCAGGGAGCTTGGGAGCTCCGGCGGGCACCCGTCTCTGAGTTGCAGGTGGGGCGATTCCCAAAACAGGCCACGGCGATTCCGTTTGCGCACCAGCTTCTCCAGCGGGAGCAGAAGGCTAAGGGGGTAGTGGCTGTGGGGTTGGCGGCGTCGATGGAGTTGCGTCTTGCAACGGGGCTGTTTGATGAGGTGTGGGGGTATGAGGACAGAGAGAAGCCTCTTGCAGATGTGGACCATCAGGTGCCTAACAGTTCAATCGCCTTCGGCTCACACCACCATAGAATTCACACAACACTCCCACAATGACCAGGTAACGAAGGTCTTGCCTGTAAACTGGCCAAAGGGCGGCGTCAAAGATGACCCTAAAAGCCAGCTACTGGAGGGTACAGCTGTAGGACTAGCAGTAAGGAGATTCTCGACCGGCCAGACCTCCTATTCCACTACCACTTTTAAAGGAACTGCCACTCTATCAGACGTGCCTCCTACGACACCCAACCAGGCAGCTACAACCCCTTCAAAATCCACCGAATCCAGTGTGCCGTGTTTCTGACAATCGCAAGCTGTCAGTTCAGAGCTGGGAATTGTCACAAACTACCACTGCGCCGCTAAATAGCACGGAACGCTCATTACTTTTACCCAGTGGTAGTTGCTGTTTACCTAGGTGCATTTCGGTCTTCATGTTGGCAAAATTTGTCATGGAAATCAGTCCCTCACATATAAACGAGGCACGTCGGTCGCAATCATAAACACGGAAACAGAAGGTGGTAACGCGGCACGTGTGCGGCTGGGAGTGGAGGGGCAGCAGATACTATTCTATGGTCCTGACTGCGCCCCAGTCGACACACCCCTCAAGCTTTGGGATCCGGGGTAAAACGCTACCATTGGATGTCACCCGTTCCACATCGGGTAAATGCCACCTATCAAATATTGAGCTAATCTCGCGTCCAAGATCTCTGAATGGACTGCCGGGATTGAAGTCTAAATCTAGAACTGAGGGCGGTGGTAGCCCGGTTGGCATTGTAACACGGCGGGCGTAATCACCCCGACTGTCCCGTCGCGACTTGAAGCACAAATAGAGCCTGCGGGAGGTATATAAGGGATTCCTCCTAGCAGCCCGATTGTTTCGTTCAGGAGATCACAGCTCAAAAACTAAGACTCAACATGCGTCTCTCTTCGATCACTGCTCTTCTTGTCGCCGGCCTCACGGCCATGGCTGCAGACTGCAACCGAGCCGACTACTTCAAGCCTGGGGCATACAACCTCTACATGCCCTTCCGCGGCAACTCGATCAACTGCCAGCTCGCCCAAGGCAACAACAGCGATGCCGTCAAAGCCCTCCAGACCCAACTCAACCTTTGCTACGGATCCAAGCTCGACGTCGATGGTGATTTCGGCGGCAAGACGAAGACCGCTCTCAAGGCAGCCCAGAAAGCGGCTGGGGCCGACGACGACGGAATATACGGGCCCGAAACCAGGAGCCGCATAAAGTTTGGCTTATACTTTAACGGTAACCCTAATGACAAAGTGTGCAAGAAGCTGTCGGACTGGTGATGTAATGGATGGTGGAATGGTGGTCAAGATGAGTTGAATACATAGGCCTGGGTAGAGAATTGACTCCTTACACACTTCAGTCTGGAAGTCGAACCTTGGTTATAAAAGATAGCAGCACATCTGAATTGTTGAGCCTTCATGCTTAGTACCGCTGCACTTTGGGAAAACCAGGAGAATCGCAAAGTGGAGCTGCAGGCCCGTGTGATGGAGTCGAAGGTCTGCGTGGGTGAACGCTTTGATCGGATTCCGAGCGTAACGGCATGAGCTGATCAGAGCTCTCAACTACCCTTCTCCAAACTCCACAGAGCACCCCCATATTCCCCTTCCTGCGGCAAGTGGTCCGTTCGCCCCTCTCCACTCTCCAGGGTGACATTCCCCCCCCCCCCATCTCAGCTTTCACCGAATGCCCCACAACCCAAGCCTCGGACCGTTTATCCCCAGTATGATGGACAAAACACACCTCGAGCTTCTTTAGCGCTGCAGTCGTTGCAGTGATCCATTCGCCTTATGCTCAAGCGCAGTCTTCTTGTATGACCATGTATCGAGAGCCTGTTCAGGGTTGCAACTCCAGCAGGTGCCTCCAGGAGGGTAGTGGTGGCCACAAGGCATATGGGACCAGTCCTTTGGAATAACTCGTGGGCGCTCCTTGCATTTGGCTCTGTTGTTGTTGTTGTTGTTGTTGTTCCACTGGAAGCATTATTGTTGGGCTTGGCTCCTTTGACTTTGAGTGCTGTCAGAAGCACTGCACTTTTGATGGGGGTTGCAACTGTGTGATTGTATTGCTTGTTCTGCACCACTCTGGCCGCCAGAGTGGTGCTAGTTATAGGTGTTTGTTGTTGCCACTATTGTGGCAATGCAGTGGTAATGTTGACGACTGCGGTGGCGAGGCTGACGCACTCTCAATTCCAGCATCTTCCACCCTGTTCCTTCTGACAAGTGCCATGAAGTGTGCGCCCTCGGACTCTTTCTTGCTAATGCCGTTGAGCTCATCCATCAGCTGCGCCCAGATGAGATCCTTCTTGCCTAGGGCCTTCCCCCAGAACATGTGGTATGCAGGACATCCAGCCTTCAGACAGTTGACGGTATGGGTGGTATGGAAGCCATCTGGAAGCTTACCACCCTACTGGTTGGATGCTGAGTCGAGCTTATTGCAAAGGTAATGGACCTTGGTGATGAAGGCTTCCATGGTGTCAAAGCTCTTGCGATTGAGGTGGGTATGTTCCTCCAGGTAGGTGCTAATGGCTTCCTTGCTTCCATGCTTGATGACTCCGCGAACCAGCTTCCAGGTCTTGAAAGGATTTCCCTCATAAACATCCCAGCCTACAGCCTTCAGTCTGGTCGAGATCCTGGGATGATTGAGGCTGGATTAGGATGCTCACTCTGATGCATTCCCTGGTCCATGCTTTCTTTGCTTCGATTTCCATATTTACGGGAGCCTTGACATCTTCATCGATGTACTTCGCTAGGCCATCATACCGCAAATGGAAACGGATGATTGATGGCCAGGCATCCAAGTTGTTCTCACCCTTGAGAGCGGGAATAGTTGCCTTGAGTTCAGACATGATGAGTTCTTTGTCGTCGGTAACCGCGGTCTCCTTGTCGTAGCGGGTGGAGGGCTTCCGTGGCTTCCTTGTCGAAGTTAGTGGAAGGCTTTTTGTCGTCGTGATGGCCTCGTTCCTGGAGGGCTTTCTTGTTGTAACGGCTGGCAAAGCTCTCGTGGAAGCAATTGCGTAGTCGATGGAGGTAGCCGAATCGGATCGCACACTGCAGGCTGATCAGAATGGTCGCATGGATACTGCAGGCCGACCGGAATGAAGATGAGGGTGTGCTAGGGAGCAAGGCAATAAAAGGAAAAATTCGATTTGCTGCAACAGTCTTCAAATCAGAGGATCTTGATACCGCCAGAAATCGTGTGGAATAAGCAAATTAAATGGTATTGTTGCTTTGCGAACAGGAGGGCTCATAACCTGTGGGCAAGCAGAGCAAATGTGAAAGTGGTGATGTATGCCATGTCAACAAAAACTAAATACTTTATAAAGTTATACCCAAAGACCCCCCCCCGTCTTAATGTGTCACACTACCAAATGTCCAAGCACTAAAACGCCCATTTTCGACGCAGCCGATGAACAAACCTAGTAATATAAAAATTCAACGTCCTCTCCATCCATCATACCACCCTTGAACCAAAAAGCCGAAATTCGAATATAACTGAGAGCTCTCCCACAGGTTAGCTAGAGGAACTTCGCTTGCGTATTTACCACGATGCACGGCATCGACCTTGTGAAAACGCAACTTCGATGGATCAGCGCCTGACACAAGCCAAATCAAGCAAACCGGGCACTGGATTTGGCCTGGGTTTGGCTTGAATCAACTCAAAAATCGGCTGTCAAGCCTGGAGCAATACAAGGTCAGTCACACGGACTATGCCAAGTGACAGCGGTGCCCAATACAGCCCCGCAACCTAAGTAAGTCAATGAATGGCCTGCACTGAGAATAGTCTGCCGCGGCAATCACAACTAAGCTATGATGCTATGGCTGTAACGTTACTGTTCCAATGATTAGGGAAGAGCCCACGGGCCGTGAACCGCTCGGCTGGCCTCAAAATGCTCCTCCCGCCGAAAGCAAGCCCTACGCCGGAAATGCGTGAACGCCCGTGAATGATTCCTAATGCGTAAACGCAAACGCCAGCTCCATCACACCATGTCCGTAATCAATATCCTTCCACGGTGATCCGTGCCCCATTGTGCAACTTATTAGATTCGGACGATGCCGCAGCGATGCTTGATGATCTCCCGCTTCATTGAGAGGGTGATACCGGCTGGCGATACCGGCTGGCGGTTGAATGTCAAGTTCGTGGAGGATGTTGTTTGCGGCCCCGAGGGGAAGCTGTTCGACAAGTGCCGAAGTTCGGGGGAAGTTCGGGATAGCTATGCCTGTTCGAGCTGAGAACAAGGCCATAACGGCATCGCTAGGTCGATTGACAAACGCTGAGTTATTAAACCCAACAATGACATTCTGTTCACTTTGCGGGTGTTAGCATATCCAAATAGTTTTAGAGTGAAGAAACGTACTTGGCAGCCACCCGAACCTTGAGTGTCTTAAAGCTGGCTGTCCACGTTGCAAAGCCATTCGTCATAGTGGTGAGTATATCCTCAACCTTAGACTGCATGTCGTCAACTTTGGTTTGCAGACCATCAACCTTTGGAGGGTCGCCAATTTGAGTCTGCACATCGTTGAGCTGACGTGTTATGCGGCCGTGATTGGTGTTGACCGAAACCTCCAAGCCGCTAAACCGGTCTTCCAAGTCGACAAACCGTTGTTCCAAGTCGACGAGCCTGCGGTCCATACGGTCCAAACGGGCGACAATTGGGGGGGGGGGGGGGGGGCGAAAGCTTGGGTGAGAATTGGGGCGAGAGCCTCTTGCAAGACGGCAAAGTCCATGATAGATAATGGATTTTGAGACAGTAAAAAAATATGTGAGAAGATGCGGATGGTGCAGGATGGGGTTGTGCAAGATGCGCATGTTGTGAGATGTGGAAGGGCAAGATGCGGAGGGTATTTACGGTGCCATAAGCTCTGACCACAAAGTGCAGTTTCCCGCGCAGTTTATGGTCCGAGCGCCATTATTGATGAGATCTCTTATTGATTGCGCCCTGTTCCAACTCCTGATACAACACATTAAGATGGAATCATGATCCTTTGTTTGTTTGTTTGAATCTTACCGTACAGGGTTTTGCCCCGAAGGGGCAATCAAACGTGACCACTCTCGGAGTTGGCTAAAAGCTCTACTTGGCTAGCCAAGCATTTACATCCTTCTTCCGCAAAGAAATTCTAGCACAGAACATAACCCTGGGTGCCGCTGAAGGTCCCGCCTGCTCTTCTAACTGCTGCCGTTCTAAGGTACATAAAAACAGTACTTGTAGTGACTTGGGGCATGTCTTCATGAAGCGGCTCAACCCCTGTCTTTTTTTTTCTTTCTTTCGCGCTTTTCCTTTTTCTTCTCGCTCTCGCTAGGTTTCTCACGTGGGAGGCCCCCATATAAGGGGGCCCTCCGGTCAGAGGTAGTTTAAGAAAAACATGCGATTCTTGTCCCACGAAAAGTGCCACGAAAACCGTGATTGTGACTGAGTCTCTGTTTATTTGTTACTCGATTTGTTACTCGATTTGCTACTCGATTTGCTACTCGATTTGTTCTCTCATTACTCGGTTACTTCATCCTTCCCTCCGATCGGAGGGTTGCACACTCCAACATCTAGAGTGTGCCTCTGTTTTTCTGTTTGTCTGCTGGTTTTGCTGCACCAGTTCAGTCGATTATGGGCAAATCGCTCGGTATTCCGGGGGGCGGGGGGAGAGCCACGCTTTCCCTGCTCTGCCGCAACTCGAGCATGGAGGAGTTTGCGCGACAGACTCGAAATTTAAATTTCCTACCACGCCTTCCGATTCCTTTCCCCCAAGAATTTTAGCGCTCAAGAATTTCCTGCTGCAACCTTCCTCAAACAACCTACATCGAGGCGCCCGCGATGTCTTCTCGCAGAGAGCTCAATTCAACCAACGAGACAGCCTACTCTGCCGGCTCAGAGATGAGGCGTGATGCTGAAATTACACTCCGGTGCCTAGCGGATGCAGAGCTCACCTAGCTGCCGAATGCTGCCATCATTCAGCGATTACTCAGTGTCAAGACAGTCGTGTCCACCTTGTCCTCTTTTGTGCGGCACTCTCAGCAGGTTGTTGGACAATCCCACCTCCAGAAGATTGTCCAGATTGGAGCAGGTATGCAAGGAGTAGTATTCCCATTGCCATGAAAAAGGAACTCCCTGAGAACGCGACTCTGACAACTAACCTCCTACATGAACATTCCCTGCATCGTGCTATGATCTAAGCATCTAACTGTTATGACGACACTATCAGGAGCGATGTGCGAGTGCCTCGGCTCTTCGACATTGTTCATGCAACCGACGACAGATTCTGGTCGGAGAACTTGGTCAAATTCCCGTCTGTGTATCGCACCCGAGGCGACATGGTGCAAATGGAGCGCATTCTTCCCCTCCCAAAGGTGATCAGAAAGGCATTAATTACCCACTTTTACCCTCATGACGACAACACTCCCCTCGATTCAGTTGCTCTTGGCAGCATCCTGAACGATAATCCGAACAAGCACTGTCTGGCGCGGACATATCTCGAAAGAGAGAATGGCATGTTCACGAGAGAGGGGTTCTCACTGCGCAACTTCCCGCTTTATTTGAAGCCCATGCAGGAGCTGGGTTTGGATGTCGTCGGACGATCAGGATGAGGTGTACCAAGCATTCAAAGGCGCCATGGCCACCGGTGACAACCAACTCTTCATTCCGCACCATGAGAAGAGCCGTGAGCTCTATGCAGCATTCAAGGCTGGGTACATGGGTGCGGCGCAGGTTATACTAAAGAAGAGAGGAATGGAGCATAAGTTCAGCATCGAGGACTTCATGGCAGAGTATGAGGAGTATGCCGAGGACTTCCTAGTTTGATCCCTGATATCAGTGGTTGTCGTCAAAATATAGCTAATACTATGCTCATTGGACTGGGTGGCGCTTCTGGTCACTTTACCTGTGAGGCCGTGTCTACAACTGAATACGCAGAGAGTATAAGACTCGTCTAGAGGTGTAGCTGAGCGTGGTGCGTTTTGCCCCTCTTCCCCACAGGTTACTTTCAATTTTCCCGGCAGCTTTCCAACTTAAACTACTTATCACAGCCCGATTCAGCATGGCCGGCGAGCAATGTGAGCTGTTCGTCCGGGACTTTGGATCGGGCCTGGGTGAGGATGTGGCGGAACGTCTCACATGAGGAGTGGGTCAGACTCTGGATTTGCCAAGCCGGCCGCCGTTTGGCTGGCATTCAAACCGACAAAATGGTGCGGCTACCATGGTGAGTTGGCTTAAATGGGGTGTTGTGGTGTAGTTAAATCCTTATCGGGTATCATGGAGCTCGCTAATCACCATCGTACTCAAATTGATGCGCGGACAGCCCTGGGTGCGGTACCACCACTCCTACCGGCACCCACGCAAGATGGAAGGTTCAAATAGATGGTGGTGATGATGGTTCAATTGAAGGAACCATTGTTCTGGTCGTTGGCTACACCTTGCAGTTTTGACCCTGCGCCATCACGGATAGTTCCGTGATTGACTGTGGCAATGTTGGATATCCACCTGGGATTCGTTAGCTGTCGTTATCCCGCAAGCCTCACTTGGTGCGCCTTCTGACCAGTCTGCGTGGAATGGAGAGCCCCTCTGATTGCTCAGATGACCCGACCATCGATTTCAGTAATCTATTCGCTTGCTTTCGCGTAGGTCGGCCGCTCAGAGAGCTCACTCATGTGCTTAACGCCGCCCAGATGGCTCCAAGATGGCTCTCCGGCTATAGTTGCGGGAAATCCTTGCCGTATACTCGAAGAAGAGCCTGAGAAACAATGCAATTGTCTTGGGGTGACTTTTTGACCGCTGCCGCGCGTGGGGTAAAGTAGGCCTTTGCTCGTCCCGCTGCAAAACCCACTTGACGTTCGTGACTAAACAGGGTGCAAAAGCCCTCGGAGCAAACTATTCGCAACAAGACCACGTACGCGATACCGTTGACGGTCTTGTCCCGCGAAAGAGCCTCATAGTGACTCTCAATGGCCAAGACGCGCCTGGCGACATCCCCACAATCGGGTGGCATCCCCGCACGCAAAGTTGTCCCCCCCCCCACCGGGCACTGACCTGTCGGATTCCTTGTTGCGCAGACCGCCACTGCCGCCTCCAAGACAAATACATTCGTAAAGCTTTAGAAAAGCTCCTTCTCTCAACTAGGAACCAGGTCTTGTGCCACCTCCTGATTTACCAAGGCTGTGGGCGGTGCCAAATAAGACCTTTCATGCAGAACAGCGGGGCAAAGTTGAAGTCGCGCTCGTCGGCGATCAGTGGTCCAACGAAAAAGCAGGGCAGCAGAGTGGCAACATTACAAGTATCCGGATCACCTGGCGCTGCTCAAAACGGGGGACTAACGTTCACTAATAAGGACACAGGAGTGCTATTATTGTCTACCGCTCAACCCCTTCCGTACCTATTCGAAAACTCGACCTCGGGCGATCAAATTCCCCCTCAAGGCGACGGCGACATCAGGCGCTCCTGATCACGTCCCTCCTCCCTTCCTCGATTTTTCCTCGCCCTCCTATCAATATATGCCTTCAGCGGCGGCGTGTCGATCCAATGCCAGAACTCGTATGGCCGACCTGCGAAACCGGAGCCTCCAAAGCCTCAGTCTCAGTCGAAGCCGGAGTCCTCGAGGCCGACGCCTCACACCTCTCTCGAGTTCGGCGTGTCGATGTCGATCCAAACCCAGTACTCATGTGGCATGCCTGCGGAGCCTCAGTTCCCGAAGCCGGAGCCTCAGTCGAAGCCGGGGTCCCCGAGGCCGACGCCTCACACCGCTCCCGAGTTCGGCGTGTCGATCCAAACCCAGTACTCATGTGGCATACCTGCGGAGCCGAAGTTCCCGAAGCCGGAGCCTCAGCCTCAGCCGGGATCCCCGAGGCCGACGCCTCACACCGTTCCCGAGTTTGGCGTGTCGATCCAAACCCAGTACTCATGTGGCATACCTGCGGAGCCGAAGTTCCCGGAGCCGAAGTTCCCGGAGCTGAAGTTCCCGAAGCCAGGGTTCCCGAAGCCGAAGTCGAAGCCCTAAAAGTCGAAGCCGAAGAAGTAGTACTCTGATCACATCCCGCCTCGCGGCAGTTTCCGTCACGGCCACGAGCCAGGTATCCCGCCGCGGCACCAGTCGCAAATCCCGTGAAAAAGCCAGGCCTTGATCCCTCTCGTGAAGGCTGCGTCCTCGGACGCGAGAGACGCAGCGTAGGCGTAGGAGGCGTCGGGGGCGTGGGAGGCGTAGGAGGTGTCGGGGGCGTGGGAGGTGTCGAGGGTGTGGGGGGTGACCGAAGCGGATTGGGCGTTCTGTGGCGGAATGTACGTTGTTGAGCCTGGGGACCGGCTGGGGCTGCTGGCGATGCGTGACGAACGGGAATCCGGACGTGTCCCCGCTCATGACGTCCTCGGCAAGGTTCATCACCGCCACCTCGTGTAGGTCCTGGTCCGCCGCCGCTCGACGCTTGTCTTTCAGATGATGATGATGCCGGGCTCTCGCTTCTCGCAAATCCTCCTCGGCCCTCACGGTCGGGAACTGCAACGCATGTCTGACAGATGATGCAGACCAGCACCGCAACTATCAGGGTGAACAGAGGAGCGCATGATGGCGACGTTTCGTCTCTCTCGGCGGTATTGTCATTTGGAGGCGTCGCAATCGGTTGTTGTCTGCGTGCCAATCGCTTGCTGTACCAAGCGACAGACGGATGTTGTTTCTTGCCCTCGCTCGTGAGCATCAGTTGATATTCCACCCCACAGCTTCCCTTGAGGACGAAGGGATCGTCAGGTGACGAGTATCCCTCGCAGATGACGTCGGTCGAGCCGAGCTGAAGCGTCGAGGGGATGGTCGCGGTGCAGGTCCATTCGACATCCTCGGACGAGTAGGAAGAGCCTTGATTTGTGCAGCGGAGGACGTCGATGGTGTGTAAGGCGCAGATGGAGGGGTGTGAAGTGCACTTGAGCTGCAGGATCGAGTCAACGCGGCGGTAGGCGGTTTGCTGGCCGGCTCGGAGCGTCAGCACTTCCACCTCGGAGAGGCGGATCGCATTTTTGGCTTTGGAGGAGGAGAAGCCAAGCGCGATGGCGACGGGGATAAGGGAAAAGAAGATTAGCTGACGCATGATGCTTGTTCTCAAGGTGGGTGTATTAGGTGTTGGTGTTGCACAGTTTGGCTTGTTGGCGCGACCGGAGTTGTTGGGTCGAGCTTGATCAAAGAGAATCTGCGTCCTCCGTGTTGTTGTTGTGGGGGGAATTTTTTTTAAGAAACTTGGCCCTCTGGGCCGTGGGGCGAATTTATACACGCAATGGTCTGTCATTTCATCCCAACTACGTGGTTTCATGTGGGGCTGATGCAGTACGATTGCTCGTAATTCCTGCCTAATTTCTCCTGATAGTGCTCTTTCTTTTCCTTTTCTCTTCCTTACTATCACCTATCATTATGGGTAATTCTGGGGACCGCGCAACTCGGTTTCTACGGACACTGTCCATCACCTTCATTGGCCTGTTCGTATCGTCTGATCTTGCGTTCTACTTACATCTTCCATAGTAGCTGAGGCTTGCGATCTCGTCCTCGATGTCGGACGCGGCAACGGTGATAGCAAGCGGGGTCGTCCCTCTGTGGTGTGTGAGCCTGACACGGACATGGTCACAGACTTCGATCTGGGGACCCCCTTTTAGCGTTGCCCGCGGCACGCACAACGACGACACCGGCTCTCACGGCAGTGGATACGGTGGTGTCCAGGTGCTCATAAGCAGGGCCGCTGAGACTGAGTTAGGTTGATGACGGACGGCTTTCTACGTTTCTCTTGTACTCGGCAACGACATACCCGATGGTGGCCATGATGTCGCATTGGTTGCGCCTGTGGGGTCATCGTCTTCTAGGAGGTCGTTGAAAACCTTGACGCGTGCCGTGGCCCTGCTTTTCATCGTCAAGGTTATACTCGTGGTGGACTTGGGTGTTGAATGGCGCCGTATCTGCGTTACGGTCACTCACCGGCGACAGGTGGTTGGTTTTGGTGTGCCCTCAGAAGCGACGGCCTTGAGCCTCACGATCCACCCGATTCATCAACTTATGTCGCCTTTCAAACTGGATCATGAGATCATGGTGGCGGGACCGCGGGACCGGTGAGAAATTATTCCCGCACATTCCTCCTCGAGGCCGAAGCTGCAGCGCTGGCTGGGGCGTACCCTTTTATACGAGTCCAACTTCCCTCCCCAAACCTGATTCTCAAACTCTTCAGGCCCTCCAAGCCCTACGATACAGCACAAGCCGAAGTGTCTCATCTCTCATCACCCAGAATGGCTGACACCGAAGCTACCCTAGCACACAAGGCCATCCCAGGCCGGAGGCATAGGTTCACGCGTTTGCTCTTGCACCCGGTGCATAACGTCCAAGATCTCGAAATATCGGGTCGAGTCAGCGCTGGCCGCGAGGTTGTGCAGAATCTCTCCGATCTTCAACCTCCTGATCTCCGCGATCAGCATCTTATATCTTCTGGCGAGGTTTTCTCTCTTCGTGGTGTCTCCATCAGCAACAAGGCGGCGACCAGTCGAGCTTGATTCGAGCAATTCTTTTCACGTCGCGTATGGGATCCGGCCGCTTTATCGTCCGTGCAAGACCACAGCTCTCCACGGCGTGGTCCTGTTGCGATGCATAAGGCTGACCAGTTCCCTAATCTCTCGATAAGGTCTGTCTGATTCTTGAGTACAATTTGCAATGCAATGGTATAAACTGACTCTGAAAGGCGCCCCAACAAATGTGGCAAAGGACAAATCGAAGAGACCGTTTGTTTACCTGCCCAGAGGCTTGGGGCCAATCTGGCCAATCGGAAGATGTTTCCACAATTGGTCTCACACTAAATCATTATTATCGTACTCCCACAATGGCTCACAGTCTCTCAAAACCCACTGCCGAGGCAATACAGAGTACTCCCAAGCACATTCCTGCCGTCGGTCCCTCCGAGGAGGTCTTGGCTATGGCGATGGAATGGGGGCGAGATCACGTCGCGGAAGTACAGCTACAGTCTTAAAGGCCGCGTCTGCAGAAAAAGCGCGGGTCGTTGTTGCGCCGCGCGTATTTGCCGCTGCTGGGGCTGCTTACGTGTGCGTGCCGACGGCTGCGGGATGGAGAGGGTGCTGCACACGCTCGGGTACGGCCCCGTCACGCAGGAGATGGTGACTGCTGACCGTCTTGATGCGCCAGCGAGATGCTCCGCGTGAGCTCGTACTCGTGCGGGTCTAGGTCCATGTAGGCCATCTCCATGCGCTGGAAGCTGGCCATGGTGGACACCATGCGGCTCGCCTGGGACACGAGCGGGCCGATCTTTCGACCGCCTTGGCGAACTTGCTCGACGACTTGGCTACGTTGCTGCCGCCGAGGGTGGCGCCGATGGAGGTGATACCCTCACTGGGGAGGTCGATGGTTTGAGCCGGATTCCGCATTGAAGGAAACGTTGGATGTAGTGACGAGAGTTAGGGCGCCGTCGACCGACTTGTAACCGTATACCTTGAGGTCAGCGCACCTCATCCGTACCTGATTTGCATACTCCTCTTCTCCCGTTGTCGTTTCCTTTTTCTCGGCCAAGACAACAATGTAATTGCTGTTCAGTGGCATTGGCTCAAGCCAACCATCTTCAAATCCAAGGACCGAACATGCCGCTTCGACTCTACCACCACGATCCTCGAGATGGCCGGATTGGCAGATAAGAACTGGGGCACATGCTTAGCCCATCGTCGCCAGGGTTTTGTGTTGGCCAAGGAGGGGACTGAGGAGAGAATCACTGGCAAGGGAGCTGGCAAGGAAAAGGAGGAGGCCAGAGCTGCTGGTAATACTTCCCGCGGTGACGATCATGGCGATGTCGATGACGGATGCGATGGGAGCGGCAAAGCCCGTCGCGGTTAGAACACGGGACGACTATTGGAACGCTTCCAGAACCTCACCCTCGGGAACAAAGGCAGGGGTTCGAAGGAGCCCTCAACGGTGACCATGCTCGCTCCAAGCAGAAGCGTAAACCTCTCCGCGGCCTCGGGTGGTTTCAGAGGGACAAAGAATCGAAATAGGGTAATGCTGTGGAGTAAATAGCTACGAGGTTTAAACAAACTAAGGTATAGCCGGTGCATGTTGGTAATGCTGTGGCCCTACATAGCCCCGGAGAAGCGATACAAGCGACCGATGATCCGCTCGATTTTCTTCTATACCTGCGGCACTGCATTAGGGAGCTTCGCTCGGAATATTCGATTCGTGGCCCTATTCCACCTGTCTCGTGTGATTTGTAAAATAGAGCAATGGTGGATAGAATAATAGTGAATAAAACAAGTTCTGTGGGCGGTAACCAAGACGTGGGGAAGCGGTAGCTTTGTCCCAACTTGTCTTGTCCGGAGATTTGTTTCCCCTCGTCAGAGCCAAACCACACCGGCAGTGTTGTCGAGCGAGTTGTTGCGCGGAAATCCAAAGCCATTCGAATAGCCATTCTAGGAGGTCTTCATGTGCCACTTGACAAAGACGCCTACGAACTAATGCGAAACATTTGCTTTCTCGGTATGACGCCAAACGCCCAGTGTCCATCGCTAAGCATACAATGTCCTCCGAGACTTCCAGACCCAAAGGCTAACTAACCCCTGCATCTCCCTCTTCCCGTTCAGTCGTGGAGCCCCAGGTAGGCAATGGAGGCGAACGGGGGGTGTAGATGGTGGCAGTCCGACAGTCTTAACTTTGACAGCCTTCTGACTAGCTTTGAGAGACAACTGATATTGTGCGAGGATATGTGAATTAATGTCCTGTCACGTGAGGCTCTGAAAGCATAAAGCTGCAATTCTTTGCACGACTCCAAGACTCTCCCGCAACTCAGCAACTCAAGCGGGGGCCAACAGACGACCCAAGACTGCCATCTCATAAATCCGAACCAGTGCTGAAAAATTCAGAATGGATTTCCTCCTCTGCCATGTCGAAAATTTCCTCGGCACCCTTCTAGCATTTTCTCTTACTTTTTCTCTTACATTTGTGGGCTTGACGTACGAAATTATCAGCGCCGCCCTTCGAGCATTTTCTCTCGCTTTTGCCAGCTTCGCGCGCGAAATTCTCTTCACCATCCCTCCCGTCCACATTTTCATCATGCCGACCGACATCTCACTCTCTCCTGGGAGAGTCAAGATGTTTACCAGCTCTAGACGGATCTGGAGTCCTCTGGTGGTCATCCTGGCCGCCTTCATCGTGATCTCATATCTCATTACCCGGTCAGACACGCCCATCTTGGAGAAGATTCCACCTTTGTTGGCTGGCGTTTTTGATGGCATCGCGCTTATCATGGAGAAAATTACGCCTCTGTTGGCTGGCATTTTTAACGGCGTTACGCTTATCTTGAAGACGGTCTTCGAAGGACTTTCAGGGCCTGCCGCAGGAATCCTGACCTTTACCATCGTCACTGCGTCTCTCCTGGTCCCGGTAACCACCTCTACGCGGCTTCTGACAGTTATCCCGGCCGTCTTTATCGCGATACCGTTTCTCCTTGCTCAGTCAAGCACGTCCATCTTGGAGAAGATTACGCTGCTGTTGGCTGGCATTTCTGATGGCATCGCGCTTATCATGGAGAAGATTATGCCTCTGTTGGCTGGCGTTTTCGATGGCATTACGCTTATCTTGAAGACGGTCTTCGAAGGATTTTCAGGGACAGCCGCAGGAATCCTGACCTTTACCATCGTCACTGCGTCTCTCCTGATCCCGGTAACCACCTCTACGCGGCTTCTGACAGTTGTCCCGGCCGTCTTTATCGCGATACCGTTTCTCCTTGCTCAGGCAAGCACGTCCATCTTGGAGAAGATTACGCTGCTGTTGGCTGGCATTTCTGATGGCATCGCGCTTATCATGGAGAAGATTACGCCTCTGTTGGCTGGCATTTCTGATGGTACCGCGCTTATCATGGAGAAGATTACGCCTCTGTTGGCTGGCGTTTTCGATGGCATTACGCTTATCTTAAAGACGCTCTTCGAAGGATTTTCAGGGCCTGCCGCAGGAATCCTGACCTTTACCATCACCACTGCGTCTCTCCTGGTCCCGGCAGCCACCTCCACGAAAATTCTCATATTTCTCATGTTTCTCATGTTTCTCATGGTCCAGTCGCCCAACAGTATGTTTAATTAATTATTCCATATCCCCCTACCATCGCTAATTTATTTAGGCACTCTAGAAGTCCTTGACAAGTTGGGACCTATCTTGGAAGCTCTGATTCAGCGTAATGCATTTCCCCAGCTCCTTGCATTCATCGCTGTTATAGTCATCTTCCGCCGTTTCTTCTAGGAATGGCAGTTTAGAAAAGCCTGAGGTTCAGGGAAGCTGGTGGTCGTTAGTTGGGCTTTATCAGGAGCATTTGGGGGCGTTCGGATAGGGAGATAGAGTATCTCGAGTACTTTTTTCGGGAGCCTTCTCCGTTGATTGAGGTCGTGACGGGTGATTTTTAGTGATAGTCAGACTGTTAACAAACGGTACACTTTACGCACGAATTGGCCTGGGAGTGTCGCAGGCAGTACGCGTGCGAGTGCAGCGAGGCGAATTGAAGAGCTCAGGCAAAAAGCCTCCGCCAAGCAGGGCAACTATTGGGGCCAGGCGGGGACTGAGTGGCGGGCTGAGGATGACTATGACTGACCCCGAGTGGCACATACACAGAGAAAGGGGGACGACGGGCAAGGCGCTGCACGAAACAGCGAGCAACTGATCCTGATACAGCGCTCTGCCCAAGTCAACTAAAGCCAAATAAGAAAAAAAGCGCCATTTGCCAAGCCAAGCCACCACGCTTACTTTATTTGGCTTTATTTGACTTGCGTCCCACTTTTCTGGCTTCCAGGGCGAAATTGGCTTGGATTTGGACGCCCAATTAATCGAAAAAAAAACCCCGTTGTTGTGCTCTTTTTGACAGTTCAAACGCAGCTAACTGTATTATTTTCCATACAGTCAAATCCAGTCAATTGCAGCCATTTAAGCGCAGTTAGCCATCTCCAACACCTTTTTTCCACACCTACATTATCCACACCTTCGATCCACCACCATGGCCGACTCCACGAACTATTCCGACACCGCCTTCGCCACTACCGATGCTCGATCCTTCACAACGTTCACAACGGCCCCCTCCAGTACTACGAATGCCACCCAATTGACCTCGGACCGATCCACCGGCATCGCAAGCCACAACCCTTCCGCCGGCCAAGTTGACAGTGACTCACCAAATAGAGGTGCTTTATTTGGCTTATTTGGCTTGAGTCGAGCGCTGTCCTGATTGCCATTGGTGCGTTGGTTGCCATGGTCTCTACCGATGACGTTCGCGAGGTCCTGACCTCATTCGAGCTCGTCTCGCTGTCCAAGCCGACCAGCGCGCTCGCCGTGGTAGTTGCCACTCAGCCTCGCAATTGCCGTCCATGTCTTTCGCACATGGCGGCGCCTGTCTCACGTCCCGGGGCCGTTCCTAAACTCTATTACGAGGGCTTCCTCAAAAAGGATGGCGACGTTGAGAAATACCTCAAGACCACAGAGGCCATGACGCCAACGTTTGGCATCCTCTACAGGCTGCCGTGGCTCATCCACGTCATATACGCTCGGCCGATCAATAAGCTGATACCTAGCGAAGGGGATACTGTCCGCTTTGGGCGGTTAATCAAGTTTGCCAGCGAAACGGTGAAGCAACGGCTCAAACCTGGCGACGTAAATTCTGGGTACGACCTCATCCGAGGCTATCTCCGCAATCGAGTGGAACCTGAATGTTGTGCAGGAGCATATCACGCTCGCGTAAGCGCTTTCCTTAACGTCGTTGTCAACAGTTCCCTTGTCAGCTGACCCCCCTTAAAAAGGCGTTACCGAGACCGAGATAATATCCATCGCTCTACGGATGTCTCTACTTTCCCTCTTTACCATCCTAAGGCATAGCGGAAGACCCAGGGAGAGATCGATGCCTTTTATACCAAGAAGCACGCCACGGGCGACTCGGTCATCAGCTACGCCGATGCAAAGAACTCTCCCGTACGTCCAACCCGTGATCCGCGAAGCCCTCCGCCTCTAGCCCCCCTCAACCAGGCTCTTCAGTAAGCAGGTCCCATCGGAGGGAGACACTATCTGCAGCTCACTACCTCCCACCCGTGACGGAGGTCGGCTAGAGCATGATGGGGATCAGGAAGCAGCCGCGCATCTGGGGTCCGGACGCCGACATATTCCGCCCGGAGCGCTCGATAGTCAATGGTTGATCATCAATATTGGCGCCGCTCCGGCCAGTGGTTGTGACATCGGGGTTGACGACTGCCAAAATAACCTGGGTGCGAAATAGGAGGCATCCGGAACGGGTGCGCAACGCCGATGAGATGGACTGCTTGTGGTCGAAAAATTGAACGCGGACGACTGCATTATGATGGCCACCGAGCCGTGCTGCGGACCGCGGGTGTGAGCTTTGAAGTAGCGGGAGAAGCTAATATCCATACCCCCTGGGAAGGTGCGTTGGCGACCATCCAACACATTGTCGAGTCCGGGTTTTGAAGTAATTGGTGTGATACACCTTCATACACCTGGGACACTACTCGGATTCACGCTCGAGGAGGATACAGAGTTTCCACATCTCGCTCTCATCGAGGCGCTTGGCTAGATTTGGGCCAAAGGTGGTCAGCATGTCTTTATTCGCCATGGCCAGTTCGACGGCTGGCGCTTTTGGCAGGTGATCAGCAATAGCGTAGACCAATGTCCACCCGGCAGTGCAGTGAGGGCGAAGGGTTTACAGCGAGACTCGCCAGGCTGGTCGAGAGAGGGAGGCGAGGGATCCAGGATGCTCGAGATCGTACCAAGGCTTTGGAGCCATCCTGGCAACAGGAGGGCCACGGGGTCTAAGCCGCCAACGAGTGCGCTCCAGTTTGGCCAGGTCGATGGGTGACCGCAGTCCAGATAATCCAGGTTTGAGGAGCCCGGCCCAGGGATCACGGCGGCGGCCTGGACGCATCTCGAACTCGTATCTCATGTTGCCGAATGGTGTCTTCCGCAATCGCAATCCGACCGCGGAGTTTCTGGAAGGAAAGATCAGCGTGAAACCCGGGTGGGATTTTGATGGTGCGTTTTGGCGATCGGGACCTACCCGCCAGCTCGGGGAGTCACCATTAGGCTAGTTAAACTCGGCCCTCTTCATCCTCCGCGTCTCCTAGCTACGCCCGCTACGCCGCCGCCGCCCTCCGCATCGCCTGGCTGACCCGCTGCAAAGCCCGAACAAACGCCGTCGATCTGGTCCGCCCAGCCGTCTAGCATCGAGAGCAATGCTTTGGAGAACCGCTTTCGGAACTGCGGATTCTCCTCGGCAATTTTCTTGGGGCGATTTGCCGACCAGTTGCCAAGCAGACGCAGACCAGAGCAGACAGGAACCAGACCCACATTCCCAACCATCCAAGGATGAGCCCTTCCAACGAGGCAATTGCCTGCCGCATTGCCTCCACCTTGGTTTCGAGCACGCAGCTCCGCGAGGAGGCGGGATCTGGCCCAGCATACAACGGACTTGAAGTTGTGCTCGGTTACTCGCTCGATCTTATGGCGATCTCAGTGCATCATAGCCTCTGCTCTCGCCTGTTATAGCGTCTAACCATCGTTCTACGCGACGTACTTTGCATTAGCGCAGGAGCTATTCTTGTCGTAAACCGAAAACAAGATGCCAAAGTCGTCCCGGTTGAGGTTCGGCTTGACAAATGCCGGGGCCCCGGCCTCCCTGCGCTGGTTGACCACTGGCCTACCGGACCTCCGTCTCTTCGATGGCGTCACCGGGGCTGGAAGGTTGACCCTCCAGGTGCCGACTTGTGTCATCGACTTAATCCCTCGTCGGGCGCGGGTCGCTCTGGGATGCGTGATCGGGCAATAGGTATCCCAGCCATTTTTGAAGACGAGAGCCCAAAGGCTGGCGCGGGATTCCAGTGTCGCAAGGACTGGTGTTTCATGCGCCTTGCTCGGCTTGAGGACCAGATCGTCGCACACCAAATTCTGAGCGAGTATGAGATCGCCGACGCTTCGAAAGGCAGCCGCAAGTCCTGAATGGTGCCACAACGCCGGAATAACTACATCATCGGCCATTTTTACAGCTGGTTGATGGTTCGCTTTATGGAATCTTTCAATCTTCATCGTCTCTGACGGGAACGTAGCAAGACCGCCACGCAAGCCCTACCACGGATGTACGGCTATTCGTAAGCACCGGGTCACTGGTACCGCAGACGCCCTGTTCGGCGGATATGTATGCAACTTCATCTGCTGGCAAAGCCGAGTCGTCGCCATCCGGCGTATCGAGGTGGGAATGTCGCTGGCCAGGCTTTCCGGGCAACCTGCCATTGTCCCAAAGACATCAGTCTCTGGTGGCCCGTGGTGAATGTTTCAATCAAGAACTCATCAAACAAGCCGACAAGCTCGCTGTGGACAAATTTCCGTGCCGCCGCCTTGATGTCCATGAAAGAGTTTTCGAACTTGATCCCGGGTGTGAGTTCCATCAGCGCCATGTCCGTTTTGCTGAATCTCTGGACAACTTGTCCAACATACGACGCGCCTTCCAGAACGCCAAACACCCGCTCAAAAACCCACGGAGAATTGAGCGGTTTTTGCCGGTTTTTCGGATACAGGCCAGTTGCTCGCCATCCTGCCTTAATGTTCTGCTTGTCTAGGCTTACTGCGCGTGCCTTGCTGAAGATCTCGAGGAATTTGAGCTTTCCAACTCTGGTAGAGTCTGTGAGTGAGATTCACTCGGCAAGAAGACTCTGATATTTCGCTTTCAAGCTCGAAAAACAACCAGATCCAAAGGCTGCGTGACATGGGATGTGTGGGCAGGTGAGATAACATATGTTATTCAGGAAGCATTGAGTCATGAATTCGTCAGTTGTGTGCGAGCCGTGGCCGTCTACAATAAGAAGCCTCGGTTGCGAGATATCATCTCCTTCAGTTTCCAGAAGAAAGACCTTCTCAAGCCACTCAAGAGCAATCTCATTACTCGTCCAGCCATTCTCAGAGTTGGTGACTTGGCCATAATGGGCATGCCTCATATATGGCCTTCTTGAACCATTGGTCTTGAAGAGTTGCACCCTTGAAGATGACAAGGGGATTCAACACGACGCCGGTAGCCGAGATACACTCGATAAAAGAGACCCAGGACCGTGAACTGCTAGTTTTCACGGGGACCTTCTTAGGGTACATCTCCGCGCTTCCAAGCACGCAACCATTCACGCCCTGGCCTTCCATGATACCGCCTTCGTCAGCGTTATAGCGGCGAGAAGGATCCACCTCTTCCCGAGCTTGCCGTGGTCCCCGCCATGGCGCAGCAAAGCCGTAACGAGGTGGCGTACTTGTGCGTGTGCTGGGGCGTATCCGAGCTTCTCCTGGCGAAGAATCCAGCCGTGTAGGCCTTGCTCTTGGTCTACAGAAAGCCTCTGTTGGTGTTGGTGAGCGGTCTAGGGAGATTCGCCCCCCAAAAGGCGACTGCGGAGGGTCGAGGGGGGGGTATTGTGAGCTCGCGCAGCACTATTTACTGTGCCGCCATCCAGGACCTCAGCGATGGCATTTTGAAGGTCCGCTTCGGTGTAGGTGCGCATAGTGAGTGCCGGTTCAATTGATGCAAAAAGGTGTGAAGAGAAAGAGGAAGATCTGACTGCATGGTGGTGGAAAGGAGGAATAAGTAGGGTAGGATACGCGGCAAGGATTCGCGTCGCGTGAGGGCGCGAAAACAGGGGAGGGTCCAAAACTAGGGTGGTCGACTTATCGAAAAGATCTGGGCCGACTTGGATGACCAGTACCGTGTCTGCCGACCTCGCTGATGCCGTTCTCGTCCAGCAGGCAGAGGAGATCCTTGTGTGAAAGCCGCAGTCGGCTTATGATGCCTGGGATCTGGGCGATGAGAATGGAAGGCCGCCGAGCTTGTCGACGATGATGTCAAGAACGTACTCATGTGTCGGCACCTGGAAAGCCCGGCGGCTGGCTCAGGGACTTGACGAAGCCCACTGCTTCGGAATGTGTGAATGGCCCGAGGCTAACGCCCTTGTCCGCCGCGTAGACCTGCGAATTGGCGGCCGCATCTCTGCTCGTCACGAGCACCGAACCTATGCCAGTGCTCCATCCACACGACAGATAATAATCCGCTTTCCGATTCACTGATTACGGGATCGCGACACTGACTGGAACGAGTCTACCAGCAATCATATAGTTCCAGAATGCCTCACCAATCGGCCGATTCTCGCAAGGAGCTAGTTGAGACTCGATCTCGACCTTGGTTGGCTCATTGGCCGCCAGTCCAGGCGAAGCTGAAGGCTTCAGGTGGGCCAGCGAGTCCTCCTGGGCGGAGTTGCGGGAAACTTCGACACTGTGCTGTATGACACCAACGCTGCGAAGTAAGGCAGGCCGGTAGGGCGCGTGGATCCGTCGCTCGTGGACTTAGAGTGGAGGACTCTGCTTTTTTGCACAAACGATACTGTAAACACCCCCAATGCAGTCATCGTAATAAATAAAGGTGCGGACCTCAATGCTTTCGCGGGGCAAGTCGTTGGCTGAAGGGAGTGGGTTCGGAAAGGAAGTATGGGGGACCCATCAGATGTTAGCAGCCGAGCCGATGGGAGCACTCTCTCATTCCCAAGGATACCCATGGAGCATACTGTTGCCAGTCTCGGAGACCCCGCCCTGCAGGAAAACCCATACTTCGTCTGGCATCTGGTCACTAATGTAGTACTATTTTTGGCTCGGGCTCTAGTGAACCTAGTAAGTCTCGATGTAGCTATCCCTCCTCATGGTGTCGCTGGGTTGGATGTCGCTAGGATCGACGGATCCAGGGTTGCAGAGAGCCAGTGGCCAGTCGGAGAGGCTTTTGGAGTGGTTTCCGTATACTGTTATGTGGCCGTCAGCCCTTGCTTTGGCTAGGTCCCATTACTCGTAGGGGACGAACTTCACGGACTGATACCGGACCCTCCTGAGACACTCAGCTTCCGTCGGGTTCAGGGCGTCCAACATATCTTTCCATGCACGTTGGCGTCGTGTCTGGAAAACCCCATCGTCAACACGAGCTAGATTCAGGTCCGGCCGGAGGCGGTCCAAACCCACCAACATGGGCAATCGATGAGGGCTGTTTGTGTGAATAGAACTGCCCGGTGCTCATGGGGAACAAAGCTTTACGCTTCCGAACCTTGGGGCTGGTTAGGGACCGGAGCGTCATGATGGATCGAAAGACTCAGTGGGGCCAATTCTCGATGTAATAGTCATAAATCTGAAAACGGCTTGCCCCTAAAGCCTTCCGGACCTCGTCGCCGACGTTGCGTGTGTATACATCCTTGACCTTTGCATCAGTGTCAGAGTCCGCCGGTTCCATGCCGTGATCGAGACGAAGAACGCAAAATCCATTCTTGGGGAAGGTAAACTGATCCTCGCGCCCCCGAATGTCCTCAATCATAAACTGTCGTCTTTTACCGTCCCATTGGGCTTTGCTGCAGGAGGCTCGGGCACGTAGTCAAGCACATGTGCCTTCGCTGTCTTCCAGATCTCGCTGCGCTCGAGAAAGTAGATGGAAGACTGTGGCTGCGGTGTCGGGGGAGTGCCCCGGCTTCGACATGGATGCTGAATTCGCTCGTAGCCTTATTTGAGATGATACGTTCTTCCTGATGTTCGTACAGACGACTGTATTGGCCTATGCAGGAGGTCAATGTCAAAAGTAAATAAAAATTTACAGTACATGCAACTCTCTCAATTATGCCTCTCTGGTTGATACACGTGATATTTGACAGTAAATACGAGCCCTCCTGAAGGGTGTTGGGGGTGAATGGGGGGCCGGAGGCTTCCATGATGTCATTTTTGTTTGGCGGGGCTGGGACGTTCTGGGGTCTATTTGCTGGGTTACTAGAAATTAAAAAGTCTGGCTTGATATTGTGGATGAGCTGCGAGAAATATCCCGTTTGTGCAACCGAAGCCATGGAATCCATCCATCTTCAACTCTTCCCATACCCGCGCCGCAGAAAAGCCGAACCCCCCGGCAGCAAATGGCAGCTCAACAGCAGATATCTACTCCACGAACCATAAAACGACGCAGAGCTTTCCATGCCCGGTTATATGTGATACGTAGCAACCTTGCAACGTAATCCGTGAAAGCTGGCGCCGTGCTGGTGGACCCAGCCCCGCATCGTGTTTGCCTGCCCTTCGCCTGGGCACAACATCACAGAGAGAGGCAAGGGTGCAGGCGAGTACTCTGGAGCATTTGGCTAGAGGGCGAGACGGGTAAAACTGGGGCTGAGGTGATATAACTTGACATAAGAAGGATAAACAATCCGTGGGCGAAGTAGAGAATTTTGGGAAAGAATATATATTGTGATGATAAGGTCACACAATCCGCTTGGGTAGCATGAACACAAGCCGCAACCCAAGCGCAATGCTGGTTCGCTCCATGCCGGCACCTGGGGCATGGCAGCGCGCAAGCTCTCACCCCTGAAAGGCAACGCACCACGTCGCAAACTATACTCTGGCCCTCGTTGCTTTGTTACCGTGTGGCATCAAAAAAGCCTAACTCCAGTGTACTTCCCCATCCCCTTTTTGGTGTCGGGGAAAGGCACATGTACCATCTAGAAAACAAGGGAATAAGGAATGGGTATTATCCCGCAAAATAGGGCTTCGCTAAACTGCTCTAGCTAACTACAGGCCAGCTATTTTCCCAAACAAAGAGTACAAACTGCCGTATTGGTCATAACCATGGATCCGCCTCCACACCTGGTGCCGCTGCAGCAGCACTACTCCTGGTACGAGATCTTGCGCATCTCCCCCAGCCGATGGCGAGCAGCCGCCAGGTTTTGTTCCAGCTGAAGCACTTCAATCTAGATGACAATGCCGTTAGCGCAAACCCTCATGAGAACCAGAGATCCAAGACTTGTACATACCTGCTGTTCCATCTCGCGAACCTTGAACTCGTGCGACCCCAGCTTTGAGTAATCAACCTGATCATCTCCAGCGTCGCGGTCTTTGATCATGGCCTGCACCTGGCGCACCAGAGAGCGGCAGGCGGCGCCGACGGCCTTGCTGGCCTGCTCCAGGTTGTCCTGGCTCTTGCTCATGAAGCCAGCCTTGACGCGGCTTGCGGCGACAAGCTGTGCCGTCGAAGCTGCCACATTGTTGGACGCCACGATAAGGTGCTCGGGGCTGTTGCGCCCCGAGAGGACCCCGTCAGCTGACTCGATGAGCGTGTTGGTCGAAGACGCCACGGCCTTTGCTGCCGAGATGAGACCTTCTGTCCACCGGTTGTTCTTCTTGTAAAAGGCCGTTCGGGACGAGGACCCCTTGCCAGCCTGCACAATCTCCTGCTGTGTCACCGTGGCTGCCTTGATCAGCTGACCAATGGCCGTGGTAATCGCCAGGGCGGCATCCAGGATGGAGTCGTGGACCTTGAGCTCGTAGGTCGAGTAGCTGTCACGCGGCTTGTTTCTGAGCTTTGCGAGCCGGGCGGCGGCGGCAGCAATGGCGTCGGCCGCCTTGCTGAGCTCCGAGTCCACGATATCGCCAAGGTCACCCTTGTTAGAGAGCTTTCCAAAGCTGGGCGCGAATGACTCGACGAGCTTGTTTAGCCTCTGTAGGTTCATCTGGACCTCATTGTTGTTGTTGATGACAACGTCCGTCTTCTGGATGGGATCCATGCCCTCCAACCGGAAGCTCAGAAGCGCGCGGAAGAACTTGACTGCTGACTGCGAAGACTGACGAGCGCCGTTGACCAGCGAGTCGCTCTTCTTCTCGTCGGCGGCGAGACGGGTGAGACCCTTGGTGTTGCTGCACACATCGGCAAGTGCGCCAGAAAACACATTGACATTCTTGATCAATTCTGCATGGGTGCTGTTGGGCCCATCGGCGATGAAGTTGTTGAATGATGTCGCAAACTCCATGGCGCTGGCCGACGCCTTCTCAATCTGCGACAGCACATACGACGGCGACGCATTCTGGTTACCAGCCTGCATGGTGGAGTCGAGCTCATAAACAGCATCGTCGACACGCTGGACACCAGCCTGCAGCACCGAGTCGATCATCTCATTGATCTTATCCATTTGCGCAAGGATAAGCACGTCAAGCTGCCCGTCCAATGCCTGGTCCGAGACACCCTGGTTGTTTTTGAGCTCGTTGAGTTCAATCAGAGTCTGATCCATACCAGCCTTGTAAACCTCAAGCTCCTCCTCCTTGTCACGGAGGAGCTGCTCGAGATCCGAGCTGCCATCTCTCAGCTTGGCCTGGGCATCTTCGAGGGCACGCGACTTGTTGCGCAGCGCCTCCTCGAGGTCCGCCATTTCACGGTTGTACTTGGAGAGCACGGTGGAGAGCTCATTGCCCTTATTTCGCTCCAGGTTGTCGGCACGATCAAGAGCCATCCGAAGCTCCCGCTTCAGCTTCTCCAGCTCGTCCTTATTAGACCCCGTGAGTCTGTCCTTGTCGTGGAGAGCGCGGTCACGTTCCCGAATCATGTCGGCAAGCTCCAAGTTCTTGGTCTTGATCTCACGCTCCAGCTTCTCCCGGCGGTCAATCGCCTCTTGTGCTGACGCAGCCTTGAGTTGAACCGACTTGAACTTTGTCAGGAGATCAAGATGCTCGTGACGCAGCTGGGAATAGAGCTTCGCGAGAGCCTCGTACTTTGTCCTCCAGGTGTTGACCTGCTCTTGAAGCGCGCGGATCTGGTCGTCCTTGCTGCCAATCTGCTGCCCGAAGTTGTTCTGCAACTGCTGCAGCTCACTTTCGAGCCCCTTCACCCGCTGGTCGTATTGCTGGAGCATGAGCTGATCCCGCTCATACTGCGCGCGCGCGTTGAGGTTTTCCTGCTCCAGCTCGGCAAGTCGGCCTTGTGTCTGCCATTGTGCCTGCTGCTGCATCAGAGCTTCTTGCTCCCGCCTCTGCTGCTCCAGCAATTGGCGCTGCTGCTCCTCAAAGTCTCGTTGGGCTTGCATCTGTGCTCGCTGCTGCTGCAGGAGCGCTTGCTGTTGCTGGGCTTCCAGAACACGCTGTTGCTCCTCGTACTCACGATTCTGCCGGTCGATCTCACTCTTCCAGAACTCGTTCATATCATCGGGCTCATCTGACTTTGGTGCGGCCACGGGGGTCGGCTGGCGCTCAATCTCCTGCCTTGGCCGAGCTGGCAGAGCCGGCGCTGATTCGTCTTCTGATAGCAGATTGGGTGGGTCTTGGGGTAGCTTCGGTATTGTGATCAGGCTGGTGAGGTAACGGAGGTTGGAGCATTCGTAGTAAAATGTTACGAGGCGGTAGTGTTGGGCGTCGTATCTTTCCCGAAGCGGCGCTAGAGCGTCGTTGTCACCGGTGGCTGGGCACAACGTCAGAGACACGCAATCTGCTGTCAGAAAGAAGGGGGGGAGGGGGGGGACCCACTCGAATGCATGGCCCGGAGCATGCTAGTGATAAACTTGTAGATACCATAGCTTTCCGTCACGAGTGGCACCAGAGCAGATATCCTGCACTCGTTGTTGCCAACGTTGCGGAAATGCGAGTAAATCAGCTTCTGGAACTGGTCGATCTTGTCCTGCAGCGTCATGAGGTCGGTAATGGTCTCGTATCCCTCGTTCGGGTCGTTGATCGCCTTGAGACTGATGTATTCCTCGTACTCAAAGGTGCCGTTGAACTCGGGGTGCTGCTGGTGGAACGAGAGCTTGGCGAGCAGGTAGTAGACGTATTCCTTGATCAAGGGGCCGTAGCCTCGCATGCCCTCGCCGCCCATCCCCCTATTCAGGCTGTCGATCCAGCTGCGGTTTGCCATGGCCTCCTTAAGAGTCGCGGGGTGGCCTTCTTGAAGGACCTTGTGAACCGTGATGAGCGCCTTGAAGGTCTGGACTTCGTCGGCGAGGATGGGCTGGACCTTGATGCCAGCCCAGAAGGACTGGGACGACTTGTGGTCCCATGTGTAGACGATGCAGCTGCGCACATGCTTGCGCTTCGGCGCTGACTCCTCGGGGCTCGTCGCCTTCTTAATGTTGATGGACAGCTCGGCTTCGGACCTGTTGCGCATCGAGGTTAGCCCTGTGCCATGCCATGATAGTCGTGCCATTGCGGCCGCGAGGCATGTTGTTGCAGTTTGCCGGTCAGCAGCGCTGGGATAGGGATGAACACGCACTTTGTATGGTCCAGGCTACGAATGGTGGCCATGTTGGGCAGCGATGGAGCGATGGAGCTCGCCCGGTTTGAGGCCTTGTGCGAATCAGAAAAGGCGCGTTGACGGGCGCTCAGGCAGCTCGATGCAGGAGCGAAGAGGGAGGCACGTCGGGCGCAGCAAGGTCTCGCGCATCACCAGCGCGCCGAGAGGTGCAGTCGAGCAATCCAAAGCAGAAGAGCAAGTAGGTCTGCCTCAATCAGCAATGCGGTTCAAGTAGTCCTGACCTCGAGGTGGCAAATAACCAAGCCTCAACGTCGTCGTCAGCCGTTTTGGAGAAAGAGGGAACACTGAAACTAGCGCTGGTTGACAGTTGGAGTCGCTCAGCGATGGCCTTGCAGAGAGGGGGAGCTTCGACCAATGGCGTGCCAATTCGCGAATTTATTTTCCATTTTTGGGGCGGGCTTCTCGTAGGTCTCGGGAGCACCTCGGGAGCTGGTGATTCGGGTGCGCACGGGCCAGCTTACGTAAGCGGGAAATTTTTCTGGAGGTCAAGCTGTCAAGTTATATACGCAGATACAGTCAAACCCCCCTTAGCCTTGTGCAAGGAGAGGCGCGAAGGATCCCAATTGGCTGAACCCAAGGATGTAGGACGAATGTGGCAGCAAGGCAGGACGAAGCCAGGATGAAGCCAGGACCTACAGATCTCCCTTGCATGATCATTGGAGCCGCTGGAGCAATGCAATCTTGTATTTTAGCACATCTATCTAATCTAAACATGACTGCACGAGAACGCTTTTTGATGGTTCGTGTGGTAGTGCTCCTTTGTGTGCAGCCACCGTAAATCCCCGTGGCTCGGACCACCCCTTAACATCTCGGTAGTGGTGCCCTGCAAAATACCGTAAATCCCCTAACAATTAAATGTTCCTTGCTGGTAGTGCTGCTGTAACTGGCTAGCGAAAGCAGGTCTTTTTTTGCTTCATTTGCTTATTTCAGCACCTGCTCCGCGGATCTAAACCACACCGGCCAAAGGCCGGCACGTCCCCTAGTAAGAAGAACGACAGCAGCCCGGACGAAAGGAGGGAGCCGGCCATGCCTTCTTCGACCAACCTTGAAAGATTATCGGTTTGAACTTCTACTCCCCAAGTAACGCGTCACGTGATGCGGCACATGGTTAGGTTGATACCTAGTAAAGACTTTAGACTTTACATTACACCCCAAGTAACGCGGCCCAAAGCCGCCATATCTACTTCAAATATACGGGGTAGCAACCTCCACAAGGTTCGTAAGAGACTCGGCCAACTACGGCGCAAGTCCCGGAGCTCGTCAAGGGATACAAATGGCGCTTCAGAATCTGCAGCGCTTGACTCAAGCCAAATCCGTCAACTAGTTTAATTTGGCCTAGCTTGGGTTAGTGTCCACTCTTGCCAGTTTTCAGGCCCAATTGGGCCTAAAGTTGGACGCCTAGTCGGTGAGCGTCTCACTCTGCCTTTTGCAGTTCATCTTCCTGACCACTATCGACAGTCAAACCCACCACCACTCCCACCACTACTATGGCCGACTTCGATTCCTTTCCCGACATCGCTTCGGCCACTAGCGATGCGCTTTCCTTTGCTCCGGTCACAACAACCACTTCTACTACGGCAAATCCGCTCTTTGTAACCTCTAGTCGAATCCCTGGCATCGCAAACCAGGCCAGGAATGCCTTTCTCCGAATCGACGTCCCTACGCAAGTATCCGAGATGCCCAGGATGAAGCATAACAACAAGTCCTTGCACTCGTCCTCACTATTAATGGTCTAGACGAATGCGACAGGCAATCTTGGCAGCGCCTCCTCAGCTCGTTGAAAGGGATGTCACAGAACACTTCGAGGGTCAAGATATTGCCTATGCAGCAGCGGCGCGTAGAGGATCTAGAGGTAGGCGTCACAGCCATCTGCATCAGGTATCCTCCTCCACTAAATCGACCTGAACAGCCTGTTTTCTGAAGAGCGCCTGGCAGCTGCCACAGGATTCAGACCTGTTCGACGACTACCACGTACCGAACGACTTTAGTCTCTACTGCTCGTGGGAAGCGTGGGAACGAGACATGATTCATGAACTGTTTGCCTACGCTTCTTGCCACTGGAGCAAGCATGTTCTGCCACGCCAGTTCAACTCGGCTGCACAACTAGATTGTGCAGAACTGCCGCCCGGACTGTGCAACCAGGGCCAGATTCGTATTCGACAGTACGCTTTATGATCCACTCGGCATCACTTCTCTCTACGGCCCGGAAATCATGCTCCTACGTATGCTTGAGCACTCGGATTTGGGCGGGGATGCATTCCTCCCTAGTCCGGTTATGCAAGTCGCGGATCAGATCCTCCAATGGGGCGACCTGGCTCGACTGAGACTGCTCTGGGGAGTAGAGTTGGCCACCAGACTCGTAGCTTGGAGTTTGTCCGGCTTATTTTAGAGCGATGATCGGGATTTACCTTAATAAGTATCGGAAGGGCTAGCCTCCTCGACGACGTGCACGACGCAATGAGGGAGGAGCGGTGGGGCAGCACGCTCTTGAGCAAGGCCGCCAGCGTGGGGTGCATGCTAGTGGTTCGCCGACTCTTCGACGCGGCTTAGCACCGTGTACAGCTTAGGCACGAATTGCTGGGTATGTCACGGTATGAAAATGGCTTGGTTGGGACGGCGGTTCTGGGAAACCACGTTGACAGCGTGGAATACTTGCTGGGACGACAAGGCATGGAACCGCACCTTCAATACCGGAACGCGTGCGGTGAGAATGTGCTGCACCCGGCATCGCGGTTCTGCAATCCCCAGATTTTCCAACCGCTGGTGCCGCGTCTCAGGGCCAATGTGCACTGGAGGACAAACACGGCGACACGGTCTTGGCACAGATTTTCATGGGCTCCTCGGCTTCACGAGATCGGCATGAAGCGGCGCGTATCCTGATCGCGGAGGTTGGTAGCTGCGAGCGCGGACGTTTCCTCGACAAACAGCGAGAAGCCCTGCGCGCAGCCATGAGTCTGGGTGATTTGGAAATGTGCTGCCTCTTGAATAGCGAGGGACATTAGGACTAGAATCCATTATTGCTTGGTTTGGGTGTCAAAACCCTTTTCTTGGGCAGCTTGTAATCGTATCACTACTAAGCATTGTTTTCGTCCGCGTGTACATGCCCTCCAGGTGAAAGATCGTAATCAAGTGCCAGGTACAAATCCATGGGCTTTCCTGGCTCTGCAGGAAGAGCTGGTACACCCTCATCCCGCAGGGGGAGTTCCGCAACGCTCTGCCGTGGACCTCGTCGCCGCCGCCGTGCACGACGTGGAGGCGGCCCGATAGCGGGGCAAGGTAGTGGGAGCGGTGACGGCCGATATCGTGGGCGCGCTTCAACATGGCGCACAAGCGCAGGTTAGAAAGGGGGCTTCGTGGTACTGGGCCAGGGAATACCTTACCAAGGCTCTCAGCCACTGGATTGTAGGCCAGACGGGATCTAAGAATAATCCCTTCCAACCTCAAGACCGCGACATTGCTGTCAACCTCTACCGCTTAGGAAGCCCCGGCCTTCAAGTCAGCCGTTCACAAACTCATCGAGCCTCCCAGAAGCAATCCTCGCCCGCCTCACAACGAGTTTCACCCCGAGACAAGTCGCACGTTTCTCCAGAACAGCTCAGGCTAGTATCGCCAAAGCCACAGTTGCCGTTGGTGTCATTCCCCGAACTACCCCGCCCCTAACCCAACTTGGCTTCCGCACTCCCAGCCCGGCGCCTCTAAGACCTCGAAGTCCTTCAGGCGGATGGAGGGGGTCAAGTTGGGCACCTCCCGCAGCATCATCGGCATTCTCCACATCAACCAGAACCACTGGTGCCTTGCCGTGATTCCGCTTGTCGAAACCGCCTAGCCAACGCTATTCTATGACTCTCAATACACGCAGAACCTACCTGGCTGCCGCGCAAACCAAGCTCGCCGAGTTCTTTAGGCGGCTCAAACATACTTTGGATTCGTTGAACGGCACGTCACGATCACTGACGCAGCCACCGCAGCTGTTTCAGCAACTTATACCACAGCAGAACAACTCCTGGGACTGCGGCATCGCCGTCATTGCCGCCGCCCTGCACATTGCCACTGGCATCACACTGCCCGCCAAACAGAGTTTGTTTGGTGGAGGAGGGTATTTCGGTATCTCGTGCTGCATCACGACGAAGCCAAAGCCGTCAACGGTTTGCTGCCTCCCTTGGCCGTCAATCTAGACTCGCACCTATCCGGCGCCATAGCTCCCAGTAAGAGGGAGCGGATCTTACAACAGAAGACCACAATGACCGCTCAGTTGTCCAGGCAGCGAGGGTTGCACGTGTAGTTATAGTTATTGTAGTTCAATTGAATAGATTGTGTCGAACTGCGTCAACTGGTGCTAGCATGCGAGCGAAGTTCTTGGGGGTTCTTATATCAATGGTCGGCCGAGCTGATGAAGTGGTAGTCCTGGACTTCCTCATCGAGGAGACGGTAATAGAGGATAGGCCGTGGGAATCCGTGTGGGAACTGGAAAGAACCTACGGCGGTTGTCAGGATCAACGTGCAATGGCGCCGGGTCCTTGGACCCCCGAAGAGAAGTCAACTGGTGCGGTTAATGACTGTCGTAAAATTTGATACTTTCGACCCCTGCCGCGCTGTGTGGTGAAAGACCCCCCCTCCCTCGCCCCCCCCCACCCACCTCCCCTCGGCATCATCAAGCACACAAGAAAAGCACATACGCGACTAAGCAGCGTGCGAAATTCCCAAGGAGCAAACCAGATACGCAACAAAGCAGTGTGCACAAAAAAGACCTTTCTGCCAGAAAATGGAAGCCTCTCGTCACCACACGACCTTCATCTGCTACTACCGACCACCCAGTATGGCTGAGCAGCTTCTTCAACGTCTTGCCAATCGTAAGCTACTTCCTTATCCGCTTCGAGCTCGATAGATGGGAAGTTGGGACTCTTCTCCTGGGCGCTGCTGCTAATGATGATTCTCAGATGCCCTTGACGAGATGGCTATCACGCAAGGAGAGACTCAGCCCATCCATCAAACCGGTACGCGCGACGGCGAACCCCCACCCATCTCCGAGTGCGGCAATGCTTCGTTGCAACCCTTCATCATTCGCATGACGGCAAATGGTGTATTGGACGTGCGCGTCCGGGACGGCGACCTTGATCCACAGCTACTTGACCTGGTAGTCAGCACCGTCACCCTCGAAGCCAAGTCGAGAGTGCTCGAAGCCAAGTCAAGAGCGATCCGCAACATGGTGGTTTCGGTTCTGGCCGTGGCTGCCTTTGCCTTCGTGGCGTGCCGGCGCCAGCCGTAACTTTCTACAGCCTCATACGATTCCCCATCATCCATCTGGAGGAGGCTCTCTGTCTCTTGTGGCCCGCCTAGCCTCGCCGCCATCTCTGCTGCATCTCGGCGCTGAAAGCCTATCTGGTACATTTCCCCAACCTTGTGTTATTTCCTAGTCTGACACCATTTGGCATAGATCAACAAAGGAGCGACGGGACAGATTTTGGGAGGACTAGGGCATTGCAGTTTGTTTAAGGCGTCAAGCATTCCAGTTGGCAGGGCATGTATGGAGTTTGGGCATCGTCGAGTTTGGTAGACATCTGGGCGGCATTCATCCAGTTTTGATCCTGGACATGGGACTTCAGCACCGGGCAATAAATCTTTCGGGCATCGCATCTGTATTCATCGATTTCAACACTGGCATTTGAGTTCTAAACTGTTAGAAAGCACGGCGCCCCGGTATTGCAGGCTTCGGGTCTAGGTTCTTTAACCTCCAAGCTCGCCAGTTCCACCCCCCTACGAGCACGCCATTGGCGGGCGTGTACTACCCGCCCGAGACGCCACTTTGTTTCTAGGTTAAGGATTGCCTCCCCCTCGGCCGTCGGGTTCGTGAATCGACATCGGCAAAGGTCAGCGCCGAAGCTGCTGGGCACAGTGGCTGCAAAGCGCGGGGCTAACATGCTCGTACAGGGGGGCGTGATCCGCGATAGCTAGGGCAATCCTACCCGGGCGCGGCGACGGGGATAGACACGCGTGGGGCATTGCGGGACCGGTATGCTCGTATACGGGGGGGGGGGGGGGCGGGATCCGAAAAAGATCGTACTACCGACGACCGGACTCCGCCCTCGCGCAGATAGACTTTTATCTCCGGCGTGCTGTTTCCTCCTCCAACTTTGGTAACATGACCAAGCCAACCACCCAGCAAATCCCATCGCCGCGCTACCATGGCTGACCACGATGAGATGCAGAATCAGCTCGTTTCCGCGGCGGATCGGCCGGCCGTTAGGTTGCCTCCCCTCATGGAGGACATGGTGAGTACACTGCTTAATGACGACTCGGAACGGTGGGGGGCGATTGCTAACTGGCGCTAGAGAGAGACGGCGACTCGGAACTAGGTCCCAGTGACGTCGACTCTGAACTACCAGCGCTCTTGCTGCGCGTCCAGTCGGCTATCGACCGCGACCACCGTGGTGGTAACCTGCTTCGATTCTCTGCCATCACCCAAATGAGGCTTCCAAAGAACCCGACGATGGGACAACCCCAATCCTGTACCGAGCTAACGGCAATCACTTTCCCACCCTAGCCTTCGAGATTGCCAACACGCAAGAGCTCGTTCTGTTCGTAAGGCCAAAGACTGGTGGTTCGACAATTCGGCCCCAGATCATGAACGAGGCGACGTCAAGGTCTTGCTTATTCTCCGGCTTAGTGGGGATGATTTCGGAACAGTTCATTTGGAGCTTTGGCGCCGTGGCAGGAAACGTCCTAAAGTGGCCATGATCCAGCTCAAGGGGTCCGACAGCCTGCCATTGGGTATGGTGGACGACCCGGGTCTATAGGATTGGACCGGTCTCCCCATCCGCACTCGGTTTGAGGAAGTGCTTTTAAGACCTAAGCAAGGTCGGGAGAAGGATGTGGAATTGGCGAGCGCCTTGGCCGTTAAATTGCCACTCGAGTTTGGGCCATGCGTCACCAGGCGCTACGATCACGACGATAGGATGAGGAATTGCAACAGCGTCAACAAGAACAACTTGAGCTGAAGCAAAAGAAAGCCCGGCAAAATCAACAGCGCCAACAACGGCTAGAGCAGCGGTAGTCCTGCGCGGAAGAGCGAGAGCGGGAGCGCGGCGCTAAACAAGAGCGGTAGCAATCCACCAGAGCAATTCGCTCAGAAAAGCGGCGGTATGAGGATGATATAAAGCGATATCTTTCTGAGCAGAACAAGGAGTTACAGCGGCGCTTCGATGAAGCACAGCGCCGGAACGAGGAACTAATCTAATGCCCCATCGGGAAGGCGTCCTCGGTGGGCAGCCCCCCAGCCAGCTGGAAGAAGTATGCCCGCTTAGCACCCTGAGTGCAATGAACACCCACCGAGATCTCTGGAGGCAATATTCCCAACTTTCCGGCTGCACAACCCCAGCTCTACACGATGAATGGTATGTCATTTATTCCTAAAGTGTAGTGCTAATTTTATTTTTGGCGCAAAAGCCGCCATCGACACCATTTTGCCCGCCCTCGGCATTAATCTCCTACCCATACGCCCTTAGCATCAAGCGCGAAAGCATTATGCAGAAATAAATTCTAAAATAAGGGAATACATAGGACTAGAGAAATGGAGGAGATGAATGAGGGAATTGCGAGGCCTGATGTATTTAATAAATGACGAGGGCGTTTGGGAGCAGTATTTTTTTGGCGTCTTAATATCATCGCTTTTCCTGCCAACTTGCTGCTATCTTGTGAATACGAAAATTGTAGTCAATTCATAATCACTGCCAAAAGAGAGCGATCATTTTCAGAGCGTTTAATTTTGACGTCTCGACATTTGTCTCGTATTCCTCAACGCGTTATTACAGCAAATCGAAAAAATTACCATAATTTTTCGCCTGTCGCGCCGGTCACGAGGTCACGTGGAGCGGGGTAATCTGAATGCCCCGTTAGGTTACGAGCTATGTGGAGCGGGGTAATCTACTCCGTATTGATTCAATTCTCGCCTTTCCATTTTCCTCTTCAATCCTTTTCCCCATTTCTTGGCAGCCCAATTCTCCAACTAAAATCTCCAACCATATTTTCTTTCGCTCGTCTCTCGCAAGCTTTGCCTTTGCCATTCTATTCTCGCGTTGCCATTTCGCACCCTTACAATGGACGTCCTCCCCAGCCTGATGTCATCGCCGGCGCATTTGACACGCTGCATGTTCAATCTCAGCGCATTGCCAACGTTGGCGCTATTCAGAACCAGCAGAATATCCTTGCTGCTGTCCAGGCTCTGGGACAGCAGATTCACGCTTTGGGACAGCAGACAAATCACCGCATCGACGTAATGCAGCAGCAAATGAACCAGCGCTTCGACACTCTCGAAAACCGCCAAAACAATTTCGAGATTGCTGCTGTAAATGCACGCTTGGCTCACGCCGACGGTGCCGCTATTCTCCAGCGACCCGTCAATATCCGGAATGGAGACGACATTCCCGATTTCCCCCTAGCGCACCCCCAGCTCTACACGATAGATGGTATGTCATTTATTCTTCTGGAGTGCGGTGCTGGAGTGCGGTGCTAACTCTTATCAGACGCTACTGCGGATGCCATCTTGCCCGCCCTCGGCATCCATCTCGCCCCAAACACGCCTTTGGCCATTAAGCGCGAGAGCATGGTGCGCAAGTGGATTCTAAAATAAGGGGATACATGGGACTAGAGGAATTTGACCCATCGACCGGAAAACTTGCGACCATGTTTGCTCCTATCCATGCGACGGCTGTGTCCTGCATTACTCACGATTGCTACCACGTCATAGCTAAGAGCCTGGAATCCCTCGGTCAACTTGACAAGCCAATCGGTCCGCTGGCCCTTGGTGTTGAGTTGGACGTCTGCGCTCTCGACAAACCCGCAACCCTCTCTACTGCTATCGCACTCCACAACAATGCTGAGAACAAGATCCCCGCTTGTCTGATCGTTTTCTTCAACGGTAATGACGAAGGCGCGAGGAAATACGCCCAGTTCATCACCGAGCATACGGAAGATGCCCATACCATGGTCGCCGTACAGCTTGCTCTACCGGGTCGGGTGGACAGCAAGGGAAAGCAGCAGCGCCTCGCCCAAAAATCGGTTATCTCGGTCTTCACCATGGCCAATGGGGTTGTCAAGCCGGTTTTGCAACAGGAGCCGCTCTCTATACCGGGTGAGGGGATTAAACTGTGGCTGTCGGGCTTCGTCAAGGAACGTGAGAGTCTCCCGGATGAGTTTGTTCGACCCCTTTACGTCAGGCATGTTCTTCTTTTCTTCTTCTTCTTTCTTTTCTCGTGCAGCGTCGCCAAGATTTAACTAGCCTCCTCTTAACTTTACTATCCCAGGGCCAGCCGCCACCATCCCAACATCACCATTCCGTATACCACCATTCTCGCCTCTGCCAACAAGAAATACCGCTTCAGGGGCCACAGCAACGCGAGCATCAACCCAACCAAGGCCTCTGCACCCAGTTCCATTACGTTGGGCAATGGCAAGCGACCCCTATCCACGCTTGCAAGTGGCCCCATGCCTGCTGGCGGCAAGCAAACCCTCTCGACTCATGCAGGCAGACTCGTGGCTAATGGATTGCTCGGCCACGGCGGTAAGCGGCAACCCCTGTCGACTTTTTTCACAGCCCTCGATTCGTGCAAGTGGACACGCGTTCAAGAGCCCCGTGTCTGATGGCTACCAGCGCGCCGTGGGTACTGCTCTTTCTCGCGGACCCCCTCTCGTGACGAGCCCGGCCAGGGCCATGATTTCTCCCTGGAGCCGCCTCTTGGCGCGGTTTCCCCGCAAGTTGTAGACGGCGCCAAGGTATGCGCTGGACAAAGCGGTAGAAAGGGTATGGGCTCCATAGGTGAATACGCAGCTGCCCCACGGGATTTCTTCAAGGGGAAGGCTGGTAGAGAAATGATACATGGTCAGGGATTATTCCTTTGAGTGATGGCTGCTAGGCACATGATAAATAGTCAAGCATTGATTCTTTCAGCGAGAAGCATAGCCATATGTAGCGTAGGAAAATGTGGAGCACTCTACTCTTTTACAACGCATTTTGTCAACATTGACATGATCCACCACAGGCAGATAGATGGCGGTGTTATTTGTAACCGTGCAGGTGCGTCTCACCGTACTGGCCTGGGCCGAATCTCATCCCTGTCGTCCTAGTTGGTAAGGTACGTATTCTTGCGGAGTAAGTTGGAAGCACCGCGAAGCGGTTTGCAGTAACTTCAAAGGAGTCCATACTCGGCTATCACATAGGGGAAGCGGCTGATAAGTGATTGAACAACGGATCGGACCGAGAGTATTCGCGGCAGGCTAGAGGTCAACTAAGTAGATAGCTCGCAGCTCCGAAGTTGGCTCGTATTTCGTATTGTACAACAAGGCCATGTTAAGCGTCGAGAGATGGATGGGGATGAGAGACAGGAGCCAGAACTCGGCTGAATTAGCCAGCTGGCGGTGTCGGTGGCATATCTTTGCTAAGAATCATTAGCAGCTGGTCCGGGAGCGGACCTACCATAGCTACGCCGAAAATTAATCCAGGCGTGGGGGGCAACTTCTCCGGCGTCGGTCAGCAGCGTGTTTTGGCCGTCAGTTGGAGAACAGCAACCCCGCCTTGCTGTGGCCGCAGCCGCAGCTGCAGCCGCTGCACGTCACCGTCTTCTTCAGCATTTGCCAATTCGGCCGGTTGTTCCTGACCGGCACCTATGTCAACATCTGCGACGCTACCGGACTGCGCTGCATATCGCCGCGGGACAAGGCTAAGTATCCGCTGATTGTGAAGGAGCTGCTGGAACGAGGCGCCCGCATGGATCTGAGTGATGCTAGCGGCGCGTACAGGGCGGCGCGGTGGGGAAATCACGAGCCGCTAAACCAGCTGCTCGCAACCGACACGGACCGGGCACTTGTCAGCATCCCAGACAAATACAACTTTACGCCCAGCACGTAGCTTGCCAGCTCGGGTAGACGCGTGGACCTCTTGCTTGTGCACTACGCCAGCCTGTCCAACGGCAGCGGGGCGATCGAGACGCCCATCGGCCTCACTATCGAGAACGGACGTGTCGACGTAGTCTGCACGCTCCTAAAACACGACCAGTCTCTAGTGGAACACCGCCGTAGGCCCCTGGTCCAGGATGCTCGCCGCGGCTCGACCGAGATGGTCGAGTTCCTTTGCGAGGCCGGCGTCGACACGTCGTATGAAGACCTGCTCGGCCAGACGGCGCTGCACAAGGCCTGCATCGACGCACGCCGACTACCTCTTTGGCTGGAAGGGCGACTCGCTGCAGCGCGCCATGGACTCGGACTGCATGTTCCAGAACTGCGCGGCCGACAGGAAGGGCGGCGTTCTGGACATGCAGACCCCTGAGCAGCAGAACGCGTGCAAGATCAGACGACCATCAAGGAGGATGTTGATGGATGTAGGCCCCTGTCCGCTTTTTCTCCGTTTTGTTTTATGCCGCCGTGATAGACTGACAGCTCGGGTACAGGGCTCACCGCGATCCCCGGGAAGCCGATGACCGCCATGACCGCCAAGTAAGCTGCAAGGCGTCCTCGAGGAACACTGAATGGAGGAGAATATATTTGTGAGGGTAGGAGGGTAGCCTGCAGCGTATTGCAGAATCCTTGGCGATTACAAATAATAGTTGCCTCTCCTATTAGCGCTCCTTCGGCCTGCAATGGAACCCTGCATACACACGGCATCAATAGTGGCTAGTACTGTGACTCCCCGCCGGGACGGAACTCCGAAGTTCCCGCCGAGCATAGCACCGATCCCGCCATTTCCGGCATATGGAACAGCCGTCAAAAGCCCTATAACTCGCCCCAGCTTTGCATTGAATTCGTCCCAGACCAGGCTACAATATCGGATTGGAAGCACGTGAAATGGCCACCTCAGCAAGCCCACCCATCGAGGGCATCACGCATCACACGGCAGCCATCGACGGCACAACGCTCCACTACGTCTCGGCAGGAGAGTCCGGGTCTCCCATCCTTTTAGTCCATGGCTTCCCCGAGACATGGTGGGGGTTCCACAAGCTAATCCCGCTCCTCGCCGTGTCGCACCGCGTCTTTGCTGTCGATCTCCGCGGGTTCGGCGACTCTGCCGTGGCAGAGACCACGCACACCAGCGCCGCTGCCGCCGAGGACTTGCATCAGCTGATCGCCCATCTCGGTGTCGGCCCCGTGCACATATCGGGACAAGACATCAGCGGTGGTACTGTTTTCAGGCTGGCCGCCACGCACCCCGAAGCCATCCGCAGCTTCACAGCCATCGAGATGGGGCTCGCAGGTTTCGGGCTCGAGGGGCTGGCCGACATCACGCACGGCGGGGTGTGGCACATTGGGGTTCTCGCGGCACCGGGGATCCCCGAGCTGCTCCTCGCCGGCCGCGAGAGGGACTTTCTCGCCGGGACCATGTTCCCGAGTATGACAGCCGTGGCGGGCAGCATTACCGACGCCGACTACGACGAGTTCGCCCGCACTTACTCGCGCCCCGGGGCGTGGCGCGGCGCCGCAGGCCTGTACCGCTCCATGCTCTCCGAGGGCGACGAGATCAAGGCCCTCGCCAAGCCGAGCCCGCTGGCCGTTCCCGTGCTTGCCGTTGGTGCTGGCGGCGGGCCGTTCACCGAGATGACCATGCGCCAGGTCACGGCTGGTGGCAAGATTACAGCACGGCAGCTGGCTGGAGTGGGACATTACGCGGCTTTGGAGGCACCAGAGCGTCTTGCGGATGTGATTCTGGAGTTTGTCAAGGGCGTCGAGAGTGCATAGACAGAAATGGCTGTCGAGCTGGGAGGGGTCTGGTCTCTGTCTCCCCCCAAAACCAAGAGTACACACATGTACGGCTTGCTACAAACAGGTAGAGACAAAGGTACTACTACTCTCAAACATATCATATTCAACCCAAGAGAAACCCCTACCAAGGGAGATGGAACTTGTCGAAGAGGCGCTGAAGCACCTTGAACACCGTCCGACAATACGTCAGCGACTTCCTCAGCGCGAGGGCGCTCGTTCCTATTCTGTAGGTATGCATGGAAACCAGAAAAGGAGAGTAGTTCTCGCAAAAATGTGTGATAGCTGGGCGATCATTTTGTCCAGTCTTCTGTTGATGGAACTAGGCCACCACCAAGATTCTGGGGTTGGCTTGATTGGTAAGGCACCTCCTGGTCGGAAACCGTGATTAACGGCAAGAGACCACTCGGTGACGATAGGCAGGGGCGAATTATTGCCATACGGTTGCCTACAGCAAGCGTTATCATCAATGGACGTACAAAGTACATGGGCTGTGTGCGCATTTTTGCAACTTGAAAATCGACCTTGCTGCTGAAATGTCATCCCACACCTGTCGGTCGCGTTCAACCTTGTGACTAGTCTGGCCCACCGCTTTGCCACAACCCACACCCTCTGCTGCTCGCGCTTTCTTATTAGGCACAACCTGGGCAAGGGGAGGCCGGGGAGACGGGGAGGGCTGGGGAGGATCCATCAGGACCGCCCGCTCGAAATCTATCACCATAACCCGGCCAGCCTCCCGGCTCCACAGCGCGTTTGGCTTCCACACGTCCATATGCGCCACCCCCATAGCGTGCAGACTCCGCACAGACCGGACAAGCCCCCGGCTGAGGTCTCTCTGCGCGGCCTCCGAGGTCCCGACCTCGTTCAGGTCGTTTCCGGCCCACGCAAGAAAGATCATGTGCACGATCCGGACCCGGAAGTCGTAGTGATGGACGCGCCCAATATCGCGGAGGTCGACGGCACCGAGGAAGACGGGAACGCAGATCCCATGCAGCGGCCCCAACCTCTGATAAACTGCAGCCTCATGTTGGAGATGTCCCACGAACTCTGGAACCGTCCCCTTACTGACAAAGGTGTAGCCGTGTGCGAGCAGGGTGACCTGGAACAGGACTCCTCGTGCCCCTTGCTTTCCGATACGTGTTACTCCATCGTCCAATGTCTCCCTGAGCTGTTCGCGAAGGAGTCGGAGCCACGTGGCATGGTCAACAGGGTGACGAACGCGACTACCATTCTGCCCTCGGTGAAGTGTGGCATTGGGACACTTCACGTCGAGCAGTCGCCCACGTACTAATCCAACGAGGCATTTCTGCGTGCAGTATTGGCGGTCCCCGCCACCACCACCGCCACCACCACCGTTGCCGCCATCTCGCGAAGACGAATTCTGACCACTGTCTCCACGCGGCCGCTGGGCTAGACCTCGCTGGCTGCGTTGGCCGCGGCTCCTCGGCTGCGCAGGGCTTGGAGTATCTGGCATTCGGGGTCTAGATTCGTCATCAGATGGCTCCGAGGACCGATTCCCACGGGCGTTTGGATGATTTGTTCCAGCCGTCCAGCTCTTGTTCTTGTTCTGCCGGAGGAAGTATGGCGATCGGTCCACAGTCATATACGTCGTGGGCTTGAACGCAGGCGAGTCTAGTAGTGGTTTCCGCTCGCTGACTGTGATGGACCGCAGGATTGTCTCGCAGTCTTCATCCCATCTCTTCAGGCTTTCGGTTGCCAGCCGGCGTTCTTCCTGGCCATGTTGTCGCCTGCTTGCTGGCGGGCCGAGAGCCATGAGGCTAAACGCCAGAACCTGGCCGACAGCAGTGCAGTAGCGAAAGTTATCTGGGTGTGCTAGCACCTCTGCGCCAGGCTCCGCTAAATGATAATATAGCGTGGTTGGGTCAGTCCAATCGACCTTGAGAAAGACAATCACCTCCCCTGTCGTCAGAAAGCCAAATTCCAGCCCCCTTCTATCATGTAGTGGAACGTCTGCGTAACCGCGGCCGCCACTAGCCTGTCTGCATGATACTGAAACAACAACGCCGCATCATCCCCCGAAGGTTTTGTAGCTCGATTGACGACCTCGTTATAGATGTCCATGGGGCGGAGCCCAAGGCGAAGATGCGGTGGCGTAAGTTTGTGTGGGGCTTTGTATTCAACAATGTAGGCCATCCTCCGTCCAGTCACATCTTGATCGTCGTACGTGTAAACACAAATCTGATCTGGACGAAGCTGTTTAAGGTCTGGTCGGGGCTGACGCTGCTCTGCTACCTCCTCGGCGATGTCGCTTATGGCATTTGGATGGTTTTCGAAGATGATGCCCTTCCCAAGATCAAACTCGTCCTTGACCTCGTCCTCGACCACGAGGCGGTTGACGATCAATCTCACAGGATCCTCCACGCAGCTATGCTGCACATACTCGAGATCTTTCTCATTGGCCACCTTCTTCCCAGAAATTCTCTCTCCCAAGCCGCGCAGGAAGTTTCGGCTCTCAAAGGCCTCGGTCTAGGTAGGGAAGGTAGAGTACAATGTCCCAAATGTGGTCTTCTGCTCCTCTAGGAAGTCTAGCCAAGTTGAGAGACGCCGCGGGCATAATTTACCCTGCGGGTTCGTTCGAGACCCTGTTGTTGTGAGGTTCCTGTCCGTCTCCACCGTGATTTTCGTAAAGACGAGCTCATGGCAACCTTCGATGTACTCTGCCAACGTCGTGTGGCGGGTCTGCTGCTCTGCTTCGTCGGCGCGATGCTCTGCTTTGTCGGCACGATGCTGCGCCGCCCTGCGCGCCTGCTGCTCGCGCTGTCGCTGTCGCTCTGCTTCGTCGACGCGATGCTGTGCCTCCCTGCGTGCCTGCTGCTCTTCAAGCAGGATTTTTTGAAGTTCTTCGATCGTCATCCGATTCTCCATCTTATGGCAAGAGGAGAATATGTGGCAACAATCACCAGGTATTGAGTTTGACATATGCGTCAACCGAGGCGGTGAGTAGGACCCCGCACGTATTCGCTTAGGCTGCGCAAGAGCACTTGGACCCACTTTAGCCGTATAGCCAATCAAAATATTCGCATGCAATACCGAGAAACAGCCAATACTGGTCTGAGTAGTTTTCTTGGTTTTCTTCAATTCGAAATACGCAATTTGTTGGAAACCAGCACTTTGATCAATTGGTTCAATCTTCTTCAATTCGTGTCCTTTCCTTGTGCCTCCCGCGCCCTGGAAAATTTTGTTAGGGCGCTAAAGTAGCGTCTGATGTCACGTGACCAATCTGACACAATTGACACCGCAGATTGCGCCACCAACAACAACAACAACAACGCGCAGTTTGGCTGCGTAGCAACCCCCTGAGTATCGTGATGATCGCGGCAATGAGTTCAATCGAATGGTACTAATTATATTCCGCAGGAGATGGCTAGTTTCAGAGAAATGTAATAAAACTAGCAACTCTTAAAACGCAAACAGCTGAGGAATCCGACCGCTGCTAATCCGACCGCTGCTCAGCCTTCGACAGGTTTAGCGATCGTTGCACTGAGCAAACTCGACATGGCAACCCACTCACGTGCGCAGCCAGGTCCGCCCACTGTCGGACCCTACCCACCGAAGAACGACGACGATGCGCCGCAAGCAACACCATGGATTGGGACGATCCCCTACGCCATCTGGCGCCGATTTCCAAACAACCGGCCAAGAAGTCTACGCTGTCCTCGAAGCTATCCAGCATCTCGGACGAGGAGCTTACCAGTCTTAAGGTAAACGTTAAGCTCGATCGGTTCGGCTTTGCCTGTGACACAGCTCACCCTCAAGCCGCCCATATCATTCCTCACGCGATCAATTCGACAAACACACGTCGAATAAAACTACAGTATAACCTAGACGCTTCGTTTTGGTTCTTGTTCGGTAACAATCCCATGCCGCCTGAAATCGCGGACGATTTTGTAGGCGGCAAACCTGCGGTAAGCGACCAACCATGGAATATGGTATCGCTATGCTCTCGGCTTCATACCTGGTGGGATAAGCAATATTTCGGTATTGAGTATACGGGGCATATGCCGTTGCAGAACGACAAGGTGCGCATTGAGGCTCGGATGCAATGGCTGCCCATCCAGTCATCAGTTGACCGTGACAATCTACACTTCATCCAAAAGATCAACCTCCATAAGCCGGATGAGTTTACGGATGGGTTACAGCGCTTACCCAAAACTCGTGGCGACAGAACAAGTAGTGAGGGACGAAAGGAGCGAGGACGACGCCGACCTCACCAATTTCACATTCACAGTCTTCACAGGGAGTTTTAAGGATGGAGATGTCCTAAGATGGCTGCTAGCTTGCGCTTGATACCGTCACTCGGTTGTTGTCAATGGCCCTTGATAAGTATCCGCTGGGTGTAGCGATACGAATGGCCGACCGGAAGTTCTTTCTCAAGTATTTCACCCACGCTGAATCCATCCGGTGCTTTTACGAGGAGGTGAAGAAGCAAGAGGGCCCCTACGCTATGGTGTTCCCCTCAAGGCAGACTGCCTCCGACACTGAACCACCTTGAGAGGGAGCAAGGGGTTTCCGACCCTGGCCAGAGACCAACCCGAGTTTCGATTTGTTGGGTTATGCATGCACCTGCCGATGGCTGAAAGACCCGGAGCGGCAAATAGGACACTTGCTGCACTCGGAGGTAGCCGAAGCATTGGCCCAGCAGGAAAAGGATGACGGTTCTTCGGCAGACTCCGGGACACTCGTGCAACTCGCGCGGGTTGAGCCAAGCTACTTAACGCTCCTTGCACTTTTGAGCCTGGATGAGCTGATCAGGGCTGGACGGGAGAGGTCGAAAGGCTGCAGTTCCGGCGTCACCTACATGCTATTACCTCCCACAGAGCTCACCAGCCTGCGAGAGGACCAGGGGAAAAGAGCGCGGGCATTGCTGTCCTCATGCTCCCGTGAGCGTGACAAATACAAAGCGGAGAGTCTCGGACGGCTGTTGCTGATTGAGCTTCGTTACTTAGGACTGGTTGAGAGACTGCTATTTCGGGGGGAAGGAGGGCGTAGCGCAGCAGACGTTGTGGCGGGCATCGAAAACGCGCACCTGAAGTTTCAACGATCGTCAAGCATCCGGGGCAGGAAAGATTGTCTCTGGTAGGTACTTGAAGAATTGCCAGCCAAACCAAAGGTCCGTGACGCCGGCTTTATGCGCATCCGGGCCAATACGTCGGGCCATCTCTGGGACCGCGTCGTTGTCGTCGCCGCTTGGCCCAAGTCAAATATAGAGAAGGATGGCCTGCTAGAAGATATCGCCCAGCTGGGCAACCTGCTAGGACTTTTCTTCGCAGTTGTTTTGGTTGATGCAGATAGCATCGATCTAAAACCATCCTTGTGCACCTCCTTCCCGATGCGGATAAAGAACTGCCTGATACAAGCTGTGGGCGATGGGCAAGGGCCGATCGTTGACGCTGACTACTGTTGCCGGCATGGGGGTGCCCCCCAGCGATAGGGAAGAGCGCGGTGTAAAGGAAGGCTGCTCCATGATGCCCGAGTCAGGACAAGTTTGATCTCGGTAGATGTCGCGGAGTTGCTAAATCGAACAAGTCGGATCTCGCGATCCTCTCTCCTAAGACAGTCGTGCGGGAATGTCGCTGTAGGTGTAGATTTGAAATTGGCCATGCCGTCGGACAGGAATGCGCAGAATTTTGGAGTTTCCTCCAGCAGGTAGGTAGGCAAAAAAACGTGACTGGACAAGGCGGCCATTCGCATATTCCCGGCCGAGGGCGACTTTTTTGAGAGCAGGGGGTTACTGTCCTTGACCATGGGATATGCTCCTACCTGGATTCTTCCACAGAGGTTTCTGTGACTGGATGCCAAAGTCACAGCCAAAGTACTTGGCCGCTAGTTTGCATGCATCCTGAAACTTGAAAGAGGGTGCCGAATCGCCTTTCACCGCTCAAATACACGCCTCAGTTCCCGCTACCATGGTAAAATGTGTGGTGCAGGGTGCGGACGTACATATCAACAGCAGATACACCCCGAGGCCTCGTCATGTACCCTCCAGCAGCTCAGCGCTTGACACAAGCCAAATCAAGCAAGCCGGGTTCCCCCGATTTGGCTTGCCAAAATGGGGGTTGGGAATGAAGTCAAATCAACTGCCAAGCCCGTTTCCGACCCGAACCTACCCCTGAAAGACAAAATACCCCATTTTAGAATCCACCTGCTTCACTTTCTCCAACTTCGCAGCCAATTCCGCAAGCACTGCAGCTTGGAGAGTGTCGCATCTAACAAAAAAGAGTATCTTTGTGACCCTATTGTCAACTTAGCTAAGCTGAAGACCCTCTCACACGCAGTGCAACCCCTGGAATTGGCAGTATGTCAAGCACCATCTGTGAGAGCCTTGGATACCGCTCCTTATTAGCCATCCACCATTTCAGGGGGTCTTCCACTTCGTCAGGTACGACCTCTGATAGGTAGATAGTCACTTCATCCTCGTTAATTGATTGGCACCACACGCTCCCTAAGAATAGAGCCATACAGGAACTGTTGCTGCACAGGACCGCGAGGAGCTTCAGGCTGTGCCACATCAGCGATGGGTCGTTGACCATTTTCGCAATCATAGAGCGCACGGAAGCTAGCAATTATACTGTCAACCTGCTCTTCGGGAATGTTCTCTTCGATCCATAGTTTCCGGAGCGATGGGTAGAGCAACTGGGCCGCCCAATAGACTGGCAAATCGTTCAAGGTGGTGATGTAGTCTTCCAACTTCGCGATGGCAAAGTCAAGGCTTTGTTGGAGGTAGTTGCAGCCTTCCTCGCCCAGATTGTCATTCAGGGGTTCTTCCGGCTGAGGGGTGCCAAGTTGAACCCTGCCAGGTGCTGGTCTAGGTGGTTGCATCTGGCCGGCGGCCCGGCTCCGGGGTCTCAGCATTTCGGCTTGGTACTCATCCAGGTAGCGTGGCCGTTGGCCAACTGTTGCACGCTGCGCGCGCCCGGAAGCGGTGGCTGGCCTTGCAGGATCAGGGGCATTTTGTTGTGGTGGCGGAGGTGGCGCGGGCCGCTCCAAAGGAGGGAGGCCTGGGCTTTTAGAAAGCGAGGTCTAGAGGTCAAAGGAAAGATGCTTTTTGTATGGAGAGGAAGCCAGGGATTCCATCAACCGCGCCTTACTGTTGGTGTGTTTCTCGTCAACACATCGCCCAATGCACTTGCCGGCTCGCGGCATCAGTTCGTCCACCATTTGCGACCACCCATTACGCCCAATCTTCAACGGTCAACTGCAATGACCTCAAACGACCGCTAATTGAGCGACGACTGTTTGTTTAACGTGCTTCGGCGCTAGTAGAACACGGGCGATGGCGACACCAAGCTTAAGGCCGATGGCACGTACCACTGCAATATGATGGGCTACAGCACCGACGCCGAGGACCTCCTCTGCATCTCCTCCACCAGCTCGATCCACTTGTTCGAGAGCAAAGAGGGAGCCTTCCCGCCAAGCCCACCCCAACTACCTCATCTTTGACCTAACGGCCACGCGGCAGATGGACCAGCGCGAGCCCTACAAGCGCATCGCGCACATATAAGTTGACCGGGCAGACGACATAGCGGTGATCACAAGGGACTTCTACAAGATCTGAATCCTCGGATGACGTATCGCCAGATGACCGACTACTACCACCTTTGGGACACAAATAATCGACTCTCGACTTCACATCGAAATCGGCAGCAACGGCACTCAATCGTGAGTTAACCGCATGGTTTTCATACCTGTTTAAACGTACTAACTCACGGCGCACTGGCAGACGCAGACATTTCCAAGACCATTCCGCATGGGGGATAGGGCGCTCCTCTTAGTTAGCTTACCGTCCGATCCTGCCCCCGAAACGTCTGCAGCTCATGCTCATGATAGGTCCGACGGTTCGTAATAAGAACGCCTCACGACAGATCAACGGCTCATGACGAGCCCGACAACGGCTATTTTGTCAGGGGGGGGGGGGGGTACGACATGGAAGGTAGACAGGTCCCAACGATAGTGATGGGGGAAGGAAGGTTGGCTTTGGTCTCACTGCTGGGCTACAGGGTTATTGTTTGTCTGTTACTGCGGATCTACTCGATAATTGACCACTTCAGCCGCCGTGTCCAGCAATTCGACTTGACGTGACTGAGGTAGCAGCTTCCTGATATTTGTCTGCAAAGCTGGCCTGAATCACGGTTATTAATCTGACACCTCTAAGGAAACATGAATTGTGCCGCGACTCGACAATCCGCTGCGCGACGGCGAGTTCTAAGGATTTATTCAGCTCCGTCTACAACTCCCCAAACTACTACGCTGCGCTACGCCGTGTTGCGCTGCAGCACCCGACTCTTATCGGACCCGATTGTTCAGATTGTTCAACTGCTCCGACCATGACAGCGCGCCGCTACCCCGACAGCCTAGGAAGCGCGGACACGTTGCAAACCCCATCAATTTCACTTTGTCCAGGTTGTGCTCCTCGTTCCAAAAACCCCCCTGGACATGATTGTCAAGGGTGGGAAGCGGATGAATACAGGCAAGCCCGAGGTGTCGCTCATAATACCGGAATCACGCTCGGTTTCGATCTCGTTCCCGTTCTCCTTGGGCCTCGGCATGGCCGATGTCCTCGTGTGCTTCGGGTCCCTGGAAGGCGAATTTAAGAAGCTCCAGATGGCGGAATGTCCATTCCAATAGTGGTGCCAGGAGGCGCTTCCCTGGGTTACGCCGTCACGTCTATTCCACTGCCAAAAAAGAATTCCCAAGGAAGACAGTGCTGAAATAAGGCTTTTCCATGGGGATCCAGTGGAAACTTCAATTGCTAGGGGAACCCCATTCAACCAACTCGCCGAGGGAGTGCGCCACCTGCCGCGACGTTACCCTCGTCAGCACCGTGTTAGAATCCATCGAGCAGAAACTGGAAGCCATGGACGGATCGGTGGACCCTGAGACGGCGTTGCCCAGCAGTTCTGCGGGCAACCGTGAGACGGTACATGGCGGCAATGATCGGATGGATATCGACGAATGATGGCCAGCATGATGGACACGGAGCACGCGCTGTTAGGAGGATGGCGAGTGAGGATGGCGACTGGACGGAGAAGCTAGGTGCCTATACAGTAAGTTGAGAGGATAGACTCGTAAGTTCATCACCAAGCTGAGTAGGATAATCTTGCGTAGCAAATGATCAAGCCGGTTTTCAACTCGGTACTATCTTAACCCTACTCCTAACCGTATATACTAACCTAGCCGGATTCCTAGCGACGGCAGCCCCTCCATGCACAGTCGACACCCACGTAGAATACGGCCTCAGAGCGCGTTCGTTATCAGGATGCTCAAGCTTCGGGGGTATCGCTCAGGGCTGCACGAAGGGACCCGAGGGACAGGACGATGAGGGCGATGAGGGCGATGAGGGCGGGGTTTGGGGCTCTGATGAGCAGGACGAGCGCGGCATCCTCGAATCCATTAGGCGAGATTCCGGCTCAGACGGTGCCGGTGGTAAGACCTGCCCTGACGAGCAAATGAGCAAGGCATCGTCGAGTGCGCTATTCCAGATGATGTGATGCTTGCCGATTCTCTACCTCCTGCCGGGGCTCTCTCTGGCTGTTGTGTAACTGTTAGCCTCCGAGGGCTCTCCCTCCGGGTCCCTAACCGGGTCCTCACGTCTATCCAGGCGCCATGCTCTCCGAGGGGCACAGCATATAGCCAGTACCACCCGCCCCCCCCTCGCACCCCCCTAGCCCTTCTTTGCTTCCAGCAATGCCGTCAACCGAGCAACATTTTCTCTCAACTGAGCAATTTCCGCATCCTTGTCGGTGAGCTGAGCATCCTTGCCGATGAGTTGGGCATCTTTATGGATGAGTTGGGCATCTTTATGGATGATTTGAGCATCTTTGTCGATGAGCTGCCGTGCCATTCTCTCGACGTGACCTGGTTCATAATCGTCCAGCGAAGTCTTTCCAGTGTGGACGTTACGGGCTATTGTCAGAATATACCGAAGTACTTCGAATGGAACAACGATATTAGGACCCCTATAAAGTAATTAGCCTAGTTGCACCATAAATAAAAGGAAAAAGAGAAGTCTTTACAAGGCTTCGGAACGGCAATATGCCGGGGGCAAGCCAGTGGGGCCAATCAAGTCGGAATAATACAGACCGACTTGGCCAGCCGGCTGCTCATCAGCGTTCCCGTCGAAGAATGCCTCTCTATGCTGTACCCAACCGCTTCGAGTCAGGAGGCTGACTGTAGCGGCGTCGTGGCTGGGGTACGCGATATCGATGATGAATACCACTTGGACGCTGTCCCAGCGGCGGAAGTACCTGCGTGCCTTTTCCTCCACTTCATCCGAGGGCTGACTCTATGAGACCTCGCAAATTAGTCGGGGAATTTTGCTGTCGGCACAGCCAAGTGACCAATCGGCTTGCACAGACGACTTTTTGGCTACTATGGAGCCCGTTCCACGATTGATCGTAGCCCTCAGTCTCCTTTGGATATTTTCATCTTTGACGTGTGGGATTCCGACCTCGATCTCATACTCAACGTAGTTGGCGGAATAGATCGTGAAGACCGAGTGAAAGTTGGACTCCACCACCTTCATGTTGAGATATACCGTTGCTGATTCAAAGTCGTACTCGAACCGTCGAATCTTCAAGTTTGCCTGACCAAGCTCGTGTGCCTTGGATACCAGATATGCGTCCAGGCTTTCTAATTGATCTTCCGGCCAGGGGAAGGTGAGGGTGGAGTAACGGGCGTTGATGATATGTTGGAATATCTCCTCGAGGGTTGGAAGTGTATCTAGCAAAAGCTGGATAGTAGTTAGTATTAGATCAGGTCGAGGTAGGACGTCCGGTAACCCAAAAACATCGAAAGAGTTACCCGTTCGATTTGAGGCCCGCCCACAGGGGGATAGGTAATTGGAGTGGCCATTGCAGGGCTCGGCGGCGCGGCCCATTGTTGGGGCGGTGAAGAACGGGAAGATGGATTTCTCGAGGTTGTGAAGCAGAAGGGAGAGGAAGCACAAGGGTGAGGAAGCAGAGGGGAGAGGAAGCAGAGCAGAAAAATTGAACTCACTTACAGTGCTAAAGTACAATAAGAGGCCCAAGCGCGATAACTGGCCAATTAGGAGGTCTGAGCGTGATTTTGTGGCTTTTTTAGGGCGTTGTGGTGTTGGGTGTTGACCAGAGAGTGGCTTGGTCTTGTGCTTGTGCTAAAATCCCTTCACGTAAACGCCAGGCTGTCTGAGCTTTGCTCGGCGTTGTTGGGGCGTCGTGGTGTTGGGTGTATTGTGGAAGGTTGACCAGAGAGTGGCTTGGTCTTAATGTGCTTCTGCTAAAAATTTCAGGTGAACGCCAAGCTGCCTGAGCTTCTCTCGGCGTGTACTTGTCAGCAACTCCCTGGCGATGAACAGGCTTTAAGACCAGAAATATCGCCTACTGAATGGCGTTCTAACCCTGTGAGGCCTTGTCAACCCTTGCTCTCAAGCCTCTCTAGAGCAGCGATCTATATAAAATTAGGGGAATGATGGGAATTTTGGCATTCGTAACACCCGCACACGTAAAGGGATTGAGCCTCATGCCCCACGTCAACTGAAAACCAGTTTCTGAGCTTAGATGAGTGGCGATGAGCAGTGCAAAAGCGTGCAAAACATTACAAAGAAGTGCAAAACAAAGTCGTTATCATAATCACGACCATCTCCTAATTTACTTTCATTAACCCGGTCATATACTAAGCATCTTCTTGTTTACAACACCAAGCAACCATCGCGAACCTCGCCTTCGCGACTACCGCTATGCACCTACCTTGATTTCGGCATTCCGACTGGTGGTCCGGTCTTCGCAGCGCCGCTGCCACCTAAGCAGGTTCTGTTGGAAACCAGCACTTTGATCAATTGGGTCAATCTTCTTCAATTCGTTTTGTGTTTCCTGTGCCTCTTGCGCGCTGGAAAAGTATGTTGGGGCGCCAAATTAGCGTCTGGTGTCACGTGACTAATCTGACATGATCCGAGATCATGGACATCGCCGCCGCTTCCATTTCTTGTTCTTCTTCTTTTCCCGCCTATGGTCGACACTACCTTATTCGCAACACCAAGCAGAGCCGCGAGCCACTATCGTAACCACACCACTGCCGCCCTGAGCAGGGGGCGGCTGCTGGTTTGCTGGCTGGGTCTGCACGGGGGGGAGGGGGCACGCCATAGCCGCTTTGCCTATGATACCACGGGCAAGGAGGACGGCCGGGTCAAGAGGCGGGCAGACGGCACCGCCACGCGTGATGGGCGGTGCCGTTTGAAGGTCCTGGGATATCCTGGAAGCGCATCGAGGAACGGTTACCAAGACTGCCAAGTCTCGCCCGAGCCCCGGGCCCAGCCAGGCCCGGAGGAGGAGGATGATCGACCGGAGAGCAGAAGACGACGGAGGGGAGGCTATGATTTTGGAGGATCGGCTGTGCCTGAGGCAGACAGGCTGCAACATAGCGCACCCTAAACTCTTCTTTATCCCCATTCAAAACTCCCCCATCTCGTCGCGTACCAACAGCGTCCAGCCATCTTCTACCTCGTTTCAACCCTATACGCCGCTCCACGGAATTAAGACCATCTCACCCTTTAGATCATCGGTTACACAGGGCATCACGGACACGCCGCCCTTTCGCGCCACGCAGCGACCCTGTCGCCTCCCGTAAGCGCTCCGCCCGTCTCACCACCTTCGCCGTCCTACCCGACCTAGATGCACGCCGCACCAAGACCGCTCGTCCTCAAGTACCTCAACTCTATTGAACGATTTAACGCTGCTCGCCAGTCCTCGCCTACCTCTCGTCGACGCGCCGCGAGACAGATGCCATCAGAGGCATCGATGACGACGACGACGGGCACCGCCACCCTGCCAACTTGAAGAGGCGGCGGCGAACCGGCAAGGGTGAAGCCGCGACGCAGGATAGGCCCTTTCCGCATCGTCCTTTGTGGATTACTTTCCTTCCTGCTCGGGAGGCTCCCGCCTCGCTGGTACGATCTCAGCGACGGGAGACGGGCCGCCGCCGCCAGCAGGACTCGCCCAACCTGCGGAGTCGCCACATACCGGCCAATCGACGGTGTCGGCCGTCCTCAGTCAGCCAAGAACGCGAGGTACGTTGGGAAGGGGAAGGGGGTCCAACGGACCTTGGGAGTCGTGTCGGGGCTTGGCTCCGGACAAGCTCCTCTAAATACCTGAGCCTGGTCACCCTCGTTGCAGCACATGCCCCTATCTATCATCCCATCGCTGTCGCTACCCCTCCCAGGCCTAAGTGACAGCGGCAGCAAGCGCCGAAGAGAGGGGTCGGACCTGAGAAGCGGCGCGGCAGAGAGATCTTGGGCTTTCCTCGCCGGACCGGCTAGTGGTGGATCCGCTGACATACATGGCGGTAGCACATTAATCTTGCGAGCATCTGTGCCTACCACCAATGAAGGTGTTGTTATCGGAAAGCAGATCTAGGCTAGGGAAGGAGCTGAAAGAGGATGCCGGTGAAGTGGGTGTTCTTCTTAGTGGCAGCAAACGCGGCCGAGTCTTGGGCGCTCGCCGAGGTTTGTGAGCCGATCCACAAGAAAGCTGTCGTGTCTCAGAATTGTAGGTTTCGAGGGTTTGATGGCGGGCGGAGCGTGTACCCTCATTGGCTTTGGGGTACCTTCCCGATGTATACAGAGCGATGACCCAAACATCGTGTCGATAGATGCTCTGGTGGTGGAAGAGATCAGCGGTCTTGGAGTCGTCGACTACACCATGCCCTTTTTCGACGGCCACACTGGCCCACCAGCCGGCGCCCTGGTCCTTCAAGTTCAAGTGGCTCCGCGAGTCAACCTAAGTGCGGCGCCCTCCACGCCGACTTGGTTCCGAATAACATTCTCATCAACACAGCAACCAATCCAGTTGTCGTGATTGACTTCGGCATAGCCAGGAGCGCACGGCGTCAAGTCATAGGTGGCGAAAGGCACCATGGCTGCCCCACGTCGTGGATAGTAGCAAGGTTGGCAGACGCACAAGCTGTCGCCACAAGGGACGTGAGGTGCGTCATCTTGACCAACCTCTTCTACGTCACCCAACACAGGACGTCGGATTACTGGACACGCTTAGAGTGGGAGCGGGATGTGGGACGGGCCAGGAACCGAGAGGAGTGGGCCAAACACCCCGATGTCGAGCTGGACGCCGACATCTTCTTCTTTTACGGCGCCCTCATAGCCTGGGCCAATGGGCGCCGAGGTGTTGGATACTGGCATAATGGCGGCATAATTCTTCTATTTTTGCAGTGGTTTTTTTGGGTCCAAGTGGCTGCATTAGCATGTACATTTGGAAAAGAGATCCTTTGTTGCATACTTGAAAATGGGATTGTTGTCCCTTATTTAGGGCCAAAACTCGTGAGACAAAGGGAATTGTGGCTCAACCTAACGGATAACTGAAACATATTTAGCGTATTTTGACAAGTTGGCCACTGGGCAGTGGCCAGCCGATCAGGGCCCTTGGCGCCTTCCTATCCGTCTCCGCCTCTCTTTCTCTTCTTTTTATTTGCCCCCTTTTTCCTTTTTTTTTCTTTCTTAATTACATGGGGCTAAGGTATTCGATACCGGCTCCCATTTGTGGCGCGCCATTTCCTCTTTCTTCTAGTGGAGAGACAAACTTTCGCAGAGCTACGAAGGCCCATAGGGCGAGAGCGAGAAAGTGAAATGGATAATTTTACGGTGCCAGCTATGGACTTTCGTAAGAACAAATGGGCGTGCAGGCATTTCGATCCCACCCAATAAGAAGATGCCAAGATCCAGAAAAGGAATCTGGATGCATGCGGCGTCTGCAATGTAACACTGCGGCTGAAATTAAGCTCTATGAGCTGACCCTTTTCAACGTCCATTTTGAGGCTCGCATTTGGACGACTGGTCAGACTGGCCAGAAAAAGGTACGCAGATGTCAGAGTTGTCATTCATGTGTTGCAGGTGTCCCACCCGTCACTAGCGCCATGGACCCCCTACTGCAGATGGCCGACCCACTGCAGCTGGCACAGGCCAACTGGTCCCTGCGCAGGGCCAGCCCACCACCTTTCGCCCGTTCCAGGCTCTGCCTTCCTTTTCCTTTCCTTTTCTTTCCCATAAAGCAATTCAGACCTTTTGCCCACATGTGTGTTATGTCTGTTGCTCCCAACATCATGCGACAAGTGGCATTCCTGTGGTAATGTTTTGTCTCCTGACTACCCAATCATATCCAGGCGCCCCCCGCAATCTGCTGCCTGTATTTCGTGGTGCCGACCCAAAATTCACCCTTCCAAACCCGGTCATCTTCACATACCAGCCACAAGAGGTATTTCCACGTCGCACGCCCGCCTCCGTCGTCCTGAATTGTCCGAATTCTTTCAGGGGAAGCGGCTGAGCAGTGCAGGTACGTTAATGTCGATTATTGGAGGACAGGGAGTGTCATTGTTATTGTTGTTGCTGTTGTTGGGGAGGCTCAGGCAGGCAGCGAGGCCCATCTCGAGCCGGGTCTTATCTTTGGGAGACTTGTCAGCATCTTGACGGTGCGATACCATGTCGAGAGGCCCCCGAAGCCCGTCAGCAGCAGCGGCTAAGCGACGGACGAGGGCGAGCAAGCTGGGCGAGGGCGTGTCGTTGTCGTTGTTCCTACTTGCTGGCCTTTCGAGGAGCGAGTTGAGGTCCTTGTCATTCCGCGCACCCTGGCGACGGGCTCGAATTTAGTGGAATAGAGCTGTCTGCATTGCCTCAAAGTCAACAATGCCGTGTTTCGGCTCCGACAAAAGGCCCAGACGCGGGCCGGGTCGTCGTGTTATCGCCTCGCCCAGCCAGCCTCGCCGTTCTTCGGGGCCAGCGATGCCACCGTGTCGATAGCAGCCACCCAGTCCGACTTCACACCGAGGAAAACATCGGGCGCGTCCAGCATGGCCGCAGTGTGGCTCATGCCGACCGGCCTCGGCAAGCACAGCGAAAACAGGCCCAGCTGCCATAGCAGCCCAAAGAAAAGAGGGCTGCTGATGAGGAGAGGGCGTGCAGTCCAAGGGGATGCCGTAGGGCCAGAGCACGAGCGACAGGTGGCGAAGCTTTCCACCTTGGAAAAACACTCGATCTCACACCTGTATCCTCGACCGAAGGATTCGTTTGCTCCTCGTGCCAGAAAAGCACCATTCCACTGGAACGCGGACATGATCATTCCAAAATTGCCATTCAAACGCAAAACGATTGTTATCATGAGCCGCTGGATCGTCAGCTGCTGATGCAAGTGGCATGGCAATCTCACTACTGGAACGCCAAATCTGGGCTGCGGTTCCAAACTGATGATCCCCGGCTTGGGGTTAATTATGAACAACGAAATGAACGACTTTTCTGTGCCGAACAGAAGCAATCACTTTGGTTACATATCCACCGAGTCCAGTTTCATTCCGCCTCTCAAACAACCCCTGTCATTCATGAGTCCTGTCATGGTCGATCACATCCCGGACAATTCTTTCTGCCTTGCCACTGGCGGAGCCGCTGGATCACACATCACATCTGGGGTAGAGTAAATGCTGTGGAGGTTACTCGACTTGGGCTCCTCCACAAAAGAGGCTATTGATGCCCCCCGATTCCATGACCAACTGATACCGAATGTGGTAAGCTCACCCGTCTCAGTTCCCTTGTTCAAGGTTGGTGCTGAAACAAATTCGCTAGGTAAAGCTAGAGGACAGCTGGGGCAATGGGACGTTCGATTTTTGAAACAACTTCGCCATGGCACTCAATGGGGGAACGCTGGTGTCGACCTCACGTTGTCCAGCTGTTGAAGAATGGGACCTTTGAGGCTGCCGCTGAAAGTATAATACAAGGTTCTGGTAGGTTTTCCGCTTGAAACTGTCGGTTGGGAGGGTACAAGAGCCGGTGCAAAGGTTGGCACGGTACATGAGCAAGCTCAATAGTCGAAAGTTCATTCTGCGTCTGTTCGAAGCAGAGTTCATGATTGACAAGCCTGGATTTCTCCTTCGATACAATACCAGCTGTAGCTCTTCCCAGTCTGCCTTAGTGTCTGTCATTCTGGGAGAGGTTCCATCAGTTTTGACCAATCACACCATCTAGTCCTATACGGTCTTGCTCCAGCCGGATCACGGAAGCCGTTGAAGTAGATGGGAGCCGTTTGACGAACCCCAGAGTCTGGCATTCCTTGTCGGTTATCCATGATGGCGACCCTAAACAATCCTTCTGCTCCAATGGCTCTTTCGCTGTGATGTCTAGAAGATCCGCAGCAATATAGCAAGCAACGGCCAAGTAGGTGTTTGACATGAAATCGATGCAGCATAGTTCGAAGTACCCATCTCGCATTTTCCGAACTAGAACGTTTTTGTTGTGGTCCCCCATGCCCGCCATTCTCCACACATCTCCGCACCGAGGCGTGAGGCGGCTTCGAAAGGCAGACCGACGCAGAGAATCTCCAAGCGATGCATGACGCCAGCCAGGAAATGGTCGGATATTTCTTTAGCCACCGGTGGCTCCATTGATATGTGGGCGTGCAGGCCGCAGGAGCTGAAGATGGCGAAAGGCTTTGGGCGTTCTTCTTACAATTTTAATTATATGCACCACAACATCTGTCCAAGCTGATCCCCATCATCGCCCACCTATGTTTATTCCTTCTCTTCCCCTTTTTTGCTTGTCTTGATCCTTCGCGCCAGGTCCCTTTCGATTTCCATCAAGTTACTTGTTATCCGCCAAAGAGCTCCAGTGATTAGGGCACCTCCTACAACTGCTGGTAAGGAGAGGCCCTCTTGAGGGGGGGCATTGTCAAGTTGTCGAATATCACCGAGCTTGTCAAAAAAATCCGAAGCCACGTGGCGCAGCGTGCCATCCCGCCCTGCCGAAATCATCTACAAACCCCGCAATCCTGCATTTTCATAATTGGAAGTGTAGCTTCATATCTTCCCAGTCTGCCGCCAGCGTTCTGTCACAGGTATTCGATCAGGCCTTTATTAGACCGAGTTCCACGCCCAGTCCCTCGCCGGCTCACGCCGGACCAGTCCGACCTAACCGTTCACGATAGAAGGAAGTCGAAGAGCTGCGATGATTGCTACTAGAGGAGAAACGCCGACGCGAACAAGCCGAGAGCCGTGCATTGGAGGACCAACGCCGATGCGAAGAGGCCGAGGGCCGTGTATTGGAGGGGGCAACGTCGACGTGAAGGGGCCGAAGAACCTGCCGAAGCGTCGCAACCACAAAGCCTTCAGCAATACCTCGAGGCTTGTTCCTGCTTCTCAGTGTTGATGGTATTTGACCGCTTAACCCATTCTTTGAACACCCTACTGAGCAAGTTAGTAACTAACAGAAAGGAAACCAGGTGCTCGTCGACGCTTACCGGTGCTGATGCTCTCCTGATAACACGTTCACGTTTATCGGCATCCCATACTCATCTGCGATCGTGCTGTGGTGTGCTGCATAACATAATGGACGTTCGGCCGCAGTATAACACACCGCGAGGCATTGCTGATGCTTAGAACTTGGAGTGTGTTGGATCAGCTGGGCGTGACATGATCAGGTTAAGAGCCGGGGTGATGAGTGGAATTGCTAGTCGATCAGTGTGAAGTCCCTATTACTGGCCATACGCGTCTCGGTCAGTATTAGTGTCCTTTTCATGTATCTCCCGCCGATCTTCCGCCGCATCTCGACGGTCCGGTAGTGGTATGCCCTGGGGCCACGGAAGCCAGAATTGCTGTCTTGCCGCGGAATATCGCCTAGGTAGCAGAGCATGGGTACTACGAGGGTAATCTTCTCCCCGTTGATCTCGGTTTCGATGCCCTGGTCGAGGTTGCCCAGGGACTGCAGCGTGTGGATGGTGTCATCGAAGTTGGAGCCATGCGGGCTTAGCGTGGGGTGGAATGTTGGCTTGACGGTAGCGATCTTGGATGTTGAGAACCGCGCTACTCGCTTATCTGAACGTCGTTGCCGCTGAAATCACCAAGGAGATCGTCGTATTCGGCATTAGGGTGCTGCTCTTGCTGCCCCTCGACTCGCCTAGAGTCCCGCCCTCCTCGAGGTGTCATAGCGCCTCGTCACGCAGCATTCGATGGTACCGCCCTTCGTCGGTCTCGTTGACGCGAACGTCGCCGAACTGTGATCCGCGCGGTATCTTGACTGGGGATCAACAGCAAATCGAATCAACTGCGCGTTGGTTGTGTGCGGGTGGTGTGGGTGGTTGTGGTGATGAGGATGGAGAGCGAGAGGTTGAGGCGACGTTAGAATTGGATTTGGGAATGGAAGCCGTGCGGGGTGCGAGTGGAAAGTGCGGGGTGCAATGACTTGCATTGATTGATTGATTGGCCAAGACAGCCTGCAGTCCCACAAAATCATCAAAAAGGGCATCAAAACAATCACCCCCTTTGATGGCCTCGACATTTGATGGACACCTTTCCCTACCCCGCGCCTCACGAAAAAAAAAAATCGAACCGAAAAGAGGGTTCTGACCCAGGCGACCGTTGGCAAATTTTCAGTTATTAGAGACTCGGATCAGAACATGCATGCCGGTGTTCAGAACGCTGCTCAGCCTCAACAGCTCAGCCATCATCCTCACCGTCACTACGCATCAGGCGCCGCCCTCGCTAAGACCTCAGCCAACGTCACCGTACTTCCTGTTAATGCGGGTGTCACTTAATCCATGGATGCTCCTGCTACCGGTGTAACGGCGCTACAAACGAGCAAAGCGACCAAATCTCTAGAAAAGCAGAAGCAAGTCGGCACAGTCTATAGGCCCAACTTCAGATTGGCGATACCAACGACATGGCCTGCGACCCGGCTCCTCAACTCCGCCTCGGCATGGCTCTCCGACGGACTTGCCGACAACCTCCACCTGAAGCGCCCGTCTCGCCATAACCGACCCGTACTAGGGGCCGGTTGGGAGTACGAGAATAGTTGCCTCGAAGCAGCTGCCCAACGCTATTGGATGCCGCCCATTGGGTTGTAATCGCCCAACGAAACCGAATCAGCTTCGACTAAGGTTGGGTGTCCTTGCCTTTATAAGACAAGCAACATCCCTGTCAGAGAGTTGAGCCATGAGATTCGGAATTGATGTCCTTACTGTCGTGGTGTTCTTTACAGAGAGGGGCAGCTTCGACCATCAATGGCGTGGCTGCAAATCTGAAAGCGGCCGGACCTGCAGGAGCGATCACCGATTCGCGAGTTCGCCGGCCGGGGGCACCTCAACGACCCGCGAAGACGGTCGCTAGGACTTCTGATGCTGAGTCATGGCGCTAATAATCGTCAATAAATGATTGAAGGCCACCAGACCTTCACTGCAATGAGCCCCGGTTGCTGCTTCCAGATTCTTGCTCCCTCCAGTCGTCCCAGACAAATGATTTTTCCAATTCTCGACCTCGTCGCCTTGGTTGATGCACAGCGCATCGATCCGAATGAGCCATCACCACCTGGCCCAAAACCTGACTCTCGTCGCGTAAAGTTGACAGTTTCGTGGTAATGCACCAGACAGCCAAGGAGTTTTTCCAGCAGGCCGAGAGCATCCGAGGCTATCTTAGGCATCCCTTTGTCTTTTGGGCCGCGAACCTCCCAACTCTATTGACCTTATTCACCAAGTGCGTTTGAACTGCAATGTCTTTGTGTCTCTTCTCGGCCCGGCAGCAAACCGGACCTGGGGAAAGTCGAGGCGGGTATTCATCGACCACCAAGGCTACATGCACCTCTGCGAGCATGTTATGGTGCCTTGGTCTTCGGTAGTCGCCGAAGCCGAGAGGCGGCTACTTCCCGACGCATTGTTGTCAAACTAGAGCTACAGCACCCTAGCGTGGTGTAAACAGAGCGGACATAGACGAAGCTGCGGGCCGCGGCGCTCGTTTTCTCTTTCCGAATGGAATTTTGACGACTTGATCCGGAGGGACGCACAGATGTTCAAGGAGAATGTATTTCTGTGGCACTTTTTGGCAAAGGCAAACCCCTTTGCCCTGTGCGGCTACGCCATTCTTATACCAATATGCCGTTCTCTTACGACAATTTCTATATCCTGTGGGGTCTATAACTCTCTTCACGGTAAGTTCAAAGCCACTGTCAACCTCAGTATACCTTGCCGAACACCTCGACATGTGGCGAGTACTAAAATTTTCCAGCCTTGTTGTTTGCAGCATTCAGCAACCTCGCAACCGCGACAATATTTGCCGGCCCATCTGAGAACTCATGATACCCCGCCGCATTGAAAAACGTTGCTCCAATATTCCTCTGCACTACAGTATTGATCATATTTCGCAGTGTCTCCTCGGCGACCATCAAGTTCGCCGACGGCCCATTCGTGTCGTGAACACCATGAACCAAAACCGCCGACCTCGGCGCGTTTAGCTCTCCAATATTCGGGAACAGAACCTTGTCGATGGAGCTTCCATAACCATCGTGGTCGTACCGCTCCCAGTTGGGGAATTCTGGGTTGCACTGGTCAAAGGCAACGCGTGCCTTCTCGGGCGTGACGAAGCACGTCTCCAGGGAGACGATGAGAGTGGGGTTCATGTCATAATAAGGCTGCAGCGTGCCGGTCCCTCCGGGGTTGAAGATGACAAGACGCTGGGGGAAGAGCAGGCTCTTGTCATTGCGGATGAAGTTGGTCAGGTTCTGCATGTACTGCACGCAACTGTTGGCCGTGTTGGCAGGCGCTTCGTCGATAAAGATGCCCTGGATATTGATGCCCTTTGAGACCCAGGTAGACCAGGTCCGGATGTCGGCTGTGATTTGTTCCCAAGGGACGTTACAGCGGGTGGTGCCCCCGTCCGTCGATGTATGAACGTACCCGAGGAGCTGGGCGTTGGAATGGGAGGCGAGAGCACTCGAGCCAGCGACGTATTGCGGGTCTTCGATACCTTGCCCAGGGCCACCGGGGCCGTTGTTAGGATTAATGATGATCTTGTGGGTGAGTTTGAGGTTTTCAGTCATGGCTTGTTCGATGGGAGCCCATGCTTGGCCATTGTTGGCTGGGAATTGGTAAAGGGGAATAAGAAGCTCTGTCGCCGTTGTGGCGGCAAGGAGAGCACTGGTCGTGAGGAGCCTCATAGTGCCTATAGTGAAAAGAAACCGATGTTGTCATCTGAGTCTAGCAGTAGAGCTCAAATGCTTAGGGTCTCTTGTCATGGCAATGGGGGCAAGCTTCTTATACCTCTTTTCCTCTCATTGCATAATCTCCATCCTAAGCCACGCCAATGCCGACACACCCTGGCAATTCGCAGGTCCAAGAAAAGTCACGGAAAAGGGACCGACGACGGCCGAGGGACCCCCCTTATGCACTTGACCAATTGTTGGCGGTCCTTTCCGAAATGATCACCGCGCCGCAGCCTGCGCCACGCACCAAATGTCATCCTTCAAGGCGTCCTGCTTCCGGATCATCCGATCGGTGTCCAGTTGCTGCGTGAGAGGATTCGGCCCGCAATGATTGGCTATGGATAACGGAAGCCCCTTTGAGTTTACCCTCGCCTGGACCGGGTCATACAAAGCCCTCCCGCTATGCTTCAAATCGATACTGTTTATGCCTGTCACAATACTCAGGGTGTCAGACGATGTGAGTCGAGTTTGGACAGGATCCAGGCGTGGTGTTTAGCCCGGGCCAATGGCAATGCTTAAATGATAAGCCGGAATTGGAAGAAATCTGAGGTGCCAATGAGAGAAGTAGAGCTTACTTGAGACTTTTCCCTGGTTTTTGGCCCTTGAGTCGGCGCGCAGAAATGAGGACTCGGAGAAAGTCCGAGGAGGTGCTAATCATTTATAAACCCCCTACCGTAGCCTTAACCCGAAGACGAGAACATTAAAATTTCATGTTGCTTGCTACAGCCTCTCTCCTCGCCATGTTAAACCTTGCAGACCCACTTTCTGATGGTTGAGCCCGATAGAGATATCAGAGTGATCCGTTCCCCTCCCACTACCGGTTCTGTACAAACACAACCAACAGGCGGGAGAACCTGGTCGGATCAGCAAGACTACCTATAGTCGGAACAGAAAGGTAGGGTACCCACACGGCAGTAGCGGTGCAGACTTGCACCCGCTTGGTGTCAAATATCACGTGTATCAACCAGAAAGGCATACTCGAGAGAGTTGCATTGTGTGTTCAATTGATCAAGCTCTCGCTCCTGCGCAGAGTTCTTCAGGTGCCCGCTGGTGCACGTGATGGCCGTTACAGGACAGGGGATCCCTGCCAACATTTGTTGCTGCCTGCTATACCGTGGTGATGCCTTCTAATAAGCTCAATGCACCCTCTTAGTTATAGGTTTGACGTTTCAACTTGTCAAATTCCTTCTACTCCTGTTGCAAGTGTTCCCACCCGTCACTAGCGCCATGGACCACCCCGCTACAGATGGCCGACCCACTGCCAGCGCCACTGCAGCTGGCACAGGACAACTGGTGCCTGCGCAGGGCCCCACCACCTTTTGCCTATTTGAGGTTTTTCCTTTTCCCAGAGTTAGACCAATACAGACCTTTCTCACCACATGATGTGTGTTATGTCTGTTGCTCCCAACACTCACCCCTTGTTGCACCTGGCCGCCCCAGCCCGCCCCACTGAGCGCGGGCGCCAGGCGCACAGGCCAGTTGCCCTGGGCTTCGGCACCTATTTAGCTCTCCTCTCCAGCTGCAGATCCAGAACTCGCAACTGATCATCATCTTAGCAAGGTGGCAATATCATCACTTTACTCCCCCCAACCCTCCCCTTTCACTCCAGATCTCAATACTCTCCAACTTAAACTCGGCTGACCAATCACCCCTCTTCATATTCGCCTCGTACGTCCAACCAGCTCGCTCCCGTTCCCGCTCTGCCTTTGCCTCGTTGAACCAAACCTCTCCCTCTCCCTCTCCTTCTTCATCTTTACCTCGATCCACCCTGTCTCCTCCGTCTTCCTCCCCTCCCAAACCACCACTTCCACCTGGCCCCAGGCGCGGCCTAAGACAAACCCCCGCCTCAACCTCCCCAAACACAACGGTCTCCTCCCCGAGCACCCTCCAGCCTGGCTTGCCCACCGTCTCGCGGAATACACCATGCGTTGGCGCCAGCTGGAACAGGGCGCACCCCTTTGTCCCGACGTGATCTGGAACATGGATATGCTCGCTGTGCTGTATGCTCGTCGCGTCTGCTGTCGGGTGGGGCGTAAAGAGCCCGAAAATCACGGGCTATAGGGTGCATGTGTCTCTTCTGGAGAGGAGAACCACTGCTTCCATACCGGGCGGGGCGGATTGGATTGCTCTAGCGAGAGAGGCCGCGGTAGGTGGTGGCGTGGTGGGAGTGGGACTGAAATGGGAGTGGAGGTAGAATCAAGGAAAGTACGCCGCGCCGGCGAGAAAGGTTGCGAGCTTGCTTGCACGGGGAAGTGTTAGCATACTTGCACCGGGGCTGGGGGTGGGGGTGGTAAGAGGCAGCTGGGAAGGGCGGTCGAGGTTGCCTGCGACGAGGAAGGGCGTCTGGCCGAGAAAGGCAGTGAAGAGGAACTGATAGAGGGGGTTGAGCAGGTAGGGGGCGAGGCGTGCTAGGGCGTGGTCGAACTGCGGGTGGGTGATGAGGTCGTGGGTGCCGGGAGTGGTGAAGGCCGCGGTGGTGAAGGCCGCGGTGATGGAGCGCGTCGCGGGCGTGTAGGTTGCGAAGTCGACTTGTTGCTCCGCTGGAGATGGGGGCTTGAACTGCATCGCCAAGAGGAGCCTCACTAAAGAAACAAAGCGCTCAGTGGGGATGCCGAGGGGTCTTTGTTTTCGGCTGTGATAGTCTTTGCGGTGGGCAGGGGGAATGCCGGGAATCAGGTCCGGTTGCGTCGAGTACAGCACGTCCAGGGGGTCGTGGTAAATCTCGTCGCCGTCATCATCGTGGTTGGTGAGGCAGAGGTCCGCTAGATGCTCACGATAGATGTCGAAGGCATTGCGCAGCGCCAGCTTGCGTGCGAGAGAGGCGTCGTAGAGTGCATGTTCATGATCCAAAGCGAGGCTTTGAAAGACAAGCCTGCGATGGCCTGTTGGCGTCCGTACACAAGAGAAGTTGCCCTCCTCGATGATGTACTGATAGTTCCTAGGGAGAATCCATACCAACGCCCGACTGAGCTGAGCGAGGGTGAGGCCCTCAACATGGCTACCAGCCTTGGGTCCAGCCATCGGAAAACTGCTGAGGTACACCAGCGTCTCGAACAGAACCTTGCTGGCCTCGATAAGCTCCGCAGAAAAGGAGAGGGCTGCTGTAGTCTGCAGGAGGGACAGGAGAGTAGACTGGGGCAACAGACCCTCGCTGCTGGAAACCGACTCAAAGACGCGCTGGAGGGTTGGTTTCGCATCAAACGGAATGGCGTTGCTGGTTGCGATGCTCTAGTCGAGCCGTTGCAGGAGGGACTTGCCCTGCGCAACCCAACCGTCAATCTTTTCCCGACTCACTCACTGTCCGAAGATGGCGCCATTGTGATGTGTGACCAACAGAAAATTAGAAAGATGGTGGGTGACGGGTTCGAGTTCGCAAGTTTTGGCCGGCCAGTGCAACGGTGATGTGCTGATGCTGAGAACGGCGGGTTTCGATTTTAGATAGGTTCAGATACGAAGCAGACGATTGCCTCAATGTACGAACAGACCAGGCGAATGTCACAATCCTGGCAGTGCAGCGATCTGTGAATGTTTTCGATGACGAGAGGTGTCGCACAAATCAGGTACCAAGGCCAGAGTGGTTAGAGCGCTCCCAGGGAGCGCTTGGGTCGGAGCGGAGAGCCTCCTCTGGGGGCTATCCACGCATTGGATCCCGACTCATCCTTAATGACAATAAACTAGAGCTTAGAGACCTTTGGCCTATATGCAGAAACCCAAGGTGTCGAGGCCATTACCACAAAAACCAAATGTATCGATGTGTTACTAAGATAACGTTTCCTATTAGTTTTGAGTGACTATCAAGAAATTGCAAGATTTATAATAACTACCAGAAATAGGGAAAGACTTGAAGCCCCGCTTATTTTAAGAATAGAATGATTGAAAGGCAAAAATGGGCTATTGTAATTAGAGCGATAAAGCCAGGAAGACCTATGACAGAGAGGAGGGTTATGTCGTGGAAGGGAAAGTATTTATAAGAATAATTAAGACACCCTGACACCCGCCGATAACATGTTTCACAGAAGCCAAATCAGCCGCAACTCACCGCAACTTAGGACTATGAACGACAATAGCAATGGTAGGTACCCAGATACGTCTCATATAACCAAGCTGTTATGTGTGGCGTCAGTATGCTGAGGAGCCAGACATTGTCGTCAAGTTTTCCTGACAGAGGATTGAGCTGCACGCGTTGACTCCCCCCTCACATGACGGGAAGATCAAAATCGCGCCAAAGATTCTCACCGACCCCGCTGTGTGAGATGACTTGGGCACACTGCAGGAAAGGGAAACCTAAAGGTCTGCAAGCGAATCGTAAGAAGTCATGCCACAAAACCACAAAATAAGTACTTATATAGAGCTCGCTATGTTGTTAACGCAGGGTAGTCGCTATATGCTGCGAAACACCCAGCGGCAACTAAAGCGATGTCTCCGTATTTCTCTCGTCATGGCCGAGATCGCTTTGCAACGCTGACCCCAAGTCGGTTGGCTACAACTGAATACCACTTGAAACTCTCGCTGATCAGGCGTAACAGGGTAGAGGAAAACGAAGCAAGTTTTTGGGTGATCAAAACGATGTTTATCCGCCACGATATTACTCGTGCCGTTGGAATAAATTCCAGAGTGAGGGGCCAGGTGAATTTCCAGCCAGCATTCTCGATCTCTTGGCGCAATCCAAGCAAGGCTGAAAGCATGGACTGGACACGTACCTCTGTCACTGTTCTCTGTTCCGCAAGTTTGGCAGCCTCAGCGGCTTTGAAGGCATCCAAGCGGCTTTCAAGTCGGTGGACCAGATGCTGAAACGGTGTGTTTATCAATGTTTGTGCGTAGTATCGAGCGGCGTCAACGAAATTCTCGGCAATCTGGCGCCGTGGGGCGTAAAGACGATTCCGAATACAAAAACTTCCATGTCCAAGTCGAGGGCGCCCGCGGTATCTTGGAAGGCTTTGAGGTAGGCGAGCATGTCATCGGCTTCGATGCCCTCCACTGTTGGAATTGCTCGTGGAATCTGGTGCACGATGGAGGGCGGAGGGCGAGGCTCTAGTTGGCCAAATCGTGCTCGTGGGGCGCGAGTCGAGCGCATGACGCGTGGAAGGTTGGCATCGGCGTCCATTGATGAAAGTGTTTTATGGCGCCTTCGGTGAATAATGATTAGAAGTTTGGAAGGGAAGAGATTCAAGATGTTTCCGATGGGAGGGGAAGTTCTGTTGAACCATTGTATTTGCGTGCAAAGCTGGAAAACATTTCATTTTTATTGCCTGTTGCGTACCCGACTTCCGACTCGCCCCCGCCCGCCGAAACGCGTCTGGGTGATCCTGATGACGACTCGATTGTTTTGACGCCTGACCGGGCCTCGCAAGTCAACCACTTTTCGCTATGAACTCCGCCTCTGCGTACAGAAACGCGATGAACTGCTCGATCGGCATATTAGATTACAGATCTTGATTGCTGCCTGCGAGCATGTGATGTCCATGGAGTGCCCCGACTACAGGCGGCGGAAGCAGACAAGGACGGGGATTCGAGTCAACCCTTGCTGACAAGCAAGGAGGGCGATGCAGCGCAGTGGGACTGCTATTCTGAAACCATTTTATTGTTGCCGAGTGAATTTGCCGAGTGATTTGTTGGTTGAATTTTGTCGGGTGAATTTGCTGTAGCTTCCGGTGAATTTGCACACAGTCCTTGGGCAAACATTAGCACAGTGCGCGTCCACATTCAAAACCACAAACCCAGCAAAACAAAAAATCAACAACACAGTGCGCACCACATCATTCTCACCACCATGACGTCAACCTTGACCCACCAACGCATTGACCTTCTCCCATAAGGTCAGCCAGACTATAAGTCGAGATCGTGGTAAGTTTTGGTGTTTTGTCTCTTTTTCATTTCCTTTCCCTGGTATGACATATGCCTACGCCAGTATGGAGATACAACCCACCCCACCTGGCCATGCTGGAGGGGAGGGGCGGAAGCATCATGAACCCGACCTAGTAACGATTTTCCCTCTTTTTAATTACGTTCTGTGCTAATCAGTCGTGCCAGATTTTCTTGAATGGTTCCTCAACAGGTGGTTCCTTGGCAGATCAGATCATCCGGCTCATCATCAACACGCGCGATCGCGACCAGCAAATTCCGTCGTTTCACTTTCCCTGGCCGCCCGACCAAGTTGAAAGCATATTTTCCAAACTTTTTCTTCAACTAGATCGCATCGGTTTACGGAACGCAGCTCGCTTCGAATACGATTACCAGTCCCATACTGCTCTCCTCGACATGTCTGAGTCTGGGGAAACAAAAAGCCACTCTCTCATAGGATGGATGGTCACTTCTATTTTGGACAAGGGAATTCAGAGGGCTGCCCTTGACATCAACAATGTCGCTATCCAAAAGATGGTAAAGTGGATTACCTGCTTCAACACAGCCGCGATCCGCTATAAGGGGAAACTGTTTAAGTTACCTGATGGCTCGTTCGGATCCATACTTAGCGAACCAAAAGTTTCACTTGTGTGCGAGGTCTCATAGAGTGAATCCTGGCCGAAAGTGGAAAAAAAAGCAAAGGATTATATCCGACAAAGCAATGGAGAGATCTGTGTCGTCTTCATCATCAACGCCCACTATCCCCATCTCAAAAAGGCAACGGTCAGCTTGTTGGTAGCAGATGGTGGCGGTGGATTCCACTGGAACCTGAGCCGTGAGGTTATCCATGATGATCGTCTGCAACATCAACCATCTGGAGAGGTGAATTTCTACCTTTCCGACTTTCTTGGCTCTGAAGGTCTGCCGATTAACTTCTGCCGCCCCCCAACTGGAATCTCCCGGTTTGTCTCCCAACTTCTGGGCTCTGATTTATAGTTCTAACATATACATATACAGAAGTCCTTATTTCACCGTTTCCTATCAGAGATTGGCTGCTGTCTTCCGAACGGCTCGACATGTCCGACACCCCGACGTCTTTGCCATGGCAGAGGAGGATTTGGAGACGAATTTGTTCGAAGAGATGCAGCAAGAACATGAGCGTCGCATTGCCGAAGAACGTTCTGAGGCTGAGCGGCGCATTGCTGAAGAACGTTCTGAGGCTGAGCGGCGCATTGCTAAAGAACGTTCTAAGGCTGAGCGGCGCATTGCTGAAGAGCGTCGCCAACGCGAACAGTCGGACAAACGCGCTGCCAAAGATCGTCGTCGACTCAAAAGGGCCGAGCGTCGCCTTGAGCGGGTTCTCGCTGAGGCCGAGTCGCGTGCTACTGAAGAGCATTGCCAGCGCGAAGAGTCGGACAAACATGCTCCTAAGCATTGTCGAGCCAAAAGGTCCAAGAGGCGTACTACCAAGGCCAAGCGGTGACTTTACTAAGGATATGCTCCTCAAAGGGCAACTCCCTCAAAGGGCAACTCCCCTTCAAGATGGCGACTTCTGTTCGCAGAGTTGACAGACAAAGGCAACACAATAGAAATCAAGTCTCCTCTCTTCTCCATGACCAGTAGCCAACACAGGCGTAATTCGCGCAATTACAACTTTCTGACCCTCTAATCGTGAAGCAATTGGCTTTTATCGTAACGCCACCCAGTCCCGCAAGCTGTGTAACGTGACGACCATTGGCTGAATGAATGAATTTACTTTCTTTGTGCGTCACGTAGTTTCCTGACCCCCACATAAATTTATTCCACGACTTGATCAATCTTCGACCTTCCGCCTTGACAAATTTTCCTCATTACCACGATTACTTTTTCCACCCCCACAACGGCGCCTTGAGGCACCATTACTGGGCTGTGAATTCTTTCGCTTTCCTGCATCATCACCTTCCTCAACTTCATGACCGCTGCCTCCTCTGCACCCTGCTTAGCGTCCAAGATCTATTGGAAGCGGCCCAGCATGTGCTCCATGTCCCAGTTGCAAGGCTTGCCCACTGTCAGGAAGAAGGTTTCAACCTGGTGTTGCAGGGGGGGCAGGATCATAGAAGAGATCTCATACGAAGGCAGTCTATGATAAGAAACAACTGCCTTTAATAAGAGACAGACAATTGATTGTGCGGAGATATTCCTGTCACGTGAGGCTCTTAGAGCACAATGTCGCAATTATACGACTCCAAGACTCTCCCGTAACTCAATTGTGACGCAGCACTGGCCTACAAACCTGAACCACTGTCAAAAACTTCAGAATGGATTTCTCCCCCCACCATGTCGACAACTTCATTGGCGTCCTTCTAGTATTTTTTCTCTCACTGTTTGTCTCGCTTTTGCCAGCTTCGCGTACGAAATTGTCAGCACCGCCTTCTAAGCATTTTCTTGAGCCAAAATAACATTATCAATTCACCTTCAAAAGCCCGCACCTCGCCAACATCTTTGCTATAAATCAACTCTACGCCCTCAAGAAGGTCCCGTCCGACCATAATACCGTTGCGCGCACTCAACATTAAACATTAACTTCTAACCACCAACCATAGGTAGCCTCTCCTGCACGCCTCCCGGCAACTCAGCTCCCCCAAACGGAGCGCACCAACGTCAAGTTCTTGATACTAAAGCTCTGCGGTCCCGTATAGTCCTCATGCACACTCGTCGCCACCCCGCTGCTCACAAACTGGCCCCCCGGGATGCTGTACGTGCCCTGCAGCAGACCAGCCTCCGCAATAGTCCAGAAGATGTCCAGCTTCGCGCCGTTGTCGGGGGTCCGGGTGAGGTTGAATGCGACGGTCGGCTCGGTGCAGTTGGTCTGGGCGAAATCGCCAACGTGCTGGTAGGACAGGGTCTCGGCGGAGCAGAGGGTTGCGGGCGAGATGGTGGTGACGGAGATGTTGAACTTGGTGCTGCGCGTGGGTTAGACATCTGGGTATAAGTGTTTGGGGTGGGGAAAAGGGGGGGGAGGCGTACTAGCTCCAAGAGGAGTGGGGGACGCTGTAGGCCTGGAAACCGGTCACGTTGAAGGCGTCGATGGGGAGCATCGGACGGATGGCTGGGTCGAGAGGGGCAGCGTGGGCAGCGACGGCGGCGAAAAGGGTTGCGATGGCAGAGGACTTCATTTTGAACGCTTGAGTCGTAATGGCTTCAAGTGGGCGGAAAATGGATAGTAGGTCAAGCGGGATGGATTGTTGTAAGACTGAAGATTGTGTTGCTGATGTAGTATGATGAAATATCTCAGTCCTTTGTTCTACAAGTGGGGTTCGCCATCTTTATGCGATCTCGCATTCGTGTAGCAGAAAATCGACACCAGCGGTTTTTGGGGGTTGATAGCCCCTGGTGGATTGTGCCTTGCTTTGATTGCCGGCGGTACCGAGCGGCACGGTACTACCGCAAGAGAGCGCTCAGCCTGGCGTAGGAAGCCGTAAACGAGCCGTCAGCCCCCAATGATTCACCACACTGTCAGCCCGATGGACGATTTCCAGGTCATGGGGGGCCTGTCTTGGCACAGCCTAAGTAGGGCCCGGCTGGTATCACACTGCTGGGCCTACAAGACTCGTATCTGCTTGCTTTGTGCTTTTGGCGGCTAAATTGGTACACCTCGGATCCTTCGTCTGGGCTGAAGAATGAACTGCTCTAGGCGTGGATAGGATTTATAGCATGTTACACAATGTGGTCACTCATTTAGTAGTCCATTTGAAATTAGACCGTCGAACTGAAAAATTCCACTTAATAGTCATACGAAGATCACCCCCAAGGAGGGATCTTGTATGACCCTGTGTTTAGCAACTTGACAAAGTCGTCCGGTGAAGGATCATTACGGCTTTGATAGATTCGTGTCGTTGCAGAATCAGGTGTGGGTCAACTCCAGACAGCCCCTATCGGCATCATACCACAGAGTTCGTACTCAGGGAAGTGGGGCATGTTATGAGAATGGATTGCTAGCTATGCATCTAGAGATCAAACTAGGGCAATAGAGTCTTTTTATGGAAGGTGGTTTTGGATGAACTTTTCTCACCTTACTTGTGAGTTAGTTACACAAGCGATTTGGTAGGTAAATTTCGAAGGGGTGGGGGGGTTGTACTGAAGTAAGCCTTCGAGTCAGCTTCACTTGCTACTCCCCTTTGTAATTCTGGCCCGGTAACAACCGTCAGTTGGTACGCCGGCCGAGATTCCAGCATCGCATGTAGTTACTAGAGGTGACCTGCGACTCGAATTCTATCTCCCCTTCATTCGGCCACCCAGGAACCCAAGAGAAGGTGGCACCCCCACCACCGTTCCTAGACTGCAGGTGTGGGCATCTAAGGTTTGGGAAGCTGCGGTTGAGCTGCAGGCGTGAAGACAAGAAGGGCTTGGCTTACAGATAGTACCAGGTAATGAGTGGGTGCCAAAGCCGATATCCTTATTGTGCTCCTGGCCCTCCGAATCGCACATGGGGAACGAGAGAATCAAGCTCATCCAAAGGCAGATATAGAGTTCCTAGATACTATGGTAGAAGCAGGACTTATATATAAAAACATGTAATCATATCCTGCCCTGGGTCCCAAGGAATCAGAAAAAGGAAAATATGGTTTAAAAGATAAAGGGCATTCAAAGTCAGACTGACAAAAAGAAGAACTCCCCACTAATCAACCCTCTAATAAAGATAAGAGAAAGAGGAAAGATAGTAAGGACAAGAAGGATGTCTCTGAGAACCCCAAGGAATATCACGCAATGTTGCGGCCGTGGCAGGATTCTCAGGATACAAGTTGGCCTTTGTGGGAAGTGTTCGGCAGACAATTGCAACGCTGGGAAGATTTTCGTGTAAATAGAGCTCGTCAGGATGCACCCGGTACATCTTCCCACCCCCATTTTTCCACACCGCCTGCCCAAATGGCACACCGCCTTCGCAGCCACACGATCGCAGCCATGCCACCTGCCCTGCCACCTGCTTGCCACCTGCCCTAGGCTTCTTCACAGCACTGCGACCGCGCGCGGAAAATTCCTGGCTTGGCCGCTGGCTGACTCCCTGGCTCTCTAGCTCCCTGCCAGATACTCGGCTGATAGGGGGCAGGGTGGTCAGACAATGCGCGGACAGACAACCGTTAGGTAAGGATGCCCTAGTCCCAAGGGCCATTTATATCCGCAGTTCCTTCTGGAAGCGAGAGGGTGCTTTGTTATATATAGGTAAACGGCAGCCCTGTAAATCTCTACCCACCGGAGTCTCTACCCACAGGAGCTTCCTCCCGCTTCAAGGCCCAAGTATCAAAAGAACCCAGAAGTCGAAGGCAGCAATCGGATTACGTCTCTGGGAGAGTACCAGAAGTTTTGATGAACCAAAGGAAGTCGAAGGCAGGATGACGGCGGCTTCAAGGCCAAATACCCAAAGGGAAGATTGGCATGTCGACTTGGAGGATTTGGCAAAAAGAATGACCAAAACGGTGTGCCCGCAACATCTGGCCTGGCCCTGCACCTTGGGCGGCTGTCTGCCCCTAGTGAATAGAACAATAGTGAATGGGGCGAAGTCATTGATTTTCCCCAAGATAAAAGCACCCTTTCTTCGCAATCTCCCATAATATTTACACGAGGTTTATCCATCATTACAATAAAAACCAAGTAAGACCCCAAAGTCAAGGCTTTCAATTTAAGACACAGCCAAGCACTCACTTACCTCACTCTACTTGATGAATCGCTGAAATGGACCATCAGAATGCAACTCTTCCCGCCATCGGGGTATGCCCTGCTAAGACATCACTGCTATCCGCACTTGCAATTTCCCAGGTATATATTGACTGCGCCTCTTGTTGCCACAGCGCTGAACACAGCTCTGCTACAGGTCTTACAGCACTAGTAATAGCCCACAACAGCATCGTTACCCTGTGTCTCGGCTAGCTAGTAGCCATAAGTACCGACCCAAGAGGTGCGGGCGGTGCGCTTGTGTATCCAGTCCTCTGGAACGAAGAACTTGCTGTTGTGCTTCATCCTGGCAATCTCGGATACTCGCGTAGGGACGTCGATTCGGAGGAAGGCATTCCTGGCTTGGTTTGCGATGCCAGGGATTCCACTGGAGGTCACGAAGAGCGGATTTGCCGTAGTGGAAGTGATTGTTGTGACCGAAGCAAAGGAAAGCGCATCGCTGGTGGCCGAAGCGGTGTCGGAAAAGGAATCGAAGTTGGCCGTAGTAGTAGTAGGAGTGGTAGAGCTGTTAGAAGTGGTAGATTTGACTGTCGATAGTAGTCAGGAAGATGAACTGCAAAGGCAGAGTGGGAAGCTCACCGATTGTGACGATGTTTTCCGATTATCCGGGCGTCCAACTTCAGGCCCCAATTGACCCTGAAAACTAGAAAGAGTGGACACCAACCCAAGAGGCCAAATCAAACCAGATCAAACTAGTTGACGGATTGGCTTGCGGCTTGGCTTGGGTTGGTTGGCTTGAGTCAAGCGCTGTCGATGGGGCTGGCGTATATGGTGACGATATATTGAACTGGTGTAGCAAAACCAGCAGACAAACAGAAAAACAGAGGCACACTCTAGATGTTGGAGTGTGCAACCTTCTGATTGGAGGGAAGGATGAAGTAACCGAGTAATGAGAGAACAAATCGAGTAGCAAATCGAGTAGCAAATCGAGTAACAAACCGAGTAACAAATGAACAAATGATATTTTCGCTGTTGTCCCAATAAAATGGATTTTTCGTGGATGAAAAGGGGATCCTCCCCCCTAATTACAAGATGAAGAGCACGAAATATTTATAGTGAAAAGATGACCCACACAGTGGGTCCCTCAAAAACGCCCATCATAACACTAACCACAACACCACCCCAAGTCAATATATGCTCTATAATTTTAATTTACTTGAGATTCAATTCTGCTCTCCGGAATATCGCAATGCGATGCGAAGCCATTACCTTTGCACCACGAACCAACAACATCCCCAACCTACACTTCACCCCTATTTCACCCCATTCTTCCAACACTTTCACTTCCGACTGAACTGCCAACAATGGATTTAGGGACTGGGTAAGTGTTTCCCTCGTGCGCCTTGATGCACCGAAAGTAGAGATGGCACACCAACTGGCGTTGCTTTGGTCTCTTTCTCCAAGACTGCGAGATTTACTGACAAGAGGCAGAGAATCAACCCTCATGGGGATTTTCGAGTCGGCCATCTCTCAGTCGATCGACCAGGTTTCGAGGTAAGATGCTCGATTTTCCCGCCAAGTCCCCAAAGAATAGAGACGCTGATGCTCAATCCGCCTCGGAACCTAGTCGCCATACCATTGATATCGATGTGATGATTGACTTGATGAAGACTACCCTGGTGGCTGGTCGCAAGGGTTTACTTTCTGCGGGCATTCACCCGAGAAGCCCAGCAGTCCCTGGAGCCCGACTGCGGCAAAGCAACGATGCCGCCAGCGACAGCGAAGGCAGCGACAACAATGGCCGCGACAACGAGAGGGCTGCTACCCCTTCGCCCACTCTAGTACCTAGCAGCGAGCGGGGCGAATCGGAATCCGGCGGCACCAACGGCGACGAGTCAGAAGTTGAACCTGCGCAGCCTGAGTAAGTACCTTAATCGCAGCCCATGATTGAGCCTACATTCTACGTAGGACCGTATGTACGGACCGGCTAACCTTGAGACCATCACCGTTATAAGGCACCAGGCGCGACCACAACATCGAGTCTTGGAGGCAACCCAGCCTGGGTGCGAGAAGTGTGCCCAATGTCAGAAGGTGCTTTCGAAGAACAGCTTCTCCAAACACAGCCTTCAGTGCGTATATTGCTCCCTTTATCTCCCGTTACTAAACATGGATACCATCTAACCACAATGCCCGGGCTAGATTTCATAATCGAGTTCACCGCGGCCTCCATTGCACCCTGACCGACGTTGACGACCCTGCCACTGCTTGCACCGGAAGTTTCCGCGACGAGAGCGCTCTCCGTGACCACCGGCATAGGTACCATCACGTCTTTACCGCGGGTGAATCCGGCGCGGAGAAGGAACGGAGCACAAGCGCAGCATGGCTCGGCCGAGTTGGCACAAAGACTCTCGGCCGCCGCATTCCGATTGAGCGGGGCCAGGCAAACCAGGTCAAGGCATGCTGTCAGCGTCTCCATGACCGACTGGCTAGTTTGGGCATCGAGCATCCCGTTCCAGAGGGGCTCGATGGCCAGTACAGACCCGCCGATCATGATGCGATTGCATCTTATGAGCAAGAAGGAGCTCATCGCCGAGCTAATCACAACTCGGCAGGAGTGGACGTCTTGGGAGTCAGTGGAGGAGAGTTTGGCTGGTCTGGAACAGAACAGTGATGATGAGGACGGGATGGATATTGACTGAGGTCGGATGGCGTTATCGGAGCTCAACCATGTAGGGCTTATGAGCGACATGTTGGCCAGCGACGCTCGGGTGGGAAAGTGGAATTTCGCTTCAATCGCGCGATTCTGGCCGTATCGGAGAAGAGCGTAGAGTAGTACGTACGCCGCTAGGATAGATGCAATGTATAGCCAAGCGTTCTAATAAAAGGGGCACCATAGATATCATCTGGCTATACCTTAGCACCTTGGCATTCTACGCTGATAGCAGGGGTTTCCTACTCGAGGTTCCCGGCACCAACCCATTTCCCACACAGCCAAATAGCTTGGGCACTTAGTTGTACGCGGTTATATCGAGCTTCCCGCAATCCAAAAGGACGGAATCAACCACAAATATCACTGATTCCATCACCAAATGCCTCGTCCTCTTCCAATCCGGCCGACTTATCGCCGCACTCCTTGCCCGCGCTGCCTTTGGGTTACAAATCAGCCTATTCGAGTTGACTGTAGCAGCCCTCTCGCCGCGCCAGTGCGCAACAGCGCGATACAAGAGTACAGCAAACCTTGCGAGCGTTCGGGTGCTGGTTGAACCCGACTGGCCCTAGGGCAACGACATGGGCGACGACGACGACCGTCTCGAGTTCCGCCCCACCATCGAGCATGACGCTTCGAGGCCGACCCTGGTGGTCTTCTTTCTCTTATATAGCCGTTGTATTTTGGGAATGGTTATTTCTCCCCACGGTAGCCCCGAACACAGATGCCACGCATTCTATTGCCATTGCAGGTCTGACAGCCGATGGCTTTCGTACCTTCCAGATGGATTGGACGATTTACCAGGCCAGCGGCAAAAAGCACACCCAACAAATGGAGCGGGTTGAATAGCGATGTGGTTTGGGGTTCCGACCGTCCCCAGGTCTTGGGGGCGTCTGTTGCGCAGAAAAGACTTGCGTTGAGACGAGGAAAAGAGTCCCCTTCCAGGCTATCTACTGGCTACGGTCTTGGCATCTCCGAACCCTTTCGGCGTACTTTTGTAGTTTCTGAGCGCTGATCGCAAAACCTCCCTCCCCAGGGCCCGGATCTCTAAGGAAGAGAAGCCTGAGCGACGGTAGTGACATTGTACGATACCGGGCTTGCAGTGGTGGTCCGGGTGATGGTGATTCTTTGCCGGAGTACAGGGTGAAGAGTAGCAGTGGCAGTAGCCTGTTGCTGAAGAGCAGCAAAATATCGTGTCATGGTAGCTCCCAGACGAACTCATCCTCGTCCTCTTCTTCCTCGTCCTCTTCTTCCTCCTCCCCCTCCTCCCCCCCTTCCTCCTCTTCCTCCCCCCTCCTCCCATTTCTCCAAATGATCAAAGAGTGAGTACGGTCGAACTTGGCAAGAAGAACAATCTTGATCTCGTGATTGACACAGAAAAAAAAACCATTGCTTCATAACTTTATGCAAATCTTCCAATGACTGAGAATCCCGCCTCGATAACAAGTGTTGGCCAGGCACCTTCATCAGAACGTTCAGACTCTGGGCCACCGGTAGAGTCATCCTTGCGGGTAGTGCGGCTCATTCTCCGCAGCTCCCGATCTTTGCCGCGCAACTCGAGTTAGAGACACTTCTGCTCGTTGTCTATTTCCTCTTCTTCCTGCGCAGCTCCTCCTCGCGCTTGGATCAATACACACAGCTAGTGATCAACCTTGCGGATAGTGCAGTTCATTCTCCGCAGCTCCCGATCTTTGTCGCGCAACTCAAGTTGGAGACGCTTGCGCTCTTGATCCATTTCCTCCTCCTTCCTGCGCAGCTCCTCCTCCTTCCTACGCAGCTCCTCTTCAAGGCGCTTGCGCAGCTCCTCCTCACGCTTGGGCATGCGTAGTTCTTCCTCCTTGTGTTTGCGTAGCTCATCCACTTCCTGGCTCTTTGCCTTTGGCTGTCTGGGCTTTCTGGGCTTCTTCGCGTCGATGATATCCACCGCTAGCTGTTCTTCACATGCCTGCTTGCAGAGTCTCTGCGATGCTGGTGAACGGAATATGAATCTGCTGATTCACATCGGCAGCAATCCTATCTTTATGATTAGCTATATGCGCAGGGTGATATTCAGGGTAAGGGAACAGGAACTTACGACTCTCGAGTAAACTGCACAGGCAGAGCTTGGTCGGGAACGATATCAGAGGCGCAAATGTCGATGCTTGCTGTCTCCTCGAACAATGGGACCTAACTCATGACCGTTTGGACATTGCCATCCTTATCCTTAACCCACATGCTGATAGCAGAATGCTCCGGAGCCTCAGCTGTCTTCTTGGCGCGATCGACACCACGAGCGTAGTAAATGTCAAGGCAGATAACAACCCTGACGCGACCCTCCTCGTTGGTAGATGCGGGTCGCCTTTTTCTTGTAGTACAGGATCCCGCAGCTGTAGTCGGAGGGGCCGGGGTTGCCGCGAGATTCCATCTGCAAAAGGGTGAGATACTGGACTGGCGAAACCGAAAAGGCCATGCCTGCGAACGGCTCGCGAGGGGAGTTCTCATTGAGGTCCTCGAGCAGCTGCAGGAGGTCTTGGAAACTACCAAGGCAATTGTCGCGGGGGAGCTCCATGGAAAACGATTGATTGGGAGTGGCGGAGAGAAAGAGAGAATTTTTGTGACGCAAATCGTTGGCTTCCTTTCCTTTTCCCCGCTCAGTTTTTTTGGGGGGGGTTTTTCAAGAAGCAAAGACACCCGCCAGAGTCGTCACGTGCCATTCCACATTGATGGGGAACCACGCCAACTCCGGAGGAGGGAGCCGAGCCGGGCCCGGCTAAGGCTGCGCCAGCCAGCTAACAAGACGTAATATTCGTAATTTAACTAGCAAATTTACACATTTCCATGCAGCCACGCTTCCAGAGACTCCTACTTCGAGCGCCCACAACGCCTTGAGGGCATCACCACTGCTTCTACAGGCTCACCAGTTGTTACTCGAGCTTTCCAAGTCTCATGGGTTCGATGTTCGGAAAACCTCTGTCACTGACGAGGCCCAGGCATCTCACTTCCCGCTATTCTGATCCTTGGACGACGACGAGGACTTGTGGCATCCATGACCCTTCTTTAACCCGTGGGAAACCCGGCCTGTTTGTCCTTATACATCCGAGATGTCGGGCAATAGTCCTGGTCGCAATCGTGTTTGACCACCGTCTTCCAACATATGTCATGTTGTCGTAGTTCACCGTACGCTTAATTGTGTTAGTGGTGTACCTGTGTAGGTCAGCGGGTTAGCGTCTGTATTGCATTATCCACAGCGCCCAAAACACCATGTATCAGGAGGCGGAGGTAGGGTTTCTTACATGGTTGCTTCTAGCTGGTGTTGGACAGTTTTTCTCGAGGCAGATGTTTGTGTGCTTCTTCGTAGTAGTGATTTTGGAGTGATCGTGACATAATGTTCAAGTAGTGATGTGGTGGTTTTTCTAGAAGCCGTCTTGGCCCTGGATAGGGTGTATTAATGTCCCCCGAAGGGTGATATTATTTGAGGGCCCGGTCCACGTACATTAGTAGCGGCCCTCGCCTTCCTCTCTCGTTACGAAAGTCGACAAATTCCACTCATCCCTTCTGGGTAGGTCTTGACCCGGACGAGCCAGAGCTTCTCGACAAAGTCCTCGCAGCCTCACACTGCTTCCAAGTGGCACCACCGCCAGCTCGCGACGCATTACACTTCAAGTTCACCGTCCACCATGACGACCACCATCGTAGCTATAACGGTTTTCCTGAACTACGTAAGCTCGCCGCTGCCACCGGCGGAGGTGGCTCCGGTATCGGTTGGGCCGAGATACCTTTCGTAAGTAACAGCCACGGCGGCGGCATGCATGGTAGGCATTAATTAGGGCGTTGGCTTCATGTAAGCTGAGGAGAACCGCCGTAGCAGCGTTTTCACCGTTCCCACCCGACGGCGCGGGGGCCGTGGCAATTCACCGTACCGGTCGTTGGTACAAGTGCATATCCACAGGACTGGTGGTTTTGTACGTCCACTCGGCACGAGACCTGCTACCACGCAGCGCAAATACTCAGAGGCCTAGAACTAGCATCCCACCTGGCCAACCGGTAGGCACTCATATATCGAAAGGAGAAAGTCTTTCCGCTTCAGGCATCTGCTCCAAAACGCCGGTACAATGTCCAACTGCCTTCGGGCTCGCTGAGCGTGACCCGAGGGGCATCGTCGTGCTGCCCACATTGAGTGTTGAATGTGTAGCACAAAGCGAGTATGGGCGGGGGGACTCTAGCCAGTCACTAAATCCGGTGAAGTTCAATGACGGTAGTAAGCCTGCTAGTCAGTGGATGGTGGGAAAAGGGGAAATATATCGAGTTCATACAACGACACCACACGGCATATGCTCGGGTGCCGTAACTTCTCCATGTCATTGGCGTGCCTATCCCCCTCCTCAGGGTCGTCCTCATCAGCCTCGTCCTCCTCCCCCCGTGCAGCCCTAACAAATTTTCCTTCTACCCAACCTCAATCTTCTTCAACTCTTCAGCAAGTAAGAGCCAACTCTTCCATAAGTTTCGAATCTCAATCAACATATCGATAAGCTGAGATTTGTTATAAGACGCGGGATCAACCACATCCGTTGCCGCGTCCCGCTCACGCATATCTATAGCTGACGCCGCGCGGACAAGAGATTCCGGGAGCCCGCCGTCGAACGCCTGTGCCCTGGCCCAGGCGGCCTGGACCACGGCCTTGAGGCCGTTCCAGGCCTTCCTCTGGTGGACTAGAGCTACGGCCATGTTGGCCTTGTTGATTCCCCGCAGGTGGCCCCGCGACGTCGTCAGCGCGATGGTGCTCAGCTCGCCGGGGCGGTAGACACCGTGGATGGCCTGTCGGTGGGTGCGGTGGTGGTGCTCCCACATGAAGCGAGTCGGGCATGGCAATGTGGGGTCCTGGACGCTGGGGAGCGTGCAGGCTATCGGGTGGGATTGCGCTGTCCACTGGCCACGGGGGAGGCCGCTTGCGCGACTGGGTGCGTGGGGTTAGATAGCCGGTCGGGAATTAGGAGTGCGACCGGAGGCTTACCTCTTGAAGTTCCGCTTGGGCTTGGGGGCCTCGGCACGCTCGTCGTTGCTGATGTTGCTCCTGGACACTAATGTCAACAAAAAGTTCAAAACAAAAGGCTGGGGTTCTGGATAGGAGGGTACGTAGTGCTATCCATGATGTTAATGTGTGCGGTGCCGTGGGCGAAATGACAGTTAATTTGATGTCATATTTGGTGGGTTTGGTGATGTGGGTTGGTTTTGTTTGCATTTCGAAGGTTCATTCATATTGCGTTTTGGGAGTGAATCAACTTGTTTACCTGCTTACAACTTAGCGTCGCCGGAGGGATGGCAAAGCCCGGTCGTCACGCGCCTCAGCACAGAAGACGGAATCATGAGGCCAAGTTTAATGTTCCTTTAATATTGCAGATTGGGCAGATAAACTGTCAAAATCGGCCAGGCTTCATACAAACAACGACAGACAACAAACAGGTCCCTGGCAGTCCCGCCCATCCAAAGCCAAACTACCACCCTATCAAGCACAATAACAAACTGTTCTACAACCATGGTTAGGGAGTCTTAAGGACACTGACCATACGCGAGAACCAAGGTCTCTTCTTGAGGCAATGGTTAGCCACGTTGTTTGACCATTGACTGGCAATCATCCCCGGCCTCCAGCTTCCGATTCGCCCCTCTGACCTCGCTGTGATGTGTGTTGGAACCCGTGGGGAAACCCGCATCGGAACTGGCGCGGGCCTTGGGCTTTCCCTGGCGAGAAGGCGGCGACGCACCTGTGACAACATAACTTGCCCATGTATACTACCCATATTTTTCTATCTTTCTTATCCGCCTTTTCCCATTCCGTGGACAATTTTCTTTCATCAACTCTGGAGACTACATCGCGCCTACATTTTCAGACGCGGCCCCCCCCCCTTTTCATTCAATCTCTAGCCTCTCATAGACCTAGCCCAATCGACATGGATGCCGCCATTCGTGCTCTGGCTTTCGAGTATCACGGCTTGTTACCAAGTATCCGATACGGGCGCCAAGCTGGACCACAAGACTGAGAAAGCAAGCTGGGTGGCCTTGCCGCAATACCTTGGCTAGCAACTTTTCCTTGCCCAATTAATATTATCTGTTTGCCGCACCTCTGCATCCTCCTGGGCCCGTGAAGGATAGGGCATGAAGGATAAAGCGCTGCATTTGACTTTTTTTACCACTCACTGTTGGGAACCCTTCAATGTGCCGCGATTGATTGACCTATGGTGCTACGGCCAAGGTAGGTACTTGACTGCCCTTATCCACATCCTGGCTGCTGTGTCACACTCCCCTCCTCATGAAAATCAACTATCCGTTACCACAAGCAAGCGGAGTAATACTAGTTCCTCCACAACGCCATCTTGGGTCCCTGTTTCCGCACTGTTCTTGTCACCCAACATTTGAATACAATCCTTGCTGTCAATTGAGGTCTTTGTGGCACCGCCCATCTCAGGTGTCATACCACTATCCAATCAAAGCGGGCACGGCCGGAACAGTCCGAGGGTGTTCAGCCAGCGAGGTTTGTCGCCGCTTCTGCCGCGTCGGCCGCCGAGTCGAATTCCTGGGCCATGATTCGTAGCTAGCGAGCCATGGCCCGGTGCGGGTGCTCTGTGCCGTCCAGCAAAGGGGGGTAGAATGGGTTTGAAAGGGTCGGGACCGGGCAGTAGCTGAGCGTGTGGGCGATGCCGTCAGGCATATGTAGCGTCCCCGGCTTGGGGGTGAGGAAGCTACTATCGCCATAGGTTCCGCCATAGGTTTGGGGGGCTGCTAAGGCCGAAGCAGGTAGGGCGAGGCCGCCGCTGGTTGGGAGCGGACTACTGGAGATCGAGGAGCCGAGCATGGCAGCTGGTGCAGAAGATGCCGTGTTGAGGTGGTGCTGCTCGGCGAGCTTTCGCTTCCTTGAACCTTGTTGGCGTGGCCCGCCGCGAAAGCTACACCTAGCGCCCTCTCCGCCGTAGTGGCAGTTAGCGCAGTGTGCGATCCCATCCACCATGACGCAGTCGCGCGCGAGCTTGCCCTGCCCCTTGCTGCACTTGAGGCAGGGCTTGGCAGCGACGTCGCCGACTGCCTGCATCAATACGGCTTCCACATTGCCCGGCTTGTTGTAGTCGATTTGCCGAACTTGGCCGCGCCAGTCACGGGTGAAATAGACGTCGCGAACGAGCTGAATAGCGCGTCAGCATGTGTACCTGATGTATTGATTGGTTGATCCGATATAAACGTACCTGCTTCTGCATAAGGACCGACGCAAGCGCTGTGAGCTTGGGCTGCTGACGGGCCGCTTGGAGGACTTCTTGGCGGGAGATCGTTGAGGCCGGGTAAGCGGCGGCGCCAATCGCGGGAGCCTGGGACATTCTGCTTGTGAATGGCCGGATTTCTGTTGTAGGTTTTGGTATTGCAATTGCGGAAGGTTGATTGATGGACGAGGTCACGGTCCGGGACTGGTGCTCTTTGAATACTGGGCTCGGTAGGAAGTTGGCTCTCTGAAATAGCACCTGCTTAGGTGCGGTGGCAGCTTTGTGTCGCCTTCTCCACAGACCGCAGTTGTCATGCGAGGGAAAAAGGTGGGCGAGGCTGAATCGTTGCTGAGCTGGACTGATGAGTGCCGAGGTGCTAAGGAACTCACTAACGGGTTAGGCGGTTTTAAACGACAACTCCCTCTGCCGGGGTTTGTTTTCACTGTTACCCCACCTGGTCAGTGAATGCCTAACAACCCTAATAGTGGGCCCCTTGCGAGCTAACCTTTTTAACCCCGACGGAGGTGTAGGACAAAAGAATTGCTACGATAAGACATCCACATACCTTCAACCAAGAGAAACCTCACAAGGGCGAGGATGCGTACCCAGTGCCAGATAGCGAATCCACTTCACAGGGATTTCTCCTATATAGTCTAGCCCCTCGTTTGTTTATTAGCGCTGTGTACATCCTCGTCGTGAGCGATAGCCGGAAGAGATGCGATGCTTTGGGGCTGCGAAGCTAAGGTCATGAGGTTTATCGACCAACCAATCTACCAGGCTCTACGCCGCCGCCATGCTCCGACCATGCTGCCCTAGACATCAACGGGCTGGTAGCGTTGTTCATCGGCCATACCATCTCGGATATCAGCAAGCCTTGCGAGAGAATCCGTCTTCGATGACCGTGCGGAGGAGCGGTCGGAAAAGTCCATGATGTGCCGGTTGAGCTATGCGGCCAAGGCGTCCGGGTTCGCCAGCTCCCGATCAGCAGACGATGTAAGTGAAGCCCCTAGGGAGACCGACCTGCTTCATTTGCCTGTTCCGACTCCGATCGACGGGGAAACCCGACCAGTCACGTCAAGAGAAGCACCACCTGCAGATGCTCGGCGCGCCTCCGGGATGAGACGAGCTTCCGGCATCGAGAGCCGGCGCCATGAGGCTACTACGGCCGGCCTATACCACGTTGTCCTCTCCTGGCAACTCTTTGTCTGCCCGGAGTGTCCCCCCCGTCTGTCCGTTTGTCCTCACAGGTCGAGGGGCGCCGGCTACTCGGGACAACGAGATGCTCCGCCACCTGAGCGAGAAACACGGCCATTTGGAAATTGGGCGCTGCTCCGCTCTGCGTCTGGTACGGCAGCCTCCGCGGCCTCGAGATCCACGTCCGAGGGCATTTCAAGAAGGGCCCTATCGCGCGTCGGACCGTGCGACGTCAAAGGATGTCCCGCCGTGCGGGGCCTACTGCCAGTGGTATTCTCACCTGGAGGCGCTGCACGGGCGCGACGGCCTGGCGGGGTTGAAGCCGGAGAAGGAGAGTCGGGGACCAAAGAGAGGGATCGCGGGTGTCAAGCGCAAGAGATCATCCCGATGCTATGAGATGGAGTTCAAGTTGAGGGTTTGAAACCCGCCGCTCCAGGGCCAGACCAGAAGAGGGCGAGAGTCTCAGTCTGCCCTCGAGCGGGGTGCCGGAGGTGCTTGCTGCTCACGAAGCCCAAGTCTGCGAGGACCACCAGCTCGACGACGCCAAAGCCGACGCCGAGTACGACTTTTAGACGACGTGCAGCCGTGGTCTCTCGCGGGCAAAGGCGGCGGCTGGATGTACATGCTTGTTGAAGCGGATGCTACTGCCGGGCATGCGATCCGAAAAACAGCCAGTGGTTCAGTGACGCGCTGACGGATCTGGCCTGGGTTCCCACATGATCTGTGATGATACTGGGCCCGAATCTGTAAGAGCTGGGACGTCGAGTTCATGAGTTCCTGGGGGGTGAGCTGTACCGTGGTGTTTCTATCGCAGGGGGCATCCGTTGGTTGATCAGCTCTACCGATAGGAAATGGAGAACCAGCAACATCACATGTTCATGGCATGGAACTTTTCCTACTCTAATTCCCTCGTGTGGTCTTTTTGATGCATTAATATACATTTTCCTTTCCTTCTCTTTTTCCCTTCACACGTCGTGCGTTCCCAAGACGTTGTCGTCCTCGGATTGTAGAGGGTGGGCGGGTCGATGGTGGCGGGTGCCGGCCCGAACAGCGTCAGCTCCGGTCCAGCCGAGACAGCGGCTTACGGGCGGCCCCATGTTCGAATGCGGACTCGCATTTGGCGTCGTCTTGTGAGGGATCGAACACGAGCCGTGACACCTCAAGGGCCAGCTCAAACTGCTGCGTGGCCAGCAGCCGCTCCATGAGCAAGGCGACGGCGTGGAACCCCGTGTCCCTCTCCCAATTATGCACAGAGCTTGGCATGGCCAGCTCCCCGTACCGCTGGTTCTGGAAACCAATTTCTGCACTCGCTTTATTATGAGTCCCAAAGGCGTCAGCGTCCGAAATCGGTGACCAGTCTGCTTGGCAGGTCCAACCCATCCGAGCATTCTCCACGGGTCACAACAGGTCCTTTCTGCTTGGCAGATCATCAGCTCCTTTCATCACTCCTTTTATCCATCATGGACATCTACACCGGCAGCAGAAACGACGATTTTCTGGCGCGACGCGGCACCATTTGCGCTCCGTCGAGAGGTTTTCCGTATCCCTACGTCGGCTCCCACCCACGCGTCGTCGCATCTCTGATTGATGGAGAACTCGACAACCTTGTCCGCGAGGCTTTTGAATGCGACGACACCGAGGATACGTTTCGCGGCCTGCTCAGGAGGCTGTGGACCGCATTAAACCGGGCGTGCTAAACCTCCCTTTGCGCGTACCGCATCGGGTTCGAAGGTAACGCTACAGAGTTGAGCTTGCTGGTCACCGTTCTCCCGGGCTCGCTGACGCGGTCCGAAGCTATCCAGGCTATCATGGCACTTTCTGCCGTCCTGGAAAGGTCAGCTTTCCGACATTCTTCTTCCGGCTTGTCTTCTAACTTGCATAGCTACGACAAACGAATTGGTGGCATTGCTATCGAGGTTGCGGAACAGACGATATTCCTAGCTGGCGGCGGTCAAGCTGCGATGGAAACGTCTCCCAGGAAGAACCCAGCCGAAGAGGTCAAATCCATGTCGTGCGGCGCGTCTCCTCCGCCCGCTCAAACCGCCGTGGCAGGTTCGAGAGATGATGGACCGCCATCCACTAGTAGTTCACGTAGTCTGTTTGTCGGCTCGTCCTCGCCGTGGATTTCCTTTTCTAGGCCATCAAGGCCAGTCTATCTGCGATCTCGCCGCCTGCCCGGTACGGTTGCGGCGAGCCGATTCTTCTCATAAGCTCTGTTTTGGTGGTGTGCCGCAGCGCCTCGACCGTGCCATTGTCTACGCTCCATTGAGGGGGGATGACCTTCCTCGACCGAAAGGCGCTCTTGCAGAGATGAGACGGATTCGTAATGGAGCCACTCAAGCAGTGAACACTTGGCCTTTGTGACCGCATGGTTGTGGCAAAGCCACGGGTTGACCTGTTTCAAAGGCAGATGATTGCCCAGAATCCCCAAGCCCCCACTCTCTCCACCTTTCTTCTTCCCCTTGCTAAGACCACTTTGCCCTTTGGGTACCGCTGGACAAGGTAGCAGATCGTGATCATCACATAATGGTGATTTGGCTCGCCACGCATGTTCTCAGGTGGAAGGGTAGGCAGCGGAGATGACGCCGAAGAACCCCGCTGGCAAGTGCAAGGGGCGATGTCTTCGACGTCGTATGGGAGGAGGAAACCGCCTCTGGAGCTGGAGGTAATGCCGCCTGTGCTTTTAGAGGGGGGGTGGTGTCTAATTGGGGGAGGGAGGCATCTGCCAATGGGTTGATAACCCCTGGCGGGGACAGGGGAGGGTCTGACGGAGGATGGGGCGGCCGTGTGCTGGCAGGCCTGGGGGGGACTTTCGCCGGAAGAAGGTCGACACCCAAGATCTTCTCCAGACACCTGCCGACGATACTACCTTCACAGAGCTCTGAGACGCAATCCATTTTTTCCTGCTTGTCGCTGAAGATGGATTGCCACATGACCGCAGTCCTGGGTGCCTGCGGTGGTCCGTTACGAACAAAGTCGGAGATCTCTTCGTGCAACGGCATGGGTGGAAAGTACTCGGAGTCGTCTGCCGAAGACTCAGAAATGCGAAAACGCGCAACGAATACGTGAGAAGTGCTAGTGTCGTCGATAGCAGGGAGGCCGGCTCGGAATCTTAGCAAGGGGTCGAAGCCGTCGTCGCCGGTCTTGGAGAAATGGTCTTTCTTCTCCTGGGGACCCTCCAGACATTCTAGAGGACCGAGGTTGCCTCTGCTTAGTTCGGCCTGCCAGTGAACAACCGAGTCTGCCATCCCCGAGTCTTTTGGCAAGTCACCATGGAGACAAGCGCTGTGTGTTTTTCCTTTGGTGTGTGCGGCATTTTCTCAAGGCAACCTCGCATTTCTTGCTATCGATCTGGTTGAGGCGTGCACCACGATGATCCCAAGTTGGGAAACCTTCAGCTCTTGGATGGGAGAATTATGGTGCTGGGCTTTGAGAGAGTCGCTTTGGATTTTGTTGCACACAGGCGTGATCCAGGCTGGAAGTCGTGAAGATGTGGTTTGTGCAAGGCGAAAGATTCAAGCAAGGTACGGCTCTATGAGAGGATACCTAGAATTGGCTGCTGGATCAGGAAGTTATCCGGGTGCAAATGACCTCTTATCATACATGATACTGATTCCTGGCTTCATAGCCAGTATTACCATTGGCGTAGAATGCATGCCAATATTCGGTCCTTTTGACGGTGATTTTTACCTGAGATCTATTCCACCGCATAGCTCGCTTGACAGATCTATCTGCGGATGACAGAGCTTTCTTTATGAAGACTAATATTTGGGACTTAGCTAACCGATATCGAGATTCTCGGGCTTATTATCGGCCTGAGAGGCTGCATAATGTTTAGAAACTAAAAATGTACAATGTTCAAAACTTATCTAGAATGCGATTTTATTACATCGGATGAGCCAGCAGAACCTTGACACGCCTTCCTGGCCGTCCTCCACACTTAACACACAGCCACACAGGTAGTCAACCCAGTAAACGCACACATATCATGCAGTCGCCAGAGGGTTTGAGTAAAGGCAATCCCTCTGTTTATTTTGCCAAAATTTTCCATTTCAATATGCAGCGGCTCCTTGTCAGTATCCATCATAGCTACTTGCGTATACGAAGGCTTTTTCACCTATGCTATCACATAACCGCTACATACTCCCCGGTTGGCCAGCGTCGCTGAATAGCTTTGGGTTGCGATCAGAAGGACGTGTCTGGCCGTCAGCCCACCGGCAAGTCACAGCCCACGAAGCAAATGACACAGAGCGGCAGCCGTGCCGTCGCCGGAGGAGCCAGTACGAGCCAGTACGAGTCAGGACACAACCACCAGCCCGACTCGTATACGGCATATTTACGACAAGAAAGGATTCCAAGAACGGCTATTTTGCACTGGCACAAAATCCCAAAAAACAGCGGTTTTAAAGTTAGTATTGTGTAATCAGGTTCTCATGAATAACGAATTAAAAGAGACGCCAGACCAATCCGGCGCTCGAAATATAACCAATGCCAAGCAAGTACTGTTCCATTTGCGCGTGCTACATCGACAAGTCCGATAGTGCCGAACTTCAGCACGCTCTCAACTTCATGTTTCGGTGGTATCGTGAAGCCGCAAAATCCTATGTCTATCTAATTGTGACACAACTGTGCTGGGCGGCAGGTAAACCCCAGTCTTACAACGGGAATCGTACATATACCGCAGCTCAAAAGACAGACACCACTTCCCTTCTGAAGCGTACTAGCGCTCTCATCTCTGGGATTATCGCTAGATGGGAGGGTTACAACTGGCTGATGTTGTTTCTAGCCCGTCCGAGTCGAAGTGATCTAGGTGGCTCCGCTGTAGTGGAAAGGATTGAGGGAAAGCTGGCCATGTACAGCATGTAATGAGTCACGTAAACAAAATGAACTTTACTGCTCGCTGGGGGAAACTATTTACAGTGTGTTCTGTGGTTTGCTTCATCTAGCACCGCTGCTTTCCGGTGCGCCTTGAGACTGCAAGCCCGCTCGTATTGACAAGCTAGATCGAATTCTCGGTCACGCTCCGGCGACCGCTTTAGATAATATCCTGTCTTCATGGTGCGATCTTCCCGTGCTGCTCCTCGTAGTCGTGCAGTGCTTCCGTATTGAGAAGGTTCTTCAGGGTTCCCACGTCGGTTTCGCGAAACCCTCCCACTTGATAAGCACCTGGTTGCCTCTTCCTCACTTCCTAGTTGCCACGATCTTCTCGATCTTCCATTCAGTTTCTCCTTCCGTCAACGCTGGGAGCTGGACGTCGTCGTCTGTCTGGGAAGGCGCTTTTTCGCCGGCTGTAAAGGTAGCTCTCCTTCTGGGGCCTTGCTTCGCCGAGTTAGGCCCCTCGGCCGGGGAGCTGGATCCTGAATCCCCCATGACCTGACTGGTCGCACGGTCTTTGTGTACGTCATCCGTACAGTTGCCCCATGTGAACTGTAGCTGGAAAGTCGCCAGGCCGTTCACCGTCGCACGCTTGAGAACTGCATCCTGAAGCGGCCATTCCTCAAACTTTGCCTCAGGGATATGGGTGGTGCCTTCTTTGCTACTGGAATGTTGAGAGGATGGTGGGGCGCGGATGCATCGCCGGCCGGAGCGTTTCCGGCCTGGGCTTGATACTCGGGCTTGTCGTGACCGGGAGACACCACCGTCTGAGCGGATCTGCCGTCTGGTGGCTGTCCTGAGAAGCGTCGACCGGGTAGGGGGCGGCATTTTGCGACGCTTGCGCGTTGGCGGGTAAGTATTGTCGTCGTTCTTCCTTATCCTCGACCTCCGCACTGTCGTGCCGACTTCGGCGTAAATGGCGCCGAGGGCTGTCTTGGCCGTTAGCTTGCTGCGCAGCTTCAACCTCGTCCTGGCTGTTAGAATCGATGTTGAGCGTGTCGGGGGACCGGCGGACTCTATGGCGAATAGGCCCCATCCGTCTTGACTCTGACCTAACCCTAGGCTGTTCAACATCGTTATCGCCGTCACTGTCGCCGTCGCACGCTGAGCCATGGCGCGTGCTCACGCGATGCGCGCCGTGTCCCAACCTGAGAGGAAAAAGTACGGAAAGACCGCCTGGGCTTGGTGCATGTCGAACCTCGGCTCCTGGTGGTGCAGCCCGAGATACCTCATCAGCGGTCTTGCCATATGTGGCGTCCTCAGGATCGGATGTCTGTCCCGCCTTAGACGAGGCATTCCCTAAGGGAACTGGCGGGTCCTGCTGCAAGGCTCCGGTCGTAGACAATTGCCGTGGTAGTGCGAGGGGAGACGGTGGCACGCGAGAACGGTCTCGGCTACCCATCTTCTGTTGTTGGTTCGATGCAAGCTGATCGCCTTGGTCGGACCCCGCGGCAACGGACAGTTCCCTCGCATCGCTGTTGCTCTAACCGGATGCAATATCAAGACCTTTGTCTGTTCGGGCGTGTTAGTCCGACGACGACCTACTAGCGGTGGAACACTCAAAAAGTACATACCGGCACTGGCAACACTGCGAGACTCAGCATCTTTGTACTTTGTGGACTGATAAGCTCGTCAATTGATGGGAAGGAAGTGTCAGACTGGCCATCATCGAAATCGCCGTGTTCAGACTCGTCATTGCTAGAGGTCATGACCGCAGCGCTCTGGGATGCGGGGGGGTCTACGTTTCGGCTCTTGGGCTCTGCCGCCACAGGAGTGGAAAACATCTGGCTATCCAGGCAGACGTTCGCCATCATGGAAAAGAATGCAAAGCTCGGGTTGCATAGTATGCTAAAAGTTTTGCGGGGACAATCCTAATGAGAAAATTTGACGGGTAAACGTGGTGCTTTCGCACTTGAGATAGATACAGTAAGATACATATGCGTGCGGAATGGGAGTCTCAACCCAGCACCTGCAAAGAGCCTGTCCTGATGCCCTTCGAGCCTGCACTGGGCTAGAGATGGGAGATGTTGGACCGAAGATCGATGACGCGCAGAAGAAGCTTCTTTTTCTGTGGCTGCTCTGCAGATCATCTCATGCCATCCGGGTTGGCTTGGCTCGGGACTGGTTCAAACCCCCAATCAGTGGCACTGCGAAGAGCTATGTATTATGGCTACATACCACTAGTGGCCTGATGCAAGGTTCGTCCCACGGGATTGTGTACGCAAGCGGGTGTGTCGATGTTGCATGTGTCAACGGCTTGGCGTTTCGTGGCAAGGACTCGGCGACTGGACATATGAAAGGACCGACACGTCGAGGCACCTGCAGCCACCCCGAAGACTAACGCAGGGGAAGGGGAAGAGCACTGTTTGCTTGAGTCTGGCACGCCCCGACGCGTCCTGCTGTTGGTGTAAGGAATCCGATCCGTTTGGTGCACTGTGTGCGAGGCTGTCCAATGTGACGCAAGTATGCTGCCGTGTTTACATTTGCGTCTCGCGGCTACAGAGGAGCGGTGAGTCAGAATGCGAGTCAACAAAGCCGTTAGGGGGGTTGTTGCTCTGCGGGTGGGACCATGAGAGGGGCAGCGAATGGGCAGAGAACAGGTTCGGGCGCTCCAGCGTGCCTGGTCGAGCGCTCGCTGGCCGAACAATTTGTTTAATTTGTATTTGGAGAATGTTTTTCATGCGATCGTGAAACAGGGAGCGAATGGGCGAACAGGCGCCGTGGCATGGAGAGAAACTTGGCGCGCTAGGCCCAGCACGTGAAATTTCCAAGCGGTCCCCTGCGGAACCTGGAAGGCACGAACCCCACCAGCAATTGATCCCCAGTCTGGGAGCGAGCACTTTTGCTGCTTTAGCCGGAGCTAGGTGGAGGTGGAGCAATCTACAGGTTCCCACACTGAGCAGCCAAAACCTCAAAAGCCCCTGAACTCGACATCCATCGATGCTATGAAGACAAGACCAAGCTCTCAGGGTCGGCCAAGTTTTGGTAATGAAGTTGCACTCAACCGCAGACTGTTAAAAGCCTGCCGGTGTGGCATCTGGGAGTCAGCATTGACCTCTGCGATCCCACCATGCAGAGTTTCCCCTCCCTCCTTGGTGAAATCTCGAGTGGTCACATCTCAAGGAAAGGTATCTCTTGGTATGACGCTTTGATGCTGAGGGCGTTCAACACACCACTTCCCATCTATGCCACATTGCACACACCTTCAAGAGCAACCCCGCCAATTCTCGACACTGCCAGTCAGTTAACCTTGTCAAGAGCGGCAAGAAATATCGCTGGCAGTCAAGCGGTTGACAAAAAAATACGGACTGCAAAAAGCAAGTGGTCTGTGCGGGTAGCTGCCCACTAACAGCCACTACCAATTTTGCATCAAAGGCGGATGCAAGATATGTTAGAGGGCGATGGTCGCATGACTGGGTGGTAAAATGGTGGTACATGGAGGTACTTACATTTGTATATAATCTCGCCTTATAATTAAGTACTGGTAGGTAATGAGTCTGCATTTTTTTGTCCACCGCTTGGCAGTATAAGAGAGCATCTAGCATTTCAAGCCAAGCTCTGGCCGCGTACCGAGAATCAAGGAGAAGCTCATTTAAATAATCTGCCCAAGTCGTCAAAGTGCCAGCTGCCAACTGTTGCTGGCTATTAAAAGCGGCGTGCAGCTTTGAGCACGGGCTTCAGGCTGTTGACATGCAGTATGGGAAGGTGGGGCAGCTCTGCCACCGTTGTCCTTGGCTGCCTCAGGCACAAAGGCAGCAGAGATCGGACGCATGCTAGTTACCTAGAGCGCCCATCGGCCCCCTGCTCCCTCGCTCCCGCGATTGTCCACCCCCGTCGAGGGAAATGCTTCGAGACTGCTAGTCATTTTGTGTCTTCCGTGCTGCTGTCGTCTTTTCTTTTGCTGGCTGCACGCCGTCACCAACAACACGATCGCACGATTCGAAACACAAACAACAAGACAAGTGTTGAGACGGCTATTGTGGGATTTTACCACAGCTGACTTCCAGCTGCTTATTCCTGATTTTGGTGCAGCGCTCATGCTCAGCGCTTTTGGCCAGACAAGGTGGTGCCCCGACGTGTGATTTGCTGGGGTCGGCGCGTCAAACTCAATTGCCCCCCATTCTAGCCAGCATTTCACAAAGTCAACAGAAACCTTCCTGGGCTGTGCTGTGTCGCGTAATCCCTCCCCGACGCACAACAAAAACTTCGACTACCTCGCCGACGTGCTTTGGATCCTCAGTTGTGCCTGCATTGCTTGCCTATACTCAAGTTTGTGTGCCGTCTTTTTTTCTTGCCTGTCTGCACGCTTGTTCAATCTCCGGTTTCGACACGAACTTTGCTGCGTGGCAGCCGGCTCTCCCCTCAACTCTCTTTACCCAACAACATAACACCAGCAGGGAAGGGACATTCCGCGACGCATCCTGACGAGAACCACACAAACACCCCGCCATTCTGCGGCTGGGAGGTGCGCAAATCTGCCGTGTGTGAAGGGAGTCCGCCTGCCCGGCAGCTTCTGACAATATGGCGACGTCGATTGCCTCCGACAAGCCCATCGCGGCCTCTAACGGCGGCGATGGCTTCGATCCCTTTGTGACAAGCCCATCGGGCACAACCCACTTACGCCACTCCAACTTCGATACACAGCTCTTTGCTCTGAGCCCAGGAACGTCGGCAGGGCAGGTGAAACGCGCAATCGAGGCCCATCTACGAGACACTGAGCGCCGCATGGAGGAAGCTGGAAAACTGGGGACCGCGCTTGTGCACCAGCAAAAAGAACTCACCGCACGCCTGCAGGAAGTCGAACAGCTGCAGTCCGAGGGCGAGCTCAACCAGGACCTTCGCCAGCGGCTCGTGGAGATTGAGAAGGACTACAATGAGGTGGCCCGCGAGAGTGCCCGCGCCTTTCTGCCCAAGCAGAGAATCCCCAGCAACGAGGCTGCTCAAGGGTCTCCTTTCGCGCCCGAAGGCAAAGGTGGCAGGGTATGTATTCATTTTTTTCCCTTTCATGGAGCCAAGCTGACGGGTCCTGCAGCGCTCCGTAAGTCCGTCCAAATTCGAGAGCTTGGCCACAGGATCGCCAACAAAGCTCAGCGTGCCGAATCGTAAGCTGCGCAACCAGCCTACCAATCGAATCCACGACATCGAATTCGCTGCTGAGATTAGCACATCTCTGATTTCGCAAGTCAGGAACCTGCAGGCTCTCCTCGCCGAAAGGGAGGATGAGCTGAGGGACATCAAGGTTGACCGGTCTCGGCTGGAGCAAGAGACCGAGCTTATCCAGACACGCATGCGAACACTGGATGAGAGTGAAAACAAGTACAAGGATGAAAACTGGAATCTCGAAACTCAAATCCGCGAGATGATGTCGGTGCAAAAGGACTTGCTGGATCAGCAGAAGAAGCAACAGCAAGCAGTGAACGCCCTCCAAGCTGAAAAGAACACGGCTCAGCGCGAACTAGAAGAAGTCAAAGAGAGTCTTGCCAAGCAAGATGAGAAGCACGCCGCCACAATCAAGAACCTCGAAATCGAACTTGGAACTAGTCGCCGCAATGCGGCCATTGCTGAAAGCGAACGCACGGTTATGCAGAGAAAGGTGGAGGAGCTGACAAGCCAGAACCAGGAGCTAGCTAAGGCCTTCTCCATCCAGCGTGGCCGCGCAACAGAGCGTGAATCTGGCTTTGGCGTTAGTGACGACGAATTCCAGACAGCAACCGATAATGCCACTCCTGAGCATTCGCCGCCACCATCTCCTGTCAAGGGAACACCTAGGCACTCTGGTCTCGAGTCGGAAACTCTCAAGACTTCTCTCGGCCATGCCCAGCGCACCATTCAGACTCTCCGAACCAACATTCACCGTGAGAAGACTGAGAAGCTGGAGATGAAGCGGATGCTCCAGGATGCCAGAGACGAACTTGAGAAGGCACGGGCGGAACCGAGTGGATCTGCTAGGCGGAACCGGAAGGTTGATTCTAGGGAGTTCAAGAAGCCGATTAGAATAGGCCAACTTGGCGGCGCTCGGTCCAGCAAAACCGAGTTGGTTCCTGATGATCACGATTGGGAGGACCAAGGCGATGCTTACTCCCCTTTTGCACTGTCAGTGGCGAGCTCCAGTCTGCGATTGCCTGCAGGCATTACTCCGATTGCCGAGTCCAGCAGCGATCACTTCGAAACAGCCAACGAGACCAGCGATGCGGCATTCGAGACTGCTCATGAGCGAGGGACCGAAACTGAGGATTTCCAGACTGGTGCTGAAGAGCAATCAGATGATGATGTGGCAACCGAAACAGAGGCTAGCCCTTCAAAGGGCTCTGGCCGGTTCAAGCGTCCATCAGTCCTCCCCTTGAACCAGGCGAGCAACCGATACTCGTTTGTGAGTACGGCATCGACGTCCAACGACGAGGACGATTATGGTTTTGGCGAATTGAAGACGCCGACAGCTCAGCCTTCTCAGAAGATGCGCATTGGCGTGAAGCGTGGTGCTTTGACGCGGCGCTCTCGGCAGGTCAGCGAGGAGCCCAACTTCCAGAGCAGTCCAGCGAGCTTTGCTGTCAGCAGCTCTTCAAATACTCCGCAACAACAACAACAGCAACCACAACAGGGTCAGAGCTTGTTTGCTGAGTTGGGCGACTTTGACGGCAGTGATGATGACTCTTATGTCGGTGGTATTACCCCTAGCAGGCGTAGCACCCGGTCGGTCACGCCTGGCAGCTATGCTCGAGGCCGTGCCTCCCCACCCCCCGATGTACCGGCTCTGCCGAAGGTCATCATGGTTGATAGTGGCATGATGACAGAACCCGTTGACGTCAAGCCGGTTTCTGATGCGCCCAAAATGGTTGATTCTGGCTTTGGGTCCGGCTTTGATGATGATGAGGAGCATGCCGACTTGACACACAGCGCAATCTTCCAGGAGCGACCGATGTCTATGGAGTCCGTGATTGGACCTCGTAGGTCGCACGCTTCGACTCAATGGCTGGGAGACGAGTTTAGGGACGGGGACTTTTCTCGCCCCCTCTCCACCATCTCTTACAGTGATGCCAGTGCTCAGCACGACACGGATATCGAGTCTAAGCTGGCTCAGTTCCCAGCGCCACCTACCTCACCGCCGAGGTTTGGGCTTTTCCCGACAACCATTCTTCCGCCACCCCAGACTTTGACTGTGTCTGACATACAGTCTGAGCACATTGAGCCCCGTGAGGAGCCTGTGACTCTACCACCGCTGAGCATATCCTCTATCCTCACAGAAGGCACCGAACCAGTGCAGGAACCAGAGGTGCTTGCGCCGGCTCTAAGCATGTCATCCCTGATGTTTGAGCACGTCGAGCCCAAGACTGAGACTCAGCCTGACCCCGTTCCACTCAGCATGCCAACGCTGCTTGTCGAACATGTTGAGCCGCTTGCTGAGCTAGAACCGCCGCTGCCTGTGTTGCCGACGCTCAGCATGGCGTCTCTTGTCTCGCAACATATCGAGCCGGTTCATGAGCCTGCGCCTGCTGTGCCGTCCCTTATTGCCTTGTCACTATCAACCATCCAGTCGGAGCAAGTTGAGCCAGTGGAGCTACCAGCACCTACCCCTGTGGTGGCGCTCCAAACCGAGCGCAAGATAGACCTGACTCAGTCTGTTCCATTGTCCTTCTCCTCCATCAAGTCGGAACATGTTGAGCCTCAGCACGAGCCTATGGCATCACCTGCCTGGCTGTCATTTGCTCCCATATCTGTGGCAGCAGAGGTTGAACCTTGCGAAGAGCCACAGCAACCCCCTCCCAGGCTTTCGCTTTCCTTTATCGAGGCCCAGCATGTCGAGCCACGCGAGAGGCCACAACCCCCACTGCCCGCATTGGCCCTTTCGACCATTTACGCCCAAGATATCGAGCCGCTTTTGCCCGTGGAGCCTAAAATTGCTGCTCCAGCTTTGACTATCTCCACAATCCAGTCGTTGGACAGCAAGCCGATTGAACCAGTCCTAGATGTCCCAGTGGTTATCGCCCCGATGCTGAGCGTCTCGGCAATTCAATCGCTCGATAGCGAGCCCATTGAGCCTGTTGCTGGGCCTGTTGCTGCTCTGCCGCTGAGCATCTCCACGATTCGCTCCCTTGAGACTGAACCAGTGTTGCCTCGCAGCCCCAAGAGGAACGCATTTATCATACCCCGTGATCCCGAAAACGATGCATGCGCTGAAATAGAACGGCCGCAAACTCCACCAAACGTTATGGGCGGATGGGACGCTACGGTCTTTTCAGGTGACTTTGACGCACCTCCTCGAGCTCAGAAGGTCACTGTACCGACCAGTGACCAAGGCGCTCAGACAGCTCTAACAGCAGAAGCCATCGATGCAATTCTCAATGCGAAGACCCAGTCGTTTGAGGGCTCTGGTATCCAGCGGTCAGCCTCAATCGGCAGTATGAGCACTCCATCAACTGTGAGGGTCCATAGACCACGGGAGGCAAGCCCTGATAGCCCCGTCCGGTCCAAGGGGAAGACGGTAGATACCAGCACCGATCTGTCGGATGTAACCCTTCGAAGACCCGGGAGCTCTGCTAGCGGCCGAACTTCCCTCCGTGGGCTTCCACCACTGCCAGCGAACCACAAGGAGGTTATCGAGGCAGCAAGGACCGGTTCCTCGAGTGGCGGCCAACCAGCAATCGGCACCATGGGACCTCCCATGTTCCCTGCCTCTGCCCTCAAGAATCAGAACCCTCAATTCCGCCCACGAACCCCTAACAGCGTGAGGCGGCCCATGTCCCCGGCTTCGGTTGCGTCTGGTCGGGGGACGCCCACGCCCCGTGCTATCCGAGGTGGCTCAGCTCAGGGAACTAGTGACTTGCAATCACCAAATAGGTTGACCCAGCACAGCCGGAAATCATCGGTCTCCTCCTTTGCATCTGAGCTTGAGAGCCGCTTCAACATACAAAACGAGGGCCCCTTCGATGCAGCTGGCTTTGGGCCGAACACGGATCCTCGCATGATCCAGGCCATTACCCAGACAATGATCGGTGAGCATCTCTGGAAGTACACTCGTAAGGCTGGTCGGGGCGAGATGTCTGGAAATAGACACCGGAGATACTTTTGGGTTCACCCTTACACTCGCACCTTGTACTGGAGTGACAAGGACCCATCAAGTGCTGGCCGCTCGGAGCTGAGAGCGAAGAGTGTCCCGATCGAGGCAGTGCGTGTCGTTACGGACGATAACCCCATGCCGCCGGGCCTGCACCGAAAGAGCTTGGTGATCATATCTCCTGGAAGGACGGTGAAGTTTACGTGCACGACAGGACAAAGACACGAGACCTGGTTCAATGCGCTGTCGTATCTGCTACTTCGAACCAATAATGAAGGCCAGTCGGATGCTGAAGAGATGGCTGGCAATATCACGAGGGACGATGTTGAGGAGTTCAATCCTACATACGGGAGGCGGATTCCGAATGGCACCCGAGCAGCAGCTTCGCTCTCGTCATACAACTCAAGAACAGCCCGCAACAATGAGTCCCCGTCCATTGACATGTCAATGAGCATACCTACCCTCACGCCCACTCACCACAAAAAGGGTTCGCAGAACGGTCGCCCGTCATATGGTACTTTCAGCAGAATCAGCGGGTACTGGAAGGACAGCAAGGTACTGTCGGGGACACTTGGCAGCTTGAGAAGCCGAAGCGCGTCGCGATCTCGCCGGGAGCCCGCCAACCATAGCATTTATGAGGCCAGTGAGGTTCAGGACAGTGCCGAGGACCTTCGCCAGATCATCGAGAGACAGGACCGCGAGTCTGACAGGCTGGAGAATGTTAGGGCGTGTTGCGATGGTAAGCTTAACTTTGAATATGAGCAATTTTTGATGTACGATGCTAACTTCCTGGACAGGCAAACACGACGTTGGTACTTTGACTAGTAGTTCGAAGCGCGGTCGACACCCTCGCGGACACCTTCACACCCACTCAAACTCCGGCCCTTCAGGCGCATCAACACCGGCAGGGACCGTACGATCCAGGGCATAATCGCTTGCCGCATTACATTCATTATTTTTCCTTGAATACCGTTGATAGATTGCCATTTCCAACATGGCGTCTGGCCTTTTTTTCCTTTCTCACCTGTCACTACAAGGACCATTTTTGCATTGGAGTTCCATGTCACGAATGCACCAGCTATACGCTACGGATTTCTTATGACGTTGATGATTCTCGATTCTTCTCTCCTCTGTCAGTCAGCTGCGGCGACTGGGTATCCGACACAACACTGCTCTAGACGGCAGCCTCTCTGTATACACTAATCACCCGAGCCGCCAACGAGGCATGGCCATCACCACATTACGGTTTTCTGCCTGCCCATCCGACAACAATTTCCCTTTGCTTTACCCGTGCAGTTACGGTATAGGATTGCTTGGAGCAATAAGGTTATGTTTTATGAGACGTCTGGGGACGTCAAGGAGTGCTAGGAAAGGCTATGAACTTTCTTGTTGCTTCAACTAGGTACTTGGCCGTTTTTCTTTTGATGGAACGAGCTTTTTTGTAATATGGTTCAACAATATCCACTGACTTCGGGTGGTGAAAAGTGCGCCGTCAATACCCAAAAGTACTCGGGTGCGCAGCGGTGGACACGGAGAGACGGAGAGACGCAGGGTTCTCCCTGTATACATTCATCTCAGTGGCTGTCTAACCCTTGGCGGTCATGCCCGGGGCCATCGAGTGTAGGGAATGAGTTTTGTACTGTAGCTGTGTGTAATCCAGCAGAAGCTGTGGTGTTTGTGATGACTGAATGACAAGCACAAATTGTACCATTGAATATTCATTTGAGTGTGCATCGTAGTGACTGGTGTAGTGATTCAGCCCTTTTAGCACGTGAAACAGTGAACACGAGGGTTGCCCATTTGTCAGGCGGTGGCGACCGAAATGTTCTAGAAGCTTTGGCCAACTTATGACATAGCCAACCGTTTCCTCTGAAGAGCCCTGGGCCGCGAATTTGTTTTGCGAAATTGAACAGCGTCTCAACACAACCCAAACCACTATGGAAATCATGGCAGACAATGATACCACGCCCTCACGCGCCGCAGCGCCCGTAGCCCTCTTCAAGAAGCGCGGCGCCAAGGGCAAGGCCAACATCCGAAAGCGCGCCGCGACACCACCCCCGGCAAAGGGCAGCGACGACTCCGACTTTTCGTCTTCGGAGAGCGAGGCCGGGCAGCGGATCAAGCGCAGGAAAAATAACACGGCGGGCGGCGGCACCGTGACGGCCTCGTCGCGCAACGACGGTGCCGCGCACGAGGACGTAGCGTCCAACACCGTCTTCGAGGCCGACCGCGACCGCGACCTCGCGCAGTATAAGGAGGAGGCGACCAAGGGGAGCAACTGGTTCGATGAGCAGGATATGTCGGCCAAGAGCTTGCTGGGGACGACGCGGGCGGTGAAGAAAAAGAGGGAGGAGGCCGGGGGGGCGGAGGTGGTGGCGGATGGGACGTACAAGGGGCTGGCGAACCAGACGTCGTACATCCAGCGGAACCCGAATGCGCCGGCGAGGAATGTTGGGCCGGTCAAGGCGCCGACGAATATCAGGACTATTACCATCACCGACATGTCGCCCGACGTGTGCAAGGACTACCGACAAACCGGCTTCTGCGGCTTCGGCGACGTAAGCCCCCCCCCTCCCCCCTTCCCCCCTCCCCCGTCCCTCCTCAGCCATTACTAACCCAGACCCCAGAACTGCAAATTCCTCCACGCCCGCGAAGACTACCAACACGGTTGGCAACTCGACAAAGAGTGGGAGGCGGTGACAAAAGGCAAGAAGGTCATTGGCGGGACTATCGTGGCGAGCGCCGACCGCCGCGGCAAGCCCGACCCCAACGCCGAGGAGGCCGAGGAGGCCGAGGAAGCCATGCTCGAGAATATCCCGTTTGCCTGCGTCATCTGCCGCGGGCCGTACAAGGCGCCCGTGGTGACGCGGTGCGGGCACTACTTCTGCGAGGCGTGCGCGCTCAAGCGGTACCGGCGCGACCCAGGGTGCGCGGCGTGCGGGGCGGGGACGAACGGGGTGTTTAATGCGGCCAAGAGGTTGCACAAGCTACTTGACAGGAAGAGGGAACGGGCGGCGAGGAAGAGGCAGGAGGCGATTGACGCTGGGGAAGAGGAGGTTAGTGAGGACGGGGAGGGGAGTGATAATGAATAATGAATGGAAATGAGATATCCTTGGGTCGTGTTGATGGCCGGCGGCGACAGTTCAGCATTTGCATATACGAATCACTTGAGCATATAAATAACCCCTATATTGGTCTACACTGCTGTTACTCCGTCGCTCACCCCAGTTTCTTGAGGTCTCTCTCACTAAAGACAAGCTGTATGCGCAAAGACCCAGATTCCAACTCCGTGCCAGGCCCAACTGGGCACCCGAAAAAGAAAACCAAAACTAGATCCATCATGCGGGCGTGAATAAGCCAGCGCACTCCACCTCAGACGCCCATCGTGAAGTCATGCTCGATGCCCGGCGTCACACTAGCAATGAACTTGAGGAACACAACAAGATACTGATCTACCCGGATTGCAACCTCCTGGTCCGCAACATCGTGCTGCACCTCCTCCCACTCTTCATTGGCATCCCCGCCCGCGGACGAGGCCGTATCGGCGACCGGGGGAGGGGTACCGGGACCGGCCCCGCTGACGTCGAGCTTTTGGATCTCGTCCACGAGTCCCTCCATGCCTTGGCCGCTGGGGGCCGCCAGCCCGGCCTTGAGCTTCTCGCGACGCAGCTTGAGGGCGGCGTCGGCGCGGTCGAGCAGCGTCTTCATGACGGGCGCGTGCTTGCAGGGGTGCACGCTGGCCATCTTGACGTTGTTGGCGAAAAAGGGGAACGTCTCGAGCGTCACCGTCTTGTCCTTGTAGTCGCCGACAATGTCTTCCATCATGAGGTGTGGCGGCAGGGGCTGTCCGTTAGGCAGGTAGCCTGACATGTATAGGCGGGGCGTGTGGTAGTATGGCGAGTACATGATGTAAAGCGTGTAGGTTCGGCGTCCGCTGGAAGGTTGTGGTTAGTGAAATGTTGGGGTGAGTACGTGTTGTTGGGAGCTATCTTACCTGCTGTGGCCGTCTCCCTCGGTATCCCGAATGATAGCCTCGTCATCATCCTCGTCCTCCATATCGGGGATGTCATCCTCATCCACAGCCTCCCTCTCACCAACGTTGCCGGCGTCATCGACTGTGCGGACTTCCCTCATCTTGAGGGGCTGCGAGCTTGTCAGGCCACCTGTCCTGAGCCAGCCGTCATCATCGTCGTTAGCGTTGCCGCCGCCCTTGGTGCCCTCAACGAGAGCCTCCTCGTGGCCGGCATCGCCCGCAAAGTCGTCGTTCAGCCGCCGGTGGCAGGGTACATGGCGTGTCACCAAAAACTGCTTGCCCGGCGGAAGGTGTTTGTTGCGCAGACTTGTTGGCTCGGCGTCGGCCCATGACCACGATGGGAACTTGAAGACGAGGTAGTCGCCGGCGGCCACGAACTCTTCAGGTGTGATCTCGCCTGTCTTGCGGAACGTCGAGACCGTGCTAGGTGGCGTGTACCGGTCCCGCAGGCTGTTGACGGTCGAGTATATAATATTCATGGCTCTGGCTCGCTGCTTACGTCGTGCTTATTTTGGCGCAGTTTGCTCTGCGTTGTACTTTTGTGCTTCGCTGGAGGCGTTGAGGCGTCGAGCCGTCGGAATTCCGCCGTTGTCGAGCCCAACTCTTGAGCGCAAGCGGGGGCGCCGTGGTTATACGGTGTCCACTGTTTGCCTGTGACAGGTAAATGACAAGAGATACGGGCCGTATTTTTTATGGTCGGCTGTCGATCGATACAAGTAGAAGGAAACTGGCGATGGATGTCAACTGACAGAAATGAATCCTCGTGACTGTTGAGGGGCATGATGTGGAAGCTTCAAGTTGACTGCCTGCCTGGAAACTCCCGCAGCGTCATTTGCCCCAAGTGTAGTGGGGTTCCTCCGCTCCTCTTTTCAGCCCGCCAAGCCCCTCCAAGCCCCCGGGCCTGTTACCTAACACTAACCCGCTCGGCGTCACCAATGCAAAACAGCTTGCGTAATCCTCATCCTCACGCAGTAAACCAGATACGCAACAAGACTACGGTCAACGATAAAGCAGTGTGTACAAGAAATGAACCTTTCTGCCAGAGAATGGGGGCCTCTAGTCACCACACGACCTTCATCTACCACTATCGACCACCCGGCATGGCCGAGCAGCTTCTTCAACGTTTGCCAATCGTAGGTTGCTTCCCTCCACCCTGAGATCGATGGATGGGAAGTTGGGACTTCCCCCTGGCGCTGCTGCTAACAATGATTTTCAGACGCCATTGACATCCTGCTAGGGGAGACTCGGCCCGTCCATCAAGTGGATGTGCGCGACGACGAATTCCCACCCATCTCCGAAGACGGCAATGCTTCGTCGCAATTCCCCTTCACCATTCGCACCATGGCAAATGGCGCATTGGACATGCGCGTCCGGGACGGTGACCTCGATCCACGGCTACTTGGCCAGGCTGTAGTCCGTACCTCCGTCGAAGCGAGAGTCCTCGAAGCCGAGTCAAGAGCCCTAGAAGCCAAGTCAAGATCGGTTCTGTAACATGACTGTTTCGGTTCTGGCTATGGCCGTCTTTGCCTTCGTGGCGTGCCGGCGCCAGTCGTAACTTTGCAACCTCTTACGATTCCCATCATCTGGAGGAGGCTCTCTGCTTCTTGTGGCCACCAGCCTCGCCGCCATCATCGCTGCATCTCCGCGCCAAAAACCATCTGGTACATTCTCCAACCTTATGTTATTGCCCAGTCTGACACCATTTAGCAGAGATCAACAAAGGAGCGACAAGATAGATTTCGGGAGGACTGAGCATTGGAGTTTGGAGGTCGGGCATTTGAGTTGGCAGGGCACATATGGAGTCATGTTTGCAGATATCCCACATCAACGAGATATCACCTTTTCATAATTGCGACGATCTGTGACCAGTGATGCAACCCACAGCTTCGACTTGTAGTTTTCAGATGGTGAGCCGGCCGTGTGATTCTAAAGTGCTCCATTATGCACGCCGCCGGCCGTGGAGAGAGCTCTACGTTGGGCCTATAGTTCTATTACATGTTACATGCCGACCGACCGGCAAACGTCTTGGGTGAAGCGACCTGGAAAGATGCATTCTATTGCTAATCGTGTGGGGCCTCCCCAAACAACTTTTCCAAGACAGCGCCGACCGATCAGAGCCCTGCTCTGGGAACCTGGGGCTCTTTGTCTGTTGAGTGTGGCTTGGGGTCTTTTCTTTCGCATGCCCTGTGCTGCTTCATTCCCTGCAAGAACAGAAAGCAGCGTTGACCTGTCACGTGCGATTACCCCGCCCTGCCTCACGACAAGGTGCTCCGGTCGATGCTCTCCAAAAACTTCACTAGCGCCATGGCGAGCCCACCACCACCTGGGTCGCGCAATACCCAGACCAAACCACCAGCTCCCGTTGGCGCTGCTGCGGCACCCGGCATACTCGGACAGCGAAAACATCCTCCTCGACCTGCCCGCCTTCGACGCGTGCGACATCCATCACGAGACGGCGCGCATAGCTTGCTGCATTCTTGCCAACTGTAGATGGGGTGACTACCTCTTATTTTCGCGGTAGGGCCCGCCCGTGCTGGAGGGCCCGAAGACATCTTGATTGCGGGCGACTACTTTTTCTGGTGAGCGAACTCCGCCCGAGCTTCCTCTCTCTCCAGCTATACCCTTGCGCGATGTGGGTGGCTAACGGTGCCAACCCAAGCCGACCCTAAAACGCCATTGTTCTCGCTGCGGCATTTTCGCTTCCCTGATCGACTTCCCGTGTCGTGGCATTCCCGTGTCGTGGCACGAAAACGACCGGGCTCCGATCTCCAGACCTCCGTAGGCCCTCCCTCGTTGCTGCAGCGTGACACATGCCTCTCTGCCGCTGGAGGCTGCACACATCATGCCGCTAAAGGAGCTCGACTGGTGACAGCAAAACCAGATATACATATACGCGCGCGTCGGCAACGCTAGCCTGGATACATGCTGCGAAGACAATCGTCTGAAGCTCCGGAAAGACGTACACCACTTGTGGGATGCCCACGGGTTTGCCTTTGTGCCGAAGCATGGCGTATGAGTTGTCCACATTCTCTCACCGGGAAGAACCGACAAGCTACAAGAGCTCTAATCACAGCCTCACCCTACAGCCCCTCGCTGGCATCAGCCGTGAATACTTGCTTGCCCGCTTTGCCATCGCCATTTTCGACAAACTTATCTTTTCTCGCCTGCGTTCTGGGATGTCGCGGCGTTTGGTCTGTATTCCGGCGCTAGGGAAACCCTCCGAGGAAAAAGACCTCTCCGCCGCTCTCCAACGAGTTCGCACGGAAGGGCCCGAGTCGAACCCCAAGCCATAGCCTAAGCAAGAGATCCGGGCCGAGGTCAGCGGGCGTGACGAGGACGACGAGATTGATCCTGCCGGTGGTTGCTACTACTGCAACTGGTGGGCTGGGGGCGATGATGAGGAACCGAGCGAGGGCGAGTCCATCCGCGGGCGGCCCCGAAAGCGGGCCCGGAACAAAGATATCAACGTCGGTGGGCGTCCACCCGATACGCCCTCGCTATCAAGATCCGTCTTGTCCCTGCCGACTGAAACAAGCCCAGAACCGGCAGCATAATAGCCACCATCGCCACAGTCCGCACATATCCACCATAGGCGACGCTAGGGCCGCGACCGAAGATTTTATCCAGGCGGCCTTAGGCGAGGTGGCAAGCATAGAAGGGGAAGGGAATGCTACGGAGATTGCGTCCAGCCGATGAGAAAAACGCGGCTTGCGAGACAGCTCGTTTCGGCCGCAGCAGAGATACAAATGTCATGGGAGCCCCGGAACCTCGCATTCTCTTCCCGCCTGCAACCGATAAGAAAATACGGATTGTGAAATTTGCTCGATTATGTCTCCTCGAGTGAGGGGAATGTCATCTGTCTAAATGTGTGCTGCCGCTTCTGCCCTCGTGCGCTCCCTCCATGCGCTCCCTCCATGCGCACTCCTCCCAAATCTACAGGAACAAAAAGCGGTGCAGCAAAGGTAAAGCCATTATATAAACTGGCAGAGCTTTTGTATGCGCTACTCTCGGCAGTCACTCTCGTCTCTACGTACCATCTTTCGGGGCAGGAACCGGGGAGCTGGCTGCCAACCCCCAGACACTAGCTGTGGAAATCTGTGCTCGGTCTCCCTGATGATCTCTGCCATATCGACCAACCAATGCACTTCCTACCGACAACCCGGCTGGTGCTCGTGAGCGACTGTCCATATGGGCAACCCTCCATGTTCTGATCCACCCCACGGGTCGGCCAACTACCCCGTCTAGGACTCGCCAACATCCTGTCGGTCCAGCCGTGGTCGACTGTGGTGTGACATGCCCCCCGGACTTGACGCATGATCGGTTGGTATATTCCCTAACCCCCCCCCCCGCGTCCATCCCTCCTTGTCATTGAAAGCCCCTCAGCGACCCGACCTGTAGGTGGGACTGTTTGTCCCGGGCGAAATAACTTGATGTTTTGCCCTTTCGTAGGCCTGCACCTGACATGCCAACGTGGCCATCCACACCTCTGCCTATTCGGAAGGCGGACCTTCTTGGTGACCAATGCCCGTCTCCCTTCCCGAGAGAAATGCCGGTCCTTGACTTGACCCGCACATACCCTTCATCATGCCTGGAAGGCACGCATCTCCGCGGTCACCGCCCATCTACCTAGGTTAACCATTTGTCAGCTGATCTATGCCGTATTCATTGCTCATTCAAATCTTCACGTCCACTTTAGTTGTAACGGTTTTCATCTTATTATGACGTGGAACGGCGGCAGAAGCGCAAAAGAAGTAGTTGAAGGAGCCAAGATACCAGGAAAACGATGGTTTTAGTCCTCAGTCCCGTGTCCCCAGGTGCACGACCCATCCTCGTCTAGATGATAGTCATCACTCCAAGTCCAGTCTCCTTCGGCTTCTGCTGGCTGCTCTGCGGCCAGTGCCGTAGACGTCGAGGCCCGGGTAGGCACAGCTGATCTTCGAGGTGCGTCCGCTTCTTGTATAACTGAGGCTCTGTTGGGGAACTGCGGGACGCCTTGCTTTGCTTAGAACGGGCGAGGCTTTGTGTGCTGAAGCTCGGTGTGAAGCTTGTCGCGAAGCTCGTGGCCGGTTCTACGGCGCCAAGGGACGTAGACTCCTAGCTATGCTCTTCGTCCTCGGCGTAAAGATACTGGGGAAGAGCAGAGCCCTCGCCAACATACCGGGATGCGGCGATCCTTAGGTCTATTGTACTTATTTATCCCCTACCCCAGCCAAACGCAGGAGTTCCCTGGCTAGAGTAGTCCGCCCATCCCAAGCAAGCTACGTAGTGTCAAGCGCGGTCCGTCGCTGGAAAGATATGCATCGAATACTGTAACGGCATCACGCCATCTCTCAACTTTGTCGACGAAACATGGTGCAGGGGCGTCACGAAGGCGAAAGGGCAGGCTCGTGGCTACTGCAAGCTCTGACAGTGGGCGCAGGTCCAGTTCTTAGCGTCGAGCCCGCCGCCGAGGCAAACCCTGCCGGGCATGGGATGCCGAGTGGGGAGATGTCGACCGGAGCGATCGTACTCGAGGAAGGGCACGGGTCGTTCTTGGCTCGAAAGGCACTCTAGCAGCGGCTGGAGCCGCGCTCTGCACGTCGCCAGCAAAGTCATCTACCAACTCGCAAAGGCAGATCGGGACCCGGAATCTGGCAAAGATTCGCCACCAACATAGGTATAGATTTAGCCACCATCTGGGTCGTGCATACATGCCGGAGCGGATAGCTAGTAAGACCGAAGCATGAACTTAGCGGCCCAAATGTCATTTTGTACCTCGTGGTCGAACTCGGTCACGACGTTCGGCCGGCTTTTCCGCTTCAGACCTCGCGATTTCTTACTTGGCGACAACTGTAGTAGGGCGCGCCGCGGGGGGGTCCGCAAGATGGCCCTCTCAAAGTCAATCATCATGACTCGGCGCTTCTCCCCGCTCCACAGCGCGTTTGGTATTTGGACGTCCGTGTGGGCCACTCCCATGCGGTGAAGAGCGCGCACCGACCGGCCGAGTTCCTGCGCAAGATGCGATTCCCCTAGAGCGGCAGATAGCTTGGCTAGGCTTTCCCCAGCCCAGGAAAGAAACATGAGGAGGACAATGTCAAAATCAAGACCGTAGTAGTACATGCGGTTGATACTGCGGAGGTCGATATCGCCGAGGAAAACGGGCACGCAAACACCCTGCAAGGAGGCGAGTCGATGGTATACGGCAGCCTCATGTTCCAGGTTGTCAGCAAAAGCGGCGACGGTACCCTTGGCAACGAAGGTGTAGCCGTACTCGAGAAGAGTGACTTGGAATAGAACGCCGCGCGCCCCCTGTTTCCCGGTACGGACGAAGCCGTTGTCTAGGGTCTCTCTGAGCTGCTTATTGAGAATTAGGACCCATTCCGCATGGCTTATGGGTGATAGATGTTGTCACCGCCACAGCTGGTAGCTCCCCGTGCCCCGTGGAGTTCGAAATTTGGGCATGATTTGTCTAGATTACCCCCTCTCACTAGACCAAGCAGGCAATTTTGCGTGCAATATGATGGGCGCTTCTGGCCGGCGCCGGTGCCTCCGCCACGGCTGCGGTGTGAGGATGTGCCCTCGCCTTCGCCCTCCCCCTCACCCCGGCGCGATGATCGCACTGCTGCACCAGGGCGCCTTGATTGGTTGGGGCTCGGGGTATCCGGGGGTTGTGTCTCGTCACCCGACGACTCCGTCGAGGGAGAGCGACGGCTTGGGCGGCCCGCCGCACTCGGTCCGGCGTCCCTCTTAGCCCTCTTAGGGTAAGGGGACCGCTTCAGGGGCGACGGCAATCTTTCTGGAAACCATTCCGCCGATTCTGGCGGACTCTGGCAATCAGACGGTGTGGATTCAAAGATGCTATTGAAAGTTGCGTTCCACGTGGCCGAGGCTTTTCGACCACGGAGTTGGTCCTGTCTGGGCGGTTCCTCATCCAGGGCCAGGAGGGTGAATGCAAGAACTTGGCTAACAGCAGACCAGAATGTTACATCAGCCAGATCCAATTTCTCCTGCGCTTCAAAGCCCAGCTCAGCCAGGTGGAAATAAACAGTGCCAGGATCGTTCCAGTCAACCTTGAGAAAGACAAAAGCCTAGCCTATTGTCAACAAGCCGTACTTGATGCCACTCCAAACCATGTAATGGAAGGCCTGAGCTACTGCTGCCGCGGCCAACCGCTCTACATAATACTTAAAGTACGGCTCTCCAGTCGCTTTTTTTGGGATCTCGGTACGATTCACAACCTCGTCAAGAACGTTCATAGGGCGGAGACCGAGGCGAAGATTCCCCGGTGCGAGCTTGTGAGGCGGTTTGTACTCTATGTGGTAGACAGCCCTCTGGTCTATTGAGCGGACGCAAATGCGATCAGGGCGAACCATGGAGCCGATGGGTCGAGGGGTCGTCGGTTGCGGTGGGTGTTGGCCTGGCACCTGCGTTGTGTTGGTGGCGTTGTAGCTGCGGTCATGGTTCTTGAAGGTGACTTCACTGGCGATTCCAAGCACATTCCGGGTTGGGTTGTATCCGGCAAGCTGTGCGATAATCTCCTCGACCGGATTCTCCACGCACGTCTTCAGAAAATAATCGGTAGCGCCATGATCGGCAATCACATGCCTCCGAAGCGATTCCCCAGGACCCAGGGGGAACCCCGTGGTGGGAAAGGCCTCTTTGTGGGGCGGGAAGACGGAGAAGAGGGTGTCTAACAGATCCTGCTGCAGCTTGGGGAAATCTTCCCAGTGTTTAAAAGTCGACGGACAGGTCTTTCCTTTTGGATCGGTGACGTCGCCTGAAGTTCGGCGGTCCGGATTAGGCTCGACGTTGAGTTGGGAGAAGAGATGCTGATAAGGTAATCAGTTAAAGTCGTCCTATCGAGCTTGCGCTGCGCTTCTTTGCGGAGACGTTCTTCTTCTTTGCGGAAACGTTCTTCTTCTTTGCGGAGACGTTCCTCTTCTTTGCGGAGGCGTTCTTCTTTCTGGCGGTGCTCTGCTTCTTCGCGGCGGCGTTCTTCTTCTTGTGGAGGCGTTGCTCCTCCTGAAGCTTGCTGACGAGTTCTTCGTAACTCAGATCCATCTTGGGACAACCGGGGAGGCAAGCTGCTGTCGAGCTTGTCGCGTTGTGTTTTGGCGTTTAGAGTTTGTTGCGAGGTTGAGGTCGGGCACACGCACCTTGCGTGCCAAGCTAACGCGTCTGTCACGTGGTACTTTACCTTGTTCCAAGAACCACTGACCAATCAGAATTGGCCACTCTTATCCCTCGACCTCAAGCTGCAATAACTTCGCCACGCCGCGCTGCCGCGCGCGCGTACAACAAAATGGCTATCGTTCAAAAGCCCACAACCGACTCTCAAGGCCGCCTCGAAGGCCGCTTCAAAGTGCTCGTCCTCGAACTTTACGATCGCGAAGAAGCCGAACGACGTGCACAATGGGAGACCCTCGAGATCCTTGCCTGGGCCCTCGGCTTCGCCCTCGCCAAGGTCCCGAAAGCTACGCTGCACTAAACTTGGGCAGCAAAATATCCGCCAATAGTTCCGATATCTAGGCTGGCACGATGCAAGTGATGGCCTCGAAATTTGTTTGTGTTCGATGTAGGCACCCGGTTCATGTGCAAACTTGGTCGTGCATGCCTTCGTTTGGTTGAGCGGATCGATTCTTGTCATGTTTTCTGCTAAAACTGGCGCAGCCTCGTAATGGCTCTAGATATCGATTTGAACCACTGGGCCAGCTGACACTGGTCACGAGGCTGTAAAACGACGAGGCTCTGCGACTCTGCGTTCCAACCGGGGTTCTGAAACGCCCGGATGGGTGGAAGTCGCTGGCGATATTTCAGTTTTATCCCGCTTCAGGTCTTTAGCCGCCCAGTAACGATAGATCTAGCCATCTATCATAGCATTGTGACTGTTTCTTTCGCTGCAGTTTCTGCCATCCTGACCACCGGGCGCGTTCGAGTGAAGAAGGCTACTTTTGAACTTGTAAGTGGTCGAAGTTCAGTGAACCACTTCAAGTGATTGAATGAGGTACGTGTTGCGTCACTGCCATAGATGACTATATCTTGATCTACCTCCTCAAATTGCTTGGAGAGCCTGTTGGACTTCAGGTGGTACCGGGGCAACGGATGCCATCAGTACTTCTGCGGGCTCTGGGGAAAAGATTGATCTTGGCTCTGAAAGAAAGCTTCCTTGGCTCCCTTGAGTTTAATGGCTGCAATGTTAGGACCCTCCTTTTCCTTTCACCCATCGTTACGAGTTCCTCCATCAGCGTTGCCCAGGTAAAAGTGCTGGTTTTATTGTTTGCGTTGTTTGTTCTCATCATCTTGACCCAGAACATGTAGTGGCTTGGGTAAGCTGCCTCTAGGGCATTTAGGATAGTCCAAATGTGGTGTTTGTTGTGGAGGACTGTCCCAGCTTGATACTCCATGGCGCCAAGTTTGTCGCGAAGATACTGGGCTTTGGCGATGAAGGCATCCATGGTGCCAAAGTTCTTCTGTTCTAGGCCGTGGTACTCTCGCAGGCAGTCACCAACAGCTTCACCGCTTTGATCCATGACGGTTTGGCGAACTGTATCCCAAATGGTGAATGGGTTCTTTTCATTAGGCTTCAAGCCAGCAGCCTTGAGCTTGGATCTGATCTTGGGATCGATCAGGCTCTCGGAGAACATGATTCGGATCTTGATGCGGTCCCTGTTCCACTTCTTTTTCTCGTCTTCACCCGCTGGCTCAAGGGTACCTTTATCAATGTATTGATCGATACAATCCCACTCAAGATGGAGGCGGGTAATCTCTGACCAGCTCCTGTGATTGCTTTCGCCTTCGAGGATAGGCACAGCAGCCTTGAGGGATTCTTCAGGCATTTTCTCGTGGGGGGTGGAGGGCTTCCGCAGCTCCCGTTGTGGAGGTAGGCGGGAGGCTTTTTGTTGTCGTGCTGGCCTCGCTCGAGGAGGGCTTTAAGGATTGATGGGTAGTCGAATGAGCTGGCAAGGCAGTTAAGGCTTGCGCAGTGGCAGTCGGATTCAGGGCCTGAATAGGTGAAGTCTGAATTTGCTAGCAGTCGAATTGATGCTGCGGCGGACGTGTTTCTAGCCCACAAGCTCCGACTCGAGGTTCTGGATGGAGTCTATAAGACTACAAGGGCAACCACATCTTCGTAAACGCCGGCAGCAACACCGTGAGCGCCATCGGCTGGGGGTGGTGTAGCGCCGCGTCGATAGAAGAGACTTTCTCTGAGCCGTGTATGATGTGGCTGGTCGCAGCGTTCCACGGCTACTCGAACGAGCTAGGGGACGAAGAGTTACTCCTGGCCCGCGTGTTTTACAAGAGGGCCACGAGGACCTCCCCCGCTACATGCTCGACGGGCGGAAGGTGTTACGGTAATGGTTGGTATTCGGCCCGGCGTCACATGAGGACAGGAGGCAGGTGATGGATAAACGGTTCCGTCAAGAATTATACCTACACAATATAACAACAGTTGGCGGTGATAGTGTGGTGAAGAGAGTGAACAAATGGCTGAAGCTACAGTCTGAAGTGATAAAAAAGGCAAGAGCCGGAGCAATGCCTGTTATTCTGTGGCAAGTACGCAGGATCCACTTTGCTTTTTGGCCACACCAAGATTGCTTTACAGAGACGTGCCAAAAGAAAAAAAACCCTCGGCTTTGCCGGTTCCTCACCTGCAAGCTAAAGGCCTTGCCAACCGTAAGTCATGTCTGCAAGACTCCTCGATGGAAACCTGGAACTCTCCCTGACTTGCTGCTACGGCAATACAGACGTCCTGCCCGACGGGATGGCTCTCGCACGAGGAGACAACCCCCTCCCCCGGTCATTCAAGAGGGCGAACACGATGACGAATTCCCATCTACCCCGGATATTGATCGCCTTTCACCTCAATCCCTCATTATCCAGATCACGGCGAATGGCGCCTGCGATATCCGCGCCTGCGATCAGACCCTCTTTCTACAGCTTATCGACCAGGTCACAATTGCAATCCGCACCGCGGCCGAAGCGGGAGCGGCTGCGGCGAATTCAAGGGCGCTCAAGGCGAAGTCAAGGGCGTTCCGCAACATTGCGGTCCCGGTGCTTGCTGCGGCTACAGTTGTATTCATCTGGCTTACCGGTGGCCGGTCGGCATTCCACCGCCAGTAATACCGATGCCGGCTCCCGACACCCAAAAAACGGCGAGACGGGCAACGGATTCGGAGAGACAGTTGCGGATAGGGCTTGGGGCAATACTGGTCTGATGACAAACACATGTTCATTGTGGACATAATCATATAGCTCTTTGTGATACACAAATCCCATTAGTCCCCCCATTAGGTTCACATTTGTGTCTGCCATCTCTCCCAGGTAATATACTGGAGAGGTTCCCGAAAGCAGTAGTATGGGGACAAAATCGGCGAAGGAGTCGCATACGGACTGGGACAGCTCTTGTCAAAAACGCCAAGATTCCACTTTTTCTATTGAAGCCTTGGTATTCAGACCAAGTATTGTTCTCCGCCTCTCACCTAAATTCATCCTGAGGGCCCTCACTCGAGCATCCCGCCGTCCTCTTGGCCAAGCGTGCCTGATCCTCGAGCCATGTCCACCACCACCCTCGAGCTGGACCCCCGGGGACCCATCACACATGAGTCGGCGCTCAGAGGAGGAACTCTACAGCAGGCCGACCGCACATCCCCAACCATAGCAGCGCCGCCAGACAAGGGGCCGCCGCCTACGATCCTCAGTAACCTGTCTGTCATCCCCTCGTGTACCGACCCTCCCAGCGTCCCTATCCCGGCTTGCTTATCGACGACTTGCCTAACTTCTTTGTAACTGCGCACATTGGCTCAACCTCTGAAGTCGTGTTCTGCCCCATCAACAACAAATGGGTGGTAACCTCTTCCGATAACCGGTACCGACCCGCGTGTCTAGCAGGGACATCTTGAAGAAAGGATCGTGTTTCATGATTGATCCATCAAGCCCCAAGGCCGTATTTATCCACAGAAGTTCAGGCTCCATTGGGTCGTTCTGGAACATCGACCCTGACTTCTAGCCACTCGCCAAGTCCACCTACGAGGATTATAAGACGTTTGGGGGAGAGCTTTTCCAGCTGCGGTGGTAGCGAAGAGCGCGACGCTATCTTCCGCATGTCTGAGTTGGGTGCTGGCAGGCAAAACAACGGCCGAGGGCAACTAATACCGCCCCAGCAACAGGAAGACTACAGGCTTTGCTAAGAACAGAGCCGGCGTTCGAGCTCCCGTCAAAGTCCCTCTGGTGTGGGCTCCACCGGGCGCTCGGTGAGGATAAGAACAAATACAGGAAGTCTATAAAGTCGGAATGGATAACACGCTCCACGCCCCGATGGACTTTAGAACCCGACGACATCGTCAAACAAATTTGTTGCACAGAGTGAAGTGTTTTTTTTCCCTCGTTCTTTCCCATGCTACCTATGACTATTCTTTCTCTCCCCGAAATAAGCACAGTGATTGACCATTTAGCATATCCCCACGAGCATTCCCTCCACAGAGATCCCGTGAGTGGCTGCGTGTCTACGAAGGGAGCCCACAGTCTTTCCACCGCTCCTTTCAGCGGCGCACGCCTCGGCAGCGTCTACCACCTGCGGGGAGAGCGCGCCAAAAGGCGGCTCCAAGGGGAAATCACGGCCTTAGCCGGGCTCGTTACGAGAGGGGGGCCGCGAGGAATAGCGGTTCCCTAGGGTACGCCGGGTGGCCATAGGACATGGGGCCCTTGACCGCATGTCCACCAACGAGGGTCGAGAGGGGTCATCGCTTGCCGCCGGGGCCGAGTACCCCATGTATCACCTCAAGACTGCGCGACTGACTCTGCCAACGCCTTGTTGCCGAGAGTCCCGTAGTACCCGACTGTCAACGTCACCCTATCCGCAAGCCAGCTCAGATCCGCGTCAGGCAACGGCAAAGTGTCCTGCGACAAAAACCGGGCCACTCTGTTCGCCACCCAGACCGGATTCTCATCAGCTAAACAGCGAAATAAAAAAGTCAGCACAGCGCAACATCGGCGTCGATCACAGGCCTCCTTACCAATCCAATGCCCAGCTTTAGGAACCACGTCGGCCTCCACATGCGCTGCAACGCCCGCGAGTACCTGATCCACCGCAGGCCCCAAGCTGGCCTCACCTCCAAGAACCAGGACCGGCATGGTCAACGGCTTCACTCCGGCAGTGCCCTTGAAGAAGCTCGCATCTGCAGCAACGGCCTTGTTGTCGAACGGCCCAAACATAGCCCTCAAGAACCCCGGCTTGGATATCGAGCTCGCGTAGCGATTGAGGATATCTTGACTGAATGCCGTCACGCCGGAGTAGCTCCCGTGGAAGAAATACCACGAAAGCATATCCGCCTCGCGCCCTCGGACGAAGAACTCGGCGGCGTCTGGAACGCTGAAGAATGCAAGCTGCCAGTTGGCGTACAGGTCCCAGTACGGAGCTGGCGCACTGGCGCCTTCATAGCCGTATCCGGGGAGGATATACTCGGAGAAACCTAGCCGCTTGACAAGGGATGGGTGCTGCACTGCGAGCGCGGTAGCCATGCCGGCGCCCTTGTCATGAGAGAAGACGTAGGCCTCTGTGATGTTGAGAAAGTCCAACACGCCTTTGAGATCAGCCGCGCTGGCGGTGGCGCTGTAGTTTCCGTCCGGGGGGAGAGAGGAGTCGCCGGCGCCACGGTTGTCGGGTGCGATGATAGTAAACTTCTCGGCTAGGATGGGGCCGATGGTACGCCAAGTTAGACTGAACTGAGGGTTTCCGTGAACGAGGAGGAGCGGTGGGCCGTGTCCGGCGTAGCGGAAATGGATTGAAACATCATTGAGGGCGACGCGTCCGTGGTCCCAGTCGTCAAAGTTGGTGAGCGAGACAGACGGGGTGACGAAGAAAGCGGCCGCAAAGCCGAGTATTGTCTGGATCTTCATTGTGAGATGGGTGGAATGCCCAGGGCTTCATCTATGTGATGAGAGAGGCAGGTCTAATCAGCGAGAGGTGGTGGGCTGGCAGGCAGCCTATTTAATACGTCTATCTCGGACTTTCGGTATCCGGAGGACTGGCGATATCGAGATGGCTGGGCAGTCAATAAACCCGGCCCAACTGCACACGAAGATTGGTGCCTCGCTTGAACCGAAAATGGCAGCAAGTTCCGGGACACTCGACCATTGAATTCAGAATCCGACCTTCGGACTTGTTTACTCTGACAAGGTTTGTAAGCAACGGTGGGGAGAGGAGGCTTGGCATGGGGTGTGAATCCGCAGCTGCTCGGATCCGACACAACCGACGGAACCAATCAGCTAGTAGTCATCGCTCTGTGAAAACAGATGGACCAACAACTTACAAAGCATTACCGGGTACTGGCGGCCGCTTGGACATCATCCTAATCCGTCATATTGTATCTCGGGTCCTCATCATGAAAAAGAGCGCCAACGAAACATTGAGGTTGCGCCTTCAAACTTGTCAAGGTCTGCCGCCGAGTTGTTGCATTGCGACATCAGGGCACTATATCGCCAGATATAGCAGTGGTGTGTAGGCCTCTTCTAGTCCACCGAGATCGAATTGTCTGAGTTTTCCGCCAGTACGCTGAGGAAATGGCGCAGCGAACAGGGGGGCTTTACACGTATTTTGCTGTCATTTTAGGATTTTTTCCTCCATCATTTTTTACTGTTGTTTGCCATGATTTTCCGTCTTGCCCGCTGTTGATCCGGGAGTTGCTGTTACCTCTGCCATCGCCGCCGCTAAATGCTGAGTATTGCTATGTGATATTATCAACAACAACCACATTGATGGCAGGAGTGTTAGGGGAGAGGAGAACATACGTATCGCGCTCTACGACGGACGGGACAACCAGGCAATCACCTTCCAACCAGCACGCGACGTGAAGAGAACGATGGTAATGACGCCAAAGATGGTCAGAATGTAAAGGTTCCGGACCCCATCTCACATCATCCGGGCTCGGTGGGTGGCCTGCACGTCCATGGAACGGGTCTGCGCATCGATGAGACGTTCGGCAGCAGGGATGAGGGTGTCAGCCACCCGTGGCTCCACGGCGGGAGTGCGGAGGACGAAGCCGTGGTCGCCCGTTACATTAGGCGGTAGGGGTGCCGAATGTGACTCAGTTGCGTGTTGTATGGCTGTTTCGTTATAGCTACTAGCACTGCTGAGCCTGGATGATGGACCGCTCACGAACCCCTTACCATCTTAGATGGGCTAGCCGGCATGAAGATTGTGGGGGCTGATATCATCGAGGTCGCTCCCCGTTTGCGACAACGCTGGAGAGACGACAGTGGTGTCACCAGCCAAGGGGGTTGCTACCTGCCACCCGCGCTTCAAACTAGGGTATTATTCCTAGCTTGCTGTGAGGAGCTGAGAGCTGCTGGGACGGGCTGATGCGTCCATGACGGCTCTGAGCGCTCAAGGTCATGATGTCCTCAGCATACTCCAGGCTGGGTGACAGTCATGATGACGCTATGTTATGTGAGTCCCAGCCGCACGCTTCATGGGCAGCTCTACTGTTGTTCGGACTACCGTCGACAAAGCTTACCAAGGCCTAGCAAATTCAGATGACCTCGCTCGTCTTGAGAACCTCCTCAGACAACAGTTCCCTGCCCAGCTAACTGACAAGATCAACCAAAACACCCTCACGACGACCTTAACCATCTATTCTAATCTAAGGATGAGCCACCGACCTACTACTCAAGAGTTGCCAACCTCGTGAGTCGCATGGGTTACCGCGACCGTCCCCAAGACCCAGCTATGATGCTCCATATCACCCTCACTATCCCTAAGGAGTGCTTAATCAGGAACGTAGCCCATAAGTTCATCTTGGGCTTGACTGACACCACATTGCGAAAAGAAGCGATTGGTCGAGGCGCTTTGAACGGATTGCCTTTGAGGGAAAAGACAACACCATTGGGCGACAGTCACAGTTCCCTACCTCGACTATTCCACCTCCCAAGGCGCCAACCTCCCAGCCCGTTTCGAAGCCGTTGCAGTCTGCCTTCCCTCAGCATTACCATACCAACCATATCCCTCTGCTTATGGTCACAGTTTCATGCCCCAGACTGTGCTGCCCCAATAGCAGTACCCGTACATGGCCCCTCCTCCCTTCACGCCTCCTTGCAGTTACCCGCAGCCATATGCCGGGCCGCAACCTAGGTAATTTCAACAGACACAAACCCAACTTGCGCCTTAGCAACCTGCGCTAGTCAGCCTTTTCTGCCCCGCCGCCGCCGCATCCACCTCGTCGGCCTCCAAGTCCCTTAAAACCCGGGGGCTTTTGCGTCCCCACTCAACCTGCAGCAAGGACAATCGTAACAGGAAAGACCATAAGGTCGCCCAGGAGCTGTTTAACATGGGTATTGTTCATCCACTGATCTGTAATCTGCGGGGTCACGGTACGAGCAATGAAGAGCACCAGACGATGGTGGATGATGCTTGTTTGCGGCTCGAAGGAGAGAATGCCGCAGCTGTTGTCGTAGGGGCCGACATCGCAGTTCCATCTGGAGAATCGTCAGATATTGGGCTGGTGTAACAAAGAAAGACCTACCTGCGAGAGGCGGGCGCGGCGGATCGTGGTTCGGATTTTTTAGTAGTTTCCTCAAGTCTTGGAAACTGCTATGGGCGAGAACATTGTCGAGGCTTTCGTCGAGGCTCTCCTCGAGGTGCTCGTCGAGGCGCTCGTCGAGGTTTTTATCGCCGGTGTCGTCGCGGTGGTGCTTTATGGTGGATGTGTCTTGGGGAGAGTTGCAGAATGGAGGAAAGGAAAGAGCACAAACGTAGCTCGTTCATGTTTTGCATCTTGGTCCGTTAATCGGCTACTACGAAATCAGCATGCTTGTGACCAAGAGGAGAACATGCGCTAACGCAAAGAGGAAAAGAGAAAGTATGGTGTTGCCAGGAGAACTTGAGCTAACGCAAAGAGGAAGTATTAAAAAGGGGGCATCAAGTTGCAAATCACCAAGTAGGCTGCGCATGTCACCCTCATCCATCCCCTCGCTCGCCTCAGCAGCGAGAGTCCCTCGAAGTCGGCGGGTTAGCGTAGGTCGTCAAAGACATGCCGTGATGCAATGGTTTCGTTCAAGTCGAGTAGATTGGTGTCTTCTTCGCCGTTCTGGGAAGCAGACATTGATATAGTGGAGCCAAAGCGAGTGGTGTGGTAATGTGAATAGCTGGGTCCCGGAGCAAGGTTTGAAGCGGAGTGGTACTGTTGTAGAGTAAGACGAAGAGAGGGGGAACTGTGTGATGATTAAACAAATGGCTTTCCAGCCCAGAAGCAACAAAACAGGATGCCAATGCCAAGGTACTGTCAGAAAAGTGAGATGAGATGATGGATGGATGTGTGCGTGTGGAAGAGGACTGGTCGAAGCTGAAGAAGTGCTCGAGTTGATCTGTCAACCAATGTCAACAATGGAAAGGGGTACCTTCCAACAACAGCCCTTCCTTGCAGCGCGGCCTCGCTTATTTCATCACAACCGGCTAGCGTTGCGCTCGGACCTTCTTTGAGGCCTCCAAGAAGGCACTTGCAAAAGGTATGTAAATTCCTCCTTGGTCATGATCAGTTCGATTGATCGATTCGGCTACAACAATTCCTTCCCTGCGACCATGGCTACGTGCGATCCCCCCGATGTGGCGATAACTGCAGCGATGGCTCCGCTGGACCCCTCCGCTCATACCTGGGCGATGGCGCCGGTGTTGCAGTACCAGATTGGGGTGGCGGTGGTGCCCTCGTTGACGCAGACTTGGGAGTTGAGCAGGTAGAGGGCGTCGCTGGTGGTGGTGGTGCTGTTGGTCTAGGGCTCGATGGCTGTTCGTCCTTCTAGGTGCCAAAGTTGATGGGCTTGGGGGGAATTGTCGCGATGGCGATGGCGGACTCGGTGGTTGTGGTGGTGGTGGTGGGGGAGATCGAGTCTCGACGAGGGTGGTGGTGGTGGTTTCAACCGACGCAATCGAGGTGGATGCGACGTGGTGGACGCTTCGAGGTAACAGCTGCAGGCGCTGCTGACGCGCCAGTCGTACGAGAAGCATGCCGAGGAGATGCGGGATGCAGCGTCGGCATCAGCTGAGGCCGAGGGCACCACCCCCGAGGACGCGACGCCCCGCGAGAAGCCGTAGGTGGTCGATACGGCAGTCGCGACACTGGTTACGGTCGATACCACCTCGGTCGCCGTGGTGTCGGTTTGCGTGTTGAAAACAATGGTCAACGTTTCGGTCGCATCCGTGACTGTCGTCGTGCTGACGAGGGGAAGGGCCAGCCACGAAGAAAATGAACATTCGAGGCAGTTGTGCGCAAGTCGCGGACGAGAACGCTCCATGTCAAGTGCTACTCCGAGTCAAGGCTCTCGTTCTAGTTCTTCTAGATGCTGCTATCAAGATGCCGCCGCTCGGACAGACGGGCATCACTATGGTAAAGGTATTTCCAAGATTAACCAAGAGGTTGATGGGACGGTGAGAAGTCCTTTTACACAGTGGCCTAGGCGACCATTTCTTCTCGCCACAGCCTTCGTACCATGACTGAATGGCAGTCAGACAAGTTGTAGGGTAAGCGGGTGAGAGCCGTTGTCGCCATCCGGAACGGTACGGCGTGGTGCTGCGCAAGGTAGGGCGAAATTGTAACCAACCGGGACGTGGGCCGCCTTGAGTCGAGCAGCATATGCCGTCCGCCAGACGGGTGTGGTCACGGACGCCCGGTCGAGGGCGAACGAGAGCGCCGTGATGCGTGCGGTCATTCGGGGTATCCACAAGCCGGGACATGAACATGGCAATGAAGGCTTTCGATCGCTGCGCGCTATTCCGCCTTGCTATTATTGTCACAGTGATATGCCGAGTTGCTGGTGGGTTGGGCGGCCTTGGGTAAAGCGTGGCACGGTGGATGGCCGGTCGCGGCGCGAAGAACCTAGTGCTGCTGTCACGGTCCAGCCCAAGGCCAGATGAAGCACGCGAGTTCTTCGCCGAGCTAAGGAGCCGCCAGGGTGTCAGGGTGCAGGGCTGAGGCGCTCGCCTGCGGCATCATGGGTGTGGACGCGGTGAGGAAAGTGTTCCGGCGTCGACACCCTTCTTTCTTTAGATACGTTGCGGGTGTCGTAGTTGATTGGGCAGTTTGAGTAGAGAGTATTGCGGAAGTGTCCCAGGTTGTGGCGGAGCCGTGCGGCAATCTACCTGCTTACTGCTCCCAAACTTGGGTTAGCAAGCCATATTCTGGGTCCAACATATTGGGTTGTCTACTCGCGTTAACAATGCACGCGAAAAAAAAAAAAAAAAAAAAAGGCTAGAGTTTCAAGGTGGAACCACTCATGGCTTGGACGAGATATGGTGGCGTCGAAGTCGCCAAGAACCACTTGTCGGTACATCGTCCTGATGCATTGCTTGTCGGCAACACCAAGGCAAGGGCATAGAACTACGATAACCGAGTCCTCAATTGTGTCCCTGAGCCTGCAAGACCGGCCATTGCTTCTAGACGCACACAACATGCCACCGCTGACCAGCTGCCGCGGCACCTGGGTCCAGGTTGAGGTGCCAGGGCACCACAATCAGCCCGCCAGGCCCATCAGTATGCCACCGCCGTGCCAGGCACATTCTACGGCACAGCCTCTCGACCCCACTCTTCATCGGAAGCGGACTGGCACATCTCTTGACACCCGCTCTTCCTCCTCCCAGGCAAACTTGCGCGGTCTCTTGGCAGCCGCCTCTCCAGGAGACCAGCACAATCTCTTGGCAGCCGCATCGGTTAGGTACGCCAAGTCAAAATCGATGGCCATCACGCGTTTGGCTTCCTCGTTCCAGACAAGATTTACATGCCGTATGTCGTCTTGACAAATACCGGCGCAGAACAGCGCCGGAACAGTTTCGTTGGTCTCATCGCTTATAACTACGCCGTCTGGTATCTGGGCGATGTCAAGGGTCGGCCCCCCCCCCACGACATGAGCATCATGTATTTGACGAATACGAGGCTCTGAAGCGGGTATAAGACGGCAAGTTCGATATTGCCAAGATGGACAGGTATCCGGATGCCCTGGAGACTACTGCCAAAGGAGTAGAACCAGGCTTCTCTCACAAGCACATCCTTATTTCCCGCCTCAACTCCCTTCGCAACCAGTGTGTACCCATACTCTGGTATGGTGATCTTGAGTAAGGCGCCGGTGCGGCCAAACATGCCGTACTTGCCTAGATATTCGCAGCCACAGTCAAGATTCCTAGCGTGCTGGGACTGGAAGAGGGAGCATAGCTGAGCCTTGGAGATGGGGTAGTGCGATCCCTGTCGGACATGAAGGTGTGTGTTGGGGCAATTGGGGTCGAGAGCACCGGTGTGGCTGAGCCCAAGCAAGCAGGCCTGGGTACAGTAAGGCAGAGCAGATAACGAGGTGCGAGTGCTTTGCCATCCGCCGTCCTTGGGTGCCGGCTGCGCTCCGCTACCCCTGCGTGGCGATTCCTCCCTGGTTCGTTTGGCAAGGGACTGCTCTTGCGGTCTTCTCGAACTACCTCCTTGCTCGTCTTCATCGTCGGTATCACCACCAGATGGAGGTGGTAGAGAAGGAAGGTTGGGGGTCTTTATCTTGGTCATGTTGGCCGATGGCCATCGCTGAAGGTCATCGAGGGCATGTCGGATCCATTGTAGGGATTGGGTTTCTCCTTCCAGTGCGAGAAGCGCCAGTGTCGTCAATTGCGCGGCAGGCGTGGACCTTGAAAGGTCAGCCGTAGGTTGCCGTCCTATGTCAACAGAGCATGGTACGAAATGGAAATATAAATTTCCATGTGGACCCTGGATAGCTAAGAAAACCATGCACCCCCCTGATGAAACATACCCACACAGTAAACCACTTGTGATCATGTGATGGTATGCCTGACACAAGACTTTTGCAACTGTTGTCTGGGTAGCGGAAGCCGGCCGGATTGTCTTGGGATTGGCCCCTACGTTTTGCTTCCAAGCGACAGACGGAATCTGCAAACAACGAGTCCGCAGGATGAGCATCCTCACCCAGCACGCTTTAGAGCCGCCATGATCGAGCTTTGTGAGCTGCCTTGTACTCGCCAACTAATGCAGTGCTTTGAGTACCGTCTTGGGCGAGACGGATCCCCCATCGGCCAGGGACTAAGGCGGACGACTTATCTGGCGACCTTCTCTTTGCCGGCGGTGGCTGGTCTTCTTCGCGGGTTGTTAGTGGTGGTGGGACCATGGAGTTGAGGCTGTAGGCGTTGTTGCGAAACTCGAAGTCAGTGGTCCGGGAGTTGCTTAGGTGGCCCGTCAGGTAGTTGCGTATGATATGAGCGGTCGGCATCTCAGCGTGTGTGTGTATGAACGCTCGGATGTCCTGCTCGTCTCTTCTCGGCGTCGGTGCGAGGTTTCGCGCGACGGATTGGACCTCGTGGAGAGATGGGAAAGTTTCTGAATCTCCAAATGCTTGCATGAAGAGATCGAATTTACCATCGTGAAGCATGGGAATTCCGTTCATCGGAGGTAGACTTTGCCATCAACATTCGTTCCGCCCGTGGAAGACAGGGCACTGTTGTGCTCTATTCTCAAGATTGGGAAGATGTCGGTTTGTACATTGTGTAATCACTGGAGGAAATTCGGCCCTTTTTGTTTGTCGCGCTCGCTCTGCTGCTTCTTTGTTCGCCCTCTCTCTTTCTCGCTCCAGCTCCCTCTCCAGTCTTTCCCACTTTTTTTTTTCTGAAGGTACTCGTCCATAGTTTAAATCTGGAAATCAAGTGAAACAGTGCTAGCTGAAGCAAAAAATGAGGTGGCTCCCAATGATTATTTTCTGTGATTGTATTGTGCTGTTGTCTGGTTGCAAGCTCTGGAGCTCTTGGCGAGCGGGAAAGAAAGCTTTTTAGAGCGGATAATCTACGATCCGAAGCGCTCAAGTATGTGCCTTGGCGTGCGCGACTGCACCGCCCACCATGTGGCTCCGAACACAAATCTTGGAGTTAGCTCATACAGTCCGTAGCATTTTTGTTTGAGCTTGTCAAGATGCACCGTGACGATCGTCAATTGCACATGCCCACTATGTTACATAAAGGAAAGCGGAAGCCCTGGATCCACAGCCGGCACCCCCGCAAGTCTTGGATTGTTGATTCCAATACACCCTTTGCTATGTGCAGCCCCCGAGCTTCCGCACTCTACTACGCCTTCTTGACGCCGAAATGGTAAACAATTTGATGCCCACAGGCTGGGAAGTTTCAAATATCACGTGTATCAACCAGACAGGCATAATTGCGTATTCCATTGATCGAGCTCTCGCTCCTGCGCAGAGTTCTTCAGGTGCCCACTGGCGCCTTGGCGCCTTGGCATCCTGGCCTGGCTCACGCGCGCAGCGCTCTGGATCCAGTTCCAACTGCAACTATTTAACCTGACAGCAAGACCCATCACGACCTGGATCGACGAGAAATTCTGCGCCGGCCAGGCGAAGGTAAAAGAAACCATGGCGCGATCCCCCTACAAGAAACACATCTCCTTTGACTTTTGGACTTCGCCTAACAGTCTATCACTCCTTGGAATAATTAGTGGCACACTATCCTGACAGCTATGGCAACCTACTTACGCAGTTACTGGCCATACAGCGGATAATTGGCTCCCACTGCGGCGAGAATCTTGCCCTCGTCATTCAACCATAATCTCGGATGCGCCACCGCTCCAATACACCTCCGTCGCGACAATCTAAAAGTCAAGCGTCCCTAGCTTTACGACTAGCTTTTCTCTCTATGCGTCAAAGCGCGCCTTCATGTAAGCAGCGCCCGAGTATGTGATGCTACGCTCTGCCTTGCCGTAATTCCGCCCCTTGCCGCCAAAGAAGCTGCTGCAGTTGCTCCAACTCACGCTGCGAGAGCCGTCGGCGTAATTCTGGTAATGAAGCTCGTCGATGCCATCGGTCTAGAATGAGTAGAAGAAGCGGCCTGTTGCTATCTGACGCCTAGCACATACAAAGACAATGAACATCCCAGTGGAAGCTCCTCCTGCCTAGGTACCTAAAATTTATTTCCCACTCAATTGAGCTGCTTCCTCCAAGACGCTCCGGTTTCCGACACCCTGTTCCTGTCCCGTTTCCAGTGACCTGAGCTTCTCATTAGCATCATGAACCTCCGACCAACCGTAGTAGCCGCCCCGCTACTCTTGTCTCCCAAACTCATTTAGCTCATGCCAGAAATGAACTTTGTCCCCAAAATGGTTCTTCGCAATCAGGTGTACGTCTCTGATATAGGGCTCAGCGCATGCTGTAAGTCGACCGCTTATTTTGAAGCTGAACCGGAGAAAATAATCGCAGCAATCCGGTTTGGCGGGCATACTGGGGCACTCGCCAACCATAAACAGAATGTAGTGCTTGTTCGGGAATGTGCCTGTGTCTCCCGGCAGCTGGAGGACTTCCCCATCTTCCCGCCCCCCTCGTCGTCGTACGTGTTCCTACGCCTTGATTCGTCAATGGATCGAAAATTGCACTACCACGCACAGCGACTGCCATTATGAGTCAAATACGGAGCTTCCGACAAGAGTGTTGGATGTCGGCGGCGACCAGTTTGCCGACGTGCGCCTGTTTATCCCTCGACACCATGGCATCAGCGTGGGTCCGTACGCCGCCTTATCATACTGCTGGGGAACAGCCCCTTGTCTCAAGACGACAACAGCACATTGTTGTACCCTAAAGTTGCCCTCAGCAATTCCCATGATCGTGCGTGATCCTGAGCCGCTCCTGAGCTAGGGTGAGCTATGGGTAAGCTAGCCTCCTCAGCCGTGTACCCAATTTTGGGCCCTCGACTAAAGTTGCCATCCGGATATTCCGGTGTGCGGCCACGTCAGCGATGATGTTAGTCGCAGAATAGGATTCTACTTTTGGCTGTATGTAGTAACGCGAAGTACGGAAACGGGCGGAGGAAGGAATGTCCTGGATTCTTGATTCCACCCTCGATAGTTTCCCCGTCACATACGAGGAAGTGCTTTAACGTTCGCGTGATCCTATGAATGCATTGATAAGGATACAGCCCCTTGGCATGCCAGATAGAAACATTTCAATCACTTTCGGCGCTCCCATCTTGCAGCGCAGTATTTCTGAGAAGCCAAAGATATTCCTTTCCGCTGCAGCCCAGTCGTTCCCAGCCGTACTATAATTTGTTGGATTGTTGAATTTGTAATACAAGCAATTCACTCAAGTTGGATCAAAGGTGCTGTGCTTCTGACAGCATTGGGCGTCTTGAGAATGCCCTCTTAAAGTCCGGCCGGATTAGTTACTTGAACTACTAGAACTAAGCCTGATATCTAAGAAGGAGATGAAAAAATTGCTTAACAAACACGGGATAAAAATTTAGGAAAAGCTGAAAGACCTTCTGGGAAAAAAGAATGGGAACATCTGGAAGGATCCAAGCCGCGGCTACCGCGTCGATAGCGGACCCCCCGTAAGTAATCGGCCGGGCGTGAAAAGATGGAATCTTCAAGTCAACAGAGAGGCGGAGTCACCTGTAGCTAAAGAATTGCTGCGTTCAAACAAGGGGGGCGGCGCGCACCGCGGTTCGCACAAAAGGGTATTCAAGGACAGATTCAACACGGATATACCCCCAGATTACGAAACATAGAGGGAGGCTATTCTAAAGAGGTTTAACTAGAGCTGTTACTAGTGTTAAAAATGGGGGTACGATCCACTGCGTGGTTCGTAGCCGTGGCTGCAGTCGTGGCGATCAAACTAGCGATCTAATTCATGCACGTAGAAACACAAAAGATGGCCCTCTGGCTTCGCCAGAGAGCCGGAGAACAGATTCAATTACAACCCCATCTTTCTAGTCGCTCTGGTAGTGATCACAATAGTGGTGCAGCGCTATCCAACACTGAGAAATAACTGCGCCGTTTACATCAGTGCGAACTATGCTACTTTAGCCGACCTGGACGATATACTGGTATATTTGAGCTGGTATGTTATGTACCAGTATATTCCGGGCTAGTATAATATGTACTGGTATATCCAAGTACTGGTATATTATGTACTGAGTTAAATAACATCCTGGTATGTAGTATACTATCCTAGTTTTGGCACCAAGATATTACGTACTATCCTACCGATTAGACTAGGATGCCCTATACCATCCCTTGCTGCGTACTGGTATATGCAGTGTGCCAAAACTTGGACCAGAGGGAAGCCTCATAATCCTCGGACTGTGTCAGTCGGGGATGGCCTCATCGCTGAGGCGCAGCTCCAAGCCTCGGTGACAAGGTTGATGACACGCGGCATCGGTTCGTAGTTTTCAGTATACTGTTACTCTACACTGGCTCTATAGCAATGTCAAATTAACTCAACGCGTTACAGTAATGATCATGGCCGAGACATGGGTTTCCGACACTAGGCGGGAAATTTCTGCCGTCAGAGAGGTATGGTAGTAGGACAAAATATGGGCTCGGGGCCGAGAACTGTGTCTCATATGTTGCCGGCAAAAACGTTGTAGAATACGGAGGACATAATTTTCTGCCGGCAGAATAAGTAACTTACGTACTTAGCAGAGCTATGCGTACCCGAGCAGACCTCACCCAGCTCGGGCAGCAGGAATTACCCCTCATTCAAGCACAAAATGGCGGCGAATATCTCGCGGGAATGTGGCGAAACCAGCTCGAGTCTCAGTTGTGCTGGCATTCGCTCAATACGTCCGTCTCCAGAACGACTCTACATACTGGTGCCCCTTCTTGGTCTTGGGTGTCGTTGTACGGACACATCAATTTTCCCCATAATAACGACTCCGACGCTTTATTCACAACAACCGCGTCGAACCAAACAGGCTCTAACGTATTTCGATCAGCTATGGCCAATCACGTAACGGAGGCCCCAGCTGATCATAATCGGGACCGTTCCATAAGGGCCTGAGGCAACGAATTTGGTCGGTTAGCCGCCTTGCCGCCCAGATCTCGAATGGTTGCTAGAGCTGTCGACTAGCGCTAGTATCCAGCAAATCGCTTTGAAGATGCAATTGATCAAGATCGCTCAGTATCAGAATCTAGGCTTAATTAATTGACTGTTCTTCTCGCTGCAGTGGCCAGGAGCCACTGCAATTCAAACCCCCTCTTTCGGATCACTCAGATGCGAACTCCGAAGGCTAGCTTCTTTGAGCACACTGCGCAGGCGGCAAATTCCGCCTCAAGAGCCTTGCGACAATTTTTTTGCGACTCACTTGAAGCTTTGCTGAAACAAACTAATAACCTCGACTTCAACCTAGCAGCACTGAACTAGATCCGATCAATGTCAGCGTCCGACCAACGACAAGCTCTCCTGACGAAACCTGTGGAGGACGTTGAGTTGAGTGACTTAGCTAACAGCACAGCTGTTGCTTCTTCCTCTCAGCAGAACGGATCCAATCAGTCAGGGGACGATGGCGACTTAGAGCTCGATGAAGCGTCCTCATCCTACCTCCAGCTCCTCCAACGGCGGGGTGAGGCACCGAATCAGGGACACGAGTCCGAGTATCGCGTCCTCTGGGCCTCTTTATCGCCCGGCTTGGATGACGAAGAGAACCGCTGTCGTGTGTTGATACACTCGTCTGATTCCGGTAGCCATTCCTCGCCGAAGATGACAGAGTGCGTCGGTGTTCGCCGATTATCAGAGGTTCTAAATGATACGGCCAGCGCTGAAAACAGGCTGGTCGTGCTTGAGGACTTGTCACTGAGACACATGTGCGTCCTTGGCTCGAGGCTCAGGATTCACCCATCTGTATGAATTCCACAGGGTGTGCTAACTTGGCACACTTTGCGGGCATTCCACTAACAACTTCTAACCGGCCAAGGTATTCGCACGGCACTTCATCCATCTCCGGTTCGGCACCCTTCACTCGGACAACTTGGCGGCCTTTCTAGCCTCGGACACCGCCGTACCATCCACCCCCGAGGCATTGAGACCAGAACCCCACAATTACAACCTCCGATATTTTGACATACTGCCGAAAGACCCAGGCTCCTACGGAAAGGCGTCTCCTCTTCAGAGCTGGATGAAACGACACAAGGACTTCCCCAATGCCGACTTCGCAGCATTCAACATCCTGAGAAGAGTTTTCATCCCCCCGAAAACAGCTAGTTGGGATGTCGACGGTGAGGTTGTCACCGTTCAGAGCAAACTCAGCGTCTGGAAGAATCCCGACTCGGGTCAAAGTCAGTTCCTGCCCAGGCAGTTTTCCACTTTCCCCCGCTAGAACAGATTCTTACCAAACAAGCAATCGTCCTCGTCGACCCCACGATTCGAGACCCCAAATTCCTCCGGTTCGTCAACGGCTCCACGAGTACCGACATGGAAACCTCGCAGATCCGCTTTGCCGACCATCCCGCCCAAGAGCTAGGCTCGCCGGCCTACCTCGGAGACGGACCCGCCATGTCCGTCTCCTCCCACCTCTTCAGCGACATCAAAAACCTGCCCCACCCAGCCCCAGACTCGGACCGCATGCTGGTGTTCCTCCGCCGCTACGTGATACACAAATGGATCGTCTACCTAAACCACGTGCACCGGTGTCTGGCCTCGGTACGCGACACGCAGTCGGTCCGGTCGATGGAGCCCGGCGGCGGCTGGTCCGAGGACATGTTTGTGCGCGGGCTTAAGTATTGGAGCGAGTTCCTGCCCATTGTACAGCTGACGATTGAGGCGAACATGGCGGCGCTGGGGATTGATATTTCGGAGAGTTCGAGTGTTGGGGTGGGCGGTGTTGGCGAGGCTAACATGTGGCGGTACATTCACCGGATGTTGGGGAACTACGCGAAGATGTTTGAGAGGGTGGCGGATTCGTGCGTTGACCTATCCCCCACTTGCCCCAATAGGTGTAGGTGAGAACTTTCCTGCTGACTTGACGGAAATCCGGGTTAGGTACACACAAATCGTCGCCATCAAAGAGGCACAGTCCTCCACTCTCCAGGCCCAAGCATCCTCCACACAAGCGCAGTTTGTGGGCAGGCTGACGCTTCTGGGGACCCTGTTTCTTCCGGCATCCCTTGTCGCGGGTATTCTCAGCATGGGTGGCGAGTTTCTGCCTGGGCAAAGACTCTTTTGGGTTTATATCGCGGTCTTGATCCCGGTTCTCTTTTTGGTGGTGCTTATTCTCTTTACGGATTTGGGGACCCTATTCATCCCAGATCCTGTGTCTCTGGGCATGGGCAAGGACAAACACCAAAGAAGGTCCTCGGGCGGAAAGAGGTCCGAAAAGGAGTCAGGAGGGCCTGAAGAGACTGGATGAAGGGGAAGACCTGGCGTTGTAACTGCTGCATAGGTTCCCATTCAGTAAGAGATCGTTTCAAGGGTCGTAATACCTGCAAATTGTGTACCGCACGCGCAAACTCAGTGCCAAGGCAATCTCATCAAACCAAATCTGGCGGAACCGCTGGTTCCCCGCATAGTTGCCATTGCTCCAGCCATTAGCATACAGTCCGACCCGAAACTGGAAGTCGCCATTCTCGGCAATCGTGGCGGGCTTGCCTAGCTCCTCGACGACCTTGTTCCCGTCGTACCACACCTTGATGTAACCGTTGTTGTTGCTCTCCCATCGCACCTGCAGCACAATCTTGAGCAAGACGCCGGCCGTGACGGTCACGCCCGTGGCCTGATGGCTCGACGTCTGCTGCGCCGAGGTCGGGTACAGCGACCCGTGCATGCACCGCGTCCACAGCTGGTTGCCGTTGAGCCAGATCATGGTGCTGGGCATCCAGACGTCGCACGTGCCGGGGAAGTTGGCGATGAACTGGGCGCTGTTGAAGCTCTGGTTGGGCGTAAACTCCCACGACTCCGACAGCCGGAACCAGAAGCCGTAGAAGCGCGTCTGCCACTTGCCCGTGTAGCCGCTGTTGGCGTGCACCTCGGCGTGGTACAGGCCGTTGTAGTTCGGGTTGTACATGTGGTTCATCACGTGAAGATGATAATCCGAGGGGTCTTCGGACATCCTTGGTCCCTTTTAGCTGTGCCGGAATGGATTAACGCTTTCCAGCGCCAAGAACCTTGAATCAACCAAGCATTCAAGCGGAGGCAAGCCGTGATTTTCGCGAGCTGAGCCCTCCTGACTGACCAAGCCCGAGCCAATTCCAAGGGTCGGTATTGGCTTGCTTGGCTTGATCAGAACGCTGGGGAGTATCTCAACTTAGGGTTAAGATTTACCCACTTTCGTAGATAAGGAAGACGGGAATGGAGACTTGATAGGGAACGCAATCTCGGTTTTATATAACTTTGGGAGAAGGGAAGAGGAGCAAAAGGGGTTGGGGGGGGGTCCAGTTTTAGAATAGGCCACCTGTAATTATCCCCAAAACTGGGACCTCGCGAAAAGTTGCCATTTCGAACCGCAAAGTACTACCTACTCGTCTAAACCATATTTGGCGATTTCTCTGATCATTTCCTGAGTAGTGCCTGAGTAGCGCCTGAGCAAGGTGGCTAGGGGTGGTGCGGGTGATTGGGGTTGGTGAGGGCAACTTTAGGGTAAAACAACAGGTACCCTTCCGGCCCACGTCCGGAACATCTCCTTCCATGCCCTGCCGGGCACCATCCAAGATGCCGTCAGAATCACCCGGGCCCTCCGGTTGCAATATCTCTGGGTCGATGCCCTGTGCATCATCCAGGGTGGAGACGAGATAGCCCGCCGGGATTGGGAGGCCGAATAGGTCAGGATGGGCGCCGTGTACGGCAACGCGTTTGTGACCGTCACCGCCGCTGGCGCCGAAGACTGCCAGAAAGGTATCTTCTTCCCCAGATGCCCGAATCGCGGGATGCCTTTTCGCTTTCTCGCGCAAAAGCTCGACAAGGAAGGCGGAGAAACAGCAGGGTACTTGTATTTTGATCGTTCATTTAGTCGCTTCTCCATGAGCGACGATGAGCCCGTCGACAAGCGTGCGTGGACCCTGCAGGAGCGCCTGCTATCGCCCCGGGTGATCAAGTACGGAAGGGACGCTGTCTCGTGGGAATGCCGCTCCGGAGTCATATCTGAATTTGACGCAACGGTCCGAACCGGGAGCCTCAAGGCCTACCAATTACCGCGGCATACGAGCGTGGAACAGTGGATGAGGACCGTCAAGGATTACAGCAGCCGCGCTCTCACCTTCTCGACGGACCGAATACCGGCTCTCCTAGGCGTCGCACAGAAATTCCAGGAATGCCTTCTAAGGATGCAATACGTCGCCGGTCTGTGGCAATCCCCTCAGGAAGAGACGATTCTCCTCCGCCTCCTGCTTTGGCACACCGTCATTGACACGCCAGAGCAGTGGGAGACCACTGAGCGATTACCCGGACCGACTTGATCATGGACGTACCTAGCAATCCAGGACAATGGCGGAAAGTTGGTGTCTTCTCGTTAGCAGAGTGCGAGCTCGGCACGCCCATTGACGCGGGTTGGTTAGATGATGGCATCAAGATGGACGTCACACTAATTAGTATGAAGAATAGAGAAATGTTTACTAGGGAACAACTGTTAGACCAAGCAACCGTGATGGACTGCAAGTTGGTTGATTGGCGAAAGAAGATGGAGGCAGAGCGAAGCTCTGCATCTGGCTAAGAAAAGCGGCAAAGGCTAGACCAGGCTATATCGGGAATAGGGGCTTCTGGTTATATTGCTACCAGCTCGTCTCTATTGCTCCTTAGTATCGACCAAACCGGTTTATAAACGTTATATTGCCATGCATACAAAGTAAAGACATTAGTGAAGCGCCAGCCGAGGATTATATCGATAAAGTGACCTGTACTGCAGCGGCTCAACTGGCCAGCTTTCGCTTATTGGGCCTCTGATCCGCGCCAACACCGATCCCATCGTCCTGGTGAAGGGGCCATGATCTCTCCCAGGAGCTCGGAGAGAGGTTCGCGACGGGATGCCGCCGAAAGTGCTTGTCTAGCTACCTCGACGGAGGAGCGGGAGTCGTCTGCGGCTTTGGTCACAATGTATGCGACCACTGTGTGGGCGGTGGACTAGAGCCCCAGGAGGTGCAGGGACGGGCATTACACCGGACCTGGACCACATGGGGCTGGGGAAAAGGGCAGCCAGCCGCCCCGTGAGCACCCGATGCGGGGTGGAGCACGACTGGTGGATGTCTGGTGGTGAGATGGCTTTTGTTTCTCTCTGTTGCAGGTGTTCCCACCTGCCACTAGCGCCATGCATTGCCCCGCTGCGGATGGCCGACCCACTACAGTCAGCACAGGGCAACTGGTCCCTGCGCAGGGGCGGCCAGCCCACCACCTTTTGCCCATTCAAGGCTCCGCCTTCCTTTCTCTTTTCCATTCCTTTCCATAGAGCAAATACAGACCTTTTGCCCACATGTGTGTTATGTCTGTTGCTCCCAACACTCTCATATTCACGACACTTTAGTACCTTTTTTCCGCTTACATCGCTTCCGTGGCTTTTATTGCTCCGCGTCCCCTACACTGCTTCTAGGTTGCCCACGGTATCCATGGCTGGCGGCCTCATATCAGACCGCTCGTTGGATTTCTGTTCCACAACACTATGCCCGTCACTGAGGCAACGCTACACCAACTTTCTTCCTGAAGCCAGACATTGGTATCAGGTTTTCAGACCGCCATGACCAGCAACCACCGCAGCAGTTGAGGTATCGTATGCCCATCGCTTCACAAGGCCAGCTCTAGAGGCACACGATACCAGCAATACTTCAAGAAACAGAGCAGCATGTCGAACTTGTTATCTGCTTTGACATTTACTACGGCCGCGAAACAGACCGTGTCAAGAAGACAGCTGAACGTCTTGAGAACGACATGCCGCCCTATCCATTATGTTGGCACGGGCCGCTGGTGCGAGGGGCAGGATGCTGGTGGCGGCGGTGGGGAAGGGGAGGACGGAGAAGGAGACGGAGCAGAGGGTGTAGGTTACGTATCATGAGGGGTTGAGCAAGTCCATCACATCACCATCACCATTACCATCACACCCCGCACCAACCCACTACACTGCTGACAAGATGGAGCAGGCTGAACCACCCCCGCCACCGTACAGGAAGATGGCGCACCCTGAGCAGGATATTCAGCTCGTGGACAGACGCTGGCCGTACGGTCGATTGCTAGCTCACCCGTCAGCTCACTCGTCAGCTCACAATGGCGTACTAGCAGCTGAAGAACTACCCGGCTACGATTCGCTTTTCGGCTATTACCTACAACCGCTAGTGTTTTCAGTATAGAGGCTGCCGCGGATGCGGATGCGAAGGCTGCGGATGCCGGATATATGCTGCGATCGCTGCGAGATGGGCTGGGGCGCTATTATGGTGCTTTTCGTCGGTTGCACCTCCGCTCCTCTGGTTCCTCGCCAGTAACAAAGCTTGACTCTTAAGTCTCCTTTTGATCATCCCCGTTTCCTATCCTCGTCTCATCTGATAACATATCGCACAGTTCCCCAAACTCGACCAACTCGACTGAGCAAGACGCTAGAGATTGGGTGCTTTGGGCCCTGACCCACAACTTGCACGGCTTGCAGGTTCTATCACCAAAAAGTGGCTCTCCCATAAGCCGGTTGAGGGCTCCTTGTATTCCCCCATGTGCTTCATGGCCCCATCACAGGGACCATTCATCCCATGAGATCTTGCCAAGGCTTTCGGAGAGGACAGAGGAGAGGATCTTAAAGACCGACCACATCACTGTGTAGTCGGCGTCACGCTTGGCTCTTAGTTCAAGAATGAACCTGGACAAGTGTCTGGTTAGAGGACGTTACTCAGGTGCCATCTTGAAGCTTGCACAGGCTGTGCACGGTGTGTCAGGTTGCAAAAGAGATGCCCGTAGGCAAACAGGGTCATGATGTTGGTCGTGGTTTCGCAGTGGCGAGCTGTGATTGGCTGGTTTCTTCGTGAAGAATTGTTGTTCGGGGAGAGCCTGCGCAGTTGAATGACGAGGGTACCTTTATGGTCTAAATTATGGAGGACTTGGTTACATTTCGAGCGCCGGCATCAGGCCGCAACCACTCCTCACAACTTCATGCTTGTTCTTCAAAGACTAGCCTGCCTAAGTCATACCTTGAGTTCTCTCAGTTAGCCCGCCTCTTCTGTTGCCTGCCCTGTTCAAGATGGCCCACAGCTCACTGTTGGATTCGGTGAAAGTCCCCAACACCCAAGGTACATCAGAGCAAATCGCTTTTACCAACCACTCACGCTAAAACGGTTGCCCTACGGCAAATTCAGGACTGCTACCACAGCGCAGGCAGCGAACAAGGCCTAGACAATGCGAAAGTGGGCCGCCTTCTCGCCAAACTCTTGGCCGTCGATAGCATCCTTCTTAATGCGCGCCGGCACGATGGTGGGCCCGATGAAAGCACAAGAAATCGGTGCAGCGTCGGTCCCGCCCCCCTGGCCAGTGCCAACATCCTCGATCCGACGCAGCGTCATCAGCACGGGCGAGCCCCGCACACGGCACACGAGGTCCCCCGGCCGCGTGACGCGCGAACCCATGCCTACGAGCCCCGACGCCGTCCGGTACACTACCCGACACATGGACGGCCACGTCATAGACTCGAGGAAACTCCCGCCTGTGGCTCCCTCGGCGCGCCGCCGCAGTTCGGCTTGCACCTCGGCCGGCAGGCTGCCATACAGCGAGCAGGCGGGCAGATAGCAGCCGCATGTATCTTCGTCGTCGCCGGTACCGCTGGCCTCGGACGACACGCCGTACCGCAGCTCGTGGTACCTGAGGACGTAGGCGGCAAAGGATCGGCGATGTTCGGCCAGGGTCTGCTGTGGCCCTATGGGGCTCACCGGCTGGTCCTTTTCCCGGGTGCCGAAAGGCAGGGCCAGCGACAGCGCCTCCAGCACGGCAAGCGCGTCACGGTCCTCCAGGGAGCCGTCATTACCAGCAGCAGGGAAAACCAACTCCCACACGCGGTCGAGCCAGAAGGGGTTCTCCTTGGCACGTTCTCGTGCCAGATGGGTCACGGGAAAATCCGTCGTTTCCATGCGTCGGGACACGGCCGAAATCTCGTCCACCACCCAGCCCCGGACCAGGAGATGCGGCAGCGGCGTGCCTCTCGCACCCTGCGTATCCCCCTGAATGCGGATGTTGGTGTCCTCGGCCTCGGCTGCGGCAATTGGGTAATCTAGCGGCGTGGTTCGGTTGATGCTATGCCAGTCGGGCACCCAGCTGGGCATCCTGCCGTCGTCGTGCGGGTCCCAGTCTTTTGCCTCCGCGGATGGGTCGTCCTCGTGGTCGACGAGGCTGACGGCGAATAGGTTCTTGGCCTTACGGATGAAATTGGCGGCTAGCTGTGTGTACACGACGCCGCGCGTGACGGTGTAGTCGGGCTTGATGACGAGGTGACCGTCCATGACGGCCAGCGGGTGACCCATCAGAGAGAAGACGCGATCTCGCGCGTCCGTTACGCCTAGAATGCGCACCCAGTGCATGGCGGTAAGAAAGTCGCACGCGGGCGTGCCGTTTTCCTTCTTGTCCCAGACCAGTACGATGTGGGTGGCGATCCACGACAGTAGGCCGAGATGGGTCACCAACGACGCGCCGCGAAAGTCCAAGAACTTGGCAAACTTGCCCACTAATGGCCATTCGATGAAGTCCAACTCTAAGGCGTGGTGGTAGTGGTCCTCTCCAACCTCGGCTGCGTCGGCGGACTTGGGCGCCGTGTATAGGATGGCTTGGCGTGCAAGGCCGAGCTCCTGCACGATCCAGGCGCGGTGAAAGTACTCAATGTCGAAAAATATCTTGACCGCCTCCCACTTGCGGGCCTGTTCTTCGAACTGGCGCTGGTCGTCCTCGGACAGAGCCGCGAGGCGCGAGGCAGGACCGGTCACGGACACGTCGTGGTGCAGGAGGAGGATGCGTGCCTTACGCAGTGCCGCGTCTGGGTCGTCCATAAAGGAATGGATGAAACGGATGGCGGTCAGCGCGTGCTGGCGGCCCTCTTCGCCCTCCTCCCAGCCAAGCCAGGCGAGCACGCGCCGCGCGCCGGCAAAGATGCGCCCCATCAGCTCCAGCTGCGATGTGCGCTCCGCCAGGTCGCCTTGGTTGATGCACAGCGCGTCGGCCCACAGCCGCCGCACTTGTCGCACACTGTTGCTGTACCCGGACAGGGGAAGATGTCGGAAGGCCGTCAGCGCCCCGTGCAGGTTCGCCGTGACTGAAAGCGTCACGCCGTCGATGGCGACGTCGCGCCGCTTCCGCGCGTCGCCCCACACATACGACACGGCCTCATACGATTCCCCATCAAGCGTCTGATGCACCAGCCGCCCGACAATCGGGTCCAAGGGGTTACCTGCCTCAAGCTCAAGAACACGGATGAGCTCTGGCGCGAGAGGGCGGTAGCACGCCGGGTAGCGACAAGGCTCGGGGTCGTTCATGGCGTTCTCAGTGTTTTGGGGAGTGCTGAACTGCCCATGTCATAATTAATGATGGTGTTGGGTTGAAGCCCCGCTAGAGGCTGGGTCAGAACCCGAAGGCTTGCAGTGGGGTGGCGTTTAATGTGACATTGTGGTGGTGGATAGGTGGACCCGCTAGATACCTTACCCTAACCTCTATCCAGGCGATAACATGATAGAATCATTCTGATACCTTCCTAGCCTAAACCGGCTTAAATATAGAACCAGCTGGCCAGCAAGGCCATTTGGCCCTAAGCCAAGGGATATCTACCAGCTCGCTCAGCTGGCGTGAAATGAAGGGCTTTGGTATCGATGGTAGTGTGAATCGTGGGATGGGAGTAGTGACTGCCATCCCACGATTCACACGTGAGACCGGACAACGCGGCCTGTATGCAACCCACCGCAGGGATGAAAGGTGCCGGATAACCTTTGCTCGCCTGCACTTGGTGCATGACAGAGTGCATTTGGCCAATAGACGAGGCAGCTATCCGATCCTGCATAAAAGTGGGCCGGTACGGCAGTGTATAACTAGTCCCCGAGTGCTCAATCCATTTTGCAACTCATCATCCACTTTTATCACCAACCGACTTCTCAGTGGAACTTCTGGCTGAGCCGGCTGCGAATAAATATATCTAAGCTGAGACTCTAGTTTGTCTTGATTGCTTTCATTTTGACTTCAGACATGGAGGACCTTTGCTAGACCTGTGTTAATTGTTCCCAAACACCTCATAGACGGCTCCATTTTAGATCTGGCCTGCGTTCTGCAACTATTCTCGATTCAAAAGACAGCATGACAGATTCGCAAAATGCCGGACCATTTGCACATCCTGTCGTGGAAGAAATAGCCGAGAGGCAAGTTTCAGAACCATTCCCATTTTGAGAATGAGTAGTATCCAAACTCACCTCTCCAACAGACTAGACGAGCAACACATCTTCACTACCAAGATCCTCGGCTTCCTCCTCCACCCTAACATCCCCATCCCCTCCCCGCATGCCAAAATAGCCGATATCGGCACCGGCACCGGCATCTGGCTCCTCGACGTCGCCAAGTCCCTCCCGCCGACATGCCAGCTCACCGGCTTCGACGTCACCCCCTCCGCCTTCCCCCCTTCCCACAAGTGGCCACCCAACGTGTCCTTCCAGCTCCACGACATGCACCGCCCCTTCCTGCCCTCAGAGCTCGGCACCTACGACGTCGTCGCGGTCCGCTTCGTCAGCGATGCCACCCCGCGCGCCGACTGGGCTCACACCATCAAGAACCTGATGACACTGCTAAAGCCCGGCGGCTGGCTGCAGTGGATCGACTCGTGCAACTTTTCGCTGTACAATTATGTGGCGGGGACGTCGCGCGCCGCCTGTCAGGAGATCTACGACGGGTTGCAGCCGTTCCGCGCCGCCGAGGACGTCGTGATCGGCCTCATGATGCGAGAGCCCGGGAACGTGGGGCGGGAGGAGTTGTGGCGGAAGCTGGGCTTGGTAGAGGTATACGAGGATGTGCTTTCGACTGACAGGCTGCAGGAGCCGCAGCTGGAGCTAAGGGACAAGGGGACGAGGAATGTCATTGTTTGTTTCTTGGGGTGTTTGGAGAGTTTGGTGGGGGTGGAGGGGAGCGGTTGGACCAAGGAGAGGATTGAGAGGGTGAAGGAGGAGGCGATGAAGGAGGTTGATCAGGGCGTTTATCATACGCTAGATCAGGTTTGCATTGTAGGAAAGAAGGCTACCGAGACTTGATTGCCTATATTGGTGGTGGCATAGCTCATAAGAGGCGTTACTTGATAGCTCTAGATGATGGAAGCGTCTGGGCGGTCATTGTGGTAGGTGGTAGGTTGCGTTTGATAGCGATGGAGCCTTTGAGAGCCACGGCTATTGAAGCCTGAGATGCGAGTAGGTACCTGCGGATTCTATACTCACCCTCAAATCACCGGGTTCATTGTCCTAATTAGTCTCTCTGGACATGCACGGCGATTGGGGATTACGTCCTCTGAGGCGCGGGACCTGACCGAATCGCGAACTTAACTAGACTAGACTAGGCTTGACTTGACTTGACTTGACGAGCCCAAGTCCAGTGCCATGGCCCGGAACAATACAGTCTCTACCTTTGGAAGCTCCCATGAAAGACAAAATATTGTCAAATATCACGTGTATCAACCAGAAGGCATAATTGAGAGAGTTGCATGTGTGTTGAATCGATCAAGCTCTCGCTGTTGGGCAGAGTTCCTCAGGTGCCCTGGCCTGCGCACGAGAAGCCCCCTAGGTGTGCTGCTTGCGTCGTCTAGCCTTCCTCACACAGTCATCACCTCACCCTGTCCTTGCCAAGACCCCCAATCTTTATACTTTTTTCCGCAATGGGTCCCTTAACCCGAAGGGCTCTCCACCCGTGGCATCCACCATCTTTCGCCCCTCACTGGCCGCCGCCGTCTGTGCCTTTGCTGTTGCCACTGCCGTCGCGACCTAGAAAAAAAGCTGGGCAAAGACTTCCGTCCGCTTCTCATGACGTTTGTTAATCAGAACCTTGACCTCGCTGTTTTCGGCCTAGAAACTCGGTCTAGTAGCAGGGAAACCATTGGGCGGATCTCCAGATACGACCGCAGGCTTGCTTCACGTCTGTCTCGACAAAGGGCAGGTCGAAGAGAGTGCCGTGACTTGCCTTCTGTGGGCCGTCGAGACCGGTACCGCAGGTGCTAACAGTGGCGATAAAGAGCTTTGGCTTTCCCGGGCTACCGATCGGGCATGTCGCGGAAGGCTACGTCGACCGCCTTTCTGCCGCCTGCCGGCATGGCTGCCGAGAGCACCATGACGACCTCCCACTAGGTCGACCAGTTGCTTGTCCGCGTGCGCGGCTACGATCAGCGCGATGCTTGGCTGCGAGGCGAAGACGCAAGTATGCTTCCAGCGCCGGTCGGCCACCCCTCACCGCACCGGTCAGGTCGACGTCCTTGCGCGCAAGGTCGAGGCAGCGTGCTGCAGCTGCTCCATCTTCCCGCTGCCGCTCGTGATGTATCGGCTGACGGCGTGGACGGCACGGCCTTCCCTCGTGGTGACGGCGTCTTCCGTCGTGCCGTGGTTGAGCCATGTACCCGGGTCGGACGAGAGTTGGTCGGGAAGGTCGACGATGCTGGGGAATGGCGGCCGTGTTTGCAAACCGCGCTTTCGACATCCAGGTCGGAAGGACTTTCACCATCACCTGGACCAACGCTGTGGGAGCTGTGTCAATCAAACTGAAGACAGGAAGGACGGCAAACCTTTGGGATTTTATTACTATCGCGGGTGAGTGAAAAGCGCCCTATTGCAAGAAATGTGACAGTTTGTGTTGACTGTGATTCACGTCCAGGTGGTGTGACCGGAGAGTCGAAAAATTGTGCCACTGAGCCGAAGGGACCCCCAATTCCAGGTAAAGGTCTTACGGAATATGTTCCATCGGAGCACCTGACATGCTGTACTCAGAAGAGAGTTGGCAGGTAATTGGGTAGTTGATCCCATCGCGCTGAAGTTTGATGTCGACCGCGTACTGTTCGAGAGCCTCCCAATTGACTGGCCCGAGCGAATCCTCTCAGTTGATGTCTGTTGTTGCCCAGTTCAACGCAACAGTCTCGTCGTTGGTGGTGGGCATGTCGCGGCATTTGCGACCACGAGACTCTTTGTGTTCCCCCTTTCACGAGTGGCAGGGGGCACGCTCTCCACCACTTTTTGTGTCCCTCCCTTTCACACGCAGCAGGGGCACGCTCTCCACCACTGTTTTCGTCCCCCCTTTTCACACGCAGCAGGGACCCGCTGTGCACAACTCACTGTTTGTGTTCCCCTGCCCCACGAGTGGTAGGAGGCACGCTCTGCGCCACTTTTTGTGTCCTTCCCCCACAGGCAGCGAGGGCACACTGTGCACCGCTGTTTGCGTTCCCCTGCCTCACCTGACAGGGGGTCTGCAGTACGTTAGGTGTTCGCAGGCAGGCATACGGTGTCAGGTCTATTGGATGCTGGTGGCGGGTCTCTTAGCCATGTTGGAAAGGGCCGTGGTGGCATCCAGCGCCACCATGACCCGAGGGTTTGGGCCAGGGGCTTGTTTCCGGCGCTTGAATCTCGTTCCAACCAGCCCCGGCGGCGGCTCCTATTCGGAAGGTGCCATTCGGAATGGAGGTGGCACGCCAGGTTCAGCATCCTTCCAACGAAAGTCCTCTCCCGGCGCTGGGCCCGCCAGGGATGGATTTGATCTCTCCCCTGCACGGCGTGGGCCGCTGACGTATATCACCACGCATCCCCATGGTCATCGCACGTCCGCCTCTTACTTGGTCTTTCGCCGTTTCCCTGCATCTCAGCTCAAACGCGGTTTCCATCACGGCCTTTTTGGTGTCTTTGACCTGGTCTCTCCTTCGGTGCTGCCATGGAGCTGGGCACTTACCATCTATCTGCACGTTCCGACCATTACGTTCCGACCTATCCTTCCCCTGATCCGGCCAAGACTAGACCCATCAAGAGGGACCCAGAGGAGAAGCATATCGACCCGCCTCTTTACGGGTCGCTGCCCACTCCGCCTGTCGCCCCTCCCGACGGCCGGCGACAGCGGAAACGTACCAGGGCGGTGCGGGTGCGTCTTCAGAAACACGATACTGGCGATGTGGCTGACCTGCGAGCAGGCTTGCGAGAACTGCCGGGGGCTCAAGGTGAAATGTGACGAGATGATTCCCTGCAGAACATGCAAGGAGAAGGACCTCGATTGCAGGTATCGAGACGTGGTAAAGAGACCGTAAGTGTCTGGTCGGCTGCAGCAGCAAGTCTGGGTTGGGGTGTCGAATGACTAACTTGGTCTCTTGCAGGCAAGAAGAAACGTTGAACCGAATCGAGGCAGCCCTCTCGGACTTCAAGCACTGGATGGAGTGCATGCTGGGCCGGACGGGGCAATTCCGACAAAAGATGGTCGCGGGGATGAACCCGCTGGTGCTGCCGGGTCAGACCACGGCTCCCGCCAACCATACCGCGCCCACCAGCTCGGTTCTGAAGTGGCCATCGATCCGACAGATGGTGGGTGAAGCCATAGGTCTTCCGAAGGTCGACGACCTAGAGCAGTTCCCACTTGAACACGAGAAGGCTCGGGGTTTACTCCGTGTACAGTATGGCGAGGGTTACCATGGCAACATGGACTTCAGCAAGGCTACGGTACTGGCGTACCTGGAGAGCTTCGACAAGAATATCCAGAGCATGTACCCAATCATTCCGCCCAGGGACCTGCGAGCCATGGTTCAAATCTTTTTCGACCATCATTCGCGGTCCGAGGGCCCCCCCATCACGCCCGCCAAGCGCAAGCGATCTCCCTCTTCGGGCGCGGACACAGTTCACGAATCTTACAGGCGTGGCGAGCTTCTCCGCAGCATGGACCACTGCCTGATACTGCTGATGCTGGCCCTCGGCAAGATGTGCCTCCACAAGGGCCCAATGCCCGATGTGGCCTGCTCCGGAATGTCTGACGGGGAGCAGGAGCAGGAGCAGGAGCAGGAGCAGGAGCAGGCGCTGCGGCGGCCGCACAGTTTGCCTCTGGCTCGCGGCCGCGCGGGCGTGCCCATGCTCCAGACGAACCACTCGCTCCCGAACTGCCATGTCATTCCAGGCATCGAGTACTTTTCCTACGCCATCAGCATCCTCGGGAGTCAGATGAGCGGCAGGACCCTTCAGCATGTCTGGGCAAACATCCTCGTCGGCCTCTATTACGGCCAGCTGGCCCAACCCGTCGATAGCTTTCACCACATAGCGGTGGCGGGTCAGGCGTTGCTGATAGATATCAAGCTGTGAGTGCTGACGGGCCACCGGCCGCGGAGAAGCTAATTAAAATGTATTTCAGGTTGCTGCATCAACTGGACCCATCGAATATTTGCGACAAAGAGAATCACCCGCTGGCCATGGCCTTCTGGATATGTTTTCAGTTGGAAAGGTTGAGAGGAACCCACAGTAAACATGGTACAGCAAGACTGACGACGGGCTACCCACAGCGACATCCTGGCCGAGATGCCACTCGAGCCAACGGGCATTCACCAGTACAGGGATTTCATGCCGCCATTCAACATAAGCGAGGTCAGCGCTTCCGGAGTCGAAACGCACGTGTGTCAGTCGTACGCAGCGCAGATGTCCCTGAGCAAGCACATGTATGACATCTACGACACGCTATACATGCCAAGGCGGCCGGCGGGCGACATTGACGCTCTCTGCGAATCCTTGGCGCTGGTGAAGTCGACGGCCTTCGAGTTCGACGAGTCCGAACCTCCGGCGGCCGACATCCTCTCGGCCCGCCTGCGGGCCAAGTACTGGGGCGCTCAGGTCATCACCTACCGGCCGTACATTCAGCAAGTCCTAGAGCCCCCCCACCAGGTCGAGAACTCTCCGACAAGGGCGTTAGAGTACGCCAAGAAGGGCATCAGAGCCTTGATCGAGAGCACCCGAGCCTTCCACGGCCTGGCAGGGAACAAGCGTCCCATCATGGCCAATATTTTTGGCACCGCTCATGCGTAAGTAAGCCGACAACCTTTCCCAGTCAACCACCTGCCCCTCGCTGACGCCGCCAACCTGCGCAAACAGCCAATGGGGGAATGTCCTCGTCCTCACTGCATGCTACCAAAGCCACGTCCTGCGGCAGCACGTCCACGAGGATGTGCTCCGAGACCTCTACACACGCACCATCGACTTCTTGCAATATATTACCTCGGCCGATGAGAGCGCCCTGAAGGTCGATCTCGACATCCTACGCACACTTGAGGAGCGCCTGTTTCCCCAACAGCCACAAGACCCCCCCTATTGGGGTGCTAGACGGGGCGCATGGCAGCTTGCATCAACTGCCGTGGGGTGTGGAGCTTCGATATTGGGTCATGAGTGACCAGGCCACCTGGCTCGTGGGGCCTGACCCATGGGGATGCACGCTTCTGCTCAGGAGCCACAGACCCAAGCGAGGAAAAGAATTGCGGCTCCTCCTTGCGTGTCTTCGTGGGCTCAGGAACGTGGACGGTGTAAGGCAACTCCTTCCCTGGCCAGTTCTCCTACTGACGTGCCATTAGGTCAAGTCAACTGAGACAAGGTGGCAGAGCAGAGCGGTCTAAGAGACGGGAACACTGCACGGCAGATCTATGATTACATTCGTGTGCTCGCAGCCCCGTTGATGTCACCATTGCAGACCTGCTGGGCGGGTATACTAGGCAAGGTACACATGGAGAATAGGCGGCACGAGGCCGCGATGGAAGCGATTCAAAGGGGGCGACCGACCAGCCCAACGGCGCGGCGGCCTCTATCCTCTTCGTGAAGCGATCTTTGCACAGTGTAACTAGTCCACGAATCGCAACAAAATGTTTATTTCGAGAGGAAATTGTCAAAAATGCTCGCTGGGGCTGCTTGTTGCTTGTGGATTTACTGCGGATGACATCTGGCAACGAAGCGGTTGAGACAACGAGTTGCCAGATCCGAGTCATCCGACTGCTGCCACGAGGGGTGCCTCCGCGACAATCATCCGAAGAAGAAAAAACCCCCCAGCCAATGAGGATTTTCAGACCACCCCGATGCTTCGGCGAGCATTTAAACTGTCAAGCTGTCTTTCACCCTCATCAGCCGCGCAGCTCTTTCCGGGCGTACTCAACACGCGGCACGCCAAGTCCCAGATTGGTACCTGTCGTTCCGCACCTGGACCCGATCTGTCATACTTGCTTTCGATTCGAATTCTTCCCACTCCCCTTCCATGCCAAAGACGTTATTGCAGAATTGTCATGCTGTTCACCATGGTGGCCCAAAGAGCTTCCCATTGATGCTCCGCTACCCATCTACCTGGCGATATCCTGACTATGCGAATGATTGAGCAGGTGAGACGCAAATCACTGCTGTCATGAAAGCAAGCTCACGTCTGGCAGACCAGGAAGTCGATCCGTTTCGACTTCGAGCAGCTTCGCGAAAAAAGCCTCTCAATGCTGAGCGATGGCGCTGTCTGCATTCACGAAGTCGGAAAGACTCCCGATGATGAGTTCTACAAAGTTGCAGTCTGTCAATCACGTGTCCCATGGCCTTCTCAACATTCTATCTCATGTCTGAGAAGGAGAGGGACCTCCAACAGGACGTGTTGGAGCCGATCAAAGGGGAGGCTCGAGTGCACTGCAAGTGGACAGCGAGGCCGAGGGCTGAGTTTCGTTTCATACAGAGACCGGCCAAGGGCATTTGATCTAGACACGAGCCGAGGACTCGAGGAGTATTACCGGCGCCGTACGGCTTCGCAATATACGTCCTCGCGTCGATCGAATGGGCCATCGTGATACGCGCCATAGTGCTATGGTCCCCCGGCCAGGCTCCAAAGGGAGGCTGCTGATGGATACCCTAGGGATCACGCGCAGCGCTGCGTGTTCCTGGGCATGCACTTGTGGGGCGATCTTGATGGTGCTCTTGCACTCGAGCTCGTTGGGAGAGATCAGGATGCGTGGATTCGACACTTCTAGGATCTGGGCAATGAAAAGACGATACGACCGGCGTTGGATGAGATATCGCTTCCCCGCGCCCTGCTCAGCAGCTGGCGGCGAAATGGGATGTCCTTCAGCACGAACTTGACGACCATAAAATGAATGAGCTAGTGTCCGCAGCCATTCCCTACCTTAGACTCCGCTGGCGCTCTGGAATAGGAGCAAAGCCACATGGCGGTTGCAAGCAAGACCTTGCACCCGACAAGCCACCCGAGAGAACATCAGCAGCCTGCAGACCCTTAGGAGCGCTATGGGTTCCTGACGACGATGTAATGGAAACCACCACCAGCGACGAGACCATTACCAACGACGATAGGGTAGAGACTGCCATTAGTGACGATAGGGAGGGGACTGTTGTGAGTACAAGTGGAATTGGATTCGAAATGGTGGTGGAATGGAGGTCTGTTAGGGGGTAGACCCCTGGACTTGGAAGTAGACAGAACAGTCAGTTGAACGCATTTTTATCCTTGGTTTCAAAACTGCCGACGAGAGAGAGTATTTCATAACCAAGGACCCGGCGCACCTCGAATTCCAACAAGATGTAGAGCGACCGGTTGAGTATCCGAGTCGCTACCCCTGATCAGAGGGTGGGCGCGGAGACGGAGTCTTGACCGTCTGGTCGCTGCTCGGAGGCATCATCGCATTGAGAACTGGGCATTTGGGAATAGGTATACCCTTTTTATGTTGTATTGGTGAAAGTGAAGACCGAAGGGAGACAACGCACCCCCCGCGAAGAAACCCGCGCAGACGCCCAACTTGAAGGTCGAGACCCCCCTTCAGCGAGCTAGACTCTGGGAATCAGTTGCTTGCAATAAGTCCAATGAGATCAAGTATAGCCAGGGATAAGCCCAGACAAGTTTGCTCGATCACATGTATACAGGTTTGGGAATACTAAGCGTCGCGTTTTGATCGAGTTGCAGCAAGAGAAGAGTCAGCACCGGAAGCGTTGTCCCATTCATTGATCCTACTGACAAGGACAGAGGTTACTAACAGTAATTGGACTAGAGAAAGCAGCGGAGAAGAACGTCGACCAAAACGATAACAAAAGTGACCCGCAGTAATGTATGATTGTGAGATTGGTATGCCACCATGGCGGACACCCAAAAAAGACCCCGGCGACTGGGGTGTGGTGCCTCCTCCTTTCCCTTTTCCGTCTTCTTTTGGCCCCATAATCGATCGCCGCTCCTGTCCCTCCTACCACGACTTGGCCGACACCGCTCGTCGTAAACTCTCAAGCTCTCACCGTATCCCTTCATCACCGGCCGTTCCGAGTAGCGATGGTAATTTGCACATGCCGGGTCGTCACGGGGGCAGGCTAGGACGTCAAAGGGTGTCCTCTCGTCACCACCCAGTGCCACGCCGGCATACGAGCGGGGGTCGACGGCCTCGTACCACGATTGTGTCACGGCGCGACATTCTTCACCCTCGGCAGCGACCAGAATCCACCGTCGATAGGTGATTTCAATACACGACGACGGCGGCGACGGGCGACCTCGAACCAGAGTGGTGACTGCGGTGGCGGTGGTGCAGGGATCAATGTCAATTCGCGTCTCGGAATCGCCGCCATCACCGAGGACGCTTCTTGATGTGTGGGTGCCGGTTTTTATGTTGATAGCCATATCACCGTTGCCGCCGCCGCCGCCGCCCTCGGATGAAAAACGACACGCTTGATTGCTGCACCTAATATGCCCCTTCCCTCCCTGCCGTCGGGCGAGCGGCAAGCCTCCTGGCATGTCCTCTTGTCCCACGTATTGCAGGCACCGGCATCGGTTTGGATCAAAGCATCTCATCTCGGGGAGAGCACAGCCCGGGGCGGATTGCGGGACGATGAACTCGGCCGGCGCGTCGCGCCGAAATCGTTTCAGCAGACGGACCATGTTGGTAGGTGTCATCCTTTCCTTCTTCTTCCTCTCTTGCCCCCCCGGGTTCCCAGCAGGGTACCCTTGGGGTACCAGCAGTACATGGCCTGTCCACTCCATGTACAGCCTTATCGCGGTGCTTTTGCTCCCAGTGATGGTGATGGACGGACAATACCCTGCCTCATCGCCATCGGCGCGTCGGCCGTGATGGTGTGCCGGAAGATGACTCTTGTCCCTGCAAACCAACAACCGTATCCGCGCTGGTTCCGGCAGGTCGAGTCTCGCAAGCTGCTTCCCGTACCTGACAACCGTATCCCACGTGATGACGCAGTCTTGGTGCTCGCAAAGTCGCACGTGTCCTCGGCGGCCGATGCACCGCCGGATGCGCGAGAAGTACGCCAGTGGGTGATGCAGCCCGCAGGGAACGCAGTGCCTCGATGTGGTATCAGAAGCTCCGCTGACGCGCAGAGTGCGGTTCCACGCCTGACGGGCCTCCCTGTTTTCCCTGCATGCTGAACAGATGCTGCTGGCAGTGTCACGTTGTAGGAGCTGATGCAAGGGTGCTACTCCTGGTGTCCGAGGGTACATGCACTCAAGGACGCGGCGTGATCTGACCCAAGGAGAAAAAATAGGCGGTCCCGGAAGGTAGATGCCCCTATTGACAAGGCCGGTGAGGTCATGGTAGTGGTCAAATCGGTCGTCGCAAAAGAGGCGGAGAAATAAGCGGCTCGTTCTCCGGAGGCACTGTAAGCCTATAGGATCCAGCAGGTCCATGATGCGCAAGAGCACCTCCTCAGGCAGCCTGCAGAGGGGGCTGTATGTCGCATTGTAGAGCGTGTCTGCCACCAGGGGATCCGTGGCGGACGATCCATGGGGGCCTTCTCGTGCCGTCCGACCTGTCCAGGCTGTATTGGGTTGAAGACCAAGAAGAGTTGTGATCATCATCACGGTCATTGAATCGTTTGGCCTGGGATAGCCAACCGTGTCCGCCCAAGCTAGGGTGGTATGTCGGAGGAAAGAAGGACGGAGGAAAGAAGGACGGAGGGAAGAAGGACGGAGGAAAGAAGGACAACTTTGAGGATCAAACCAAGACGAGCGATTGTGGGAAAAAGTGTAGACTTTTTTCGGGTTCCAAAAGGTTAATTAACGTTTGTTGGGAACTCCGTCCAACAAGTTTATTTTTATGCTCGGATCACTGCGACTCCAACCGCTTCCACGCGTGGGAAAAAAAAGAAGAAAAAATTACTACATCGGGGCCCCGGCGAGGTAATTGTCCCAGACCCGGAGCCACTCCCTCAGCGGCCCCCTTTCACCACCAAGTGTCCTCCCCGGCCCGAATCTTCGCCAGCGCACCGACTCAAACAACGTCCCCAGCAGCTCCCACACCCCCCCTCGCCACCAAGCCAGCACACCGGCTCGCAAACGCCGCCCAGCCACCCGCACCCACAGCCAGCTGGCCCATAGCACTCGCGTCCCAGCCCGCAGCAGACGGGCCGGCCCGATGACAGCGGCGACAGCCCCGAACGCGACCAAGGCCCACATCACGATATCCTCTCCGACCCAGGGGAGCGCCTCGGCAGTCTTCTTGGCGGCGGCTCGGTGCGTGGCGGTCAGATTCCACGGCTTCTCGTTGGTCACATCTTTTAGGGCTTTCGTCCAATCGGCTGAAGCCCCCTCCAGGACAGAAGCTGCCTCCTCGAGATCCCTGTCAAGGTTGAACTGTCAGTGTCAAGTCTTGTCTTGGATCAGACGCCATATGACTTACGAAGCCGACTTGGTGGTCTGGATGGGGACGGGACGGACACCGGCTGGTGCCATGGCAGCGGTCCCGGTCGTGAACAGGACGAGGGGTAGGACAACGACAAGGGCAGCGATGACAACGGCGCCAGCCGCGACGACGGAGCGGAGGGAAGGACGCATTTCGTTGAAGAAAAATGGCGAGGAGAACGGAGCAGAAAGTCTGGATGATTAAGCCCTGATGCCAAAGATCAGAAACGAAAACTTCGCAATGGGCAGATTTCGGACTTTAAAAGATTTGTGTTCTATCACCTCGCGCCTGACTTCTTCAGCAGACGTAGCCGCTAATGGGCAAGAGATGCTCCATACTAGCTAGGCTGCTACCCAGGTAGGAACAAACAACAACCTGCGGGACAGAAGATTACCAGGTACTTGCATAGCACAGGATCAAAGCTGGTGCGCGCTTTCCCGCCAGAAATGATAGGAAGTGGACCTTTAAGGTGTCCCCGGGCCATTCAGAGCATACAGGCCATCCTACAGGTCTCAGCGTCGTAGCTTTCGCTGTAAATAAGTATGGGCCTGAGCACAAGGCCTTTATATCACAGTACGTTGACCGACTAGAAGGGGCCACCTCTCAATGAAACGACCCCACAATGCAACATTGCGATCGGCGTTCCCCCTCGACAACTACTGTACTTCTCAAACACCACGTCAGGCCCCACCCGCCACGCTAAAATCGATGTGTGTCGCACACCGCGTTTTTGCCAGTCTGGCCATCTGGAAGTCCGCCAGTTCAATTGAACAACGCCAGAATCGTGGTTTAGCGGCCTTTTTTCGATCAATCTTCCTGGTAATAGATTCCCAGACCCTATTTTAGCTATATACCCTTTTTCTAGATTGATCCTGACTGCGCGCGCGCCTCGCAGACCGTTTCCCAATCAAGCCACGTCATCAGCCACGAAACCGACCGGCACGATGCCGTCGAACAGAAAGCGAACCCGGCCGCCCACGGAGCCTGAAGAGCCGCTCCGTCGGACGAGCCGGGTTCGGAAGCCTCGCCTTGATAGCGGCGGCGGCGGCGGCGGCGGACCGTCCCAGCCGAAACCTACAACCAAGATCGTGCTGGTCAGCTCGCCGCACCCGCGCCCCGGGCCCGAGTCTCGACCGCGAAGAACACAACCACCACGAAGAAGCCTCGATCGAAGACCCCCTGCGAAGAGCCCACTCCCGAATCTGAGCCCAAGCCCGAGGCCGAACCCGAGCCTGAAGATACAGAACCCGAGGCAGGCAGAGTCAGAAAGAGAGCCCGATCCTCCACGTCGTCGGGTTGAGTTCTCCAGCCCCCTGGGCACGCTGACCATAACCGCCAGCATGCAGTCAAAAAAAGCCAAAGGCAAGGCCCCATTATGGTCAGCATTGAAAGCCACGTCATTGGTCAAACCAATGTCATCCGCCGGTTCCCAGGCCGGGTCCCGGGCGGCTCGCAAACGTTCACCGTCAGTAATCTCTATTTCCAGCAGTAACAAGGGCAGCCGGTACCCAGCTCGGCTGGAGGTCAAACTCGATCAGCCATTCAACAAACCCATCCTGAGTAGTGTGGCCCCTGTATACCATCACCTCAAGGAGCCTATCTGCTGATACTGCTGGCAATAGGTGGAACCACTTCCCTCTCTCAAAATCATTGGCCATCAAGGGATTTTTGCCTTTTGGCGCCCATCCTGTTCGCCACGCGCCATCCCTTTTATCCATACTAGATTCATCGCAAAATATGTACATCTTGGCACTGAACATAGAGATCTTGCATTGCCAATCAAGCCTCAGGGTATCGTTGCACTGGCTCATCTTCAGATGGAGCTTCTTCCTCTTCCATGAGTTGCTATTCAGATGGCGGCTGATGGTGGAAATCGACAGCCACTCGCCCAGCTCGGCCATCATGAACCATTGTATTTCGTCGAGGTAAAGATCGGGCTTTTCGCGAAGGAGGTCGAAGATGGCTTGTAACAAAACGAGGTCAGCCAGTTACCGGCACCACCCAAAGAGAGTCCTTTGCTAACCTCCAAGTGCCAGGGCAGTAGTTTGGCTGCGTTCTGAGGGGTCTTCGGCTTCGTAAAAGGGCTGCCAGTCAATTCAAACTGCCGTTTATATCGGAAGGCTTGTCGGGCACTGACGCCAGCGGCGGCTGCGATTTCGTCGACTGGCAAGGAGGCGGCCACCATCGCCAGGATGACCCCTTTCTGCCGGGCGTTGGTATATCGAACCATGGCGAGTTGGCTCAACACCAAGGAAACGGCGGCGATGGCTTTTCTGGCGCGTTTTGGGCTTCAATTCGGTTGTTCAATTGAACTGGCGGACTTCCAGATGGCCAGACTGGCAAAAACGCGGTGTGCGACACACATCGATTTTAGCGTGGCGGGTGGGGCCTGACGTGGTGTTTGAGAAGTACAGTACCTCCTTTCCAACCACCCTCATTCCTCCAATTTTGCTGCAAACACCACCAAATTCAAGATGGCTACTTCCCATGAGCAGAAAATACTGTCGGCAATTGAAGAGGTTCCAAATGGCGCAGATGAAGCCGAGGCAGCGAAGAACAACGCAGTCCATCAACACTGCACCGAAGACTCCGCAGAGCCACATCGCATAAAGAAAGCAAGATTGAGAAGATGAGACTCTCTCCTGCACAGGAAACCTTCTTAGTTGACTGGTGCCTCGATTTAGAAGCCACTGGGCGCGCTCCCAGCAAAGCGGAGATCACCAGGATGGCGCAGGAAGTGTTGGCTCAAGCCGGCGACTTCACCCACATCGTCTGCCGATAGGTCAACCGCTTTCTTTCGCGCCACCAGCAAGTCAAGACGAAGAAAAGCATATTGTTGGAAAGAGAAAGAGTCAAAGGATCGACGAGGGCCAAGTACAAGGATTTCTTTGAGCGCCTGCGCTTTCAATTGCAGACTAAAAACATCACGCCATGCAACATCGTCAACATGGACAAGCATGGCATGCAAGAGACCAAAACTCATGCAGGGACTATAATAGGGGACTCCCTAACAGACCATACTATAGTCACGGCTCCTGATAGTACCAATTGGGTCTCTGTTATTAAAGCTATCACGGCTGAGGGCAGGAGACTTACTCCTGCGATTGTATTTACTGGGGCGTCGCTGCAGGGCCAATGGTACCCCTGTTGGGTAAAGAATCATGAGGATATCTGCGATTGGAAGTACAACCACTTGCTTACAGGATGGAGTAATAGCAGTATAGCCATGAAGTGGCTAAATGAGTGTTACTTGCCAGAATCAAAGCCTCAATGGCCAAGCAACTAGAGGCTATTGATACTTGACAAGCACAGCACCCATGACACCTTGGAGTTTATGTATACATGCTGGGTCAACCATGTTTTCATATTCTATCTGCCATCTCACAGCTCCCACAAGTCTTAGCCACTAGACCACAGTGTTTTCTCTGCTATTAAGAACTATTTCTAGTAAAACACTAAGGCTCTTGCCCACTGCCAAGCATTGTCACCAGCCAACAAACAAAGGTTCCTCCTCTGTTACAGGGACACCTCCTGCCAAGCTTTTACCATTGACAATATATACAGCGGCTTCAAGAAGACTGGTATCTGGCTTTTCAATCCATCTGCTATACTGGATGACAAAGAGGCAGTCATTGACAATGCCCCCTCCCCACAGGACCGGCCTCGCACCCCCCCTATCACCACCACAGCTGCCCCATCCATTCTCAACACCCCCAAGAAAGCTAATGATATTCGTCAGATTGTCAACAACCTCTGAGGACGTTTTTCTCCTGGCAATCATACCCTTCGCGCCTTATTTCAACAGATGGAGAAGAGCCTAGATCTTGGCGCTACAGAGAGGGCGGGTTTGATGGCCAAGATCAGCCGCCTCGAGGAGGACTTACACGCTCTCCGGCCCCATAGTAAAAAAAGGGTGCGCGAGCCTGCCAACGATCAATTCGCAAGTATTGACGACATCATTACGGCCGAGGAAGCCAGCCATAAACCTTCCAAACGCCACAGGGTGGCTCGCCGCAAAGATGTTGAGCCTGTGGTTGAGGAGGCGCAGGAGATGATCATCCACGGGCTGGATCAGCTTCGTCAGGCTCAGGAGATGTAGACTACATTTTTTTGTACATAAATGGGTAGGGAAATGGATGTTTTTGGCACTTGTTGGGGGGGGGGGGGGGGGGTCCCCTGCAGATCACGATGCATTGTGGGTCGTTTCATTGAGAGGTGGCCCCTTCTAGGCGTAAAGAACTATTAGATTGCAACGGACCTACAAGAGCAGTTTCCGGGTATCATCTTCACTAACACGTAACTTCACAACTATTTCCATAAGCTCAGGAAAACTAAGGCCGGCTGATACACCTCTTTCCAGGCCGTGAAGAAGATGCTTGACGGTGAGGGTATCGCCTACAGTGTGAAGTGGGCCATTGATGCTGACGATGGCGCCTGTTCTGGACTCTGCCTTAAAGTGAGGAGCAGTAGCTTCGCGATAACTGGCCGTTGGGTTTGCCCAGCTATTTGTTACCGTATGCCCCTCCTGCAGCAGAGACGGGTTGCAGTTGCTGACCAGACACCATCAACCGGCGAGCGACCAGCCTCGAGATCCATTACAGCCACTACCGCGTCTCGGCTACCCACACCGTTAGAATACCACCATGGTTCAGACGCAGGTGTACTATCTTTCGCGTAACCCACTGTACGAGAAGAAAAAGCCTTACACGTTGGAGTTCTTGGTCGACCCTGAGGATGAGAAAAATGGCATGCGGAAGACCAACGTTATCGTGATCAAGCGGTCATTAGCAATTCAGGAGATCGAGTCGCCAAATGACTTCAAACTCAGTGACGATGGGTTTTACGTGTTGAAGGAGGAAACCGAGCTTGATGTCGCCGAGGCACTGATGAACCGTGAGGGAGTTGAGGCCGCATACTCTCGACAGCTTGAGATTATCCCCACCAAACACTTTCCAGAGTACCAGCGCTTGGAACCCATGGATTTTGCATCTTTATTCACCTCACTTTTCCCATCTAACCATCTTCTCACTTATATAAACTTCTGCGGCAGGTTAGGAAACGGGATGAACGGTTCCCAACTACAACCGACGAGCCAATCACAGTAATACACGAGCAGCCAGCTCGCCTTGCACACAGCGACTATTCGGCCCCTGGCGCCATCCTGCAACTGAAGAGCTCTTTTCCTGGGCAAGAGAGGTATTTTGAGGGAAGGGATTTCGACATGAAGTAAGTGTTACTGGAAGTGCTTGTGTGCTGATAGGTCCTTGTTCTAACTCGCGGCTTAGCGTGTGGGGGCCTCTTGTTGGCCCGAATGACGACTGGCCTCTTACAGTATGTGACTATATGAGCCTAGACGCGGAGAATGACACCGTCGCTGCCGACCGCGTGCATCGTGACCAGGTCGGCGAGAACCAACTCTTCTTCTCCGGTGGTACTACATCAAGGGGCAACAGCCCCAGGACCTTTTGGTGTTCCGAAACACCGACTCTACTGGCACACGCCCGTGTATCAACATTTCATACACCTATCTCATAAGCTGGGGGAAACACTTCAACTGACGAGTCGCTCCGCAGGATCATTTCACGCCTCCTTTTTTAATCCCGAGTCGAAGCGAGGATAGATTCGTAGCATCTCGGGACTGAAACAGAATAGGAAATCAGATGGAAGAATTTGCACTGGCCCTTCGTGATAAAGCGTTGAACTTTTCATCTCGGCTTCTATGTAATACGATAGTACTAAGGATTTTGTATTTCGATCCCAAGCTCTTCATGCTATTGATCGCGCTTGTCTATTGGTGTCTGCTGAAAGGTTACTGTCAAATTAAATAAGCAGTCACAGTGGGTCAACTGGATCCGGAGCGCTGCGGGCGATCAGCGCGCGAGCGTGAGCGCAGGCCGGGATGCCAAGGCACCAAGGCAGTGGGCACCTGAAGAACTCGGCGCTTCGCTTTTGCTTCTCCAAGTTCTCAAGATATTCATCTTATAGTCCATGGGTTGTATTGAGAGCGCAACACTGAATATCTATCAAGACTGTAAAGAGAATAAGGCAGCGCAAATCGCTTAACTAATTACTGTACAGGTCCCATCCTGGCAGATAGATAATTTTACCCACTGACCAGGAAAATGAAGGCACTCTAAGTTGAGGCCATAACGGTATCTTCCTCCCCGAGGAGACGGATATCCTCAACCTGTCCGCAACTAAACTCCTTGATATTCGCAAACACGTCCTCAATGGGCGTCACCAAGCTGTATCCGGCAGCGCATTGCTGGGGTAGCTCTCCAGTAAAAAGCAGCCCCATTACCCTTCCGAGGTTGTCAAACACGACGGCACCAGAGTCTCCACGATTGCCAAACCTAACCGTGGGATCCAGCTGTACGGGTGCGAAGACAAACTCGGTGGACCTGCGCTCCTTCTGGCTCCGGCCGGCAATATACTTCTCCTCAGCAATGGTGCAAGTCGTTTTGGCCCACGACAACTCACCCACGGTGCATCTTGTCGAGGCTCCCATCTTGAAGCCAAACACCTTGTCGTGGACGACAGTCACATCTTTGACACGGTCATGAATGGAGATGCCCTGAGGCTCCAAAACACAACCATCCTGTTTAGCAGGCATCTGGCTCTGTATGTAGCCCTTCGATCGCCAATCCTGGACAGTGGGAAGGGAGTTGCCCCCAACTCGGGTGTCATCGAATGGCTGGATTAGGGCCCAGTCCAGCCGGCCATTGGTCTTGGTACGCTGCAAATACCCCGAAGCGACGAATGGCCTGCCAAAATACTGATGGCCATTGTTGAAGAAGTCAAGCACCTCTTTCAGCTCGGCTTCCTGTGCTTCAGTAGGCTGATGTAACTCCTTGAGATTCTTTATATGCACTTGCTTGTCGGTGACATTGAAGTTGTGCTTGATGCGTGGGGGGTGCTCTACCATCTCAAGCGTTGGCATATCTTTCGGGGTAAATCCCTTGATGTCTGCTGTCCAGCAGGCTGAGTCTTTGGCAGGGTTGCTCATACATTCATGGTCTACTTTTTCGGAGAGGCCTGGAACTTGTGTCTTGGCGGCACCAACCATGTAGCCCTTGAGGCAAGGCCTAAGGACATGATAGCAAGTGAGACCCATGGTCATCCAGTCCTTGTCCTTGACCTTGATCTGGACCCAACAGCCAAGGGTGCCTACCATAGGGCTGCTAGGCTTGTTGTCATTGCGGGTGATATAGCAGCCGGCACTAATGTCAGATCCTGCCTTGACTTCCTTGCTATATAGGCCCAGAAGCTCATAGTTGAAGTCAATCCTTCTGGTTGTTCGTTCAGCTGCTGTGAGTTCTGATGGCACCAGAGGAAAGTCAGTATGGTGTCCCACCAGGTTGTGCTCAATATGAACCTCAAGGTCCATCTCAAATGTGTCTGCGTATCCCTGCATCGCATCTAGGACCGGGGGCCAACCTGACGCCGGTGAGTCGTAGTCGACGCTTACATAGATGGTCTTGGGATTCATGCTGCCATCTATGTTAAAGCCAAGTTTGAAGAGAGAAATAGCCGTCATGTGACCGGCTGTCGAATCAAAGCTCTCTAGGATGTTAAGGATCCCATCCTGGATATGTGGCCAAGTATTTATCAGTTGCTGGGACCCCTGCTCCCCTGGGTTGATGACAGTGAGATACTTGGGCAAGACCAAGACTTTCGACACCATTTCCACACAGATGTCTATGGAACCTGTGGAAGGTGTATCTGCGATGCGTTGATCTAGGTAGGTAAACAGTTAGGTTAGCTTGATTAACATCTTCAGCTGAGAAGAGAGACAAAATACATACCGATATACCGCTTGAGTTTATCCACAACCGGCTCCCAGGTATGTCCTAACTTTACAGTCCACTTGGCATCCACGATGATGAGGATAGTTGGCTGAATGTCATGTGGATCGTCGCGAAACATGCGCGCCACAAGGTCCACCTGGAAAGCGGGCTTATCGACCCCCATATCGATTTTTGACATCAACTCCCACGCCTCCTGCTCAAACTCTGCCCCGAACTGCCGCTTGACTCGGTCTGAGTCACGGTCGGACGCACTGGGGAAGGTGACCAGAGGCAGCGGACGGGGCGGCGCCACAATTCGGTCGCGGAGGTTCGAGATGCCAAATTGACCGAGAGCACTCTCAGAGGAAATCGAGGCTTCGGTGCGACGAGATCGTTTAGTGCCACCTGAGCCTGAGGCTGTTGTGGGGGGTGAGGGCAGCTGGTGAGCCATCATCTGGACGCTGTGATGACCGGAGGAGATTGTCGGAGTCTGCCAGTTTAGCTGAAAAAGCTGCGGGAGGTTGAATGGCGAAAGTTGGGGGGGAGGGCAGAATTTTACTTGACCAGAGGGCTTGGATTTTGGTACGTGCTCAATAAGGTTCGCTGAGCGTGACTCATTTCATTCCAGAGGTAAGTAAAGGTTTGTTGCAGGCCAGCCCACCACCTTTTGCCCATTCTAGGCTCCGCCTTCTTTCTTTTCCATAGAGCCATCACAGACCTTTTGCCCACATGTGTGACATGTCTGTTTCTCCCAACAAGTTTGTGAAGTGGAAAGATTGCAGTCAGCAGCAACCTCACCCAACATGCTAAGCGATGAAAACTACCTACCCACCTAGCCGGCTTTCCAATCATACCTATCAAACTAAGCGCGACGTGATAGCTGTGACAGTAATTGAGATACTAGACGACGCCTGATACGGTAAATGACGTGATTTGGGGCGGTATGAGAGCGGCGGTGATGTGCGGAGCAACTCTCTCAATTATACCTTTCTGGTTGATACACGTGATATTTGACACGTACGACCTCCACGGAATCTCATCATGCACAAACTGTCAAATTTGACAGGCCAGACCGGACCTTATTCCGGTCTGCAGGCGCCACACAAGTGGCACCTGCGCTCAGGGTAAAAGGATCCCCTTCCCCGGGGGTGCCCCTTGACAGTCATACTCAATACAGTCAATTATGCCCACACGCGGAAGTGCCGTAGGATTTAACACAAACCTACCTTCTGCAATCTTGACACTTTCGCCCCACGTCCCTGACAACTTTGCAATCCGTGCATAATGCAAAGAGCTGTTGTGTGGAGGGTGGCAGGCTGCAAGTGGTGGGCAGAACAGTAATTGCGTTTTCCCCAAACGGGGGACATTGATCAGAACGAACGGCGTAGCACTGAAGAAAACGGTAAGCTCTTGGGTTACACTGTTGGCCCAAGGGATCAGAGGCTACCATTTACGGCTCTAAAAACCTCCAGTTTTAGAGGCTTCTGATCTGAACTATTTGAATTATGAGGAAATTGCTGAGGGCAACTTTCGTGTAAAACGCGATATCTCCCTTGCCTTTCCCGCTCGACGCGGTCTCCCATCACTTTTAGATAATGAATGCGACTGGATTTACCGATTTTTCTGCTACGACACAGGTATCAAACGCTGGGTATGGCGTTCCGAAAAACGACAGATAAAAGTCCAAGATTAAATCGCACATACGTACCTTCCCAGGTTAATCCAGTTAGAAAGCGGCATTTGTGTGCTCGCGCAGTTAGACCTTCAGATAAAGACTGTTTTTACTACCTACCTACCTACCTTGAGCCCCTGCCCGAGGTGAATCTGAAAAGTTCTTTTGTACCAGGCGTTTATTTTTTGGTAGCGTAATCCTTCGCGCGGTTGTTGGTAGTTTTGCTACCAACATGCGGCAGTCCTGCCACCGACGACCATTTGACGCGGGGAAAACATTAAGTCTCCTTTTGCGTCTCAAAGTGGGGTGATGACGAGCCACCCCACCTCAACGTCAGCAGACTCGCTTTCTCCGCAACGCAACACCCTCCCACACAACCGTCCAGCCCAGAAAGCCCAGCAGCAATGGACCAGGAGGACGGCACGCGTCCCCGGTCTGCCGGATCACCGCGTTACCCATACTCACAGCTGCAGCCCTCTGAAATCCGCATCTTGGTGCTGTTTCCGTCCCTGAGCGCGTCAGAGCCCCTGCGCGGAACACTCGTGCACACGATGCTCGCCCCTCCAGCTGAGATTCCCAAATTCCGCGCTCTTTCGTACACTTGGGGAAGTCCGGAAAACCCCGAGGTCTTTCACGTCGTCGTCCAGAAGGCTGCTGCTACTGCTGCTGCGGGAAAAGAGTCAAAGCAGGACGGCCAAGTCCTCAGCCAGCTGCCCATGGGCAAGACCCTCGCATCTGCGCTGCGACAATTACGCCCAAGGTTTTCCCGCCTGGCCATCTGGGTTGACGCCCTCTGCATCAACCAGGATGACCTTGGCGAGCGCGCATCCCAGGTGCTCCGAATGGGAGATATCTACACCTTGGCGAGCAGGGTTGTTGTCTGGCTGGGGGAGGCCTCGGAAGCCGACGGGGGCAGCACGGCGCTGCGGCTCCTCGCCAGTCTGAGCCGGTTCGTGGACCTCGATCATGAGAGCGATGATCCGCATATGAATTTCAAGCTCAACCCCAAGACGCTGGACCGACGCGCCCGCAAGTTCTCGCGTATGCTGAGAAAGGATGACACGCCCATATCGCTCAGTGCCGAGGAATGGCAGGCGATCAAGAATCTGCTGTCCCGCAGCTGGTTTCAGAGGTAGGAAAAGCCCTAGCAGTACTACCTGCCCATTGAGTGGTTAGTACCTAACCAGTTTCAGAGTTTGGGTCTGGCAAGAAGTAACGCTGGGGCGGAAGACAGCCGAGATCTTCTGTGGCAAAGATAGCCTCTCGTGGGCCCGCTTCGTCAATTCGATCATGGCACTCGGTTCACTCATGGATGAGCCGTATCTGAGTGCTGATGATATGAAGATATACCGATCCGGGCTCGACAACGCGGTGGGCTTGGGCTTGCTGCTACCTGGGAGGTTTTCGCCAGAGAGAATCTTCTGGAATTCCCGGCTCTGCCAGTGCACTGACGACCGCGACAGGGTCTATGCGATGCTCGGTCTGCACGGCTGGGGCCAAGATCTGGAAGTCACGCCTGACTACACACTGAGCAAGGAGGCTGTTTACAAAGATCTTGTTGGCTCTTACCTCAAGACAGCCGGCTACCTCGACATACTCAGTATTTGCCAAATTTTCAGCGATACGCCTACGGCGACGCTGTCGGAAGACCCGTGGCCAAGCTGGGTCCCGGATTTCTCTAGGCTCCGAGAGCTACCTGAGCAGTATCGATATGGCGAGGCCTCAGGCACAACCAAAGCAGTTGCAAATTTTCTGGGCGGCAACAAGTTCCAGGTGGCAGCTGTCAGCTGTAGCACGGTAGCGTCGCGCTTGTCCGCCAGGGGTTTGCCCCTAGGCGCTTCTCGAAACCTCATGCGGAAGTGGGTTATCGATCTTGCCCTGAACCAACTGGGTACTCCGGATGATCCTCGATGGGAAGACGGCACCGCTGACAAGCTGGCGGATGCCCTGATGGCTGGTGGCACCCGCAGAACCTACAAATCCGATGCCACCATCAAGGATACGGTCGGCGTTTTTCGGGCCTGGGTTGGTGACCCCGTTGGTCAACTGGACCTCAAGTCCGAAGGCAGTATTGAAGCCAAGATCCTCAACAGACTGGGCTCCATCCCTGGCCGGTACTGCTTTCAAACCGATGATGGATCCTTCATCACCGGCCCACCGTCAGCCCGAGAGGGGGATATCGTTTATGTCGTTCTGGGCTGCCGCCGAACGCTGCTGTTACGACCGGTTCGCGTGACAGGAATGGGACAACCTGATATGATTACGTATCGTATCGTGGGAGCCTGCTATCACCGAGCCTACTCGGCAGCCGAGGCCCTCCTTGGACCGATGCCGGACGGCTGGCAGGCCGTTCCTGACACGTCAAAGGGGGAAGTCTACTTTATAAAGGGCAACCCCTTTGAGATCAACGACGCCGACGACGGGAATCCTTCCTTGACCGTGGGGCCAAACGTCAGCCGTGAGGACCCAAGACTGGGCGGTTTGCCGCCAGGGTGGCAAGAGAAGGCGATGCCAGGTCTGGGTGATGATATGAGGCTGTACTGGGAAAGGGAAGACGGAAGCGAACGGACTTTCGAGCACCCGAGAGCCTCTGCAAGAATATTGATGGAAGAACGCGGCGTTGGTGTTGAGATGGTAACGCTGGTCTGAGGCTAAGGACATGGAGATACGCTGAGGGTGGCCTTTGCGGAATTCAAACTCGCTGGCAGTCAAGACCCCGTGCTAAACGCAGCCCCCCTGAAGATGGGATGGAATGCAAGCAATCTCGGGGCTTCCGGTTCTGTGCCCCCCGACACCCCGAGCGCGGCGGCCTGCACTCGCTGCCGTCACACAAAGTGCAATGCGTGATGCAGCGCGTGATAGGATGTAGCCAGCGACCGTTGGTCCAGGGGGGGTTGGATGATGTTTGCTGCCTTGGCACAGAGGGTGGAGTTCGAACATATAGTGTGCGATCTGTTGTCTCTCGGCCGTGATTACCGACCAATCTATTCCAGGGGATTGCGCTTCCAGTTGTGGCTACCTACATGAAGGTGGAAGACTGCGAAGCATTCTGCCGTGTTATTGTGCTACCGTGAACCGCTCCTCAGCCAGGCGTAGTCGCTGAGGAGCGAACTGGCGGTGAGCACAACACCTGCGTCGTTGAGTGAAGCGCCGTGTCCGGAGAATGGGCGGGAGGGCGGTTCTATCAGCACAAATACCCGGGAGCCACGCTCTCCTGTTGGTGCGCAGAGGGTGCCGTCATCCCCGGGGTGGGCGGCTCGTTTCGCTTCGGAGCTGGGGTGATCATCTTGTCCGAGGGTGTTTGGGTTGTCGACACTGCCAACCTATCCAGTAGTAATTGTACGAGGTGAACATCAGATTGATAGGGGTCCTTCAGCCGATCGGTAGTCATTCCATGGCTATGTTTGTTGATGATATTTAGTATCGCAAATTTCCTTTCGTACCTACCTGGTATAACTATACTTGTATAGCTAATATCTTTACTAAACACGGACATGTCATGAATGTAATCTGCCAAGTTCCACGAATCACGTTGCCAAATTGCGTACCTAATGAAATATGCCCAACCCGTGCGGCCTCCGCTCCAGCCCTAGACCACAGGAATACTGCCTCCCCTCGTGACCTTTCGTCCAAAGATCACCGTGGCTATCCAGTTATAGAAGAAGAAGAATAGGAAGATGACGGCAACGGCTGAGACCAAGCCAACTGGCGCAAGAATCGAAAACACGACAAACCCATACGACGCCCTTTGAAACATGGGGTCGTTCGCAAGCTGAGGAGTGGCCAACCCGAGCTGCATAGCCGTCAGCACCAATGCAATGTATACTGTTGCTACTCCGACGGGCCCTAGATTTGCCGTAAACATTTCCCCATACGTTTGATAAGGGAAGCAATAACCCCGCGCGAAACCGCGCACCCAGTAGACCTTGTTCAGCCGTGAGAGCCTCAGCTCGCCGTAGCGGTAACGGATGTCAATCTTGTTGTCATCCTTGTTCGTGAGGAGCTGACGGACGAGGCCAATCCACGATTCCCACGTCATATTCTCCGGGATCAGGCGCTTTTCCTTGGCAATGAAGAAATCGCTCTCGTGCTGGATGAGAGCAGTGTAGGACAGCAAGAAGCCAAGCGCAGACTTGTAGCAGTCTTTGCGGTCCGCAAGGTGGGCGCGCCAAAAGTCATGGTCCAAGAGATAGCGTGGGATGGGCTTCAGGAAGATACCCCGAGGGACAGCCCAGACAAGGTGCATGTCTGCCCTCTCGTCGAGCACGATCTCGCGGGAGGCAGACTGCTGGTAGTTCAGCGGCCGCGGGGGCATGGGGCGTCCGGCAAGCCAGAGCCAATCGTAGATGTCATTCAGCCTCTTGACGCTGAGGTCGGCTTCGGTGCACGCCGGGCTAGCTGCGGCGATGTTGAGTCCCCCTTGCCTGCCACTAATGCGAATGCGACACGACGCCGGAAGCAGAGACGGCGCTCGGCTGGCTACGACCGCCTGCACTGCTTGATCGAGATGACCGAGCACCTTCGAGTCGAAAGGGGGATCCCACTCCAGCTTCCATGTCAGCAGCTGTGCGACAGCTTTACTTGGCTGGGGCCCATGGAGGTACCTACCGCCGCCATTGGGGAAGGATGGGCACTGCGTTGTAATGAAAAGAGGCGGTTTGCAGGCCTTGGATGGCTGCAGGCACAAGATTTGTTGAACTTCTTTTGGTCGGGCGTTCACGTACACTCTCGCCCTCACATTTTATGTAGGCGGGACGAGAAACCCGTCGTTCATGAAGCTGGAACACCGTAAGGGTTAACCAATTACCTAACAAACCTGAGACCAAACAGCGACGACGAAGCCCATTCGGGTTTGGGTTTGTTGACCTGTCTGCCCGGGCACCCCGCATCCGGGCGGCACCCTTCAAAGTAATTCGTGGGGAGGGAGCCGAGGATAGGTATTGGTCCTCGGTGGAATGGCCAACTTGTTGATTCGCCGCCTTGAGCTTGTAAAGCATTTGCACGGCACCTGGCCGCTAGAAAATCGGCTCGTAAGATGTCTTAGGCCCAGCCATTTCCCACTGGCAGTTACCCCGCCACAAAAGCCCTACCCCCGATAAAAGCAGTCCGTCAAATGCCTCGGGCGCGTCGGGCGCGGACGTTCGACACGCTCTGGGTCTCTGGGTAGGTCTTTGCCGATGGGGGATGGGTACACAGAAAAGAAACTGGATAATGTCCTTGTGACCCCACCACGGCAGGAATTTCTCGTAGCAGCGACTTGCATCTATCATTTTTTCTATCGCAACCTTGCACCTTCCCGCCGCGACCGCCGTTTATTTCACCCTTCGCAGCCTTCCACTTCCCGACAACAACAGTTCATCACCTTCATCGCCTTCATTGCGCCCACCTCCAACATGCAGATTTGGGCACACATACCGGACACCCCCAGCGGACTGCAGGTTTGGGTACGGAGAGTGCCGGATCGACCCAGTCAACAAACAAGATTTCTGCTCTAGCCGCCAGGCAACATCCGCAGGTCTCTACTGGCCGTGTCTGCCGGACCAGCAAATCCGCTCGCCGGTGCGGCCTTTCTGCCTTTCGGTGCAGTGGGTTTGTCTCCTCGCCCCAGGAAGCGAGCACAACCGTATATCCCGCATCTCGTCCCTACCTAGGAGGTAGGCAAGTAGGAACCTACCCTGCTTCATGGTAGACATCTATCACATGACTGGGTATTTAGCTTGCAAACGGCCCAGCCAGCCAACCGGAGCTGGTAAGAAAAGCAGGGCAACTAACTGGGGCAATCCCACACATCGTAATGGAGCAGACAATTGGATGATGTGACTGCACTCGATTCAGTTCAACGTTGGTCTTTTAATTGCCACGCCGCCCCGAAAAACTGGACTGGAAGAAAGACAAAACCAATTCATCTCTGATCCACACAAGGTACGCGAGATGAACAATGCACGCTAAGGCCTGGAAGTGCTCGTCTCACCGAATAAAATCGACGCCGAGTGCGTATCCCCCTTCTCAATCTAGGTATGCTATGCGTCGTCAGCTGACACGGCCGGTCCCTACCCCCCCCCAGCATTGTCGCCGTCCCGGGCCTGGGAGCCGACCCGTCCAGGAACTTTGGTTCTGGTGATGGCTCGCATCAGTTTAACCGGCTAAGGGACGAGGAAGGTATCCCGTTGGATTTTCCGGGCGCCCGGGTATTGCTGTATCATCATGACTCGCGATGGCTCGGCAAGGATGCAAAGGAGCAAACGTTGGGCAACGCTGCCGAGCTGCTCCTGGACAGCCTCATCCGGGAAAGGAAAAACGAGGGCGGCGAGATGACGCGGCCCCTCCTGTTCCTCGCACACAGCCTGGGCGGCCTGATAAGGATCCGGAATCCCGCGGGCATGCTCTAGCGAGCACTGCGTCGAGTGGGTTCGGCGACGCCATCGAATACATATTGCGAATGAGCTCGTCAGGGCCACCTTGTACGACGCTTTCCAGCTCGCAGCGTCTCATGGTCACGAGGACGTGGTGAGAATGCTGTGGAAACACCACGAAAGCCGCCCCGTGATCTCGGCCACGATAAATCCAGTCAAAGTCCTCCGTATGGATACCATCCTTTATATTCATTCCTCTTACCTTGGCTACTACTATAGCGTTCATTTCACTGACGTCTATTCAAGCTTCCACTGGGTGCGCTTCTGCCAATCGAAGGATCAAATCTTTGGCGTTACGGCACAATTTATCGACTTCCTCGAACTCCAGACCTCCCACAAGGTCAAGGTAATCGGCCTCTAAGATGGAACAGAGTTCGGCATCGGCACCAAGGAATTCCAGAGCAGCAAGATGGCCAGATACGCAACAGGGAAAGGAATCGCTGTTAATAAAACAGCGGCCCCGGGGAGATCGCTATTTCATTTTCTCAACTTTACAATAGTACAGGCGGGTGAGGCTATGGCGGAGCGCAAGGATCGTGGGTGAGGGGAGCGGCAGCAACTGGAACAGCGATTGGAGGAGGATAATTGTAAGAAGCGGCAAAGGGTTCGGCCACCACCAGAGCAATTCACAGCATCAGAGCGAGAAGCGGTTCAAGGCAACCTAGGAAGAAGTCGAGAAGTCTCTGCCCGACCGCAGGCCCAACCAATACTACCACACCACCACACCTAACCCAGGGCGCATTCGCACCTTCACGTGGCAATGGACCTTGGCCGCCACGAGGGCCCGCAAGCCCGCCCCTGAACCTCCCTGCGCGCGGTCCCGCTCTCAGGCGTCTTACCTCCCAGATAATCGACACCCAGATGCGTAGATGAACGCTGGTGCACATCCAATAACGCGATGCGTTGCTGCCCAATCTTCCCCATTCCAGCCCACCGAATGGAAGGCTGCACCAACTACATGGGATATCCCTTGAAAAATTACCTTTATCCCGTCTCCCTGGTGCCAGGCTGCGAATCGAATGAAATAGCGAGCATTCGCAAGAGGAGTCCCTCTGTTCCAGCGTCTCGGTCCATTCTCACGATGGCAGTACCAATCAGCAAACTACTCTACAAGCAGCCTACAAACCTGTTAAGTTTACAGGTTTCACTACAAGCACTGACAAGAAATGGGCGAGGAACTTCCTTCCCCTCACAAAACTCATCATTCATACTATCCTTGGCCCAGATGGTCAGGACGCAATGCTTCCCCCGCTCGCAGATGACGAGTTCCGGGCGAGCAAACTTGCCTTCCTGCCAAATCAACGGCGGTGGCGACTTGAAACAGAGGAGGATTGCGGCGTTTGGTTCCATACCGAAGTGTCCAATATTGTGCTTGCACCGTAGAATGACCATCCCCTAGTGCTCGACGTTCGGCGACACAGGCGGAACTCGCCCGTCACCGTCGCGCCCAGCCCCGGCGTCCGGTCGCCATTTGCTTCGTCTGTGTCATCGTGCGCATGCTCGTCGAGATTGACACAGGTTCGCGCCGGGCGAGCATGAGAAAAACATTATCCGAGTGTGTGATTCTGCCGCCCGAGTCATAGCACGACAATCTTCCCGGCCTTCCTCTTTAGTGCCCATGGCTATCGAGCCGTAACGGGAGACTGTCAAGCCTCCATCTTTTTCGCGGAAGCTTCAACATGAGGTCGACTGGGACGCCCGCCAGCCATCCGGCGGATGATGAGGCCTAACTGGGAGGAACGACGACACAAACATTAGCATAACCTTACAATCCCACACAATTGTGCGCGCGAGTGACACACTTGGGTGTTTGGGTGAGTAATACAAAAAGCCAAGATTCCCCCATCACGCATCATCATTTTCGGCCAGTCGCTCGGCACAGCAGTCGGGATATCCCTTGCCCAGCACCTCGCCTCAAGACCAGACCCGATCCTCCTTTCTGGCATGGTTCTGGTTGCGCCGTTCGCCGACGTTGAGCTGCTGGCGGCCACTTACCGGGTTGCTGGCGTGGTTCCCATCCTCGAACCCGTTGGCCCACCTTCCTTGGCTGCTGTCCATCTTCAACACATTCATGCTCCACAAGTAGCCAAGCAAAACCAAGCTCAGAGATGTCATCCGAATCTGTGAGGGCATGACGGCAAGGGATCCAAAGTACGATATCACTCTCATCCATGCCGAGGATGATGACTATGATATCCCTTGGTCACATGGTGACTGCGTGTTCTGGCATGCTGTGAGCGCGACATGAGCACTGGATGGGATTAGCTTCGAGGATTTTGGGACGGAAAAGGAACAGATAAAAAGAAGGCTAAGCACTGGGTGGACGGTCAGCCACCGGACTGCAGAGGAGTCGTATGAGAAGAGATCGCCAAAATGGGGGCTCCACGACCGGATCATGTCTTATCCGATCGTGAGTTTAGCAGTGCTTAGAGTGTTCCAACTCGGTGATATGCCGCAGTAGCCTGGTGGGCTGATATTGAGCGAACCAAAGAATCGAATTTCGAGTGCGTTATGACGGTTTTACCGTCGTCACTCCGGGCTGCGGCCTCTCCCGCGGGATTGCCGCCTTTGATGTGATGGCAAGCGAATCCATATCCTGGTTCACGAGCTCCTCCTCCCGGGTTATTGGCCTACTTAGCGATGGCTTTAACTGCCACCCCGCGCGCACCCCGTGCAAGTGGCTGCGCGCAATTGACTACGCGCAATTTGACTGCATGCGTTCAACACCAACAACTCCAAATCCCGTGTTATTGACCTACTTGGCGATGGCTTCAATTGCCACCCCCGCACCCCGCGCAACCGACAACTCAATCAGCCAATCAAGAAAAAAGATAATATTTCCATTCTCAGTATGACCTGGCAAGTCTTGCCCACCATCATTGCCTAACCCTCCCCTTTCCAAATAACGCTCTAGAGCCAGACTTGCTCTATCCTAATGGCAACGACCGCGAGACCTTTTCCAACGGCAACACTGTCGGCGCTCCCCACCAAACGCGAGCATTAGACTAAGAAAGCCACCCACCCCCCCAAAAATGCCACCATCACATTCCTACCCATCACGCTGCTTGTCGTTTCTGTTGAGACTTGGCCCCTGGGATGGAGCAAAAGATTGCAAGACGACCCCCAAGACGGATCTCGACGGCTGGGACAGCCGCCTTATGACCTTTTTCCCCTGGTGGCGCACTTAGGACGAGTTGAAGAGACCGACTCACGAGCACGCCTAGCAGCAAGCACAGACGGAGGCGGCCCGGGCGGGTTGTCCCAAAAGCGTGCGACGGCGCGCCTAAACACCTCGATGCCGTGGTGGCGGTCCTGGAAATAATTGAAGACCGAAGCGTCGTCCCAGTTCATGATGTAGCTGTTGGGCTCGGCGAGGATGGCCGCCTCGATACGCTCGATAGCCGCAGAGAGCGCGCGTACGACGGTGGCCTCGTTGGCGCCCTCGGGGCTCTCGCGCGCGCACGCGAGTGCCGCCACCATCAGCGGGCCCCGGTCGTTAGGAAGGCCACCAAGGGAACGAGGCGGCTGTAGCTGCGCCGGAGGCGGCGGCGGGGGAGGAGTAGGGATTCCCGACCCGTAGCTTGAGTGGCCGATGGTGATGGGGGAACTGTCGTTTCCCCATGCCCCCGAGGGAATAGCATGATCTCCAAGTGAGGCGATAAGGTAGTTGAGGTATTCCTCGTGATTATATCGAGGTCGAGGGGATCTGAAGACATCAGAGGGGGGGTAGTTATTAGCCATTTTATTCACGTAGAAGGGACTGGGAGAAGGAGGAAGGTAGAATGTAGGTCGAGACACAGGGGCTGGAGATAGGGGGCAGAGACTGAAGAGACTATTTGGCTTATGGGGTTTATTAAGGGGGGGTTGAGTGGTTTGTCGAGATGTAGAGATGTCTTATATCGTGAGAACGGCTGAGAGATAGAAGCCGTTGAGTTCTAACCGGCGTAACAACATCACGCCGAGGCGACCTGCTGACCTGCGACCGCGATTCCCTAACTCGGCCGCTCGCTAATTAGGGAACCGTTTACCTTAGCGGGCGCTGATTAGAAAACCATTTACCTAAGCGGGCGATGATCAAGGAACCGTTTACCTTAGCGGGCGCGTAGTTGGTGCTCGGGTCCCTCCCCTGCGTTGGCTGTGTGCGGCTGTATGCGCTAGAAGAGACGAGGGGGACGGGGATGGGAGGGACTGATGGATTAGGTGCAGGTAGCACCGTTGGCTGGCGCCTGGGCAATCTGGGCACTATTAGCAAGTTGGAGGAAAACGGTCAAACGACGGACGAGCAGGACTCGCTAGGCCCGCCCCTCGTGTCAGATTAGTCACGTGACACCAGACGCTAAATTGGTGCCCCAACCTACTTTTCCAGCGCGCGGGAGGCACAGGAAGAAGGAGAACGAATTGAACAAGATTGGCCCAATTGATCAAAGTGCTGGTTTCCAACACCTCGAGCCACCCGCCGCGCGCCGTCCGTTGCCCCGGCCTACCAGCCCGAGGCTCCCCGCCACCGCTAGGGGAGTCCTGTGCCACGGAGCAGCGCTTTAAAACAAGCCAAATCAAGCCCTGCGAATTGAATTGTATTTGACCAAAAAAAGTCGAATTGAATTAAAAAATTGTCCATTTGGCTTGACTTAAAGCGGGAGGAGGGTCCGTGCTTTTCAAGCCTAACAGCAGCTACAAGAGGCAGCGACTTCTAGTCACCACGAATTTCCCCCCATCACCGACGCGGACCCGGAGAGGATGGGGGCCGAGTCGAGTCATGCCCAGCAGCAGCACAACCAGCAGCATCCCCAGCAGCAGGAGGGCTTCGGCGACTTCCAGCGCGCAGCCGCCGCCTTGGCTTCCCACATCAGGGGGAGCGCTGTGTGGGGCGCGTCCAGGCATCAATTCGAGTTGGACGTAGCTAAATGAGTCAGGAAAAATAATTGTTACTTAGACTTGAACGTTGCCTTGATCATCTTTTCTTGTCTCCTGGTGATTAAGTAGAGATTGTTTTGGTGAGGCCGGATTTGATGAGGGGGGAAGTGGTGGAAATGAGGCATGATAAAGGGAATAAAATATTTTTCTTCCTAGGCGCGGGTCAATGCTTAGAGTCGCTGAGTCGCCGATGTGGTGTGTGGTTAGAGTTGTCGATGTGATATCGTGGGAGTCAAATTGTGGATGCTAGTCGTGGTTTTCTGGGAATACAAGCAAACTACGCACGTGTCAGGTCGCTTGCAAGCACTGAGTTATTTTTGAAATAACGCTAGTACGTAGCGCCACCACCATGTCATTTGCTTTAAATTGGTTTGTGATCAAAGTGAAGCAAAGAAGCTTTGCTTCAATTTACGGCGCAGAGGAAGTGCCAAGCTCTTCGGCGATTGGTTGCCTGCGTGCCAATTGCTCGCCACTTGCAGCCTTGCAAGCCAATAACCCGCCACTTGCTGCCTTGCAAGCCAACAACCCGCCACTTGCAGCCTTGCAAGCCGCCAAATCTTCCACAACAACACAACAACGCAATCTAGCCATCGATCGCAACGCCGTCAACGCAGTCAACGGTATCTGCACTCGCAAGCTTCATTCAATTTCGCGCGCTCAATAGGACTAACTGTCAATAGCGATGGCTTCTTAGAATACCCGCGCGCTGGCGCGCAGAGCGACGACTTTAACGACAATGCCGATTTCAGCGATGCCGAGTTCAGCGATGCCGATTCCAGCGATGCCAAAGATCCTGATGCCAAATATCCTAGCCAAGACCCCGCGCCTCTCTCGTCTCAACTTCTCCCAGCCTGCCTCTCGCCTAGCTTGTCTGCTCTGGTCTCCTCGACGGTGCCTCTAACGTCAATCACCGCCACCATCTCACGGAGAACAGCAAGGCTTAGAGTTGTGCTCTGGATTGTATTCCGCATCTCGCCTGCCCCGTGCCGGTTTGTACACTGGTCATCTATGGTCGACTTGTCGATGGACCGCTGCGAGTTCACCTACTCGGTCCTCTCGCCGAGGACAAGGTCCAGCGGCTTGCCCGTAAGCTGCAGCAATAAACCAACTAGCTAACGACCGTGTCTTGGTTTTTTTTTATAGTGACTTGATAATCAGGTTGATCTCTTGTCACGCTGTAACTGCTTCAGGTGAAGTGACAGAGTCTGCCGAACGACATCTTTAGCTCCAGGGCCCTGGCGACTAGGAACGAAAAACGCTGGTACGGCAAAAGGCATGTCGTTTACAAGCAAGAGCAGCCCCCCCCCCCCCCCAGCTCTGCAAGAAGCGAGGCGCCTGGAAGACATTTTCCGGACGCGTGCTGCGTCTTGGGCAGCACTTCATCAAGTCTTTCTGCTAAGCATAGGCCCAACGGTCATGGACACCAGGCACAACTGTACGGACAGCGCAGCACTAAACTCGTGTTATAACTGGCGATGGGGACGCACCGATATTGCCACTACACTTCATATTCTATGAGACGAATCTGGGCACTGCGCCACGGCTCGGCCCACTTGCTCACCCCGGCTCAGGCTCTGCTTAATCTTTGCTCAGTGGAGGTTTCCATTACCCCAATCAAATACAGCCAGAAATATACAGTCAGCTCATCATTCTCACATCATGCAGAAATATAGGTAGGTATCACATTTACCGTATGCCGACCGAAGGAACAGTGCTGTTAGTAATACGCCCAGTTAGCACTCTCCCTTGCCCATGTCCCCATCCAAAGACACGAAAAAAACCCAAGGAATGGACGGAACTCACCACCCAGAATATGCGTCGGCGGATCCGTAAACAGCGTATTATAACTCATCATCAGACTGCAGCTCAACACTTCCCAAAGACCTCCCCATTAATTAGATTATAGTACGGCACGAGAACGCTCTTCCCGTCAAGCTCAAACGTCACCCCCCCCCCCGTCTGTCGCCGAACGGCACAATCTACGCGGCAGCTCAAGCCGCTGGCGCTCAGGGTTCCCTTGATGTCGCCGCACACTTGGGCGGCAAGTCCGGGGGGGGGGGAGGTTGTTGCTGGAGCCCGAGTCAAGAGAGGCGACGAAGCTTCCGTCGATGTTGTACCACGACATCCCATCGGCATAGACGGCACCCGCTGCACCCTCGGAATGTGGAAGCTGCACGTTGTTGCTTTTTCAGCGTCTTCGTAAGTGCTGCAGTAAGTGTGATGGGAGCGATACACCGGAGATATCGGCTAGACAAATACAGGTCAACATTCGGCGTGAGCACCACTTTTGCCGGGCAAAGCACCCTCAGTTACACCAACGCTTGAGGAGCTTATGCACCCATCACGCTCGATAGAGGGTAGCGCCAGCGATCCCGAAGACCCATACTTAGTCGTCATGCCCTTTAACGCAGCCCACCTCAGCAAGCTATAGACACACACATGCGAATAGCGCTCCTCCCTGCGCTCCTCCCTGCGCTCCTTCCGCTTCCCCAACTCGGACAGGCAGTGGGCTCTTTGTGGTCTGTCTCCCGAACCCTTCCGCATCCTCACAGGTCTTCCACGCGCAGCGCGGGGAGGTGTTCTTTATCCTGTGTTCCACACGCTCCTAGGGAGTCCACGATGCCAGCGCTTCGCAGGTATGTGTTACACCTATGCTGTGCAGCATGACTTCAGGCGGCTTCAAGGTAGAAGAGGTAATTACATGGCTTGTTATTAGCTGTCTAGCAAAGTTAGAGAGCCCCTCTTCTGTTTCATCCTTCCTCCTCCTCCCGGTGACTTTTCCTAGTGACTTCAGCCTTAGTAGCTCAGTCAGAAGATGCCTCCTCAGGCGTAGCGAGGGCTGGACGGTCAGAGGCCTAAAGGAAACATCAAATCCTCAGGAAGCCTAAGAGGCTCAGGGATCCTAGGAACTAGGCTGTAGGCATAGTGCTGCGAGACTCGGAAACCACCCGCAAATGCGCAAGATAGACATATTTCTGCATCGCTAGTGCTGCAATGCGCTCCTCCATCGCCAGTACTGCAATACGCTCCTCTTCCGCCATCGCCAGTACTGCAATCTCCTCCTCGCTCTCTGTCTTGAGATCCTCGGTCTCTGCCTTGATCTCAGCGATACGCTCTCGGCTTTGCAACAGACCAGCAACCATTCCTTGGACTTGCTACATCGAAAGAATTGATGAGATGTGGTTAATGGCGTAGATTTGGGCGACACTAGTAGCTCCTAGGAGCCAGGCAGGAAAGATGGCCATCCAAGACATTGCGACGGGCTGAGATGTATGCTACTTCTCATTAGTATATGAATCAGTCGGCTAAGGAGTAAGGTGGGGGGGTAGATGTATACCTGGGAAATTGCAAGTGCAGATAACAGTGATGCCTCAGCAGGACATACCCAATGGTGGGAAGAGTTGCTTTCCGATGGTCTATCTTAGTGATTGGTCAAGTGGAATGGGGTAGGTGGGTGGTTGGGTGTGTCTTATACTGAAAGCCTTGACTTGGGTCTTGCTTGGTTTTATTGTTGCGACGGGTGAACCTCGCTTAAAATATTATGGGTGATGGCAAGGGGGCGGAAGAAAGTGTGCATTTATCTTGAGGAAAATCGCATGACTTCACTCCCATTCACCTCCATTTTCACTATTGTTTCATTCTATATGGGGACATGCCCAATAGTGGGCATGTGGGAGCCGCGAGAGGGGCCACCGAGACTACGAAGCACACCGCCGGACTTATCCCGAAAATAATTGTCTTTGAAGTCTTTGCCGAGCATTATTACCATTTTGACGTCCCATTTTACTAACTTGGCAGAATCCCTTGGTCCAAGTAGGCTAGTCAGATCCATCCATCTTAGAATCTGCGTTCCTGTGCGCTCATTTCGTCCTCGGTACCCGTTTCCTCCTCACGGCCCTCCGAGCCTGGCTCATACAACGACGAGCTGTCCTTGCTGTTACCCAAGCACATAGTTGTTGCGTGATCATTTGTCTTGTCCATCATGGTAGGTTAGCTACCGTCGCGGGAGGGTGAGCGGGTGACAGGTGCCCCGACTTACAACACACCGAATGGCTTTCTCCAGCCTGTCCACCATTCCTACCATTTGGCCCAGCGTGGCCTTTACCTGCAAGACCAGGTCGACTAGGGCCTGGAGATCAACCGGCGTGTTTTCCTGCGCCCGGTGGGACAACCAACCAAAATGTCAGTTTAAACCTCCAGTGTATCCTCAAAGAACCGTGGCCTACAGACCTTGGTGGATTGGGCGCTGGCAGGTGAAAAGCCGGAGACGTCTCTTCCCTCTCCAGGCGCGACGTCAGCTGCAGCATCGGCGGCCACACGCGCTGTAAAGGTAGCCTGGTCGGGGCCGCCGACCTGTGGCGAGGTGGGGAAGGGAGTGGCGATGTCCTGTTGTGGATATGTCGAGTGGGAAGAACCGCCACCTTGCGCGTCATCGCCAAAGACCCGCTTGTCCATCATGGTCGCTAATGGATTAATTAGCCTCTCCGCACTACCAAAGTAGCGCCGAGGTGAACTTGCCAAGTGAGGGAGCAGGAAAATTCCACCGTTCTGGTGGAAGATTTTGTCTTTTGTTGTGAAGTGGAATGCTAGGCTACGGCAGGCTGCTTGGCGTGTAACCATAAGAAAAGAAGGGATGGTGTGTAAAGTAGGTGACGAAGAGAAGTTGTGTGAGGAAAGTGGGAGAAAGTGTGGAAGGAAAGTAGAAGAGGGTGGAAGAGGATGGCAGTGATCAGAATCCTGAAGGGTACGGAACCTACCTCATTTTCGGTACCAGGCAACATGCAGTCCAGAAAACGAGCCAGAATCCAGCTCGAGAGCCTGCGGCGTCGAGCCCCGTAGCCCAGCACTCACCTCTTTTGTACAAATTGGAACTCTGCGTGGCTCTTTCATTTTGCCAATCTACAGTGCCAAGGGAGAGAAACCTTCCATTAACTGCTAAGCACTGCACCGTGGTATCATCACCGGATCCCTACAAGACCTCCAATCCCCAAAACCAAGTTCGCCTTTGGTCGATTCGTCGAGCCAAGGTACCCTTTTTCACATTCACCTAGACACCTTCCGCCTCCACCTCCTAACATGCTTTGCATCTATCTCTTTCCACCGACCCCCTATCACCATTTCCTGCCTCTTCACCTCTCCTGTGGCTAACCTTATGTAAAGTCAGAACAAATATCTCTTCCTCACAAGCTCCCTGTGTATCATGAGACCCAGATACTTTGCTTGCTCTAAGGGCGGCAGCACGCTCATTCTTGAGGCTGTAGGCTGCCACGACAGCGGCCAACACCGCGACGACAGGCTCACTCGTGCCCAACAACCTCACTTTTCCGTTCTCCATGCCGGCAAATGGCACCTCGGCCCCCCGTTACAACTTCACCCAGCCCTGAAACCAAACTTCAAGCCCCGGGCCTGTTCTCCAAGATGGGCTCGCCCTCAAAGCATGTCTTCGTGGCACCGCGGCCAGCGACTCCGGTCTAGCGTTGGTATTCGGGGCCATAATCTTCTTGTGGTCCCTTCCGTGTCTTTGGTATGCAATCTGCTGCAACCTCTTCCAGACAAAAGATCGCGACACCGTTCGAAACGCGAAGACGAGGCAAATTCAATGGTGTTGTTTTTTCTGCGAATAGTTACGTTGCCCGTACAGGAGGGCTCATGGAGGGTGGGGCGGGGCACTTGAACGGGGTGATGGACCGACCGGCTTTGGTAGGGCACTAAGGTAAATCCTGGCATGTCGTAGGCAGCCCCTGGACTGGCAAGGGCAGGGCGGGGCACGGCAAGGAGCCGCTGGTGTGGGTGTGTCAAATTAAAGGAAAAGGTTTGTCTGGAGATAGGGTTTAATGGTCAAAAGAGCTCGATACTTCTGTCGGGCCCGGTGCGCTCTAAGATCGCGCGACGTCCCTCGAAAATCCGCGGGAGGGAATAATTCTCGTGCCAGGTCAGATCAATCCGCCTGGCTACCTCTTACCAGTTGGGCCACCGCCAATTACCCCTATCACATAAGTAGGTAGGTATTGCCACCCAGCTTATGGGATCCTTCAACGTGGTCAGCTCAAAATAGACAAAGAATTCGCGTGCGTACCTGCCGTTTCCCAATCACGGGACACACCACCCTAGCCTACGGGGATCCCCTAACATAGTTAGCTTTAAAAAAGCGCTCTAGCCTCATTATATGACGTAGACATCTCTTCGTAATACCGCTAGTGTGTATGCTCTGAAGGTTGGGTACTGGTGCGGCGTTGAGCAAGACGGTGCCGAATGGTGCTGAGATCTTGACGTGGATTGGAGGCGGCGGGGACCAAGATGCCGTTTTCGTACGCCTTCCGTTGAAACTCAGATGCTGTGGTAGAGATGGTCATTGTGTCGCTGCGCTTGTCGCTGTCAAAGTAGTTGCTGCTGCCATTGTCCTTGTTGCCGTTGTCCTTGCCGTTGTCCTTGCCGTTGTTGTTGTCGCCGTTGAGAGAGTTGAGAAGAGCCAAGTTCTTTCGTGTGAGCCGGAGAGGCATATTGATATCGTCGGCCTTGCACTTGGCCACAGCGATGGGCACATCCCCATCAACGTCGCCGGCTCTGCGTTTGGCCATGGTGATGATGGTGACGGTGGTGGGAAATGGAGAAAGAGAGGAGAGGGTAATTGATCATATGTTATGAGGTGTGAGTTGGTGAAAAGGGGCCTAGAAAGGAGAGTTGAGTTGTGCTTTCTTATGGAGAATGAAACAAAAGACAAAAAGATGGTACCCAAGCAGAAACCCCAACAAAGGGATCCCAAGCAGAAACCCACAACGGCGGCATCACAAATGTCGAGGAAAGCCAGAACACGGTCACGACCACGTACAGCGAATTTCTCTGGCTTGGCCGCTCTTCGACTGGCTGGCTGGCTGGCTGCAGGGCGCGCAGTTGACGCCTTCCCGCAGTTGGCTGCAGTTGATGTTACGCCTGTCAAAAGTGCGAAAAAAAAACCAGTAACTATTTTTTGACTGCGTTGCGACGGTTATATGAAGTTAAATAAGCAGTTACAGTGGATCAACTGGATCCGGAGCGCTGCGCGCGCGAGCGCAGGCCAGGATGCCAAGGCGCCGAGGCGCCAGTGGGCACGGAAGAACTCTGCGCAGAAGCGAGAGCTTCAACTCTCTCAATCATACCTTTCTGGTTGATACACGTGATATTTGACAGGGTCCCCCTGCTTGCGACGGCGCCGCTGCAGCTGCAGGTACAAAGTTACGGTTGCAACAGCCCGGTTGGGGTGGCGCCTGCACCTGGTGGGTGGGGTATGGGGGACCCAACAGGACACCCACATCCCCACGCTACCCAGCCCTACGTCCACACAAAATCACAAACTCACAAGGTTTAACCGACACCAAATTAAAGCACCAAGTGCCAATCAATGCAAGACACACCTTTATCAGATGCCAATATGCAAGACGAAAAGAGTCAATTGCCGCCGCCCTACATAGAGCATTGAACTGGAGCTGGGTCATGGCACCGTCATCGGCGGCAAGCCCGAAATATCAGCTTTGTTTTTCGGATAGTGTGGAGCATGTCTTGAAGATCGCCGCGACTGGAGGCCATGGGAGGAGGAGGCCTACGCCGACCGGGCACCGGGCGGGACCCGAGATTTAGCTTGACAATGGCTCCAACCGCTTCTTCAATGTCCTGTGCCTGACAAGCGAACCCCGCCGCCACTTCGACGAGGTGGAGGACATGATCGCCTTCGGGAACGCTCGCGAGGTCGACGGGACCAATTGACACCACCACCCGGCTCCCGAGCGCTGTCGTGGATGATCTCCCCCTCGGCACCCTTGCCCTCAACTTGAGCAAGTCAGGCGAGGGGAACTCGGCAGCAATCTAGAGGCCGGATGTAGGCGGTGAGTTGCAGAGGCAGCTCTAAAATAACCATGAATTGAGTCTTCTGCTACAGTACGAGGTCCTCTTTAAAAAGTGAAGATCTACTCCTTGTTGGGTCGCTTGATCATATGCTCCCAGGGAGGGTAGGGCTTTGGTTTGCACTCTCCGCAGAGCTCCTCCCTGCGGAGCGTTAGAAAGGATTGAAAACTGCTTCCGGATCTCTCTTACCTATGATCAAAGTGCGTCACGTTTGGTCGGCATCTCTTGTGCGTAGTTGTGTAAACTTTGCACCATTCTGATACAATCCAGCGGAAGTGTCCGCAGGAGTACTCTCTCTGCCGACGGTCAGTAATGCAAGATGGCAGGGGTTGAGCACGTACCTGGGTATGAGCACACATTGTTGCTGAGGAGTGATTGGTTTGCGTTGACGGTGGTGAAAAAGTGAAAAGCAGTGAGAGTAGGGGAATATATAATGGGGTTGCAGATGGCATCGACACCGAGCCACATCCGAGGTTTCGGATAGAAATAAGCAATAAGCGCCCACCCCCCTCCTCTACCAAGACAAGACAAAGGTTACTGTTCCGCTCCCGAGGATCTTGCCGGGGCAGCCACCTCCCCATGCCTCTTAACCGAAACCTTCATCACTCCTACCACCAGCCCATTGGCAAAGATGCACTCCAACATATCGTTGACCGACCCTACTTTGTCCTTCACACTCAAGAGCTCATCTCGGCTGGGCATAGGGGCGCGGCCGTTGTGGCGCCAGCTTTGTGCTTGGTCGAGAATTGGTGGATGGCGCCACTTTCGTTGGAAATCTGGAGGGTGGTAAGTTCATCTCCCAAAGCCAAAATATCCCCCCCGAGTGCAGCAAACTCACCAGGGAACGCACAAAACAATACGCAAACTGGTTGTTCCGGCTTTGAGACATGGAGCTCCATACCATAGCAAACACCCAGTTCACCGACGAAGAGAACCGTTTTCTCGCGAGTATCACCAGTGCCCAAGATATCACAGCCACCATGGCTGACCCTTGCCTCAGGCGGTTCACAGAGAAAGCATATCCTCCGCCCAATGATGCACTTCGTCCACACCTGAGCAACACAACCCAAGTCGACCGCAGACTCATGCATACTCTGCCTAATCAGTGAATCGTCAATCAAAGGCAAACAGTCGATGCGGAATATTTATCAAGTGCTCCTTGGCACACCACCAACAGAGGCACGAGATCCCACCCCTTACAATACAGACTCGGATACTCTGCTCAACCGTTTCGGCCAGTTTGTACCGCCTCTGCAGGACATGAAAGTCCGAGCCTCCGTTTTAACGACACCATTTTCAGCACCAATCTCAGCAGACCGTGGTCCGAACCGCTGGTATCAAGATTGTCTGGGTAGACGCGTTTCCGCTTCATCTCGAGTTTGATGCGCGGACAACTACCTTGAAGCTGTTCCGGCCCCCACGAGTTTCCCACAAATTCACCCCCGTTCTTAGAGATTGGGTCTCCAAATCTGGACGCAAGGGTCGCCGATTCTGGAGCAAATTTTGTGCGACAATCTCCAAGCTGCAGTGCCTGCGGAATTAGCTGCCAATTGATCGATGCCCTTCCTCCTTCAGAAAGAAATCCTAATCGGGTCGCACAAAACTAGTCCCGATCGACAGTACCACAAGCCCAATCCCGAACCTGACTCAGGGAAACTGCTGCAGGTCTTGCCTACCCTGCCCGCTCTCAGCGCTCTCAAGGAACATAAAAACTCGGCAGAGAAGAGCCTCCTTCATTGCTCCATCCTAGGCCGGAGCCTCTTCCTAGTTGTCAGTCTTTGGGGTATTTTCTTCAACTGGCCCATTCCAGGTTTTCCACAAACTCCTTCAAGTAGGTGAGCATGCCTTGGCTCCTGCGCTTACTGCGCAGGGGCGGTCGGCCTGCTGTACGGGCGGCGACCTTCTCGAGGAGTGTCTTTCTTGCGGCGAGGGGCGCGGAGTTGATGGCTTTCTTACTACCGGATGTTACGAGCCAAGCCCATGGAGCTTCCTAGCGAACAAGTCCTTGCGGTCCTCTACCAGTAGTTCCAGCGGCTTGACCCCTGACTCGGCATGCAAGACCGCGATCCTCCTGTCTTCCAGACTGGGATGGCTGCCCGGAGGGCCGCCCGGAGAGGGATCGAGAGTTGTGGTTGACCCCGGCCTCGCCGTACCGGCCGTGCCAGGCTTCCGTGACCTACAAGAGCGTCGCGTAGATCTTGGATTGCTCGTCAAGACAAGCTTTTATTGTCGTGTCCATGGGCTTGAGTGTGGTAGGGTGATGCGTCATCTCAAAGAGGTACCAACCGCAGCTCTTCAGCAGCTCGGTCAGTCAGGCGGGTGCCCCTTCCGTCTACCTTTCGGCCAAGACAATTAGTCTTCACATGGTGCGCAGTGGGCAGCTATGTTCAAGTCGGCACCCAACCTACCATGTTCCCCGACTGACTTCGCCTAGTTCCCATGTCACAGCGCCCGCCGTGTCGAGTTGGTCCGCGGCCGTCTTTTCACACTACCCTTTATGACACTTTCCAGGTGGGTGCTCACACGCAAGATGGTTGCAATTGCACAGAAGTGGTTGTGTTAAATCGGGTCCGTTGGTGCTCTTTTATCTGCGCTCCAGACCCTAGCCTGCACGCGCAGCCGCGCAGATCAACTAGATCCGACAGCCTTGGTCTTGCCACCTGATTGGTGCGACACCTTCCAAAGCGGCAATTTTATACCATCAGCCTCTTCGACTCTCCACCGCCACTGCTTTACAGCAACATGAGGGGAAAGCCAATTTTTCGGCGTCCTTACAACTCAGCGGGGCTGCAGGCGCTCCTGGTGACCGGCAAGCTTACGGCTGTTGACATGTTTGAAGCTTCCTTGACCAGATTGACAAACATAATGCCAAAGGCCTCAAAACCCAATGCCATCATCAACACAACCACCGGGAGCTTGTCCTATCTATTCCCAAGGATATAGACGCTGAAACGTCCCAGGGGAAAATCTGCGGTCCGCTGCATGGGATTCCCATCACCATGAAGGACAACATCATGACTGGACATGAGTTTCGATTGTCCACAATCATTAGCTCGGCCGCTCTCAAATCCGCCATGGCCGAAAAGAATGCCCCAGCTGTTGGCCTGGTCAGTCAATTGTTCCACAACCACCAATGATAATACTGACGGTATGAGTTGGTGAAAGCGGGCGCCATCATTGGGAAGACAAATCTCTCTCCAAGTTAACCCTGGCGTCAAACTATGAAGCCAAGCAAGACTGACCCGCCGTGTAGGAGATGACCGGGTGGAAAGGCTTTGGCATTACAATCGGCTGGTCTGCCGTGGGTGGACAAACTCAAACACCCTACGTTGTTGGAGGCGTCGCGACCAGAGAGAAGCTGCTTGGCCACTCGCTATGTGTTTGCTTCACAGTGATTCATGGCGCACGCCTTCTTTGCCAACATTGGGGGCATCGTCATTAGACACGTGCGGCCACGGCCAGTGCAGGTTGAATGAACCGCGTCCGGAAAGATAAATCAGTGCGAGGCCATGAGTAGATGGACGGATGTTGTCAAATATCACGCGTATCAACCAGAAAGGCATAGTAATTGAGGTGTGTTGAATTGATCAAGCTCTCGCTCCTGCTAACTTTTGCAAATCCACGCTAAGTTCAGCGACGACGACCTTTCAGCGACCGTCGCCGATGCCGATATCAGAGATAAAAGCCACTCTGACGCATCACCAAGCTGTTTGCCATCATCCAAGTCTCGCCTACCCTGCTCGTTCTCATCGGTCCAAAGGTACATAAAAGCTCCGTAGAGAAAAGCCTCCTTTTGATCAGTCTCCCAAGGCCAACGCTTATTCCTCATTATTATCAATCTACGAAGTATTTTCTTCCCCCTTCTTCTTGCTCTAGTATTCTCTTCCTGGTAGTGTTACTTTGCCTATAAAGCTCTTGAACGCCGCCAAGTGCTTCTTGGGCCTTCTCCAAAGGGTCTGAGCCTTCCAGGGGGAGTGTCTTTGTGTTGAGCGAGCACTTAAGGAGATGGCCAGGTTCCTTGTGGGTTCCGCACCCACAAGGGGGGACCAGGTCTCCGGGTCGTGGCCGAACCTCTTGTGGCAAGACTTGAAGTCGCCGTACCCAGTTTTCCTGCCAACAGGGCTACATGCACCCTGTGGGATAAAGCCAGGTCGGATGGTTTACCTTCCAGCAGATCTCCCAGCACTTATAGTTCTCAGGCGCTCAGTCCCACCAGTGCCATTACAGTCACGCTTGTCTAGCTTCCATATGCTTGGTCGCCCACCCTGCCTCCTTGGTGGCTGCTTCATAGAGTTCCTTCGCGGGTGTGCTCCTTGCTACTTCCTTTGGCTGGAAGAAGTGTGGGTGTACCGGGGGTGGGCCGCCGACCTGCGCTGCTAGTATCTTGAGGAGGGTGCTCGTCTTCCTTCTGGGTGCCTAGTGCAGCTTCTAGACTACCGGGTGTGTTCCTCCTAGCCAGAAGAGTTTCTTGCGAAGGTGTTCTTCTGGTCCTTGATTAGCTGGGCGATGTCGGCGACTCCGGACTCCAGCCGGAGTACAGGGAGCCGTGTGATCTTCCGGGTTGGCAGAGCTGCCCGGAGGCCGTCATTCAGGACTACCTCCAGGACGTTGTTGAACCCCGTGCTGTCAACCCGGTCATGCCAGGCTTCCACTCTGTACAGACAGGATCGTGGAAAGGCCGGGGGGCTACTAGTTCGTTGTGAACGATCGTGGCTGACTGTGCCGTGGTGTGACTAGGCGGTCCCCCTGCAGGGCACCACTGACATAGTTCGGGTGTGCATTTTGGATGTGGTGTCAGGGTTATATATATTTAGTCCGCTCCCACTATTGAGAGGAGATTTGGGTTTTCTATTTGTTTGTGCACGGCCCAAGCATAACCTGCGGAATCACGTGGATGGGAGGTGTGAATTGGTAGATAGTGAATTTTGCCTAATTTTGCCTCTCGCCGAGATCCCCCAACAAAAACCACGGCGCACGGCAACCCACAATGAAAAGCCTTCACCACGCCCACAGCGCCAAGAGCGCCGGTGACACGGAGCACACTGGTGACTTTAACAATCATGTCGCCGAGAGCATTGAGAGTCTGGAGCGCGCTATCGACCGTGGCACGAACGATGATGTCGCCGGGAGTGCCAGCGACCGTGGCACTGACGATGATGTCGCCGAGAGTGCTAGCGGCTGTGGCACTGACGATGTCGCTGAGAGCGCCAGCTGCCATGGCACTTACGATGATGCCGCCGAGAGCGCTAGAGATCTTGCCACTGACGATGATGTCGCCGAGAGTGTCAGCGACCGTGGCACTGACGATGATGCCGCCGAGAGCGCCAGCAACCTTGACACTGATGACGATGTCGCTGAGGGTGCTAGCGATCTAGCCACCGAAGGTGATGTCGCCGAGAGCGCCAGTGACCGACTAGGCAGTTTCCAAGACCTCGTTCGGCTGCTCAAAAATCTCAACTCCAACTCACCCCGCGAACCGTTCGGAGGGCGAGTCTTTTCAGTTTCACCTGCGCAGTACCGCACCTTTCTGAAGATGGAGCTCCGCGGCAATCCGGGCCCTTCTGATTACAGTTGCGGAGTCGTTTACTACAAGAAGAAATCGACCTACATCCACCGCCACCTCTCGGCTTTTCTCTCATACCTCATTTGCGAAGAGGCAGCCAAGAAGTGGACAAGCCATGCCGTCGTCGGACCGCTGATCAAAGTATCTTGCCCCTTCAACGCCGAGGTCAGAGACGACTACGATTCCCCGACCTTTGATCTGGCGCCTGATGTCGCCATCTTTTTCGGAAATGACGCGCATTTCGGCGACATGTGCCCGTCTCTCGTTGCCGAAATCGCATACTCTCATCGATTCACCCGCGAAAAGTTGGAAGAGCGATACTGCAAGTACTTTGAGGAGAAGGAAGGCCGCGTCAAGATTGTCATTTGCATGGATTTGTACTACGGCCGTGGCGAAGATCGCGCCCAGAAGACGGCCGACAACCTAGAGCGTTCCGCCATCAGCATGTGGATCCGAGACAAAAACGGCAACATCCAGACGATTATGCGCTAGGTGCCGCTGTCTCAGGATGTTGATGTCAAAGTTTGTCTCTCTGACGTGCTGCCGGATCATGATCTGCCTCGGGAGTTTACCCGTCAAGTGTACGTCTTTTTTTTCTTTCCTCCCCCCCCCTCTCCCCCTTCCCGCTTGTCCCTGGAAGCTGATAAATAGCAGTGTAGCGGATGGCGACACGCAAGTCCGCATCCCTCTTGCCGCCCTCGCTGAGGCTCTGAAGAAGGCATGCCAGCGACAACTCAATTCGGATATTGATGACGCCCGCAAACCCAGGAAGACGGTGCCAAAGCAAAAAGAGCTGGGTGAGCTGGAGCGTCTGAAGCAGGAGTTGCGCAACAAGGACCAGAAGTTGCGCGACCAGGACCAGAAGTTGCGCGACCAGGACCAGAAGTTGCGCGACCAGGGCCAGAAGTTGCGCGACCAGGACCAGGAGTTGCGCGAGGAGCGGATGCGGCGAGAGCAGGAGATGCGCAACAAGGACCGGGAGCTGCGCCAGCTCCGCAGAACAGGCTGAGAGTGCGGCGGTGTAGTATGGGAACGTATGACAGTTACCGGAGCAGTAAGGGACTAGGAAGATGGTTGCAAGTCTTCTAATCTTGTAGGCCCTTGGCCATGGGCCCGATTCAGAAGACGTAAGACGAGTCTGAGAATAGCTAAAACCCAGGACCTAAAATCCTCCATGATACCTATGAAAATTTCTAGGTGGGTGCTCACACGCAAGATGGTTGCAATTGCACAAAGAAGTGGTTGTGTTGAATTGGGCATGTTGCAAGATACTAAGCGCCGTAGGCGATTTTTAATCTACGGTCCAGACCCTTGGCTCGCGGCTGATTTGGCCCTTGGCACCTGATTTGTGCGACAATATGTAGCCCGCTAGATGTGCTCGCTAAGCACGGGCGCCAGTGCGCCTACACAGGCCAGATGCCAAGGACGCCAACCTGAGAAAGTTGGAGACCAGTCCCGGAGTCTCGAAAAATCGCCGCAGCAAACACGACTCGGATGGTCAAGTCCGAAAAGTACAGTTATTGGACCCTGGGGAAAGCGACTGCAAGAAAATCGTAGAGTCTGACGACCAAGAACCATAAAGCGGGCTCTACTCGGCCTAGGATGTCGAAGCCAGGTCTCTTGCTAAGAATAAAGGGAGTCAAGCGAGGGATTGAATGGAATGACACTACCATGTGCTAACTACTCCTTTTTGTTAGGGGTGCACTACTCGATGCAGGGTTAGGGTTATGTACAGGGAAAATCCAAGGGCTAACAAATCCTCACAGTCAGCCACATGTTCCAAATTCCAGCTCGCAGCATCAGCCCCCACCAATATTTGGCTACAAAATTGCGCTTCAATTGACACAGCAGAACTTCATAAAAATGCGCAACCAGCAGGGCCCCAGGCCAGGAAAACACTAAATCTGCACTCTTCGAAGTGCCTGCGCAGAACAACAAGCCCATGGCCCAGGATCAATCCAGATCAATTACCCTAGCGGGCGGCCGCACCTCCCGGCCGCTAGGAGTGGTCTTCATCACAACAGGAGCCTCTGAGGGTCTGGGTTCCCGCCTTTTTTGACTGGCGGTTGACTCCTGGGTGCCTTCAATGAGCAAAAATCAGCCCCTGGGCTTGGGCTAGATCACAAGCCGGGTCCTGGACCTCTAGGGCCTTCGCGATAATGGTATCCTTCAGGTATTTTCTGTTTTTCGAGCGCGCGGCTTGCCCTCTGGCTTCCTGGCAAGCTGGATTTGAACCTCATATATGCCCTGGGTTCTGCGCTTCCTGCGTGCCCTGCACTTGGAAATGGGTGATGGTTGACTTCGTGGTTTTTTGGCTTGTGGGCGGATTTCTGGTGGGTGGTTGACAGCTGTTTTTCTTTGCATGGCATCGCCAACTGTGACTGCCCGTGTGGCTGAGAAAAAAAGGGGGGGAATCCGGAATTTTCCCATATATAACCCTAACCCTGCATCGACAGGTGCCCTGAATTTTTGGCGGCAGCGGATCAGCAATTCGAAGTTCCCACTGCGCAACAGCCGTATGACTTACAGTTGGCAATACCCCTGGCTTTCTGCGCGGCCATGCTGGGTTGCTGATGGGTGTCGACGATGGCGACGGGGATGGGTCGATGGGGGGGAAAGAACGCCCTGGTGGTTTTCGCGGCGACGGTACATTATTGTCTCGAGAGAAAATTTCTTGAAGAAAAGCGGTTAGTGTGTGTAGGCTGTTTAGTTGCGTTATGCTGTCTTGTCGTGAGTTGTGGTGTTGTTGCGAATGTTGCTTGAACGGCACCTGGATGCAGGCCCAGTCAACGTTGGACTATAAAGTTCTGTTCACTAAACGCAACTTGAAGGCAAAGATATAGTTATTCCCTATTAGCACATAACTAGCTATGATTGCTTTGGTTAGCAATTATGGCTGTGTGCCTGCAAAACGCATGCACTACTAAGTTCCTAGTATCAGCAACGGGGACGACTTGACCTCTAATGGACGAGGCGGCCGAGCCTTGACTCTTTAGGCCAGCGTCGACATGCCGCATCGGCCCATGATGGCGTCGCCCGCACCTAGCATCCTTTCTCGAACCACTTTTTGCCCTCCTCGGCCCTGCACCGGCCTCCATCCAACTCTGTTCCCAGACCAGGCATCATCACAGCAAAACCGGATAATTGTCTCCCGCCATGTCCTTGCCGGCTGCGCCACCAGGCATGGCGGGGCCGAGCAACTGTCGCCGAACCGACGCCCTCTTCGCCGCCAAAGATCGTGGCGGAGGGATCTGCAAAGCCTCAAGGATGCAACTTGCAGCACGCTCGCTCAACTTGGCGATCTCGTCAGCCATTGTCGGACAATTGGGAATCTTGACGCCGGTCCGAATGTCGATGAGCGGCTGCAGCATCGCATTGCGATCCCTAACGTAGCTATACCAAGTTATTAGCAGCTGGCGCGGGAGTAGTGTGCTAAAAGCTCAAGACGTACGTGTGTCGATTTCTGGCTCTGATCGCGTCGTTTTCGGCGCTGTCTGTTTCAAATTTCTGGTCGCCAAATTCTGCAGAGCGGTGGCCTCCCGGTACTTGGCCCGGTTGTTGTGTCGATTCGCGACGAGTTCCCGGCCGGTGTTGCCGAGTTGTAACGATGAGCTGCCGATTGACGTTCTCATCTTGATCCGGCATCATGACAAGGTTTGAGAGCAAGGGGATTTCACGCGTGAGGGTGGCATACGCCTCGCAAATGGCACCGATGTCGGGCAACGGGCCTATGGTCACAGGCTGACTGTGCTGATCCGCGGCGGCCGCGGTCCGGATCGGCAGCCCGTAACAGGCCAAGATGTTGCCGATTCGGGGCATATGAATGCTGAGCGCCACATACGCCCGATGTATGGCGTCGAAGTTGGGAAAGGGCTTCCGTAGAAGATGCTGATTTCCGACGCCGAGCTGATCCTGTTGGATAAAGACCATGCTTCTGATTTGGAATAACTGGAAGCCAACCACGCGATACCTTGTAGCGATGCTGCGGAATATTTCAGCCAGTGCCCCTAGCAGCGGCTGCGCAGCCACAACATCTGCGGCGCGGGAGAATTCACCGCTGAGCACCATGTATGCGGCAGCGATGACGCCACAATCGGGAAGGTCGTTCGGCTCACTCTGCCGCAAAAAACAAAAATTGTTAATTCGGGGTATCTGAATGCTGAGCGTAATGTACGCTGCCGCGACGATGTCGAAATCGGGAGGGTTGTTTTGTGACATGGCTGTCCGTGCTGGGGAGGAGTTTGTTTAGGTTGGCGTGTCAACCAGAAATGCGATGGGTTTTGGTGAGAAATAAGTGGTCTGAGGAAGGCCTATCTATGGTGGGCGCACAAGCCACTTTGTTGGAAGCAATAGTATATTGCTGCCTAAAAGTGTGATGTGTGTATTCTGGTAAGGAAAGATATGCTAGGGCTAGTAGGCTAGCAGAAGTGCCTGACCGACCAAAGCGGGGATGGTGTAGGGAGCAAAGTGATGAACCTAAGGTGGGTGTGATGTGTGAATTGTTTCTGCCGGGAAAAGGTGGGCAGTGGGCGCACAGGCCACCGCCCCCAGCATGCTTCGCTGTTGCTGGAAATGACCAGCGCTCGACTTAAATCAAGAAATATCAAACCAATCAAGCCAAACCAAACCAAACATCAAACCAAATCATGAAAATCCCCTATTTGCCAAACCCAAGACTGGTGCTTGTCGATTTGACCTGATGTGGGAAGGTTGTTTTCCTTGACTATCAAGACTAAGGTACCAATATATGTCAAATACATCCTCGGCAGACGATGGAGTTGCCGAACGACATGAGGAGGACGGGTGAGACTGAGGCGTGAGATGTGTCATTTTTTCTTTGTTGTGGATTCCATCTTTTTGTGCTGTTTCATTACAACCAATTTATCCGACATAGACCTACTTCGATGCCTTGGCTTTATCTTTCATGCCCCTGGGAAATCAAAAACCCATTTTCGACTGAGTGAACGACCCATCGGTGACCATTTGTGACAGCGTTGTATTGTGGCATTTGTTCTCTTTATAATGTGAATGTCTTTGTGACGGTTTGGAACGGGCCTCGTGTAGGCCGAATCAACGCAATGACCTTGCTTCTTTGAGGCCAGAAGCACGGGCCCGCCGGGAGGGCCCGTTCTGGCGGGATACAGTGAACAAAGAAGGGTGTGAAACTGGGAATAAGCATGCTCAGATTTTTTTTCCGCATACATTCTAATAGGTAGACTTTCCATGGCCATGAATGGCAGTAATGGCGGTGATGGCTGTGATGATAGATGAATATTAAGACAAGGCGACTTCTAGATCCCAACTGTTTCTTGGAAGGTTCTTCATTTGACAGATGCACTTCAAGATCATTTTCCAACCTACAGAACCATCTTTCCGCAACTTTCACACGCAAGCCAGCACTGCAACAGCATCCCTCTCATCTTCTGTCAACCATGGTTTCCCCGTATGCCATGTTTCGTGAAGCGGCAAGGATCGGGGCCATATTCGCCACCGCTGGCCCTCAGGCGGCGGTTCAAAGCGCGGCCGGAAGCTTAGCGGCGGCCTCGATACAGGGACACACACCGGTTAGGGTCCGAGATGCTGCCGGGTGGGTTATCACCAGCGGCGGCGATTTGACCAACAATTTTTTCGCCACACCACCGACCACGAACGACCGCGCGGACGGCCCAACGGACGACCCCAAAGACACGCCGGCTATAATAAGTCAGAGTGATGGTCTCCTGTCCCAGCTCGGGGATATACTCGGTCATCTTGGGTTTTTAGCGGGCCCTGTTCTCCGCCCCAGGCGGCTGTGAGGTCCACCAAGAAAGACGGCAATACCCTGGAAGCCATCTCCATTGGTACTTTGGCCAAGAAGACGCTAGCGATGCTTCGGTAGAGTCATTGCGGCAGAACCTGTGTAGGGTCCAGTACCGGCTCGTGTCGTCGACACTCCCGCAACCATGATAACTGCCGAGATAATCCAGACGGGGGTCCCGACTCAACAACACACCCCCCATGTCCGCCGTGTCAGCGTCTTCTACCTCCCATCGATTCCCGCTGCAAGACGCGCTCTGCACTCCATAGAGGCCCGAGTCAGTAACAGCAAGCGGCTGATACTGCATCAGCTGGACCTGGCATATATTCCCTTATCCGTTCTCGTGGCAGAGTGCGTCGCTAATATGCCACAGATCAGAGCCCGTGAGAGTGAGTGGCAGAGGCTTCGGTCTGACGGGCTACTTAGGACGACGTTTCTGTTTGGCGACGACAATGGCGAGGCAGATGTCGATTTTTGGAAACGGAGGGAGGAGTCCCGCCGATGGTGGAAGGATGCCGTCAATAAAAATGACAGGACCACCAACATCAATGGCGAGGAGATCCCAATCGCCGAGGTCGACCGAAGGCTCCAGGAAAACAGGAACATCTTTTTTTGGATTTGGGAAGGTAGAGGAGGGGGGCTGGTTTCCTTTTGAGCACTGAATGGGGTCCGGACGCCAACGGTAATGTCAAGTACCCCGAATGGGTTCAGCGATGGGCCTTGCCCGGCTGGGATGGCAATGTCAGGAAACCTGAAGCCCCTGCCAGTCCGGCCGCGACCAGCGCTTGACACAAGCCAAATCAAGCAAGCCTGGCACCATATTTGGCTTGGATTTGGCTTCAAAATCGGGATTTGGCTCGGCTTGAATGAAGTCAAATCTACTGCCAAGCCCGGAACAAAGCAATTTTTCGGCCCCTCCCCCCTCCCCCCCCTCAAGACAAAATACCCGCCCATCCAGAATCCACCTGCTTCACTTTCTCCAACTTCGCAGCCATTTCCGCAGGCATTGTAGCTTGGAGATAGTAGAAGTGGTTGATGTGACCGAAGCAAAGGAAAGCGCATCGCTAGTGGCCGAAGTGGTGTCAGAAAGGAACCGAAGTCGGCCATAGTAGTGGAGGGAGTGGTGGAGCTGTTGGAAGTGGTGGATTTGACTGTGGATATTTAGTGGTCAGGAAGCGTATCTGAGGAGTATCGTTGTAAGTCGGCCATAGTAGTAGTGGAAGTGGAAAGTGGTCAGGAAGATGACAAGCAGTCAGCGGCACAAAGCTAGCAGGAGATGGAAGCCTCGACGGGAAACAAAGGCCTCCATGGCAGGTTCGCAGCAACACTATGCGCTGCCTCATTAGAGTCCTTTGATACCAGCGCTGATTTTTGATGACGTGCATGGTTTTAAGCACTCTCTAGGTGGTGCGCGACTTTGAGCACTCTTTGTGCATGCGCAGAAACTCCAACAAATCCATCAACACATTGATTATCCGGCAGACGCCGGGTTACGAGCCTATCGACCCCGGTCGCCATCCTCATCTGGCTCACATGCCCACGCTGGCTGGTCGTCTTTTCGACGCTCTGCTAACCGAAGAAGCCACTGGTACATTTTCACCGAGAAGCTAGTGCACGCCCCTCCGTACCCATGGTCCTAATCTGCCGAGACAGCAGCTGGCAGATGAGTGCGTTCAACTTCTTGCCATCCGAAGCACGCAGATCTAGCCAAAATCTGCGGGATGGTGCCCCTCAAGCCCTTCCTCCTCGCACGCAGTCGCAAAGTTGACTCTCCATGAAGCTTGCTAGGCCGTCTCAATGACCCGCACGCCTGTGCCCTAACAATTCACACTTGCATGCCCAGACTTGTCGCATGATCAATTGATTCCCCAAAATCTCTGGGCCATCCCTCCTTGTTTTGACAAGCCCCTCAACAACCCAACCTGTTTGCCTCGGGCAAAATAACTCGGTTACCTACAAGGTGCACCATGGCGCGTCCGCTTCTCAGCCAAATTTTGCTTCTTGTGTAACGGAGACTCCGTTGGTGGGCTGCGAGACACCCTGCTTCGCTTGGAACGGGTTGGGCTTTGTGTGCTGAAGCTCGATGTGAAGCTTGTCGCAAAGCTCATGGCTGGTTCCACGGCGCCAAGAGACGTAGACTCCTGGCTGTGCTCTTCGTCCTCGGCATAAAGATACTGGGGGAGAGCAGAGCCCTCATCAACGTACTCGTATCTCCGCAAGCTTCTCCGGCGCCTGTTCAGCTCCAAGGGATTTAAGTACGATAACGTCTTTGACTCGACGCAGAAGAGATTTGAAGAGGTCTGTAGTGCATCTGATGTAGCATGAGTCTGGTGAATCCTTGGCGTTTTCCTTGTACGTACAGAAATCCGTTCATATTTGAACCCGAATTGAACAAGCCAATATTGCTCCGTCTCCTTCCACTTCTCCCACTCTGCAACTAATTGGTTTAGTTGTCGCACAAGTTGGTCCATATTCCGAAAGAACAGACGCTCTTCACCTTGTTCTTTGAGGTTGACACTTGGGTGTATCTTATCGGTGCGGTTTCGTTTGGCGGTTTCTGTCGTGGTCCGTCTTTGTGCCTTTGTCCTGGACTGCTGATCCAGCCGGCTTGGACGCCAACCGGACCGCTACACTGGCACTCTCTTCTCGCTTAATGGCCGCATGGTTCACCGCCGTGAAGTGCTCCGTTTCTAGTTCCCGCTGCCTTGCTAGAGCCAGCTTAAGCTGCCCTAGGAGTTCCTTCTGTGCGTCTCGGGCCCGTTTGACCTCCGGCAGCCTCCCTCATGTCCTGCTCTGCTCTTCAAGCTCGCTCCTCGGACAATGCTTTGTTTTGCTCTGCCTCCACAGCATGCTTGACCGCCATGTTCTTTTCTCGCCGTGCTGCTTCAGCGTGTTCAAGTGCCACCGCCTTAGCTTCCGCTGCCTCGTGAACGCGTTGCTGAGCCCACTTCTCCATCTCCATGCTGTTTCTCTCTGCCGCTTCTGCGTAGCTAGTCATCGCCCTCCATTTTGCCTCTTCAGCGCACAAGGTCACCCGCCCCTTTTCCCCCTCAGCCGTCAGGACTCGCTGTTCAGCCTTTGTTGTCCGCTGGAGCACTTCCAGTGCCTGCTGCTCTAGCTCCACTACCTGCCGCTCTGCCTCTTCCACACGCTTTATTGCCCCCTCTATCTCTCATCCTGTTTGTGAGGTAGCTCGCTCGATCACTATAATATTTGCTTACTTAAAGGCCCGGGGGATAGAGCCAGCAGTGCACGGTTGACCAAGTCCTAGGTTCGAATACCATGGTTGAGGGCCAGCGGTAGTGTCGCCTGTTTGGCATATGCGCTGGGAGGCTGCCGCATTTAATGTTTGTAGAGACCCCTCACTCTGTAACTCTTGCTGACTGCCGGTGTAAATTTGGTAGGGAAAGCTGGAACCAGGAGGGGCTGAAGCCGTGGTGGACTCCATAGAATGATCATGGGAACCTCCTGCGCATCGAAACCCAACTCATGACGGCCATTCCTCCAGCATTCCTTCCATGGCCTTTTGCCAGATGTGTCAAAGATTATCTCGATGGCTGCTGACTGTGGCCAGGATTGCGCGAGCGTTGGGTGATGACCCGTAATCCAGACTTGCGACATATCCCTAGTGATTGAGGTGGACTGAGTGGTGGGAGGTGGGATCGGTCCGTAAGAAAACGGAGTTTTTATCGGCTGGGAGGTTGTCTGTACGATGTATGATGAATCCATGTTGGCCTGATATTGTCTCCAAATAGATACCTTGGGGGTCTTGACCAGCCTCCTCGTCCTGCAGGCATTCGAGGATACGTCCCATGCATGGGGCAAGGACAACACATGAATTACCAGGAGAAAAACAACAAAGGCACACCTCACCAGCAAAAAAGCTCACCGACCCGTCGGCCGGCTACGAAAAACCCCCGCGGTCGGGGAGGTTCAGGACCGATCTTCAGGCCCCGTCGGGCGTTACTAGTCGGGCGTTACTACTCCCTAAGTGCGTTGGGGGGTTTTTGCCCTCCCCCGAAGGGGAGTCGAACCCACGACCAAGGTTGACCCATAGTCGTAAGTTGAGACCCCACCCCACTCCGCCAACGGGCCTCATCGTTGGGGGGGGGTCTCGTTGTGGAGGGGTCTGCAAAAGTGAATGATATACCTGGGTCGGGCATGTAGCCCTCAGGTGATACCCACCAAGGTACCTAGCTAACGACGAAGAGGTGACTGATCCACCACCATATCAGAGCAACAAAGGAAAAAATACGGGACTCATGTCACGAGTTTGGCACATCCACCCGCGACACATATTCAAAAACACATCAAAATCCGGAGCACAAAAGCGCTAGCACAAATAGTGCCCACAAATAACGAAAGTGGTAGTGAATTCAGCTCGCCCTTCCCTTCAACACGCGCGCAGCAACTATATACAGTACAGCCCATGATAATTTGGACTCAGTCATCAAGCTAAATCTCCCCTCGAAGGCCGTCCCCAACCCCATGCCTCCATTCACCTCTCCCCCACCCCAACCGTTGGCGGTCAATCCCGCAGTATTAGTGATATAAAAAGAGGCGAGAATGCAGGTATGAGTTAAGTACTAGAGACTCATAAAGTCGATGAAACAAGACTGGAAACGCGATTGCAGCACCTGTAGCGCCTGCGCGTTGGCAGCATCCCCGTCATCTTTGCTGAATCGAATGTATTGCCTTGAATGCACAGTGCTGGTTGTACCTTCGTTTTGTACTGTAAATTTGATGTCCATCCGTTGCGTCAATCCCAGTGACTTGGGGAGTTTGACATGATAGTGTGAAATGAATGATGTGTGGGCAGAGACGCTTTGGAACCAAAACTTGGCTGGGCTGGTGTAGTAGTCGGGGATGAGAACCGGGTCCACATGTGGGCGACTGGTGCTCTTTTCGACCTCCTCTGACAAGACCGCGCCGCTCCCGCAAGGCATCGCCCGACCCCTGACGAGGTTATCGTCATGGAGGTCTAGAATATCGACTACAACGTCTCACTGGATGAGATTTGCATGGCCAAAAAACTAGGAAGCCAAGGGTAATGGCAGCAAATCATTGGTCCGTCCTTCTACGACTGATCCTCTGATGGCTCCGTCCTGCCCCCTGAAATCCCTGAAATGGTCTGGCTGAGTATGCATGTTTTTTCTAACTTGGAGATTGGCCTCCGAAATTCGGCCAAGTACAGAGAAGCTGCTGGAAGTCCAACCCTAACTCTAAATCCTCCCAAATCCATGCAGAGCGCTGCGACCAAGCGCTACACCCCAGTACCATTCCCGGTCACCCCTACACCGTCCTTTCGGGCTTTGCAAAGGATATCCTGTATTAGGAATAAAGTCCCGACTCCGGCCTCCTCCACCTCTCACTGTTTGGAAATACCTTCCTCTGAATATCAGGCCCTATGCTCCATATGGACTAACAGGCTCAGCAATCTCCAACCTGTCTCGGCCGCGCGTTCCCGCATCCAAGCTGCCTGACCCTGATCCACCCCCGGACTGAGTGAGGGTTAAAGATGGTCCGGAGTTGATTCGAAAACCATCACACAATGTTAGGAAGTCACCGAAAACTTGATGCTTTCCATTTAAACTTTGATAAAGCCTGCCCTAACCATTTTAGATTTTTGCAAAATAAAAAAATAAAAAATCTTGGATTTATGGCTATAAATCCTCCAAATCTTTTTTCACGCTTCTCGCATCCATCCATCCACCTTCCCACCCACTTCCAATCCCACCCACCCAATCCCACCCACCTTCCAATCCCACTCACCATCCAATCCCACCCACCATCCAATCCCACTCACCATCCAATCCCACTCACTATCCAAACCCACCCACCCACCTTCTATAATGGCTTCCTCTTCATTTGATCTCTCGACTATCATCGAGCTGTCTGGAAAGCCTGGTGTTTTCGACTTTGCGCGCCGCAAGAGAGCCAGGTATCGCCATACCGAGCACTCATCCTCGGACTTCAGCGATGCCGGAATGTTCCTCATCTCCAATGTAAAGTTTCGCGTTGGCGCCCCGCCTCCTCAGCCCCTTCCGGTCGAAAGCGGGTGGAGTATCGCCTGCACCTTGTTGCAGGAGGCTCTCGGCACCTCCCTACAAGACCAGGCCGAGACCATTGCTAAAGCCGAAGGCGTTGAGCCTTTGAGCGTCGAGCTCGTTGCGCGCTTCGTCCCAGGATCGGGGTCAGGCATGAAACCAGGAGCGCAATCGGAGTCAGACAGCCGCCGTCCTACCATTCTGATCGTGGCCAAGTGGAATGAGGCGTCACCTTCAATCTGGGCAAAGATTGTTAAAAAAACAAAGAAATTCGTCGACTCGTCGACACGCGGGGGATACCTCCTCCAAGACATGGTGATCGGTGTTGAAATGATCGCCGAGGAGCTTACTCTCACAAAGTATATCACTCCTGTTCCAGCAAGTGAGCTCACAGAGGCCTTATGCACGGATTGGCAGCACATCACAGAGAAAGTCCTTGACATCCTCGATACCTACCCCTCTACAAAGTCAAGAGTCACTAGCATCGCCTTGCTTAAACTGGGCTTCTCCAAGGACTTCGACAAAAACCCTCTCACAGTCTATATCTCGGTAGACTACGAATCCGAGGAGAGCAAATGGCCCCCTGTCGTGGGCGAAATCCAGCAGCTTCTCAACGGCTATCACCATAACCTCCACGTTCATATGGAGCACAACACCTCCGGCGAGTCCTACGCGAAATTTCAGTTGGTCAATAAACCCATGACCAATAAGCAGAAGAAGACAAAGATCAATCTCGGCTACGATCCTGATCGGCAGTACAATAAATTCGTGGGGCTTGGGGAGGACATCGGACCCGAGCGCTACATCAAACTTGGCGATTCTGGCGATGAGTATCACTTCCCTGGCCTTGGAACCTTAGGATGTTGGATCGAAATGAAAACTATAAAGGAACCCCAGTGGACAAAGTACGCGCTGACGAACTACCATGTCGTACGCCCGGCCTTTGATGGCTTTCAAATTGGCAAGAATGACAACAACGAGACGATCCCCCTCGCACCGGTCGAAGACTCAGACCTCTGGAAGGTCGATCTCAAGGGGATGAGCCCGAACTTTGCCTCGAAGAAGGCGGGCATTGAGCACCCGACACGCGCAAAGCATTGCTTCGCCGTCCAACTCTTGACAGAGGAGATCGAGAAGAATCCCAACGACCCTGATACACCTGAATCTAGAGAGCACTTGAATAACATCAAGTCATTTTTCGACAATAATGAGCAACACATTGGAAGCATCTACTGTGCCTCAGGGTACACTCGCAGAACACGGAATGACGGGCGTCTGGACTGGGCCTTAATCAAGCCTACGGGCACCGGTGTCGCTCGAGTCGGGAAGAATACCCTTCCTACACGTGCAGACTGGCACAAGAAAGGGTATATTTCGAGCAAGCCAAGGGCTAGGGGAAGTCTCAAGCAGCCACCGAGCCACGGCCTTCGATCTGTCCCGAATGGGGACCCAATTTTCAAGCTCGGTACCACCACAGGCGCGACTGGGGGCGTGTTTTCATGGCTTAAGCCTAAAGTGAATTTCGTGGAGGACACACACGTCCAAGCCTATATGGATGCTCGGCATCGACCATACCTTTCGAATGAGTTCCTGTTCATCGGCTACCCGAATCCGGCCGAGCATTGGCTTGCCAAAAAGGGTGACTCAGGATCAGTGGTATTTGATACCGACGGAAGAGCAGTTGGGCTATTGTTTAGAGGACACATGGTTCAGCAGGCGGCGAGCTCGTATGCATACATCACCCCTATCGAGGATGTCTTTGATGATATCAAAACCTTCTCAAACCAGCAAATCACAGACATTCGCATCGCGGAGGATTCCTAGGTAGCCAACAAGCTGTTCGGAAGGCCCCAGAAGGATACGCAGATGCGGGAGGAAGAGAAGAGGAAGCAGGATGAGAGGAAGTGAACAAGGACCCCACCAGCTGCTCGTACTCCTTTCACTCATCGGCCTTGTCTCGAATAACTTGGGCAGAGTCTTCGCGCCAGCATCCCGACGATATCGCCTCCGCTTGTACTCTGTCCACCATGATGGGAATCGGGGATAGATGTGTTTCCAGACCAGCGAGTACACCGCACTGGAGTGTACAGCCGTCCACAGCCAGCTTGCTCTCGAATTCCAGCTCTCCTCCGTTATTCTTGCTAGAGGGAAGCCACCCCCCACCGGAGTTCTCTAGCTCTCCTCTTCCTCCACTGCGTGTATGAATTCCCGCTGGTCAACCGGTCTGGAAAGTGGAGGGGGAAAGCTCCACCGAGCATCCGGATGGCTATGAGCGTGGGGTACATACTGGTTCCGGGGCTATCGAGTGGACACATCCGGCCGATCCTGAAACGGTAGTGGCATGGGAGACTCAGTCCCTTTGGTAAGTTGGCGCTGGTATGTGAGAAAGTGTTGCAGTCAGCTTGACAGGACTAGGGTTATATATGAAAACTAAGTAAATGGGCAGTCCAGATTAACCATATAAATAGGTAGCTACCCATAGTACGGCAATATTGCCTCTTTATTATGCTGCGGGGCCCCTGCGACTTGACCTTCCAAGTGACCGGTATAAGACGGCAGCCCTGCCTAACCATCATCCGGCACATCCCCCGCTCTCATCTGGCTCACATTCCTCGCGATACCGTACGGCTACCCCGCCACGGCCGTGACAACTACGACCTTGACCCCAACCTCCACAGGCGACCGTGCAGAGCTGGGAGGCTGGTCGCGTGATGAAAGCTCCGAGGAAGATGGAACGTGAAAGGAAGAAGGGGAAGCTGCCAGGGAAGGGAAAGACTTGGGAAGAAGTCACGACTTGGGCCAGAATACATTACGGCGAGGAGTGGTACAGGCAACATGAGGCCTTGGATCGGGACGAACAGAAAGAACGAGAGGCGATGGGCACGGATGAATGGAGAAGGGAAAACCTAAAAGCCGCTAGACATTCAAATCTTCTAAGGGATATGCAATGGGAAAGGGATGAAGAGATGCTGGCTGCAGGGAAGACGTGGCATGGCCTGCCGAGCCCTCGAATATTGTGCCACCAGTCGAGACTGGCGGTGACGTCGTACTATCGCCATCCATCAGCAGCGAGCATATTGCGGCAGCGGGCCAAGCACTTACCCTCCTACTCCTACCGACTTTCGCTGCCAAGCGATGGATGGGCCACATGGACCTTGGGGGCCACATGGACCCGGGGACCCATGGGAATGGCGATGGGAGCGGTTGGAGTGGGACGCAGTTCGAACGCGTTCGTCTGAGGCGGAGTATGAAGAAACCAGGGCTAAGCTGCTAGGTGCGATGAGATCGCAACGCGAGGACGAGCAATGGAAGGGGCGATCTCGCAATGAGTACGCGGAACTCAGCGTCAACAAGTTCGATCCAGCCACGTATCAGGAAAAGGAGAGGGCGCGTGCACGTCGGCAGAGAATGCAGAGGCTTCGATACGAAAATGGGCTGACGGAGGAGCAAGCGGAAGAGCAAATCGAGGCCGAGGATCGAGAAGCCCCGATGCAGCTCGGAAAGAACGGGAAGAGCAACGAAACAAGGAACCACCAATGAAGGGTAATTTGAGTCGGTCACTGACACAAGAAGAAATTGATGCAAGATACCGTGGCTGGGATGCTCTGGGCGTCAGTCGCGAGGAACAGGCTGAACTTGTCCGAATGTTTGGTCTCAAGCCGGGGCCAGAGCCGAGTATAGCCGGCCGTCCAGACTCTGAGCGTGTACCACAGCAACGAGCATATCACCCCATCGGCCAATGAAGGGCATTTCTCGCAAGACCCGTGGCGGAGGACTCGCAAAGAACGCGGCACAGAGCCAAAACGCTCTCCGCCGAGGCACTCGATCCCGGCAGCCTACACCGGCATCTGCAAAAGCCCCGACACCCGGTCGTGGGTCAGCCCGGCGCAGGAGCCGGAAGCTCGGTGGAGAGTTGCCTGGATTTGGCACGCTGCCAGGTGAAGCACTGCCACGCTATGAGACTTTGCGACAGCTTCGGAAACACACAAGATGAGCAATTCAGGCCCTCGCAGCAGTATGCTGTCGAAGAAGCCACCAATAGTCAAGGGCGCGAAGCCTCAAGCTATGTGTACCTTCTCAAACTCTTGAATACCAGTCCCCTGTCCGGGGGAGAATGGATCATGGGACCCAATCCCAGGCATTCCTGGTGTCAGCGGCTAAGCTGCGCGAGGCGAGCCATGCTCTCAGAGATAGCTTCTTGGAAGGCAACCCTTTTCTCACAGGTCTAGGAGACCAAACATTTGGGTTCGATCGCTTTAGCCAGATTGATTTGCTCACCTGGAGCGACGAATGCCTGGATTACCACGAAGGCTGGATGGTGCCGGCCTCGTTGACACCCTTGCCTCTGGCGGGGCCGGGTTGGAACGACGAAGCCCCCGATCCCAGTTGGGCAGACTACTTGAATGCCGCGTGCGGTGGTTGCAAATCGAGGGCAACACTGGGTATGCGAGCAGTTAAGGAGCCCTTCGCCCAGCTCGCTTAATTCTCCTGCCCGGGCCGAATGCTCCCATGATGGAGCTTAGAGTCAGTCTCTGCTGCGTGGGAGCGCGACTCATGATACATGTCAGCAGTCTCCAGGTGGCGGCGTACCACGGAGACAGCTCGCCCGTCGGAATGTTGTTGAGGAAGGGTGCCGACACGAACGCCCGAAACGATTACTTACTCCCTGTCACAGGTTAGCAACTAACAGAGAGGAAAACAGGATGCTTACCGGTGCTGATGCTCTCCACGTTCACGTTCACCGGCATCCCATACTCGTCCGCAATCGTGATGTAGTGCATTCCATAGTGCACGTTCGGCCGCAGCATACTCTTGATCTCGACGAAACGTTCTCCTCGACGGTCGGAATGTCGCCGCCCTGTGTCGCCGCCATGGCGGTGTACCGGTTCGAAACACGTTGTGAGGCATCACCGACGGCGCCCGTGAACCACTAACACGGCGTGGCGCACGAGGGTCGACCTGTCTCGGGGTTGACGTGGACTGGAAAAGCTGCTGGAAGCTGACACGACTGCGGGTGACGTATCTACGCACGACGGAAGTCGACTGCGTCCCGCGGGCTCATGTCGGCGCCCAGTCTTGGGCGAGCCTCACGAAGGTATGGTGACAGACCAACGCGCATGGTACAACGAGTAGCTGTCTAGGAGCCTGTTCAAACCGGCGGGAAAGGTCACAACCTCAGTTTCCGGATGTACGACTGGCGCCCAGGCTCCGTGAGGATACCGTCTACTAAGAGGTCATGCATCAGATTAATACCTTGGAATTCGGAGTGTGCTAGATCAGCCGGGCATGACAAGATCAGGTCGAGAGCCGGGGCGAATCTCACCTTGCAAATAAAGGGATAGGGCCCCGGAACCCGACCTGAGATGGAAGCCCCCACGAGCTCTGCTCGTCAGCCTGTGAATGGGGCCATGAGGCGCGAAACAGCGGATGCTCCGTAGCGGGGCGACTGCGGGACTGCGGGAGGCACCACAGTGATGGGAACTGCAATACCGGTGTACAGCCCAGATCATGGAACCGCCGAAACCCATCTCGTTGGCCCACTCCAGCTTGAGAACGAACGTGTCGGCGTCGTCGTATGAAATCCACTGGCTGTTGTCCCAGGTGACATACTTGACGGCCGCCTCCTCGTCGAATACGGGCTCCAGGTTGGGATACTTTTGGAGGATGGCCTGAGGCTCGTAGTACATCAGGATACCGGCCTCGTTGGAGCAGGGGCCCTTCTTGGCGCCGCCGGCAAAGGGACAGCCGGGCGTGTTGCAGCTGGGGTTGGCAAGCTCAAAGGCGCGCCCGTAGAAGCCGTAACCGAGAACAACCTGCTCGGGCTTGACGCCCACGCGCCAGAGGAGCTGCATGGCCAGCTTGATCTCGGTGAGGTTGGTGTGGGCCTGGGCGATGGCGCCGACCGGGTTGTGCTCGTCCCTGCGCGCACTGGGGTTAGTAAAGGAGCGAGCGGGAGAGTGGATCAAGAAGAAGAAGAATAATAACAGGAAGAAGCGCTTACCATGTCCCGTGAAGATCATAACTCATCAAATTAATCCAGCCGGCATACTGCAACAGGCCCGGCATATCGAACCACCGGAGGTACCAGAAAGAAGAGGGGATAGTGAAGGTCAGGCCCAGGGGCCGCGGCGACGCGTCAAAGGTGGTGCGGAGGGTCTTCATCAGGAGGACAAAAGTTGGGCGTGTCCTCGTCGTGACCGCCTCGGTCGCCGGCACCCGGGTATTCCCAGTCGGTGTCGAGGCCGTCGAACCCATACTTGTTGAGAAACCTGACGACGCCGTCGGCGAACTTTTGGCGGTTCACCTCGGTGCGGGCATTCTCTGATCTCGCAATATGCCGCCTGAGAGTGTTTGCTAGCTGGTGACGTCGGAAGCCTTGTAAAATGGCCTTATCTGTTTCACAGGCACACTCCAAGTAAAGGGTCAGACATGGGTGGCCGCGCCTCCATGTCACGGGTAAGTGCTCCTGGATGTACCAGCTGATACACATCTCGCTGTAGTGCATTCCTCATCGCCATAATTGATCTGTCAACGATGCTGCGCTGAACAGCATGTTTACCAGACGGGAAGATCTTATCGATGGCGGCACCACTGACTAGACAGTCCATGGCCGACTGATGAATCGGATAAACATGGCGTTCTACCAGTGTAAGAAAGGAACCACACATGTCGATAATCATCTCCAGATCAGCGGTGTCATATTCAAGTCCAGCTAGTGTTTGAAGCTCAAGGATGTGGAGCGGGCGGTATGCTAAAGTTGCGACTGAAAGCACAGCAAGGCACGAGTCTTGGTAGTTGCTTGTAAACTTGCCAACATCCTTCATCATCCGATCATGAAGCAGTGGCAGCCCTGGCGGTGTCTTGTCGATACAGCGAACAGCATCGTCGGCAAAGATAGTATTGATAGATCGCAAGACTAGATCAACCCATAAAAAGGTACCCTGCGCCTTCTCAAGCAGCTTTCGTTGAATGATGGTTCGTTGGACAGGGCTGGATCAAGGTGATGAGATTTGGGCTACCTTGTGAATGATATAGGTTTCGATTGCCTGGGACACGGCTTCTGAGTTCACCTCTAGGCTCAACTTCGATCTCGAATTCTCAAGTCCAAGGTATCCGTCAATGTCGTCCCGGTTACGGCTTGTCAGGATCCACTTAAGACGATTTTCTTGGAGGGTAGTTTTGCTAATCAGGCCAAGGAGCTCCGGCAGACCGTCGTCGCACTCATCGAGAGCATCAACAGCCATGTATATGGTTTTCGACCATGAGTGTTGAATCATCTGCCTGAACACATTGGACAACGCGTCGAAGGCATTGGTCTTGTTGGTGACATCGAAGATGCCCTTGCCCATCCGGTCGTAGTCACTCATAAGGTACGAAACAAGACTGACATCCTGGACCAACAAGAGGTATATAAGCCCTTTGAGGATAGCGGCCGCATTGTTTAAGCTATTGTTGGTGTTCTGGCAGAAGAAGAATGACGAGGATGAGTTGGCGACGGGATGGTCAAGTCTGATCTGAGATCGAAGTTGCTCGGTAATGGTGATCAACAGCATCGTCTTGCCCTTGCCGGCACCATCCACAGTAGTTTATTGGTGTCATCATCCCGCCACTTCTGGTAACTAGGGTGGGAGAGAGTCCAGCTGGATGAAGCTTCGTGTAGTCCGCCCTTTGTCCTTTCAATGCGCAGCTTGTCGATGATGGGATCGGTCCACCTGAGCGCTTTGAGTAGGGAATCTCGTTCGGTTTCGGCGGTAGCGGAGGAACGAATGCCTGTTTGGTGTTAGAGATTCCCTCGAGGATCGGGCTTGGAGATATACCATTCAGTAACAATGAAGGAATTGCTGAAATATCTTCTTGCATCGCTGTGATACTGTCCTGTGTAGCCAGTTTTGTTACACGATAGCCGGTCAAAAGCTGGACATTCTCCTCTATCCCTTTCATGAGCGACTCCACCCTGCCTTCTTTGCCCAAAGTGCGGACCGCGAGGAAAGACCGCTCCGTCTTCGAGGTATCAGCCTGCAAAATCACATCCTTAAATATTTTCTCGAGTTGTTTTGCCCGGTCCTCACAGCGGTGTAAGACAGACTTTATCGTCTAGTGAGATTGCTCGTTGAGATTGGTATTGTTGAGGTATTCCGAGACGGTGTCGCGGGCGAGAGGGGGCCGTGTAGCGATATCATGGAAGGCTTCTGGGAGTCCAGAGGCATCGTTGGCGGCTTTGTAGATCTTCGCGGTCGCGTCGATAATGGCGATGACGTCAGAGATGATGCCGATTACTTCGGCGCCCGACATGTCTTCGGTTTCTGCGGCAAATGCAATTAGACTCTCAGCTTCGCTAGGTATGGTAAAACCAATGTCGTACCAGTGTAAAGATGCAAAAGAAAGCGTTTGAGAAGTTGCTCAACTAAACAGCCTCAGACAGGCATGGCGGGCTTTGTTGAGAATTGTAATCGACGATGCAGGGTTGATGCTGGCCAGGATTGATGAGGCGACATTTTTGGAGCCCTGACTGCCCCGCGTCGCTTCACAGGGCCAATGGAGAAGCGCAGTGCAAGCCGCTACTAGGAGCGCTTACTCGACAAGCGTCGGCGAGTGGCTTGATGCCTGACAAAAAGGGATTGGTGGAGAATGGCGCCGTGGATGATCGCTCCAGTGGGCTTGAACTAGCCGCCACATTAGCTTCGGCTTTCGGCTACTAAGAGATGATGGTCGCATTCCGCTGCGGAAGAGTGTCTTAGCCCCTTGATCTGCCGCGTTCAGGCCGGTCGGCAAGGAGTGGGGGTCCCAGGGGTCCATTCCTGGGTTTTGGGAACAGACTGCGGCTGGATCGTGGGTGAAGTGCATTAGCGCTGGAGATCTGGGGATTGCAACTTTGACGACACTCCGAAGTTCAGCCAGTGAGTCAACCCACCCGTCCGGCCACCCGCCCCGAGCTTGCTCACAGCACTGCAACCGCGTGCAGCGATTCAATGGCTTGGCCGCTGACTGGCTTTCTGGACCTCTGGCTGACTAACCGGCGCGCTGGCTTCCTGCGTGAGCTCCTGCACAACATTTTGAAAAGAGCAATTTGACTGTGACACAAGCACAAGGTGTGGTGACAACCACAAGGTGAACGATCAAGGTCTGAATGGAGTGGAGAATAATGATGAACACGCTTGCTTCGCAGTTGCAGATTAATGGAGAAGAGGGAGGGTTCCACAAGGATGAAATCCCCTCAGCTTCACTGAAGATCAGCTGATAATCTTTTTAAGGTCTGTTTCCAAAAAGGGGCCGGGGAGCCTCTTCCTCTCGAGGTTCCATCGCCCGCACCCGTCACCTTTTATGGAGAGCTACGTACAATATACAATGATACCAAGATACCCGTGAGATCCATCTTAACCGCCTGTCGGTCTCGAGGTGCCTTGACCGCCCGTCTCTCGCGCCCTATCAATAGCGGCTGCATTCCAAGTGAAGCCGACCACCTTCCGTATAGTCAACGGCCCGTATTGGTACTTGCCCACGACAACTCAAGTGGCCCTGTGGTCCATCGCTGTGGAGGTTCCCTCAGATCCTTGGTACTTACGCTGGCCACAGCTCTGTTAGGTCTTCCCACGTTGGCTGTTACAGCAGCGGTTCCCTTTTTGATTCACAGATGCCAAAGGGCCCGGTCGCGGCCATTTGTCAGCACTGGGACTAGACTCCGGAGAACATCGGCCCAAGGTCTCCCACAGGGGTGACTGCGATATCAAAGAGGTCCCTGATTGAAAGACCATCGTATGATCCTTACTCTGTGTTCTCAGCTGTCCTGCAGCTTTGGCCACGATGCTGAGGTTGTGTGGCCCGTCCATGACAAATCTAAATTCTGGTGACGACGCCTGGCTCGGGATGACCCACTGTGTGGTTATCTTTGCTCGTCTGTGGCTCTGGAGCTCCCGTTGCAATCCGAAGGAAATGCCTGAGGCTTCCATTGCCGTGTGAGTGAAGCTGTGTGCGCTGCTGCCTCACGTGCTGTGTTTCCCCACTGCAGGCCCAGGTCAAGGAAGTGATTCACCCTGTTGACCATAGGTGAGCTCAGCAGTGTGACATTGACTGAGTTGCGGGTCATGGCATGCTCCCGAGAAGCGGCCGGCAAGGGCACTGTCCAATTGACGGGTGGTTATCTCCATCTCCCCATATGGTGAATATTTGGAGAAGTTCAGGCCCCTCAGGTTGGGTAGGTCCCGCTGCCATTTATTGTAGTCTCGAGCGCAAAAGTTTTTTGGAAACCACATCGACTGACGATTTGCGGTCAGCAACCTAGTTTGCTAGCTACAGTCCCGCACCGGTTGGCCATCCGTGCTGCCGTCATCGAGCTTCTTCGGGTGGACGTGTTCTGAATGCCGAGTGAGAGCCGAGCGGGGAGGGCAGTGGTGACGTTACGACATACATTTCGGTGCTCTCCATCTTGGCCCCCCAAACAGGCATCAGTCAGCCTTGCTTGTTGCCCCCCAGGGCGAATAGGAGCACCCAGCCTTCCAACAACCAATGCTGTACACCATGACGCCTCCAGACCTGCCACTCCCTACAGTCTGAGCCTGACGGCCCTCTTCAGTTCAACTTGGCCGTGCGCCACCCAGCAGCTCCTCTACTACAGGCATCAGAGAAGGAGGCTTCGACAACCACCGAGTCTGTCTTGACAGAGCATCCTGCCGATGGCAGTCTGGTGGAGGTTGACGAAGCGGAAGAAGCCTTCACTCAGACTCAGTCAATCAAACTGAAGGAGCTCAAGCCAACCACGGTGACCGGATCTCCATCATCTGGGCCAGAACAGCGGCAGACTCCCCTAGACGTCATTCCGTCCACACCAAAATCACGAATACCCAGACGAGCAGCAATCAACTCCGACTGACTGAAGAGGTGCCCAGTTTGTTGACACTGTACCCCGCATCTGTACCAGATAGCCCTTCGCCAAATCTGCAGAGTCTCAACTTCCATGACCTGGCCGCCGAAGGCCTCACTGCCATTCTGTTGCAGGTGTCCCACCTGTCACTAGCGCCATGGACGACCCCACAGTGCAGATGGCCGACCCACTGCAGCTGGCACAGGCCAACTGGTCCCTACGCAAGGACCAGCCCACCACCTTTTGCCCGTTCCAGACTCCGCCTTCCTTTTCCTTTCCTTTCTTTTCCATAGAGCAATTCAGACCTTTTGTCCACATGTGTGTTATGTCTGTTGCTCCCAACACATTCACCAGATAAGTTCTCGCCAGCTAGCAGCACCGACAGGAACACGTTCAATCTGACCTCGGATGGACATCCAACAGCACCAACGCAATTCGACGTTCACCAGAACTACACCCTGATCGACAGCTTGGAGAACCCGTTTGTGACTTTTAGATTTCACTACCGGCCAAGTGACAACCTCAGGCAGCTGGATCTCATCCCGCCCTACCGCCAAGAGACCATTCGTCATGGGCCGTCCAGTCCTGGCACTGGCATGACAAAGGATGACGCCAAAGTGAAGGACGAGGACGCCAAGCAGCGGGTGGCCCGTCGGAGGAGAGCACCCAGATTCTCTAGACGCCCGCTGACGAGGGTGGTGTTTTGGACGACTTGGAGCCGGACGAGGCAACGCCAACTCCGGCCCCCCGGAAGCAGTACGCCTTGGAGGCGCCGCCAGTCCGCTTTCTCCTCGCACCCGTCACCAGTCGGCGCATCCCCACGCCAAGCAAGGCGACGCAGGACACGTCATTCCGGCAGTCATACCTCCAGCGGCCGCTGCCCCCGCTTCCCCGGCCCTTGGACGGCCCGAGTTTCGCCGACAAGCGAGCGTCGGTGATGTCTATTGCGTCGATTGCGCCTTCCATTGCGGAGCAAACCAAAGGGAGCTGTGCGACAGCAACCTCCAAATCCTGGAGGCCAAGCTCGTTCCAGTCCAGCGGGCCACAAAAAGGCTCGATATCACGTTGGAGGAAGAGGACAAACCCGAGCAGCGGGTGACGAGTTCGGCATCCTGCTACGAGATGTCGCGGCCGTCCACGGCCGATGCCGGTGCAAAGATTGCTGTCGCGGGGGCAAAATTTGGGACGACCACAAACCCAAGGGACCATGTGGATTGGCGTCCTCAAAGCAGGCGAGTCTCGTAACGAGAAGCGAACGATCCTGAGCATGCTTGAGTGGATAGGCGCCTCGATGTCACCGTGGAGCGGGAGAGGCCGATGGCCGAGGAGTCGGCTCGTGCCCAGCAGCAGCAGCACCAGCATGCCCAACAGGAGGCAGAAAGTACCTCCAGCCACCACGAGTTTCCCCACATCACCGACGCGCCGCTGACGAGCATGGAGGCCGAGTCGGCTCATACCCGGCAGCAGCAGGAGGCGCCGCAGCTCAACAGCAGCTTTGCCTATGTGACCGATGCGGAGGCGCCGCAGCTCCACAGCAGCTTTGCCCATGTGAATATGAATATGACCGACGCGGAGCGGGAGGAGGCCTATGATTTCGCCACGACGGAGCTGAAGGCGTCGGTGACCGGCGAGACCGACGAGGAGCTAGACTGGGTCCGTGTTTTTCATGCCTAACAGCAACTATAAGAGGCAGCGACTTCCAGCCACCACAAATCTCCCCCCATCACCAGCAGCATACCCAGCAGCATCCCCAGCGGTGGCAGCAGGTCCAGCAGCGGTGGCGGTAGCACTACCAACGGCATGCCCAGCAGCTGCTCAATGACCGCTCCCTTGATATGACGGACGCGGAGCGGGAGAGGGTGGTAGGGTAGTCGATTCGGCTCATTCCCAGCAGCATGCCCAGCAGGATGCCCAACAGGATACCCAGCACCCCCAGCAACATGCCCAGCATCCCCAGCATCCCCAGCATCCCCAGCATCCCCAGCATCCCCAGCATCCCCAGCATCCCCAGCATCCCCAGCATCCCCAGCATCCCCAGCATCCCCAGCATCCCCAGCATCCCCAGCATCCCCAGCAACAGCACAACCAGCAGCACAACCAGCAGCACAACCAGCAGCATCCCCAGCATCAGTACAACCAGCGGCATCCCCAGCAGCATCCCCAGTAGAATCCCCAGCAGTAGCAGCATGCCGCCCGCCGGCGGTGGCGGCAGCACTACCAGTGGCAAGCCCAGCGCCTGCTCAATGACTGCTCTATTGATATGAGGGATGTGGGGTGGATGAGGGCCAGGGAAATCGCCATGGCAGATCTGGATAAGCCGCTGACTGACGTGGAGGTGTAGCAGGTCCGTGTCGTGGTCCTGACTGTCGTGGCTTGCCAGAGGAAGCGCGAGAGGCTCAATGGCGAATCCTGGCCGCAGGTGCGCTGCGAGTCCCAGAGGCAGTTGGGCGTGGATGCGCCCGAGTTGGTGGGGGCTGGGACAGCTCGAGGGGGGAGGGCCGATCCTGGGAGCTAGCTTGAAGACTGCGAGCGCGCCGGCAAGGAGGTAAGATAGGGAGTCCGCACCCACAATGACAGGCTTGTAATGTCAACAGCTATATTGCGAGGAAGAGTGGCGAGAATAGCTGCAACGACGCCATCTTCCGGGTGGTTAAATCAACGATATCCTCTTCTCCTTCGTCATCTTCCTTAGGGGCCGCGGGGCGTCAGAGTATGGCACCTCCGCAACTGCGCGGCGTGCCCGCTTCCTTGTAGGGGCCTTCCCGGTCGCCTAGCGGGGCCGCGCTGCAGGTCGCGCCGCAGGTCCTGGGCTAGGTGTAACGCTGACTCCATCGCCAGCCCTGGGCCTGGGAGGCGGCGGCATAGCAGCTGCAGCGGTCCGGGCGCGGGCGGTTGGCCTAGCGACTCTACCGCTTTTAGTTGGAGTTGGCTGTGGCACTTTGGCTGGCACTTCGGCTCCATCTTCAGTACCGCCCTGGGCCGCCACATTAGGTACCCGCCCGGCCGCGCTTTGCCTTGCGGGGGGTTGTCATGTCAAACCGTATGGCGCGACGGCGAGGATAGCATTACTCCGGCAGCTCGCGCCGATCGCTAGAGGATTGATCTGAGCCCTACTTTCGAATTAGCCATACTCAACACTATAGAATAGATCAATAGAGTACTGTACTGGGCTTTGGATCTTTGTGTGGTGGCGATTTGGTCAAGATAGTGGTCAATTGGCGATAGCCAAAAAAAGACGCGCGCGTGCAACACACTACATAGCGTGGAATCACGTGAAGGAGCTTGGTGCTTGAGAACGACTGTAGCGGGTGGGGCAGCTGCAGGATTTTCCCAGGCCTCCCAACACAATACAATCCATCACCACTTTCCATTGCTCTGTCTTGCCCACATATTGCTACCACCATGGCAGGTTGGGAGTACATTCCCAGCCTGAGAAGCAGTGGTGATCAAATAGATTGACAGGGGAAACCAAAACGTACTCATAATTGTTAGCGACTGACGAAGTGCCTTACAAATGTCGAGGTTCTCCACGTCTCACCCCCTTATCCTGGCGGCACGCGTCTTCTCAATAACAGGCATCAGAGTAGACGCCCATACAGCTTTGGCTCAATGGCGGGCTATTGGTCAACAATCAGCCTCCGTTATGGGAACCTCATCAGGGACGCCAATTTGTCGATACTTGCGCTCAAGATGTCGCGCCAGTAACATGATGTCAGCGATGGTTTGGCGCGCCGCGTCCCGTGCTTGGTCCTCAACCGTTTCTGGCCCGTGCTCCTCGAAGCTGGACATGCAGGAATGCCTCTGTCAGCCAGCATCTCGACGATGCAATGCTGGCGAAAGAGGTACGTCCGCGCGTCGCGTCACCCGCAGCACTTCGTGCACGAAAACCCTTCAAACACAAGCGGAGGGCCCTGTTGCTAATTGTCAGGATACAACTTGGCTAGACGGGTTCACGAGTGCCCTTTAAGGACTTTGTACCCAGTGGTCCCGAGGTCTCCTTGATCTGCATGGCAGTATCCGCTAAACTGTGCCGACCCGCAGTTGCATCCTTCCATGCCGCCAAGCTCCCCTGCGTCAGCCTCCACAATCTCAATCTCGGTCAGCCGCCCTCACGCAACCTCTAGTTCGCCGACAAAGCGCCCTGCTCTGTCAGATTAGTTACCAGGAATTTCACTCCATTTCTGCAGGGCCCGCGTCATAGTTCTCCGTTAGGCTTGTTTCTTCTGCAACGCGCGTGGCCCTTCAAGCGACCACGCGCCCTCGAACGGCGAGCCGCACGTCCCTATTCTGAAGAACCCTAGATCCTAATGGTCCGCGACCAGCTAGCCGCCTCTGCGCTTTCCGAGCGCATCGAAAACAACCTTTATATCTTCCGGGGGATACTCCCCGAGCTCACTACCCACGGTCAAAACGGCGCCGGTTTGGTAAATCTTGGGTAGCGTGGCGTCGGGCGCGAACGCGTCTCCACCCCACCAACCAAACGGAAGCGGGCCGGAGAGTGTTTATTTGCTCAACTCTAAATGCAGCGCCAGTCCATCCAAGACATCGCGGAATGCGCTGTACACGGAACTCGGCGACTACATGCAGGATGGCTTCGGCGCGTCGGGCCGCTCGCGGCCCTTCGTGCGCAGAATCAGAATGCGAAGTTCGTGTCGCTAATGTTCCTGATCCATCCGTGGTGAGCTGGGTTCACGAGTACTTTCGGATGACTTTGCGTTGTTCGTCTCAACAGAAAACTACTTGACTGCCATTCGCCAATATCACCGCCATAGCTGCGTCGTGGACGATCTATAGGCCATCCAGCCACACCACAGCTTTCAGCTCTCCCCTGCGACAGCCGCGCGGAATGCAGCTACAACTTCACATCGTCGCTACTATTGCGATAGCACCCCTTTTTCCCCACAGGAATCCTTGTCGAAGCTATGCCTGTGAGAGACATTTTGGACTCAGCCCAGCAAAGCCACCAAAAGCCAGCAACGACTGCCAGGCCTGATAAGGCGGTAAAACAGGCTGCGAGCGCACAGGGCGTCCGCGCCTGCACACTCCAACTAAGAGGGACGAACGAGGGCGCGAATCAATCAGTAATTGTTTTACTGTGTGATCATTGCTTGAAAGCTAGCCACTTCACTAAGCTCCTAATTCCATTGTGGTCCGCGAAGAAGCCACAGTTCGCGGTGATCCCGCTCAGCCCGACGACCAATCGCCAGGACGTCATGGTCGATAGATTCATGATCAGGGAAACCACCAAACCCAGTCTTAGACATCCTAGAACGGGATCTTACTACCGTCCCATTTGAGAAACGCCCCATTATCTTTGGGCGTGATCCCCCTAAACACCTTCATCAGTCCAGCGATGCATGTATCCATATCGTCCTCTCCATCCCACCCTGTCAGCCGTGTAGAGAGGAAGCCGGGCTCGACGCAAATCATGGTGACCTTGCGACCCTCTTTCTCCCACTCGCGGGCCATCGTCACCACACCTTGGTTGAGAGCAGCTTTGGCAGCCCTATAGGCCAGGAATAGACCAAACGTATTGGCTGCGGGTTTTGAATATTAGCGGGTGTACGGGTCCCAGCGCCAGGAAGCTAGCAAGAGTTTACTGACTCGATACTGAACCAAAATCTGACGAGACGTTGACAATTTGGCCGTCAGTTGCTTGCTCCAGCTTCGGCAAGAAGTGCTTGATGGCCAGCAGCGGCCCCACGGTCATGACGCGGAATCTCTCGACCATAATATCGGCCGTCTGCTCATGCCAGTGTCTTGGCGTAGGCGAGAGACCGCCAACGTTGATGAGCATATCGAGAGGCTTGTCGCCATAGGCGGCGGCGGCCTTTTCAATTGTGTCTTCGTCAAGGTAGTCAATCTCGAGGACCTTGACGCCTGTCTTCTCGAGCTGGGGGTGGCATTAGCCGTAAATACCATGCGAACGTCTTAGCAGTTTTTACTGCTACCTACATCACCGACAGTCGGATCTTCGTCTGCCCGGGTTTGCGGGCGAACTGTGCCGGTCACGTCCCATGATTCCGCGAGAAAGGCTTTGGCAAGGTTGAAGCCAATCCCACGGTTTGCTCCTGGTTTGATCAACCTTAGAACTTTTGTCGCTCGGAACATGGAGAGGCTACCCACCGACGATAAGCACACTCTTCGATGCCATTTCAACTTTGGGGTTGATGTCGGTTTCGAAGTGCAGTTTGATGCAGCGGGAAGTGATGGCGGGTAGTGGTTGAAATTAGAAGGGGTTAGACTATTTGTACCTCTCCTAGCCGCCTCAAGCGGTTGTGTTGGAGGACCCCACTATTGGGCATATCCCCAGACCCGAAGTGCAGCCGCCACCCCACCTAGATTAGCGCAGCCCAGGATGAGATCCTGGCCTCGATGATAATACAATACACACACCTTTTGTCACATGCTCTGCTTCGCCCACAGGTTGTCAAATTAAATAAGCAGATAACTACGGTGGTCTGCGCGCGAGCGTGAGCATAGGCCAGGATGCTAAGGCGCCAAGGCGCAAGTCAGGGCACTTGAAGACTCTGCGCAGGAGCGGCAACTTGATCAATACAACACATGCAACTCTCTCGATTGTGTCTTTTCTGGTTGATGCACGTGGTATTTGACACAGGTTGCCTTACCACAGACCGCGGGCTCGACTCCCCTGCCCCACTTACTTTCCTGTCCGGTTTTTTCCGGGGAGAATTGCTCAACTTCATTCTACGTTTTCAGCTGGCATTGAAAAAGCCCCCACTTGGCTGCAAAAAAATTCTGGTAATTTATTTGTATGACACGCAGAAACCCACACTTGCAACCCGCCACGATAGATTCCGGCCCTCACGATAGTGGATGACAGCGCGCCTTGCGACAACGGCCTTGAAAGCTCCCCAAACCCACTCTTTCCATTATTCCCGCATAACGCCAGTCCGGTCTGGCCCTCTCAATGGGAGGGCACTACCATGATCGTTGCGGGGCCCTTCGAGGACTATCAACGGCCTTGATACAGTGGTGACAGCGTCGAGGGGTGCCCCATGGTGGTGGCCGTGCCGGTCGGGGTGGTCCTGGCAGCCGTGGTAACCGAGTGAGAGCCGCCACGGCACCATGATGGACAACAACGGCCGTGAGAGCAAGAGGGTCAACAAGCGGGCGCTCGACTAGACAGGCTGGCCAGCATAGCGTTGCGCTCGCGCAGCTGGTAACAGGCACGGAAGCCGCTGCTGCGAATGCGGAGGGAAGTGCGGGGGATGGGACAGTAGTGGAAGTGCAGGATTAAGATTATTTAATTGAAATCAGCGGTCGCTACGGAATTGAGCGATTCTGGCGTTGCCAGCCATGTCCATGTCTATCGTATCTAATTGAGGTTGAGGTTTTACCGCCTGCCTCCTCATGGGTAGTTTTTCATGAGGAATTCACGCCACGAGAAAGGCCAGGGCCGCAAGCGCCATGGCGTCAGTTCCCGTCCTCAGCGTAATATCGATCTCGGGCGCAAAAAACGGCGAGTGGTTTGTCGGCAGCGGCTCCTCTGTGCCCTCGGGGGTTCCGCCAAAGTGCCAATACGCGTAGGGCACATTATGAGCAGCGCCAAAGACGGAGAAATCCTCGGTAGAGCGCCCAAGGCCCATGTCAAGGGTGTTGGATGGTGTAAAGTAGTCACGGAAAACGTGGTGGATGGGACTGACAATCGACTCATGGTTGCTCGTCAGGGGCGCGCGGACGGTGTGGTTGATTTCAGGAGGATGTGGGACGCCGGCGGCGCGGCACTGGTCTAGGAACTCTTTCTCGATGAGATCAGTCACACGGCGACGTATGTCGGGCTTGATAGTCTTGATGTCGAGAAGGATGTCGGCGTAGGCGACATAGTCGTTGCCGGGCTCCCCCGCGTGGAATCCCCAACAGGCGACGGTAGCATTTTCATCCGGCCCGACCTCGCTGGTCACAGTATCCTGAAGCCCGGACACGATGCGCATGGAGAGGGAGATCGGGTCGACGCAGAACTGCGGGTTGACGCTGCCTTCGCAGGGCCCACCAACGACTCTGATGCGCATCGTGTCTGCGGCAACGAGCACCGGGCCTGCCCGTATCGCCACTGTACCGGCGCGGTCGGGCACAAGGTGCTGGCCAAGCATGATGTCCGGCACGGGGACCAGGTCGTAGAAGCCGTCGTCGAGCATGGCCCTCGCGCCGCTCAATTCTTCCTCCTCGGGCTGGAAGACCACCAACAAGGTACCTTTCCACCGTTGAGCGGCAGCCTTTAATAGATCGGCAGCCGCCAGCAATGTCGCCATGTTCATGTCGTGACCACAGGCGTGCATGACGGGGCGCTCGTTGCCATAGCGATCTACCATTCGCCGCTCACTGCGGTAGGGCACAGTTGTCTGCTCCAGGATTAGCAACGCATCGAGCTCGGCCCGCATGAGTATTGTCTTTCCAGGCCCGTTCCGGAACACACCAACAAGGCCGTAACCGCCAATACCCGAGTGGACCGTGTAGCCCAGGCGGTTCAAATGCGCGATCACTTTGTCTGCTGTTTCCACTTCCATCGCGGCAATCTCGGGGTGTTGGTGCACATGGCGGTAGAAATCAGCGTATTGGCCGAGATGCGGTCGATGGCTGTCCACGATGTCCCGGAGAAGATGGGGGTCCAGCACGTCGAGAGTCATATTGCCGGAAATGCTATCCAGGGGTATCTGCTCGGCGGGGAGGACTACTGCGACTTTGGTCAGCTGGCATGATACCGCCTTTCCACCATTGAGAACCTGTTGGAGTTGTGGCCTACATTGTGCGAATGCGAGCGCGAAGACGGCAAAAACAGACAACGACTTTGGGGCGAACTTGCGGCCCCCCAAAGCGGAAAACGATGTCATGTTACGGGGGAAGGCAAGAGGCTCCTGGTCCTGGCACTCCGGAATGGTATATTGTAGTTTGAGAATTGGAGTCTCAATTGTCAGCCTGTGGGGCGTGTCAGAGCGAACATGGGGGCCCCTGCGTGTCTCTAGTCAATGGGGTGTGTGTCCAAAGCCGGACCCGAATCTTCAACCTTCCTCGGGTGAAAATCGTGCCAAGATTATGAACCACCAGCGCCAACTAATCGGGTTCTCCAAGCGATTGGCGGTCGTGTTCCCTCACCGGAGCCTTGGTATAACCCGAATGTGCCCATCTTCCTGCACGGTACTTCTATCACGACTGGCAACTTGACTTTTGCCCCGCTGCGAGCCGTGTCATTTATGCAACTTTCCGTAGCTTGGACGGGATCCAGATGATGCCCAGCGGGCGCCACTAGCTTCCAACAGTGCGCTTTTGTGCTAAACTGACACCGTGACGGCATCTCGGCATTCCCACCGTCGCAGTCGATGGTGCTGAAGAAGAGTTATTTATTATGTTCAAACTTCCCACCTTGGCAGCTCATCTTCCAGCCCCGAGGGTAGAAGCTTCTCTACTAAACAGTAAAAACGCTGGCAGAGATCAGCCTTCATCCAACAAGCCCACCAGCGCCAACGAACTAGGTTCTCTACCAATCCGCCTCACCCTCAAGATGGATCCCTCGCCTCCTGCCCAAGCAACTGGCCCAACGGATCCCGTGACCGCCGTCGGAGCCCAGACGCTTGGCACTGGGCCTATCAGCAAGAGACAACCCTGGAGGGACATCATCCAGCCGCAAGCGCCTGAAAAGTCCGACTTCTACTTCATACCCGACTTCTTTAGGCCCACGCCATCTGTCGCCAGCGCCAACAAGATTCGTCTACTCGCAGAGGTGGACAACAAGGGTCGCTAGCCGAGGACCGACCTAGGAGAGTCTGTTTGCCCCCCTTACCAATGTCAAATGCTCCATAGGCTAATGAGCGAGCTTGCAGGATGAGGGTGGTGTTTACCAGTAGTTCGGGCCTCTTTGTCAATTGCTGCACTTAGGGTGTCAAGTAGCCGAGAGCTAGCATCGCCAGTTGTGTTCATCTTTTTGTGTTCTGTCGATTGTTTTCCAGGTAGAGAGTACCTAATCACGAGATTGTATCCCGCGCCTTGAGGGTTGACATGATGCCATGTAAGGACTTCTGGAACTAGACAACAAAACATTCATTCGTTTCAGTGAATCATGCGTCCTAATGCCTCCCTCAAGTCCCCACCAGCAACCTAAAACCTCTGCTTCAACCGTCTCAATCACAGCACCGGTCCCACGGCTGGTTCTGTCTTTCCCCTCTCGAAGATCAGGAGGAAACGAACCTCAATGCTCTCCCGAGGGTCGGCCCAGTTATCGGTCTGTGACGCACCGGCGCCATGTGGCGAGCAATCTAGTTGGCGAAAGTGCCCGTCAGCCATTGTTCCTCGTCCACGTGTAGGTAGGTGCCCAAGCATTCAGTAACTAGCATGGTGGAGCTTACTCGCAAAGTCACTCCCAGGTTCCGAAGTCCAGGTCGGAAACACCACCACCTCCTCGTTCCTCTGGGCTGACAAGGAGTACCAGCGATGATAGTCCCGATGGAAAAGGAAATAGGATTTCTCCACCTTGTCCGGCAATACGTGTCAACCTCGATCAGGTCTGTTTTGGGGACAGTACATCGGTCACAAAGCAGGAGCGGGGTGTTGCGGACGACCCTGTTGAGTGGTCTCCAGACGCTGCAGGCTCGACCGAGGTAAGCAACAGTGGGCTAGTCCGGCTAGCTGCGTCTAACCCTGGCGATGGTGGCAGGTAACGCCGATACCTGGGCGCCCAGGCAAACGAAAGAGGAAGGAGACTCACTTCACCATTCTTGCCATCCGATTTTCCTTGACAAAGTCATCGAGCTCGTGGGCGAGAAGTTGGGTCTTGAGGCGGTCAAACCCTCCATCCATCGAGTAGTCTGTCATAAGGATAATCAGCCGAGGAATACCAAAAGGCAAGGCATGCCCCCGTTTAACGCTAAGAAAGGGCGAGCAGGTTACCGCAATGAACCACATCTCCACTAGGTAGAGCGAAGTTTCGAATGTCCTTGAGATCGCGGGGCGGGATCCCCGGGCTGGCTTTTGGGTCTCGCCTGCGGAACTGCCATCCTTCATTAGCATTGACCGGGGACAGGAAAATGTGTTTATTTTGGAGCCAAGTCGCATACCCTCCAGTCAAAGCAGACGACATCTAGAGGTTCAAACATATTCCTAATGAAGCCAATGGTTTCCTCGAGATACTGCATCAGGGTTGTGGGGTCGCCGCCGACTGTCTCAAAGTGTTTGGCGTTGAGGTCACAGGCAGACTTGAAACGAACAAAGGCAAACCCGTGGTCCTGGATTGTTACCGGATGCTCTCGTGTGTCGATGACCTCGACATCTACGGCCTCAAACTCGCAGTTCTCGCGTGCGAGCGAGTCTTGGTTGGGGAAGCCATATAGCTGGTATGGCTGCTCCTCCTGGTAGATAGGAAGCTCGCGCAGAAATTGGATGTTGTCCTTCATGGTGAGATCCATGTCTGTCGCAAGGGGATTGGATCTGAGTGAAAAACGGTCAAGGAAAGGCAGCAGTGCGAGTTTTCAGTCATGATGAGCTATGATCCCCTTGCTCACCTGCTCTTGGTGGTGCCCCTAGAGCGCGATCGTGGATCACGCGACACACGCCCCGCTGTGGTGCCATCGGAAAAGTAGGCGGCGAGGAAACAGCTTGTGTGGGGGGATATTGATTGACGTGGTTACCATGTAACATCACTCTGATGCAAGGTTATCGCACAGTGCGTAATGTTGGTTCGCTCGTCTAGTGACTGTCTTCTCCAAGTGCGGACAGGTGGGACACAAGCAAGTGCGACGCAGGCAAGCGACACAGGCAAGTGCGACGCAGGCAAGTGCGACACAGGTGAAGAAATCGTAATCTGGGCCTTGATACTACTCCCCGCCCTTTTTTCCATGATACCTTGCTGCTCCTTGCAAACTTACTTTGCTAAGAAGCACATTCTGTTTTGACCCAAGTGCATACTACGGGCACGTTGGGTTGTCTGGCGACTTCGGGCCCCACCACCGCACGTGCACATTCACACCAGGCCACAATGCCCCGGTTCGCCCTTCGTAGCAAACGTCCCTTCAAGTCTGGGCTGCGTGAGCTTCCATGTGACAACAACAACAACAACAGAGTCAGCACTGCTTCCGTCTGGTATGTGTTATACATTTCTGCCTACCACTTCTATTGATGGCGGCTTGAAGGGCCAACGCTAATCGCGATGAGCATCCTCTTTGTCCCCGGCTTGTGCATCAAGGAGCCCGAGACATCGCTCAGGTCGTCGTGGGCACTTCTGAGGCGTTCTATCCCCCCCGAGGTCAATGCCCTAGCTTGGGGATTTGAGTATTGCCTACAAATCTCGCAATCTGAGGGCGTCTGGGAGGCGATATTAGCCGAGGCTGGGGAGCTGGTGCAGTGCTTGGTGGAGACGATCGAACCCATCTTGGTATGTATACAGCTGCTTCTGCATCGAGGCACTAGACAGCCTCGTGACTCTCCGCTCACAAACCCGAATAGCTTGCTGGGTCGCCGCTGATATTTGTCTGCCACGGGCTTGGAGGCATTCTAGCAAAGGAGGCAAGGTCCCTTGAAGAGTCCGTCAAACAACGCACAGTCACTAATTTTGGGCGATAGGCCCTCGTCAGCATCTACGATCACCGCCATACCGACAGCCGAGCAAGGCTGCGGGACTTGCACGGGGGATCAATATTCCTGGGCACCCCACATCCTACGCATGAGATTGAACGGCCGGACGGCTGGTTCCGCCTGATTTTGACTCTTCGATGCACTCTGAAATTACCCGACACGCAATACTCTCGAGCTGAACTGGAGAGATTCCGAGTCGCCAAAATTTCGCAAAACTTCCAAGAAAGGCTCGGAGACGTGCCTGTTGTCTCGGTGTGCGAGACCCGCCCGACCAAGATTCAGAGAAAGCTCTTTTCATCAACCAAGCATATAGTAAGCCCCTCAAGTCAGGAAAGCCCGTTTCAAATTACACGGACCCGCTAACATTTGTGCCCACTACAGCTCGTTGACAGGGAATTTGCCGCCATAGGGATACCGGACGAGACTCTAGTTGAGCTGGATACTGATCACTTCGGCCTTCTTGAGTGTCTCCATCACGAGAAGATGCTTCAAGCCATAAAGGCCGTCCTCAAGAACGCCTTGAGGTGGGCTTCCACCCGGCAACGCTCCAGCTCGTCTCTCCAACCATCAATGAGCAGCAACGGTACTAACGAAAGTGTCAACGATGCCTTATCTGATGATTCATGGTTTGCCATGAATCAAACCGACGGTATGTGGCAGGCTTGTCCCACATGTATCCATCCACTGACTGACTCCACTACTCAGACATACTAGAAGGCCCAGAAAGCGACGATTATGTCAATCTTATGAATCGGTCGAGAGCCGAAGTCGCAGCGCTTTCGGATTTCTCGTCGAGTCACAGGTCGCTAGCCGTTCCATACTCGATGCTGAAGCCTTCTGAGCGAAATGCCCAATTTTTTGGACGTCAAGACATGCTGTGTCTCATGGAGGATGCGTTGCTCCCGCTAAACTCGGCCATCGGCCAGACTTCATCGTCCCGGGAATTCGCCATTTGGGGGTTAGGGGGGGTGGGCAAGACCGAACTAGCTCGAGAGTTTGCCTTTTCGCGCCAAGGCCGGTACGACGCCGTATTTTGGATAGAAGCAGAGCAAACAACTCAGCTGTCTGAGGGATTCGCTGCTATTGCCTCCCAGCTTGGATACACCGACTCGGACAAGGATCGAGTGGTGAGCCGAACGATTGCACGCGAATGGCTGAGCAATCCGGCGAAGCGACCCAACTCTAAGCTTCATCCTAACCCTGGCGGGGGCGACGACTTTACGGAAGAAGCCACAGAAGAGGCTACGTGGCTACTAATCTTCAACAATGCTGACGACCTCACACTGCTCGAGGAGTACTGGCCAGAAACCCGAAAGGGCTCGGTTATCCTAACCAGCAGGGATCCTATGGCCAAGTGCGGAAGAACAGGAATCGATCTGCAACCGCTGGGACAAGAAGATGCCGCGATGCTCCTCCAAAAGCTGGCAGACGTGACATCGCCTCAAGACCTCAAGGCATCGCTGGATATCGCAGCACGACTTGGCGGCCTACCGTTGGCCATCACGCAGGTCGCGGCGTTTATCGACCGATACGAGATGACATTGTCCGAGTTCCTGGCTTTCTTCGAGAAGCAAACATCGATTAAGAAGGTGGCCAAGACCAAGGCTCCTGAGATCCAGTCTGGGGACCACTATAAACACTCTCTCTTCACAGTGTGGACCTTGGAGAGATTGTCTCAGCAAGGCTTGACGGTGTTGCAAGTCCTCTCCTCCCTCAATCCGGATTCAATTATGGAGTCCCTTATTAGCCCGCTCACCATCGACCCAGCGGACCACCAGCAACCACTGCCAGATGGATTCCCGACGACGGGCGACGAGTATCTCGCCGCCCGGTTGGACCTAACTAAGGTCTCGCTGATCAGGAGAAACAGGGTGGATGCCAAGCTAACCCTGCACCGTCTTGTCCAGGACGTGGTAAGATCGCAGATGACAATGGATAGGGCGGCGCAGATTTCCCAGTTGACGGTCCTGCTCGTCCTCAAGGCATGGCCGACCGGGTTTCTACGGTTCGATCACGATACTGCAACGTGGGACGCTTCGGAAGAACTTTTGCCTCACATCCTCAGACTGCAAAGCTTTTTTTTGGGAAAGCACATCGAATCAACCGAGGCCAAGCAAAACCTGGCCAAGCTTCTGCTCTTTGCTGGCTGGTGAGTGATAAGTGGATGCCTACCTAGGTGCTGAAGCGGAAATATGATCTGACGCAATGAGATAATCAGGTATCTACTTGAACGAAGCGACTTCAAAGCCACAAAACCTCTTCTGCTGCACGTACTGAACCTCTCGGACGAAGCCCAGCAAGGAAACAGCCCCGCCATGAGCGAAATCCGCGCCGACGTGCTGTTCTGTCTCTCGGCCCTCTCTGCCCAAATCAATGAGGAAATTGAAGAGAACCTGCGGTATGCACGTGACCACTTTGACCTGCGTGTCAAGCTGCGCGATGGGACCGCCTTTGGCGAGCTCCGTATGGCCATGGCGCACGGCGAGTTGGCACACATTCAAGTACTCGCGGGCCAATACGAGGACGCGATCCACCATGCACAGGTCGCCATCGACATGACCGAGGTGAGCGACGCCTACAAGAATGGGTCTGACTTCCCCACCTTCTCGAGCACCCACCAGGGCTTTGCGCTGGCCGCCATCGGTGAGCACGACAAGGCCATGCAACGCATGCAGCTTGCCCTCGATTACTGGACGACGCATTCCAGCGAAGGACATTCGTTTCAGTAAGCCAAGGCCCTCCTCTTAGCACACTCCCAGCCCGCCGTATCTTGTGTGCTGCCAAGGATAGGACTTTTTTTACTTACCAACTACCTACCTCACGCTGCGTTACAGGCTCGGCATCATCCATCGATGTATTGGCTTCATCAAGAGGCAGCAAGGCTTGGTAGAGGATAGCTTCTACTCCTATTTGGAAGCGATCAAGCACTTCAAGGATACGGTCGGAGACAAGTCGCATTATGTCGCCCAGATGTGCAGTAACCTCGGGGCTCATCACACGGATAAGCAGGAATACGAAACTGCCCTGTATGTACAAAGAGATGGCCTCTCACAGCCCCCCCCCCCCCCCCCCCCCCCCTTTGTCAAAGCTGGACACACAGCCCACCAGGATTCTAAGCGCTAATGACCCTCAGCATGTACCTCGAGAACGCAGTGAGCGTATACCGTATCCATGGCTGCTACCAAGCTCAACTGGCGCTGGCTCTATTCCGCATGCACACCTTGCAAAGAGCGATAGGCGATGCGGAAGGAGCTGCGAGATCTTTTGGCGAAGCAAAGGAGCTATACATGACGGCCTCGCGGACGAGGCATCTGCCAGATTTTGAGCTCACCGAGGAGCTGGTGATGGTTGCGGTGTCGCTGCCATCGCGATAAAAGGTTTAGCAGGCTAAAGATTGCCACAGCAGGAGGAGCTGCAATGATATGAAGATCTAATTTACCTCTATACGCCTGCTATAGAGCCATTGGGACTTTGGGCAGTTGGACCCTGTTATTCAGACCCGGTAGGCATGTCCACATTTTTGGCCACCCACGGCATTCGATCCCAGAAGCACAGCTAGTAGACGGAATGAAGACACTGAGAAGGGTGCACACGAATGCCAGGACGCCCTTCCAAGAGTCCTCGTCAAAATTGGCAAAATTCATCCCATAGACCGACGTAACAAGGGAAATCGGCAGAAAGAAGTAGGCCAGCACGGTAATGCGGCCCATCCTTCGCCCCTGTTCGACAGATCTCTGCGCGTCCCGCGTCATGACCTCGGTGGTGATGGCCGCTATCCCCTCGCGGACGATGATGGTGATGGACTTGGCGCGCTTCAGAATGAAGCGGTAGTCGTCCAGGAGCAGCTTCCGTGCCGTCTCGCGGGTCTGCTCGTGGCTTGTTGTGGTGGTGCGCTCCGTGGCCGGCCACCTGCTATGGCCTTCGTTCTCCAGCAGGTAGATCACCCACCTCCTCGCTGCGCTCGATGACGCCCTGCAGCAGCGTCGTCAGGTACCGCAGGTTTCCTAGCGACCAGCCCTCCACGCCGTGGAAGGAGTGGAGTCCGACGTCGATGCGGTCCCTGAGGAGGTTGAGGAGTTGGTGCTCCGAGCACGCCGCGACCGAGATCAGCTCGCTAAAGGCGTAGAATGCGTCGATGCGTGCGAGGTCCTGGTCCAGCGTTGAGCCGTACTGACTGGGTAGGTTGAAGAGGTTTGGGCAAGGGGGCATCGGGGAGGATGGTAGAAATGGCGGGACTAGCGGGGCGGCGCTCGCTGTTGATGGTGAATGGACGGGTGGTGGTTCGGGCGGCGGCGAGATGGCGATCTTGGGCCTGTGCAGGACCAGAGGCAGGTAGCTCTCCTCGCGGGTCGTACTAATCGCAGTGGGGCCCGATGGTGTTTCCAGCTCCAGGGCTTGGCCGCACTCGAACGGAATGCCGCTATCCATCCAGATGGTGCCTGTACAAAAGAAAGTGATGCAAGTATTAGCCAAGCTGGCGCTGGCGAAGCGAAGAAAGCGTTTTGCTCCCTCCCCTTCTCCCCCTTTAAGGATTGCCATCTTACCGATCCAGCCGCCGGTCTTCTTTGCCACGGCACAGAACGAGACATCTTGTTCAATCACCGATGTGGTTCCATCTACCACGGAATAGCGCCGGATGATGGAGTTTCCAGCTTGTGACTTGGACCGGCCCAGCTTTTGGAGGTACGTCCGCACGTCCCGCGCGGCAGTTTGACGGCGCCTCTCTACTTCTTCCGGGTTGAGGGTGTCGCGGCTTAACTCATAGACGGAGATGGTGATGGTCCGGATTCGCCAGATGCTGAGCTGCTGGGATGGTAGCGGAGGCTGGTCGCACAACTTGCGCGCAGCAAGGAAGTCGAGGTGCCGCCGCAGCATCTCGGGGTCGATGCCGCACTGCGCGCCGAGAATCCGCAGCCAGGCAGGCGATTGCCAGCCACGGAGGAAGACCAGCAGACTTGAATTTGACACGGGCATGTTCTGGCTAAGGATGGATTCCAGATCATCGCCCACGTTCACGGCAACGCTGGACACGGCCGATCTTGAAAGGCTAGAATCGTCGCCAGCACCTTCTCCAGGGCCAGTGCTGCTGGTACTGAACGCGCTGTTCTTTCCTTTCGGATCCTCCTTGTTGAGCACAAGGTAGACCGGTGGGAACTCTGCATGTGGGCCTGCTGACGTGGAAGCAGAAACTGGGGTCGGTCCAGCAGAATACAACCCGGCCGCGCGTGATGCCGTATCGAAGAAGTCGCTTAAAAACTTAAAGTGCTGGCCAGAATAGAGGTGTGTTTCTGTTGTTCTTGCAGCGAACTGCTTGATCTGGTCGGCGAATTGCCGCCTTGTCCTGCCGCCTGGTGTGCCAGATCAGTATTATCCCTCGACGTAGAGGAGAATCGATGGCTCGGAGTTCACTCTTACCAGATTCGGTCGAGAAAATAGATGCTGCGGCTGGAGGTCGGTTTAAATTAGCAAACTCCCTGATTTCCACAAAAAAAACCAGACGAGAAAAGAAGAAAGAAGAAAGAGGAGAGGAAAAATGGAAGAAGGGAAAAAAGGAAAGAGTTAAGTAGTTGTCCGGGAGTCTTGGAAGTTGGAGAACCTCGGGCTGTTCAATGATATTCCGCAGTCGAACAGGGTTGGCGCGCGCGAGGTGCCAGCGTTACAATAGGCGCTCCCGAGTTTACATATAACTCTTACGGTCTCGGGCTTTCTGCTTGCTAGTGTCATGCCTGCTCAGCCTTGATTAGGCTCGACCGTCACGTCAAGGAGGCCGCCAATGAGCTCTAGAATCTGACCTTCCGGCCGTCGACCGCGGAGAAGCGTTCGACCCTCGACCACCACTCAGTTAGTTCTCTATCTTCATGGGCGAAGGCGACGCCCTAGTCGAGGTTGCCCAGGGACTGCAGTGCGTGGATGTTGTCATCGAAGTTGGAGCCATGCGGGCTCATCGTGAGGGGCAGAATGTTGGCTCGACGGTGGCCATCTTGGATGTTGAGAAACGCCCTGCTTGCCCATCTCGACGTCGTTGCCGCTGAAATCGCCAAGGAGATCATCGTCTTCGGCACGCTGCTCTTGCTGCCCCGCGACTCGCTTAGAGTCTCGCCCTCCGCGAGGTGTCACAGCGCCTCGCCCGCCGCATTCGACGGTACCGCTCTTCGCCGGTCTCGCCGACCTGTCGTCTGCGCGGCATCTTAACTGGGGAATCAACAGCGAATTGAATCAACTGCGCGTTGGTTACGCGCGGGCGGTATGGGTGGTTGCGGTGATGGAGGATGGAGAGTGAGCCGGCCTCGTACACCAGGATCTAACGTTCCAACGACTAGGAATACGGTAGAACTGGCTGCCGGCGCAGGAGGTCAGTCAAGCCATCACCCCGGCTACCCTCCACCTCGACCTTCCCCTCGACAGTCTTGAACTCCCCCACTCCCGCCAGCTGACGATTGGGGTTTACGCCCAGCTCTCTCAGACCCGGCTCTCGTCCCTTGCGCCAAGTGAGTATCGCCTTGTCTTTGGTGGGGTGGGACGGGGCGACGCCTATCCTCTTGACCTGTAGGACCAGGTCCATGGCGTAAGTGTCCATGGCGCCCATCTGCCGACCTCAAGGCTTTTGTAGCGCTGGAGAGCCGTTAAAGACGCCATCGTAAGCCCCTGGTTGTCCAGCAGTTGGACACCTCTACACGTCTCCATGATCGTAACGCCAAAGGTGACAAGATCCCGGAATTGTAAGCACTGTTGGTATTATAATAAATATGTCGGTCATATTCTTACTCTTGCAAAGCCTTCGCTCCCTTGTTTCATCTTACGCCTCCTCTTCCGATTCTGGCCATTAGCGGCCATCGAGCCAAGAGATTGGCGACCGTGAAACTCGGCACACTCGAAATCCACAACCATAAGATTGCCATTATCGTACAGGATATTGCGTGGCTCCGCATCACGGTGGAGAACGCGTAATTTGTGTACTGCTTCAAATGTTGCGGCAACCAACGGCGCCCGTCAGGGCATGTTTTGGGACAGAGAGTGAAACTTGTAGCGAGGGATGTCGCCACGGGAGCCTGAAAAGGGGGTAGCGTCGGCATCTTGGGCGGGCCGTTGACTGTGCGACAACAGCGGCCGCTAGTAAGGCGCTCCTCTTGGTGTCGGCAGCTTTGGCGAGCTTTGGCCTGCCGGAATAGCCAAGCTGGCGGCGAGCAGGGATCGCAGCGCCGCTGCCAAAGATACTGTGGGCTCTGCGCGGAATTCAAGACTCTCTGGTTACCTCCGGCGATGCGGGCCCGAATCGCGGGGAGACTGGGCGAAGCTGAGGAGGGAGCGATGTCCAGAAGTATCCGGACGCTGAACAACAGGAAGACCCCGTCACAAGCCTGTGTACCCGTGGTTCAAGTGTTGCCGCCTAGCAGCCTCCATGCGATCAAATGCATCTTCCATGTCGTTGTTATGACCCTGATCCTGGCAACCGTCGTAGTCCCACTACTTGCCTTCGCCCTCCTTGGTGCGGCTGACAAGTTGCGGTCTAGCTATGTACAACGCGTCGCCCACGAGCCACGCCGCAGATTGATGCTGGGTGAAGCTGTCGAGGGTCCTCGGCTAGGAGCCCTTGCGTGTGCCGATATTGTGTCGTTAGCCCCTGAGTATCCGGTGAGTTCGTTTTTTGCTGCCGCCAGCTGGCCGCGACAAGGGGGGCTCGTGGTGCGCCCCCTGAAATTTTCCATCACCTTGCACCGACTTCACTCACCCAACCCATCCGATTCTGCCAGCGTCCACTTACCGTCTAGCGTGTGCCATGAGATCTGACCCCTAAGGGTTACACGCGCACCGCAGCGTCTGGCTCAGCGGAGGAGACCAAAACTGGGCGTAATAATAAAAATTAGGTGTTAACAGTCTCCCCGGCGCGCCGTGCTGACCGGTGACCACAACCGTGGCACCCGCCTCTCGGGTCTTCAGGACCAAAACTTGGCGCAAGGGACAGGAACCGGGAATTCCTATGAAGAACGCAGCTGTGTTACTGGAGCGGTCAGGTGGAGGACGTCGTGTGGCGTTGATTCCTGGCAGTGGTGATGCTAGCCCCCCACGTTGGCCCTAAGTCTGACCCATGTAGCCGATGTCCTTTAAGCACGTGGATTACAGAGGCTCCATGGCCACGCCCAGAAACTCTGGACTAGAGCAGATGGAACTTCAACGCAACAAACGTCCTCGCCGTCGTCCGCCTGGGCAGGCATGCAGCCGGCAGGGTGGAGGCTCTTGGCGAACCATGCGCCTAAAATGTTGGCGGTGTATGTGGCTATACTCGACCCGAAACCAGTAGGAAATGTCCAATGATCAAACCGAATTTTGGGGCAAGCCACCAACCGGCAGTTCATACGGCGCCTCTGCCTACAACCTCCAGTAACATCAACAGAAGTTCCCCGCGCGCTCGCGCGCACGCTTGGTTCGACGACGGGCCCGAAGTTTGGTCCTATTTTGGCGCTGGTAGCTTTGACGAAGCGTATGCGGGAAACTCGGAAGGGTTGAAGAGCTGGGATGAGAGGACGAGGGCGTTGATGAAGTCGACGAGAAACTCGACCATAATACTCTCGGATCATAAGCGGGGTCCGTCGGACGAGGATAGGGTCGTTAGGCGTCGGAGAGGTATCATAGATACGATGCTCGACGTCTTGTCCGTCCGAGGCGCTGTCGTCGGCGGTGCCTGTCAGTTCGAGGCTTGGCGACCGCGTGTGCATCCGGGAAAAGCGTTGAGCGAGCGGCGAGTCGAGGGGGTCTTGGGGCTCGTGGCGGGCAGGATGCAGGAGATGTGGGAGAGTATTGACAAGGGGTGGCCTACTGCTGCTACAATGCAGGCGGTTGCCAGCGCTATGTAGGCCTTACATGACATGCCGTTAGCGATCATGCATGTGTGGGTAGATGAGACTTCTCACTTCCCTAGCGTGCTTTTGGAACAGACCAACGCCGCGATTCAGGGCGTGGGCACGAGGACCGAGCGCCGTGAGCTTTGGGGGTTCTCTGGGGGAAGAGGTCGTCGTCCATATAGCGGTATATAGGGAGCAACGTGGTGATATTGCTACCTAGGTTTGTGGTGTTCTGCGGAAAGGTAGTGGCTGTCTGGATCCTCAGGAAACAGGTGGGCAATGGGCGCACAGGCCACTATGGCACAGGCCACCCAACACGGTACTTGAGTCAGGGCTGCCCAAAAGGCCCGAGGGCGTGACCAAACGTCTACATCTCCGGGCATCCGGCTGTGATGTTGGCTAGCGAGCCTTGATGTTACACACCATGGTGCAAAAGACTGTGCGGCGCCACCCGCTCCGAGTCCCGGGCGGCCCGTCCGTCCGGGCGATGTGTTTAAGCTCAGGCGGCGCATTCTCAGGGCGCCTTTGCCTAGCGGCAGGGGTCTGCGGCGCACTGTCAGCCCACAGCGCCCGCAGCCCCCGCAGCACTGCTCACGGGCCATGGCCAGATCCAGCCGAGCATGTCCTGGGCCGTGGCCAGGCTGGCGTCATCGACGGCGCGGGCCGTCTTGAACCGGGCGAGCAGCGACTCGTCGTGATTCTGTCAGCATGGCCCGCAACGTGCACGGCCCGTAGATGCAAAAAGGGGTTGCGTCAATGCCGCCCAGCAGCGTCCCGCTCGGCGGTAGCCGTGCGGCCTGCTGGCGCCACGCCAACACGGCATCGGCGAGGGCGTCGCGTTGCATCGCGGCTAGACATAATCCGAACTTTAGGGATGACTCGGACTCTGGGAGTGTTGTTAGTTGAAGTGTCGGTTAGCGGATGGGTGGATGGCGAGGGAGCAGCTTGTCAAAGTGCACATCAGTTGGAGCCCTGGGAGCGCTATCTTCTTGAGCTACGGCTTGTCTACTCCGTCGTAACTCAAACACCAGGCAAGGCTTCTCAATATAAAAGCACCGTGAACCACCTGGAAAAGGCGCTGCACGGTAAAACGCACATACATATATAACCTATTGGGCGTCACAAGCATGCAATAACAAAAGATGTGTGCAAAGTGCTGTCCCAATCTCCAGATATCCCGCCGTCAGGGGAACACGCCAGTTAATGGGAAGCCCGAAATACTAACATCGGCGTCCCAGGAATACTCCGGTCCCGTCTCTGTTTCCCAAGCCGTGGATGGCTTGTCCAGCCGCATGACCTTCAAGCCCGCCTCCAAAATGAGGAAAAGGAATTGAGTCTGCTGTAGCTCCTTTCGAATGTCCGGCTCCGGTCTGCGACACTGTGAGTCTGCCTGAAAGTAGAGGGCAAGGAATTTTCCTCAACAAGCTCGGTGTCATCCTGGGCTACGAGCTGCTGGGGGCATTGTCGAAAGTCGGCCCCGAAGAGGCTATGGCTGTGCTCGTCTATGAAGCTGTCGGAAGCGTGGATGGTGAGGTGATACGTAACCATGCTGACTTCCTCAAACTGATGCAGCCGTATCAGGAGGTCCACAAACATGTCGGCCACGCCTAGGGGAAATCTGAAGGGCATTGTGTATAGGAGGTGAAAACCGCCTGCAATCACCGGCGACCGTCTATTACGAGCGTAAATTCCTCCACTGCAGTGAATACTCGTGAGTTCTTCGTTATGACCCCCATCCCCGCCACTCAGCATCCCGCCAATCACCGACTGGAACCGATCTGCCGAGACAAGACGTGATGGAAGGGCCTCCGTCCAGATCATCAGCCGAAGCTCAGCGGGAAGCCTGGAGAACAAATTAAAGTGGGTGGCAGGGGTACCGCCGTTGGCAGGGGTGCCGTCGGAAGAAGTGCCGTCGTTACCTGTCGTGTTCATCTTGTTGAAGCTCTGAGTGTTTATGTACCTTGAGTGTTTCGTTGTGTTGATGTGATCAACAATGTCGAGTGTCTCGTTGTGTTGATGTGATAATGTCGACTGTCTCGTTGTGTTGATGTGATAATGTCGACTGTCTCGTTGTGTTGATGTGATCAACAATATCAAGTGTTTCGCTATGTTGATGCGATAATGTCGAGTGTTTCGTTGTGTGATGTGATCAACAATGTAGAGTGACGGCAACACTGAGACGAAGTCCTGCAAGTTATACAAGTCAAAGCAAGCAACTTGAACTTTCCAACGTGTTCTTGTAACTGGCAAGCAACCCCCAACCATTTCAACCAATTCCCATCGTCATCACAGAAATGGCATCGCCCGACACAACCACGTTGTCGACATCGGCATCGCCCGCATTGACAAATCATTCGACAGCACCCTCGCTAGGCGAGAAGACGACAACCATCAGATTTGTCAACACCAAGGCCTTCTGGGGCCTGATCAACTCCACTAACCAAGAGACCTTGGAGTTTCACAGTGAGTGAACTACTACATTTAACCTCTTTATTACATACTAATATATATAGGTTTTTCCTCCCAAGACTTCATTAGACTTGACCAAGAGAGAGAGCTCCGCCAACTGGGAATTCGGTTTCGGCTTTATAAGGCCGAGGAGCGAATTCTCATCGTCCTTATACTGGGGGTGCCTCACGAACAACTTCACATAAAGCTCTATCAAGAATATACCAAACATGTCGATCGCATGGGGCTAGAAGATGCTTGGAGAGATTATGGTGCCACAAAATTTCCCCAGCGACAAGGCTATCCAGGTGGTAACCGTAGAGAAGGAGATTCGAGTGGTGGCCCATACCCGCAACCAAATGGAAGGAGCTGGCCAACATCGGTCATAGAGGCTGGGGACTCATAATCCTTGCAAAAGTTGCGGGAGGATATAAGATGGTGGTTTTCGGCATCTGACCACCAGGTGCAGACTGTTCTCTTGGTCAAGCTGGATCGACCTGGAAGGAGAATCATTTTGGGGAAGTGGGTAGAAACGACACCGCCTCCTAGCCCAGGACCGACCACCGGAGCCGCCAGCATGCGTCGGCCAGACTGTGTCCAAGAACTACTATCGATTGGACCGATAATACACTGGCCGAGATTCTAGCATCGCTTGTGGTCACTAGAGGTGACCTGCGACTCAAATTCGATCTCTTCTTCCTTCGGCCACCCGAAACCCCAAGAGAACATGACATTCTCATCACCGTTCCGAGACGGCAGGTGTGTGCATCTATGGTTTGGGAAGCTGTGGTTAGGTTGCAGGCGTGATGATGGACAAGAAGGGCTTGACTTGCAGACACCTCAGGGGGCAGCTTGGCGTTTGAGAGGGGGGTAAGGGTGCTCGAGTAGATCAGCGCTTGGCACAAATCAAATAATGGCAATCCAAATAAGCCAAGTCAAATTAAATACCAATTCAATCGGGCTAGCTATTTGAACTAGCATTATTTGCATATTATTGAATACCTTGATGAAGTCATCCCGCCACGTTCGCTGCTTCTACCCATCATCAACCTTGTGGCGAAGGCTTTTCTTGAAGGCTCATGCCCTGGACTTTTGCGGTCGCTTGAGCCTGGATCCCAGGCCCATAGTACCGAGGTCAAAGAGAGAGAATCTGGAACAATAGAGGAAGCAGGGCCCTGTTAGAAAACTATATAATCTCGTCTACTAGATTCGGCGTACTCCACAACAGCACAAGGATTTCTCATGGATGGTGGCTTAGAAACTCATGCCCAAGGAAAAAGAAGTTTTCGGCCAGATTCTTTTTGACGGCGAGCAAAGGTCCCACCCAATTGAAGGTAGATAATGATACTTACTGGAATTTGGTGTCAAACGCTGGAGTAGATTAGTCATAAAAACATCAATGATAAGAGATGATTTTGCGTTGCACCAGCCGTTTCCAATCGCGGACGCACCACCCCAAGCAGACAATAGATTAATCCACGCACAAAAACCTCGGCACAGGACAAAGAGTTAACATTGTTGGGCCTTGCTGGGTCCCGAACCTAGGATATGCTACCACTACATCACAAGGCCTTAGTTAATGCTTTTGGCTGCCAAGAGGCGTCGGAAGTGACAAAGGTTGATGGGTTTTGCCCCCAAGGGGCAATCGCACGTTGGGCCCGCGCTGGAACGGGGGGGAACCTTGTCCAGGTCCCAGCACCCAGGTCTTCCTTGATTCGCCTCCAAGCCAGTGTGCCGGGATAACACCCCCCCTTGCATGGTGGCTCCCGGCAATGAAAGATCAGGGGCAGAGCCTCTGGGATCGCGGGGTCTATATCCTTGTTCCAACCCCTGAAGGCCTGGATATCCTACCTGGCAAATGCGTCTTTGACGGAAGCCCACCACCATATTCTCAAAGCGATCATATCAGGAAAATGAACAATTTCCACGACAAACTTCTCCCGCCTGAATAAATCCGCCTGTGATGCAACAGAAAACAGATGATCCACCCTTGTCGTTTGCACCGTATGCCTTGATGACACTTGCCCTAAACCAGTCTCGGGCCTTAGGATATCGTGGTCGAAAGTTATCGAGTGTTGCATTGGTAGGTGTCTGGTATCGAGACACAAGCATGTCAACGTATGACCAATCTTTGACGACTGAGGCTTCTGTATCCTCAAGTGTCATCTTGTCTGCCATCCCTCCATGATGACGAGAATGAGCTTGCGCCGGCTGAGTTATGGGCTATTCACTGTCGCAAGATTTTTTCGTCAAAGATAGGGGTCAGCGACAGGTCATGGAACGAGATCAGTCTGAACAAGCAGCTTCACGATTGGTGGAGCGAGGGCTATTTCGCCTTCAAACCGCTCGGTATTGACGGGAAGATCATCAAGGGCTTGACGGGAAGACCATCAAGGGCTTGAACCCGAAAGGTATCACTGCGCACTATACTCAAGTCAAGCTGCAGTTCCATTGGATGCGGCGTCGCAAGGACATACATAGCCTTGACAGCGACACCCCTCGATATGTCCGAGAACGCACGCCCACAGGATTTCTCGCATCTATTCAAGCAAGCTGGAGTGTCTGGGATCCGACAACAAGCTCGGCCCGCAAGTCGCGAGCCCTCTTCTCTCTTATCCAATGTGTGAGAATGCAATGTGGTGTGTGAATGTTGCGCCTGGGAAGGAAGCACCAGCATTCTACGAGGAAATGGGAAAAGAGTTTCGACTGTGCCTATCTCTGCCCATCATCTCGTCTTGTCGTCTTGCCGTTGTGCCGCCGTTCTCGTCTTGTCGTCTTGCCGTCTCGTCATCTTGTCGCTGATGTCGTTGTTGTGCTGTCGTCTCGTCGTCTCGTCGTCTCGTCGCTGATGTCGTTGTTGTGCTGTCGTCTCGTCGTCTCGTCGTCTCGTCGTCTCGTCGTCTCGTCGTCTCGTCGTCTCGTCGTCTCGTCGTCTTGCCGTCTTTCCATCTTGTCGCTGCTGGCGTTTTCGTGCTGTCGTTGTCGTGCTGTCGTCTTGTTGTCTTCGGGTTCCGTTCAAAGACCAGGAGCATGCACGAGTCTACAGCATGGCACAGCAGTTTCGACCACTCTGCCCCGGCGATTGGAACGCGGGTCATGACAATCGTGTAGCGGCCACCTTTCAATTCTTCTTCAGGGGCGACATACGCGCTCCGCCCGTGGACGACCTAGCCGCTATTATCGAATTCCGCCAGAGCGCCTGTCTGGTCGCTGATACATTCGTCTAAGCCCACAACCTAGACCGCCCGAACGGAGAGTTCTGCATACGGTGCCATCTGCACGACTATCAGTTCATTGGACGAGGTGGGAACCGTGAATGGGACGATCGACATTTGCTGGTATGGACGATGAGGAGGGACGGTGGCGCATCCACCGTCCCAGCAGCACATCAGAGACCTCCTCGTTTCATTCGCCCTTTCACCTATGTATCATATGCCATCACCGAAACATACCACACGCCGGACATGGAGGAGGAAGCGCAGAGCATGGCGCGAGCATACTGCGATTACGTCAAGAGCCAGAGACAATACTTCCTCGACGAAGCTGTCCGCTCTTCGGACATTCGACGCAAGGATCGTGATTGGCTGTGGTCGATTGGCAGATAGATCCGCTCTTTCTCCCCTGCCAAAGTTTTTCGGTACTCGATGGACATGGCGAAATGCAGAACCAGCCGCTAGAGGCTCCCTTTCTGCCAACCCCCGGTCAGCAGCAGGGACCGGTGGATGACAAGTTCCTGTAAGTTAGGTAGAGGGAAGAGGGGCTTATCGATAACCGCCGGCATACGTACCCTAGAAGAAACCTTATGGTAACTAAAAATAGGTCATCAATAGGCGATACAACCTGGAACGAAATATCCCTCAGCCGCCAACTTCACAAGTGGTGGTGTGAGGGATTTCTGGCCTTCGAACCCCTGGGTATCGACCACAAATTCTCGTTCAAAGACAGCACGTTCGAGGGCCACACGCCCGATGTAGGCGTTACGACAAGAGGGGGGAAGAAGGAGAAGAAGAAGACGTTTACCGAGGTCAAATTGCGGTTTCACTGGATGCCCCGGCGCAAAGACATTGGCTCAGAGGCCCCCTCACCACTGGCGAGACATCGCAAGGCGGCGAGGCAAAACATATGGCGATTTGGATCCTCCAACCCCATATTCGCAAATGATCTACAACAATCCATCTGTCACTACCTAAGAACAGGTGACATTTGCTACGTCAAAGTCGAAAAACGGCACGCCAACCACAGGCTGACAGCCTTCAAGCTCCAGTGGGCAACCATAAAGATCCACTCCATCTCTGGCGGCGCCGAGGCATTGAAGGATGTGGGAGATCCGAATACTGGGTTGCGCCCTTGATCCAGCCCGACTTCTCCCCGTTGCGAAATGCGGGCATCTTCAAGCACGACGGATGCGGCCGGGGTATCTGTCCAAGGTTGAAAAGGGGGGGCAATACTGCATTGTACGGGAACAGCATCAGGGTTAAGACTTTCCACTCCTCGAATATGCCATCACCTCGTGTGCGGCGGACTATGGTCATCCTAGTACGTTATACCTTTACAGGGTTGGGCTGGTCCCAACTCAAGTGGGTAAACACAGCTGACTGGTGTTTCGGGAAGGGCATCGCACTGCTCGTTTTCCTCATGGCCTACTTTCATACCGTGGGGAAAGTCATCCGGTTCCCAACATCTACAGTACCCGCTACCCCTACTGCATGCTCTTGGGGTCCACGACGTTCAAAACAATTCGTTCGATGCATATCAACATGAAATCGTGTTTTGGATCAGAGCGACGCGGTGCTCGAATATGAGGGCTCTGAGTTCGTTGACCTATTCTTCCCGGGACCCCAAAAGCTTCACCTCTCCCTATACAACTCCATGGTTGACGCCCAAAAGACTGCACCAGGAACCAGGAAAGGGCAAAAGGTCAAGGAGGCAAACGACGCAGTATTCATCAATCCCCAGAACGCCGTCACTAGGAATGAGAAGATGGACATTCCCAAAGTAGAAACGACTTCGGTCGGGGGGAAGAGGTCGTTGAACAGTCAGTTTACTGAAGTTGACCTCAAGGATGACGTCGAGGAGATAAATAGGAAACTGAAGAACCAAGACCAAGCTGCCGTCCTTCAACGCAGGGACTAGAATCCAAGGAGCCTGTAATCTGGACGTGCATTGCTTCCCCTGCTCTAGCGTTCGTCACACAGGGGCTGGAGAAGGAAAAGTTGGCGGCTGGCGAATCGCAAGTCTCTGGCCCGAAAACCGGATCTCTTTGGTGGTTTAACGCGTGCTTGGGTGCTACCGCGCTCGAGATAAAACGTTCCAAGACCAACTCAGATGAGGCGGAGGTTGGCCTCATCTCCCTGACGGTTCCCGTATTGAAGCATACCGGAGGACCCGTTCTCTGTTTTAGCTCCACGCCGAAGGCGATCGAGGGGCGATTCGGCAATTTCGTGCGGCATGGAACGCAGCCATCGGAATACAACGAAGCGCTAGATGGTATCATTTTGGACATCAAAGAAGCCGTGCTGTTCTCGCTGGGAGATGTAATCAGCTTCATGGGCTTTGATCTCAACGGTCCTGGCCAGTGGATAGGTCTGGGCCTCGCCGCCATCCCACTTCGCATCCTGCCGCCAACGTCTACAACATCAAGTGAGGCTCAACAGCTAGCAAATCCTAGATCCGGAGAAAGGACTGGGCATTATGGCCTCTGTCATGAACGAGAATGTTGCGCTCATAATCACCCTGCCCCACAACTTTGGGGTTAAGGACGCTCTGAACGGCATTACGGCAATGTCTTACGCCAGCAGACAGCGAAGGTCACTGGGACGACACCAGCAGCATTGAGGGTCTAGTTGACGTACTCTAGTGGACTCCTGGCTGTTGGACACATGGGAAGAACATGGCCTCTGAAAGACAACTGCGTCATCCCTTTGGCGATGCATCCCTTCTTGGAAGCCTTTCTCGAACTCGAGCCAGCTATTGAGGAAAAGCAGATGGCTCCAGCCATGCCATCTTGGGCTTCATGCCTCAGATCGAGATACTTGGCATCGGGCTCCACTACACGTACCCAAAGGGGGTGCCCTCCAAGTTCTGGATGGACGGCGTGGTTAAGATTGGAGACCTGGTATTGTAGCACGGAGGAAGTGGAGTTTTGACGCCAAGCTAGACGACAAACCGGTAGTGGACGCGCAGATGAAGCTTGGACAGCTCATTGGTGCTCCTGTCATTGCTGACTATGTTGATGAATACACTAGCTTCTGCAACCACCGTAGGCCGTGTTAGTAGCCTCGACCTCGGTCTCCAAGCTATCGTAAATGGCCATTGGTAGACAGCAAGTTTGCCTAAATGACAGGAGAACTAGCAGAAGGTGGTACAGTAGATGGCGACGATAAAGCACTGGGTGGGATCATATCTCTGATGGACTAGATACTGGCCCCATCAAATACCATCCAGGCTACCCCGGGGCTCTCCTGTAGAGGTCCTAAGAGGACAGCGAGAAAGCATATTAGTGTACAGGTGCTCATACGATACTTACATGTCACAGTCATAAACACAAGAAGCACTATATGCATACACAGAAGGAGCACGGTATTTCTCATTTGATCAAAAGAGGGTTTGCATTGCACAATATCAATTCAAGCGTACACGAAATAGACACAAACATGCCCAATGGGCAGGTACATGCTGGAGGTGCAGAGTGGCGGCTCCAGCCTCATTAATAGACTCAATACCATCTTTATCCTCTCGCTCTTTCTGTCACGCCTGTTGTCACTCTAACATGCTCTAGAGTCCCTCTGCCCATAAGACACAATGCTAGTATAAGGTAGGTTAAGTTGAGCCACTAAGACCCGACGCGCCCAAAGCAGACCAGTGCGCCATCCCAATTGTGAATGTACTCATCTGTAGGCGATAGGTTAGTCTCTAGCAAGAGCCAAACTCGAGAGAGCACGTACCCAAGTTCGTTTGAGTAGTGCGTCTTCCACCGCTGTAATCAAGTGCGCATGTTATAGTGCACACGACGCCGCAGTTGCCGACGCCCGGTGGCGGGTTGCAATTGCTTAAACAATCCCAATAGCAATCCTGAGTTGCGAGTCAGCGGCAGCGCAAGCACATGGGGCGCCTGGTTCTTACCCGTTTCTAGAGCCGACGTGTTAGCAAGCACTCCTATGTTATCTGAAGCGCGGGGAATTGGCCAACGTACCTGGATGATTTGAATCGAGTCGCCGACCGGCGAGGCCATGGCGGCTACAGCAAGCAGAGAAGAGAGAAACACCGTCGAGAGCTGCATGGTTACAGGCGGTAGATATTCACTGAATGTATTGGTGTGTTCTGTAGAGAAGAAGCGGGAGACAAATTGGCGGTTAAGTCGTCTCTGGTTGTGGACAACAGCCATCATCAGCACAGGCGGCCCAGGCCATCTTATATCCGACTCGAGACTTCGCTACTGCTGAGTTTGACAAGCTCGGCTTAGAGTACCTCTCCAGTACTTTCGGAGTCGGTCGATGTACAAACTCGCCAAGTGATTACGAAGGGCCTCCGCCGTGGGGATTCAAGAGCCCTGTCTGCCTTGCTTTTTTGGTGTAGCATCCCGTGCGCCTATAATTGGCCAGACCAGCCTTTTCGGATAACTGGAGATTGCCACGGGCCTGTGCCGCCCCCGAGCAGTTTGATCCTCTACCCGTGCGCCTTTGCAGCAACGACCGACTAACCACAATCCAGATAAACTCAAACCAGAGGAGTCTAGCTGCCAAGCCAGGTCAGGCCAGTCGCAAAACAAGCCAAAGCAAGTCGATTTTTGCCTAGGAACTTTTGCCTTGACAGCTTGTCTTCCAAATAAAGGCCCTTTGAGAAAGACCCTGGCTCCTCGGACAATGCTTGAAATGCGTTGGATATCGACTTGGCGCCCAGCCATTTCCATCAACACCACCACCGCACCCAGATCATCACAACAGCGCCAAAACTGCTGTTAGCAGCGGACATTCCTATCCGTTCCTGCCACCGGCAGTGACAGGAGTCTCGTACCTCCCGCCAGCGAAGAGACGTATGTTTTGGCACCTTTTTGGAATGCTTACTTCCCCACGGTAAAACAAATCACATTGCAGGTCGTACGGGCAGGGTCTAGACAAATGACAAATGTCTTAACAGGGCTGCATTATAATCATTCCATGGCACTCGGACGCCGACTAAGATAGCAACCACTTTTACAACCTCGTGTCCGACAGGTTGGGCGGCTCTTGGACGCATGACAATCTCTAAGAATAGGCCGATGCCATCCGTGATCGTGATTGGCCGCGGCGCCGACAACTTCCTCTTTCGGATTTTGGCTTGGCAGCAAGGTCGAAGTCTCGCTCCCGCAGCTTCCCGACCAGAGGAAGGCTAGATAGTCCAAATTTCCAGTGCAATCCTTCAGGTACCCTAACACCACGAAATTGCCTTACAAGAAAGGCTTCCTGGCCATAGGGGGCAGGGGGGAGGGCGGGCAAATTGGTCTTCGATGAATCCCGCCAGCTCACAGAAGCCCCAGTCCACGTCGCATCAATATGAAAGTCTCGTCGTCCAAGCTCAGGCGGAGCTTTCCTAAATGGGATTTTCATTGATGCCTAGACATTAGCTTCCTTCTCCAATCTGTGATGCCGTGTCTTTGAGGCAGCACATTCAATGTTGATGGACCTATCCAACAACAGAGCCCGATACAACCGGGTACTTGAACTCGTGCGGCAGGTACATCCACATGCTGCTATGAGAGGAATAGGTCGATGAGTCAAGGCAGCTGGCTTCTCCTAGCTACTCCTTGCGTCTGAGCTCATCGCAGGCGTGGAACATAAAGTTGCCGTCGAGTCCTCTGTCGCGGAATAAAGAATCTGTCCGGCTCACACAGCACGATCAACGCCCCGCGCTTCATCCCTCAGTCCTCTACACTGTACACTTCTGCTCTTGAACCCCGCCCCCCCAAACACCAGCCAACCCAAGACCATCTCACTCATAGCCCCTACACGCACAATGAAGATCTCTCTCCTCGCCGTCACTTTGGCTACGCTCGCCACCCAGGTTGTAGCTAGCTACCTCGGTAGCTGCAACAACTGCCGGCTTGAGGGGCGGTCAGCCCCCTGGCTTTCGGGCGACGACGAGGCACCCGTGTTGCTCTGCGACTGCACGCGAAACAACGGTCAACGGCGCGGCACCCGTCTCGACCTCAATAGCTGCATCACCAACGACGACGGATATTTGATACCACGAGCAGAGTGAGCGCTGCGCCAAATGGATTCGCCCCTACCTCAACTATTTACTAACTTTTGGCCAACAGCGGCGGTCTCGGTGGCTCGTGCAACATGTTCAGCCTCGACGGAGGCAAGGTGTTCTCTGCCAACTGCTATAAGAGATCCTAGTAGTTCCCAAGAATCAGGTGGGTAACCCAGACTCTCGATTTTCCAGTGCAGAGAGCTCTTTCTCTCTTCCTTGAAGCCGCCGTGGCTCGGCCCTATTCTGCATATACCGAGGCGTGCTGACTATGTGTGTTTTAGATGCCTCTAACTAGACTACAATCGGAGACGCTGGGAAGTTTATGGATTTAGGGATGTGGAAGCTAGGCATATGTAATGTTGGAATTTTTCGCAGCATAAATCAGTCTACCTCCTTTATGCTCTTGTGCCCTTTCTCTTACCTTGTTTTCTGTACCGTTGTGTGCAGTCGTGGCTATGTGTATCGTGATACCTGTGGGAAAACGGATTCATTGCAGGAAGGGCTGGATTCGCAACCCGAACTCGGCTTGTCTCACCCACACAGGCCAGTCTGTCCGAAAGAAAGGGCCCCTGGGATTCGCTGACGGGATGCCTGGCATTGCCAGGGCGCCAGCAATGCTGAGCCACTGGTGAGGAAAGCTGATTCCTATAGAGAGGCTTAGGGAGCGGGTCTGGTAAATGTGAGGTAGGGCGCCTTAAGTGAGTACCGAATAATAAATAAAGAAAGCTCTTTAACATGGTACCCAACCGTGCGACGCACCTGGCTGTACGACGACTTTTCCACGACCACGCAGCATCTTAACTTTACAGCCATTCAACGCCATCAAAAGAAGCCAGAATCTTCCTCACAGTTGAAGCAATCCGCCACGGCAAAAAAATAAGTTGTCGCAAGGCTGCAAAAATATACATTGTCCCTAAGCCTACTCTACGCGTTAGGATGAACGGTCGCACTTTACGACGCGACTATCGCAACCTAGCCCATCGATTGATAGCCCCAGAAGAGGGGGCAGTTGTCTAGTAGGTATTGAAGCTTAATTCGCAAGGATTTTCGCCTCATCTAGCTAATATCAAAGATATTGCCAATTTACTTCTTATAGAACGCAGCGAGAAACCCGTCGGCAAGAATTAGGCTTAGACATTATCAAACAACAATTAGGGATTAAGATGTGTTCAATCGTGGCTACGACTTCCAAAAAGCTCTCTACAAAGATCAATATTAGCCCGACTATCATCTTGTTAAGATAACTGGCCTCGAGAAAGAGGTAGGATCATACCTCTTTATACAATTCGTATTGTTAGTATGACAAGATGGCTCCTTGAGAATGCTGAATGGCTCTGCTTGTGCTGTATTCTTGGGCAAGCTGATACATACGACCATAGGTACTGGAAAACTCGGGATCCCGTCCGCTCTCCCATAGATAAGCCAGTGGCCGCCGGATTAGTAGTTGGGTCGGTGACGACCAGCGAATTCCTGGTGTTGTATGTTTTTTGCCGTCTTCTTTTTCCGCTCTTTCTTCTATCTTTTACTCAATTCAATCAATCTTACATAAAGTAATTCAGCTCTCTTGTCTTTTGTCACTTTACGACGCTTGATTGCCCCGTTTGCCGACTCTGCGTTTCGACTTTAAGTTTTGATGTTGGCGTGTCGCATTTTAGCGAAGCGGCGGGTTGTATCGTGATGCAGTGGTGAATTCAGACGAGACTATGGCGGGCGGGCGGGCCTGTCGTCACGTCGCCATGGAGATTCTGCCCCAGCGATAACGGCGTTGTCCTAGATCCTGAGTTCGTTACTGTTGCATTTTGTCAAATATCACGTGTCTCTTCAATCGATGGCGCTCAAGCCCCTGCGCAGAGTCTTCAAGTGCTCTGACTGGCACTCTAGCGCCTTGGCTTGCACGCAGCGCTCACCTAGCTTACGCTTCCTCCAAACTGCCCGTCCCAGCATCATAGACAAGACAGAATCCCCCCTTCCCTCCCACTCTAAAATCCCTTACCAGTCCAAAAAGTAAGCAATGCCATCCATCAACGCACTCCCCCCAACACCCGCATGCTCCTGCCCCGCATACCCCTTCAACACCACATCCCTCATCTTCCCACTACCCACCAACCGATCATACAACTCGTGGCTCCACTTCCCTGGCGAAAACCTCTGTAATAAATTCCTCCGCGCCTGAAATTGCGCTTCCGTCTGCGTCTTCCTCCTGACGGGATAATCCTCCAGCTCCCCATACCCTATAAAAACAGCCGGCCTCGTCCCATTCTGACTCCACTCCACCTCCCCTTCAATACCCATCCCATCCCCGAACCGCTTCGTAATTTCCCCGACCACCGTCCCGTTCCGCAACGTCAATGACGGACTCGCTGCAATCCACGTATCGAACATGTCCGGTCGGTTAATCAAGGCCCATGTGACGAACAGTCCCCCGCTTGAATGGCCGTAGAGCGCATCTCGTGAAAAGTTCACGCCAGGGAAGACAGTATCCCGCACCCAAGGCCGGAGATGCAAGTCGATTGAATCCAGGAAGGCGTCTGCGCCGAAAGGGACGGGCTCGCCGGGGATGGGGGCGCCGAAATCGATTGCGCGTTGTGTCAACGCATAAACGCTATCTGTCAATGGATAACCAATGCCGACGACGAGGGCGTCGGGCTGGGAGGGGTCGACGGGCTTGCGGCGCTTGAGGAACTCGGAGGCGGTGGTGGCGAAGGCGTTGCCGTCGAGCACGTAGACCGTGTGGGCAGTGCGGCTCGTAATGGCGGTGGTGGGTAGAGAGGGAGCGCCCCATTCGAAGGGGTACGAGAGCGAGATTTGGTAGGTTAGATTGGGAGAGGCGGAGGAGGTGGCGTTGTAGAAGGCGATGTTGGGGAAGAGGTCTGGTGGGAGGGGCGGGAGGGGGGTGAATGTCCATGGGGTTGCGGCCATTGTGAGGATGGCTTTGATACAAGGTTTTGGGTGTGACGGTGAGGAGGGTGTTGGTTTGTTTTGGGGGACGATGTTTACGGTTGTATTAATAGCTGATAAAGAAGAGGCTGGAGATATGGCAATTCTGTATTTAGCTAGCATGAGCCTGTGATGAGCCCTTGTGATGAGCAAAGATGCTTGCTTCTCCGAGCCATACTCCTCGGCCACCTGCTGATTTCCCGGTTTTCAAGTGCGGGGTATTTCCCGCCCTGCAGCGGTCTCGGCAAAGATCAACCCGAGCTTCTAGTCTACACGTTCTCATCGCTTTGGCCCACTTGTAGCTAATAGGAGTGAAGGCTCCGGCTACAGAAATAGTGCCTTTGATTTTGTGTGATGACTTGTAACTTTGCATGACTGAGACTATGTCATGGTCAAAACGATCACAGAGGAACCGACGGCATGCAGACACAGACACACAAACTACGCTGGCTATGTTCAACACCATCCAAGGTGTCCCAATGAGCTTCCTCTGCGTTTGAGGGGGCCAGCAACCGGTCGCTGAGGCGCCTACCCGCTAGCAATGTTGAGGGACGTGATACGCTCCAAGTATGGCGAGGCCCATTTTGTTAAATAATGAAATATCATCAAGCCATAACACGACGGAATTAAAGCCTGACGGCGGAGAGGATGAACCCCCCCCCCCCCCCCCCCCCAAGCCGACCCGACAACGTCACTAAGCTTATACACAACATGGTACTCCCAGGAGGTCCACGCATTGTCCGCGGTCCTAACGACAACTTCTTGACAAGCGCTCAATTAATCTCAATCTTCGGGGGCTTCGATCACTTCACCTGGTTGTCGGCTCGAATGCCGCTCCAAAGCGATTCACATACCAAACAGTACGCGATCTGCTCTCTCTATCTGAGCTGTCGTTCTCCGCCGCCTTGATTATGGCTAGTTTCGGACAATGGATAGCTGTTGGAAACCAGCACTTTGATCAATTGGGTCAATCTTCTTCAATTCGTTGTGTGTTCTTCCTGTGCCTCTCGCGCGCTGGAAAAGTAGGTTGGGGCGCCAATTTAGCGTCTGGTGTCACGTGACTAATCTGACACCTTCCACCTAAACTTATTTATGAGCCCAAACTTTGACCCTCCCACCGTTAAACAATTTTTGAGCTTCCATGAATTTCTTCCTGGGGGCATGTGGGTATAATGCTGCTTCCCTCGCACTTTCCCCAAATTACTTCCTCTCTCCTCCATATCACATCGTCGATCATAAGAACAATTTATCATCGACAAAAATGGCTTCTTCATTTGACCCCCCTGATTTCCTCACTCTCAGTCTGTCTGGAAAGCCTGAAATGTCCGATTTCGTGCGCTCCAAGAGAGCCAGGCATCGCTTTACCGAGCACTCATCCTCGGATTCTAGTGACTCTGGCACTTTCCTTGTGTCCAACGTCAAATTTCGCGTGGGCGCCCCGCCGACTCAGCCCCTCCCAGTCGAAAGCGGCTGGAGCACAGTCTGCACCAAAGTGCAGGGAACTTTCGGCACCTCCCTACAAGACCAGGCCGAGATCATCGCCAAAGCCGAAGGCGTTGAGCCTCTGAACGTAGAGCTCCTCGCGCGCTTTGTTCCAGGACTCGGGTCTAACAGCCGCCGTGCTACCATTCTGATCGTGGCTGAGTGGAACGAGGCGTCGCCCTCAATCTGGGAAAGCATCGTCAAAAAGACAAAGAAATTTGTTGACTCGTCGACACGCGGCGCATCCCTCAAAGATGAAGTCTGCGTGGAAATGGTCGCCAGGGAGCTAACTTTGCCAAAGTATGTCACTCCGATTCCTACAACGGAGCTCACCAAATCATTTTGTGAGGATTGGCCGCGTATCGCGGAAAAGATTCTAGATATCCTCGATCTCTACCCCTCGACAAAATCAAGAGCAACCAGTCTCGCCCTGGTTAAACTGGGCTTCTCCAAAATCCCTAGCGAGAACCCCAGCACCGTCTATGTCTCGGTAGACTACGAATCCGAGGAGAGCAAATGGCCCCCTGTTGTTGGCGAGATACAACAACTTCTCAACCGCTACCCCCATAACCTCCAAGTTCATATGGAACACAACACCACCATCGAGTTCTACCCAGAGTTCCCCCTGATTGATAAGCCTCTGAGCGACAGGGAAAAAGAGTCGAAGCAAGGTCTCAGCTTCGACCCCGAGCGGAAGTACAATAAACTTGTCATGCTTGGGGAGGATATTGGACCCGAGTGCTACCTCAAGCTGGGGGATTCTGGCGATGAGTATAATGTTCCTGGTCTTGGGACCATGGGATGTTGGATCGAGATCAAAACGAAAAAGGAACCCCAGTGGGCAAAGTACGCGCTTACCAACTGGCACGTCGTGCGCCCAGCTTTTGATGGATTCCAGCTTGGCAAGAGTGACACGGGCGAAAAGATCATACTCGCGCCGGTCAGAGACTCAGACCTTTGGAAGGCTGATCTCGTGGGGGTAGAACCGGGGTTTGCCTCGAAGAAGGCCGACATTGAACACCCTGCTCGCGCAAAGCATTGCTTTGCCGTGCAATATTTGAAGGACGAGATCAAGGCGAATTCCACCCCATCCGAAACAGCCGGATACAAAAAGCACTTGAAGGAGATCAAGTCATTTTTCGACAACAATGAGCAACACTTTGGTAGCATCTGCTGGGCATCAGGGTACACTCGCAGGACAGAGAATAACGGGCGCTTGGACTGGGCGCTTATCAAGCCTACGGGCACCGGTGTCTCTCGGATTGGGGAAAATGCCCTTCCTACCAAGGATGACTGGAAGAAAAGAGGATTTCAGGCTCACAGGCCCAGGGCCAGAGGAAATCTCAAGCAGCCACCGGACCATGGCCTTCGGTCTCTCGCGAATGCAGACCTAGTTTTCAAGGTCGGTACTACCACGGGCGCCACTTCGGGCATGTTTTCACACATCAAGTCCAAAGTGAAGTTTGAGGAGGACAGACACGTCCAAGAGTACATGAAGGGTCAGCATCGGCCATACCTCTCGGATGAGTTCCTACACGTAGCTTACCCGGGTGCCGACAAGAACTGGTTTTCCAAAAAGGGCGACTCAGGGTCGGTGGTATTTGACATGGATGGAAGAGCAGTTGCGCTGTTGTTTAGTGGACAAATGGCTCTGGATGCTCTGAATTCATGGTCATTTGTCACACCCATCGAGGATGTCTTTAATGACATCAAAGCCTTCTCAAAGCAGGAAATTACGGATATCCGCATCGCGGAGGATTCGTAGGGAGATCATAGCAAACCCCCAATAAGTAGCGCCTGGTCCATTCTGCCTACGCCGTGGTGCCCCATGTAGACCGTGTTCCCATCGCCCCCCCGCTAGGACCGACCAAAGCCTTTCCCGAGTGCACAATCCAAGAGCCCGACTGCAATGTGCTCACTCCGCTCCTCCCCCCGCTCTCCACCCGATCCCTCGATGCGTCCATTGCCCAAGACACGGCCCGCGTCACGGTAACCCAGACCTTCTAGAACGACTCCAGTCGGGCCATCCAGTAAGCGGCCTACACCTTCCCACTTCCCACGGGCTGCACCGTCACTGACTTCCGTTACCGCATCGGCGCCATAAAGATTCTCAAAGGCACCGTGGAGCCCAGGGACGCGGCCCGCGAGGCTTCCCAGCACCACCGTCCGAAACCACTGCGACACCGGTGCCGCCGTGCTGCATCAAGCCACGCCCGAGGTATTTACCAAGACGCTTGGGAATATCCCCGAGAGTACCAAGGTCGAAGCCAGACCGAGCTTTAACACGCTTCTCAAACATGACTTTTCCGAGGGCGAGAGGCAAGCCAGGACTACGCTCACCATTCCCACTTACATCGCCAGCCGGTAGGGCACTCCGCCAGAGAGATATAATAATGCCGCATCCACCAGGGTCCTGCAGGGGCTGAGCCTCAAGAAAAAGTCCACTCCGTCGTCAGCAACTCCCACCGCATCATGGTCGACCGCCGGCGGGCAAAGAGCACCACCGACACCTTCGCGGATCTCGCTGGCGAGGGGCTCAACATCCATGTCGAGACAGCAGTCATCCAGCTAACTCAACGCGAATCTTCAACCGACCAACACCACGCCCTAACACCTCGCACACCTGCCAGGCGAAGCCGTGTTCTAACGGGAGCTTCAACACCCGAAAGATGTTTCCGCTTTTCCTCTATTAGCCGGCTTTCACTGGACTGATAGTTCCACCCAACCCTCCAGTTTCCCGGTACATGCAAAGCTTCTAGTATGGGATGAACAAGGGGAGGATCGCGCCGTGTTCATGCTTCCCAGAGTTCCAGATGGTCTTGTTAAGACGCTCCCAGCATGCTGCAAGATCGGCCCTACTGGCGAGCTTAGGGTGGCTCCATAAGACGGTGGCAAGTACGTTGATCTAGTGAATAATTGATCGCGTGCGCAAGGGTTTGGTGGACTTGCAGCACATTCCAGGTGCTAATATGATCGCTGATGGCCTTACAAACCCACTGCAGAAGGAACAGCACATCCAATTTGTGTGCCAACCGGGCCTCGCGCCCATCACGATACCCTGGATGGGACAGCGCGATACTGCTTTGCAGCAGTTGGAGATGCAAAGGTCGCAGCTCGTTACACCGGCGTCGGACACGAGCGTCGGTGATGCCACGATCTCGCTACAGGTTCGCTAGAATTCGGACTGCTATCGGGCCAGCGGGGCTTCGATTCCCGCATCAGCGTGTATCCGTGAAATCGCTGATGGAGAACGCTTCCAGCGATGTTGAGAAGAACCTCTCCTCTCTAAGCGAATGTGCGAAGGGAGGGGTTTGACTAGGGTGAGGTTTATCCATCTTCCGTCGAACAATGTGGAGGGAAGCGCCCCTTTTTCTTTTTCATCGGTTGTATTCTGCTTGACGTGCTAAAACAGTGTTTTGTTAGTGTGCCAAGGTAATGCCGCTCGATATAGCTACCACAGGAAAATTAAGTCAGTTTTGCTAACCTCGGGGGCGTCATTGCTGGCTACTATGACGAGAAGCTCCCGGCCCGATAGGATCAACGAGGAGCAGGTCAGGAAACGTTTGAGACAAGAGGCCAATCTCTTACAACAAAGAGATGATCGCATCAGGCACCGGTCACAGCTCGGCACTAACGGAAGCCGGCTCGCACACTCTGGAGCTTGATGACCGTCTTGTTCAACGCTGCGCCGGCCACAAAGACCTGGTACGTGTCGATCAAGTTCTGACCGAGTACGTGCTTGACGCCGCCAGGCTCGTCAATGCAATGTTGACTTTAAGGGATGAGAAGACCCTGAGGAAATACCCGCATCGGACCCCCCCGCTTCACACAGAACGGACTTTTGGATCACCTGAGAGAACAACGGTCATTTAGCACTTCATCTCCGTGGCTAGGTAGTGCTATACTAGTTTCTACCTATATGTCTAGGAGGACTTCAGAAACAATCTCCATGACTTCGTCCTCGGTACAAAGGCTGAGAAGAGTATCGCTCGGCTTAGCAACGTCACGGTACATCAAGGACCAGGCTGTATACACATTGCTTCCTAGCTCCCCAGCCTGCTTATCAAATTCAGCCAACTTGCTAGCATCCGAACCATCTCCTCCCTGGGTTGTCGTAAGGCGATAAAACTGTTTAATGTCGGCAATGACAAGCTGACCCCTGTTATATGAGACGAATCTGGGCACACAAAATTTCCGCTTTTGTACCTCGCCCACGTGACACTGCTCACCCCAGCGCAGGGCCGGCTCAGTCTTTGCTCAGGATTCGGTCAGGCTTGGTCACCTTTGCTCAGGCTAAGTACTATTTTCGGCACGCTGCGCTGCAGCATGCTGAACTACTTCAACTCTAGCCGAGTGGGCCTAGAATTGGTCCTCTAAATATAAAGATGGCTAAAACTGGTCCTTATTTTGGAAATGAACAGCCTCGCCTTTACCTCTTGTATTTTGCGTTGGTTAATCGAGGGTAGAGTACTGCAATTAGCGGAACGATAGTCAGGAGTATAGTAAGTGATCAATTGAAGCCTGCCTTTCCCGACCTCTAGTGTGGCCAGGGGTATGGTATTATACTTGCTCTAAACACAGGTGTAGGATCGGCATCAGCATCTCCTCATCGGCATCCCCTCGCCGGTCGTAAAACCGGCGCACATGCGCCCCCGTGCCGGTGTCTCCGTACCGGCGTCTTTAGGTTCCAGACCTTGGGTGTTACAGGTATACATCCTCTTAGTTAGCTACAAAATTAAAGTGATTAAAAAGTTTTCCAATAATATCCGGAAATAAAGTACAGGATATTTATGTGATTAATACTAAAATTTTAGATATTGGGCAAGGCCCAAATTTGGGACCGCTGTAACTGCTAAAGCGCGACCTCGCCCCAATGGGCCCGAATCCTGGCCGCGCGGTCCCAAATTTTGGCCTCAGAATATACCAGTACATGCCACGGGATGGTACAAAATATCCCGGCTCGGAATTTAAGATGGTAATTTTATCCCTAGCTTAAAATTTGGGATGTTACATATTATACCAGCACCTACAGGATAATCCCACAGTATACCAGTACATAACAGGATGCCCTAGAAAATACCAGCACGTAATGGGATGTCTCAGAATATACCAGCATTAATAGGATGTCTCATAATATACCAGTACATGCCCTAGGATAGTACACAGCTGGTTTGCTCTACCCCTGCATGGCATCGACGTTTTGCTAGGGGTGAATGGCGCGTGGCTCTAGAACCGGAGCGGCGGGTCTAGGAGGCTGAGAATGGGGCGGGAAATCTCAGCCAACGGATCTTCTTTTCGGGAAGATTAATGGACAACTCGAGTCCAATCGCTGGCGCCACCACGTGATGAACTCATCCGTGGGATTTCAGGGGCTTGCAATGCCTCTCGCAACACGTGGCCCCGTATCAAATCTCAGGCAATCCCCAAAGATTTTAGGAACGGCTCTGTGTTTAGCTCGCGCCGTAAGAAAAAGCCAAGACTCGAGTAATCCATACCGATACTTCCGCCCCTGGGTTGCACTGATTAGGTCCATTTTGAAGAACGTGTTGAAGATATCTACCTAGACTTACCGCCACTAGGCACTTGCGAAGTGTGCATTGCGTTTCAATAACCTTACCTTAAATTGAAAGGGACAAGACAGCGTCGCCAACATACCCCCCCTCACCAAGGGGCAGAACGCTCCAGATACGTCGTCCCGTCTTCATGCTTCAAGATCTTCAGATACTCGTCGTAGGTTCCCGCCTCCATCATGTCCGACAGGCCTGGGAACACCCTGAGACAGTGACATTGGTAGGGCTGTACTAGGGTCTGTGCATAGAAGCATATTCCAGCCGCGTAGAACGGCTGCTCGTGCCGAGAATCATACTTGACAAAGTCAACTAGCTTCTCCAAGCAAGTAGGCTTGCTGGATAGTCGCTGTATACGCTGATGCGTAGTCTCCAGACATTCACTGTGGTCCAACTGGTCTGAACATGCCGACAGCGACGTGCAAAGGCGTATTACCGCGTGAATCTCGCGAATTTGCCAGTTTCGGGTTCTCCATCAGAACTGAAATAAAGTCAGAATGTCCTAGGTAACAGTTCGCAAGAAATTCATGGATACATATCCGGTTATCGTCGTCACGTTCTAGGAGGTCGGTCCCTTCTCCGTATTTGATTATGGCCCGTAGAACCTTTCTCATCAGGACCTGCCTTCTGCGTTAACAAAAACTGAGATGGGCTATATGAATGGCGAACCTCACCTCCACAGGATAGCTGACGAGCTGGTGTATGGTCCCAAGTAAGCGGCCAGGGTATGATCCGGTCACCTCTGCCGCTGTATCTGCGCCGGCATTAAGCAACAGATAGCTATCAGATTACGATATTGTTCATCCCCAACCCCGACGGGGCATTGGCAATCTTCTCCGTTCTTCCAAGGATACATTCAGTCTGGGTGGTTTATAGCTCAAGTCTATCTTGAATCTGTCTGCCACAGAGCTTCAGGCCCCCAATGTCAGATTTGACATCTCCGAAGTGTGTCTGAACTAATCCGAGCTCGCTCAATTGAGCTGTGTTGGATTTGGACTGTTACCGCTGGGCTCTTGTTTGGGCCTCGGAGAGGATCTTGAGCGTTTCCTTGATCGTAGCAGCTTCTTCGGCCTCTAGAAAGCTAATTCTTTTGTTCAGTATCCGAAACACACTATTAGCTAGGTAGGTGGCCTATTACCTGGTGACAGCAACCAGTTGGTTCCCAAGCGCTGAGGCGTGTCGCAACAGAACCAATTGCATGTCTTTGATCTCATCCTCCTTGAAAACAAACTTGACGCGCTTCCAGGCCACCCCGAAGGCTTTGTTGAAGCAATTGAGCATGCTGCGCCGCAGCCTGCCAAAAATGGTAATTAGGGTGAGCAAAGGTGAGTCAGCGAGCAACGTCACGTGCCCAAGATACGAAATGGAAATTTGGTGTGCCCAGATTCGTCGTACATTACAAACATAATAGAGGCTCTGCGGCTTCGCTATAAAGCTGAAGACAAGCATGGCATAGAAGGTGCTGATTTTGTGGGGATCAAAGAAGAGGGAGAAGAGAGAGAAGTAGGGTGGGGAGCTAAGTTACCTTTTTAGACAAGTTAGAAGTAGACCAGTTTTGGCTGTGTTAGCTATTACTTTCTGAGCACCTTCCTACTACAAATGTAATCAGAACCGGCCAAGTACTCGATACTATTTCCAAAGATACTGCCATCACGGCAGATGGTCACCTTTGATTTTGGATTCCGATTGACCAGAGTCGAGGTACACAACCGCATCTGCCGTCTGTCCGGGGTCCGGAAGCCATGCATCCTACGGCCAAGGGGGAGCAGTCATGCTTTTGTCGGCATCTGCAATCTCTCGGATGCCGAATACCTGAGAGTAGAGGCCAATTCCTTCCCGGCGACCTACCAGAAAGCATTACCTTGTGCTAGCCACAGTCAGCTTGCTCGAGTGGAGAACAAGAGCGGAGGCGAGGGTCGGCAGGGCGGCGGTAGCGACAACAAGTTCAGAAGACGCATACTTCTGCAGCTTGACAGATGAAATCATCATTGTCGATTGCTGAGGGCTGTGCCAAAGTTGGGCATCATTATCACCGAGATTAATAACGTAGATTGCTATATACCTGGCCTCAAACAGGGTGCCGCTCACGGTCAACCCACTTATAGTATGCTTGGGCCGCCAAACAATAAAATCTGATATTTGGTTACTTGTACAAAAGGCTCTCGACCATCTCAGCGATGGCGAGGCTGCTTGTCAGCCCCGGACTCTCGATCCCCAGCAAGTTAACCCAAGCCGGAATCCCCTCCTCCCTGTGGACGACAAAGTCAGGAAAGCCCTGCCCTTGGACCATGGCCGAGTTTCTGGAGAGCTTGGGTCGCATGCCGGCGTAGTCCGGCTCAGCGCGGTCGTGTCTATGCCGGGAAGATACTTTCGGATCTCGCGGATAGCATCCGGGAGCTTCGCCGGGTTGACATCCAGGTCGTCGGGTTCCTCGCACCACTCGACATCGGGACCGAATCTCATCCGACCAGCCAGATCCAGCGTGAGATGCGTGCCGAGCCCTCCGTGTCCGGGTTCGGGCGCTGGGTAGATGAACGGACTGACTCCGGGCGCCCGGGCGTTGTAGGAGAAGTAGTTCCCCTTGGCATAATACAACTGCACTACTTGGCTACCGATGAATTCCAAGCAGTCCGCCACGCCGTATCTAAGTCCCAATAACAAAATTAAATAGTTGCCGTCTTTAGCTTGCATGTAACTCAGGATCTCGAGTGGAGGGGAGCACGGGTCACGCACGGAGGGGGCAATAGTTAAATGGGACGCTGGCCAGCGATTTGGATCGTATCTATCTAGAAGAGAAAAAAAACTCGCCATTTCCTTTCTGCACCCGTCTACGTTCTCGTCCGTCCCCCCACTCCTCCTCCACGCTCTCCAGCAAGCAGACAAATCTTCCACACTTCCCTTTCGCACCGTCTCGACTTCATTAAATGATAGGTACCAGGTACCTGATCTAACTGCAGAAATCGTTGGGAGTGCCCTGCTGGCAGTGACCGGCTCCTCCGGTGCAGAAACTTCCCCCGACGATGGTGCCGGCGTTGCTGCAGTGGTAGAGGGAGTTGAAGACAATGACATCATCCGTGCTCTGGATGGCGGCCTGGAGCTCCTCGCGGGTGTAGCCTTATGTTGTTAGCTAGCAGACCATAATATTCGGAGCGTAGTAATTATTGCAGGGAGGAGAAGCAACATACCAAACTCCCCGTCATTGAGGTGATAACCGCAGAAGAGCTTGCCGTTGGGGGTGCAGTCCTTCTTACGGGCGGCGACGCCGGTGGCAGCAACAGCCACGAGGGCGACGAGCATGTTGGTAATGGTAACCATTTTGAGAGAGAGGTTTGGTTGTTGGAAGTTTTGAAGTGGAAGTTTCTTGTTTTGGCTTTGCTGGAGTGAGCTGGTTGATGAGGATAAGGGAAGAAAATCAATCTGGCATAGGGGAGTTTGGGCGAGACTTTATACTTGAAGCCTGGGCTGGTGAGGTCTAGTTTGTCTCTTCGCATTCATCCCTCCATCCTTCTTCATACCATGCACTCTGGTGTCGTCATTCCATGTTCCCTTTTCCTTCGCAGCTTCCAAGTGTGTCCGAGGAGAGCAGCCAGGCAGATGTTCCGTGCTGTCTTAGGATTCTTTCCCTTGCTGTTTCTCAGGCTTTGAGCGGGAGTTTCCGTCAACTCGAGGTAATGGCTGCAGGCGCGGATTGGACGGCAACAACCCCTGGCGCATGCCTAGTTGCGCGGCACATGGTGCAAAATGGCAACATCCTGAAACACAGCCTTCCCTAGGGGTGCCTGTTGGCTCTGCGTCTTGGTTAGGGGGTTAGGGGGCACAGTTACACGTATACGAGTGGTTGGTAACCTACAAGTAGTCAGCTGATGAAAGTTGAAAGATACCACCAGTTCAGGGATCTGTGCCTTGCGGCAAAGTCAGAACCAGCTTGAACTATTTAGGTATTGGAAACTGGAAGATGATGATCTCTACAAGGGTCAGGTTCCTAGCTCTGTATCACGGGGCAAACGATAAGTGGTCAAAAAGATATTCATACTTGCACAAAGAGCTCCCAAGCAGTGGGAGAGAGGCTATCTCTATATGCGCAAGGCCTCGGCTTGCAGCTGAGGCTAAACCTCAGGGTTGCCGTGAGGTCAAACCTAATCCTCTCCTCGTGATGGCTTCATCCGTTGATATCTCCGTTATCTCTGTGAGGCTTGAACCTTGGATACATTGTCACGGCTGGGCTCGTGATACTCCGTGACAGAGCCTTAGCACCGTACATGTCAACTGAATTTTTTATTTTTTTTAGCATACGAGACTGCTTAGGGTGTGATCTTTTGCCAGCCGAGCTAACCTCCGATGACGTATCCGAGGGTCGATCCGAGGGCTGATCTCCAAACTCTCGGCTGAAAATTTGTCTTTATGAAGGGCGACGAACCTAAAGTTCATCCGAAGTCCTCTCGGATGGAACGGATCACATCCTTAACCTGCAGTGGGTTACATTATGCAAGGTGAGATTTCCAGAAGGCTTAACTCATGCGTCGCCTCGCCGCAAATCTGCAGAGCACTACGCCGTCAATGCCTCATCACACACCACTCCCGCTGAAGGTTTGGGCACATTACATGAGGTAACTTGTAATTCTTCGACCAGCGAACAACTTAATAACTTTCTAGAGTGTATGCTCCTCCTTGAGACAGCAGGGCTGACGGTCCTAGTCGAGCCTCTTCTCTCATTTGTAAGCTACTAAAGAGGCGGTCAACGATCAGACAACCGTCCTGAACAGACCGAGGGCTCGGACAAAGGAAACGCAGGGATAGCCCCCATGACAATGTCGCCCTGTGGAGGATGACTTTTCAAGTATTGTGCCCTACGGTCATCGCCGTGGGATCAGAGCAAGCGCAGTCAGATGCCAGGGGTCAGGTCTGGTTCTAAAGTCGGGCACCGTTGCTAACGAGTGACGAGGCTATCTCAAGTCTCAGTGGCATGGTAAGGCAGTGCCAAGAGTATAGTATGGTACTACCAAACAGCTCGCGCGGGGGGTTAGCCAATCGGCGCCCTTTCCAGGTCCGGTCCAGTCCTGCACTTACGTGGCAAAAGACGTTGGACGTTACTCCAATGTAAGCTGCCCTGCGGCGCATTCGCACCGTCCATGTCCGATTCGAGGACTGCTCGGGCCGATCACTTCAGGTTGGGACGCGGGTCCGAGGCTGGGGGGGCCCAAGGAAAAAGGAGAGTGGAAGGGGTTGTAATGCTTTCTGCTATGCGAATTTATTAAAGCTTGAGGCGGACTGGAGTAAAGTTGAAAAGTGGACGTAGCGCTTGTCGTGTTGAGCTTGTATAGAGTTGGGGGGGAGCAATGACTTTGAATTAGAATAGAATTGGAATTATCCGTTTTCCGGCAATATTGGTTGTGTTGTTGATGGTTGAAGTGGTGGTGTTTTAGTTTTGGTGTTTTAGTTTTTTTGTCATTGGGGGGGGGGGGGGGGGGGGGCAGTGCAGCTTTCCGCGAGCTGGAAAGTTTGATGCAATAATGACGGTCGCGCTTCTCTGGCCCGTTATAATCAAGACTAGAAAAGATAAACAAAACTCTAGAATGAATGTATCTCGCCACTTCACTCTTTGGATTAGCAGGCGTCTCTAGAGTTGATTCATATCGTGGGTAGACGGGGAATATGCATTGGCACGTGGTCAAATTAACCATGTAATGCTACGGCCGCGATTGACCTCTAATCTATTTAGTTTCATGGACTCGCTATATCCGTGTCTCACTAACCCCGCCATTTTAATATCTGCCTCATTAACCCTGCCTCTTTGAGTGGACGAAGACACATCACATGTGCTGGATCGAATCCTTCGCAAAAACCTGCAAGTCCTTCACGCTCATAGCGAGTACTTTGGAAAACAGGAGTTTAGAAGGAGGGGCAAATATTAAATTAGGATGTATTGTCAAAGTCGTTATTTTAAAGGCGACTTCCACGGCGCTTTTTGTGTGCGTCCGGTTCCACTTGCAAATAGCGCGACAAACGATACGTGCTAGCATATCGCGAGCCAACCGCCACCAAGATGCGGCCAGACTCATTTCTGTTTGCGACCTTGGGTGCTGTGATCATCCCAGGAACATTGAGCCACAGTGAGCGTATCCTGTATCTGAGTTTCGACGATTTCTTCAACTAATGGCTCGCTTCAGACGTAGAAGGCATCCTCTTAGTAAACGGCACCGAGACGCCGGAATGGAAATACGTCCTGTAGGTTCTCACCTACACGCGCAGTATTCAGCAACCTAATTAACGGCCCATGTAGCGATATCGAAGGCCCAGAGTCGTTCCAGCCCGATGACCGACTTCCTCCGGGGTGGCAGGGTTACAAGGTAAACCCAATCATCGGCCCAGACAACCCCAACGTCACCTGCGGCAGGGGCGCCTTCAAGGCCGCCATGCGCACCGAGACGGCCGACGTGCTCGCCGGCTCCGAGGTTGGCTTCCGGGTGTCGACCGACGGCGGCGGGACCAGGAACAGGGGCGATACGACGCGGCAGCCCACATTCTACCATCCCGGCCCCGCGCAGGTCTACCTCTCGCGCGCGCCCAACGACGACCTCTTGTATTACCACGGAGACGGGGATTGGTTCAAGATCGCGTACGCGGGTCCATTGAACAGCACCGACTGGTCGCTCTGGCCGCGGGTGTCTGATTTCAACTTTACCATTCCAAAGACCACGCCGCCGGGGAGGTACCTGATGCGCATCGAGAACTTGTACCCCACGGCCAGCTCTGGCTTCCAGCAGTTCTACGTCAACTGCGCCTTGGTCAACATCATGGGTCCGGGCGGGGGCACACCAACGGGATTCGCCCGGTTCCCCGGCACGTATCAGACCGACGATCCTGGTGAGTAAAAGAAAAACCCTACAAACCATGTCTCGGCTAATGTGTGAGCTCCGCAGGGATTCTCGTACCTCCAAATCAGGACCTTTTGGGCGGACCCGTCGAGCTAGAGGACATGAGATTGTTGGAGTACAAGGCGCCGGGTCCTCCTGTCTGGACAGGATGAGCAGGGGACGCAGAATACGGCCAAATCGGAGTTGAGGAAGACTGATATCTGATCCAGACCGCATGCCCACCAGGGGCTAGGGCTGTATGTGGGAAATTCAACTTTGCCAGCACTTCCGCCGGGGCATATATCTCCCACCCACCGAAACATCCTGGGCAGCATACAGGGCCTTTTAAGATCTTGGAGATAGATTGGAGGAGGGAAGGGATAACAGAAGCACCAAGAGCGGTACACGTGTTGTTACTTTGAAGACATGATTCGATTTTTTTCAGCGACAGCCGAAGAGAGGCCGACACACGTGATGCTTTCCATCTTAAGTTATTCGGTGCTCTTCTAGGCAACTGCAGTGAGGAGGGGCTAACGGCCTGAGGCAGTTCGACAAACTTTCAAAATGGGTGAGGAGGTGATTGGTAGTGGGTAGGAAGAAATAACGCAGTGGCTGGGTAGAATATTAGATTTTGAAGCTTTGTTAGGTCTAACCCCTAAAAAAGCTGTTGCACCTGTTTCACCAACCATTTCTCTACGTCGCCGTACGGGCCAATCACTGGCAGCTCCTTTTCTCCGCGGAGGAGTTTTCAGTCCTCGGGCCAGGCCCCCTCCGTGCTTCTCGACGTCGACGTCCGTGTCGCTCATCAGGGGCCGCCACTCGACTACGATGGCTGGGAATTTCGCTAGGGCGGGGAATACCTGGCCGAGGTACATCATGTTGTACCAGGCCTCGCGGTTGCCGAACTACTCGCGGTGGGACGTGCGGTTGGGGATCTGGAGGCAGACCATGTCAGTCGTGGGGTTGACTTTGATCTTTCCGTGCATCACGCGGAGTTCCTGTTTCTCTCCTTCTCTTCGGTTTGGCCGGGGGGCGCCTCGCGGTGGAAGGTGTGAGAAGCATCCCAGTGCTTTTGGCCTCGGTTATCAGTAGAGGTTTCTGGCGAGGGCGCGGTTGATTATGTTTGCGGAGTCTGCGCAGAGGTCGAGGAGGTTCGAGTGGGTGGCGTAGGCGGAGGGGTTGCCGTTGTCGAAGAAGGTGGAGCGGGGGTTGGGTGGCCGGGCGGGGCCGATTTCGGCGTTGGGGTCTTCGGAGGGGACCCACCAGGTGTTGTCGTCAACGGGTCGGGGACGGGGCGGGACGGGGGCGCGGTTTCCGGACCAGGATGTGATGGCTGGGTCGGAGGGGAGTAGGTTTTTTTCTGCGTTCCAAGCCGAAGAAGTGCATGCCGCCGGGAAATGGGAGGGCGGCCTTGAAGATCTTTTCCAGCATCTCACCGGGGGTGTGTTGGGGGTGGTGGTGGAAGACACTGTAGGGTAGATAGACTGTTTTTTAATGGGTAAATCAGGGGATACTTACCTAGGTTTCTGGTATGTTTGTGAATGGACCTGTGTGAGGACTTTGTGAATGTGGTTTGGATGAGTGGTCAGGGGTGAATGTTGAGTATGCTGGGTAGTAACTGTTAAACAGAATCGCGTTAGAGTTTTTTCTACGAGGTGATGAACATTTCGTCAAAGAAGAGGCGGAAGGACAGGAACATTGCTGGGGCCTCTTTAGGGCGCTGTTGCCTCTTAGCAGTTTCCAACCGCGGTCCTAAATTTAGGCCTTAACTTGCCCGTTTTCGATATCCTTACAAATTACGCGTCGTCTGCTTTCTATCGATAGGAAAGTTTATGACGATGGCCTGTCTGATGACGGCATGTTTCGATTTCCTAGTAGCAGAGCTGAAATAGCCCGAGATGGCGACGGCGTTGGCACGCGAGATCGGGTAACGGAAAAGATCCGAGTGCAGAACCTTTGTGACATTGGATCCCTCTAGCGAGCGCAATAGTGGAAGAAGTGGCAAATTGTCGACGCAGAGGACGCTCAGTTCGGTGACGGTAGGACAGGCATCGAGGATCCTCCTGATGGAGCTGGTGTCCACCACCGTTGCGGTATGGGACAAGTCGAGGGCGGTAAAAGAATGCTTGACTGCGAGCGAATTCTTCTCGATGAGCTCTAGGATTTGTGTTTCCGTGAGCCAGGGATAGGGAGAGAAATCGAGAGTATTGGTATCCGTATCCCGCAGTGCAAAGCCGAGTAGTTGCGAGCCGCCCCGGCGCCGAACCAAGTCGGGGTTCTGGCCGAGGAAATTCCACAACTCGCTGTGGAAGCGGGGAATATGCTCTACCGCGGCAAGGTGTTCTGCTTGCTGCTCGGGCTCGTCGGCCATGTGCTTGATGGCTCTTTCGAAGGCTAGGGATCGCAGAGATTTGATGGAGCCTTCCATAATACTATTCTCGCGAGCGATAGTATCGTCATCCAAAACTTCGGCCTCCTTCCTCCTCCAATTCCCGTGCGGCCAGAGGTTCCTCAGAGTCTCACTCGAGACCAACTCCCAGGCACCAAGGTCGGCAGGCTGCGGAAGAGAGGGATCGTCCTTTTTGTAATACTTTCGATAGTACTCAACACATGTAAGAGGTGTCATGACACGATCCAGGAAGAAGAAACAGTATCGTATCGCATCTAGGTTGGAGATGTCAATGACGGTTAATCCGTCGTCATTGTCGACCTGGTCAAACTCGGTTTGGGTGCTGAGCGGGAGGACCCAATGGTTGTAGTGGGATTCCGGGCGAGGATCAAGCGCCGCACCAAGAGCAAGACATGTCGTAATGACCGGGAACCAGGCTGTATTGTCGTGGCCGTCGTCCTTGTTCCACCAGTCATCGGAGCGAGTTGACGCATACTGCAGCTCATGTTTGACAAGCTTCTAGTTTGCAGGATGCCCGAGGATTTAGAGAATTCTCCAGCACGCCCTCGTTACGCTAGCCCCATAGAGCCACTGGTGATGGACAACAGCGAGGGTTCGGTATTGATGCCGGATTTTGGAGACAACGAAAATTTGATGGCGTTGTCCCATTGCGGTTTGATCGCGGCTGAGACCGAAGGATGCGTCTTAGCGGGCAGAAGATGGGGAGGCTAGAAACGTGGTCGAGGGGGAAATCGTGGAGGGGAGTTACGGGTCGACCTGTCAGTAACGTGACCAAGTGACGCGGCTCGTGCGCACCACGAACCACAACGCAAGAAGAACACACAAGGAATTGAAGAAGTTGACCAACTGATCAAAGTGCTGAATTCCAACACGACCAAAGCTTGTGACGCGGGACGCTAAAGCGGGTCACGGAATCCACTGTCCCGTCTATCAACATGAGATCCCGGCTTGGAATGATTGTAGTCGCGTACGTGCTCGAAATGGGTACCTGTAGACAAGGGTCTACTAACTGACAACTTGTATGAAAATCTCGATGTTCACCCATCAGACAGCTACCCTATTTTGATGGGACTGCTGCCTTGTCTTCGGCTGAGCTATTTTCTCTGAAGCCTCTCGGCCAGCTTAATCTCGGTCTCCTTTGTTTCATAGCACCACCGGAGAAGCATCGAAGTTGACGGGGCGCGGTCGATGGTTAGGTTCCGACTGTTGAACCAAGGGGGTTAGAAGGCGGGACAAGTTAGGAAGGGGCATAGGCAGGGGGTTAAGGAGTGCATACCGATTGGCTGTCTAGCTGTTGGGGAGAGGATACCTATGCCCTAATATGCCTAGCAGGAGCCGCAGGTAGAGGCAGACGACCTGTGGTAGACAGCTAGCCGAAGACATGGGATCACAGTAAGGCAGAAGCCTACCATGCAGTGGGACCGCGAGCCTTTGTCCACCGCTCTCTTGGCCAGAAGGGGATGGGCGGCGCTATACTGCTTTGAAACAGGTGTCGGTCTAGGTATCAGAAGGGTTGACCGGAAAGAGGTAAGAGGATAGTATAACGGCCGGCGGGAACCTTGGCGGAGAAGACTGTTGATGAGAATTCCGAGTCATGATGCAGCGACTCTGAGAGGGAGTAAAGGCCGATTTATGTTTCTTGGTCGGCAGGAGAGAGCACCTGGGTATTTAGAGCGGCTTCGCTGTGAGTGGCCCGCGAATGTGTAACGGTAGAGATGCATGGCTCAGGAGGGAGGCGGATTGTAGTTTTGCGAAAATGAGTTCGGGTATTGGCTGGTCAAATGCAGTTATTAATACCCCGTTAGCAACGCCAATCTCGACGTCGACATCCACAGTGGCCCTAGAGGAGCCGAGAAGGTTGACGGCGGACCCCCCAATAACGCATGGTCAATATTGTGCTCGGAGAGAATAGCAGACAGCGCCTTTGCGGCTAGCAATTGAAGTTCCTGGACAGTCATAGTAGGGGAAGATGTGTGTCCGTGTGTGGTGTAATGTTGGGGTTGAGAAGCTGATTGTGGACTCGAACTGCTTGGGGGTAACTTTTCTGGCCTTGGAAGGCATGCCCCCACACTTTTGATCGTGCGCTTGCAGGGGAGTTGGGACAACGGGGGGAACAGTGGGCCACGAGTGAGGGGTGGTTGGTCCGAAGAGCTAGATCCATGCTGCCTGCCGCTCAAGTTCAGCGATGCGCTGCTCAGCCTGCAGGAGCTGCTACTTAGACTCCCGCTCGACCTCTAGAGCCTCCTCCTTGGCTTTAGAAGCGCGCCGTTCTGCTCCTAAAGTTGGCGTCGGTGCTTGTCGAGCCTTCTTTGTCTCTTCCCTTTTCACGGACAAGCGTCCGTCAACCTGCTCCTCCGCCTCGTGAGCACGCTTCTTAGGCGTCTTAGCTTTATAACTGGACGCTAGCGCATCTTCCTTCCTGTGGGTGTCGCGAGCGTGGAGAAAAATGGCTCGAAGTTGGTCGTACGACATGACAATTTGGGGAACACTAAACGGTCAGTTGCCGTCAATGGGCGGGGGAGCAGGCAAAGACGAACCGTGACATGCCGGCGGTGAGCTCGGCAGCCGAGGGACGGCAGAAGGCGGCCGGTAGGCCTTGGGCACCGAGAAAGTCTGAGATGTAGAAGCCGAGCTGGCCGATTGGCTACTTTTCCAACGCGTTGTTGTAAAAGATTTCGGATCGCTGGACCCAATGACCCTTGGAGCCGTCAGCCGTAAACAGGCCCATCTTGGAGTTGCGGTTGGGTACTGCATATCGACAATGAAAACGGCCTGAATCTCGCCCTGGGTATCATTGATGTACTGGGTCGCCTTTCTCTCGAGATGAGACGTTTAGGCGGGATAGCGGAGGCTGATGAGGGACTCGGTGCCTTCACGTTAATAATGTATTAGATAATGCCGTTAATTTGTAGCCGTCCAGAGAAACCTGCGGAGTTAGTTAGCAAAATATGCTCCACGAAATAGAAGGGAAAAAAGCGCTAACCGGGTCAATGCATTCCCCCTCGTCCAGGGAAACCTGTGGGGCCGTTAGCAAAACACATCCCCACAAAAGAGAAAAGAAAACTGTTGACGGAGTCAATGTATTCATCCCTTGAGCCCCAGATGCCATGGCCTCAGCGATTTCCGAAACCATCTTTTATACGACCATTTCTATTGTTAGGCTGTCGGCGGGCGATTGGAAACCTGTGGGATGAAAAACATTCACTGGCAATGGCTCTACACGGCAAGTTGCGCAGGTGACCTCTACCTTCTTCTGCTCCTCAAGCTGGTGTCGGCGCTTGTCTCGCTGTTCGTAACGCTCTTGTCGAGCCTTCTTTGCCTCTTTCTTCAAAATCGCGGTTGAATCCCATTGGCTTGGAACATGGTACTTGATGACAAGAGCATTGCGGACGGCGGTGAGGCAGCTCGTGCTTGGCGGAGGTAGAGGCGCATTGTTATCACTCATCATCGATCAGGTTTGTACAGAGAGTCTGGTTCAAAAAGGTCAAGTTGGGGATAATTTCCGTTTACGTTGAGCGTCGAAAGGGAATCGGTTGATGTCCAAGGAAAATTCTTCCGAGTTCCCAAGGAAGTTCATCTTGATATATTGTTCTTTTCTTATCGGGCGTCCATCCAGCTTTGCCTCGTTCGGAAGGTATCGCTCCTCCCTCGGCTAGTGGAACGTGATGCCTCCTTTCCTGAAATTTGCGTTAGCCAAGTTATCTAGCACATCCTGCCTGGTTAGTGTCATTGAGGAGCTTGTTCACAACAGCACTCAAGAACCCTCATTCCAGGATCGTCCCCAAATTGATAATGCTCACGAGCATCTCAGGATTTGGCTCTGCAGTCACCATTCTGGTTGTCAAGCCGCTTGTCAGCCTCTTTCTCCGCTGTCTTGGACCGCTCCTTATCTGAGCAACTAAGTTTCTCTGGTGGTGTCCGGTCCCTTTTCTGCCACTTTGGTGTTGGGTGAAGCAGTGTTGCCCCGCTCCCGCTTCCGCTTCTCCTCCTTGTGCGAGCATCGCTTTCCTGTAATATGAGACGAATCTGGGCTCACAAAATTTTCTTTTTCGTACCTCGTGCACGTGACACTCCTCACCCAGGCTCAGGCCAGCGTCTGACACAAGCCAATCGAGTCAAACCTGGGCCTATATTTGGCTTGTATTTGACCTCCAAAACCACTATTTGACTTGCTATAGTTAAAGGCTACTTTAGCTTGAGTTAGCTGAACCCAATTTAGTTGCCGAGCCCAGAACAAGGCAATTTTCCGGCCGAACCCACCCCTGAAATACAAAGAAATGCAGGGAGGGAGGTCCGTGAGGAGGGAGGCACTCTTCGCTTAATCCGAAATGCCAAGCAATCGATCTCTGACCAAAAAGCAAGAAATTCGGTACTAAATGTGGGCGATCTGATCGTTGGGGAGGATTGGGCATCGAGAATAGCCGAGGTAATGTCGGAAAAGGATGTCAAAGTCAGCCATTGCAGTGGTTGAAGTGGTGGATTGAAGGTGTGGATAATTGAACTTCGACCTTCGCCTCCATTGCAGAGGTGTGGAGTGTGGAGGAAAATGGAACAGTAAAAAAAGTGCGGAAGCTTACCAACTAGGTGGGTTTTTCCCGATTATTTGGGCATCCAACCGCATCGAATTTGGCCCCGAAAAGTGGGAAATTAAGATAAATAAGCAAATAAAGCCAAACAACCAAGCTAGCCAAGTTGGCTTGAAGTGCTTTTTGGCATAGTGGCTTGGTATTTGGCTTGGCTTGAGTTGGTTGGATTGGTTTGGTGTGACTTGGCTGGCTCACCTTTGCTCACCCTAATTGCCATTTTCGGCAGGCTGCGCCTAGCATGCTGAATTGCTTCAACTCTAGCCGAGTGAATCGAGAATTGGTCCCATTTTCGAACTTGACTTACCTCCTGGATTCTTTTGCCTTGACGGTCCGCAAGGCAACCTCGTACTGTATGACGTTGAGCTGGCGAGGCTGGGGGAATCATTAATAGCTGGTTTCCGAGGCAGGAGGGTTCGAGGCGAGGATGGCGAAGCATGTTGACTGAAGTGGATTGAATTGTTAAGGTGCGGATTTCACAAGCCACCCTTACGCTGCCGAAACCCTAATGAGACTTCTGGGCAGGGGCGGGAAGCACTCCTCCACTAACTTTTTTAAAAAGAGCACAAACACCCTCAATTGCACAGCGACCTCGACAGTTGTGGACTCCTCCACTAACTTTTCTTATTTAAACCCCCTCAATTGCACAGCGACCGCGACAATTGCGCAGCCTTGGGCGAGCACCCTCGCAACGTTGACGACATGAGCTCCCTCACGAAATTTCTGACGCGCCCACGAGCGTCGACTCGTGCAATCCTCGGCGCCCAATATGACGAAGCGGTTGACACCGATCCACAACCACCAGCACCCCTTGCCAGCATCGACCAGTACGATGAGGCACGCCTCAAAGAAGGCTTGCTGTACGCTGACCGTAAGTATTAGCCCTCGCAGCCATCTTGTCTACTATGGCCATCGCGGTTCCTCAGCCCAAGGGTTAGCTAACTTATCCCGCTAGGTACGCTGCGCATTAAGCATCGGGTTGTGTCGCCCATGGCCGCCCACCTCCTCGGACTATATAAGGCCACCGTCAAGTCGGCCATTGAGAAAGAGTGGGCCGACGACAACGAACGGGTCACCCTCCTGAAGACGCTCTTTGTGTACGAAAGGGAACTCTACATCAACAATGCCCTCCGCCTACCATCAAAGCACGTCGACACCAGTATCATGGACCGGCTGTTGGAACTGCGAAGATACGAGTTCGCCGCTCGGTATGGCGACTACGTGGGGGAGGTATGCAAGAAACTCAAGGTTAAGGCCAAAGAGCAGAGCACGTTGTTTTTTCACCAGCTCCATGGCTGGGATAGGTACTGGACAGACATCGCCCGCGAAATCCAGAACGAAGCCTCGGACTGGGATAAATGGGAGAGCGGCGACGAGACAGTCAAGGAATCGATCAAGACACGTCTTGCCGTATACAACGCATGCAACTATATCGGGTTAAACTTCGACGAAACTCGCCAGACCATCATGTTGTATGGCGACAGAAACAGCATCCTGCATACATCAGTCCTTCGCTTGGTTGAGAAGGGGATGTGGCACAAATTGTCGGGACTTCTCCATGATGACCTACGAGACCTCCCAATTGTGACACCACTAAGATTCAAATCATCAATCCCCATCCTGCAACACATCATTGAATGTGTCATCGACAGGTACTACCAAAGGGACCCATCGGCCCCCCACAACTACAACAGGTGGACTCCAAAGGAGGAGAGTTATCGCCGGGCGGCAGAGCTGACGGAGTCGAGAGAGCAACGCGCTAAGAGGGCCGCGGAAGAGAAAGCCAGAGTCCAAGAAGCGGCAATCAAGAGGTTCAAGCAGATGGTTAAGGACTATTCATATGCACACCTTGCGGCCCACGTGGCCGGGACACCGATCCCGGCGGGTGCATCCTCCTCGTCGACCATCATCAAGCGCCGAGTAAGGCCGGACGAACGAGACGCGCGGGAGAAGGGCAGAAAGAAGCAGCGTATAGCATGGGAGGGCCTCGTCAAGGTCCAAAAACACGCGCACAGACAGGTGCGTGAGTACACGGAGACGTACGGAACCTCAGAGCCGCCACTGGACCCAGAGGTGTATCTAGACGATGAGTTGGTCGGCGAAATTCTAGACTCGTCGTCATCCCCATGTGAAGATACACCATGTGGTCCTACCGCACCAAAGGAAGACGGGGATTCTAAGGATGATCGTACGCATGGCCCTGAGGTAGATATGGGGGAGGAGAAAATGGTTGGTCTTGAGGTCGACCCTGAAGCGTGATAAGAAAGGAGCAGGCACTTGAAATGGTCAGTAGTTTTTTTTTGGCGGATGAGCCATGAAAAACCCATAGAAAACCCATAGATAACACACGAGTAACCCAATAATCATCTGGTTGAAATGTCTTGGGCCAACTTCCATCGCCTCTGATCCCGAGGAAATCGTGAAACTAAAAAATCCAGCTGGCGGACGTCGGTCTTGAGCTCGTGAACGTCGGCCTCGATTCTTTCGAACCTGGCATTTGTTTCGGTCCGGAAAGTTTCGAATTCGGCCTTTGTTTCGTTCGACCTAGAGAGCATCGAAGCTTGTTATGGAAATGAGAAAGGCGTTTTAAATGCCACAAATGCCCTTCCCGATCGATGGTGGACAAGCCTCATGAAATACCAAATATGCCTTTTTGATTCTAGAAAGCCTTTCCAGGACTGCAATATCTCCCACTGGAACTTGGAGGGAAGGCCACACGCTAACAAACAAACCAGGGTTGGATTGTATGCATCTCATCATCCTGCGACCTTTTCTCAATTGCTTGGCAAAACATGTGCGATGACTCTTCGATTAACAAATATGACCCCAGCCATCATCTTAAGCCGCGCCGGTCAGCAGGATGAGCCTTCTTGCCGAGGCTTCCTTCCGGTCCTCGGCCAGATATGGCATTGCCGACGGGACAATGCATGCATCATCGACGAGCATTGCCGAGGCTAACAGCTATTTCCATGTAAAATGCACCGCATCAAATAGCACAGTCCACACCCATGCACAAGACATACCAGTCGCTTGATAAAGGAGAAAAACAGACATACACCAGATCTCACTTATCTGTCTCCTGCACGACGTGGGGATGCTGTCTAGATAGGGGGGTAGGCGGAGACCCCCTATTTTGACCTGTCAACAGTGGGCCGGGGCCGTTTTTTTGGCCCGTGCCATGCCCATCTCAACAGCAAAGTTTCCCTTTGGTCCTGTTAACTACCATCACCACCATGAACCCCCCACCGCAACAATGGCCTCGCGCGATGCCGGTATCATCGATTTGGTCATTCCGGATGACCCAGAGCCTTCAGCCATGCCGCCGCGCACCTTGAACGCGGCCCTCGCGCACTGTTTACCGTGGCGCAGCATGCCAAAGCAGGTCCTCCATGTCATCCCTGCGTAGAGCGTCGCGCGTAGCCTGAGAGACTCTTGGGACCCCTTATTCCTAGGTGACCTGGTTGCTGGTAGGACGCCCGGGTCGGATTGTAATTGCGGCTCCGTCATCAGCTGGGCCAAATCCTTTTGGCGTTATGCGACTTGGCCACCGAGCTCCTCGAGGCGCTTGAGCCAGTCGGGTATGTTCGCCATGAGGTGTGCAAGTGTGTCCATTGTTGCCGAGCCTGGAGGTGTAACGTATCAGTGGATATTTTATCTTGTCACGGGTTCGACTTACCAAGCACGCAGGTTGAGCAGTTCCGTTCCTGGTAGATTGCCGCTGAGACTGAGTACAAGAGAGCTAATGAACAAACCCGTTGTTGTTGTGGTGGGATGGCGGAGACCCCCAGGGGCGCAGACAAAGGGACATCCCGTCGAAGAGGCGCAAATTTACAGCCACCCCTCTGCAATCCCGCGGGTTTTCTGCGCACACCTTATGCAAATTGTCAGTTTCCAACAGGATGAGCAACAAATGCGATTTACGCAAAGCGCTTCAATGAAAAAGGCATGATAGCATTTTTCGCGCACTCCGGCAGGCGTAGTAAGCTTCCTTCAATTGTGGTGATTGCTTCACGCGTGCGCGCCAGCAGGGCTAAGACACCGATTCCAGCAAAGATGAGACCCTGACGATCCTGACCTTGGCCAAGACCCTGAACCCCCGCCCCTCATGCAAGCGAACCCTAGTGTAGGACAGAGAGTGGGCAGCTGGCGGCGCTCCTTGCAAGCGGGCTGTCATGCGCACGGACCATGGCGCCTCCAGGTGCTATCGTCCCGATGCACAGCTGGCGTGGGAATTGTGTGAGCGGCGGGTGCGAAAGCCGTCGCTGATTGATGAGATGATTGTGGGCGGGATTACCATGCGCGACGGCGCTTGTGCCCACCCTCTCCCAGCGCAACGTCGCCGTTGGGAGCACCCCGGATCAGAGCCGAACGCAGTAAAGTTCGAAGCAAACCCCGCAGCGCGAAGCGAAACCAACGGCTTTGCGGCGTGGGATGTAACGGCGCGAGTTGGTTGGTCGCCGCTCTCGTAGTGCTTTTTTTGGGGGGGTTTTTTTTTGGTTCGGTGGGACGCACCGTGCGAGTTGACTAACATATCCTTAAAGCTCAGCTTGGCCGAGGCTTTGGTGGCATAAGGCACCAGGTCACTTCCACACAACCTGGCCCACTTTGGTAGGTGTGCAGTGAGCCGAGGGTAGTTGTGCGCTAAGCAAAAATGACGTTGGGGCATCTCTGGGTCCAGCTCATCTTATCAAATAGCGTTTGCGCCGGTCAAACTCCCCACTGTGTCCGCGTGAAAAAGGGGTCCAATACGCAGTTTGGCTAGAATCAGTTTCTAGCTAACAGCGATTTCTGGCCACGCAGGTTCCAATTCGATTTCCAGATGAAAGGAAGAGGGTGATTTCCAATGATGTCTTACATTTATGGATTTTCTAATACGCATTGCACAATCGATCAAATGGTTTGAACAGAAAATTTTTCACAGTGTGGCACCGGATTTTTAATACAGTAGGGGCACATTTCAATCAGAAACCCCTATTTTCATAAATCATACGACACGTACCAAGAAATCTATTAAATTTAAATGTGCCGTGAAAAGCCCGCTCTTCTTTCTATCTGTCTAATTGCACCTGCGCGCATCGCCTGCGCGGCTAGATATTGCTGCTTGAAGCCAGAAACTGCTCGTTTTCGTGACTTTTTTTTAAGGACATCTTTTAAGGAGTGCTAAGGAATGCCAAGCGCATCGCTCGAAAATCACGGCCATCATAATAATCGTCAATATCTCTGCGGGTATTGCAGCTACGAACAAGCAGACATCAAATTTGGATTATACGAATTGACTACACTGTGCTGCCGATTTTGCGGTCGCACCCACCTACTGCGCGGTCCACAATAGTGGATTGCAATTCTGGATTGGATTAAGTTGTACACAACACCTTCCCGGTGAAAAGGTGGGGCCGTTCAATTTATCGTATCGGATGCACGTGCTCTTGCTCCAGCCTGTCACCGTTACATCTCCAATTTATTGCGCTCTCAATCTTGGGCCTCCATACACACACTGTCTTTAGTAGGTCGGACGGCGCAACGCCTGCCAGCTCTGAATGGCTCAACACCGCCGCGCTTCCCCCCATCACAGGCTCCGACGACACGAAGATCAAAGCAACGCCGCACAAACGGGCTCGCCCGCTCCAAGGTCGGCGCCGGCATCCAATAGCGAATGCATCTAGAAACCAGCAGTGACTCCACTCCACTCCACCGCAGGCACACAAACACACACACACACAGCTCCCTCTCCGCCCAGACTGCCTGACCATCCCTCCGGGGTGATCCTGGGTTCTAGCTTGCTAAAGTCGCTCCAGGCAGCTCAAGTTCCCAAGGGGCTCCCCACAATCTAGACTCCGGTTCGTATTATGCCCCCTTGATGAGGTATTTGAGCCTCCCTTGACTGATTCTTGAGTCCAGAAGTCCCTTGACCTCGCACTCTTCCCTTCCGCTTTGACTTCCGTCTTCTCGTCGATTTTGGCATTCTTGGGTGCTGGTTCCAGCAGGAAAATGTAAAAAACATCGGTCTTGACTACCACGGTGGACACTTGTGGTGCCTGCAGATGTGGCACGCAGCGGGCCGCCTTAAGTCAAGCAAAAAATGCCGCCTGCCAGACGGGTGTGGTCACGGATGCCTGGGTCGAGGGCACACGAGCGCTTGGGACCAAAAATATGGCGTAAATGACGAGAACCGTGCTTGTTAAGGGCAGTAAAGATGAAGGTCGCGGGCTTGGCTAGGGAGTGTCGGCTCGCGAGGGATGCCGAGGGCTGAATTGAACTGGAGGGAAGGCTCTCTTGGCGGTGTCCCCGTCCCGGGGGGCAGCCGCTGTCCTTGTCTTCCTTCCCTTCGCGTTGCTTGTGCCCTGCATTTCTGAATGGGGGCGGCGGCGTGTCGTGGTCCGACGTCTGAGAATTACAAGGGCCAGGATCGCAGTTTCAACGCTAGGCTGGCTACCTTGAAGCTCTCACGCTCTTACAGTATGTCGCGATGCTCCCACCCCCCTTAGTCGCCGCCTTTTCTTTCATGCCAGGGACGCATGCGGCTCAGCGGCGGAGGGGGCGCCGCTGCGCATCCAGCAGCCCAACTCCAGACCTTGCTGCCGCCGTCGTCACCACAGGCATTGTCATCGCCACCACCATGAGCGGGGCGCCAGCTTGGGCGAACCGTTTGCCCAGCAGACGTAAGGCTATCTGCATTGTGTAGCAGGGCGCCCGCAACGACGCCGTGTTCTTGCGACTGCGCGCGCATCCGGCTTGTGACCACGCAGCTTAAACCGTCTTAGACAGCGACATACCTGGCTTCTTGGAGAGCAGCTTTCTTCCTGTGTCGTCTGCTGAGTGTATCGATGTTGTGACCCTGGATGGCGTCGTACATGGTCTTGTCTTCACGGCACCTCTCGTGCCGGCTTCACCTGCTCTGCCCACCACCGCTGCCAAATATGTGCCCCAACCGGTGAGCAATGTGCTTCCCTGCTTGTGCCTCGACTTGGGTGCCCGTCTCATACGTGCTAGTGCCGCGTGACTTGGCTTCCAGCGGATGCAGCCCTTGGGATCTGCCTCTTCAACGAGGCCTGTGAGGCTGTGTTCAAGGCCCATGTCCCGCCTGTATTGACCTGGAAGCGCCGTCTGTATGCTACCATTCCATCTTTGTTCCTAGCCTTGTCCTGGTCTAGCTTTCGCTAACCCCGGGCCACCGCCGCCTCAGAGGCCATACCGCGAGGACCTCGACGAAAGCCTACTGATCGACGACGACAATGACTCCTGCCGCCCGTGGAAAACCACCGCCCTTATCTGCGGCTACACCCGTTACATTTGCAGCTGCATCATCGCTGATTGGTCCGCAACCTCTGACAACCCCCCCCCCCCCCCCGCCGGGCACGATCCTACAGGGCGAGCTTCTGGCGGGAACTGCCCCATTACATCGACTCCTCTACGCCGACTCCTAGCTACTGGCGAAGTCCTTCCCCCACAGCAGTACAAGATTTCGCCCCATGCCATATCGGCGATGGAACCGTAGTGTTAGCGACTCGGTCGATTGGGCTGAAGAGAATACAGGTTCGCGGATTCCATTAAAGACAGAACTAGAGCTTTCACAATTGCGAGGGATAGAATTAACGAGAAATAATGAGCCACTACCAGACCCAAACGAGGCATCACAATAAGAAACAGCACGAATCTTTTTGGGCCGCAGACTCCCGGCTTGGTTAGCACACTTCCTTGCAACACATCATTAAGGTCGCCAGTACAAGTGACAACAACGAGACAACAAGACGATCGAGGCTTTTCCATCAGCCGCTCATCAAATACCAGGCAAGTGTCGCGGCTGCAGTCGCCTCTATCAATTGTCATGACACTGCCCAGACTACGATAGATAATCTGATGCAGAAGCCAAAGCGACGTCGTAAGTTCCCGCTATCCCCTCTTTTTACCATCTATCTAACCTAGCATCAGGACTTACCGAAGAAAGGCACCCCACGCCACTCATTCGAACTACAGACGGGATTCCTACCGCGATGACCACCGCGATGACCGCCACCACGACCACCACGATGGCAACGACCGCTACTCTTGAACCCGCTTCCCTAAGCTGTCTAATAGCAACCTTGATCCTACAAGAGCAGACGTGCATTCAGCGCGCGCGCACGGGGAAGCCGTTCCAGAAGCATCCTCTCGGCGATGAGGGAAACAGAGACATGGGAAACTGGGCTTACTGTTAGGGACGCGATTGGCAGCAGGCAGCTCCATCCACGTGGGCGGTTCCTGTTTTGGACTCACCGGGATCAAGAGGAGGGACTGGGGGTGAGATCTCCGTCGGGCACAATAATATGGGCCCTGCGAAAGTGCTTGCATTAGCGCAATTGGGAAATCGGTCAGTCTCTGAAGCAAGACAAGAGTCCCTCGTCCTTTTTTCTTTCACTCGCTTTTCTCCTTTCGTCGTCACAACCTTCTCCAAATTGGTCCTACGACGGTTGCCGATATAATATCACAGCAGCAAAATGAGAGGGCTACTTGTCATCGAATTGACCGACGACTGCGGCTGGGCTTTCCGCAAGGATATCGCCCTTCCGAGAATATCTGGCTGTACAAAGGCTGGCGGGAGCTGCAAGGGAACGACACTACGCCCAAGGACGAATGTCGGTCGTCTGCGGATGCCCTCACGCCGGACTCTGCCGAGCCGGACGATATCGAACTGGACGACGTACAACCGACCCCTATGACAGAGGAAGGCCACGCTTCATTCCAAAATCATTTCTACTGCTGCTTCTAACGATTCATCGACGTAGCAGACAGGACGGGGTGTTCAGGCCAAGATACGTTCTCGACGTAGCCAGTCTGCCACACACGGACATATCTCTGACAGCTTCGTCTTCCGACAGTTCCTAGAGCACTCGGCGCCAGGTCGCGAGCCACAGCCCCGAGGAGAACGACCTTTGTATATTTGGCCGCTGCTGCTGTCGCTGCCGCTGTCGCTGCCGCCTTGCTGATGCCCCCTCCCGTGGCCGACTCGTTTTCCTCCACCACATGTTCCCACACGTTCGGCCGCTCCACGGTCGCCAACTCACCCCCTCCGTTGTCGACGCCGCCGACGAGCAGCTGCTTGTTGCGGCCGAGCGCCTCGAGCATGACGTACATGTGCCCGAGGTTCTGGCCCCGCAGCCTGGCGTTGTCCTGGGCGAGGGCGTCGGCCATGACCATCACAACCTGCAGCTGCGCCTTCCAGTGGAAGGCGTTGCGCCGCGCCTTCTCGACGTCGGCCATCAGCTCGTTCTGGACGGCCTGGTTCCGCTCGATCTAGGTCCGCTGCTCGCAGAGCACCTGCACGACGCCGTTAGCCCGCCTCTGGTCCTCCAGAGAGTCGATCGTGCGCTTCGTTGTCCCGGATGACGGACTCGCTGTCCCATCGCCCCTCCTCGAGCCTTTGCCTCAGCGTATTGTTGTCGACCGGAGGAGAACCAAAGGCGCCACGAACCCAGGCCCGACTGTACCGCAGCATCCCTCGCCCCCTCCTTCATGCCATCGTCCTTCTCGTCAGAGTGATCTCGCACCAACGCCTTCTTGATATCATTGACAGCAGCTTTCCTCTTCCTAAAAGCAATTCAACTTCAAGAACTCGATGTAGATACCTGGCTGATGTAGGGCACATTCAACGTCCTAGTGGATTGCCCAGTAAATATGGCTCCAAGTTTCCACTCTGGTAGGCTCAGAGTTGATCGAATCAGGATCAAGACATCTTAAGGGGCTGAGGCTACCTTGGGCAGAACTTCAGACTTCTCTCTCCCTTAACCCTCACCAAGTGCTGCACAAACACCCACGCATCACTTTCCCACTGTGGAATCCCTAGCGAAAACGTTCGCTATCAACAGAATCAGACCTGGTGGATTTGAGCCCGAGTCCGAGGACACTTCTGGGCCGGCCACAGACAGCCCCCTCTGCAACAGGTGCCAATCCCCGAATCTACAAGCTGTCGTCGGGCTGGAGCTCACCGAGAAGAATCTTCCAGACACGCTCTTGGAGAATCTCAGACCATATACTTGGAGAATCAGATCCGGTGGAGGCGGACGGACGCAACTCGGCAGCCCATGTCATCCCGTCATGGTCTTCAGTGCGATGTTAAGATCGGCGCCCATTCGGCCCAGACGCTTTTTCAAAACGACGAAATCGCGGATACTACCCTATTCGAAATCTACGACTACCATTTCACCACTTTACTTGTGCCTCACGCCAACCAAAGGACGGGAGGCGATGGATGCCGGCAGTGACCAGCTTCCTCAGGTCACCGGGCGCGCATTTGACGCTCTTCATGTTGACTACAGCCTACATCGGCGGTGGCTGCGTGATTGCTCTGATGGTCACGGCGCTTCTTGCGCAGGGCTGGAATCAGGAGGTGATCACCTGGCTTAAAGGTTATAAGCCGTCAGGCTAGAACAATCATCAGGGTCCCAGACGGCGGCAAGTACGCCGCGCTGAGTTGTATCTGGGGTCGAACCCAAAACACGGAAGCCAGACGCTCACGGCGGGAGAAGGGCAGCTTCGGCGATGAAATCCCAAGGGTGGTCGAGAATGCCATGGTTGCGGCCAAGGAAACCGGAATACCGTATTTATGGGTCGACAAGTACTGAATTGATCAATCAGACGCCACCTAGAAGCACAACCTTATCCGACACATGGACAAGATATACGACGGCGCCATAATAACCATTATAGCGACCGCTGGCGGGGACGCCGATTTAGGATTCCCCGGCGTGTCCGGCGCCACTCGACCACGGCAAAGATTCATCACCATCGGCGGTCGCCGTTTCTCCGTCCTCCCGGACCTTACCGAGGAGGTGCGGAAGTCGACATGGTCCACCAGAGGCTGGACGTACCAGGATTCTACCGTGTTTTCCCCGAGGACGGCATCGGCCGGCACGCTGGGGATATCGTGAAGCGACTACACGAGTATACCCCGCGCCTGACCTTCGATTCCGACTCGCTCAATGCTTTTCTCGGAATCCTCCGGCCTTTCCAAGTCAAGCAAGTCAAGCAGGTTTACCATCATTGGGGCATTCCCTTTCTCGCAGGGAGCGACATGGCCGAAGGGGGTATGGAGCGGTGCTTCGCCGCGGCTCTCGGCTAGAGCACTAGACTTTCTGACAAGTCGACCCGCCGACCGGGATTTCCCTCGTGGAGCTGGGTCGACTGGACGCATCTCGACAGCTTGACGGTGCCATGGGCTCCCGATGGCCTCCTCCAAGCCAGCGGCTACCCGAGGATGCAGATTTCCATCCACGTGCGGGAACATTCGCACGGGCGCGAGATGACTCTGTTCGACTACATCGCGAGAAACGGAGACGGAGCGGACTTTACACACTTCTCCCAGTCCATCACGGTCATACACAACCCCTGGGAAACCAACATCAGCTTGCCTCGATCTCTGACCGCCCAGGGATGTGTATCCGTTGTGCGCATGATGACTGTGCCCGAGACTGGCTATAACGTCCCCGGCCGGGAGCCTCTTGACGTCCTCCATCTCGGCTACCAGATACACTCCAATATTGCCTTCAGCTTTCTGATATCAAGATGCTTAATCGAGGATGCGTCATGACCGAGGTATGCCAGAGCTGGTACACTCACGATTACCGAGGTGACTGGCCACCTTCTCCCGACCGGCAACCCCTGATCCGGGCAGAGGAACACCGGGTTAGAGGCTCAAGTTCCGACTCGATACATCAAACTATTCCGGTCAGCGGTAGCCGCCGCATGGACATGGGGCTACCTCAAGTTCTTGGTTTCTTTCAATAGAAATTGGGGCGGAGGGATTTTCACATTGTCATAGTTGTTACGTCCGAGGTGGTGAAGGGAAGTGTTCTTGTGAAATGAAATAGAGAGATGCTACAAGGGTGTATTTGGCACTTCCTGTCAATACAACTGTCTGCGAAGCTACCACGACATGTTACTCAAGCCGTTGTCTTGATCACGGCAGGGTTCTAGCTGATAGCCAGGTGGGTGACAAAAGCGTTTGGGTGCTGGAAAATGTAGGATGCGCAAATCCAAAGCATGAGGTCTCGGCTGCAGCCCCTTTTCGACCACGCTGGTACCCCGTGTCAGCGCCGACTTTGAAGACTGGCGACGAAAGAATGAGGTGCTGCGAGGACACGAGGAATTTCACGGGTCTCGCGGGCTCCCATTGGCGTGTTCTCTGGTGAACCCCATTGGTTTATCTTGTGGCCCGTCCCGTGGTTCATCTCGCTGGTCGGCCTGCGGCTCGGCCTGGAGGACATGCTCCGGTTCGCCTCCCGGCTCGTGATGTTCAATTAGCCTCTGACTTGTCGTTCATCCACGCTAATAACAATAAAGCCCGTTAATATTGAGCCTCTTGATATTACCCCGCACTAATTATTCCTTCGAGACTTGCCCTGGGACTCAAAGAAAACACTTGCTAAAAAGCGAGCCTATCTCTCCTCGTGGGTCAGCCCCGTGTTTTCCTTAGCTTGCGCGTGCTATTCAACTCGCTTGGAAGGTTTTCATATCCTATTGATCAGCGCTCTCACCATCATGGTTGGACCACTCGCAAAGCTGACGGCCGCCATGGCATGCTTCTCCACGGCCAGGGCGCAGACATCTGCCATGACCGAGCCGGCAACACAGCTTGCCTGCCCGACTACGAAGCCGCTCTCAACTACGACTGTCTGGCGTTCTGTCGACCACTGCATTACCTGCTCCTGCGGGACTCCGCAGTCACGCCCTCCCTGCACGACGCGGCCGCCCGTCACAAATACAATCACGGCTTCCCTCCCCTACGTGTCAGGCTGCACCGTCTTCACTACATGCGAGACCACCTGTGACTGCCCGCAGTCGTTCTGTACCCACGCAACGACTCAACTTCTTCGAGTGGTATAATGTAACCACTGAATTAAACTCCCCCGCCACAGCTGGAAGTCATGCACATGGACAAATGGGGAGGCAGGGTCGGATCCCCACTACATGTACCTAATTCTACTGTTTCGTGCGCACGTAGGCAGGAAGAATCGTTGTCACCCCTGCAAAGGTCAGCGCAAGGCACACCGCCCCAAAGAATTACCTTAGCCGGAGATTCGGCAGATGAATCGCTGACGCACGTCACTGGCACGCAGCTATGCTTACCCCAGATTGTGACAGGTGCGCCAAGACAGCGCCGGGAACCGAATAACATTCACAATAGCCTGCCGGCAAATGTATGTCGCGACCAAATTCTGGCATGGGGAGAGTCGTGTTACAGGGATATCATTCTGAAGTCCCCACATCACCCGTTTCGACGACCCAGCCGGTCCCGGGTCTCACCATCGCCACCAGCGGAAGGGGTTCTGAGCGCATTGGGTTGCCATAGTATGGCGGAACATTGCTTGTTGATATCGTGGGGGAAAGCTGCTAGAAACTGGTCGAGCGACCCCGATAGTGCCGTATTACCCCCGGATGACCTGTTCGGCATTCTTGAAACCATCCCGCGAAACTCAAGACCGATGTTGGAGAGAGATTTCAAAAATGGGGCAGATCGAGGTCGCAACGACAAGCGCAAGAACCCGATCGCCCGAATCCGTCCGATTCCCATCTTCATCCAAGGCCACGGCGCCCAAGAGCCCGATCCAGCCTACTTTCCCAAGTACGCCGATCAATTTTACGGCTTGCGAAAACCACAGAAGGAGCGCAACTACTAGATGCTTACCTACCCCGGTGAATTTACGACATTTGGCTCGGGACGGCCGACGCGAGCCAGTCTAGTGAAGAAGATGAAGAGGTGCAGGTTGACCCTGATCGTGCTGTGGAGTGGAGTTACTGGAAGAGATCTTGGGCCTAGAGGAAGACAACTTTATGGCATTTCGTGCCAGGGCGCGCGCAACGGCTTTTCCGACCAAGGTCCTCCCGCCGCTGAAAAGCGAGACCGGCCGGCAACCAGCTCGTCCGAAGGAGGACCGCAACCCACACCGACGCAAGCTCCAGGCGACCCCCATCCGATGGCTCACCGACAGTCCCGTTTACCAAAACCCCTATCCGCGCGCCTCCTCCTGTTCTGTTCACCTGGCACCTGCAGGCCGAGCTCCTCCGTCTGACGGCAGCCCAACGGCTCCTTTCAGCGAAACACACCTAGCCGCGCTCCTCCCCGTCACCCAGCATCCGAGCGGCGCCGAACCTTGCGCCTCCGGATGTTGCCAAGATCAAGGTTTCCCCGCGCCTGTGTGTGAGCTGAGCTATCACCCAGTTGAACTAACCTTGAGGAGCAATCCGGATTGCGGCTCTCACCAACTGTGCTGGCCCCGGCACGTGCCTGGAACTCCACGCGGGGAGTCCCCGGGTCGTGACCAAACCGTTCGTGGTAGGACCTGAAGTCTCCGTGCCCGGTTCTCTCGGCAAGAAGGACTGCAAGGGTCTTGTGTGGAAGCTTAAGTTCAGGCCGAGGTTTCTGCTTGAACTCGATCTTCCAGGATAACAAGAACGGGGACCACAATAATGCAGACCGCTCCTAACTTTGCCCCACATTCTTTTCTCTCCGCCTCGCGTTCATTTGCTTTAGTGACAGCATCGATAATCTCGTCGAGAAATTGCAGAGCGGGGGCGGTCCCGCTACGGACGTCGAAGGCGCCATTCGCTGAACAGCGAATGACAAAAGAAGCATCGCGATCACCAGCAATCGGCAGCAAGAATCCGCCATTTTGCTCGCCAAGTTGGGCTATCTCGCCACCTTGAGCCGCCTCGTCAAGGAACCGTCAAGGAAGGCGTCTAATTATCGCCGTAGAAATCATGTCAGGGAGAGTTCTGAATTCCGACCGAGGAAGCTTCTGGAGAAGGGTGACGCGACTTACAATCGGCAACACCATTGAGAGGAGGCTGCTGAGCCATTCTGGGCAGAGAAAGCTGCTGAGCCACAATAGGCGATTGAATGGAGAAGTTCAAAGCAATAGAGTGGAGACGAGAGAAGCGGTTGCTTTCAGAGAAGCGGTTGCTTCGTCGAGGGGCCTCCATTTTTCTCGCAGTAAAGGTTTGTGTTGTGTAGTCGCGTATGTGCTTTCTTGCACAGGGCAGCTGCCCTGGGTTCCAGCCCACCCCCTATTTTCGCTCTCTTTTCCACTTCCAGATCTAGGATCCTGCAACAAGCACAGATGAGCTAGGGAGAAATATCACCACTTTGCTCCCTAACAGAGTCTTCAAGCGCCCTGCCAAGACGCCAAGGCAGGTCAGTTGAGGAATCTGCGCGGGAGCTGTACTTGACAAAATACAACACACATGCAACTCTCTCAATTATGCCTTTCTGGTTGATACACGCGATATTTGACACAATCTCGTTAGCTGGAAAGGTTAGCTGAGACGGATCCTACAGTACGAGGAGACGCTCATATATTAACTCGAGGTCACATATATCCCGGGGAACATCAAGCATCGAGGAGGACGGAAAGGAGAGGACCCAGCGAGATACGTACATGCAGAAATAGTAATCACTGATAAGATGGGTGATACATAAGCATGTCTATTGCTTACGGTCCGCCTTGCACATCCCCGGTCACGGAAGATGTTCCCTGCCAGACCCCGACTTTTCGCCAGCTGACCAACTCAAGATAATCAGACTACAACGATCAGTGATAGTCTTGCGGCTCCCCCGATTCACCCATCGACCTCGACTCAGCATCACCATGTGTACGCAGTATCATGAGATTCAGGCGCTGTGGCCACTCCTTTGTCCGCTACGTCGAGTGCAGGGTGAGGCCCATTGGCCAATCTATGAAATGTGTGGCGATTGCCGAATACTCCGAACAAGGCGCAATAAGCTAGTATTAGGCTAGGTGGAGCCTACACCCGAGTCCAATGCTCCAGAGTCTCACCCTAACAGCTTAACTCTGCTCTTTCTCTAGAGACGATGACCCGCGGTGCCCAACTACCTCCAGTGCGCCCAATCTCTCCTCCTCTGAAATATTTCCGGGCTGAACATTCCGTAGCAAGAAGCGCATGATTTTATGGCCATCGTGTCTTGCTTTCTTCTTCATCTTACGATCCAGTAGATGCTGATCAGCATGCTTAGCAATCTTTGCCGCACAATCCAAAGCCGTCTTGCCGTCAGCATCTCGAATTTCCAGCGAAGCGCCGCTCTGTAGTAGCTTGCGAAAAGACGAGGAGTACCAGACCTCACTTCCTAGCTCTTGGCGGTCTTTCTTGATGGTGGGGCTCTTGCCCAGACGGGCGATGTAGCACTCGATCAAGCAGTGGATGGGCGACATACCCGCACTGTTGACGGCGTTTGGGTCTGCCCCGTAACCCAGGAGAGAGGACACGACGTGGAGCATCTCTTCCGCAGGCGGGAAACGGGGAGTGTTGTTGTATCCGCTCCACCTCCACCGCTGGCTGTGGGTTCGGAGGTAATATGTGAGGCAGACTTCGGCTTCCATGCTCGGCTGTGCTAGACCAAGGGGACGCCGGATGTTCAAGTCGAGTCCTTTGGCTAGGAGCGCCCGGAATAGTGTGTCTCCTCCTTTCTGAGCCCATCTGTCCTTGTACTGGATGTTATGGAGGAGCTGGAAGAGGATATGCTTTGAGCTTGAAGCGCTGGGTGCCTCGGGATTCGCCCCCGCTTCCAGGATGATGTTGGCCACCTCATATTCAAAGCCCTGAACTGCCAGGAGGAACGGCGGATCTACTCGGTTGCCGAGATTGTTGACGTCGGCGCCGAGCCTGATGAGTTTGCGGACAAAGTCGGGAGGCACCATTTCATCACGGCAACTATAAGCTCCCAGCACGTCGTTGATTCTGAGCGTTCGATGGTCTGCCCCCAAGTCCAACAAGAGACTGGCGGTGTGAAGGTCGGCCCTGTCAGCAGCGACTCTGAGCGGAGTTTTGCCGATGCGATCACGGATTTCGAGGTCGGCTCCATATTCAACGAGTGCTTTGATGATTTCCTCTGCCCCTTCCCCTTCCTCAATCGGAGTGTCATCATCAGTGTAGACATAGTACCCAGCCGCCGCGTGCAAGGCCGTTGTATGGGAGGATGCTTCCCGGGCATTGACCAAATTGGGGTCGACTTCAGTCAGCAGGTGATGGACCATCTCGCTGTTACCATAGTGGACGGCACACTGGAGCGCGTCCAGCCTCTCGTCGTCCCACCAGAACTCCGGATTTGGGCAGCCAGGACCAACGTCTGCCTCGTAGCGTGTCAGCAGCTTTGCCGTTGACGTATTACCGTGACACAGGGCCAAGTGAAGCGGCAGCCATGTCGGAAAGTCATGCCCCGGTTGCGGGCCGAACTCGTAATAAGAGTCCACGTAGCGTTTCCATCTCTCCTGGTCCTTGCCAAACTCCTCGCCAAACAATCCCACAGAAGCCTTGGTCGTGTCGGCGCCATGGTTCAAAAGCCACTCGACCGCCTCATCATGCGCTCCCACGATAGCATAGTGAAGCGGGGGGGCCTGCATGCGTACCGTTGCAGCCGAGAGCGCTGTTTCACCAAGCTGAAGCCGGATCTTGGAGAGAACTTGGAGACGCGCCTCCCTGTGTTGGCCTTCGCCATCCACACTAGCTCCATACGAGAACGCCTTCTCCAAGACATCCGTTCTGCCCTTGGCGGCCGCCCAGCTCATGACAGACGAGCCTTGTTTGTTGATGTTGAAGCGGTAGAGTTCCATCTCGAAGATGGCGTGAAATCTCCGGCGAGTTAATGCAAGTGAATAGAGGACTTGCATGTGCTCTTCGGGCGAGAGCATTTCCTCAGAGTTTGAGGTGAGACGGAGGAGGACCTCTGTGGGCAAGTGCGAGAGCATGGGAATGGTCTGAAAATATCTGGCAGAATTGCCGATGCGCGTGGGCGCGGAAGTGGTCATGTCTGCCATTGCTGCGAGATGCCTGTGATTCGAAGCCGCTGTCAGTATAAATGACACGATGGCATGGGTCGATTAAGTGTCGAGGGCTTGGGTACATACCACTGGGGAGAATCTTTGTCCAAAGCAAAGCGGCGTTCTGCAATTGCGAAACGTGAGCGAAGGTCTCTGCAGTACCTCGTGCGTGAACAGTGGTCGTGTTGTGACGACAGAGTCACAGAGGCAAAGCTGCTGCAATAACTACAAGGAAGAAAAGAGGAAGAAAAAAAAGAGTTTGCGAGGCGCCGCCGCGTTAATAAAGGCAGTAGTGTGTTGGCCTAGTGCCGTGAGGTTTACCCTGGTGAATGGATTTACACCACCAAACCAATCGTCAGATTAGTCATGTTGGTAACGTGACCAAGTCACGGGGCTCGTGCACATGTGTGGGAGCAACGAACCCAACGCAAGAAGAACAACGCAAAGAATTGACCAATTGATCAAAGTGCTGAGTTCCAACACGATGCCTGTCTCCGGCTTATCGATGGAGGCAGTTTAAAAACCCTTTCTTTCCCAGCCTGGTGTACGCCTGAACTTTTTCTTTCGTTTCCTTCTCTTCTATGAAGGACGTATTGCTCGTCATATGCCTGTCCACGAGCCCATCGTTAAACACACCGCCGCTCGTCACTGAGTTTGTCGATAAGCCCGAGACGGAGCGCTGCTCAGGCACCGGAACCCGTTTACCGACTAGAACTAGGCCACGAGCTCCGCAAAGGCCCTGTTGCTGTTGGGCGGGTCGGCTGGGAGCCCGACATGACACTCGAATGCGGAGGATGATCTTGCCGGGAGACTCGAACGCGGCCCTCGTAGGACAGCGTGACAGCGGGGGGCATGGCTGGCGCGAGACAGAGCGTATGACTAGGTAGAGCTGCAAAAGGAGGGTTAGCTCGCATTTGCACCTTTTCAAGAGCCGGGCTCGAGGCCCCGGCCAAAATGTGACGCTTCGTAGCTGACCTCATGATGGTGTTTTGATGAGGGGCACGCAGGTTGGACATATATGGTGTGATATTTGACGGTTGTAGCTATCTCGATTGGATGCGGCTAGCGCGTGCAGCCTAACAACGCCCCGCTCTGTGTCGCATTGAAACCAGCTGTCATGCCAGGACGTGTGAGCATGCTTGTTGTGTGTGTGGCAACCCTCAAGAACATAAATATATAGATAGAAGTGAAACATCATCTTGGAGTTATACGTAGCAGGGCAAAATGAAGGAAACTGTGGTGGTCACAAATTTGGACAATATCCCTTCATAGCGATGATTCGGTAAGACTTTTTGACGCACCTGTAGACTAGAAGCGGCACTGACTACATTTAGAGAACGCAAGATTCATCGTGCTAAACGCAAATAAAGTCATTCCCTACATACATCTCTTGTCCTTCCCTCCAAACCCCTCCAAGGAGGAAAATTGCAGATGGAGTCGTGTCTTCTGAAAAAATAAATAAATAAATACACGAAAGGAAATCATCCTCCGTTCCCAACTCAAAACCGATCGAAACTCAGAGAGAAGGGTTCTCAGCAAGCCAGCGGGTCAAGTCCGACGAGGGATAGGTGAAGACCAGGAGGCTCCTACCGCCATTCTGAATGAGCCAGTCACTGCCACTGTCACTGCCATTGATAACATACTGAGTGGCAATGGTGGCATTGCTTTCAAGGAACCCGCCAGGCCCGGCCTTGAGCAAGAAGTCCTCTGTGACGTATTCCCAGGACTCTAGCGCGCGAAAACTCAGGTCGGGTTTCCGCGCAGTCGAGCCGATGACAAGAATGCTGTCCTCCCAAATCCGCAGATGCGACGGCGGCTTCTTCCTCGTACGGCTACCCCAGACGAGCTCCTTCCAATCGTTGCTCGGCCAGGTAATATGCCGAATTTTAGGTGGGGATAAAGACTGAATGGCGGCATTCGGGACGTGAAGGACAACCATGACCACCGAGCCGCCGCGCAAACGGTTCTTCGCATAGCGGGCGTAATACAAAGCGACGTTATAGTTCGGTGTGAAGTAAAATAGGCCCGCCTTGCCGCTGAAGTCAGAGGGATAAGAAGATAAAAGCGTATCGATCTCAACCAAGTTGCCCTGGTCATCGAAAAGACCGGCGATCCGAGCTTGGTCCAGTGCCTTGTACAGCACAGTATGACCAGGTGCATTCTGAGCCGCTAAAAAGCGTGCCGACCCCCAGACATCAATGATGCCAGTCATGTTCCGATGCTGCAGGCCAGAAATAGACCGGCGTTCCCCACTGGGCGCCAAAGATGATGACGATGATCCTCCCGGGCGCATCGCAGCACGCTGGAGCGCCATCTCACGGTCACGGGAGGCCCTCTGGATGTCTTCCAGTCCTGCATAACGCATCTCGATTGTATCGCGAACCCAATACGAGCACGACTGGGAACGTCGAAGGTAGGCAAAATGGGGGTCCATGAGGGCAGCCTGGGTTTCAGAGGCAATTCCGCAAGTGTCGAGGCATGCATACCAGGCATCATCGTTATCTCCCACAGCATCGGGCCCATACTCGTAGTAGCCAAGGATAAAGTCGACAAAAGTCAGGTCCCCGCCATCGGTCTCTCGCAAGGAGGCGTCGTCAGGTGAGAAGTTGAGCCACCTGTTCCAAAGCTCGTCACCCTTGGTGTCTGATAGGCCGACATAGATGAGGGTCTCGCGGGAGATGAGGACAATGGGAATCGTCACAAAGGCATCATTTATGCCTGGCGAGTCGGGGGGGATGACGAGCGGGATGTCACGGTGCTCTTCGTCGCTCGACCTATTAAGTCGACGCTTGTGAAGGCGGTGACTCCCTTCTCTGTTGCCACGGCGGAGCAGGCCTTCCTCATGGAGAGCCGAGGAGTCCAAGGGCGAAAGAAGGGGCATTGAGTTTGTGCTAGGTTCCGAGACCTCCGACATTTTTGCGCGTGACGGAGGGCGCTGATGAAGGCGGCGAAATACACGGCGACGAACGCGGCAAGAATGTGGTAACGACTACGATGGCGTGATGACCAAGGTTCCGAGATGGCACTGGCCCGGCGTTGAAAGGCGAAGAAGTTTGGTGGTAGAAGTTGGAATATAGAAGGGGTTTGTGGTTGAAGGCTGGAAAGAGGAAGAGGTTTGGGGAGGACTCAGGCCAGCCAGCAAGGTTCTGACCTAACCCTAATCAAGCAAACTCAAATGCAGTAGTTCCTGAAGCGCTAGAAAAAGCTTTTTCCCTCCCGGTGAGCTTCCTTTCAAAGCCAGCAATTTCCCCATCGTTCTCTTTCCCACTCCATGCAGAGTGGTCCTGCCACCAGTTTTCGACGACTCCCCGGGCAGCAATTCCCCCCACCAAGAATACTACGCCCTGTCAGAAGCCAAGCATACCCCACCACTTGCAGCCAACTGCAGCCCTGCAAGCTGCAAGCTGCAGCTGCAAGCCAAATGCATCCCTGCAAGCTGCAAGCCAACTGCAGCCCTACAAGCAACTGCAAGCCAAAACTTCAATCTTCCAACTTTCAACCCCACCAAGTCTTTCCAACTGCAACAAATCCAGCAATCGCAAGGAAAGAAGCTCTCACGCCTTGCGATTGATCCAAGAGATCGGCATGACCCTTAACGAAGATCACGTACAGGTGTGGTACGATAACACACAGACTATTCGCCTCGTTACCAAGGATGTGACTTTGACTACTACAATTGACTTTGGCTGCGATTGACTGCGACTGCAATTGACTTTGTCTACTACAATTGACTTTAGCTACGATTGACACACACACACACTAATATGTGTAGATGTTTTCCCCTCAAGGCTGAATTAGACTTAACCAAGAGAGAGAGCTCCACCGACGGGCAATTCATCGTCAAGATCACCCATCGGCACTGTCGACTGCGCCAGTATCTGCCAATCAGCCCATCAGGATCTTCAATGACTGCGTTAATTAAATTGCTAGTCCATCAATCGATCCATTCTCTGACTGCGTTAAGCAAATGCTTGTCAATCAACCAATTCATTCCCCGACAACAAAGCCCTCACGTAGCGAGGCCAGCACGACGGTAAAAGGCCTTCCACCACTACGAGAAGGAAGCCACAACCAAAACCCTCACCACTTCGACAAGAGGCTGCGATTACCGACAAAATCATGAGTGAGCTCACAGCCACCATCCCCAGTCCTGAAGGGCGAACGCAATTATGAGGCATGGTCCTCCATCATCAGATTCCATCTCCGTTATGATCTGGAGAAGTACATTGAAAGCAAATTTGAGGCTCCCGCAAATGCGGAAGCAAAGAAAACTTGGATTTGTGAGCGCATCAGACTCAACATGATGCAGGAAAGCTTCCACGATCTCAAATTCTCAACTAAGTTACGGACTGCAGGCTGGCATGTTTGGGCAGGAGAGCCATCCGAGACCTGGACTATGGTTCGCAACATCATCAAGCATGAGAAGGAGGAACCTTGTGTGGTGGTGATTTAGTCAAGATAGCCGTCAATTCGTGGTGCTCAAAAAATAAGGCGTTGGCGGCGCTGCGCAGTAGCGCGGAATCACGTGAAGGAGCATGGTGCTTGCAATCGACTGCATGCGCGTGACACGCCCACTTGTTGCCCCACCTAGCGGAGCTCTTCGCAGTTCTCACGCACCGAAGTCACCCATTCCCAACCAACTTCATCTTCTCTGCATCATCCAACTTCATTTTTACACTACCAACCACAGTCAGCCAGCAGGCAGCCGGCATATCATGGATGTAATAAACGCGATGGGTGGTGCCACCCTAGCCCAGCGAACCAAGAGCGAGTCGGTGGAGGGTAATTCCTGCTTTTCCTACCTAGCCCAGCTCCTGTCAGCCACTAACGTATCTACATAGCAGGACTCAATGACAATGCTGCAGATATCAACGATGACATTGACGATGGTAACGATGACATTGACGATGGTAACGGCGACACCAATGAACAATACCTCCCATTTCGCAACGTTCGGGATTTCTTCGCCCGAGTCAATGCCTGCACTGAGGAAACGTTCTTCGTCTTCTCGCCCGTCTCAGCTGCCGATTATGAAGCCCTCCTGAAGTCGCGAGATCGACGAGGCCAAAAGTTCCAAATGGACTTATGGGATGGCACACAGCTTTGGATTACAACACATGCGTCTGGTTTACACGAAACACTCCATGGACATCTTGACGACAAGATTTTACTTCAGGTCGCTTCTATGGGATTGTGTGACGATTGGAAACGTGTGGGGACAACAACATTTACCGCTGGTGCCGGTGGCTCCGGTGGTGAAGGGGACTCAAGCCGCAAACCCGTATCCCAGCGACCACTCCCGGCTATGTGGCCCACTCTTGTCATTGAAGGAGGTTATTCCCAGTCTCTGAGAAAGCTGCGACACAAGGCACGGTGGTGGTTGCAGGAATCCAATTTCGAGGTCAAGATCGTCTTGATTGCCAAATGTCTTCGCACCAGTAAGACTATTCTGGTTGAGAAATGGGTTGGCATCCCACCTCTGGCTCAGATTTCTCCCCCAAATGTTACCACCCGAGCCCAGCAGCAGCGACTTAACATGCAAGGCCAGGGCTGGGGTTTAGTCCCTGGGAAAGCCCAAACGGTCACAATCAGGCCAATTCCCGGGGTAGATCCCCGCCAGACATCAACGCCGAACTCCTTCCAGGTCGTTAGAAGCCCTCTGGTCTTGGAGTTCTCGCTACTATTTCTACGGCAACCTGGAGCAGGAGAAGGTAACGTTTCCTTAGGAGCCCAGGCATTTCAAAGTTTTGCGGCATCGATCTGGCAAGATGTAGAGTAAGGCGGTTGCGGACGACATCCTGTACGCTCTGGCGGCTGCGAATGCAGCACCCCTCGTGGGAACCCAGGCGGACCTAGACCTGAAGCGGACCGCTCTCTAGTGACTTGGGGCGTGGTTGTTTTGGAGGGGTTGTACCCCTGAGAAAATTTTCGCTCTTTCTGTCTTGCTTTTTTTTTCTCTTTCATTTCTCTTAATCTACTAAGCGAGGTTTTCACGCAAGGGACTCCCGTATAAAGGGAGGTCCCTCCGATCAAAGATAGAAAAACACGCATGCGACTTAACACACGAAAAAGAACCACAAACATGGTGATTGTGATCTGGTGAAGGTATCTACTCGGTTGCCCCTACTCTGTTGTCTCTACTCGGTTGTCTCTACTCGGTTCGATACCAAAAACTACCACCCCCCTTTGATCGGTTGAAGATATAGCTCTTTGCGGTATGTGCAATCCTTTCCGTGTGTGGTGGGTGTGATCCTGGGTTTTCTTTATTTTTGTTTTGCTGGGCTTTGCAGCACTAGTTCACTGGGCCCGCGTTTTTGCGTATTGGGACACTAATTCCTCTGTCCGGCATCCTGGTGCCATATCTACCAAGCGCCTTCAGCAAAGTGCCATTATTGTTGGTAGATTCATCATGGACCACCCGCCCCCCCCCCCCCCCCCCCCCCCAGGCTCAGAGACAAGCCGCGAACCAGAGCACGGCCGGAAACATAGTCACTGCATCGATCCCGCATTGGAGAAGGGCCGGCCAACCTGTCTGGATGTGTCCGAATATCAAGATGCATGAGTTTTCCGTCGTTTGGCAGCACACCGACAGCAGAGGCCGAGTTATCCAGCCAGAGTATGCCGCCTACCATCCTGGTGTCACCGCCAAGAGCGCTCGCTCCGACAGCATGGTCCACTGGGACTGTAATGAGGCAGTATCCATCCGCATCAGCGAATCCCAGTCAGATGATTTCTTTCGGCACTCCTGCGCCCCTTATGGCGCCTCCATCCTGGGTCGTAGTCACACAGCCAAGATTTTTTGCTTCTCATCCCCACCCTCGCCTTCACTAAAGTTCTCCTCGAGGCGACCTTATGCCCCTGCTAGGCAGCTGCTTCCTGTGGCACTTCTTCCATTCACTGAGGAGCAACTTATTGCCGTGTCCGCGAGCTTGCGTGGTGGCAGTGGCAACATTAGGTGACCGACGATCAACCCATGACTAGAGCAGGCAGTTGCGACACCGCCATCTTCTCCCTGACCTTCTTCCTTCATGGGCATCCCAAGTCCAGTCGCTGAAGCCGTGATGATCTATGCCGCTATGCCTCGCCGTCATCACGCCCATATAGTTCATCTAATAGGGGGTAAGCTATTGATCGTTTGTCCAGCGGGCCCATATTTCGGCTCCAGACACCTGTCGTGGATCATGCAAATCTCTGACCTTCTTTTGGGCTCCATTTGCTGCCGTCTCCGACCCCCCTTCCTGTGAGGCAGTTTGTCTGCTTCCGTGAACGAAGCGTCTACAATGGCAGGTTGTCTTTTCGAGAGAAATGGACTATTCGATTTGTGCGCACTGGTGTCACAGAGTTCTGCGGCAATACGTTCTGAATGCGATAAATTATGGGTCAGTCAAAGGGCTGAAATCGCAAGGCCCGTTTTCTTGGTTGCTTGGGTGAGGGAAAGGGCGTGCACTAGTGTCTCGAAACTGGGTTCAGGAACGCATCCTCGCAACCCCACTACCTTGTATTTAATGACCCCCTCGCTCAGCCCAACTCGGACTAAAGCAGCAATGCAATTGCTCAGTTCCGAGGAAGGGAGTGGAAATTCCTAGTGACCAGATTGGGGTCATGTATTGGCTGTTTTACGACACGGCGATTCACTGCTGAAGATGCCACCCGAGACCCTGCATGCTAGCCGAGACCCCGGCCCAGAAGGCGTGCACACTGGTGCGGTCCCGTGGGAGCACCTGCATGCCAAGACCTAGATCTCGATAACAACTGCAACGACGGGGCAGATGGTGGCCCCAAGGCAAAGCAGGGTGCCAGTCGGTCAATCAGGGAGCTGTGAGCAGGGCAGGTGTTGCTTATCTGGCACAGCGAGGGGATATAAATAATCATCACTGCAAAAGAAATGACAATGGCTAATTACCGCAGGACAGCCAAACTCACCCGCCATTACAGGAGACTTGCTTGGCCCGTGCCCACGGAAGAATGTTCTTTCATTCCGTAGTGAGGTAGAAAGTTTTGTGTGCCAGTTTTTTGGGTCAACATGCGCAGTGCGGCCTGTTCTTTTCAACACATCGCGAGACTGCAACCATTGTCAACGACATCATCGCCCTAACAACCGACTAAGCGGACCCGAAAGAAAACCACACGGCAAGGAAACATCAGATAGTCCTCAAAATGGCTCCTTTCCCTTTCTCCACTCCTCTCCCTTTCTCTGCTCCCAAGAACAACAACCTCTTGATCACCGAAGAACAGGACAAGATGATTGCCGATACAATCAAAGCGGTTCTCAAGTGTAAGCATTTATTTAATTATTTCGCTCCCTTCTTTATCTTTGCTTTTTCGCTTTGCTTTTTCGCTTTGCTTTGTCGCTTTGCTTTTTCGCTTTGCTTTTTCGCTTTGCTTTTTCGCTTTGCTTTTTTTGTGCTTTTTCGCTAACGCTCAATCGCAGACGTGCCCCCGACACCCGAGTCGGCCGATGGACAATTCGACATCGTGGCCCGAGTCGGCAACAACAGCATCAAAGTAAAGCGCCAAATCAACGACGAAACTACGCGCCTCGTCGACACGGTATCGGCGTCGGCTGCGAGCCTCCCATGGGCCCCGACAGAGCTGGCCAAGTCAGTCGCGATCATGACGACACCTTTTATCCTCGGCGGCCTTGGCGGCCTGGCCATCTAGCGGATGACAGGCCGACGAGCTCCCAAGATGCAGTGCGCGGTATATTTCTCCGTTCTAGCTATCTATTTGTCTGAGCAAGGCTAACATGAACAGACCAGCGTAAAGCGACCGAGAACCCCCATGGCCTTGCGCACCAAGGGTATCCGGCAAGCTTCCAAAGGTGCTGTCCACGGTATGTTTTCCGCTCTGGTTATCTGTCTGAGTAGGGCTGACATGAACAAACCAGTGTGAAGCGACCGAGAACCCCCCCCCCCCCCATGGCTTGCGTGACAAGGGTATCTGGCACAAGTAGCAGAGTTTTTGGGAAGGGAACCATAGCTGGCAACTACTGGAATGGGCAACATGATGGTTAGGATGGCGACATCATGGGTGGATGGCAAAACTATGGCTGGAATGGCAGTGATCATGGCCGGATAGCTATATGATAGCTGAGATAGCGTTGATTTAACGTCCCGCATCCAGCAAAACCAAAATTACTCCACGCGGGAGAAAGAAAGGCGAGTGCCAAATTTTCCACTTCCGATGACTCCAAATTGTAGTATTGTTTTACCCAAGTGTCTACGTACATGTCGCTCCGATTCTCGCCCCGATCTAGCACAATCGTCGGTGCTCGCAGTGGGCGAGACCGCCCATTACTGCAGACAATCAGCCACACGTCCACAAACGCTCGAAAAGCTTGCACTCCCGCCCTGCCGGGCAACCTGAACATACCGGCACTATCGACCAACCAAGCAGGACCCAGCCTTGCGCTTCTTCCCAGCGCACTGGAGAGCTCTGTGGTGTACCCGCTCGCCGCTGTTCTTCTCAACATAACTGCTGCGTTGTTGCTCATTAGCATCAACGCCATTTACATTCACTTCTCCGACCCTCCGAGTTCCAAATCTGCCGAAACATGGTATATCGCAGGTACAACCATTACTGCCACCGTCCTCAGCATCTTGAGCCTCGGCCAAATCAGACGACTCCTTACCCACACGTTCCAAAAGGAGTCGGTTTCCAGGGCAGTTCGTCAGAGAAACGAAGTGCTAACTAGTCTGGGTTCTGCTATGGACCAGCTGCATCTGTGGCCCACAACTTTAGCGCTTATTGCAGCAGTTATCATAACGGGGACCTTGACGGGCCTCTCGCTAAACAGAATAGACAGTAAGAACCCGGATATTTCATTGCATGATTATTGCTCCCGAATTAACCCCGTCTTAAACTCCATCATCACCGTTATTACCTGTAGTAGTTGTCACGGCGAGGTAGGTAGGAGAGACAGTGCTGCAATAACCTATCCGATGAAGATGTCAAGAAGCCAGCCGATACAGAAGAGGCGGCACTGACGACATGGACCAGTCGCAATTGAGCAACGGGTACGTAAGTCTAATCTCTCCCACCTCTCTAGCCATGATTGCCATGTCAGACACGGCCGCGTTCCGCAGAAAAACAGCACTCCACCACCTTGTAACCGACGGGATCAGGATCATGATTAGGCGACTTGGAAGGTAGTGGGTACTCAGTTCAAATTGACGATTGTAACAGTGCATTGTGAAACAAAATAGCGTCTCTCCACAATCTTCTCTCCGTTCCCCATAACGACAACCTGCTCGTTGCCACAGAGCAAGACAAGATTGCTAATATGCTTGACCCGACTATCTTCTGTAAGTTCTTCTTTCCCTTCTTTCGCCTTGTCGCTAATTATCTTGGTAATGGATTTTGCACCCCCGGTCCCCCGGCGCCGGAGCCAGCTGATCGATTTTTCGACCTCGTAGTCGAAACCAACGGCATCAAAATTATGGCTAAAGGTCAATTTGACGAGGGCGCGTCTACACGTATCTCTAATTCCGTTAGAGCATCACTAGCAGAGATTACCGAAAAGTTTGCAGAGACGGCTATCATTGGCGGCGTCGCCGGCCTGGCCATCTAGCGATTGCCTGACCGGCAAGCCCTGAAGGTGCTATTTGCAGTATGTTTCTCCTTACTATTTATATCTCAGGTAATCAAGACCAACATAATTCCAGAGCAAGATCAGTGCAACAAAGCCGATCATACCCCGGTATGCGCTACGCCCGTACCGCCGTGCCAGACGGAACAAGAAGTAGAGGCTCTCCTCCTCTTGGTTGAGCCTAAGAGACTTGGGTCCACTCCGGACAGGTCAGCGGCCGTCTTCTCCGCCACCCTCTCGAGAGCCTCCTCCAGCACTTTGGCGACGACCCTCTTCGCTATCCTCTCCTCGGCCTCATTCTCGGCAACATCAACCCCAGCATTCACAGGATTGGCAGGGCCATCTAGGCATCTGGGTATTCATGAGATAAGCGGAGCATGTATGCAGATTTGGGAGGCACTAGGCATTCGAGTTGAGCAAGTACAACCCCAGCATTCGGGCCTATTCTTTCAGGTCAGGTACGAATCAAGCCCTTCCATCTCTCATGCTAGCAGCTGCATTACAAATCGCCAAACCTGGGATGCCCACACTTGCAACCTAGGAACAGTGATGATGAAGTCACCTTCTGCTGGGCCAGGTGGACGAAGAAATAGAAGGTCAAACTCCAGTCGCAGAGCCCCCCTAGTGACTGTGTGCGACGTAGGAGTATTGACCAAACCAGGGACCAAACCAGGGGCCCAGGTAATAACAATCTCTTGAGCACGATCTGGCCTGAGGGTAGTAGTAGATCTCGCCCTAGGTCCTGGTCGGGATGCCGCCGGTTGTATTTCCACCTATTTCTCCAGGGTGATTTTCCTTCCATGTCGATCTAATTTGGCTAGGAGAACGATTTTGACCTGGTGATTTGATTCCCGAAACCACCATCATATTGAATCTCCGGCCTCAATCACAAGTGTTGGCCAGTTATCGTAGACTGTGATGTTGAAATGCCGGTTGTGTCTCCTTCTTCACCATCTCCGTTTGGGTGGCCCTGTTCCCGAAATCTCGTAGAGCCCAGATCGATCCAATCATCTTCTAGCCCCATATGTTCAACTTGCTTGATATACTCTTGATTGAGCTTTCAGTGAAGGATTTCGTGAGGCGAAGGACAATGAGGATTCGTTCCCGGGCATTATACCGTCGGAAGCGAATTTACTGTCCATTATGTGCTCTTTCTTCACAGAGTCAGGTGAAATATTGGGGGGAAACACCCGTAAGAATAAGTATACAATAATATTTATAGGATGAAAGGCAGCCACTTACCTTGAAAGGAGATCTCTTGGTTCGTAGAGCAGATATGGTCCCAGAAGGCCTTGGTCGTAACAAATTGGATAGAGGTCCCTGTCGAAGGTGCTGTTGAAAGATTCGTTAATGTGGATGATGCGATGCTGATGCTGATGCCGACGCCGATGCCGATACCGATATAATAGTATCGACGAGAGTGTTGGGGAAGGCGTGAGGTATTCTGTTGGGAGCAACAGACATAACACACATGTGGGCAAAAGGTCTGAATTGCTCTAGCTAAAGGAAAAGAAAAGAAAAGGAAGGCGGAGCCTGGAACGGGCCAAAGGTGGTGGGCTGGCCCTGCGCAGGGGCCAGTTGGCCTATGCCGTGCAGTAGGTCGGCCATCTGCAGTGGGGATCCATGGCGCTGGTGGCAGGGCACGTCCTCTGGAGATGCCACTGTGTCAAGTAAAACAGGGTGAAATTAACAGCACATTTGCGCAAGGTCAACGCTAAGCTACTGGGTTGCCAAATGCTTCAAGTTAGGGCGTCTACAAGCTTGAAGGGATGAAGTGTACGTACATCGCGATCCTTCTCTGTAATCGGCATTGCGGCGTGGCCATTATTGAAAACTCCCGGCCGAGCGCCATTGTCATCGCATTGGTCGGGTCACAAAAACTCGGCGGCTTTTTGGCCGAGAGTTGAGTCATTTTCCACCTGTTTTGTGCGACGAATCTGGGCACACAAAATTTCCTTTTTCGTACCTCACCTACATGACATTGCTCACCCCGGCTCAGGATTGGCTCAAGATTTGGAAGGCTACGCCGCAGCCTGCACAAATACTTCAATTCTAGCCGAGCGAGCCCAGAATTAGTCCTACATATAAAAATAGCCAAATCGGTCCCCGTCCTTCTGGAAACCGGGCAAGTTAAGGCCCAAATTTTGGGACCGCGGTTGGAAACTGCTAAAAAAGCGACAGTGCTTAATGGCCCAAATCCTGGACCACGGACCCGAATTATGGCCCAGAATATACTAGTACTACGCGTTTTCTTCATTGCACGCACATTCGCCATGGCATTCTTCTGGCATGACGACCCATTGGCAGGCCTGCCAGAAATAGCGCCGCACCCGGGACGATCTGAATCGCCGTCTTCCGCGGCTGTCTCATCTCCGCCCACAAGTCCGATCATCCAGCAAAATTTCACTGACATCGTCAACAATATCCTGAGCGAGTACCAGCCAATCCATGCCAGCGACGATACTGTCAAGGTGCTACGGGCATTTGTCGATAATCTGTCTGGCCAAGGTCTGTCAAGGTTGCAATCCGAGATCTACGAATTCGCCAAGAACCCCCACCAACTGCGCCAACTGCGCAATTCCCTCACCGACGGGATTCTGAAGCCTAGTATGTTTACACCCTATCAGGCCACTTACCGTATACTAACGCTTCACTGTAGTGGCTGCTGCTGGCGGCAAAAAGCCCCCAGTTACACCTTCGCCCAACCAGTCGGCAGCGTTCGAAATCGAATTGGCCATGACACAGATTGAAGGGTCGAGCCGAACAGGACAGAATTCGCTGAAAAAAGAGTGCCTCCGCAGAGATGGGCATCGATGTGTTGTCTCAGGCCTCATCGACTCAGAGGCCTATGCCAACATGCCTCCAGGCGAACGTAAAGGCACTGGAAAAACCAAAACACAATGCTCGCATATTCTACCGTTCGCGCTTAACAAGCTCGAGGAGAAGAATGCCACGCAAACCAAGAACAAGGCGACAATATGGTGGACACTCTACCACTATTTCCCAGTCTTAGAGAACAAGATTGGGGCCGATACGATCATCCAGCCGAGAAATGCCATCACACTAGACTCGAAACTTCATGAAGAGTTCGGTCAGTTTACATTTGGATTCCAAGCTACGAACGAGGTATGTCATCTTCCCAATTCACAAGATACCACTAATATATTTGGACAGGAGCACAAATACCGCATGGAAATCTTGGATGGGGATTCATACTATACAAGAATGCTGCCAGCTTTTGCTGTCGTTGCCCGGAAAGATGCTAACATCGAACAGCCTGACCCGGACATGCTTGATGTCCACATGCGGATTGGCCGTATTCTTCAAGTAAGTGGTATTGGCCTTGCCGTTCTCCAGAGCTTGGCAAGGGGCAATTCTGGCGTGTATAATATTGCTTCGGATGGATCAACCGACTTGGAGCGCATCTTGAGCGACAAGATGCTAACGCCCATCTAGGCGGTTGGCCAACGTTACAAGTGTCTTGTCAAGGAGCTGGAAGAAGAGACCCTGTAGAAGAGTAGTTGACAGAAG